>OY282502.1:17054314-19454314 GCA_958295605.1 Ajuga chamaepitys
CTAATATGAAGGGCTTGACTCAAATCCATGTAGAAGGAGATAACTTAGTGTTGATGCAATTATTATCGCAGCGAGCACAGCGAAGTGATCACTGTGGCCTCATCATGGATGATATATATGAGTTATATGACCAATGTGGGTGTTTATCGTTTACTCACGTCTCGCGTGAATCTAATACAGTAGCTCACGCTCTATCTCGACTTAAGGGAGATATAGATTGTCGTTTTAGTTGGTCGGATGATTTGCCATCCTTTATTGCTAATCTTGTTGATCGGGATGTAAGGCTTTACGCCTAAACTCTTTCTTTGTTATTATATATGGGGGGATTTCTCAAAAAAAAAAAAAAAAAAAAAAAAAAAAAAAAAGAAATAAGAGAATCATATGTTCCCTGTGGATATAACCATACTTCTCCCTATATTTATGTCATTTGAAGTAGAGTTATATTATTTTTGTGATTTAACACTCATGAATACCCCATCCCTTCATTTCTAATGTACTTTTTTTCCCACTATTCCATTAACTTTCTCTCATTATTTTTATCACTAAAAACAATTCAACTGACTTAAGCGTCTTTTTGCCGGAGACACACCCGACCTTTTTTTTGCAAGACTTCATGAGAGCGAATCTCCTGTCCAAAATAGCTCTTTTTGAAGTACCTAAATCCTGATTTAGGTATATCTATTTGTGTTATTTATATTATTTGAACGGTAATACTTATTGTACAACAGTAATAATCATATTTATTTCATATTTGATTATTCAACAAAACGTCTTGCCATAAAAACATCTCACGAGAGATAAAAGCATCTAGTGTATAGATGAATAATCGGCTTTCAAACTTAGTATCTCTAACGACAACTTCCTTTCTCTTTTAGTGCGTCTCATGACACCCACTGTGTCCTTGTTCATCTGTTGAGGTGCTCCATTCCCACATTATGAATTTGACCTACTATTTTTAACCTATTGCCTCACATTATTTTGGTCCATTCAACCATTGAATAATTTGTTTTTCCTCATAATTTTACTTTTACGTAATTGGTCCCGTAATTTTTACATTTTTTTAATTTAGTCTTGTAAGTTGGAAAATTGCTCAATTTAAGGTCATTTTTGACCGGAAAATGAGCAAACTGGCGTATGTACCTCACGCTCGTTTTCGGGCCAAAATTGGCCTTACATTGAGCAATTTTCAACTTACAGAACTAAATTAAAAAATGTGAAAATTACGAGACAAATTGCGTAAAAGTAAAAAGTTATGGGATGAGTTAAGACTTTTTCCCAGAAAATCGAAATAATAATTTTAATATTATAAGGTCATTTGACACATGAGGATTCTAATAGTTATAGGGCGTCAATTACTATCATTTTCAATATCCTATAAGGTAAAAATATACTTTTGATAAAAGCACATCATAATTTTTTTATTTATATTTTATAGGTAAATTACTTAGAAACAGTGCCCTTAGACGTTGTTTAGTGATAAGGTAAATTTCTTAGAAATGGGGCATCTCCATTATCCCACGCTACTTTGGTGCACAATATGCATGCACAATCTACACCATTTTCCAACTTTTTGCACTACCGTTTGCATTAAAAATTGATATTCATTATAATTCATTTATATTCTCTTTATTTTTATTAATTGCTATTATTATCACACAATATATATATATATATATATATATATATATATATATATATATAATCACATTTAATTTCATAATATTTTGATTTAGGATTTTAATCCATAATTTTGTAAATCTTAATATTTTATTATTCTATGATATAATAAGTAAGATATAAATTACAATTACTCCAACATCAGTTTGCCGATATTGTTATCTAAAGTAAAATGAAAAAGTATCTAAATTCACTAAAATATAATGAGATTACAACATAACTCATTGATTACTGATAGTATTACTTTTATATTAATTAAATTTGAAAATGAAAAATTAGATTTACCAATTATTCTACTTTAGCTAGGCATCAAGAAATCTCGTAAAAAATATTTTGAAATTTTAACCAAAGTAATTATAATTTTTAATATTTAGTTGAACCTTGAGTCCTAATTCTCTGAATTATAATGAAATCACAATATAATTCATTGATTACTTATAACATCATTTTTATATTAGTGAAACTCAAAAAACTAAATTATATTTACAAATTACTCTACTTCGGACACCAAGAAATCCTGTAAATATTATAAATTTTTAACAGAAGTAACTATATTATTTAAAATTTAGTTCTTCTTTTAGTCCCAATTCACCGAATTGTAATGAAATCACAATATAATTCATTGATTACTTATAATAATACTTTTAGATTAGTTAAACTTAAAAAACTAAATTAGATTTACGAATTACTCTACTTCGGACACCAATAAACCCCATAAAATATATTTCAAAATTTTAACTAAAGTAACTATATTTTTTTAATATTTAGCTGATTTTTTAGTCTAAATTCTCCGAATTATAATATAATCACAAAATAATTCATTGATTACTTATGATATCCCTTTTATATTAGTTAAATTAAAAAAAAAATTAAAAGATACATTTACCAATTACACTACTTCGGACCCAAAAGATCCGTAAATTAAGTGAAATGGTAATCGACATAAATTGATCCCATAATTTTTAATTTTTTCAATTTAGTTCCGTAAATTAAAAAATTACTCAATTTAATGCTAATTTTGGCCGGAAAACGAGCGTGAGGTACACGAGCCGGTTCATAATTAATTTGAACCCGGCGCGTACACCTTACGCTCGTTTTTCGGCCAAAA
The DNA here is from genome assembly GCA_958295605.1 of Ajuga chamaepitys. Classification (NCBI taxonomy): domain Eukaryota; kingdom Viridiplantae; phylum Streptophyta; class Magnoliopsida; order Lamiales; family Lamiaceae; genus Ajuga; species Ajuga chamaepitys. Next base: position 17,057,100 of record OY282502.1, read on the forward strand.
TTGACCTTAAATTAAGTATTTTTTAGTTTCACGGAATTAAATTGAGAAAAAGTAACAGTTGCGTGACCAATTATGTAAAAATAAAAAGTTATAGGATGAATTAAGATTTTGTGCGGATGGTTGGTCTTGTCCAATCCAAATTCATTTTAGTAGTTTATAGTTCCTATTTGTTTTTGTAAAGACAAAGATACTCTCTTTGGTCAAAATTTGATTAAAGTAGGTATGCCAATGGTAGACAGTGTTTAATATTTAAATAATAATTTATTGTTATTAATAAAATAAAATATGATCAATGTTTATTAAACTAAATTTTTCTTACCTTTCTGTTTATATGGCACAAAGTATGAGTTTTGATTTGTCTGTGATGAAATTCAACTGTAAATAGGTAATCATAAATTATTGAGTTACTCATCTATTTATTAGTTTTATTTAAGGCATTGCATGGGGTAATATATATTTAGTGATGGTGACGGTGTGTTTGTGGCCTAAAGAAATATCTAGAATATTAATTTGTATTTGTATTAGTTGAGCCGACACTGGAACTACTCCCACCGAATCAATGATTGACCCATACCATACCGACATCAAATTAATTATGGATACTAACTTAAGATAAACACTACACTACGCTAGGGATTCAAAATTTAAGTGGGGCGTCTCTCCCACACAATTCCCCTTTTATATTCGTTTTCCATTATAAATTATACACGATCAAGCAATCGGTTTAATTCTCAACTGTGAATTAATCTGTAAAACTTAAACTTGAATATCAACTGTGAATGATGAAGGGCCTAAGATATCTATATAAGTGACATTATTCACATTTTAGGGCTACTCCCCTTGCCGCCACTGCTATAACCTTTCTACACCCAACAAATTATAACCAGAAAAACAGTGCTAAAATAAATGCATACTGAAAAACAAAAAGAAAAAAGTTGCATCTTTTCCTTTATCAATTATTCCCTTGTACTTGCGTAGAGTACACGCCAATATCTCAACACTATACATCCACACTTGAATCTTGATAGTTTTATTTCTTCTGTAGGAGCATATACATACATAGATATCATCAGCGCCGAATTTTCTAACAGTGTATTTCAATTTGTGTTTCAGTGATACAATTTTCATAACTTTTTAATTCAGAAACAAAAAACTTAAGTCATGGAAACACAAAGTGAAATACATATTTTGAAACTGATGATTTGAAGTAGTGATTGAGTGTTCAAAGTGCAGCATAGTTATTAATGAAGGCGAGAGTAATACTTGTCAAATGTGCGATTCTGAGAATCAATCTTCGTACTAAGACTTTGACTTTCCCCCTGGTGGTGAAATCATCCATGCAAGTATCATCATCTGTCAAAGCTGCACTCACCCACGTTTGCACATCGTTCATCCGGAGCCCGAATTGGGGCCCTTTTCGAGATTCATTCAGCTCTGTCATCGACTTTCGTAGCTCGTACACCGAATCACCCACCTCCTCCACACACTCGATCAGTGCGGTCTTCTCGCCAGGCTTCAAGGCCCCAATCCTGGACAGGTACCTGAGTTTGTTAGATGTGGATCGTGTGGTGTTGATGGTGACAAGAAGGGCGGTCATGGCTAGGATTTTGGGGTTGGTCTTGATCTTCTTTCCAAATACAGCAAGAGTTGTACTGCACAGTTTTGGGTACAACGTTGTTTGGCATGATTTGGCGATGTAAGCAGAAGGTCGGTGTTTGGTACGAGACCTACTGCCGGCTTCGCAGGTTGTGATGGTTGATAGAAGAAGAAGGATGCATACGACTATCTGCTTGTGAGAGGAACCAACACTCATATTCATTTCTTCTCTTTTATGAGTAATCTAAAAATATGTGCTATTTGGGGAGATTTAAAAAGAAAAAGGGTATTAAATATGTAGAAATTCTTTTCATAATGGGTCTAGCATTGTCTTTTCACTCAAGTAACATTCATTTATGAGGATAAGAACTGGCCTCTACTTCAGTTTAAACGACAAAATGCCACATGAATGTGACAATTTGGTGTATTCTATTCACTCACCGGATCCCACCATAAATAATATCTAGCCAAATTCTCGTGCAAATTAAGTGCACATATATTTTAGATTCGTGCCATTCGAATCATAAGTGATATGATTGGGTGGAGTCTTTTAATATAATATATTTCTTCATAAAAAATAATATATATACAGTAACATTATATTTCAACATGATACATTTATTTAAAACAAATAATACCTTTCCACATAAACACTACTACATTTTAATGAAAAAACTACTCACAATCCAGCAGATCCTTCCAAGACACGAATTACATAGATTCGTGTAATTGATGTACAAGAGAACTACTATAAGATCTATCACCAATCGTCATCCGGACCAATATTTAATTTACTTAATGTTTATTTACAAATTATCATGTACACACATTGAACAATCTGGTTGCAAGTGGATTTACGGATTGTGTCAGGTTTTTTATAAAATCTGTGGTTATTTATATTGAAATGTATGACTTGTTTTTAAGAAAGATATTATCTTTCATCAGAATGTCTTTCTTCAAAATAAGTAATACATTTTACCATAAACACTAATACATGTTGAACATAATACATTTCTTCAATACAGTTAATACCTTTCGGCACAAATACTAATACATTTTTCATTGAAAACCTCACACAACTTGCGGAATCCGCTTGCGTTGTGGATTACACACGGATCTTAGATGTGTGTAACTGGTGTATAAGAGAATTACTTTTATTTATTTTGCATATATAGTATATTTATATGATTATAAGTAATGTAAACATTATGCACTTTTGGTCCCACAAGACACGCACCTGTTTCAAAATGATCCCAGCCCTAGCACTTTTGATCCCATTGGATTCAAACGTTGCAAGTTCAGTCCCAAACGTCAATTTTTTGCATAAATGGTCCCAAAAAATTGGCTAAAGTGGTCCCAAAAATTTTCAGCCATTAGTGTGACGTCATAACTTCAAGATTTTTGCAGTTTTGGCCCAACTGGACACACTTTATTGCGTTTTGGTCCCAACCTTCTCACTATTGACCTCATTATACTTGCAAAATATTTAAAAACTATAAAATAATTTAAAAAATCAGAAATTAATGTAAAAATAAAAATAAAATTTAATTGTAAAATTTATTTAAAATATCATAAAGTAACTGAAAAATATTAAATTTAGAAAAATTAGTTTTCAAAAAAATAATTTTTTATAAAATTTAAAAAAATGAAAATTTTAAGTTGTCTTAAAATTTTAAATTTTTTGAATTAAAAAAAAATCTACTTATTTTATAAAATTAGATTTTCTTAAAAATTTATTTTCTAAATTCTAAATAATTTTGTATGTTTCATAAATTTCTAATTTGAATTCTACTGTGTGTAATATTTAATACTCTACTCGTGCGAAGAATTCCGGCGAGCAGATTAAAAAAATATTTAAAAATCATAAACTTATATAAAAAAAATCTAAAAATTGAAATATTTCTAAACTTATAAAGATTGAAAAATTTTAATTATCTTAAAAGGGTTTTAAAATTTTAAAATTTCTAAATTAAAAAAGTCTACTTATTTTATAAAATTAGATTTTCTTAAAAAATATTTTCTGAGTTCTAAATAATTTTTTTATATGTTTCATAAGTTACTTTAAATTCTTTTAGGAAAATTACTTAATTTAAAAAAAAAATACTTCCGACATTTCATAGATACTTTTACATATTTTTTTTTTTTAAAAAAAAAATAGATTTCAAAATAATTTACAGATTTATCAACCCTATTTGTATAATCCTTTTATAAGTCACTAAAATGTTATGCATTGTTCTAGAATTTGGAAAATTTACATAACAATAATTCAAATAAAACAGGTTATATTTGTGCCCCGGAAGCAATTGATTATTAACGTGCGTATGTCACAAATAATTATTAGCATTTGTAGACAACTTAGTTTTTTAATGAATACCTCGTAACATATCGTTAACGTGAGAGTTTTCTCCCTAATCGAAAGATATATTGATAAATAATTAAAAAAAAATAGTTTGAAATCTAAAAGAGTTCAGTTAAGATATGTAAAAGCATCTATGAAATGTCGGAAGTAGGTTTAGGAAGAAACTAATTTTCTTAAAAGAGTTTAAGGTAATTTATGAAACATACAAAATTATTTACAATTTAGAAAATAATTTCTGATTTTTAAATTATTTTATAGTTTTTAAATATTTTGTAAGTTTAATGGGGTCAAAAGTGAGAGTGTTGGGACCAAAACGCAATAAAGTGTGTCCAGTGGGCCCAAAACTGCAAAAATCTTGAATTTATGACGTCACACTAATGGCTAAAAAAATTTGGGACCACTTTTGCCAAAATTTTGGGACCATTTATGCAAAAAATTGACGTTTGGGACTGAACTTGCAATGTTTGAATCCAATGGGGTTAAATGTACAAGGGCTGGGACCATTTTGAAACAGGTGCGTGTCCTGTGGGACCAAAAGTGTAAAATTCTCATATTGATGCTTTATTTATTTAATTTTTGGAAACATTGATACTTTATTTTAGGCACAATCTGTAGAAAAATGAAAAGATGATAAGAGTATGAGATTCATTTAGATTTCCTCCAAAAGTGGGAAAAAAATAAAAATAGGAACAGGTTTATGTCCACATCCAGACGTGAAAACTGAAACGTCCACATAATTTACAACTAACAATTTAAATCATGTGTTCCATTTTTGACTTAAAAATGAATTAACATTTTTATTGTTTTCCAAATAATTTGGTTATTTTTTAAATCAAATTTAGTAGTTCACGGGTTTATGAGTTCATAATTTATGTTAATATTTAGGATATATAGTTTAGGTTTTGTAAATATGTTATATATTTATGTCATGGCTCACGTTCATAATTGATACTTCCTCCATCCCAAATGAATTTGCACAGGGGGTCGGCACATATATTAAGAAAAAATTACTTTTGAGGATTTTGTTGATTTTTTAAAGGTTGATTGATGGTGGAGATTGATGGTGGAGATTTTGAGGGTGGAGATTGTATTATAACTTTTCTTTTTAAAGATATGAAAGTTTGCTTGGGACGAACGATAACGAAAAGTATTCAAATTCATTCAGAACGAAGGGAGTAAAATTCATAATTCATGATATAGATTTCATGGTTCCGTTGTACTCAATTGAAATTTAAACGTTTATCAAGCCAAAGAGTGCAATATCAATTGCATGCCAACGGCTTGGTACATAAATTTTACCCAAGTGAAATATACTTCATATATTATCCACCATACAATTATACATAGATATATTGGTACATGTAACATAAGAAATGGGGATACTGGGTTGCAGTACCCTGTCAGAATGAAGCAACCTTCTTTTCTGCCAAGTTCGACTTATTTGCTGATAAAATGTTCATATTAAGAGTGCACTATCCATTTTGCCATAGGTAGTATTTTTAAAAAACTCAAATTTTCTTATATCAATTCAAGATTTATAATTTATATTTTCAGTCAAGTCCTACAATTTTTTTAAATATCAAATTTTGATCTTATTAATTTTCACTATTAACGAAATTGGTCCCCTAAATTAACATTCATAAAAAAATCCAATCCCATACATGAAAATGATATTGATGCTCTAAGTTTATTTAGGAAATCATGATTTTTATTTATTATGTTATTCACTATCCTAACGGAGGAGTCATACGAGTAAAATATGAATCCGAACGAAAGATCGAGAGGAAATATTCTACAAGAATACTTGAGTGAGGAGTGAGAACTCAATTAACTAGGAATATTTCCATATTCTGGAAAGCCAAAAACATAATTTCTTCAATGAATTTCTTCGAAGGTGTGACAAGACTCTTGAAAGCCATAGGAAGCTCATGAACGAGCTAAAGCAGCCTTTCAAGATGTCAAGCTCAGAGGAAGGGAGAGAAAGGATCAGACAAAAGACTCTTGAACAGGAGATACCTGTAGGAGGGAATGCAGCTGATCTAATCCACTTCACAAACATCCAGGGAAGATTTCCTACCAAGGAGATCTAGAGAAAGCGTCCCAATCAGTCCCAATCGAATATCCAGAAACCTCATTTACATTTCTGTTAGAAATTATGACGGGACCTAATTGGGAAAAAGTGAGTGGAGAACAATCTAAGATTACTGATCTTAGAGAAATCCAAAAGACGGTGGAGAGTTATGGAGAAATCATCCTCAGCCATCAGATGGAGATCCTTGAAACACTCAAGGATGTTCAAAGGAGATTGAGAATCTTGGAAACCAAGCCAAGTATGTCAAGGAGAAGGGAGGGATCACCATCTTTCGATACAGAACCCCTTTTACATCAAAAGGGGAAAACTACCGAAATAAAGAAAGAGCTGACGGACAGTGAAAAGATGATTGCTTTTCTAAAATGGAAGAATCTATCCTAATGGATAGAATAAATTGGAGGATTTACATGACCTTTCATAGTCATTTGCAGGATTGGATCTTGTAGATCTAAAAATGCAAGAAAATGTATCGATGGGGTAACAACAGATTCCCCAAAATACACCACATAATTCAACAAATATGGCAGAAAACGAGGGATCCCATGATCCTCCAATAGGTGTAAGTATACCACCAATGGGAGATTTCACTACTGGTGCATATATTTATACTGTAGGAACAAGAAAGAGAACCCAAAGGCCAAAATCTATGCAATCGCCTTATGGAAAATCTCAGTTGGAGCCAATTCAACCATAGGGGTTAGTACTGAACCTGGATACATTGGACTTCAAGAATAGAGAGCTACTCATAGATAAGTGGGCAGCCACAATGCAAATTGTAGCTGGAACGCTAGATCTGGACAAAGAAAACTTTATCTCACTTCTAAAGATAAGTTTAGAAGGATCAATGAAAATTGCTTAGGAAGCTATGAATCCTGAGATAGTAGAAAGTGTTTAGCAGGCGAAGTGTTAGCAGATATCATCAATAAATTGGCTCAAGTAATTAAAGTAGGTTTTGTTGGAGTTGGCTACTTTGAAGGAGTAAAAAATGATAAAGCCAGACGACACAGGCAGGCACTTCGTAGCCTAGAGTTACCTGATATTTTTCATGTAGATGAGTTCATCAAACTCTTTACAAAGTATATATGGAAGTAAAAAATGCAGGAACATGACGCCATTCCATTATTCTTTGCCAAGATCTCAAGTCCATGGAGAGAAATACTGTGTAGGAATTTGAATTTTCCTAGGTTCTTCTTGGATTATCATAATTCATCATACATTGATTAATCCTAAAATGCATCTATTTAATTTAATTGCAACACTTTGATGTTTAGAAAATCAACCTGAGAATCAGGTACACAATGAACTGATGCTCAAATCCATCTTTGATCTTCTAGACTGTATCCCTGCTCAATTTCTAACGCCAGATGGACGATAAACTTTGAGAAATTCGAAGCCTAAGAATTTATCTACAGGCTCCGCCCCTCTCTCTATTTCTCACTTTTCTGTGATTTTACTGTAGGTTAATTAAATCACAGATCAGGAGTTATGTATTTAAACTTAATACATTGAGTCTGGGCCTGACCTGATAGATTAATTCCCTCTTGAGCTAGGAGCCAGATGGGCCAGCCCAGAGATCAAATACAAGGAATAAAGATGGACCTAACTATGAATTAATTTTTCTATGTTCAGCCTAGAAAATAATTAATTCATAAATATTAATTCATTCCACTAGAGAATTAATATTGACTTACCTTTTATTTTCGAATCGAGTCGGGGCTTGAATTTAGACTTAATTAATCTCATATTTAAGATATCGAATATCCATTAATTAATTAAAGCCTCTGACAGCTTAAATTAATTAATTGCTTATTAATTCCTTAAGTAGTACCACTCAACTTCATTATTGTACCTGAACTGAATCAACTTGCAGGGTTTAGTACAATAAACCTTTTGAGCTCCTTAAGGGGATATCATCATCCTAAACGGATACGGTTACCTTAATATAAATTACTAGTTATCATATGCAAACTGTTGTCACCCAAGATACGGCGTATATTGAGTTATCACTTAACTCTCACTCATGGTAAGCCAAAATGATACACAGACACGCATACACAACTGTAATCTTATTAGGGTTTAGATTACAATAAGTTACCGAGATCTCTTATTCTTCACTAAGGTCAGGTAGATGAACTTATCTCACCTTGATCCTTATCAATATGTAAAGATGTACCAGTATAAGTAAATAGTCAAGATAAACTGTTCTACTTAATACTGCAACCGATACCAACAACTCGTCCTTAAGTCGTCTCGGGTGTGATTTATATTTTATATCTCATTAAGGTTAACCAATCATATGATCCTCTGTCATCTACAACACACCATATGATCTACTTATAGTAAAAGATATAAGGACATAAATAGTGATTAGTGTAAACAAAGTCAGATAGGAGATTAACAGTGAATAACTGAAAACACTGTATACAACATAAAGTCTTGCTTTCAGTATACAAACCCAACATATTGATCAAAGAATATTAGCCACCTCTAGAGGATATAATGGATACAGTAGGTAGGAGAATGGAATTCCTCAAAATTAAGCTCGCGGAGTGGTGCTATGAAGTGACGCTCATAAGAATTACAAGAGACTAAGAGGAATAAACAAAAGTGTTCCTCTACGCTATGTTGAAAACGATATCCCTACTATCGTGGGAGGCTAACCATTTAGGCAAAAGTGGATAAAAAAGAGAAGACATCCTTATGTTAGAAGAGATAGAAGCAAGAAATCTCAATCTTCATGGAGACCTAGAAGGTTTTGGTCCAAACAAAATGCCCGAAGTTACAAAATGGGGTAGAGGTCAGGACCAAGCCGGGGTGGAGCTTCTTCCTTAGGCTTAAATCAAATGAGCATGGAAATATCATCATCAACAAGGAAAACTTTTAGAAGAGCTCATACAAGAGTTAATAAGAGTTTCAAAGATTGTAACTGCTAGATATGTGGTGCCAAAGGCCACATATCAACTAATTGTCCAGAAAATCAAAGGCGAGGAACTAAAAAGTTTGAGGCAACTCCGAAAATGGAGGAAGTTGTTTACTTTCAGGGTCTAATTCAAGTATATCAGTTCGAATGTAGTCCTTCGGATGAAAGCATATACGAAGAAGAAAAGCACAGTGAAGATGAGTCTTCAGAATCAGAATTAGACTGAAGAAAAAGATGTCTTCAGACAAGAGACACGAGAAGATCTTCTTCTCACAAATGTCAATTTCTCATAAGACTCTTATGAAAATTAAGAGAGAAGACCCAAAACTCTAAATCCATGATGGGTTTTCCGTAGGGAGATTGAACAATACTTTGAGACATTTTCTAAAGAAGAGAAAGCATCATATTGTTTATAAAGTCACAATAGGGGAATCGTAATTCCCATGGAGCTAACAAGTAATGTGATGGAGATGCAGCTAGTTTCAATGAGAGAAATCAGAGAGGAACTCAGCAGAACGAATAGAGAGATTGCTCATAAAATGCAGTGGATCCATATTGGAGCCATTACAATTCTGATCAAATCAACATTTAAGGAAGGAATTGATTTTCTGATTGATATTCTTCGACAAAAGAATCAAGAATTTGCGAGATGCAAGTCTGGGAGGAATCACTGAGAAATTAGTGTCCTACATTTATCCAAGGATTTCCTATAATTTGGGAGATCGAGATTTTAATAGAGTTCTAACCCTTCATCAAGATTTCAAGAACAAAGAGTTGACGAAAGAAGGGAATAGACCATACTCTATTACCTACAGTATTTCGTATGCACTCTTCAATACCCACCATTCAGAATTATATGTAGGAAATGGGTTTATCGAAATACCAGATATCTTTGAACAAGTGGCACATGCAGTCCGATCGGAGATTATGGAGTTACCGCCAATCCATGAGATGGATATGCGGATTGCGGATCAACCTATTATTACTAGAGCTACAAGTCAGAGGTATGAGCCAAGAAGAGTCTCTTTTCATGATAGTAGAATCATGAGTCAAAGCTGGGAAAAGAGACCTATCTCAAAAGAGAATCTGTAACCAAAAAAATTCACAACCAAAGGTGAATTAAAATGTCCAGAAGGTTGGAAAGAAGTGGAGATAGTATTCGATATCACTCAAAAGGATAATATATTTCCTTGTGATGTATTGTGTTATTTACAAAACCTTTATTGGGGATATATGAAGGACTTCTCCAGCTAGGAGAAAACGAGTTGATAATCCAAGGAATAACAGGGCGAGAAAAAGGGCGCCTTATTCTTGAATTAGAATTTCTCGAGGATAACAAACTTTGGGAAAGGCAGCCAGATAGAGTGGTGTTTACGATGTCTCATAGAAAATATCAGGTACTATGATATTCTCGGGGAACTTAGCAAGCTCTAATGGCTACTAGTTCTTCTCTATGTACATCTCTATAGGGATGTTATATGAAAAATATCGAGCGAAATATTTTGCGGCCTACACTGATTCAGGAATAGGGAATATGCAGAGCCAAGCTAGAAATTTTTCCTACGAAAATAGGAGAAGATGTACCGGCTATTGCAGGAAGAGACTTCTGAAGAGAATTCTTATCCTCAAAAGAGGAATTAAACAAGCAGAGATAATGATCGGAGGAATATGAGGTACCACATAGTACAAAGTAAAGACTCCACCAATTTATTTCCATGATACCGATGCGGATATTCTGTTAGGAAACAATCCTACAGATACTTAAGTGGTTTAGACAACAGAATGAAACAAGAAGGCTTATTTTCACAACCCTATGTGATCATAAGATCATTGTTCAGAGATTAAGGGAGGCATTTCACAAAAAAAATCCCATTAATTTTTGCAGCAAGCATGGTGATGAAGGAACATTAAGTCACTCTAAAATGAAGGATCATTGAAGATACGGTGTGCTCCTTCAATATCAAGTTGAGAAACTTGGAAGAAACGAGGATAAACGTATGTCAAAAGAGACAATCCAAGTACTTAAGGTGTCTGTGAAAGCAAGTCCACAACTTGATATCACCATTGAAGAACAAATATCTTTAGAAGATGTCAAGAAGAGGATAAAGAGGAATTTCAATAAAGATCCTCTAGCATGGTGGAACAAGAATGAACTAAAGGCAACTTTGAAGGTGAAAGCCGGAAAAGAAAATGAGTTTGTTTGATACAACCCCGTCCTTATGAATCAGGCAGATCGTGAGGATATGAAGAAGATACTTAAGGAACATTTGGACCTTAAGTTGATATCAGAAGGAATCTCTCCATACAATAGCCTTGTATTTCTGGTAAGAAACCATGGAGAAACGAAGAGAGGAAAGCCAAGATTGTTGATCAATTACAAAGGGATCAACAAAATCTTGGAATTCGACGGATACTAAATTCCGAGCAGAGAACACCTGGTGAACTGCATCAAGGATGCATAAGCATTCTCTAAATTTGATTTCTATCAGATTAAGATGAAAGATGCCTGTAAGAAGTATATGACTTTTTCTACACTACAAGGACACTATATCTGGAACGCGGTGCCAGTGGGATTATAAAATGCACCCCAGATATACCAAAGGAAGATGGATAATCTTTTTAAAGATTATTTTATTTTCATGTTCGTGTATGTCTATGATATACTCATTGCCTCAAGGAATATGAAAGAACATATCAAACATCTTGAAGTCTTTTCAGAAGTTTGTCACAAGGAAGGATTGATGCTATCAGAAAAGAAAGCAGTAATCGCCACAAGGCGGATCGAGTTCCTTGGGATCGAGATCGATGAGTCCGGAATCATCCTTTAAAAACATATTGTGGAGAAGGTGCAGGGATTTTTGGAGGACCTTAAAGATAAGCAGCAACTTCAAAGTTTTCTTGGAGTTGTCAATTTCTTCGGGATGTTTATAAAAAATCAAGCAAAATAAAGGAAGGTCTTCAGCCCATTATTAAAGAAAGATGCTAAGTTCAAATGGAAAAAGGAACACAAAGAATCGGTGTTACAACTTAAAGAGATCTGTAAAGACCTACCAAAGCTTAAAATACCGAATGACGAAGACGAATTGGTACTCTGCACAGATGCTAGTGATCATTGGTAGGCGGCAGTGCTAACCAAAGAAAAACCAAATGGAGAAGTGCCATGTTGATACTGCAGCGGTTTCTTTGCAGAAAATGAAGCAGCAAGATGACATATCAATGAGAAATCATTCTTTGAAGTGCGAAAGGCTTTAAGAAAATTGCCTTTATTCATATTGCCTAAGAAATTCATTCTTAAAATTGATAACGCGAGAGTCAAAGCTTTCTTAACAAAAAGATTGAATCTAAACCTGAGAAAGCTAGATTACTTAGATGGCAAGCTGATTGTCAGTATTTTGATTATGAAGTTGTCAAGTGTCACGAAAATATTCTTGTGGACTTTGTAATGAGAGATGGAGTCCAGTGAAGCCGACTCTATCCCAACAAGATATAAGCATCTCCAGGACCATTTGGAGGAGCTTGACAAGAAGATGAATGACCTAGATATTCAAGCCAAGGTTGCGGGTCAAGTACACCAGGAGGACTTGTCAAAAGCCCAAAGCACGCTAAAGGCTACCAAAGTTGCAAGTAATTGCCTTTAGAACAACCTGATTATTCCTATCCGACGAGAATTTTTTTCATTAAAGCAAAAGGTCGAGTTTCGATAAAGGACCTGTAACCCAGTCGCCATAGACTCAAGTACTGTGAGCACGAGTTCTAGGTTGGATCCTTACACGGATCTAGCTGAAACAAATGTGAGCAAATGAATGATACTCCTCCTACTGTCTCAAGCCAACCCAACACCTCAGGGGTAAAGAGGGAGAGATTAATCTTAGGCCAATGATTGACACCTCTAAGATTGATATAATGAGCTCAAAGGTGCTCCATTTTAGGATTATCAACGAACATGGGAGAAAATTCTTACAGGAGTCAGCGTTAACCCAACAAAATACCAGATTGATCTGGTAAATATGCAAGAATGTGGACATTCACAGGAGCCAATCCACAAGAAGTAAAAGAATGGTATGATTTTGGAGCTCTAGCTTCGGTTCATACTGTGTCACCAAGTTTCTCAAAAATTTCAAAACTTCCGGGATTGATTTACAAGGCCGTGCTTGAGACATAGGAAAATAATGACCATCTCGAACGTGGACATGTTCTAGAGCTGAAGTTTATACCGGGGGCACCGGAACCACACAAGAATGGGTCTTTCCAGCTTTCATTTTATAAAGCTACAAAGACCAGACAGGCAAACAAGAATATATCTACCCCAGATCACAAGATCCCCTTAGTATCAACCTTTAGGGAGGATGATATTACTACAACGAGAGCTTGGGGCCTATGGGTTTGCCTCAGAAATGAAAAAGGTCAAGGGAAGCTTCAAATTCTTTCACAAGATGGCAAATGGACCACTTTTGATCAACACCATGACATCTAAAATCTCTCCATATGCGGGGTCTATCTTTGAACAGAAGAAAGAGATGTTATGGAAGAGCGAACTACTGATAAGTACGGAAACTGCCAGAAAATATTACAATATGACGCATAATGGACGATGGATGAGTCAGATTTTTCGCAGGTGCCCGGAACAGGAAAAGACATTGTTCGGGCAATCGCTCCCTGTCATAAACGATAAGGGAAAGAGAAACGAGAAAGAACCATCGAGAAAGCAAAGGATGCCAAGGGGACCACCTAGAAAAAGTTTAATAAATGGTTCCCTAACAAATAGCGATGGGATGAGTCGCGAGAGTTGTTTTCACCAAAAAAGAAAAAAGGTGGAAAGATAAAGAGGCATCCAAAGAAGGAATAATTGAAATATGCATGTGATGCAAGGTCCACACCCATGAAAACCATGTGAAGACGGGACCACAACAAGGATAAGGGAGAATCCAGAAATCTGCAACTACGAATGAAAGGTTGAGAACTGGATACAATATTTCGAGGATAGAGGATTTCAAACCTCTATAAAATCAGGGTAGAAGGAAAAAGAAGGCATCGACCATTCCCCTCTGTTTTCTTACAAAAATAAAGACTGTAATAGTATGCAATTTTCTTCCATTCTAGTTTTCATTCGAGTGTATGTGTGTTGAGAGCATAGCTACCATGGGTAGCTAAACAAGTCATCTCCTCCTAAAAGGAGATGGACTGCTGTAATAAATAAGTTCTTGATTTCTTAATAAAAGTTGGACTTTTGTTCATCTTCCAAAAAAACTTATTCTTGTTCATCAACCAAGTAGAATACGGTACACCTCGAGGTAGGAAACTAAATGAGGTTGTGCTCGTTGCTGTTGAAGGAGTTTACGTCTAGAACCATAAGTTGCGATTAAGTGGTTGGAATGTGAGGAGCAGTTCGTAAAACTCCGTGGATACGACCCGACGATAATTCAATCTAAGGTATAAAACTTGGTTTATGTTTAAAAAAATTATATTTTACGAAGGGTCTGATATGGTCCTAATGGACTATGGTCAAATTTATGTTAAAGATTAGCTTTTGGATGACAAATTTAATTTTAGGGCCAATTTATAATTAAGAAAATATTGGACGAAATTGTATTTGGACAAAACTAAAAGGATAAGATTATAAGGACTGAATTGAAAGAAAAAAAATTGCTCACTCATTTTATAATTAATCAGGATAATGAAGAAATTGTTTTAATAAGGGTATGTTAAGGACAATTTGGTCATTTTGGACATATTAGCAGGAAAAAAGTAATTTGGATAAAAAAAGAAGGTAGGTATCCTCTGACAAGGGTACTGCACCTGTTCTCCCTAAGAAACGTATTATGTTAGGCTCAGGCGTACTAGGTTATCCACCACATGTCAACCGCTGCATGGTTGTGGCTATATTTATTAAGTTGTATAATTACTTCCAAAAACATTACAAGATACATCAGGACAATTTAAGGGCCGCTAGATAGGGGGAGTAGGGGGTAATGGGAATGAAAGAAGTTTCATTCTTTTTTCCTCATGCGGAAAAGTTTCATGTGCACCAATTGCTAGGGACGGTCGAGGCGGTGCCGCCGCACCGGGCCCCTTGCCGACCAGGGCTCCAAATTTTTTTACTACTGTTTATGTGTATATATATATATTTGTGTGTGTGTGTGTGCGTGTTAGTGTGTAATATAAAGATTACAAAGGAACGATTGCAATATCAGGTGCTTCAACTTAGATGGTTTGCGCTGTCAGTGGAGAAGTTTGCACTTTGATGAGGTCTCAGGTTCGACTCCTCTCCAACGCTATGTTTTCATTTTATTACCTGTAGGCATGAAATGTTATTATAATATATGAAAGGATATTCAGTTGGTGATGTAGTGGAGTTGGTCAGGCTTGGCCATGAACTTTGAGTGCGCTTTGAAGAGTCGCGCATTCGATTCCTCCAGCGCAAACGTGCATTATTTTTGCTTTGTTCTCAAGTGGGCCTCCAAGCAGTTAGCGCCTTCAACATTTAAATAGAGCTTTGGCCCAAATCACTAATAATTGACTCCCCACTCATATATTTTTGCAAGAGATTAGTAGAAGGGACTCACAAGGATTAGTAGAAGGACCGGGACTTGTTGCAGAATTACAGATTCAAATCATCATGTATTTGCTTTTCTTAGTAACATACTATTTAAATAAATTAATAATCTTATTTTATTTTCATTATATTATTGAATTTATGTTTTAGGGTTTTAAATTTTTAATTCAGTTAAATCAATTCTTGTAAACTTTGTTAGTTTATTATTCTGATAGATAGTTGAGAATGCCTCCTCATAAATATGAATGTGGTAATAAAAGGTGTAAGAGAAAAAGAAAAGAAGAAGAACTTATCAAGTCTCAAATGGGACATTGGATAGATTTGTCGTGAAAATTCCAGGACATACATTTGTTGAAAATTTAAATGATGGTTAAGAAAATATTTGTGATGAAGATGAACCATTAGCATGTTCAAATAATGTGAATGAAAATGTCAAAGAGAATGAACGCAATCGAAGTGGTAATGATTTGGATTTTGAAAATATTGAGAATTTTGATAATGCAAGCTTTGGAGATGATGACAATGATGATCATGTTGACACTAATGGTGATGAAGATGGAGATGATGTAGATCCTGAACGTGGTACAGATATTGAATGAAGAATCATGTTCTTCCATTCCACTTGACATTTTCGATCCAAAAAACTGGGAAAATTTAGATTCTAAATTAAAGAATTTATTAGTGGAAAAAAGGTCCTAAAAGAGATATCCTAACTGGATAAGGGCCAAAAGATGATTCAAAAAGACGTTTTTCTTTAAATTTATATTCTCGCATTTTACCAAATGGGCAGAAACACAATAGAGATTGGTTGGTGTATTAACAAGCACATGACAAAGCATTTTGCTTTTGTTGCAAGTTGTTCAAGAGAGGACCTCAACAAAGTCAGCTAGCAAATGATGGATACTGTGATTGGGCGCATCTAAGTAGTAGACTTAAGGAAAATGAGATAAGTATTGAGCATGTCAATTACTAAGCTAATTGGTTTGAGTTGCATAGCAGATTAGACAAAAGTAAAACAATTGATCATGATATTCAAGCTCAAATCCAGAAGGAGAAGGCTACTTGGAGGATGGTGTTACACCGACTATTTTAGTTGTGAGATTTTTAGCTAAACAAAATCTAGCATTCCGTGGTAGTAATGAGAAGGTTTATGATGATAGCAATCGGAATTTCCTGTCTGCATTTGAAATGGTTGCTAGGTTTGATCAAGTGATGAAGGAGCACCTTGATAAAAGGGTACATAATCATTATCTCAACCACAAAATCCAAAATGAGTTGATATATTTGCTAGCTTCCAAATCAAGAATTCTATTCTCAAGAAAATTAAAGCAACTAAGTTCTTTTCTGCGATTCTTGATTGTACTCCTGATAGTAGTAACCAAGAGAAAATGACTTTGGTTATGAGATATGTTGATGACTACACGTCCAATAAAAGTAGAATTGTATCTTTTGGGGTTCTTGAATGCGGATGATACATCTGGACAATGGTTGTTTGAAGAATTGCAGAATGTCCTAAATAGTCTTGGTCTTGATATTGATAATGTGAGAGGACAAGGGTATGATAATGGGGCAAATATGAGCGGGAGATACCAAGGAGTGCTAAAAAGACTTTTGGATATAAATCCTAGAGCATTATACACTCCATGTGGTTGTCATTGTCTAAATTTGACACTTTGCAACACTGCAAATTCAAGTGCAAAAGCAAGGGACTATTTTGGAGGTGATACAACGGATTTATACAATATTTTTCTCATTCCACGAAGAGGTAAAAAAATTTGCGAGATCATGTAACAACAAAGGAGTTAAATCTAAAGTCATTGTCAACTACTCCATGGGAAAGTCGTATTGAAAGTGTAAAAGCAATAGCATTTCAAGCTCAACAAGTTAGAGATGCTTTACTTGAACTTGCAAAAGAAAGAAATACTTATTCCAAATTAAGAAGTGAAGCTATGTCTTTAGCAACATTTGAACTTGGAAAGTTTGAATTTTTACATGGCATGGTTATTTGGTATGACATACTAAGTAAAGTCAATATTGTTAGCAAAAGTTTACAATCCGAAGATATGCTTATTGATGTTGCTATGATTAAGGTGAAAGGACTAATTACTTCTTTTAAAGAGTATAGAAATACGGGATTTACACAAGCTATTAATACTGCAAAAGAACTTCCTTCACCAATGGAGATCGATCACGTTTTCTTTGAAAAAATAGAAATATACAGAAAAAAAAAATTAAGAAATTTGATGAAGTTTCAAGTGATTTTTCCCAAATGCGTAAACAATCCCCCGAGGAAGCTCCCAGAAAACATTATTTTTGTTTCATAATTGATCAAACAATTGGATCATTGGAGAGAGAGAGTTCGAACAATATGAGAAATTTGAAGATATTTTCGGATTTTCACAGCTGATAAGTTGAGTTCATTGGTTGATGAAGACTTGAAGGCTCGTTGCAAGAATTTTGAAAGGAAACAGAAAAAAGGCCTAGGAGAAGAAATTTCAGATTTAGATGGAGAAGATTTATATCAAGAATTGAAGATCCTACAACATATGTTTCCAAACGAAGCTAAAACAACAAGTGCAATACTAAAAATTTTACAAAGAATAAATTGTTTTCCAAATTCATTCATGGCATAAAAGATATTGTTGACTATCTCTGTGACTGTTCCATCTGTAGAAAGAAGTTTTTCAAAGTTGAAGTTGTTGAAATCTTGTTTGAGATCAAGCATGAGCTAGAAAAGATTGAATGCATTAGCTTTATTTTCTATAGAGAGTGAGTTTCTAGAAAAACTTGATTATGAAAGGTTGATTGATGATATTGTTGATAAAAGCGCAAGAAGATCAATATTCTGTGGTTCATTGTATTAGTTAGTTTTTATTTTCTTGAATATGTGAGAAATTTGAACGATCATTATGAAATGTTATTTTGATGAAATTGAAGCGTAAATTGCTATATATTTAATTTTTATATCTAGCTAATGATTTTTCTATACAATTAATATTACCAATATTTTAAGGGGCCTAATTTTTTTTTCGCACCGGGCCCTTTGAAACATTGGACCGACCCTGGCAGTTGCACGGTGCAATCCAAATTGAGTATTACGATTCATGCTTAAAGTTAATTACATGTTCTGGGTAAAGGTATTACACCAAAACATGTAATACATTTAAGCATAAATCGTAATAGTTTTTCACCGTGATATCTTTATCTATCACATGTAATACATTTAGGCATAAATAGTAATACTCTTTGATCCATAACCCGAGTTGCACGCACAAGAGGCTCACCTTCTTATGCTTGATACACATGAATAAGTTAATCATTATCATGATTTTATTAACAACTCCCCCACATCATTTAGTAATATAATTGATCTCTTATTAATAGCTATTACAATTATCATTTCGATTTTGAACAAAACGGCCTTAAAAGAACCTAAACTATGGTAAGCCTTTAATCTATTACAGGATCGGGAATCAATTTGGTTTTATATGTACCTCTAATTACCAATCATAAACTTCATGAACTAAAATTAGTTAATAGCATTATCTTTGCAACTGATCATCTGATTCCTTTTCAACCCTGCTTAAATTTGTCAGCTTGCCACTTCCTCTTGCACACGCTCTTCAGAATCTTGGTTGCCCATCAACATTGGGAAAGGATTAGGCCCTGAAGTATGTGTGTACGTTACATTTTCAACCTCAATTGATTAGAGAAAGAGTTCACAAGTAAGGCCCTTAATTAGGTATGGGTACACGTTGCATTTTCAATCCCAATTCACTAGAGTTCACAATGTAACTCCTATAACATGTATTTTCTTGATTTTTTAGGTCCTTAAGTATGTGCGTACGTTACATCTTCAGGATTTTTCTTTTATTATGTATTTTATTTTTATTTTTTGAGATCTCTTTATTTTTCTCTCTAGAACTTTAATTTTATATTTTCGTAAAAAAATTTTAATATTTAATTTTAGAATTCTGTTTTTTTCCTTTAATTTTAATTTTATCCTTTTGTATTTCTAGAATTTTATTTTCATTTTATCCAATAATACGTAATGAGGTGGAAGATTTTATTTTTCAACATAATCACATTTTGGATCATCTAGATTGCTCCACATGGATCAAATGGACGAAAATACCCAACTAAAGATTTTTTTTCAGCAACATTTTTTCTTGCCAAAATACTTGAGTGAGATTGCACAAGTTTCTAAATTTGACACTTACATTGAAAAATTCTAATCAACTCGGACTAAAAGTGTAAGGCAGCACGCATACGCATATAACTAAAACCACCTTCCCCTCTCAACACTATCATTATGTATTTGACTATATCGCCGTTTCATTTGTAATTGTTGTTTAAGGATTAAAATACTCACTCCGTCGCATATATATAGTCAAATATTTCTTTTATTAGTGTCTTATATAGTCCAGTGTTTATATATAGTAATATCTATTTAGTTAATTTATTCATTATACTCTATTTTATATATAATACTCTCTCCGATTAAAAAAGTGCTACTTTAAAGAATATAAAATTGTTCATGTATAGAATTATGGAAGTCAATTCCATTGAATGTAGAGAGAGAAAGTTTACAAAATTATGAGTTTTACAAATGAAACGAATGAGAGGAAATGAAGAGTCAGGATCCTATTTATACAGGGTGGACTAATTGTGAGTTAATAATCTGTTATGGCTTCACAACTATGTATATTGGATACTAAAAGTGCTTATGGAGATGCAAGAAGCTGGAAAATAGCTTAAAAGAAGTTGGAACCGTTTTTGGTGGAAAAAACAGTTACAAATCTGAAACTGTTGTCAAAGATAGCAAAACTGTTGTCAAAGGGGGAAGAAACCGTTGCAAGTTGTTTCATCCAGTTTTACCAGAATCTGTTTTCTTTATTGATGCTGTTATGATCCAACGGTTATGATTAGTCAGGATTAGGCTATTTACATTCTCTTAACACTTGTAACTCATTCAGTTAGTCTCAATTATAGAGAGTTAGAAAGAGGAGCTTGAGAGAGATAGAACTTCTAAGAGAGTGGTTTATTTCTCTTGGTTAAAGCTTGGATGTGTAATTCTCTTGTAACAGCTGAGATATAGTGAATTGGTGGAGGCATTGCCACCCGTGGATGTAGGTTTTAAAACCGAACCACGTAAACCGGATTGTGTATGAGTTTATTTTCAGTGTTAACTTCATAATCTTGTTTGTGAACAAAGGGTGTTAGGATAATTGATCTGGCCAAGAAAGCAGATGATGATGTCAAGAAAGCAGAAATTGATGCTAAGAACCTAGAGATACAAGAAAGGGCTCACATCATCATTATTCTTTCTCTCTCAGACAAGGTTTTGAGGGAGGTGGCAAAAGAGACAACTGTTGTTGGAGTAATGAAGAAACTAGATCAACTATACATGGAAAAATCAATGACAAACAGACTTTTTTTGAAACAGAAATTCTATGTGAACAAAAATCAATTGAAGACCAATTGGAGGAGTTCAACAAAACACTTGATGACCTTGAATCAGTTGAGGTGACCATGGGAGATGAAGATAAAGCCATTTTGCTTCTGAACTCATTACCATCATCATATGATCATCTAAACGATGCCATGCTCTATGAAATGCAAAGACTACAGTTACTTTTGCTGTTGTTCAATTTGCATTAAGTTCAAAGGAAATGCAAAGACTAACTTTAGAAGGAAAAGACTTTGTTGGTGAGGGCTTGTTTGTGAAGAAAGGGAAATTCCAGAAAGGCAAGAAAGGGGCCAATATTGTTGACAACAAGAAGATACAAAGTTCAACTCAAAAGGCAAATGAAGGGAAGGAAACAAGGAAGTGTTTTCACTGCAAGAAGCCTGACCACTTGAAGAAAAATTGCTATGAATTCAAAAAGAAGAAGCAGTCTATGAAAGCAAGCATCTCAACTAACAATAATGCTGACACTGTTGAATCCATAAATGAAGATCCACAAGTTTTAAATATAACTGAGTCAAATCCAGAATCTTAATGGATTCTTGATTCAGAATGTTCTTTTCACATGTGTCCCAAGCTGTCTTGGTCTAAAGATTTCAAAGAAATAGAATCTGGTACAGTAATGCTGGGAAACAATGAACTTTGTCCAGTAAAAGGCACAGGAGACATCTGGCTAAGGATTCATGATGGTTCAGTCAAAATACTGAAGAATGTCAGGTATATTCCTAATCTAAAGAGAAATCTAATTAGTCTTGGGACTTTAGAAACCAGAGGATGCAGTTTTAAGTCAGAGAAAGGATACTTGGTTGTTTACAAAGGGAATCAAGTGGTTATGAAGGGTATCAAGAGAAATAGCTTATATTATCTTGATGGAACAGTAGTGGTAGGAGAATCTGCTGTGGTTTCAAAGACAGACTATGACCTGTGGCATGCTAGATTGGCTCATGCAGGAGAATCTAACATTCAATAGTTAGCTAAGCAAGGCCTAATAAATACTTTAGGAAATTTAAAATCTGACAAAGCATGTGAGGAATGCATATTAGGCAAATCCAAGAAGCTGCCATATCCCACTGGAAAGCATACTTCTGAAGGTGTGTTAGAATATGTCTATGCAGATCTGTGAGGATCGTCTAGGATACCATCTCTAGGTGGAGGGAGGTTTTTTCTCAGTATAATGGATGATTACAGTAGGAATCTATGGTTGTATGTGTTAAAGGCCAAATCTGAGTGGTGTGTTGTTGTTGAAACAGAAAAGGATGTTAAGCTCAAGTGTCTTAGAACAGACAATGGCTTGGAATTTATGTCAGAGGAGTTTAACAATTTCTGCAAGAACAAAGGAATTAAAAGGCATAACACTGTCCCTGGTAATCCTCAACAGAATGGGGTTATTGAAAGAATGAATAGAACTATGTTGGAAAGAGTTAGGTGTATGCTACTAAGCTCTGGTTGGAGAAGAGATTCTGGGGTGAAGCAGCTGCTACAACAGCCTATCTTATAAACAAAACTCCATCAGCTGCCTTGAATCACAAAACTCCAGAAGAATTCTGGACAGGAAAGCCTCCAAATTACTCACATTTGAGAGTTTTTTGCTGTAGAGCATACTCTCATGTTAAGAATGACAAGCTAGAAGCTAGAGCATTAAAGTGCATTATGATAGGATATCCAAATGGAGTGAAAGGGTACAGGCTGTGGTGTACAGAGCCAAATTACAAGAAAATCATTGTGAGGAGAGATGTGGTATTTTATGAAGAAGTCTTACTATTTAAGAAAGTGAAAGATGAAACAGAAGTGATCATAAACAACTCTTCTAATGTTCCAGTTAAGGTGGAGCCACCTAGTTTAATAGTTGAATCTGATACAGAGGACTCAAGTGAAGAAGATACTCAAGAAATGGATTCAGAACCTCAGAGTTATCAACTTATCAGTGACAGAGAAAGGAGGGTTATTAAAACATCAACAAAATATGCTGTGGATTATCTCACAACATATGCCTTAGTAACTGCAGAAGAAGAAGTGGAATTTGCTGAGCCTAAAAATTATGCAGAAGCAATTAAAGGCCTTGATAAAGAGAAATGGATTCTTGCAATGCAAGAAGAACTTGAATCACTAGAAAAGAATCAAACCTGGGTATTGGATCAGAGACCTAAGAATCAGAGGTTGATCAGCTGTAAGTGGATATTTAAAAGGAAAACTGATGTAACTGAATTTGAAAGAGTAAGGTTCAAAGCCAGACTAGTTGCAAGAGGTTTTACTCAAAGAGAAGGTGTGGATTTCAATGAAATATTCTCCCCAGTAGTAAAACACACATCTATGAGAATTCTACTTGCATTGGTAGCTCAATTTGATTTGGAATTGGAACAGCTGGATGTAAAAACAGCCTTTCTTCATGGTGAGTTAAAAGAAAAGATTTACATGTCTCAACCTGAAGGATACCTGTTACCTGGAAATGAACATAAGTGTTGCTTGCTTCAGAAATCACTCTATGGACTTAAACAAAGTCCTAGGCAATGGTATTTGAGATTTGACAGTCATATGAAAGTTATTGGTTTTGAGAAATCAAGGTATGATAGTTGTGTCTATCTCAAAGTTACTGGAAAAGAAGTAGTGGTGTTTCTACTTTTGTATGTAGATGATATGTTAGTGGCAAGCAAAAGTATATCAGAAATCTATAAAGTCAAGGAACAATTGAAAGCAGAATTTGAACTGAAGGAGCTTGGACAGGCAAAGAGAATTCTTGGGATGGATATTCTAAGAGACAGATCCAGAGGTCATTTGTACCTATATCAAACAGATTATGTAAATAAGGTACTTAGGAAGTTTAATATGCATGAGTGTAGAACAATAACAGTTCCTCTTGGTCAGCAGTTCAAGTTATTTGAACAACAGAAGCCCAGAAATGAAGAAGAAGTCATAGAGATAAGCAGGATTCCAAACTCAAATGTTGTAGGAAGTATCATGTATATCATGATATGTACTAGACCAGATGTATCTCATGCCATCAGTGTAGTAAGTAGATATATGTCTAATCCTGGGAAGAATCACTGGGAAGCTTTAAAATGGGTGATGAGGTATCTTAAAGGAGCAGGAAATTATGGAATTATGTTTCAGAAACTGGAAGACAGTGATAAAGATGATGTGCAAGGTTTTGTAGATTCTGATTTTGCAGCTAACATTGATTCAAGGAAATCACAGACTGGGTACATTTTTACATTATATGGGTCGGTAGTTAGCTGGAAATCGATGTTACAGCCTATAATAGCATTATCAACAACTGAAGTTGAGTTTGTTGCATTAACAGAAGCTGTGAAGGAAGTTGTTTGGATCAGAGGAATACTTATAGAATTTGGTATAAAACAAGATTATGTGAAGGTACATTGTGACTCACAAAGTGCTTTGCACTTAGCTAAACATCATGTGTTTCATGAGAGATGTAAACACATCGATGTTAAACTACATTTTGTCTGAGATATTGTTGACAAGGGATCTGTGAGCTTAGTAAAAATAAGAACAGAGGAAAATGTTGCTGACATGTTAACCAAGGCACTACCTAGAGACAAATTTCAGGATTGTCTTCAGTTAGTGGGCATTAAAATGGTCTAAGTAAGCTGTGAAAGAGCCCTTAAGTGACAAGGGCAGGCGGAGGTGTCTTGTTTGTCCAATTCATGGTTTGAAGAGTTGAGTGTGTTGGATGTTTTTTTGCTTAGTTGAGAAGCCAAGGTGGAGATTGTGAGTTAATAATCTGTTATGGCTTCACAACTATGTATATTGGATCCTAAAAGTGCTTATGGAGATGCAAGAAGCTGGAAAATAGCTTAAAAGAAGTTGGAACCATTTTTGGTGGGAAAAACAGTTACAAATCTGAAATTGTTGTCAAAGATAGCAAAACCGTTGTCAAAGGGAGAAGAAACCGTTGCAAGTTGTTTCATCCAGTTTTACCAAAATATGTTTTATTTATTGATGCTGTTTTGATCCAATGGTTATGATTAGTCAGGATTAGGCTATCTACATTCTCTTAACACCTGTAACTCATTTAGTTAGTCTCAATTGTAGATAGTTAGAAAGAGGAGCTAGAGAGAGATAAAACTTCTAAGAGAGTGGTTTATTTCTCTTGGCTAAAGCTTGGATGTGTAATTCTCTTGTAACAACTGAGATATAGTGAATTGGTGGAGGCATTGCCACCCGTGGATGTAGGTTTTAAAACCGAACCACGTAAACCGGATTGTGTATGAGTTTATTTTCAGTGTTAACTTCATAATCTTGTTTGTGAACAAAGGGTGTCAGGATAATTGCCTAAATGAGATTCTTGAGTGTTGTTTGAGTGAATTGCTGTTCTATATTCACACTAATCAATTATAATAATCTGATTAAAATCTAATTAGCTAAAATAATGAAAATATATTTATATTTTCCTTTTATACCCCCCCCCCCCTAAAAAATGAAAGTGGATATCTAGGAGACCCATTTTGGATTTCAGTTCTTGAAATGTGGCATTTGGCAAGGGTTTGGTTAGCATATCTGTGAGGTTCTTTTCTGTCAGAATCTGAATTATCTTCAATAATCCTTCTTTAATCTTTTTACGTGTCTAGCGGTAGTCTATTTGGATGTGTTTGGAATTCTCATGGAGAACTGGATTGTGAGCAATGGAGAATACAACTTTACTGTCCGTGTAAAGTGGTATTGGTGTGGGGAATGTGACTTGAAAGTCTTGTAGTATGTAGACAATCCATTAAATTTCTGAACCCGTAGCACCCATGGCTCTATATTCAGCTTCTGCTGATGAGTTACTTATTGTTGATTGTTTCTTGGATTTCCAAGAAATTAGTGAGTTGCCAAGGTAGACTGCATAGCCAGTAATGCTTCTTCTAGTTTGTTCACAACGTGCCTAGTCAGAATCTGTAAATGTTTGCAATTTGAAGTTACTACAAGTGTGATAAAAAAGTCCTTGTCCAATAGTTGTCTTAAGATATCTTAAGACTCTATGGACAACTTTGAGATGTGATTTTGTGGGATTACTCATGAACTGTGACAAAGTTTGTATTGCATATGACAAATCAGGTCTAGTGACTGTCAAGTATAAAAGCTTTCCTACCAGATATCTTAAGACTCTATGGACATCAGTTGCATGGCTTACTAGCTAAATATCCAGCTTGATCTAAGAGGTTTAAGGCAATTTTCCATTGGCATAATTGAAGACCAGACTTTGATCTTGAAACCTCTATGCCTAGGATATATTTTAGAACTCCTAGATCTTTAATAGTGAACTTTTCATGTAACGTGGTTTTTACCTTGGTGATTTCTTCCATGCAATTACTTGTTAGTATGATATCATCAACATAGCATAACAAGACAGTGAATGAGTTGTTAGTAGATTTGGTTAAGAGTGAGCTGTCAGCTTTTGATTGAGTGTATCCAAAACTGATAAGACTGTGTGTAAGCTTATCAAACCATTGTTTTGAAGCCTGTTTAAGGTCATACAATGATTTTGAGCTTACATACTCTGTTATCATCTGTTTGGCAGTACCCTGGAGGGGGTTTCATGTAAACTTCTTCAACTAAATTACCATGTAAAAAGGCGTTATTAACATCACATTGATGTATATGCCAATCTTTTGAAACAACAACAGACAATAAGATTTGAACTGTGGTTATTTTTGCAACAGGAGAGAAAGTATCAAAATAATCTAGCCCTTCCTGTCGTGTATAACCTTTTGTCACTAATCTGGCTTTGTACCTCTCAATACTACCATCTAGTTTATATTTAATCTTCTAAATCCATTTGCAACCCATTGTGTGTTTACCTTTAGGAAGTGGAACTAAAGACCATGTTTTAGTTCTCTCTAAAGCATCTAATTCTAATTTCATAGATTTTTGCCAATTAACATCTTTATTTTCTTGATTATAAGTCCTTGGTTCAACATTTTGAGTTATTTCAGCAGTAAATGCTTTATGTTGCTCAGAAAGTCGATCTAAGGATATATAATCAGCTATTGGATATCTTGGTGTGTTAACAACCAGATTTGCAGAACTAGATGACCCATGTTTTAAAGATTTTGGTAGTATTGTGTGGTACAAGCTACGATAAGCAGGAGTAGTTTTCTGTCTTGATGATTTCCTAGTATTATCACTGGATAATACAGGTATGTTCTAATGCAGATTGGATATGTTCTCATGCAGATGTGTAGACCTTTCAGAATTAGGTATATTACAAGTATTAGGGATATCATCACAAGTTTGATCATGAGAAGCTATTTCATCAGTATCAATACCATCATCAAGATGCTCAACAGTCTGTGTGTGTGTGTTGTCAATGGTATAATCATGTATCTCTTCTTGGAGAGACTGATGGGAATAGTTAATAGAATCAACAGAGGAGTCATCAACACAAGGCATGCTAGTATTGAAAGGGTTTTTAATTAGGTTTTGAAGAATTCTGGAAGTAGCAACAGGATCAGGGGAAGTATATACTCAAAAAATTTAACATTCCTTGAAACAATGATTTTGCCTGTGTTCATCTCGATCAATTAATCTATAACCTTTAGTGCCTAAAGGATATCCAATAAAAACACATTTGCATGCTCTAGCATCAAATTTGTGCCTATTTGAAGTTAGTGTATTTGCAAAACATAAGCAACCAAATATTTTCACATGATCATAAGAGAGTGTTCTACCATCACTACAAGAAATATGTTATTTTGTGACGATTTTCTTCTTGACGCACAAAGTTTTGTCACCGTTTGTTGCATAATAGTGACGAATGTAATTTCCGTCGTAATAATATTCATTATTGTGACAACTTTTATATTTGTCATTATTTAAAAAACAACTCGTCACTAATTAGCATATATCATGGCGAACATTGGAAATGTGTCACAATCATTCTTAGAGATAGAATTTCGTACCAAAATTTTGGAGGGTAATCTTTTCACGACGAGTACAAACGAACTAGCGATGGTCTTTAGTGTCACTTATTTTATTCTTTCGTTACAATGTCATATATCGTCACTAATTGTTTAAAAAAATTAATGACCGATTCCAATTTGTCACATATTCTTATCTTTCGTGACAATTTAAATAAATTTGTCACCACTGATTTTAAAGACAAAAAAGATTATTAATTTATGACGATGTTTAGTGTCACAATCACTTTTTATCAGTGGCGACAAAATATTTCATTATTAATACTCGTGCGTAAGTGTGACGAAATGATGTCGTCATATTTAATTGAATTTGGTGACGAAAGGCAATTAGTTTGTCATATTTGAATTTGTGATAACATTAAAACTTGTCACAAATGTTTAAAAATATTAAGGGACAAAATTACTCCGTCGTGAATATTCATATTCACTGACGACGAGTACCAACTCGTCACCTTTATTATTTGTCGAAAGGATAACAAAATTATTTCGTCACAAATGTTATATTTGGTGAAATTGCAAGATATTTCGTTCACAATTTAATATGTTTGTGTGTATATATGATGACAAATACGAATATCATAACTAAAATATTTTTTATTTCTTATAATTTTTTTTGCTGTTGCATTATATTAATTAAAACATGTAGATAATTTTTCGTCTAAGATATTTAAATTTGTTGATAATGTTCATTAATTTGTATATTAGAAGTGTGAATTAGAGAAAGAAAAAAATAACATTGTTAGGAATTGAACATTAGATTAGACCTTCAATAAAAGGCCCCAATTTTGTACCAATTAGTCTAAATCTTATATTATTAATTAATTCTTACTCATTATATTTAACATGTGAAGTTAAAATAAAAAAAATAAATTAAAACGTTTGTTGGATTCAAACCCAACACCTCCTGAAGACCAGGTATACTCTCTACCAACTCAACTATTACTCATTTGAGATTTATTCATACTCAATATATTTAACATATCAAGTTAAAGTAATAAAAGTAAAATATAACATATGGGTTGGCTTCGAACCCAAGACCTTCCAGAGGTTAGGGTAGGTACTCTACCAACTCAACTATTACTCATTCAAAGATAGTTTCCACTGAAATTATTATATAGTTATTACCTCTAAACTAATCTGAAAAATATCTTCTCCAAATTACGTATTAATTTATAAATTGTTAATGTGAATTATTGTTTTTAATCTACGTTTAGGATTTTTAATATTTGTAAAGACGGGAACAATATAGCTCTTTATTTATTTATGAATTTTGTTGTAACGCCCATAAATTATTTAATCATTTATTATATTTACCTTTTTTTTTTTTTTTATGTCTTATGATATTTATTCTATTTTATTAATTAGTAATTTTGTCAATTATTATTTTATTTAAAGTTAAAAGCATATTTTATGTTATTAGATTTTTCAATACTTAACTTAGACATAAGCCCAATGCATTAGTCAAGGTCAAACCCATTATTTTTACTTAGGGAACAAGATAACAATTTCCTAGCCTAATTAGGAGTCCTAAACCATAGTGTAATAAGATCTATAAATAAGGGATTCATGTCATAAATTAAAATCACAACCCAAATAATCTATTTTTCATATAATTTTCGTCAAAAGCACATAAGGAGCCTTCGGGAAGCCGACATCATCGTCCGAACCTCGTTTTCATCCTTCACTCTATTCTCAGTTATCTTTTTTATAAAATTCGAAAACCATATCTATTTGTATTAATTTTTGATGAAATTTTAGTATGTTATTCCAACAAAAGTTATCACATTACTGTAAAAAGTTCAATCATTTTTGAGTCGTAAATTATTTTATATTAATTTTATATCTATGCTGATCCAGATTTTAGATATTCTGTTTTTCCAACTAGAAAATTCGTAATATATATTTATATATCTTCAAATATTATGATTTTCGGATATGCTTCTCTACAGTATGTCTGTTTTATTTTGTACAAATTTCAGATTTTTCCATCAAGTAATTATTTAATTATAAATATTTTCTCATGGCTGTTCAGAATCTGATAACTTCTATATTCTGTTTTATAAAATTCGAAATATTCATTTAAAGTACTTTAAAAATTACAATTTTTGGATATGTATTCCTTGTACATGTATTCTATATTATTGTATAATTTGAAAGATATCCATTGACTACTTTTCGAGTTATAAAGATTTTCTCATCGCCGCATAGAATTTACTACTGGAACTATTCCATTTTCGAAAATTCAAAAGTCATATTTTTACTTCTTATAAATATATGAAATTTAAATATGATATTCATATATACGTCAAGTATATACATTCAAAATATTAGATTTTTCCTCAGTTTATTTTATGAGTGTTGAGAAAACAATGAATCACAAAGTTGATTTCAAAGAAACAAGGAAAAACAGAAACAAAAACCAGAAATGGACACAAGACGATTTTACGTGGTTCGACTTAGAAAGTCTACATCCACGGAGCAGAGAAGATCACCACTATAATCACGATCAAGAACAGTACATGAATTACAAGATCATCCAATGAAACCAGGATTGATCCAAGAAACCAAAACACAAGATATGAACTCAAACTCCAAGCTCTCCCTCTCGTGTTTCTCTCTCTACAACCCTCTCATCTCTCTCTAGATAGATTGAGAATACTCTGGAATGATCTCTCTTTTAATCGCACTGAAAAACCGGGAAAGAAAACTCCTTATATCAGCTCCAGGAACAATAACAGCAAAACTGTCAAAACTGAAGTAAAACTGAAAGACAACGGTTTTAGCTAAAACCGTTGTCAGATTCTGTTATAACCGTTATTTAACCAGAATTTCCAATTTTCTGTTTTGTGCTTCATGAACTGATTTTTAGCTCCAATTCTTCACGCGATTAATCCTCCGAATGTGTATGAGTCAATTTCATTACAAATCTCCACCTGACTCCTACACATGAAGATACCATACATGTCTTCCAATCAAACTATCAAATGATCATCCTCCCCACTCTTTCTCATGTCCAAAATCTGGACATGACTCAATCTTTGACAAATCATCAAATACACTGCACCACTTGGATTAAATCCAAGCAGTAATTAAACTTCTCCGAGGGCAATGCTTTTGTAAGCATGTCTGCAGCATTCTCCTTTGTGCAAACCTTCTGAACTTCCACATCCCCTTTTTCAATTACATCTCTTACATAGTGCAACTTCACATCTATGTGTTTGGACTTGTCATGAAAAACTTGATGCTTGACTAAGTGTAATGCACCTTGAGAATCACACAATACTTTAACTGATTTCTGCTTAATCCCAAATTCAGATAGAATGCCCTTCAACCAGATTGCTTCTTTTACTGGCTCTGTCATAGCCATAAACTCAGCCTCTGTTGTTGACAATGCTACTACCGGTTGCAGCATCGATCTCCAGCTAATTGCAGCACCAAACAGTGTAAAAACATAACCTGATTGTGACCTTCTATTATCCAAATTTGCTGCATAATCTGAATCCACATATCCCTTCAAAACCTCTGATGAATCATCACTCTTTCTGAACATTATTCCATAATCTGCTGCCCCTCTTAAGTACCTCAATATCCACTTTAGCGCCTCCCAGTATTGTCTTCCTGGATTTGACATATATCTACTGACAACACTCACAGCATGTGATATATCTGGCCTTGTGCACACCATCACATACATGATGCTTCCAACAGCATTAGAATATGGAATGTTGTTCATCTCTTGAACTTCTTGCTCATTCCTTGGCTTCTGTTGTTCTGATAGTTTGAAATGTTGAGCCAAAGGGGTTGACACCTGTCTTGATTCATCCATGTTGAATTTCTTCAACACTTTGCATATGTAGCTCCTCTGTTGTAACCACAACAATCCTTTCTCTTGGTTTCTGACAATATCCATGCCAAGTATCCTTCTGGCCTCTCCTAGCTGTTTCATTTCAAACTCACTTTGCAAGTCTTCTTTCAGCTTATCTATTTCTGCTTGGTCTTGACTTGCAACCAGCATGTCATCTACATATAGCAATAAGAAACTAGCAATCTTCTGTCCAACCCTTTTCATGAATACACAGTTGTCATATTTGGATTTGGTGTAGCCAATCTTCTTCATGCATCTGTCAAATCTGATGTACCATTGTCTTGAGCTTTGCTTGAGACCGTATAGAGACTTCTTCAGTAAACAGGCCTTATTCTCATCTCCAGGAAGTATAAAACCCTCTGGCTGTGTCATGAAAATTGTCTCTTTCAGCTCTCCATGCAGAAAAGCTGTTTTTACATCCAATTGCTCCAGCTTTAAATCCATTTGAGCAACTAAAGCAAGCAATATCCTTATAGAGCAGTGTTTGACTACAGGGGAGAAGATTTCATTGTAGTATATCCCTTCTTTCTGGGTGAAACCTCGAGCCACTAACCTGGCTTTATATCTGATCTTCTCCACCCCAACAAACTCCACCTTCTTCTTGTAAATCCATTTACAGCTAACTAGCTTTTGGTTAGTTGGCCTCTTTACCAGAATCCAAGTTCCATTCTTCTCAAGTGAATCCATTTCTTCCTTCATAGCAACCATCCAGCTTTCTCTATCCTTGCTTTCTATGGCTTCTCTGTAGTTTCTTGGCTCAGAGTATTCAGTTTCTTCTGCTACTGTCAATGCATATGCAGTGAGATAGTCATTCCCATATCTGGTAGATGGCTTGACTATTCTTCTTTGCCTATCTCTTATCAGTTGATATTGGCTGATGTCTTCTTCATCATCATACCCTTCATCTTGATCTTCTTCATTAGAATCTGTTTGACTGTGAGTTTCCATCTGATCATCATGCCCTTTACCAGCATGCAGTCTGCTCTGATCATGATTGAGCTCAATATGTTGCTCTCCTTTCATTGGCATTTTGTTTTCATCAAAGGTCACATCTCTGCTAATAATGATTTTGTTCATTCCATTCTCAATGCACCAGAGCCTGTAACCTTTAACCCCCTTGGGGTATCCAAGCATTATACACTTTAGAGCTCTTGCTTCCAGCTTGTCCTGTTTTCTGTGAGCATATGCCATACATCCAAATACCTTTAGATGTGAATACTTGGGTGGATTTCCATTCCATCTTTCCTCTGGTGTGATGAAATCATTTGCTGTTGATGGACTTCTGTTTATCAGATACACTGCTGTTGTTGCAGCTTCTCCCCAGAATTTCTTTTGTAATCCTGAGCTCAAGAGTAAGCACCTGATTCGTTCTGTGATTGTCCTATTCATCCTTTCAGCAACTCCATTTTGCTGAGGATGGCCAAGGACAGTCCTATGTCTTTTCATGCCCTTCTCTTTACAAAAGTCTTGAAACTCTTCTGAGAGGAACTCAAGGCCATTATCAGTCCTCAGGCACTTCAGAGAAGATCCCTTTTCAGTCTCTACTTCAGCACACCATTCCTGGAATTTTGTGAATGCATCTGATTTGTTCTTGAGTATGTATATCCAGACCTTTCTTGAGTAATCATCAATTATGCTCAAGAAGTACCTTCCTCCTCCCATTGTTTCAGTTTTTGATGGGCCCCATAAGTCAGAATGTGCATAATCTAGAGGTTTCTTAGAGGTGTGTTTGCCCACAGGAAAAGGTTTCTTCACACTTTTACTCATAATGCACACCTCACATGGGTCAATATTGAATCTAGTCTTGTTATGCAAAAGATTCTGTTTGAGCAATTCATTCATGCCTTTTTCACTTATATGGCCTAACCTCTTATGCCATATATCTGAATCATTCTTCTCAACACTGTTGGTGTCTCCTAACACAGTATCTGCCAACAGATAATATAGACTAGACTTTTTAACCCCTTTCATGACTAGTTTTGAGTTTTTGTATACATGCAGAAACCCCTTTTCTGACTTGAATTCACAACCTTTGTTTTCTAGAGTACCTAGACTTATGAGGTTTCTTTTTAGGAGTGGAATGTACCTTACTTCTGTCAAAGTTTTGTCTGATCCATCATGCATCCTCAGCTTGATGCTTCCAATTCCTTCCACAAGGCATGCTTGATCATTTCCTAACATGACAGTTCCTGACCTTGATTGCTTGAAATCTTGAAACCATCCTATATTTGGGCACATGTGAAAGCTGCATCCGGAGTCAAGAATCCATTTATCATCTGTCCTGCCATCTGTTATATTCAAAACATCATAGGTTTCTTCTGCTTGGGCCAAATCAGCAGTATTCGTGTTCTGATTTTTTTGTGCTTGTTTTCTTTTGTATTCAAAACAATTTTTCTTCAGATGCCCTGGTTTCTTGCAGTGGAAACATTTCCTTGTTTCCTTCCCATCTCCTGCCTTTG
Organism: Ajuga chamaepitys; assembly: GCA_958295605.1. Taxonomy (NCBI): domain Eukaryota; kingdom Viridiplantae; phylum Streptophyta; class Magnoliopsida; order Lamiales; family Lamiaceae; genus Ajuga; species Ajuga chamaepitys. The sequence continues at coordinate 17,091,328 of OY282502.1, forward strand.
GTTTCAACTGCTGGTTTCCTTTATTTTGATTCCCTGAGAATTGTTTCTTCTTGGGTTGATTTCCTGGCCTTATACTCAACCCTTCAGCCTGCAGATCTCCTTTATGACCATTGGATTGTTGCATCTCCTTTGCTCTTAATGCGGTTTGAACTTCAGCAAGGCTTATCTTTGTTTCTCTGCCATATAACATGGCATCTTTGAGGTGTTCATAGCAGTTTGGCAAAGCATTCAACAGGATAATTGCTTTGTCTTCATCTTCTACCTTTGCCTCAATTCCCTCCAAATCATCTAGGTGTTTGCTAAACTCCTCTAGCTGATCATCCATGGATTTCCCTTCTTGAATCTTGAAGGAATACAGTTTTTGTTTAATGTACAGACGATTAACCATAGTTTTCTTCTTGTATAACTCCTCCAGTCTGTTCCAGACTCCCTCAGCGGTTTGCTCCTTGGCTACTTCTCTCAGAACCTTATCTGCCAGGGACAAAATGATCGTGGAGTGAGCCTTCTCCATGCGCTCAGCCTTTTGCTCCGCATCCATGGATTCTGGGAACCCTTTGATCCCTTTAAGAGCCCCAGCTAACCCCTGTTGTACCATCAATGCTCACATTTTCACCTGCCATAGTCCAAAGTCGTTTCTGCCATCGAATTTCTCCACATCAAACCTCATAGCTGCCATAGTTAAACCCAGAAACCGATTCCGCAACTATCAACGTGATTCACCTTCCCACAGACGGCGCCAATTGTTGAGAAAACAATGAATCACAAAGTTGATTTCAAAGAAACAAGGAAAAACAGAAACAAAAACCAGAAATGGACACAAGACGATTTTACGTGGTTCGACTTAGAAAGTCTACATCCACGGAGCAGAGAAGATCACCACTATAATCACGATCAAGAACAGTACATGAATTACAAGATCATCCAATGAAATCAGGATTGATCCAAGAAAGCAAAACACAAGATATGAACTCAAACTCCAAGCTCTCCCTCTCGTGTTTCTCTCTCTACAACCCTCTCATCTCTCTCTAGATAGATTGGGAATACTCTGGAATGATCTCTCTTTTAATCGCACTGAAAAACCGGGAAAGAAAACTCCTTATATCAGCTCCAGGAACAATAACAACAAAACTGTCAAAACTGAAGTAAAACTGAAAGACAACGGTTTTAGCTAAAACCGTTGTCAGATTCTGTTATAACCGTTATTTAACCAGAATTTCCAATTTTCTGTTTTGTGCTTCATGAACTGATTTTTAGCTCCAATTCTTCACGCGATTAATCCTCCGAATCTGTATGAGTCAATTTCATTACAATGAGGTATTAGGAAGATGGGTTGATTGATTTTTATATTTTATTATCATTAAGTGCATTGCGGTTTCATAATAAGAATTTAGAAATTGAGTGAGTCGATAATGTTGAGGAAAAATATGGGATGTGAATTGTCCATAAATTTATCGATGATTTATATATTTTCAGTTGATTAAAAGAATGAACAAATTAATATATATTTATATTTTTAAATTATGTAATGTAGTCCCGTTTGAATCACGTTATATGTATTCTTGAACATTAGGTTAGTTTTATGATGGACAAGAGTTGGATGCGTGCAATTAAGTGGTCAAAGTCTTATTTGGATGGAGTAAACTAACATGACAGTTTAGTTGAAATTGTTGTCTACAAATTACGTATTAATTTATAAATTGTTAATGTGAATTATTGTTTTTAATCTACGTTTAGGATTTTTAATATTTGTAAAGACGGGAACAATATAGTTCTTTATCAATTTATGAAATTTGTTGTAACGCCCATAAATTATTTAATCATTTATTATATTAACCTCTTTTTTTTTTTTATGTCTTATGATATTTATTCTATTTTATTAATTAGTAATTTTGTCAATTATTATTTTATTTAAAGATAAAAGCATATTTTATGTTATTAGATTTTTCAATACTTAACTTAGACATAAGCCCAATGCATTAGTCAATGTCAAACCCATTATTTTTACTTAGGGAACAAGATAACAATTTCCTAGCCTAATTAGGAGTCCTAAACCATAGTGTAATAAGATCTATAAATAAGGGATTCATGTCATAAATTAAAATCACAACCCAAATAATCTATTTTTCATATAATTTTCGTCAAAAGCACATAAGGAGCCTTCGGGAAGCCGACATCATCGTCCGAACCTCGTTTTCATCCTTCACTCTATTCTCAGGTATCTTTTTTATAAAATTCGAAAACCATATCTATTTGTATTATTTTTTGATGAAATTTTAGTATGTTATTCCACCAAAAGTTATCACGTTACTGTAAAAATTTCAATCATTTTTGAGTCGTAAATTATTTTATATTAATTTTATATCTATGCTAATCCAGATTTTAGATATTCTGTTTTCCAAACTAGAAAATTCATAATATATATTTATATATGTTCAAATATTATGATTTTCGGATATGCTTCTCTACAGTATGTCTGTTTTATTCTGTACGAATTTCAGATTTTTACATCAAGTAATTATTTAATTATAAATATTTTCTCATGGCTGTTCAGAATCTGATAACTTCTATATTCTGTTTTATAAAATTCGAAATATTCATTTAAATTACTTTAAAAATTCCCATTTTTAGATATGTATTCTATGTACATGTATTCTATATTATTGTATAATTTGAAAGATATCCATTGACTACTTTTCGAGTTATAAAGATTTTCTCATCACCGCATAGAATTTACTACTGGAACTATTCCATTTTCAAAAATTCAAAAGTCATATTTTTACTTCTTATAAATATATGAAATTTAAATATGGTATTTAAAATTATGTAATTAGTCCCGTTTGAATCACGTTATATGTATTCTTGAACATTAGGTTACTGTTATGATGGACAAGAGTTGGATGCGTGCAATTAAGTGGTCAAAGTCTTATTTGGATGGAGTAAACTACTTTATGAAATTTGTTGAGACACATTTGGGCGAAGAGTGTCATATTCGATGTCCCGGTGTAGATTATTTGAACCTGAAAATTAGAGATAAAAAAACAGTGAAACACCATACTATGGAGCGGGGGATAGATCCAGAGTATATTACATGGTTTCATCATGGTGAATCTAGTTTGAATAACTTGAGAAATGCAGATGCAAATGAAGGTGAACAGACCGATAATAATGTTGTTACTGATGAAAAAAGGGATGTTGATGACAATGATAATGATGGTGTAGATGATTTGTTTCTTAATCTCGGTGAGGCCAACAGTGGAGTTGTTCCAGCATATCTCGAGGCACTCATGTCAGATGCTAAAAAAGAATTATATCCTGGTTGTAAGAAAATTTCAAAAACTTCTTTCATCATCCAATTGCTCCACTTAAAGGTTTACAATAGGTTGAGCAATAAAACTATAGATATGATGTTAAAGCTGATGAAGTCAGCTTTACCCGATGGCGAGACTCTACCAAGTTCTTACTACGAAGCGAAAAGATTTTTGCGTGATTTGGGATTGGGCTATGAATGTATCCACGCGTGCAAGTACGATTGTGCCTTATTTTGGAAGGAAAATCAGAACTTAGAGGCTTGTCCTGTCTGTGGGACTTCTCGATGGAAAATCAATGATGATAAAAGGAAGAAGATTCCGCAAAAGATCTTACGGTATTTTCCTTTAAGACCCAGGCTTCAACGACTTTTTATGTCCTAAAAAACATCTAAAAAGATGGTGTGGCATAAAGAAAAACGCATTGATGATGATTATATGAGGCATCCGGCAGATTCCCTAGCTTGGAAAGACTTTGATAATAAGTTTCCTCAGCTTGCCAATGATCAAAGAAATGTGAGACTAGCACTAGCAACCGACGGTTTTAATCCGTTTGGGCACTTAAGCACCACCTACAGCATGTGGCCTGTAATTTTAGCTCCATTGAATCTCCCTCCTTGGGATTGCATGAAGGATCCATTCTTAATGTTGTCTTTGCTTATACCGGGAAAGAATTCTCCTGGAAAGGACATTGATGTGTACTTACAACCATTGGTGGCAGAATTGAAGCAATTGTGGGTTGAAGGGGTAGAAACATTTGATGTTTGTAGTAGAAAGAATTTTCAGTTGCATGCCGCTGTTTTGTGGACAATAAATGATTTTCCAGCATATGGCGATCTATCTGGGTGGAGTACCAAAGGTTACATGGCATGTCCAGTTTGTAATGTGGAGACATCTTCTGTGGGACTACGAAGCAAGGTTTGTTACATGGGACATCGACGATATTTACCGAAAAATCATGCTTGGATGAGAAGCAAGAATTTCAATGGTAAAAGAGAAGATAGAGAAGCTCCTAGAGAACTAACTGGTGAGGACGTACTAGAGCAGTTGGAAAGATTAGAAGACAGGATACCGGGGAAATTTGCTTGTAAAAAGAGAAAACGTAAGCCTGAGGAGTTGAATTGGACGAGACGCAGTATTCTTTTTGATTTGCCGTACTGGAGTAAGTTGAAATTAAGGCATAATTTAGATATAATGCATATTGAAAAAAATATATGTGAGAGTATATTAGGAACTATGATGAGCGTAGAGGGGAAGACAAAAGATACTGTAAAGGCAAGACAAGACTTGGCGGACATGAATATCCATAAGGAGTTGCACTTGAAGAGTACAAATGATGGAAAATATGTGATGCCTCTTGCATCTTATGTCATGACAAAGAAAGAGAGGCAATTATTTTGTGAGTTTCTGAGATCGATTAAGTTTCCTGATGGGTATGCTTCTAACATATCTCGTTGTGTTAATACGAGTGATCAAAAGATTTCTGGATTGAAAAGTCATGATTGCCATGTACTCTTACAAAGAATACTTCCTGCTGGTATCCGAGGGTCCTTAAATAAGGATGTCTCGAATGTTCTTGCTGAGTTAGGCCATTTCTTTCAACGCCTATGCTGTAAAAAGCTGAAGCGAAGTGACCTTGAAAAAATGAAAGAAGATATTTGTTTAATTTTGTGTAAACTTGAACAAATATATCCACCTGCCTTTTTTGATGTCATGGTACATTTGACTGTTCATTTACCAAGAGAGGCATTAATCGGTGGACCCGCACAATTCAGATGGATGTATCCAATGGAGAGGTAAGAAAAAATATCTATTAAATATAGTTATAGTGATATGTATCATTTGAAACGTGTTTGACCAATTTTTTTTTTTGGTAAGATTTCTGGGTGGCCTAAAGCAGAGCGTACGGAATAAAGCTCGTCCTGAAGGTTCAGTAGCAGAGGCATATATCGCAAAAGAGTGTCTAAATTTTTGTTCCATGTACTTGAAGGGTATCGAAACTAGGTTCAACCGAGATGAGCGTAATAACGATACATGGATTGATGATAGTCTATCTATCTTCTCCCAAAAATGTCGGCATTTTGGAGCAACTACATACGTTGAACTTTCTGAAGAAGAGTTCAATGCGACCCAATGGTTTGTCTTCCAAAATTGTGAAGAGATTGAACCATTGTTGAGTAAGTTTGCAGCTAACTTATTAATTTATTATATATTATGCATTAGATCACAAAATTTGAATTTGAATAATATAGGACGCACAAACAGGAGCTACTAATGCGTGGATGTGCAAATATAGAACAAGAACACAGAGATCAATTTCCTATGTGGTTCAAGAAGCATGTAAGATAACTAATTTATTGTTTGTTTTGAATTATATATCATGTCAATTTATACTATATTCTTACAAAACTTACTTTTTCTAGATGACCCAATTATACCATAAAGATCCATCACCTGCACACGAGTCTTTGTATTCACTGGCATGTGCTCCACATAAGTGTGTAAGAAAGTATTCCGGCTGTATAGTGAATGGAGTACGGTTTCTAACTAAAGATCGTGATAACCGTCGTAAGAGCCAAAACAGTGGAATTGCAGTAGAAGGGAATCATGGTGATGACACGATAGACTTTTATGGTATTGGGAATGATATAATTCAGCTAGATTATGTGAAAGATAGACATATTACTATATTCAGGTGCGATTGGTTTGATCTTGGTAGCAAGAAAAAACCAAGGATACAAAAGGATGGAAATATTGTAAGTATAAGAGTTGATGGTAAATGGTATGAAAATGATTCGTACGTCTTGGCTGATCAAGCAAGACAGGTTTTCTATATTAGGGATCCTAAGTTAGGAGGGGATTGGCGTATCGTGCAGCTATTCCAACATAGACATATATACGATGTTGATGAGATGGAAGATGTGGCGATGGATGCTGAAAGCTCCTTTGTACTGGATGATGGAGTTTATCAGGAGAACGAAATGGATGATACGATTGGAGTACGTCTTGAAGAAATACAAACACTAAGTAGGGAGGATGAAGCCCCTCGGGATGTGTGTGAGTCAGAAGTTTCAAGAGATCCTGGAGTCATCGATATGGGTAAAATATTTGATTTAACAGAGGAAGATGAGTTTGATGATACATTACATGAATATTATAGCGGTGATGAAGTTTCAGAAAGAGGAAGTAGTTCCGACGATGACAGTGATGATGATAACTTAGATGGGTTCTGAGATTTTGGAATCAATTACGCTATCGATGTTATTTCTTTTTTTGAATTTTTTGTTTTTTTTTTACGTTTAATTGGTATTTTATTAATGTTATATATGTGTTATTATTAGTTTACTTTTAATTGTTTTTAGTTCTTTTATGTGTACTTGTTGTTAATTTTGTGGTTGGGCTTATTTTTTGGGAATATTTATTTTTTCATTGTGGTCTTGAAAAATGTTACGATCTATTGTTGGACCCATTTAGGACAAACGGATCAATTTGTCCAGAACATGCTAATTTACCCAACCCGTTTTGACATAATCTCAAATTATGTTACAAGTGAGAATTTGATCCATCTTGAGTTGACATGTATAATCAAGCAAAAGAGGCTTAATTCTGTTAAAAATATCATAAGGGAACATAATTAGAATAAATGTTATAATTAATCATATTTTTAATCGGCAAAGAAGCAATAGTTTGATTAAACTGATTTAATACATATATAAACCTGTCACAATAATTTCCAAGATCATTGCTAGCATAGTTGGTAAAAGCTGTCATGTGGGAGTACAAGGGTACTGGGTTCGACACTTGGTCGTGTTTTTTTTATTTTTTAAAACCTGGACAAGGCCCAAACCCCATCTGAAGCCCACCTACCCCAAATTAAGCCCACCGGAGCCCCCCATACCACACTTAACCATTCTTATCACCTAACCCTACTCTTCGTCCTAAACCATTTACGAACGTTGCACCCATCCTCTGCTTGCCCAGCCTTCACCCCGCCGTCCAACCCAAGCCCCACGCCTCACGCCCCACGCCCCACGCACTAAATCTCGCGCTCCAGGCCCGGACCATAATTTTCGCGAGCCCATTCGCAGTCAATTTCACCCGAGCCGCCGCCGGTCCCAACCCCAACCCCAATCACTCCAGAAACAAATCTCACCACATGCAACCCATTCTGTAAAGATATTGACGCATTTTTTATCAGATCTGAACAGATCTGGAACAGATCTAACAGATCCGGTAATAATTGGGAATCGATCATCATATTCAGATAAGTCTATCCTTTATCTAATTTTCCATTATATTCCTTCATTATATTTTGGTTTTACAGAATTATACTTAAATTTGGTTCTTTTTTTTTTTTTTTTTTTTTTTAATTTTGGTAGAGATTATTACTTTGATAAAGAAAAAAATCTCATAATAATCTTCGATTTATATTTTAGGCTGGTTTTAATTTTATATATAACTTATTCTGTTTTTACAAAAACTGAAAAGGGTTTCTCAGTCCCTTTTGGCGGAATTTTTTTTTTTTTCATAGGCGGGATTTTGGGATTTTTTCACTACTTTTGTAGAGGATATGGCGGGTTTGAAAGGGTATTAATTTTTATATCAACCATTCTTCTCAATTTATGTTGTATAAGCTTGATCTAATTGCTCTTCACCCTGTATTGCAGATCTACAAAACAAGGTAGAAGAAAAAGCAAGGCTGGTAAGAGGCCTAAACCTGTTATAATGTTCGTCTGTTTGATTGGAAGATTTATGATTATTTTTTAGTTTAATTTTGTAGTAGTTGTGTGACTGTTTAATTGGAACGTAGATTCTGTAAAATTGATGTAATAATTGTTGATTGTATAAATAAACTCAAGAACATTCTTTTTGTATATTAGTTGCAATTAAATTTGATAATGTAATCATCTATTTAGGTTTGGTGTTGTTTTGGATTGATTTCTGTTGAAAAATATGACTTGACGTTAGTCTGTATTTTTAATGTTTAAATTTATAATATGAGTACTATAGATCAATAAAACTTGTCGTAGAATTGATGATTTTTTTTGTGGTATGTGGATATTGAATCTCAATTGGGTTTACACTGTCATAATTGTTTGGTTATGGAGATTTTTACAATTGTGATGTCTTCCAATATTGTTGCAGTTTTTTTATTATTATTATTTATTTGGTATTATAGAAAAAAGATTTGAAATGGGTTATGAGGTATCAATTGGCTAAATTTGTTACAGTCAGCGTATGCGTATTATTATTATTATTATTATTATTATTATTATTATTATTATTATTATTATTATTATTATTATTATTATTATTATTATTATTATTATTATTATTATTATTATTATTATTATTATTATAATAAGTGGTTTCCCTATACATTGTTATAGTATATATGATTTGAAATGAGTTATTGTAAGTATTAGAATTCTTTAATTTAAACCAGAATTGGTGATTCAATTTTTTATTTTTTAATTTATACTATACAGTATTTAATTCAGTTGAAATATTTAACAAAGAATTGATTTTTGCTTAAAAAATTATACATATGTAGTAACATTTGAATTATACAAGTAGCTTTACCCAGTATATATATGATCGATCTACTTTTAATTAAAATATTTATTGTAAATTTGATAAACTGCTTTTGAAAAGTCAGACGTCAAATTGATTAGGGCTAAGAAACCTTTTTGAATGGGTTAATTATTTACTGATCTGAGGTTATATAGTGTAATTAGTACTATGTGATAAAATGAACTAAATTCCAAGAATATGTATAACTCAAACTTTCGGGAGTTGTTTGTAGTAACATTTTTTTTTTAAACACCGACAGTTAGTATTATTGAAATTATTGTAATTATAAGTAGTCTTGGTTATTTGACATTAGTACAACTTTGTGACTCTACCGTACCAAATACAAGAATGTGTAAGAGTGTTATTGATAGAGTACTCAAGTTTGGCCCAATAACTAACAATAACAAGTTTAGTACATTTTTTTTTTTTTTTATGCTCTTTTATATCAATTTGGATTTCATGTGACCTATAATAGTTACAAGTTGTGTGTTGCATAAATGAATATAATCTATCAAATTAATTTAAATTGATCTGGAACTTTTATGAGATGTGTCTAGTTATGCTATTTGAGTTCATATGAATTCCCATGTTTATATCAAAATTCCTTAATAAATAGTTGTTTCAGCCGAATTATGTTCTATTTGAGTTCATATGAATTCAAATATGTTAATTTGAGTTCATATGAATTTCCATGTTTATACATTTACCAATTAAGATAATTTTATGATGATTTATTAAGTTTTTAAAAAATATGTTACCAACAACTTTATGAAATACTAAGTTTTATATCGTGTAAATAAATTATTCAACGAGGACTTATTTAATGGTGTAATTTTTTACTCTTTACAAAATTTGTAGTCTTTCATATGTTTTTTTTTTAAAAAATTTTTTGGGGTTTCAATGTTATCAGAAATGGCTCCTGGAGCTCTACCTAGGTTAAAAAAGAGAACCTATCCGAAAGGGCCGCAACCACTGATGGTAGACCAATCAGGGAAGAGTGCGTCCTCTAATTCCGGTATACTAAGAAAAACGAGGGGACTTCGCGAAGAAGAAGATATGTCGATCGATGATGAAATTGAGGCATTACTCTCATCTAGAACACAAGATTATAATGACAGAGGGAGCCACAGTGTTAACCCAGATCAAAATACAGAAAATGCCACCCTGTCAGAAAACATTGTAGTTCATCCTACTCAATCCCCTCAAGATGTAGTCACTGGAAGCTCTGATATCCAGTCTACTGAGATTCATCAGACTCCAATATCTAACACTAATGGAATAGAAGGTACATAGTGATGATTAATTTTTTTATTTTTTATTTTTTTATTTTTTTATTTTTTGTGGGATTGTAGGTGTAATATATTTAAATTCCAATTTGTTTTTCAACATATGTAGCTTCAGGATCTAATAAAAGAGGACGTGGTCAGACAATGGGTAAGGGGATAATGAAAATGTTTGCTGCATATGGCAAAAAAATGAAGATCAATGTGGACACATCTATAGGACGACCAATTAATGTAGACGAATCTGCAAAACTAGCAAGTCAGATTGGTGTAATTACTAGAGATGTTGTTCGAGTGCCCAAACGATGGAAAGATGTAGATGAAAAAAATGATCTAGAGCCAGGCTTTGATCATCTAAAGGTTAGTGGTATATAAACAAATCCTATTAATTATTCGTTGATGAATATTCTTATAATCTGAAGTTGTGTTATTTCATATGTAGATTCACATGGATGTTGATGTGGATGCACCCGAAGTGAAACAATGCTTGATTAAGCGATTTAAGACCAGTAGCAGACAAAAGCGTCATAAGCTCCATAAACATTTCCTAGAGTATGCGACTTTGGAGGAGGCTAAGTTGAACAAACCAAACTTCTGTCCCGACAAAGATACATGGGACGTACTTTGTGATTTTTTTGCATCACCTAAATATAAGGTAAACTTTATTAATTAATATATTTTGAATTACAGCTATGATTTACTTATAAATTTATTGTTATTGTAGCATATAAGTGATGTGAATAAAAAGAATCGAGCAAAGTTACGTCGCAAGCATATTTCTGGTAGAAAGGTTTTCACTGTTCGTCGCCATGAAATTGTGGGTAAAATATGTATGCTATATGCAAATTTTGAATTTTTTGGTGTTATCCGTACTTTGCATATTGTGGTTTTATGGTGTTCTAGTTCCTTCGTTTCTTTAGAATAAGAGACTCTTGTTTGTTACTAGCTTTTTATTCTTCCTTTATATCTATTTTTGTTCCTTTATGATAGCTATGTTTGTATGCGGATAATAGCTAGCTTTATTATAAGTAATTTTTTTACCCATCTTGAGCTCATAATTACATTTCTTAATTTTTTTTATTTTGGATATTGAGAATTGTTGAAGTGAGTAGAAAATTATGTGTAGTCTGCGAGAACTTTGTTATTATTATTTTACACCTGTTTGTATAATTGATTTATATCTTTTACTTGTACTAGTCTTTCTATAATAAATTTGCAATGGTGATTATGTTATGATTTGTTTGCATTTACTTGGTATAGTCTAAGAACGAGCTTAATGGAGAACCCTGTGATAGAATCGAGTTGTATAGACGTACACATTGTTCAGAGAATGGCACGTGGAAATCAGTCGAGGCAAAAGAAAGTTGGGTAAGTTAATGAAATTCATTTCTTTTTTTATTAAGAAATTAAGCTAAATATAACATTTACATATTGACATAATGCAAAAGGAACTGATGATCAAGAAGCGCGACCAATACATACAAGAAGGGAATCCAAAGACCGACGATGAAATCGTTCTCGAGGTCTTAGGCCATGGATCAGGATACATAAAAGGCCTTGGGTATGGCCCGAAACCACCAAGCAAACGTAACATAACATGGGGTTCAAATGACCAGCATTTGCAGCAGGAACTTCAAGAGACACGGGAGAAGCTACAAGATTCAGAATTACAAGTCGATGAGCTCAAGACACAAGTGAATGAATTCCAGAATGAGGTGACCGGTTTGAAAGACAAAATAGCTCAGCAAAGTGAAACTGTGGACAAACTCAGAGCTTATTTGGAAAGTATTGGAGCAAAGCTCTAAACCTCGTAAAGGTTAGTTTACTCTCCCGTTCAAATATGAATATTTTACCAAATATTAATACTATTGAACAATCATTTTTATATATTATTTATGACAATTATTTTTTTCTTTTTAGATTTGATGCATTGATGAGGAAGCTGGAAGACGAGACTGTTATGATGTTTATCAATTAGAGTTTGTAATAAGTGATGTTTGAAGATAAAGTTTCTTTTTTTTTCTTTAGACAATCATGTTTCTTTCATTAAGTGATGTTTATTTCGGATGTTTATGTTAGATATTTTGAACTTCTTTAGCCTATTAATTAATTTCATTCTACTTAGTATTGTTGCTTCCTAATTTAACTTTTTCCCATTTTGGCATTGTTTACTTTAATGCATTTAAAATTTTATAAAGTAATACAATATTGTGTCAATGAATGTTAACTATGAAACTATTTGACCATATGAACCATTTATTGAGATTCAATATTTTTTGTGCAATAATTATATTTTATAATAAATTGAATTGCTAAATATAAATCTAATTTATGTCATAAATGATTTTTTATAAGACGGTTTGAAAAATTGTCACTAAATATAATCCAAATGTGACAACTATTGCGTCATTTTAGAAATTTATATTGACACGAAATGTAGCTTGTCATCATAAAACACTTAATAATGATAACATATATCGTCGCCATATGTATGTCATTAGTGACGGTTAGATACAGCTAAATGATGACACACCTCGGTTGTCACTACAAGTGCTCATGTAGTAACATCAACTTTTTTTGTCATAAAATGTCACTTTACAATGACACAATATAACGCCGTCTTAGCCAATTTTTCATTGACAAAAAAGATTTTCGTTACTAAATGTAGGTTTATCATGACACCACAACTCGTCACCAATTGTAGGATGTTGATGACGGTAAAAGTTTGTCGCCACATATTAATCGTTGCTGACGAAATTAATTGTCACTAAATATATTTATAAAATGACGAAAGGAATTTTGTGACTACACACTACATCTATTGTGACGAATCATTATAAACATGACAAAATAAAAAATATAGTTGTGACGATAAAAGCGTTACCAAAGTTTGATAGTTTGAGTATTTCAGTGATTTTCGTCACCAAATTTTGATATTATAATGACAAAAAATGCAATCGTCATATTACATGTTCACTTTCAATGACGAAACACAATATTAGATGACAAATTTAGGACGACATAGGTGACGAATTATGCGTCACTATATATCATGAAATATGGTGACGTGGACCTTTAGCGTCATCAAAAGTCATATTTTTTGTGACGAATTCAAATATTGTTACATATACCTAATACCACGGACATACAATGACGATCGTTGCGACGCTAAAATTTCGTCACCTAAACCCTTATAGTGACGAAATATGACTTTTATATGACGAAATTTATCGTCCCGAAAGCACAGATTTCTTGTAGTGCATATAACTTTTCAAAAGGAGTAACACTTCCAAGAACAGTGGAAGGTGTCCTATTTATGAGATGAGCAACAGTCATAACACAATAATTACAGTACTTTAATGGCAAGTTAGACTGAAATAGTAGTGACCTAGCAACCTGTAAGAGATGTTGGTGTTTTCTTCCAACAACACCGTTCTGCTGTGGTGTTTCAACACAAGAAGTTTGGTGTATAATCCCATTTTTGTGATAAAAATCAGTTAAGAAGAATTTTGTGCCATTATCACTTCTAATTATTTTTATTCTTTTGTTAAATTGAGTTAATGCCATATTATAAAAAAATTCTAAACATTGTCCAACACTAGATTTGACTTTGAGCATGTATACCCAAGTACACCTGCTAAAGTCATCTACAATGGTGAGGAAATATTTAGCACCACTAGCAGAAACTGTACTATAAGGACCCCATACATCTACATGAACTAGATCAAAGATGGAGCTAGAAACATAACAGGAAATGCATTTTTCTTTTGCTTGGCTAAAGGGCAGATCATGCAATCAACCTTATTCAAAGGAGTTTTAATGCCTAAACCTTTTATGAGGGACAAGTTTTTAGAAGATATATGTCCTAGCCTAGTATGCCAAGTATGGAAGTCAACAATAGTGTTATGAACAACAATTACAGAGGGAAAATATATAGAACTAGATGATCTCAGAAAATATCTCTTGCTCAGGAAAACCAATCAGCCTCTTTGTGGCACTGTCCTGCAATATACAGTGTGAGGCAAAAAATCTGACAGTGCAGTTAGAGTGTTTTATGAGGTGTGAAATGGACAACAAGTTATAAGTAAAGGTGGGAACATAGGGAACATTATGTAACACCAAATCATCATTGATAACAACATCTCCCATTAAAGTAGCAATTAGAACAACATTATTGGGTAATTTGACAGATATAGGAGCAGTTTTCAATGAAGAAGTAAACAAAGCAAAATCATGAACCATATGATCAATAGCACCAGTATCTAGAATCCATATAGTAATTGAATCATTTTTTGATATAGAAGTAAAACAAGCATTGTTACCTTCAGTATTACCTTCAATAATGCTGGTAGAAGCATTGTCAGAATGTGGATTAAGCTGAGTAAAGGCACCAGCAGCTAAGTGAGGTTGATCACTAACTTTCTGGCTCCTAGCATATGTGAGGAATTGTTCAAACAATTCTTTGGAAAACAAAGGATTAGAAGTAACAGGAACATCATTACTAACATGTTCATTTGCCACAGAGGGGTCAAAATTGGATTTGCAGATTTGCATGACTAGTATTAGAATCAATCCTGCCTTTCTTTCCATTTGGTCCTATCCAACCCGGGGGATAACCAATAATTTGAAAACATCTATAGTATGTCCAGATTGCTCACAATGAGAACAGAACAAAGGTTTCTTCTTATCTTTGAAATATTTGGCATTCTTGGCCAATAAAGCAGTAGTATCACTATCAACTGAAGGCAATGGATTATTTAACTCTCTTTGAGACTCTTCTTGAAGTAGAATAGAATATATCTTAGTCACAGAAGGCAGGGGATCTTGCATAATTAACTGACTCCTAATAGCAAAATAGTTGTCATCTAAACCAGTAAGAAACTTCATCACACAGTCCTTTTCTTGTAATTGACTCGCAGTTTTAGATAAATCACATGTGCAATTACCACATGAACAGGTTAAAACTGTCCTACAGCTAACAAATTCATCCCACAGAGTCTTAAAACCATTATAGTATGCAACTAGGGTTTTAGAACCTTTGGCAATAGAACTTAGGGATTTATCTAGATGATAAACTCGCTAACTATCAGACCGAGTACACCTGAGATGAAGCTCATCCCGCAAGTCCTTTGCAATTGTGAAGAACTCAAGTGAATGTTTGATATCCGCATGTATGGAATTCAGAATCCACATCAACACCAAATCATTGGCTCATGTCCAAGCAGAAAGTACCGCAACATCACCAGTCTTAAAAGGAGAGGAAAGGCTACCATCAATTAACGCGAGCTTATTCTTCACACTGAGAGCACGCTTCACAGCATTGCTCCACGACAAAAAATTAGTACCGAAGAAAGGATCTAGTACAATCGCAACAGCTGGATTGTCATTTGGACCCAAGGCCAAGGAAATGAAGAGTCAGGATCCTATTTATACAGGGTGGACTAATCAACTGTAATAATCTGATTAAAATCTAATTAGCTAAAATAATGAAAATATATTTATATTTCCCTTTTATAGTTCATAAAAAAAAAATTAAAAATAAAAAATAAAAAAAAACTACAATTCTACCAATGTTACACCTAAACATATACCAATATTTTGTTTAAGATCTCATAATTTTGACAAGAATGACTTCATCCCATTCTATTGCTTGTAAAAATGGAATTGATGCTTGTAAAAATGGAGTATTGATACTCTAAAAACCGTTGGAATGGTCGTTGGAAAAGTGGCTATTGGAATTTTTTTGTTCCAACAATTAAATTCCAATGAAAAAATGATTCCAACAACAATGCCAACATAGCCTCTTATTGTTGGATTTTTTTTTCAACAGCTAATCCAACGACTTTTGCAGTTGAATTTTTTTTCCAATAGCTATTCCAGTGGCCTTTTGTCGTTGGAATTATTTTCAAAATTCCGACGGATTTATGCTTCTTTGGAATTTCTTTGTTGAAATTTGACAGTTTTCTTGTAATGATATATATACACTCCAATGTGGTTATGTTTTATGCTAAATAGTTCTAGCCTACATGCGGTTTTTAAGTCCTAAAGAATTCGTGGTGTCATTAATTGTGGTCTACTTATTTCGCAAAATATGTAGTATGTGTTGGCTGTCTTAAAGAAACTAAACTAATTAGATGCCTATATATAGAGCTAGAAATTCGGGCATCCGGCCCAGCTGGATCGGGTTAAGTCGGGCCAAGGGATAGTTTCGGGTCGGATCCGTTTTATTTCGGGCTTTAAAATACTAGGCCCAACCCTACGGACATCGGATCGTCGGACCATCGGGCAAAAAAATTCCACCAATGAATTTTATCTTTTTTCTTTTACGTTACCCTAACCATGAAGGAGAATTATATATTGAGACGAACTTCAATTTAATTCCTTAAGAAAAAGTCTAATTGGAATAGTTTCGTTTAATTTTATCCCAAGTATTGGGTAAACTACCCTAAGGGGGGAGTCTAGATCATTATCTAAGGTTTTATCCGAATTTTAGCATTTTATTTTGGGTCGGAAGGATAACTCGTTTTTTTTTTCACAAAGGTAAACGCTAGATAAAGCGAGATAAAATATCACTATCCTAAATATCTACCAAAGTAAACGAAGCCAAAGAGAGAGAGTAATCATAGATAGACTCGCCTAAAGAAAATATGTGGCAGAAGTATTCACATTACAAAGTGGCCATTCAGCACAGAAATATAAGAACAACGGCATGAAAGGTTACTAAAAGGCCAACATAGTTGGTCCTTAATACTAATAAGCTTCAAAAAACACTTATGTGTCAAGAAATAGATACGATAAAGGATTGTGTCTTATGTGCTCCTGTTTCATCGTAGCAATTTGTAGGTATAACTTGGTCCGGTTAATTTGGAATTTGGAAACATACACCAATAATTAGCTAATTAGCTATAAAAAAAATCAATTATATCAGGTCGGCCCGCGGGCCTGCGGGTCAGCTCGTCCCCGGCCCGCCAAAAAAAAAAGCCCGTGCAGGCCGGGCAAAAAAAGTGCGAAGTTTTTTGGGCCTCTAATATTCCAGCCCAGTCCACTCTATATTTTGGGCTAAACGGACCGGCCCATCAAGCCGGGCCTGTTTTGCCAGCTCTACCTATATATGTGATGCAAGGAATATAATATACTTTATTTACAAAGAAAACTTTGATTTTCATTTTATATAGATTCACAAAAAAGTCGACCACCTATTATATTAACCACATTATCAATTTATTAATTGTTTATTTCTCATTTTCTCCCTAGTGACTGTGCCTAGATATTTTTTGCATCAACTACTAACTCTTATATTTAGACAATAAATAAGATACAAGAGTATAATGGATTGTTTGTTGGCATCGCGTTAGCTTCTACAGTAGTAGGAAATAGCTTATTTGAAGTAGAATCTTATAGCACATTCAAAAGCGTCTTTTTTAGCTTCTACATATAATTACTATTCAAAATCACTTCTTTTAGAAACAAAACAACTTTTAATCTTTGTATAAACCACTTATTATTGACAATAATGTTAAATACTCCCTAATATCTGTGTGAAAAATGGTTGTAAATCGATTTTCGGGGTAGGATGGACTACTAACTAAATAGAAGGAGACTAGTTAAAATTTGACGTATATCTTAGAAATCGTTGGACCAATTACTGTGAAATCATATGTCCCTATTTTTTCATGTTTTAATCATATGTGCCATTGAAAAATCCTAATAATTTTACGTACAGCTTTAGACATGTTGATTCAGGTATCATGGTTGAAGATTGAGAGTTTTTTACCAATTAGCTTTATTTGGTTGAATTTATATCCAATAGTATTGGAAGTGAAAGATAAACCTTGCATGGATTAATATTGTCTGCATCTTAATATTAATGAAGTGTCGTACTATATCTCAGAAGTGTTGTACTATATCTCAGAGTTGAATAATCAATGCCTAGTGTAGTATTGGAATCATGACAAGTGTCATGATCCTAATAGATGATAGTACAATGTAGTAGGGTTGAGCTAATATATATATATGTATTTTCCATTAAACAAAGTAATCAATTAAGGCAATGAAACAGTAGCCGTTCTATCAGCTATAGCAATGAGTTTTCTGTGTTACCTCTTTCAGTTTATTTGTTCACATGTATCCTTTAGCTCAAAATCCAACATGGTATCAGAGCAGGATTAGATCTAGCTTCTGATTTCCATAACAAACCTTCTACCTTTACTAGCTTCATCAAAAGAAGCGCTATGTTGCCAACATGGCAAATGAATCCGAGGGAAGTAAGACAACCGGTGGTGCTGATAAAGAACTCACCAACACAGCTGAAAGCCTGCGAAAACCAAATCCAAGTTATTCAACCACAAAACCAAGTCAGTTCAGTCAAGTTGGGGGATAACAATTATGTTATTTGGAGACAGCAGATTCTAGCAGCTATCAAAGGCCATGGCCTTGAAAATTACCTTACTTGGGAGGTTCTAGTTCCTAAGAAGTTCATTGTTGGAGAAGACGACAACAAGAAGCTCAATCCACTCTTTCAACCATATCAAAGGCAAGATCAGCTCCTTGCTTCTTGGTTACTTTCATCCTCGAGTGATAGTGTGCTGATTATGATGGTTGGTTTGAAAACAACCAGTGAGCTGTGGAAAACTCTTGAAACAAATTTTTCAAGCCAAACCAAGGCCAGGAAGATGCAGTACGAATTGGAACTGCAAACTCTTAAAATGGGAAATCTCTCCATGAAAGATTACTTGAACAAAGTGAAGGCAAGTTGTGATGCCACTAGCTGCTGCAGGATAGAGGTTGAATGATGAAGATCAAATAATGCATGTTCTTGGTGGATTTAGTGGTGAATACAACCCTGTTATGGTGTCTGACACCTCAAAGATTGATTCATATTCCTTAAGAGATGTATGTGGCTTGTTGTTAAGCTATGAAAACAGGTTGGAGAGTCTATCTGGTGTAGCAGAAGAGAGTAACATCCCTATGGCCAACATGGCTTCACAAGGTGGAGAGGAAAATGGAGGAAATGCCTTCAGAGGAAGAGGAAACTACAACAATAGAGGAGGAAGAAACAATAATCCTAGCGTTGTTTTGGCAGAGGAAAAGGTGGTAGATTTGGTGGAAATGGTAATGCCAAATCATTTTTCCAAATTTGTGGGCTCAACAATACACACACATCAGACAAGTGTTACTACAAAGACTCCTACAAGCCCCTAATGACAAACAAGGTTACATAAATAATAACCAAGGAAGCAGATTCAACAACTACAACAACTATCAAGCCACAACAGGATTCCCTCAACAAGATGCAAATTTTGAGTACTCTAATTGGTTTCCTGACTCAGGTGCTTTAAGCCATGTAACATACGATTAAGAAAATCTCAATGTTGCATGAGATTATCAGGGAAACAACAAGCTGCACCTAGGAAATGGATCAGGTTTGAATATTTCTCATATTGGTAACTCACAGCTTAGACGACTCAATTCACCTTATAATACTATTTTTTCCATTAACCACCTCCTCCATGTTCTTGAAATGACTAATAACCTCCTTAGTGTCTCTCAGTTTTGTAAGGACAATAATGTATCCTTTGAATTTCACTCCTCTCACTGTTTTGTCAAAGATCGAGCCACTGGAGTAATAATTCTCCAAGGGATTCTTGAAGAAGGGTTGTATAAGTTTGAACTCGTTAATGCCAAGAAGAACCAGCTTGCTATTACTAGAGTCTTAAGTCCTCAAGTCCAAATAAGCTCACAGCCCAGTTTGTTGAACAACTCATGTTATCCTTTATGTTTTTTCTGTTTCAGAGTCTTCTAGTTCTGTTATTTCCAAGAAGAGGGTAGATTTAGAGGTATGGCATAATATATTGGGTCATCTTTCTCAAGATATTATATTTAAAGCTCTAAAGCATTGTAACCTCAGTATTCCAGTTAATAAAAAGGCATTGCCATTTTCTGCTTGTTTCTCATCTAAATCTCATGCACTTCCTTATTCTGATTCACTTACTGTTTATGACGAACCTTTTGCCTTTGTCCACTCTGACTTACGGGGATAAGCCCCAATAAAATCAGCCACTGTCATCTATAATAAGTCACTTGCATTAACCACATGTCAAGGTTTACTTGGGTGTATTTTCTTAAACTTAAGTCTGAAGTCTATGAAGCCTTCTTACATTTTAAAATCTCTTGTATCCAATCAATTCCAAAGATTCATTAAATCTGTTCAAAGTGATTGGGGAGGTGAATATAGAAGTCTACAAAAAAAATTCCAAGAAAGTGGCATTTCCCATAGAGTATTTTGTCCTTGCACTCCTCAACAAAATGGTTTAGTAATGTCCAATCAATTCCAAAGATTCATTAAATCTGTTCAAAATGATTGGGGAGGTGAATATAGAAGTCTATAAAAAAAATTCTAAGAAAATGGCATTTCCCATAGAGTATTTTGTCCTTGCACTCCTAAAAAAAATGGTCTAGTAGAGAGAAAAAATAGACACATAGTGGAGGTTGGATTGGCATTAATGGCTCAGGGTTGTAAACCACAGTACCTTTGGCTTGATGCATTCAAAACTGCTACTCATATCATAAACAGCATTCCCACCAAAACTCTCAAGTATTTTTCTCCTTTTGAAGTCCTTTTCCATAAAAAGCCTGACATCACTCACCTTAGGGTGATTGGTTGTCTTTGTTATCCTAACCTCAGACCATATACCAAAAATAAGTTTGAAAACAGATCTGAGCCAAGCACTTTCAGTGGCTATGCTGATGGATAAAAGGGCTATAAAGTCCTTTTGAAATCTAGCAAACATCTAATCACTAGAGATGCCATATTCTTTGAGAGTATATTTCCCTTTTCTAACCAAAAGAGTTCAAAAGATCCTTCCACCAACATTAAAAACACACCAGAAACTCTGTCTCCACCTAATGTCACTATCAAACCTGCTATTCCTAACAACCTCTACCAACCAATGGACAATAACCAGTCCAGTCCACAGGACAGCTCAAATAGTACACAAAAGAGCTGTTATGACTCCACATCTGCTTTTTCACATGTCTAAATTGAATCTATACAGCTTATACAAGCACCCATACCCAATTCACCCATAACTCGTGAATGAGGTGCAGGTTGAGCAGAATGTCCAAAATATACATTCAATGAGGACAAGAGGGAAAGCAGGAATTAGAAAAGCAAAAGTGTTTCTTGCCTCCTCTAACACTGATCAGAACCCAGCTCACTAGAAGAGGCCAAATCTTCTTCGTTTTGGAGAAACGCAATGCAGCAAGAAAATGATGCAATGGCTAAATATCAAACATGGACTTTGCAACCATTTCCAAATGGGTAAAAGATGGGTGTTCAAGATAAAGAGGAATGCTGATGGGAGTATAGAAAGGTATAAAGCCAGGCTAGTAGCAAAAGGTTACACTCAAACTCATGGTTTTGACTATGAAGAGACCTTCAGTCCAGTGATAAAGCCTATTACTGTAAGACAATATTGAGTATTGTAGTGAGCCAAGGATGAGAGATTAGACAACTGGATGTGAATAATGTTTTTCTCAATGGTGAACTTGAGAAGGAGGTATTTATGCAACAACCACCTGGTTTTGAAGTGGTAAAGGACAAAGGTCTAGTCTGCATGCTGTCTAAGGCCATTATGGGTTGAAACAGGCTTCAAGAGCCTGGTTCAACAAATTGAAGTGTGTATTGAAGGATTTCTGTTTTAGATTCTCCATTGCTGACAATTCCTTGTATTATAGATTCACTGCTAATTCCTGCATTATCCTTCTTGAGTATGTGGATGTTATATTGATTACAGGAAGCAAGAAAGAAGAAGTGGATAATCTTATTGAATTGCCTGATTCAAAATTTTCTCTAAAGGGTCTTGGAAGAGTAAGTCAATTCCTTGGAATGGAGGTGGCTTACACAGATTATGGTATTCACCTAAGTCAAGGACAATATATCTAATCCCTGTTGAAGAAGGTTGGTATGGAGACAACAAAGGGTGTTCCAACTCCCATGGTCACTTCTCCTCCTCTATCAAAGCACATTGGTGATGTAGAAGTGAATGCTACTTTATATAGGAACATCATAGGAGGCTTGCAGTATACCACTCTCACCTGGCCTGAGATATCTTTCTCAGGTAACAAGTTTAGTCAATATATGCAACGACCCCTTAATACTCACTGGAGAGCAGTGAAAAGACAACTCATGTATTTGGTAGGAACTCTTAGTCTTAGATTAGTTCTTTCAAGATCATCTATTGATAGCTTAACAGCTTTTGCAGACTCTAATTGGGCCACTGATATAGATGACAGGAAATCAATATCAGTCTATTGTGTATATCTTGGTTAAAATCTTGTTTCATGGTGCTCGAAGAAACAAAGTTCAGTATCTCGTTCGAGCACAGAGGCAGAATATAGGTGTATAGCACATTGTGCATCGGAGGTTAATATTGTCTGCATCTTAACATTAATGAAGTGTCGTACTATATATATCTCAGAAGTGTTGTACTATATCTTAAAGTTGAATAGTCAATGCCTAGTGTATCATTGGATGCATGACACATGATCCTAATAGATGATAGTATATTGTAGTAGGGTTGAGCTAGTATATATATTTGTATTGTCCATCGAACAAAGTAGGCAATTAAGGCAATGAAAGAGCAGTCGTTTTATCAGCTATAGCAATGAGTTTTCTATGTTATCTCTTTCAGTTTATTTGTTCACATGTATCCTTTAGCTCAAAATCCAACAAATAGATTTTTAAAAATGGGCAGTGCATTTATCTTTTCAATTATACCTTATTCCGAAATTCACTCAAAATTGCTGACAAAACACTCCTACTTTCACATGTTACTAGGCAAGGTATTCATTATTTAGACTTATCCAACAGATAAGATGAAAGGGTTCACCCGAATTCTTAAGTGGATCGCATTCAAATCTTACTCATTTATTCGAATTTTATCCGAAATCTGAATAAGAATATTTACATATATTATTATTATTTTATTTTTCATTATAATTAATCAATTATATAAAAGTAAGATATTTGTATGTATATATACATATATATATATATACATATATTAATGTTAGAAGTTTCATGGCATTTTTTCCATCTCCGCTAAAACTTCTTTATTTTGGCTTATGAATTAGTTTAACTTGATAATTCAACTTTATTACAATTTAGAAGTTGTGACTAATTTATGTAATGTCGATTGTTGAAGATGAGATATTAAACTCGTAATAGTGGAATTGTTTTTACTTGCTTTTGATATTCTTACATGTCGAAGTAATTCAGCAACTTAGTGTATTTGGAAATGTTTTTATTATTGTGGTCTTTGGAATTTCGGACAATTTGACACCCAAACATATTACCCTGAACATCCAAAATCCTAAAAAATTCAAATAATCAAAGTATTTCACATCAGATTATGGATGAGTTTTTCAAAATCTTGAAAACCTACCAACCCAAATTGAGTAACAGAAAACCCAAATATCTATCTGAGTGGACACCCCTACAAGGTAGTTGAATGCCACTTCAGCAAATCATGACGAATTTAAGGTCTAGGATTCATAGGAATGTTAGTTTTACCTGCTGAGTAGGGTTATCAGTAGGTAAAATGCTAAATGGTAAGGTCGTCCCGAACTTTAGGTTGTGGGTATGGCACCATCAATACCTACCAAATTGTATAAGGTGAGGGTAAATATGAGTTTCGTGGGGGAAATTTCATTATTCATCATCTATGTTAGGATTTGTCATAAAATATCATGTATCTTTCATATTATCAATTTTAGTCTTGTATCTTTTGGAAGCTGTCCAATTTAGGGACACACGACATCGTCGACGATAAATTTGTCCGAATTTAGTCATGCTCGCTGCATGTGACTATTAAACTTGGGGTTTTTCGGTTATTGAGCTTATGTAGTAAAA
Organism: Ajuga chamaepitys; assembly: GCA_958295605.1. Taxonomy (NCBI): domain Eukaryota; kingdom Viridiplantae; phylum Streptophyta; class Magnoliopsida; order Lamiales; family Lamiaceae; genus Ajuga; species Ajuga chamaepitys. The sequence goes on from OY282502.1 coordinate 17,115,402, forward strand.
ATTATCCACTATGGTAGGCCATATCATTTAACTAATTAATTTTAATATTTTTACACTCTCTCTTTTTTCTTTTATTTCTTCTTATATGCCATATCATTTATAATTTTTATATGTTTTGATAAAAATCTTTAATATGAAATTAAAAACAAAATCCTCATCATTAATTTTGATATGTTTTAATAAAAATCTTTAATGAATTTAAAAATTAGAAACATTAAACTAAAAATAATTCAGTTCTTCCGTTTTCTTCTTCACCACTGCTCACCGCCGCACTGTAGCATTTTGTCTACCCCTAATCATTTTATTCTTATATCTTTTTCTTGGGAATCTTAGCATTTCGTCAATCCCAAATCGTCTATCCATTTAGGCATTTTGGATGGTGGCATATTGTTTACCACAAATCGTCTACACATTTAGGCATTTCGGATCTTGCCTTATCAGGTACCTATCCGGTGAAGACGAAGATGAGACATGCGACGTGGGCAGACGAAGATGAGAAATTTCGAATCTTGTCATATCGCGCCTTCTCCTGGTTGGAAGGCCGCGGGCACCCGGATTTCGAGTGCAGTGAAGGAAAGGAGGTTATTGCACAGTGGAGGCAGCATGGGCAGGTTGCGGTTGCGCAAACTAGAAGGAATCAGAGAACAACAATGATGAAGAAGACGAAAATCCACCATCGAAATTAGAAGAAGAAGAAGGAGGAATGGAAAAAAATTAATATTATTTAGTTAAATGATGTGGCCTGCCATTGTGGACAATTATTTAGCACATAAGCTTAATGACCGGAATGCCCCAATTTTAGTAGTTATGTGCAACGAGTATGATTAATTCCGACCAAATTTATCGTCGGCGATGGCCTATGTCATTAAGACAATTTTAAAATTATAGGACTAAAATTAAAAATATAGAAAATATAAAATATTTTCGGGACAAATCCTAACATCCATGACCAATAATGAATTTCCTCTAGTTTAGTTTCATCCCCGCTTACCTGACCCACTTATCCTTTTCGCATACCTTATATATGAATACTATATATAATATTACTTATATATCTTACATTATCATTGACTAACTATTTGTTATGTAATGAGATTATGGAAATTAAGTGTGAAAAATAAGATTAAAATGAAGAAACAAATCAATCATATTTTAGCTTGATTTTAAGTTATCAATTTTGTTTGATTATCATGAAACAGGGTAACTCATTTATTCGTAGGTACTCGCATATGCGATGAATTTTACCCGTATTCCGGCTGAGGTTAAAATAATAATAATAATAATAATAATAATAATAATAATAATAATAATAATAATAATAATAATAATAATAATAATAAGATAATGTATGGACATGACATTTTATTTGTGGAAAGCGTACTCGTATCTTACCCCAATCGTTGATATTTTTAGGTATTCAACTTTGTGATTCATGTATTATTGTTTTAGGAATCCATGATTAGAACTAGGGGTGTGCACGGTACAGTGTGGATCGGATATTTGAAAATATCCAGATCCATACCAAACTTCGGTTATTTAAAAAATGAATATCCATTATCGATCCAAAAATCGGGAACGGTATGATGTGGTTATTATTTTTTTCGGGACAGTTCAGTTCAGAATTTCGGATCTAACGGAACGATTCAATTCGGATAATTGAAGATTGTTTTATCTTTTGAATAATAGATTCAATTTGAACATGATATTGACGTCTAACTAATATAAACAATTTTATTACATCAAATTTGTTTACACCTTACTAAATTGTGTTTTGAAAATTATATAATAATTAAATATATATTTTTTTAAATTATATATGTTACATCTAACTAACTACAAAGTTATGAATAATTTAATTTTTAATTTTTATGTAAATTAATCTTTTAGGGATAATATATTTCTAAATCTATAATTTGTTATTTTATTCGGTTATTCGGTCTAATACAGTTCGATATGCTTCGGTACGGTTCAATACGAGTTTCGGTACGAAAAATTGAGAAATATCCAAATCTGTACCAAAAAAATTAATCGATTCAGTTCGGTTCAGAAAAAAGTCAAATGCTCTACGAATTTATTCGGTTGGGGACTTATTCGATCCAAGTTTTGATTTGAATTCGATAATCTCCAAACTCCGTGCACGGCCCTAATTAGAACAAATGATTAAGATTCATAACATGATATATGGTTCAAGGTTTTAATTGCACGACCCGCATGAGTGAAGCATGTGAAATATGCAACGATATGAGTAATGGGCCTTTAAGTAGTACATATGCAGGCCAATGGATGAGGTGGTTTTAAACTAATATGTTGCAGTTGGGCTTCACGTGGTTTTGTCATTGTTGGGAGTTGAAACATCAACAATTAAAACAGCTCAACCATCCTCACTTTGATAACTAATGACGTGGGGGTTCATGTTGACTGTACTCACTACCAATGTTATACGAAAAGAATTTCATCCTTAATGAGTAATTTTTGGGTGTATAAAAATTGACACTTACGTAATTACGAATGTTGATAGATGTGGATAGCATGTGTTTGTTTAAAATTAGAAAGTACTGAAGTAATATTAACTGAGGTATATTAAATACTTCCTCCGTTTCATAAAGAATCTTATTTTAACTATTTTTTAAGAAATTAAAGTATTTAATTGGTATGTTTTGTGAAATAAGGAAATAATCAACTAAATTAAGTAGGTTGTTTAAGATAATATTGGAAGAATTATAATTTTTTTGGTAAAGTGACACTTATTGTAAAAAATTTCAGAGTGTCTAAAATGACATTCTTTATGAAACGGAGGGAGTAATAAAAAGTAGATAAAAAATAAGTTTGACTTTCCAAATATATTAGGAAAATTTTTAAACAAACACATGTTTCTGATACCAGTAAAAAGTAGATTTCTTAGTAGCATTCTAAAAACAGACATGAATAACCACCATAGATTTATATTAATTTGGTTTAAAAATTATATTTTTTTATTTTGTCATAGTGACATCATTGACATGTGCAAATGTGAAGTGTGTAGAAGTGTCCTCAACAATCGTGAAAATAATCTGGTAGAAGTCTGGAAGCAAATCAATCTCAGAAGCAAAGTAATTTCAGCTCAAGAAATTGGAAAAACTGGTTTCAGCAATAAGACAACGGTTTTAACTAACTTAACCGTCAAAACCGTTGTCTATAAGAGAAACAACTATTGTCTATTCTGTGTTGTCGTTTTGCTTAACAGAAAATGGGTTATTTGTGATATTTTGGGGATTTTCTGTTGTAACTTCTCATTTCCGGTTCCAGCAAGTTAGAAAGATGGTTATAGCTAACATTTAGCACATGGTTGGTTGAGCTTTCCTTCTAGAAGGCGGTTACAATAGATTAGAGCTTATTAAGTTGGTTCAAGCTCTTGGATTCATTTTGTAACTTGTAAAACTTCTTTGGTCTCATTAGTGAAATCTCTCTCCTTGATCCGTGGATGTAGGCATTTTGCCGAACCACGTAATTCCTGTGTGTTCTAGTTTAATTTCCTGTGTTTGTGAGTGATTAATTCATATTGTATTCAATAGTGAATAGAGTTTTGTTTGTGAGGTTTAGGAAGTGAACTTGGTGATTTCTTTGCATCATATTGCAACAAGTGGCGCCGTCTGTGGGAAGAGGTGCGAAGAACAAGAACCTAAACTCAAACATGTCAATCACGAAGATGGAAACTGAGAAATTCAACGGCAAGAACGACTATGGATTATGGAAAATCAAAGTCAAAGCTCTCCTGGTTCAACAGGGCTTGTCAGCTGCGCTGAAGGGGGAAGATGCATTCCCAAAGGATATGGCTCTTGCTCAGAGGCAAGAAATCGTGGAAAAGGCCCACAGCCTAGTGGTTCTCTGCCTTGCTGATAAAGTTCTCCGGGAAGTATCAAAGGAAGAGGATGCTGCAGGAATTATCCAAGCACTGGACAAGATGTATATGGCAAAATCCACTGCCAACAGGTTATTTCTTAAGCAAAAACTTTTCTCCTTTAAATTCTCTGATGAAAAAGGAGTTAAAGATCAGTTAGATGATTTCAATAAGACTCTTGATGATTTAGAATCTGTAGAGGTCACAATGAGTGATGAGGATAAAGCAATTTTGTTGTTAAACTCTCTCCCTAAAGCATATGATCAGTTGAAGGATGCTATGTTATATGGGAAAGAGTCCACTGTGACTCTGATACAGGTTCAAACTGCATTAAGATCAAAGGAAATACAGAGAGTGCATTTGGACAAGTCAGAAGGAAATTCCGAGAGCCTGAGTATAAAAGGGGGAAAGAATTGGAAATCTAAGAAACCTGGAAACTTTGAGTCATCAAAGAAAAAGGCAAATGGTAAAGGCAAAGCTGCAGATGATAAAGAATCCAAGAAGTGTTTCTGGTGCAAGAAGCCTGGTCATTTCAAGAAAGACTGTTTCGAATGGAAGAAAAGGATGGCTCAAAAGAGCAACAATGCATCAAGTTCTGCTGAAATTGCAGAATCCAAAGAGGAAGATCCACAAATCTTGAATGTATCTGAAACAAAGGGGGAAGACAGTTGGATTTTGGACTCAGGATGCAGTTTTCACATGAGTCCAAATATCCAATGGTTTTATGACTTCAAAGAACTCCAAACTGGAAATGTTATGCTGGGAAATGATCATGTGTGCCCTGTGAGAGGAATTGGATCCATCAGACTAAAGATCCATGATGGATCTATAAAGATACTCAAGGATGTAAGGTATATTCCCCAACTGAAAAGAAATTTGATAAGCCTAGGGACACTTGAAGCCAGAGGATGCATTTTTCAATCTGGAGAAGGTTATCTGAATGTCATAAAAGATAACAAGGTGGTCCTCAGAGGAGTTAGAAGATCCAGTTTATACTACCTAGATGGTTCTGTAATTGAGGGAGAAGCTGATGCCACAGTTTCTGAAGACAAGCATCTTTGGCATGCCAGATTGGGTCATGTTAGTGAATCAGGAATCCAACAGTTGATCAAGAAGAAAGCAATTGAGTGCAAAGGCATAGCAGACAGCCTACCAAGATGTGAAGATTGCATTCTTGGAAAATCCAAGAAGCTACCATATCCAACAGGAAAAACAAATTCACAAGCTATATTGGATTATGTCCATGCAGATCTATGGGGTCCTTCAAGGGTTCAAACCTTAGGTGGAGGCAGATACTACTTCAGTTTTATGGATGACTTCTCAAAGAAAGTGTGGCTCTATGTTATCAAGACAAAGACAGAAGTGTTTGATAAGTTCCAACACTGGTGCAAAGAGGTGGAAAATGAGAAGCAAATAACTTTGAAATGCCTAAGAACAGATAATGGTTTAGAATTCTTATCAGAAGAATTCAATAACTTCTGCAAGAATAAGGGCATTAAAAGGCATAAGACAGTTCCAGCAAACCCCCAACAAAATGGTGTTATTGAGAGAATGAATAGAACTATATTAGAGAGAGTAAGATGCATGCTCTCCAGCTCTGGACTAGACAAAAGGTTTTGGGGGGAAGCTGCTTCCACTGCAGTATATCTGATAAATAGATGTCCATCAGCAGCAAACAATGGTGTATCACCTGAAGAGAGATGGTTAGGAAAACCTCCAAAATACTCACATCTGAAAGTATTTGGGTGCAGAGCCTATGTGCACATTAAACAAGACAAATTGGAGCCTAGAGCATTGAAATGCATCATGTTAGGATATCCTGCAGGGGTAAAAGGTTACAGACTTTGGTGCACTGAATCTGGGAGAGGAAAGATTCTCATCAGTAGAGATGTAGTGTTTGCAGAGGATATAATGCCATTCAATGAATCATACAACCAGAAACTAATCACTGAACCCATCTTAAAAGGTTCACAAGTTAAGGTGGAGTATACAAATGAAGAAGATACTGTTGAATCAGAAGACTCTGATGCTGATGGAACAGAAGAAGATGATATTCAAGACTATCAACTTGTAAGAGATAGAGAGAAAAGGGTGATAAAACCATCCACTAGATACTCTGAAGATTATCTAACAGCTTATGCACTAACAATAGCTGAAAAGGTTGCATTCCCTGAGCCAAGGAACTTTAAAGAAGCTGTTACCAGTCTTGACAAAGAAAAGTGGTTAATAGCTATGAAGGAAGAGATTGAATCTCTAGAAAAGAATAAGACATGGGTGTTAGTGGATAAACCTCATAAGCAGAAACTAGTGAGCTGTAAATGGATATATAAAAGAAAGGTGGAGGTAACACACACTGAGTCTATCAGGTTTAAAGCCAGGTTGGTTGCAAGGGGATTTACACAAAGAGAGGGTATTTATTATGATGAGATTTTCTCACCAGTAGTAAAACACTGCTCCATAAGGATTCTTCTTGCAATAGTAAATCAGTTTGACATGGAGTTAGAACAGTTAGATGTGAAGACTGCTTTTCTTCATGGTGATCTGAATGAACAGATTTATATGAGACAACCAGAGGGTTTTGAGATGCCAGGACATGAAGACAAAGTGTGTTTATTGAAGAAGTCCTTATATGGACAAACAGAGCCCAAGACAGTGGTATATTAAGTTTGATTCACATATGAAGACCATTGGATATGAAAGATCCAAGTATGATAGTTGTGTGTACCTAAAATTCTCTGGCAAACAGGTAGTGGTGTTCCTACTACTGTATGTTGATGACATGCTAGTGGCAAGCAAGGATAAAGGAGAGATCAATCAGCTCAAGTCTGAGTTACAGAGAGAATTTGATATGAAGATACTTGGAAATGCCAGAAGGATATTAGGGATGGATATTGACAGAAGAAGATCAGCTGGAATTCTCTGTCTACATCAGAAAGATTACATAAAGAAGGTACTCAGAAGATTCAACATGCATGAATCAAGAAGAGTGTCAATTCCATTAGGTCATCAATTCAAATTGTCAGAACAACAGAAGCCAAAGACAAAGGCAGAATCTGAAGAAATGGAGAGAATACCTTATGCGAATGTTGTTGGTTCAGTGATGTATACTATGATATGCACTAGACCAGATCTTGCTCATGCAATCAGTGTGGTCAGCAGGTATATGGCAAATCCTGGTAAACCTCATTGGGAGGCTTTGAAGTGGGTACTCAGGTACTCAAATGGAACTAGCAGTATTGGTTTGGTGTTCAAAAGAACTAATATCTCTGATGGAAGGATTATTCAAGGATATGTTGACTCAGATTATGCTTCCAATCTGGATTCAAGGAAGTCTCAGACTGGATATATCTTCACCATGTATGGAACTGCTGTAAATTGGAAGTCTATGTTACAACAGGTTGTGGCATTATCAAAAACAGAGGCAGAGTATTTGGCTGTAACTGAGTCAGTGAAGGAAGCAATGTGGCTTAAAGGAATTCTTACTGAATTTGGTCTTGGACAGAAATATGTAGAGATCTTGTGTGATTCTCAGAGTGCTTTACACTTAGCAAAGCATCAGGTATTTCATGAAAGAAGCAAACATATTGATGTCAGATTACATTTTGTAAGGGATATCACTGATAAAGGTTTGGTTAAGCTGGTGAAGGTAAAAACAGAAGAGAATGCTTCAGACATGTTAACAAAAGCTTTAACTGCTGATAAGTTTCGATATTGTCAGCAGTTAGTTCAGGTGGAGCAGGTTTGAGCAAATAGCAGCCTGATGAGGCTATGGTTGATTAAGGAGAGAAGAAGGATTGATTGAGATTGCAGAAGTGGTGAGAGACAGATTGTTTCAGACAAGGTGGAGAATGTGAAGTGTGTAGAAGTGTCCTCAACAATCGTGGAAAATAATCTGGTAGAAGTCTGGAAGCAAATCAATCTCAGAAGCAAAGTAATTTCAGCTCAAGAAATTGGAAAAACTGGTTTCAGCAATAAGACAACGGTTTTAACTAACTTAACCGTCAAAACCGTTGTCTATAAGAGAAACAACTGTTGTCTATTCTGTGTTGTCGTTTTGCTTAACAGAAAATGGGTTATTTGTGAAATTTTGGGGATTTTCTGTTGTAACTTCTCATTTCCGGTTCCAGCAAGTTAGAAAGATGGTTATAGCTAACATTTTAGCACATGGTTGGTTGAGCTTTCCTTCTAGAAGGCGGTTACAATAGATTAGAGCTTATTAAGTTGGTTCAAGCTCTTGGATTCATTTTGTAACTTGTAAAACTTCTTTGGTCTCATTAGTGAAATCTCTCTCCTTGATCCGTGGATGTAGGCATTTTGCCGAACCACGTAATTCCTGTGTGTTCTAGTTTAATTTCTTGTGTTTGTGAGTGATTAATTCATATTGTATTCAATAGTGAATAGAGTTTTGTTTGTGAGGTTTAGGAAGTGAACTTGGTGATTTCTTTGCATCATATTGCAACAGCAAATGAGGCGGACACTTGAATTACGGGATGACAAATTGTGTTTGTGGGATAAAATATTTGCTTAATCAATGTAGAAAAATGAAATGTATCATTATGGGACAGAGTACCAGGCTATTTATCAAATTTGAAATTGAACTTAATCAAACATAATTTATTAGTTGAGATTAGTAATGTTGCAAAAAGTATTAGAGGGGCGATAGATTAAAGTGTAGCGGTTATATTAATTTGGATCCTCTTTTATATAGAATATTCTCTTAAGTCGAAGTTGCTCAAGCCACAAACAGATACAAAGACGCTACTTTTCTATTTCATTCTAATTATTCACTTAGCACCCCTATTTATAACGGGGAAAAAATTGATTTGATCCCATAACTTTTTAATTATTCTGATTAGTCTCATAATTATTATTATTATTATTTTTAAATTTAGTCTCATAACTCTAGCAATTGCTCAATTTTGACCTAATTTTGACAAAGTCGCCAGAAAAAGGCATGTGACACCCACGTGCCGACGCCGATTAGGCGACTTATGCCATGTGCCGCTCAATATGTGACGTAACTTTTTTTTTCTTTTTTCCTTTATTCCTTAATTTACACCTCACTCAAGTAAATTCCACCTAAGATATGCATTTAATAAAATCTATTGTTCCCTTTGAAGGATTAATGAATTCAATCTTCTGTTCTTCCTAAACATTTGATATCAGAAAAAGAACATCAATTTCTTGATTTTACGACAGACCCAGATCATCAAATTGCTGAAAGATCAAACCTTGATAACAAAGATCAAATTTTGTTGTGAGAAATGCAAGACCCATCACTATATTCACGGATCAAAGTACAAGTACAACCACCGGAGGTACAACTCCCAAAGCAAGAACACATGAAATGTCCATGGTGTGATTTCATCCGCACAAAGTTCTATTACCACAACAACTACAATCTTTCTCAGCCTCGCCACTTCTACAAGAAGTGCAGAAGGTAGTGGACCAAAGGCGTGAAAGTAATGGACTAGATTAGGATGAGCTTTAATTAAATTAATAGGTTATACTGATTAATTAATTAAAGCAGGCCAGAACATTAGACCCATATACCTAGGATATATGAGCTATATATATATATATATATATATATATATATATATATATATATTCCCTATTGTAGGAATAATTGATCTTGTCAGTAAGAAACATCAAAAGTTCAATAAGGGTTTTCCTAGCAATCAATTATTGAACAATTGTACCAAGGGTAGTTCCTGCGGCGAATGACATACGCGTGGATATCTTTTAGTGGTGAATCAATCGCTCAACTCTGTCCGATTAATTACGCAACAAGTAAGTAATTCGAACTTATGCATGATAATTGCTCAACGTTTAATTCAGTTATCAATCACGATCATAATTCTCGACTGTTTATTCCGCTGCGTACATTAGATGTAGTCGAAAATTACTAACAATGGTATTAGAGCCCAGGGCTCGATTTATAGTTGATTTAAAATTCTAATTAATTGTGGATTAAAATTTTAATAATTAAAATTCTGAAATTTTGTTTTGGAAATTAATTTTGCAGAATTAGTTTTGCAAAATTAGGTTTGGAAATTATTTTGCGTAATTTTCGAAAGTGATGGCTTTTGTAACTAAAATTGATCGAATGAAACTGTTTAATTTGAAACTGGTCATAGAAACCTGATTCTCATTGAAACCAAACTGGACCTAATGTTCGTCTCTCGGAGCAGCAACAGCGGCGGCGGAGTTTGCCGCTGCTACACTGCGACTGCGCGAGGTGGGTGGCGGAGGGACCAGAGCTGCTACTGCTGCGCGAGCGAGCGAGCGGTGGCAGCGGCTGGATCGACCTTCACCGACGACGGATGCAACTCGGTTGTTGCGTTGCTGCTGTGCGAGAAAATCGCAACGGCGGCGGCATACGACGGTGGCGAGCGGCGGGAATGGGCTAGGGTTTATACTTTAGCTGGGCTAAATTTTGGGCCAGATTATGGGCCTTGGGCTGACTTAATTGGGTCACTAATTAAATGGGTCTATTTATTAAAAATCTGATGGGTTGTTAAATTGATGGGCTAGGCTTGTTTTAAACTAGACTATTGGGCCTGTTTATGTTTATATAGTTGGGTCTGTTGATTTAATGCAAATGAGGTCGGGGTACAACCCGTATGGGCTATTCCTATATAATAAAAAAAAATATATTTGATTAATAGATTTTAATTATTATTATTTTTGAAATAATAATATAACATATATATTTATATTAATTTAGAATTAATACTAAAGGTGTATTTATATTAATTTGAAATTAATATATTTAATTTTAATCCACATATAATTAAGTAATAAAATTTTAATTGCATTAATAATTTTATTCGTTGAACTTTATTTGATAAGATGTGATAAGCTATTACTTTATTTTATGCTTATTCAATTTAAATCATAGTAATTTAAGACCGCTTTTATGTTTGGGTAGGCGGCGCCCAATACATGTAGTCCGCGATATTATGTATGGATAGGCAGCGTCCAATATGTGTGGTTCGCTTTTCTTATGCCTGGGTAGGCGGCACCTAGTAATTGCGTTTAATTTAATATTAGATATTAAATTTAACAATTAGTATCACATATAAAATCCTCAAATAAAATCAAGTCTTATTTACAAATAAAAGCGTCGTCCATCATAATTGTATGAAATTCTTAATCTCTTCGTCCACGAGTTTTACACCAAAGTGTTTACTCTAAAACGATGAGGTTGGGGTTCATTCATAGATGCATGGTTGGCATCGTGTGATGGAAATGACTTGCTTAAATTATTTTGAGACGACAAAGCGACCAAAATAGTTTAAGGACGCAAAATTAATTGGATTAATTAACCAGGAATTGCAAAATTGTTGTTGCAATTGGCTTGGAGGCCTACTGAGTAATATTATTGCAGTCTATCAGCCAAAGCAGAGGCTACAATAATATAGACTTAGATCTTGGACCACTAAGATTTATAATTATTATAAATCTGTATTTTGTATTTGGGGACGCAAAATATGTTAAAGTTAGTGGGAGCTAATCATTACAATAAACCCTTATTTTGATTAGTGATAAGAATGTGATATGTATTTACTTTATTCTAATTTACTTTTTCATTTGATTATTTTCTGTTCAGATAAAAATGTCGAATTTGGCTTATAAATGTTTGATGGAATCAAACAAGTTGACTGGGTCTAACTTTACGGATTGACTCCGTTGTTTGCGCTTAGTGCTAAGGCAGGAAAAGGTTGAGTACGTCTTGGATGAACCAGTCGGTGTCATCCCCGACAAGACTTCTCCTGAGTATGCTAAGTTTGACGCAGATGCTCACAAGAAGCATGTTGAGGATGCCACATCGGCTCAGTGTGTCATGTTATCTTTGATGAGTATTGAACTGCATAGGCAACATGAACACATGCTCCCTTATAAGATGATAAAACACTTGGAGAGTTTGTACGCCTCACAAGCTTAGACAATGGAGTATGAGATACTCAGTGACCTCTTTAAGTGTAAACTTCATAATGGGACCCAGGTTTCTGAGCATGTACTGAAGATGATCGGATTAATTGAGAGGTCGACATCGATTGGAACGGTGTTACCCTCAAGTGTCTCAACTAATCTGATCTTGCAATCACTTCCCAGTTCTTTTGAAAATTTCATAGTAAACTTCAATATGAACAACACGAAGGTGACTTTGCCTGAGCTTCACAACATACTTAAGACCTTTGAATCTTCTACCTCTAAAGGTAAATATGTGCTCATGGTGCGCTCTTCTGCGAACTTTTCCAAAAGGAGGAGGAAGAAGAAGAAGAAGAAGAAGAAGAAGAAGAAGAAGAAGAAGAAGAAGAAGAAGAAGAAGAAGAAGAAGAAGAAGAAGAAGAAAGCATCTAGCAGTGCGGCCTTGAAGCCTAAGAGTGGAGGGATTCAAAAGAAGCCGAAATTGTCAAAGGATGAGTGTCTATTCTTTCACGAGAAGGGACATTGGAAGAGAGACTACCCAAGGATCAAAGCACAAGGTGCATTAGTTGGGAGCCCAGGTATGTTTGTCATTAAGATAAATATGTCTACAAATAATTCACAATCCTAGGTATTAGATACAGCTTGTGGTTCACACATTTGTAACAATGTGCAGGGCCTAAGTGACAGCAGGAAAGTGAGGCCTGGGGAGGTCGACTTACGCGTGGGAAATGGAGCAAGAGTTGCTGCTGAACGTGTATGGACTTATAGATTAGATCTTCCTTCAGGATATAGACTAGATTTACATGATTGTTATTTTGTTCCTACAATTTCAAAGAATATTATTTCCATTCCAATGTTAGACATTCAAGGTTTTTCCTTCCATTTTGCAAACAGTAGATGCTCGTTTTCGCTTAATGGATTGTTTTATGGAAGTGCCTCTCTTTCGAATGGTTTATATATGCTTGAATGTGAATAAAATATTCTCAATATACAAAACAAACGACCTAAGCTAAGTAATACGAATAATAAAACCTATCTTTGGCACTGTAGACTTGGTCATATCAATGAGAAAAGAATAGCAAGATTGAGAAAGTTAGACTATCTCACATCATTTGATTTCGAATCATATGGTGCTTGCGAATCTTGTCTCAAGTGAAAGATGGCAAGTAAACCACTTTCTGGGAAAGGGCTACGTGCCAAGGTTGTGCTCGAGTTGATCCACACAGATGTATGCGGACCATTCCCAACTCAAGCAAGAGGTGGATATTCGTACTTCATAACTTTTACTGATGATTTTTCAAGGTATGGATATGTGTATCTCATGAAACACAAATCTGAGGCCTTCGAGAAATTTAAGGAGTTTAAGTTAGAAGTAGAGAAACAACTTAGGAAAAGTATTAAGACTCTCCGATCAGATCGAGGAGGAGAATACTTAAGCCGAGATTTTCTTGATTACTTGAAATCACATGGAATCCGGTCAGACTGGACACCTCCGGGTACACACAGATGAATGGAGTATCTGAGAGAAGAAATTGAACTATATTGGATATGGTTCGATCCATGATGAATTTCACCAGTCTCCCTTTATTCCTTTGAGGTTATGCCTTACTTACTGCAGTTTATATTCTGAATAGAGTTCCTTCTAAATCAGTCGAGAAAACACCATATGAATTATGGTGTGATAGAAAGTCGAGTCTTAACCATATACGGACCTAGGGTTGTCTGCTTTTGTTAAGAAGATGATGACAGATAAGTTAGAAAATAAAAGTGAAAAATGTTATTTCGTGGGATATCCTTAAGAAACTAAAGGATATGAGTTCTATTTTCCTGGAGATCACAAGGTGATAGTAACCAGGAATGTACCGTTTCTTGAAGATAATTATGTCTCCAAGGAACAAGGTCACAACACGGTAGATCTTGAAGAAATTCAAGAACCACAAGATAACATGGAGGATGAGGTATTGTCTAATGGAGTGGACAAGAACTCAGTGGGAGTTTTTTATGATCTATTGGGACTAGAAATGACTCTTAGAGGGTCACCTCAAGAAAATGAGATGCATCAAAGACTAGATATTGTATCAACCCCACCTCAAGAAAATCATAGTGAAATTCTTGAGAATATCCCAAATGTTGAAAACCTCAACACGCAGGAACCTCATCACGATCAGAATAAACCGCATGAACCAATGCAAAACCAACTCAATAGGCCTCATTGAGAACCAAGATGATGAGGTTGATTCAGAAGACGACGAACCTAAGACCTATATCGAAGCGGTTTCGGGTACCGATTCGAAGATGTGGTTGGCTGCCTTAACATCTGAAATTGATTCGATGTACCTCAATCTAGTCTGGGAACTAGTTGATTTGCCAGATGGGGTTCGCCCCATGGGCTGCAAATGTATCTTCAAGAAGAAGAGAGATACAGATAGCAAGGTACAAACCTACAAGGCTAGATTGGTGGCAAAGGGTTATAGTCAACGCGGGGGCATTGACTATGATGAAACCTTTTCGCCAGCCGCTAAGATCAAGTCCATTAGGATATTACTTGTAATAGCTGCATACTATGACTTTGACATTTGGCAAATGGATGTCAAAACCGCATTTCTCAATGGAGAACTCGAAGGCACTGTGTATATGTCACAGCCTGAAGATTTTATATCCAAAGAAAAGCCGAATGGAGTATGCAAGTTAAAGAAGTCCATTTATGGACTCAAGCAAGCATCTAGGATTTGGAATATTTGCTTTGACAGAGCTATCAAATTGTTTGATTTTTTCAGAAGCAAAGAGGATTCATGCATTTATAGTAAATGCAAGAAATCTTATCATATATGTTGACGATATATTGATAATGGGAAGCGACCGTTCCATGTTGCAATCTGTGAAAGATTGGTTGTCTAGCTCATTTATGATGAAGGATCTGGGTGAGGCTTCCTACATCCTTGGAATTAGGTTCTATCGAGATAGACCTAATAGGATGTTGGGATATCTCAGTCTACTTACATAGGCAAATTGCTGAGACGCTTCTCAATGGAAAATTCCAAGAAAGGATTTCTTCCTATGGGACATGGCATTATATTGCTAAGAAAGGTTCCCTTTCTAATGACAAAGAAATGAGTTACATGAAGAAGATCTTGTACGCTTCGGCTGTAGGATCCATTATGTATGCCATGATATCTACTAGGCCAGATGTGGCTTATGCACTCAGCATGACAGGCAGATTTCAGCAAAATCCCGATGAGATACTCTGGAGGACTGTCAAGACTATTCTTAAGTACCTTAGAAGGACTAAAGAATATTTCTTAGTCTATGGTGGGCAACCAGAGTTATCAGTTACTGGGTATACTGATGCTAGCTTCCAAATAGACCATGATGACTTCAAGTCTCAGTCAGGATATGTTTTCGTTCTCAATGGTAGTGCAGCAAGTTGGAATAGTTCCAAACAAAGCACAACTGCCAATTCTACCACTGAAGCCAAATATATTGCTGCATCTGAAGTTGCCAAAGAGGATGTTTCTTTGTTAGAGTTCGTAAAAGAACTAGGTGTCGTTCCAAGTGCCTGCAGTGTAATACAGATGTATTGTGACAACACTGGTGCGATTGCGCAAGCAAAGGAACCCAGATGCACGAACAGGAACAAGCACGTTCCCCAGAGATATCATCTGATTAGAGAAATAATAGATAGGGGAGATGTAAAATTAGATAGAGTATCCACTGATGATAACTTGGCTGATCCTTTCACCAAGCCGTTGTGTATAGCAAAGCATAACAAGCACTTTGAGAGCTTAGGTGTTAGACATGTTGGTACTTCGCTTTGATTCAGTGGGAGTTAATAGTTTGTGTGTCTTAAAAACCTTTTTGTGAAGACATTCAATACTTGATCACATTCTATGATAATATGTTTATATTATGGGCTTATGCATTTATTAGAATAATTATTTTGATGGTTTGTTATTATTCTTGTGATTGTTCCCTTGAATCATGATTGTCATTTATGGTGTGAGACATAAATGATATAGTATGATTCTAAAATTGTCATAACCGATGGTCATCAAGAATGGAATATTGATGACATGCAATAGGTTAGCAAGTGGTCTGGATCATATTCTTAGAGAATATAGTGGGTCTCACGACTATTAGATATTAGATATCTATGATGGACACATGGATACTTTGGAGAGTATTGGTATACCCTACTATTAAACCGTTTGTTTAGTGTCTACGGTTTATTAGTGTGTGGAGTATGTAATGATCCTTTGACCTGAGGTCAATACTCATTTTGTTTGTTAAGTGATGAACTTTTACCAAGTACAACGCTTGCCTCCCAAAGGATGATAAGACACGTCTTGTGTTGGGCTCATCATGAGGCAAATGAAATGGTAGTTGAGCCAAGAATGAGATTCATTCCTCGAATGACGTCGAGAGAACACTCATATATCTCTATATTATTTGACAATAAAGTCATTGGCCAATGCAAAAGATGTATTCAATTAGAGTAATTGAATATGATCGAATGTGTCATATAATAAAGATGAGAAAAATGATTGAGATATTTGAATAGACACATGACAGATCCTAGGCTCAATCGGGTGGTTCGTGAATGAAGGGATATTACATAAACTTCATATAAAGGTTGTTCTACGAATTCACGTAAACGTCCTTCATATATCGAGTTCCCTGCACAACACAGTCTAGGAGTTTTGTGCGGACTTTAATTAGATTATCGTCGATAATGGGGGCCTGAAGGGTCACACTTTATGTGTATTGTTGTTCCGCTCAAGGGTACAATGTTGATGTTTCGAATTATATCTAAGGTTAGTCCAAGTGGGAGATTGAAAGTAATGGACTAGATTAGGATATGGGCTTTAATTAAATTAATAGGTTATACTGATTAATTAATTAAAGCAGGCCAGAATATTAGGCCCATATACCTAGGGTATATATCTATTCCCTATTATAGGGATAATTGATCTTGTCAGTAAGAAACATCAAAAGTTCAATAAGGGTTTTCCTAGCAATCAATTATTGAACAATTGTACCAAGGATAGTTCCTGCGGCGGACGACATACGCGTGGATACCTGAAGTGGTTAATCAATCGCTCAACTCTGTCTGATTAATTACGCAACAAGTAAGTAATTCAAACTTATGTGTGATAATTGCTCAACATTTAATTCAGTTATAAATCACAATCATAATTCTCGACTGTTTATTCCACTACGTACATTAGATGTAGTCGAAAATTACTAACAAGGCGGCGTTGAGAAACATCCCCGTCGGTGGCGGCTCCAGAAAGAACGCCAAGTGGAGCTCCTCCGACTCTTCAGCCTCATCCGTCGCAGCCACTATACGCCCTACATCAGCACCGTCACCAAATATCAAGAGCAACAATGGTGGTGAGACGGCTGAGACGTTGCCAGTGAAGGGAGAGAATTTTGTAGAGCAGCTTGGTAATTTTCTGGAAGCGATGCTCCCCCACCTTCTCAGTTTCTTGACGGCGGTGTTCTAATCACAACAGAAATGAAGAGATTTTGTGGGTTTATGGTTGGCTCTGGTTTTTTGGCGGAGTAGGGTTTTAGATTCCTCGCGCGTTCAGTGAAATGGTGGAATAAGCTTTGGCTTGATTTTCAGTTAGAGTTAGGGTGTGTTTGATTCTATTTTAACTTTTATTTGAAAAATATTGTGTTGTTTCTATTTTATTTCAGTAGATTTTATTAAATGAATATCTTTGGTGGAATTTACTAGAGTGAAGTGTAAATTGAGGAATAAAGGAAAAAAAAAAAGAAAAAAAAAAGTCACGTCACTTATAGAGCGATATATGTCATAAGTCGTCGGAATTCAATAATCGGAGCCGACACGTGGGTGTCACGTGCCTTTTTTCGACAACTTGGTCAAAATTGGGTCAAAATTAACCTAAAATTGAAAAATTGCTAGAGTTATGGAACTAAATTAAAAAGCAACTAATTATGGGACTAAATCAGAAAAGTTACAAATTAACTTATTTCCCATTTATAACTAAGTATCCCTTAAAAAACACCCTAAAAAATATCCCTAAAAATAAGCCTAAATTAGAGGTTAATTATTCCACAAATTAGCCCCGTCAAACCCCAAATGATGCTATTATATGCTAGTAATATTATGTACTTTATTTTTAAAATAGTTGAGCCAATTACTTCTCCATCCAAACATCCTTGTCCTTAAAAGTTGAAATTAGGTACTTCCACAATACGTTCATCCATGACCTTTAATTTTAAACTTGTCAAGTATACCCTCCTTCAACTTTTTGGACAATCAATATGTATAGGAATTGGGTCATGCTTAGACCGAGCCCAAATTCTCCACAACAGATTATTCGAAATTGGTTTAAGATAGTGGGTAAGTCCCGACTTTGACCAATTTAGAAGTGGCGGTATAATTTTCTCAGAATCGAATTTCGGTGAGTGAAAAATTAATGCAAATTATCACTTCCTAAGACATTCGTTTGTGGGAGATGAAAGACATCGTAAAATCTACCCTACTTCAAAAATACCGCAATGTTGTCAAGGTTCCTTGTAACCGAAAGGAGTAGTAACTCCCACATTGTAAAGACACATTATGGTGGTAACTCCCACATTAAAGAGGTATTATAGTGGTACCATTAATGTATTTAAGGTAATGTAGGAAGTGTTGTAGCACAAGTGTTATAGTGCGGTAACTCCTGAGTTATAGTGTTGTAACACCTTCTGAAACAGCTGCAGTAACAGGTGTAACAACTGTATTATTATCTGGTTTTGAATGCCTCAATGACCCTTTAAATGTGTAATCAAATTCTCAATTGAATGGAGGATGCATATATAAGTAGGTCATGTTTTCTTGCAAAGAACACATGAAAACCACACAAATCCTTCCAAAATTGCATCTCATAGCATCATTTCAAAATCCTTGCATCTAAAATCAGTTTTGGCATATAGCACATAGCCCATTTCTTACCATAATTCTAGTTCGACTGAGCTTCTAGATTTGTAGTGGTACTGTCCAGAAGATGAAAATCATTTTATCTTTGGAAATGTTACGCCAAACCGTGAGCACCAGTCGAGACGTATTCATTTTGCGGATAGAGGTCTAACCTCGACTCGACTTTACATTTATCATCATTCTGTTATCTCTTTTAAGTTTTGCTGAAAGAATTGGAACACCTTGTCCAGAATCGAATCCGGATCCTCCCCCTTTGAGGACTTGTAAATTTGGTGTATTTCATTCAATCTCAACCCTACATTAGGATCAACACTCCAAAGCATGCCAAATCATTCTGATGGGTGTCAAACCGCCAAATTAAATAACCTACTTTTGAAATAAACTAGTATAATGGCAAGTAGGGTCAAACCAACGGGGAACAGTGATTAAATTCCTTTGAATATGAAAACAAATAAAAAGGAGGTTCTGAAATTCAGTATATCAACTTTAAATCCTAGATATAACTAATTAAGCAATCAAGAAATTAAAGATCAATTAAATAATCTAAGACATAATGAAATTTAGAGGAATTAACAATATGAGAAAAATCTGATCCAAGGGTCTAAGATTCAATTATGTATTGATCATAGGCTTACTAATGAATTTCTTGCAATTCCTATTCCTACTCCTAATTAAATCTTAATAATATCCAATCTTATCTCTAAAAAGGAAATATCTAAATAATATCTAGAATAGTTACAATAAGGAATAAGAGTTTTTATTAAATAATACTCTTATCAGGCCCACTGTCAGTCTCCAATTCAGCTCATTTGATATCCTGACCCATTTAGGCGAAATTCTCCATAATTTGAGCCTAAATATCCACTTTAAACCCAATTTCTCGTTAAGCCAAAAATATTTCTTCCTACAACCAAAGAGAATCAATTAGTCCAATTAAAATACAAAAGTAGTTTATTGAAGAATATGCATATAAAGTATGGAATAATAAAGACACATCAAATTCCCCCACACCTAAACCATGCTAGTCCTCAAGCATGCATAAAATCAAATAAGAACAAGGTGATAAACATTAAACTCTCTTTGTTCTCTTAACCCCTTCCCTCAAATGCTTTCTATGACAACCTAAATCACCATGCAATGAAGTAATTAAGTAGACGGCTTTTATAAGAGTAAGTGATCCTGAATTCAATTTTTTTTTATGAAATTCATGTTTCCCATCAATACTTAACAGCTTCAATAAGCTCAAGTGTGACAATAAATAGGGGTGGTTCGGTACGGTATACCGTACCGAATTGCCCATACCGTTACCGTACCGAAATTTTCGGTACGTCGAAAATCCATACCGTTACCGTACCGAAAATTTCGGTATACCGAAATTCGGCATACCGAAAATTCGGTATGATATCGGTAAATACCGATACCGTACCGAAAATTCGGTATACCGAATTTTGTATCGGTATCGGTATATACCGATCCATACCGTTGATTTTGGTATACCGAAATTTCGGTATACCGAAAATTTACGGTATGCCGTTAGGAATTTGGTATACCGAATTACCGAACTACCAAAATACCGAAAAAAATTCGGTATACTGATAAATACCGAAAATACCGAACTATTTTCGGTATTTCGGTATATACCGAAATACCGAAAATTTTAAATTATCATACCGTTACCATACCAAAAAATTCCGGTACGATATCATACCGTACCGAAAATTCGGTATACCGAAAATTTCGGTATTTTCGGTAATTTTTCGATACGGTTTGTGCGGTATTTCGGCATTTCGGTATTTTTCCCCACCCCTAACAATAAACAACACCTCACCAAGGATATCACTCATTCCGCTCTTTAAAGTGTATAATAAGGTATGTATATGTAATCACTCAATATCAAAATACACATGACATTACCATATGTTTGTTAATATATCAAATCTTCACCACTAAAAGTATGAACTATGCATCAATCAAATGGTCTTGTCATTGGTACTAGTGGGGCCTTGGTTAAAGGTAGGATAAAAGGGAAATTGAAGACTAGCAAGTCAAGAAGTAATAGAAAATCATATCCACGCTTTCTCTAATGACAAACACACCTTCTTTGAATTAGATCACAAGACCATTCCTACCCTTACTACTTGGTAATCTCACTATATTATAAGAATCATTAAAGCAAAACCAAATAATAGCCTAGATGTGTCACTCTTAAGTAGAAATAATATGTCAAACTTTTTTTATTTTTGACATGAAGAAAATAATACAAAGATTGACAACCTCACAATTTCTCTACCCTTTATACATCGTGGTAATGTCTATTTTTCACTTTTTTTTTTTTTCATCTTTTTGTTTTTTCATTTTTTCGTTCATGCTTTTTTTGCTTTTTTTTTTTTCATTGCCACAATGTCTATTCTACTTTTTCCCACCCTTTTATGTTCACAACAAAAATTCACCTTTTGACATGCAATTCCACACTTCTTGACAAGAAGGTTCAAAAAAGAATAGGGTATGTATAAACACAATAAAATCAAAGAATAGGCTATAACCTCAACGTGTTTAACTAGGCAAAAAATTTCTAGGGTAGGTCATTCAAAAAGAAAGGCCATCAAAGGGTTATACCTATGTGCACTTATCATTTTAATGCACAATGCATGAATGTGGTCTCGAAATGCATAATAAAACAAGTTCTAGAATGAGCAATATATGTTTGATTCACACACAACAAAGAAATTAGAGAACAAATTATTGATGTATTGCTCACAGGCTCAAAAGCTCACGGAAAAGGTTATTTTGTGTCGAAGCTTGCACACTTGCATTCTATCCGCTATTAAGACCAACGAGACACGCTACTAGTTTTAGTGCCAAGAAAAACATCAATCAGACTTGACCCCTTTATATTATGTCAATCATACTCAATTCAACAACGTCATGACAACCGAGTCCACAGAATAAGCATATAAACACAAGAAAATGCTCCCAAATGACATGATTTTTTTTGTCAAAATTTTAGCACATCAAAATTACACCTCCCCACGCCTAAATCCTACATTCGTTTCAATGTATGCACAATAGACTCTCAAACAGGAATGAAAAACAAACGGTAAAGCAATAAAAACAACAAATAAAGGTTTTTTTATTGTAGAACAAGATAAAAGAAGACACGCGAATAAAATGAACTAACTAAAAATAAGAAAGAAAAAGAAAGTGTCCCTGAAAGTCGAGTCATGTGAGAGGATTAAAAGGATCAAAGTGCGTGGATCAAAAGAATACATCCATCTTGACAATTATGTTTTCGTATAAAGCCTCTTATTTTTAGATAACATTCACAAAATTATCATCCAATTAATGTAAAACCAACAAATCCCGCTGCAAACTTAATCAACTAATCAGAAGGCTCAATCAATAAATAATTATGGACCGATAAATTATATTCAAAATTAATTTATTCAAAATGAGCAAGGCAACCGGATAATCAAATGGTACGCAACATATCTATTAATCTAATTCCGACCCTCGCAATTGAAATTGACAAGGTGGTCACAGAAGAAGAAAATTGAAATTCCTCCACTACCAAGTCAATCTACAAACGGAAGGGCCTTCTCTAAAATCACCTATATGAGAACACTATCACAATATTAGAATTGATATAGTATTAATTACTAAAAGAAAGGTGAAGAGAAAACCGGCAGCATGTATCAGCTCGGATGTGACTATGGTTCTGCTAGAGAGAATGGAAGGGTGGTGGTTCACGCCGGTTTGCGGCTGTAAGACCGCTGGTGGAAAATAGGGCTCAATCCTGCTGCTATGGACTGGTGCAGAGGTTGGTGGTTTCTGGACGAGAAAGGAGAGGCAGCGTGGTGGAACAAGGGCTGCATGAATGGTGGGTCTACCGGAATCAATGGTTGCCGCCACAGCAGAAACTACAGTGGTGATGATTGCGAAGGAGATGGTTGAAGCGGATGACTGCGCGCGCTGAATAGCCGGACGAGAGAGGAGATGGAATGTGGTGAAACCCGACAGCGATCGGCGGTGGAGGTTGACAGCGCACAGGCGGCGCTAAAGTGCTCGCGACTGGACTCGTCGCGAATTGCGACTTGCTGCTGTCACACTTTGCTGCGGTGTCGCGCAGGGCGGCGCTGGCGACGTGAAGGTGGTCGCGCAAGGGTCGCCAGCTTTAGTCGGAGAAGAAGATTGGAGATGGTGGTTGAATGGCCTTCACGACGGAGTTGCGAGACTGCTGCGAGAGAAAGAGAGTAATCGATAGATTAGGGATTTCTTTTTTCTTTACAATTTTCAATTTTTTCTAAAGAAAAATGAGAACAAGGCTGAGAGCTTCTTAGTGCAGAAGAGTATTTTAAATTGGGCGGCAATCAATGTCCAATTCAATATTGACTCAAATTATTTGACTAGTCCGGTTTTGGCGTGATCACGCTAAAGCCCAACTAGTCTTCTACCCTTTACGAAAATTGATCTACCTAAAGGGAATTGAACTTTTTATTTGGCGTGATCACGCCAAACAAAAAGTGGTTTCCGGACTTATTATATTATAAGACACAAACGAACAACTAATAAACCGAAAAAAATGAAAAATAACACTAACAACGGAAAAAAGCAAAAATAAAATTTGGGTTGTCTCCCAACAGCACAACTTTTTAATGTCGTTATGCTCGATGTTTGTTAATCTTCTATCAACCATTTCCACGAGCATTCGTCAATATTGCATTCATGTCAAAACGTGGATACGGTTCAGTCTTCTCCACTTCAAATCCAATCGTGACTGCATATCAAGTCTCTCAACTCGATTGACGTCCTCAAAACTCTCCGACACAGCTAAATCAATAGCATTAATAGAACAAACAGAATGATTTTTCATTTGGGTACTTATTAGCATCGAAAACATTGAATTTCACAATCTCCCCATCGAACTCGACAGAGAGAGTACCCTCATCCACATCAATCTTTGTTCTAGCAGTTTTCCTGAATGGCCTTCCCAACAAGATGGAAGCTGAATTAGCTATATTATCATCACTCATCTTCAAGATATAAAAATCAACCGAAAAGATCAATTCCTCAACCTGCACCAAAATGTCCTCAACAACCCCTTCCAGGTAGACGTTAGAACGATCCGCCAATTGAATCACTACCCTAGTCTCTTTTAAAGGACCCAAATTTAAAGCAAGCTAAATTGAGTATGACATAACATTAATAGAAGCACCTAAATCTAACATGTCATGCTCAATTTTCATTTTCCCAATTACACAAGGCATAGTAAACATACCTGGATCATTGCATTTGTTCGGCAAAGTTATCTTTTCCACAGCAGATACGTTCTCTCTCATACTAACCTTCTCATCACTTCGCAGTCTCCTCTTGTTAGTGCATAGCTCTTTAAAAAAATTGGTATACTTGGGAATTTGCTTAATGGCATCTAACAGAGGAATATTAATTTGGACTTTCCAGAAGGTTTCTAGCACTTCTTCCTCATGATTATATTTCTTAGCCTTGGCCAACCTACTAGGGAAGCGTGGTACAGGCACATATAGAACACTGGGTAAGGGAACAGAAGAATTATTCTTAATTTGCACTTGATATCCTCCTTTCTCAGCTTCCACCTTTTTCTCGCCTCGATGCTCCTCAGACTTTTGGAAGGTCTCCACACTTCTTTTGCCTTATCATCTTTCTTAGCCTTAACCAACCTACTAGAGAATGGTGCTACCGGCACATATGGAACACTAAATAAGGGAAGAGAAGATATTTCCTTATTTTATCTGTGAGGGCTTTCATTCTTGGCTTCTTCAACCTCTTTTTCAACTTTATCAAGCAAGGGAGATCCAACTTGTATCTCTTTTCCACTGCGAAGCATAATTGCGCTCACATTTTCTCTCAGTGTAATCTCAGTTTGAGATGGAAGCTTTTACGAATTTGGAGACTCCAACTTACTCACGAACGTAGCCAGTTGGCTAATTTAGTTTCCAAGGCTCTGAATGCTAGCTCTTATTTCTTGCTGAACCTGTTGAGTATTCACTTGCAACTGTTGTGTATTTGTTGCCAAAGCTTTCACTATTTCTTCCAATGACAGGCCAGAGCTTGAAGGTTGACTTAGAGCTGGTGGTCTCTGATAATTCTGTTGTGGAAATCCTTGTTGTGCTTCTTGATTTTTGTAGCTCAACCTTGGATGATCTCTCCAACCTGGATTGTAGCTATTAGAAAAGGGATCATAACGGCGTTGAGGTTGTCCAAGAAATCCTCCCATAGCATTAGCTTGTTGAACATTATCTTGGAGTGTCGGACAACTATGAGTAGCATGCCCAATGATAGAGCAAATTCCACAAACTTGAGCAGGTGACAACTGGGCTCTCACGAATTTCTCCATCAACGTAGTCAAGGCTTCTATCCTTTGATCAGTTGAACTAGTACCCACTTCCTTAGCTTGTTGTTGAATGACATCATTTCTCATTCCGAACTGTTGTGCATTAGCCGCCATGTTGGAAATAAGCTTCTTTGCCTCATCCGGAGTCTTACTGACCAAGGCGCCTCCATTAGCAGCATCTATCATATTCCTTTCGAAGACTGACAGACCTTCATAGAAGTACTGGACAAGTAGCTGCTCCGGAATTTGATGTTGCGGACAACTAGCACATAGAAATTTAAATATTTCCCAATACTCGTATAGGGTTTCGGCGTGCTGCTGTCTAATCCCACAGATATCCTTCCTAATATTTGTTGCTCTTGATGCTGAGAAGAATTTCTCTAGGAATTTCTTCTTCATCTCATTCCATGTAGTGATGGATCCGGAGGGAAAATACTAGAGCCAGTCTTTAGCTTTATCAACTAAAGAGAAAGGGAAGGCTCGTAAGGATATTTGCTCCTCCGTCACATTCTGTGGTTTCATTGCAATGCACACCACACGGAATTCCTTCAAATGTTCATGAAGATCTTCACCGGAAAGACCGCAGAATGTCTGCAACAGATGGAGGAGACCGGATTTTAGTTCAAATGTTGCCTCAGTAGCAGGTATTTGGATGCATAGTGGTTGTTTATTCACATCAGGATTCGCCAGCTCTCGAAGAGTTCGCTGATCTGACATTTTAATCTCTTGAATTTGACTTCCTTCTGAATAATAATCAATTTCACCTTCAGAATCAGGCAAATCGAGTATCAAATTCAAACCAGGATAAGAATTCGATGCTTGCTGTGCTTTCAATCTGGTTTCTTTCCTCGATGCGTTAGTTATTTTTTCGACTTCAAGATCAAATATCAATTCACCTTTACAAGAAGAACGAGGCGTAAACCACGAAAAAAACAAACAAAATAAAATAATTCAAAAGAACCTAATCCAACGTTGTTCCCCAGCAACGGCGCCAAAATTTGATGGGTGTCAAACTGCCAAATGAAATAACCTACTTTTGAAATAAAATAGTATAGTGGCAAGTAGGGACTAATCAACGGGGAACACTAATTAAATTCCTTTGAATATGAAAACAAATAAAAAGGGGGTTTTAAAATTTAGTTTATTAACTCTAAATCCTAGATATAACTAATTAAGCAATCAAGAAATTAAAGATCAACTAAATAATCTAAAACAGAATGAAATTTAGAGGAATTAACAATATGATAAAAATTTGATCCAAGGGTCTAACATTCAATTATGTATTGATCATAGGTTTAGTAATGAATTTCTTGCAATTCGAGTGTTTAACCAAAGATTTATTGTGCTAGCCATAATAAATCTTGCGTTTTCCTAAATTAATTGACCAATCCTAGCAGCCGGTCAATACTGATCATTAACGAGTTGGGCATGATAGCATTTCATACCACGTTAATGATATCATTACGATTTATGAAAACAACTAAACCTAATTATGAATAGTCGAGATAGCTGCAACTATCAATAATTAGCTTATGAACTCGATTAGGTTAAATTAATTACGAGAGCACAATTAATTTAACCTACAGCTACTAGGGTGCAATCGTTCTTGACGATTACGGATCAAGAACGATTGAATAGCAATTAGAATTTAAATAATCAACTAAGTCGTCAATTCAATATCATAATTAAATTCTATATAAATAAGATCAAAATCATCAGAACTTGAAATAAACAAGAATAATAAAATGCAACGCCTCACAATAACATAATCGAAATTAAAGCCCTTGAATCAGAATAAGAACCTTAGCCACGCATGCTGGAATTGATATTCTTCATAGAATTTGAGTTCGCAATTGTACTGAAGGAATAAGAAAAGAGAAAAAGAAAATAACTACAAAGGTGGTGTGAATGTACTGGAGAGGGGAGAGAGAGCGCATATTGGAAATTTGATATTGAACTGGCACGCCTCCTTCTTTTAATTCACGCTAGGAAATTGAATTCATATTCCTACTCCTAATCAAATCTTAATAATATCCAATTTTATCTCTAGAAAAGGAAATATCTGTAATATCTAGAATATTTACAATAAGGAATAAGAGTTTTTCTTAAATAAAACTCTTATCAGGCCCACTGTCAGTCTCCAATTCAGCCCATCTGATAATGACCCATTTTGGCCCAATTCTCCATAATTTGAGCCCAAATATCTACTTTAAATAATTTCTCCTTAAGCTCAAAATATTTCTTCCTACAACCAAAGAGAATCAATTAGTCCAATTAAAATACAAAAATTGACTAATTATTGAATAATATGCATATAAAGTATGGAATAATAAATACACATCACATCCCTCTTTTTTGTTGACTGTTGGAAACAAGGATTTTTAGTTAAATTTATGTCAATTGCATTAACATCCACATATAAGGTAAAAGAAAGGGAAGAAATCCCTCAAGTGACTCAGTTTTCGGCCGCCTACATCCACCATTGAAATAAGACCATCTTGCCTATGCCACCTCAATTGGAAACCACCGGCACCTTACTTCTTTATATTTTCCTCATTTTTATCAAAATGCATTATAAAAACCACAAAATAAAAATTAACCAAAACTGCATCTGTTAACCTCTATTCACTGCCTAATAAGTTATGGACATTGTGTGGTCTGTGGCTATGCTCTGCGGATGATGGAAGAATGAAAATGGA
The DNA here is from genome assembly GCA_958295605.1 of Ajuga chamaepitys. NCBI lineage: Eukaryota > Viridiplantae > Streptophyta > Magnoliopsida > Lamiales > Lamiaceae > Ajuga > Ajuga chamaepitys. The sequence goes on from OY282502.1 coordinate 17,143,232, forward strand.
GGAGGGAAGAGGCCGAAAATTATAAAAGTGGAAGGAAATACATATCTTTAAGGTCAGATATTTTTGGAAGCAACATAGGTTTCTAAAAAGATGATGTGGCATCTTTTGATCTGTTGATTTATTGAATGGGGTGAAATGCACCAAATTTACAGGTCCCCAAATGGAGAGGATCCGAATCCGTCTAGAATCTGCCTAGTTTCCATTATTGCAAAAAGTGTTGAAATACCTTGTTCAGATTTCACTGTTGCAGTACAGATGTTACCAGAAGTGTTGCAACACCTCCAGCGATTCCAAAATCTAGTTGGTGTTCTTCCATCTGTTCATACAAGATTTGTAGTATTATTGGTGCCATTTCAATGTTGGTTTTTCAGAAGTATTTTTTTGGAGTTTTTTTAGGTGTAATAGATTGATACTAAAAATTAGTAATTTTTATTTTTGAACTTTGTAAGTCGTTGTTGAGTGTACCTATAAATCCGACACATTTCTAAGTAGCAAAGCCCATATTGGAACCCTAGCTCCACGGACACCAAGATCAATTCTAACTTAAATTTTTATGTCACATTGTGGATGTTGGAATATTTTTAATCTTTTTGTCATTGATCCAATACCTCCCTTATCAAGTCAATCATCTTCTCTACCGCATCTAGTCCATTCTCATTTATGCGTGTGTCATGGATCCGTTCTTTTGGACCTTTTTTTGGAGTACAGGCTGGACCAATTTAGTAGAGTAAAGAACATGAAAATAAATAAAGAAAAAATGATAATTGATTTATTTAGATGGAATAAAAATAAAACTGGGAAGGGAATATTCTCTCAATTAAAGTTGTCAAAGTCAAAGGCCGATACAAAGACATTACTTTTGTAATTGATATTAATGTTCATCTCACACTCCTATTTAAAACTTAGTATCTTTAAATATCAGCCTAAATTAGAGGGTAATTATTATCCATAAAATCAGCTTCCTCAACCAACCCCTTCCACATCAGGCTATTATATGCAGTAATTTTATGTACTTTATTCCAAAACATCTCTATCAATTCTCTTACATCTCCTACTGCATCACCAAATTGTTGCACCATGACATTTTTTTTCTTGTGAGCGATTTGTCATTTCTCAAAATTTCCTTTAATTGAAATATAATTCACATTTTTCATTTGACGTGTTCAATACTTCCGTGTGACAACAATCTGATTATGAAGCAAAGATGTTTATATGAAAATAATGCAGAAGAGGATTCAAGTAGCAGGCATACTCGATTTGGATAGGGTCAAAGTGTGTTGGGCACACCTTTTTATTTATATATTTTTCTCTCAAGGGGAGTTAAGCAGACTTAAACAGGATAGAATTGGTAATAATAATATGGAAAAATACAAGTCGTCCCATAACTTTTTGTTTTTTACGATTGATCTCGTAATTTTTTCACTTTTAAATTTAGTCTCAAAGTTGAAAAATTGCTCAATTTAAGGGTAGTTTTGATCCCCCCCCCCCCCTCCACGTAAGCCCACTTATTCCTAAATCCCATTCTGTGAAACGCGATTAAGAGGGTGTTTGGCTGAGCTTATAAGCTCCTAAAAACATCTTATAAGATGTTTTTAGGAGCTTATAAGCTCTTGCAAAGTGTTTGGCAAAAAAAAGATGTTTAGGAGCTTATAAGACACAAAAATAAGCTCTAAGAGCTTATAAGATCTAAAAAAAATAAGTTGCTATACCCCATCTTATTTCCATCTTATTTTTAAGATTTTAATTATTACACTCAAATTTCACACACAATTCACAAACATTTCACACACTACACACATTACACACATTTCACACACTATACATACAACACACATTTCACACACTTCACATTACACACACTATACACACCACACTACACACACTACACACATTTCACACACTTCACACTACTCACATTTTCACACAAAATGTGTGTTTTCTTGCAGGAAAATAAAAAATAAGAACAGTAAAGATAGACGGAAGAGAGACACAGAATTATTAGGGTTCTCTTATTCACCAGATTTCCTTTATATAGGGTGTCAAATACAAGGGTTTCACAGTTACATATTATTTAGTGAATACCTAAATTGTCCTTCATCAATTACTTTTGACGAAGGCACACTAATTGTGTTTTTCCTTCAACACTCCCCCTTGTGCCAAGTCAAAGGGGAATTGATGCATAACTTGTTGCCTCGTTAAAAACCTTGCCAAGTAACAAAACCCAATGGGAAAACATAAACCTTGGTCGAAGGGAAAAAGAGTGCAACGCACCTTTGTTGAGACTCCCCCTGAAGTCTACATCTCTCCCTTGATACGTACATCTATCAAGAGAGTTTCAAAAATCTTTTCATCGTCAATTTTACATAAATCATGAGGATATTATGTGGTTGCTGGTTATAGAAAAGAGTTGGCGGTGCATGCTTGGTCTCGTCACATTTGATGTGTGGCATAATCCATCTGTTTGTTGCAAATAACTCCATCTTCATGACTTCGGGTAGGCTCTTCAATGGTATAGCTCAAGCCACCAATACTTTGACCATATAGGTAAATAAACTTCTTGAGATATCATCCATGAGTGATGTAATGAGGTAGCTTGAATAGTTGTGATAGGTTGATCTTCAAGTTTTCGCCGTGTCCCTCATGGTAATACATAACCAATTCGGTAATGACCTTTACATTGACCTTTACATATTAACCAACCAAAGTAATACTTTTCAAGTTTTCATCGTAAGGGGTAGCTTCAACATTTATTTAGGAGTTACATATTCTTTTGAAATCCTTTTATCTCTCTATATGAGAGCACTTGACATTTTCTTTAGAGTTTTACAATTTCATTTGTAATCTCTCTTGTCTCTAATATTGGAAGAACAAATATGAGTCAATGATTTCTTTCATATGTCAAAATACTATTTGATATCATTCAATTGACATTGAGTTGTCCTAAGTAAAACATAATTAGCATGTTCTTTGAGAAAGTAATACATGGTTGAGTGTATTGAGCTTTTTGTACAATAATGCGCACATTTCAATTAAGTAGGGAATTTCATCTCCCAGTAGCTCTTTCGTCATTTCCTTTTGACTCAAATGAATCTTTCCTTATGTCCACACTTCATCCAATCACAGGAGTGCTAACAGATTGCACTTTATCCATATGAAATCGCCTGATAATCTTTTGGATATATGCAAACTGAGGAATTAATATTCCACAAACTAGGTGAGTTTTCCCATGATCCTTTATCTCAATTTAGATTTCAAATACATCACGGTATCTCTTATTTCTTTAAGAGTACCCATTATGTCCTTAACATCGACATAAGCTGCTATAGTTGCAAACATAGAAACCGTCTTCTTTATTAATGCATAGGGGTAATACTACTTGTTCTTTCCCTTCCCAATCAAGTAGTCACTCAGACGGGTATACAATTTTCATCCAGATTTATTTTAATCATAGTGAGCATTTCAATCTAATATTATAAATGCACTCTGTGGTCTAGAGTTACTTGAGTTGGAAAATGCAAGTCCACCTGACAGTTACACATATCTCAATAACAAGATCCCCAAAGAGATATGTTGTAACCGCATTAGTATGCTGCATTTTCAATCCTTCGGAAACTTATCACTAAGATGTTATGACGTTCGTTGTGGGAGAATATCTCCTCGTAGTCAATTCCAGGGCTTTGTGAGAAACCCTTGTGCTTTAAGGTAACTTTTGCATCTCAGGACTTATTCTTCTCACTACGCTTACTGACAAAACATATTTTATGTCGTACAGGCTTTATACTTGGTAAGGCTAGCACTACCAAATCAAATACCTGTTGTGTTGTCATAGAATCGAGTTCTACCTGGATTGATTCCATATAGGCCAATATACTCTTTGTTGATATCTTTACAATAGAGCGTGGTTCGAAATTATTGTGCTCTATAATTCATTGAGCAACAATGTATACATCATCAATGCACGTGAAATGTTTTTTCATTAACTCACATACACTCTCATTATCTCTAGAATCATATTAAACTTTGGAGCGTCCTCCAGTGATGATTCATGGACATAATTAATCAGCGATAATTTGAGAGTAATTCTTTTTATTGAAGATTCGAATTGTGCCATACCTGCCACCTTCCTTGAGCAGGTGTTCATCGAACCACGTGACATCCTCTATTTCCTTTCGGGAGCCACGGCCTCAACCACACCTCCATAAAGTGTGGTTGCAACACTTTTATCTGCGGTGTTGTGCCCCTTACTGGGGACTTTTAACCTCAAAGGCACATTTGCAGCTAGTATATATGATCTTGTCACTTTAGCGATTTTAACAAATGCATCAACAATCAAATCTTCCATACTTTGAAGATTGATAATTCGTTTTACTTCACTTTACATTATGAAGTGTGGGGATCCTAATGAGACATACTGGGAAACACTTCCTGCCGTTCCCTTAGAAAATTCTTTTTCTTATCTCCCCCTAACGACAAGACTGTCTCATTAAAGTGATAATCCGTCAATCTAGCGCTAAATAGATCTCGCCTGTCAAAGGTTTCAAATAGCGGGTAATAGTTGGAAATCCATAACCAACATAAATATTGAATCATCTTTAAAGACTCATTTTGGTGCGCTGTGGGGGCGCAATAGGCACATATACTGCATAACCAAATATGCGTAAATGTAAAAATATCAGGCTAAATCCAGTTACCAACTGGTACGCATAAATTATTTTGTTAGCAGTGGTTCTGAGACAAATAAAGTAAAGTTGCAACGATATTGCATAACCCCATATCTGATAGGCATTTTACTACGCATTGCAATGCCTAATCCTCCATCTATATCCTTTTTATGGTGGCATATGTGAGACCATATTTGTCTATCCACATGGGTTAAATGATACTATACATTGATCCTAACAGATATGCAATAATCATCAAATCCTTATAATGAGAACTCTCTATAGTTAATAAGTCTTATAAACTAGTACACGTGTCCCGTGCACACACTTTAGGGCATTTTTAGTGTCATTCTAGCGTCAATAATGTGCACAATCACGTGTATTTAATGCTTTTGTATTTTCATGGGCAAAATAATGTGTTTGTTGTGTTTTTGTGTTAAAACAGGTGAAAAGGGATCGAAAAAGAACTTCAAATGATCGCGGAGTCGATAGATCAGTCGAAGAAACAAGGGACAGGGCTGAGGGATCAATCTCGGCCGAGACAAGGCACAAATCCTGGAATTTGGAGAAATCGAAGATCTCGGCCGAGACAGATATTGCATCTCGGCCGAGATACATCTCCAGGGAAAGTCAGAGATTAAAAAAGATGAAGATCTAGGCCGAGATGAAACCCAATCTCGGCCAAGATAATCAAAACCCTAAAAAGCCCTAAAATTCCCTTTTCACATCTCGGCCGAGACGCAATCCAATCTCGGCCGAGATCGCCCTTCGATTTACAATTTGATAAAGCTCTTTTTACGTCTCGGGCGAGACACACTTGCATCTCGGCCGAGATTTCTTGCCCTGTTTTAAATTCTTGAACACGATTTGCCTTAAACTAAAGTAACAATTCTTCCCCTATATATATATATATATCCTCCTGTTGAAAATTACCCTATCTTGGGACATTGAATAACATATTTTCCAACCTCCATCATCCTCAAGAGCTACATTGGGAAGGAGATTGAAGACTTCTCATTCTTTCTACCCAAAGTTCTTGGTTTCTTCTACAATTTTATCAGGTCTTATTGTATTTCCTTTGATTTACTAGTTGTATTAGGTGTAATGGGTGGCCAGCACCCTTATTTCAGCCCTTGATCATTAGTTGAACCTTGGATTGAGAATGTTTATGTAATTTCTACTGTTGTTGATCGATTGAATTATGTCTTTGGAATTTTCTATGTTATTTGGGATTATTGATTCAAACTTATGAATTGGATTGTGGTTTGATCATCCATTTGAATATTTGTTAGTGTGTTGCTAGAATCAAGTTTATAATTCGTAATTAGTATGAATTCGATTCCCTGGTAGTAAACAATAGATTCATTTTATTGGGGATAACATAGATTTCGACCACTAGATCCGAGCTTATGAGTTCTATGTCGAATCTACTCCATTGTCTTAAGTCGTAAAGCACTCGACTATTGATTCTTTAAGAGCTTGTTTTAGGATTTGATAAGTTGAGTAGGATTAATTGAAGAGCTTATTTTGATTAATCATACTTAAGAGATAATTGGATTGATAGAGCTTGTTATCAATCTTGGAGTAGGAATTCCACGGCTAACTAATTGATTAATGACATTAATTACATAGACTGTTTGAAATAAGGGGATACTTGATCAAGGGTTGAATACTTTAATCATACTTTAAAAATCCAAAAATCAATCTATCTATCTTGCTTTTGTTAATTGAATCTTAAGCTTAGTTGATCAAAGTTAAATAGTTGTTCCTAATAGTTATTGATAGTTTATAGTTTGACAAACAAACCCCCCCCCCCCCATCTTTATTGTTTTTCCTTGTTTGCTTTTGTTCTTGTTTGAATTTTACGATTGCTTGACATATTAAAACAATATTAGACTCTCGTTCCTCGTGGGATCGACCCTTACTTATCGCTCTACTAGTTAAAGTTTTAGGTAAAGGCTTAGTGTGTGTGTGTGTGTGTGTGTGTGTATTCATCTATCTATACATATACTAGTTAATTTGGTAGCAACACACGACGGACGCTACCAAATTTTAGCACCGTTGCCGGCGAACGGTGATAAGAATAGTGTTGTTTTATTTGTTCAAGCATTATGTTTAGTTTATTAGTTGTTTATCTACTTCTTGTTTATCTAGTAGTTTGATATTCTCTTGTTTTCTTGTTTTTGGATAGGTAGTTAATGTTCTTGCGTTCCCAAGGGGAGAAAGAACTTCTTTTTGAGCTAGAGATAGTTGAACGGGAAAGATTATTGAGGAGAAGAGCTAGGTTACTTGAAGAGGTCCGAGGATCATTTGAAACCTTGAGTATAGAGAGTGAGGAGATTGAATTGGAAGAGATGGCTGGTGAGCAGGATCAGGAAAGAACCATGAAGGAACTTGCCAACACAAGGGTTGCACACGAACCCTTGTGTATTACATTCCCGGAGATAGGGAATGATACCACTTTTGAACTCAAATCGGGGCTCATTCACCTTCTGCCGTCATTCCATGGGCTAACTGAGGAAGACTCACACAAACACTTAAAGGAATTTCATGTGGTCTGCTCAAGCATGAAGCCGACCAGGGTGACTGAAGAACAAATTAAGCTCAGAGCATTTCCTTTCTCATTGAAAGATCTTGCTAGAGACTGGTTGTACTACTTGACACCGGGGTCCATTACTACTTGGGAGCAGATGGAAACACAGTTTCTAGAAAAGTATTTTCCTGCATCTCGAGCCACCACCATCCGAAAAGAAATTAGTGGAGTGAGGCAAATGCAGGGAGAAACATTGTATGAGTATTGGGAAAGATTCAAGAAGTTTGTAGGGAGCTGCCCACCACATCAAATCACTCCACAATTGTTAATCCAGGATTGGTACGAGGGACTGTGTATAACTGAACGGAACATGATTGATTCAGCCAGTGGAGGGGCTCTGGCCGACAAGACCCCAACCGAGGCTCGGGCATTGATCTCCAAGATGGCCGCCAACACCCAACAATTCGGTTGTAGAGAACCTATGAGGCGAGTCAATGATGTTATCGATTCAAGTGTTGAAGAAAGATTGGACCAGCTCACCGACCTGGTGAAGAAAGTGATTTCGGGGAGCACTCCTACCCCAAAACCCTGCAGAATCGGTCAGATAACCGAGCACTCTACTGATTCCTGTCCTATTCTTGGAGAAGAAATGGATGCTCATGCCAATGCAGTTCATAATCTTAATCCTAACCAGGCTGGCCGGAAGTATGATCCCTATTCGCAATCGTACAATCCGGGGTGAAGAGATCACCCCAATTTCAAATATGGGAATCAAGGTCCAAATATGCATCAATAGGGTGATCAAAGTGGACACAATCGACCCCCCTACCCTAGGGGGATGTTCCAGCAAGGGCAACCCACTGAGCCAGTACCCTCTGATCCATCCCTTTCTGACATAGTCAAGAGCCTAGCAACCAGTACGCTTCAACCATAGAAGGAATCAAGTTTGAGGTTCCAGAGTATTGAAAATCAAGTCAGACAAATAGCATCAGCGGTATCCCATCTGGAGAATAACCAAGGTGGGAGATTGTCTGCTCAACCTGAAATCAACCCCAAAAATTTAGCTAATGTGAGTGCAATTGGCATCATTAGTAGGGTAATGCTTGGAGAGCTTGAGAAGCCTGGGCAGCCTTCACGTGTACAGACAGACAACCCACATGACATTTTGGATGAAGAAAAGACCTCAACTCCTCAAGTTGTTGAAGTTCAAGTCCGTGTACCAAAGTGGAAACTTGCAAAGGAGTCGAGGAAACAAAAGGAAGCAGTGGTGGCATGTTTCTCCGACCATTTATTGTCATTGCCCATTAGGAAGTATTTCCCATCCAAGGAAACCGAGAAGGTGAAAGACAAGGGAGAGATAGAGGCCCTTAAAGAGGTAGAGAGTAAAGTTGAGAATGTTAATGTAAGTACCTTGAGGAGCGGAAAGATGCGAGAAACCACCCAAGAGCCTCCCTCACTTGGAGGATGATGAAGAAAAGGGAAGAGAAAGAGAATCTATCGAAGGAAGAACCATACCAATCCCCCTTGAGGATCCAAAGCTCAACATTCCAACACTGACTGTGACCCCACCACTTCCATTCCTGTGCCTAATCAAGAAAGTTGTAGACAAAGACAGAGAACGGGAAATGCTTGAAATATTTCAGAAAGTGGAGATCAAAATTCCACTGATTGAAGTTGTGAAACAGATCCCACGATATGAAATTTTTTTGAAGGGTCTATGTACAAATAAAATAAGGCTTCAAGCAAATAACAAGGTACACAAGAGGGAAAGTGTGTCTGCAATATTCCAAAAGAAACTCCCTCAAAAGTGCAAGGACCCGAGAATTTTCGTTATCCCGTGTAAGATTGGTAATTGTTTAGTTGAAAAAGCTATGCTTGATTTAGGGGCATCAATCAATGTGATGCCACGTTCGATGTTTTAGAGCCTAAACTTAGGGCCATTGAAAGAACCAAGGTTGTTATCCAACTCGCCAATCGAAGTACCTCATTCCCGGATGGGGTGGTTGAGAATGTGCTTGTTGAGGTAAATAATCTTATTTTCCCAACCGACTTCTATATATTAGATATGCAAGAAGACACAACAACCTCCACATCTATTTTGTTGGGAAGGTCGTTCATGAACACCTCCCAAACAAAAATAGATGTGCGTGAGGGGACTCTCACCATGGAGTTTGAAGGTCAAATTGTGAAGTTTAATATATTCAAGTCCATGAAACACTCTGAAGATGTACATGGTGTTTTCTCTATTGATTTCATTGACTTGCTTGGGGAAGATAGTGTTGCTTTGAACAGTAAGAAAGTTAGGAAGAGATTGCGTGAAAAGAAGGCAAAGGATGTGGAAAGGACAAGTTCGGGGATCCAAGAGGATCCGGGTGAAATTGACCCGGAAATTAAGTTGCCAGAAGACTGTAAGGAAGAGTGGGAGGCCCATAAGGACCCACGAGAATTGAATGAAGCACGGAAGGAAGGGACCGACGAACCCTTTTCGGTGAATTGAAGTAAAAAGAACATCCCTCGAGCCAACGGCGTTAAACAAAGGTGCTTTTCGGGAGGCACCCCGACGGTATCTTTCAGTTTTTGCATTTTTCAAATTCCTAGTTAGTTACTTAATAAATGCCTTGTGGCATATTTGATGTTTTTGTTTAGAATTGTGCAGGTATCAATCAGAATCATAAAAAGATAGCATGGAATGGGGGTGAAGGAGACCAAAATGGAGGAAAATTTTGCTGAAGATAAATCTCGGCCGAGACACACGAGAAATCTCGGCTGAGACGTCACTAAGGTAAACCCAGGTAAAAATTATTGTAAACGTATCTCGGCCGAGACACAACATTCATCTCGGCCGAGATTGAACAGAGCTCAAATTAGCCCAAAATCGTTGGAAGACAATCTCGGCCGAGACACCAAATCATTTCGGCCGAGATCAACTTGTCCAGAAAATTGGCCAAAATTGCTGGAAACTTATCTCGGCCGAGACATCAAGTCATCTCGGCCGAGATCAATTTGTCCAGAATGTGGCAATTTTGCTGAAGGCAAATCTTGGCCGAGATCAATTTGTCCAGAATGTGGTCAATTTTGCTGGAAAGGAATCTCGGCCGAGATACATACGCATCTCGGCCGAGATCCTCTGTGAGCCAACCAAACCTGAGATCAAAGAACAGATCTTGGCCGAGACACAAATTTAAAAAATGCATCTCGGCCGAGATTCCGCGCGGGTATAAATACCCCTGCGCGGAATAGCAGGTCATTCTTCTTCCCTCCTTTCGCGATTTTGCGCACACACACTCTCAAAAACTCCATTTTTACTCAATTTCTTCCCCTCAAATTCACACCACACCTCACCCACATCACCACACACACTTCTATCCGAAAAATTTCGGATTTGGAGCAAAGTTGAGGTCGGGTTGAAAAGGGCGCGAATAAGTTCATTTCAAAATCTTTCGGTTAAATCCGAGCGGTAAGTACGGCTATCTCTTTCCCTTAGTCTTTATTTGTTTATTAAGAACTTTGTTGTTAAGATTAGGGGCAAATTTGGCGTTAGACTAGTTGATGTAATGATGTTGGTTGTGCACAAGTTTGTTTTGTGAACTTTTGCCAATGTTGACTGATTTTAAGTATTCTAATACTAAATTTGTAGTGATAGCCTTTGTATTTGCATAATTTGTTGATGATGGATCAGGATTAGTTTGAGAATCATTGAAATTGAAGATTGAAATTGATTTTGCTATATCACCGACCACTTGACATGCATTCCTTCTTGTTACTCTTTTGTAGTTTGATTCGATTACTATGCTCGATTATTAGGTTGATTAGTGAATTTGTATGAAGCGTAGGAACTTTTAGACTCTTGTTGATAATGAAACGAAATTGACCTATTTTTGTTGAGCATTGATAGAATTTTGTTTCAATAGGATAATGATTGGGAGTGTTTGCCATATATGCACATTGAATCATGCCAATTGAATCATCCAGATTGTGAGTTCGCTTGTGATATTCTATGTTAATTGAACATGAGTGATTGAACATGAGTGATTGATCTTCTATTTGATTACAGTTGACGTTTAAATTGGTGATAAGTGTTCAATGTGGGTGATTTTGATGAGTGTAATGTGTGATTGTTTGTAGGCATATAATGGCCCCACCCAAAAATACAAAGAACACAACTCAAGAAGGCACTTCCGGCAGGAGGCTCACACAGAAAATCCGAAAAAGCCAAGTCAAAGGCAAGGAAAGAGCCGTTGAGCCCACTCCCAAGGTTCCCACGCCGGAAATCCCATCAACTACCACCGATAAATCCACAAAGCCGATTAATTTTGACATAGTGCTGAGCACGGAGGATCAGAGGAAAAGATTTGACAAGTTGATTAGACGGGGGGTGTCAGCCACTCGTTATGGTGACCTCAAGATTCTGGACGCCATGGGAATCCGGCAAAATGTTCTTGAACTATTAGACAAAGTAGGTCTAGCCCAGTGCCTAGCACCCCGCCCTACTTTCCTCAAATTCGTGCTAGAGTTTTACAGCACCCTCGAAATCGAGGAGGAGTCTCTTTCCTGCTCGACCAAGGTCCACCACATCAAGTTACAACTTATGAATGAAGAAAAGATACTGAGCCACGACAACCTAAGAAGTATATATGGCTTTAAGAGACCGACCGTTGGCGATGGAAATGAGTTGAAAGAGTTTGACGTGCAACAATTCTGGGGGCAAATCACTGCCGCCCCTGGAATAGTTGCACCCCAGGCCTACGACCCGAGGAGCTCCAAAATGACCTCCATCAGAAGCCCGGTCGTGAAGTATCTGCAGAAGTTGTTGAGTTCCACCATATGTGGTAGGAAAGAGATCAGTTCTCCCCGGTTGTACGAGATGGAGATCTTATGGGCTATTGTGGATAGGAAGTTGAGGAATTTTCAGTATGACCTGATATCAAGCTTTCAGAAAATAGTCAAAGAATTGAGGACAGAACGGAAAAGAGAGACAAAGGTGCCCGGCCCGATCTACTGTGGGGCTTTGATTACCCCCATACTCGAGCATTACAATGTAGCCCTTCCAGAATACACACCCATCACCACTAACTACTATTTAGACTGGGAGGAGATGGAGAATATGCGTATTGCCATGCTCGGGTACCAAGAGGGAACATCGAGTCTGGCTGTCCCTTATGTCCTCCAGAATGTGGGACCATACCTCCACCTCCCCAACCCTAGCCTTACTTACATCGAGCGACTAGAGACAAGCATGCCAAACTTGGCACTGAGCTCAGAAGCACATTTAAGAGAATCAAAGGAGCCGACCAGTGCTGAGCTAACACGCTACCAGAGGGGGAAGAAGCCACGAACTGTGGCCCGGGAGATGAGTACAGGGACTGCAGAAGGGAGCAGTCAGCCCAGCAGGAAGAGACCGGCGTCTGCAGTTCGCTCTCTGGCCGAGATTCGGGAGGAGCATAGTGACCGACTAAGCAGTTTGGAGTCGGGCGTGCAGGACATTAAAGCGGACATTAGTGCACTTCGAGGAGATGTCCATCAACTGGGAGCCGAAATGAAAGAAATTAAAGAGAGTCAGAACAAGCTGCTAGCTTTGTTCAAAAGCATCCAAGGATGCTTTACTGGCTCGAGCTCCCGAGACGTCCGGCCTTCCAAGTCACTGTGAGTAGATCACCAAGAATGCCTTGCCCGTTTCTTCACCAACTTAGTTGAAAACTAAGTTTGGGGAGGGGGTGAGACATTCTTGGCCGCTCGAATTCCCGAACTCCCCTTCTGCCTCTTTTCTGATTCCTCATGACTACTGATTGTTTGGATTGTATTATTGGCCCGTGTGCCTCTTTTCTGAAACTTGATCATTTTGTTTTGACGGTCTGTGTGCCGAATAGATTTGACTGATTGTCTTTGGTAGCCTTCTTGAATTTGTTTTGTTAATTGTAATTAAATTGGTGGGTCTGTGTGCCTTTGTTTATCGTTTGATTGAGTTATGAGCATTACTGTTATTATGTAGGAATAATGTTTTTGTTTAATCTATTTTTAGTAGAATTGGGTTGGTTAATATCGAATAATTTGGTTAATTTCAACGAGCACCGACTTGTACTCCTCTTTTTCCACAAACTTAGTTTGCAACTAAGTTTGGGGAGGGGGTGGGATTCTTACAAGTTGGCAACTCGAGAAAGCGATTGGATTAGTTTAGGAAGGAAAATTGTGCCGTTGATTAATGATGAAAATTTTCAAACAAATATTTTATGGAAAGAAGCACATGGTAGAGATAGGCTTTTTGAAACAAAATTTAACATACACTCAACACTTTTGATCAAATTTGCAACTAAGTGAGTCTTTGAGCCTAATGCATACTCCCATTTTTGGAGTGAAATTAAATTTCCTTTTCAGTGCGAAAATTCTTTGAATGTATGCAATTTCCTCTAGAACTTGCCCTAATTCTTTACCTTTGAATAATTCGGTATGTGTGGTGACAATGAAAATGATTTTAGGCATTTCTTGGTTTAAGCCCTTTTCAAAAGCTGAAAACAATTTCTTTTGACAAAAAAATGTACAAATTTCCCTAGTTAGCCCTTTGAGCTTAAGCCTTTTTGTTTGATACCTAACACTACAAGCAAATTCACCATTCATTTAACCTTTTAAACCCAAACGGACTATTGAGTATGAGAGAGGCGGTTGGAAGGTAGTTAGTTTGGAAATTGGGATTGAATTTGGGTAAACTAGTGGAAAACGAAGAAGGGTGAAAGGAAAAACGCAAAATAAGCTATAATCGAGAATATTAACCTCTCCATAAAAAAAAAAAAAAAAAAAAGGTCGGAAAAACCAGAAAAACGAAAGAAAGAGGAAGTATATGTACCATTCTTTTGGAGAGGTTAGTGAAAATCACATCATTTTATGATTACAATCCCTTGTTTAGAAAATTCTTAAGAAGCGTAATTATTGAGAGGATTGATAAATATGGGAGATGTAGGTAGGAATAAGGTGAAGAGGTCGAATCTTAAGTTCGACTTGATTGAGAATTAAAAGAGTGAGGTTGAGTGACCATTGTTTGAGGGGTAGATGGTTAGTGCACGACTCATTTAGTCCGTTTTATAGTCACTTTTACCTAAATTTTGTCCCACCTTACCCCTAGCCAACATTACAACCCATATAAAGACCTAATTGATTCATTGTCACACATGTCAAGTACTATTTCAGGTTTAGATGATTGGCAAGCCTATGGCAGGCATTGTGTGCATTTCAATGTGAGTATTAACACTACCCTTTTTAATGCACGAGAGAGAGAGATACACTCACCCGGTGAAGATCTTAAGTTGAGAGTGTTGTGTCTTGAGAGTAGTGGATCTAGTCTATCACATATGCCCGCTTTTATCATGATCGCTTTATCTTTTTCATGAAAACTCTCTGAAATCAAATGCCAATAAACTCTGCCCTAAACACGTGTCCTTTTGTCTTTCTCTTTATTGTTCGGGATGAACAAGTTCTAAGTTTGGGGAGATTTGGTACACGTGCCCCGTGCACGCACTTTAGGGCACTTTTAGTGTCATTTTAGCGTCAATAATGTGCACAACCACGTGTATTTAGTGCTTTTGTATTTTCATGGGTAAAATAATGCGTTTGTGGTGTTTTTGTGTTAAAACAGATAAAAAAAGATCGAAAAAGAACATCAAACGATCGCGGAGTCGATGGATCAGTCGAAGAAACAGGGGACAGAGCTGAGGCATCGATCTCGGCCGAGACAGGCATACATCTCGGCCGAGATACCTCTCCAGGGAAATCCTGAAATTTGGAGAAATTGAAGATCTCAGCCGAGACGGATATTGCATCTCGGCCAAGATACCTCTTCAGGGAAAGTCAGAGATTAAAAAAGATGAAGATCTCAGCCGAGATGAAATCCAATCTCGGCCGAGATAATCTAAACCCTAAAAAGCCCTAAAATTCCCTTTTCACATCTCGGCCGAGACCCAACCCAATCTCGGCCAAGATCGCCCTTCGATTTACAATTTGATAAAGCTCTTTTTACGTCTAGGCCGAGACACACTTGCATCTCGACGAGATTCCTTGCCCTGTTTTAAATTCCTAAACACGATTTTGCCTTAAACTAAAGTAACAATTCTTCCCCTATATATATATCCTCCCTTTCGAAATTAACCTGTCTTGGGACATTGAATAACATATTTTCCAGCCTCCATCATCCTCAAGAGCTACATTAGGAAGGAGATTGAAGGCTTCTCATTCTTTCTACCCAAAGTTCTTGGTTTCTTCTACAATTATATCATGTCTTAGTATTTCCTTTGATTTACTGGTTGTATTAGGTGTAATGGGTGGCTAGCACCCTTATTTCAGCCATTGATCATTAGTTGAACCTTGGATTGAGAATGTTTATGTAATTTCTACTATTGTTGATCGATTGGATTATGTCTTTGGAATTTTCTATGTTATTTGGGATTATTGATTTACACTTATGAATTGGATTGTGGTTTGATCATCCATTTGAATATTTGTTAGTGTGTTGCTAGAATCGAGTTTATAATTCGTAATTGTTATGAATTTGATTCCCTGGTAGTAACAATAGATTCATTTTATTGGGGATAACATAGATTTCGACCACTAGATCCGAGCTTATGAGTTCTATGTCGAATCTACTCCATTGTCTTAAGTCGTAAAGCACTCGACTATTGATTCTTTAAGAGCTTGTTTTAGGATTTGATAAGTTGAGTAGGATTAATTGAAGAGCTTATTTTGATTAATCATACTTAAGAGATAATTGGATTGATAGAGCTTGTTATCAATCTTGGAGTAGGAATTCCACGGCTAACTAATTGATTAATGACATTAATTACATAGACTGTTTGAAACAAGGGGATACTTGATCAAGGGTTGAATACATTAATCCTACTTTAAAAATCCAAAAATCAATCTATCTATCTTGCTTTTGTTAATTGAATCTTAAGCTTAGTTGATCAAAGTTAAATAGTTGTTCCTAATAGTTATTGATAGTTTATAGTTTGACAAACAAACCCCTCCCCTCCCCCCCTTTATTGCTTTCCTTGTTTGCTTTTGTTCTTGTTTGAATTTTACGATTGCTTGACATATTAAAACAATATTAGACTGCCGTTCCTCGTGGGATCGACCCTTACTTATCGCTCTACTAGTTAAAGTTTTAGGTAAAGGCTTAGTGTGTGTGTGTGTGTGTATATGTATATATTCATCTATTTATATATATATATATATATATATATATATATATATATATATATATATATACTAATTAATTTGGTAGCGACACACGACGGACGCTACCATAGACATTATGAAGTGAGGGTAGTGAACCCTTATATAATATTTTCTAGGAGTTTTTCAAATGCAACATTTCTTGTGGACAATAATGTGATGATCAGTTAATGTGCCAAAGCATTTACCAGAACCATAGATACTTTAATGACCCGCTTTTCTGGTTTGATAGGTCCACATATATTATATTATGTTCTTTTGTAAGAATGGATTGTCTTACTTATATATCAGGAATAGAAAGGTCTCGATCCTACTTATTACCAAATAGTAGGCTTGGTAGAATGAGTGATATGCCCTAAAACAGTTAATGAGGCAGAATGGGATGTTAGTCGTGCTTTTAGTACTTTAGAAAGCATTAACTCTGTTATAATAAAATTAGTACTGACACTGTACATCGTATAATATTTTCATCCCTTTTGTATTTCACTCGAAAAAAAGAATGTCCATATAATTTCTTAAATATGGATCATCATGTTATGACTTGGATGTCTAAGAAAGTCGTACTGAAACCTATATGAATAAATGTCCCAAAGTTCATTTTGGGTAACATATGATTCTGTCTTCCAAAGTTCGTTTTGGTGATAGTGTTTGATCCAACGATCAGAGTTGTAGTGGAGTACATGTCACTAGATTGACTCATTTATTTCTCTAAGATGTGCTTCCTTTCACATTCATTAGAGGTATCACAAATTATTCAATTCCATTCTCACATGTAGTTTTGAAATGATAGTCTTTGACACGATTATCTTTACTTAATAACATGGTAATAGCTCTTGGTGCATATAGAACGTTTTGTGGCTATAATTGTTATGTCATCAGGCATCTAGAGAATTCGATGATTTTTCGTTCTTTTAGTACTTGTGATTCAATGATGGTCATTATGCAGTGATGCAATGAGTCTCTATTCTTTGGACGTCTTGTATCTCTAATAGTTAACTGTTCTACCAGTTTTTATACAAAAGTATAATATTCTCACACTTATTTAAATGTTCATTACCAACTCTATCCCTTTTGCTTAGAGGTTTC
Source organism: Ajuga chamaepitys (assembly GCA_958295605.1). Classification (NCBI taxonomy): domain Eukaryota; kingdom Viridiplantae; phylum Streptophyta; class Magnoliopsida; order Lamiales; family Lamiaceae; genus Ajuga; species Ajuga chamaepitys. The sequence goes on from OY282502.1 coordinate 17,160,728, forward strand.
CGAGGTATCTTTTGCACATGGTTTCCACAACCACCATGTTTATTTGGGGTAGGCACATCGGAAGGCCTCCAGGACTTCTTTGTCCCTTACTTTGTGGTGTATCATGACCACAACCGTAAGACAGACACATTCGTTCCCTTTACTTTTTGGTTATTTCCACTATTTAGTTCATCATACTCGGGCTTGAGAATTTTCTTTATCCCAATGCATTTGATGTTATTTTTCAGAAGAAAGTGATCATGCCTTTCAACTACTTGCACTGGTTGATTAGCTAATTTAATATTGCAATTCTTTTATTTTCTTACTCCAACCTATACTGGTGCTCTAGTATAAGTGTTGAAGTGGAAAATGAAGATATATATATTTATATATTTTGTATCATATCATCTTCTATGATTTTCTTTTCGCAGAAAGTAAGATGTGTTTTTAGGCACAACATGCCCTTGTTGAAGTTATTGACCTCTTCTTGTAATCCAGTAAGTGGATTTCATTCCACTAGCTAGTTAGAGAGTATCTATGTTTTCTAAATTTATTTATGGAATCCCACGGTTCATCGTGTATCTTAATTAAAGGATGCTTCCAGAGTAAGTTAGGATGAAATCACAGCCTCGAATTCATTAGATTGTTGACTGTGATTTCTACTATGTCAGACTGTGCTTTGTCATTGGGTTCAGTTGATGATATGATTGTAAGAGTTCTTACAGAGTGTAGTTATTTTTCATGGAAATATTTTCCTATTAGGAATATCAATTGCGGTAACTCAATTTCTTATGAGTCTAATATTCAAATTTGAATCGAGTTGGTTTAATCATTTTCTTTTGAATTAGATTTCGAAACCATATATCACAAGTTTTTCGATACTTTGTGAAATTACTTTATCATGTAGTTGATTTGTACTGATTATGTAACTTCCATGAATTTTCTTTATCATGAAATTATACAATAGTACTTAACTAAAGCTCATAGGCAAGTATGATCAAGTACTCAATTTATCAAGCAAATAAACTAATATACAAAGCAGTGATCAAATTTCATCATAATCATACAAATAAATTTACTATTGAGTGATAATTATCAAATTTCTAAGAGCAATAATTTGAAACTTTCAAGAAAGTATTAAACAAATTCGACAACATTCCCATGAAAACCAATTCAGTCATGCAAAATTTCATCATCAGATGTCCATATAAATGTCTCAATTTTGCCAAAACTAGAGAAACATGTACTTATTTAATTTCTCATGCTCACATGACAAGAATATTTAAGTAATCAAGTATATACGAATTTGTATCGTATATAGGCAAATTCACATCATGTCATAACAAGTATTTATTCTTTATTTCACGAAATAAGGTGGTTTGAATTACCTTGCAGGAAAGACATGGTTCTTTCCTATGGCAATTCCCAATAGCGAGGAATGATAAACCACACCCTTCAATCATTTTTTTTCCTCAGAATAAACAAATAAAATCAGCGGGTGTTATAACTTGTCAGTGAAATTGATAATATCAGAATTCACTAAATTATCATCTCAACAATGTTATAGACTATGAAATTTCTATTATGCCAATGCACATGATTTCTCTATTAATATACAAATACCATAATATACTTCTCAACCATCACTATTGATTTCAACTAAACCAGCAGAGGTATAAAAAACTAAAGGGAATATCATATCAGTAAATATATTGCTTGTCTAAAATCATCAGATTACCTAAAAATACAAATGATGTATACAAATCCAGTTTTTTTTTTAATAACTAGAATCATAATTGTATATCTTCAATTTGAATATATCTGAAATATGCGACATACATATATATATGGGTGTACATAGCTCGTCCCAAATGTAAATTAAAACAGAAGTGTAATGGTCTGAAACCCCTTGAGGACCTATAATTTGTACTAATTCTAGGATAATGATGACTAATAGAATTCTGTTGAAATTATAACATATTGATTATAATAACAAATTAAATCATGAGTATAATGAGTTGTTGATGGTAATTGGAGATACGTCACCTGATAATAATGTTGTATGAATTGTAGTTGTCATTACAATTGTTTAACCCTTGCGTAGATATGATGTTTGTCGTGGAGAAAAGAAAATTAGGCAAGTAATGGATGAAAATTAGATTTGATTCATGAGAGAATCAATTCGATCGTCGAAGGCAAAAAAAAAAAAAAAATCGTTTTATACAGAACTATCGTGCTGATGACGTGTTGTAGGATAGAAAAGAAGAACAGTAAAGATAGACGGAAGAGAGACACGTAATTATTAGGTCTTATTCATCAGATTCCCTTTATATAGGGTGTCAAATACAAGGGTTCTATTTAGTGAATACCTAAATTATCCTTCATCAATTACTTTTGACGAAGGCACACTAATTGTATATTTCCTTCAACATGTTTAATATTAACTTTTAAATTAAATCCCAAATTTATAGTTAAATCACTATATTCGATGGGAAACTTATAAATTATTTTATCCAAATACTTTGTTAACTTATAAGCTTCTTAAAATTACATCTTATAAGCTCTTAAAACAACTTATAAGATGTTGAAACTTATAAGATGTTTAAAATAAGTTTAGCCAAACACCCTCTAAATTTCGATACTTTTACTCTTGGAATAACTTTGCATAATAAACTTCAAGGTTCCAATAAAAAAATGCAAGAACCCTAGAAACCATATTCCTAAAAAAGGCTGCCCGAAATCGATGGAATCCTAGCCCAAAATCTCAAGTGACCCCAATCAGGCAGAAACTGGACAAGATGATATTCAGTATTTGAAGGGTTAAAATCTGTTTAATTATGTGAATCATCACTCATCAGGCCCTAAAAATCTGTATTGTACCGAATTCAGGATGGTAAAAAAAGGAGGAAGCAGTTAGCCTTAATAATTTGTTTGCTCAACATTATTCTACACTTCTTTTTTGTCCTGAAAACAAGTTGAAGTTTCAAATTGCTTTTCTACGGTTACTTCTGGACAAGTGGCTTTCGCGATTTGGGGAGAGTAACTAGAGTTCTTACTTCTCTTTCTTCTTCTGTAAAAATCGTAAAAATCGCTACAGATATGGAAGAGAAGAGGTTAATTAAATTCTTTGCTTTAAAAAGGGTAAAACAAGCCATATCAGATATTATTTGCCACGCGTATTTCCCCCTCGGATCCCTCACAATTAGGTAGCACGTGATGCTTTCATATCAATTATAAGATTTTCCGGCCAAAATTCATCTTAAATTAAATATTTTTTCAATTTAAAAAAAAAAAACTACGGGACCAATTACATAAAAATAAAAAATTATGGGACGTGTTGTGAGTTTTTCCCATAATAATACCGAAGGCAGCTGATAAAATTTAGCACTTAGGTGCATCGAGCTAGCCTATCGTTGTTATCATGTTTTTTTTTTCTTAATAATAATAATAAAAATAAAAAAATGCCAACCTATAATATTTGTTGTAAAAATTTTAACTAGCTCTAATTAATTTCAGTCTAGACGTTAAACTCAGTGTACCATTTAACTAGCGTCTTACAACTTTTACTACTTTGCCCATAACATGTAGAGTTACAGCTAGAGTAGAAGTGTGAAGCTGTACCTGAATGAATAGAGATAATTAAGTGAAATTAAAGAAGAGTATTTGTTTAAGATTTTATTTACCAAATCCCCTGCAAGTGCGGCGGGAACATGGAACTTGTTTCTTGCCATGCTTCAACATATATATACTCAGGATTCCACACGAAACTTCTGTTTTTTAAAAGGAAACTTATTTTATTAAAATGAAATACTAGCCAGATATATATCAAAGTTCTTCATATTTTTTTTACTTTTTTTCTTTTAGGTGAAGATAGACATGGATAGCTTTAAGTTAGTCACTTATTAGGATATTAGTTTAGTCGTTAATTTAAGTTAGTCACTTATTAGGACATTAATTTAGCGAAGATAGACATGGAAGATGCATGACTAAGGAGGGGAATCGAAGTTGTGTCATTTTTTGGATTTGTAATTGTTTTTCTAAAGTATTTTTCGTCTTATAGCTTGTAAAAAATTGTTTTGTAGTATTTGAAAAAATAATTTTAACTTTAATAAAAGTAATTTTAGGTCAAAAGCTTAAAGTAGAAAATAATTATTTTTTCCAACTTTTTTATATTTTGATAACTAATTTGAAGTTTTTTAACTCATATGCCAGAAGTTGCTCAAGGATCAAACACGTACTCCAGTCTTTTATATTTGACAAAAATCAATTTTATTCTCAAACACTACCTACTTTTGATTTTAAGCAATTTTGTCACGATCTCTACTTTTAATCATTTCTTTAAAAGATATAGTAAAGGAAAACACACCCTACATATCTGAATTCATGAGCTAAAATTAAGTTGCTTTAAATTAAATTTCTTTATTGAAAAAATAATTCGGAAAAAGAAATTGATGCATGCTACTCCAATAAAACAACAAGGAATTTGGTACTATAGATTTTTAAATCACTTTCAACTTCTGTAATCCAAATAGAGTCTTAAATGACCAGGCTTCGCTATAGGGCTGTCAAAATAGTTCACTATCATATAGTATAATGTTAATTTTAGTTTTTAGTATACCCTATATACATGGAATATTATGATATTATGATCTGGAAACAAAAATGAAAGCTATTTAAAAAAAAGGATCCTATTTGATACTCCCTCCGTTCCATAATAATTGACGTTTTAGAAAGAAAGGGAAGAATTAAGAATGAAAATTTTTGACAAATTTATCCCTCACTTAATTATTTATCCCTCTTATATGACTCCTAAAATTTAGCATCTTTAAATATTTATCTTTTCTCTCTCTGAAATTCCATCTTCTCTCGTCATCGTTGGAGAGTGAAACTCCGGCATCTTTAAATATTTATCTTTTCTCTCTCTGAAATTCCATCTCCATCCTACAACTAATATACACTAAAATCTCATGGATGTACTAGATAATGTCTAGCTTTTAGAGCATCCATTGTATGCTTCTCAATACTAGACAATTCTGGATAATGTTATTAGACATATATCCAGACAATTCCATAAGGCATTATTTAACTTTCCTCATTGTATCATTAAATCAAGCTATCTGTTAGAAATGTAGACTAGAGAAGTCCATAAGTAACTTAAGCTATTTCTTTTATTCAATTTAAATTGGGGAATGAAAGAGGAAAAGGGGAAGAAAACCTGGATTAAGGGGGAGGAGAGGGAATAAGGCGCGTGGAATAAGGAAGGAGAGGGAAGAAGGCGCTACAATAAGCGGGAATATTTTTGGAGATAAAGATTTAACTAAATAAAGATATTTTTGATAGAGGATTGAGTCCAGGGAGAAAACTGGAAGAATTAGTGAAAAAAGTGTAAAACGTCAATTAATAAGAAAAGAAAAGAACCTCCTAAAACGTCAATTATTATGGAACGGAGGGAGTATATATTAGACTTTTTTCAGATACTAGAGAAATAAGACTATCAAGAGGAAAAACATATTGCGCCACTACAACAAAAAAGGTATTTTGTATAATACTTTTTGACATCATAATTGTTGTCACAAATATCTTTATAAAGTATTTGAGATCATTTTAAGATTATTTTTACAGGCAACTAATTGTTGTAAAAAATATTTGAGGCCAATTTGAGACAACTTTTGTGGTCACAAATATATTATTTGCGTCCCAGTTATTGAGACGACAAGAAAGTTGTGACAAATACTCATAAATTGTAATAAATGCTCATTATTTGAAACCTCTTCACTTAAGATGTGACAAATACTTTTTATTTGAGATCATTTTTTGTGGTCTCAAAAGACTTTTTTGTTGTAGTTGGCTGTTGAAAACTTTGTTTATAAATGTTTAAGTCTAACATATTACTCGGTTACCTTTGGATTTGTGTGATAATTTATCTTAATCAATTAGTCTTAGGATAGATAAAATTTTGAATAAACAGATGCGAGCATATTATAAGAACAAATTAAAAGAACTTATAATTGTTCAAGAACATGCATACTTTTAACACATTTAAACAGTAATCTACGTAGAGGCGGATCCAAAATTTAAATATAGGTGGACAAGAATGTATGATTGAAAATACAATCAAATGTAGGGAAATTTTCGTTTTTGATCCTGTAATTTAGGGTCGATTCAGAAAAAGTCCTATATGTTTATAATATAATCAATTTTAGTCCTGTACATTAGGATGTAGTTCAATTGAAGGACAAATTTTGATAGGAATTATAAAATATCGAGCCACATTAGACAGAAAGGTTTACATTGTGGTCTTGGGTGGCATATTTTGTCTATGTGAAGAAGTTGTGGCTGATCAAGATCTATAATTCGAGTGTAGTGATCACGGTTGCGGATATTGATCCGAATGTGAAGAAGGCGTTGAAGATGGCGACGGAGACGAATGCAAGTGGCTCCGCATTTTTTTAATTTTAAATGATCCGGTGTGCTATATCAATAATTTTGGACAAGTCTACAACAATAGATCGGAAAGTCCTAAAATTTGTCCTTAAATTAGACTTAATTATAACGTATAAGACTAAAATTAGATTCGATCATAATATATAAATCTAAAATTAATAACTTAAAATATACTGAACTATTCTGAACCGATTCTAAGCTATAGGAAAAACAGATTTTCCCCGTCAAATGTATATATGTACTGTAACTTTTTTTTCTTTATCAATAATAGAATCTACCTACATTGATATCTTTTTGCAAAACTGCGGTGTCAACAATAAAAACAAAGCGTGATGGACTTAGTTAAAATTATTGACAGAATATAACAATTAAAATAATAAAAATTATAGTACTAATCACGAGGTTTGATAAATTATGTCTTGAACTCAAGCACGCCATTTGCCTATTGTAGATATTCCCATTATCTATGCACTGAATCATAATTACCTTTCATAAACACTGCTGTAAGCAATTTGGATCTTTCTCCTCCATACATTGCATCTTCTACTACATTTATTTTGCACATGATACCCGTATATGATAAAATCATGAATAATTATGTGGCATGATTAGTGTTTTATATTTTGCTACTGGAGCAAATTGTTGGTGCTGCTGCTACAATTACTACAAATTAAATAATAATAATAATAATAATAATAATAATAATAATAATAATAATAATAATAATAATAATAATAATAATAATAATTTGATAAAGAATGAATAATTATCTTATTCCCATATAACAGATCGCAAAACGAAGTTGAAGTCTGGAAACAAGAAATTGTACATTAGAGATGAAAAGGTGAAGGAGAAAAGTTCGATTTAACTAAGCGTCATAGTATTACTGTATTAGTAATGTACAATTACAAGAAAAGGTGACATTTAAGTAGAAAACAAAAGCAATTAAGCTCAGGAAACTAGACAGAATTAAGCACAAAATTCATAGCACAACGTAGTAGATATCAAGGATTTCCGGTTGGTTTATTATGTCTTGCTGCAAAGCGATTAACCAAAGCCAGTGCGTTGCTAGTGACTCGTGCACAGTCCAACACCCTCGTCCTTATTATTAACTTAACCTTTCCATTCATGGCTGCCCTTCCAAACCCATCAAGACACGTGTTCTCATTGGTCAGGGCTGTGCTCACCCACGTCTGCACATTGCTGACGTGCCACTCGAAGTTCTGCCCCTTTACCCCAATACCATCAAGCTCCTTCACCGACCGGCTAAGCTGATCCACGCTGTCCTCCAGGTTCCGTTTGCAGTCATTCACGGCTCCATATTCGGCTGCCTTCAGACCCTTCATTCTAGCCACCTTGGAGATAAAGCTAGCCGCTGATACAGCCCGGGTTAGGCTTACTGAGATGGCGGCTTCGGCCAGGTTCCGCTGGTTTTGCTGGACTGCTGTGGAGTAATTCGATAAACAACGGACACAGAGATCCGGGTACCGAGTGGCTCGGCATTCGGATTTGATGAAATCTCTGGTTTTGGGGTCCGAGACAGTACCAGCTTCTGCTGTCTTGGAAAACTCATAGTGGAAACAAAAGAGAAGCGCCAACAAAATGCTTACTTTTGCCATACGACTTTTCTGTGTTGTTTGGGTTTTTAAGTGAACCCAAACCCAACCTTATATAGACCATTCAAGAGCACTCATTGATATTAGCTACTTTTAAGAAAAAAGTCATTAATTTATATTAAATATTCAACGTAAAGTTTGTTCAATGTGACAAGTGGAATACCAATCCGGCCAGACATAATTTAATCTTTTTTTATACTATTTATCTTATAATAATGACATCATCTAATACTTGTAAATATTGTGAAACTTGCACATAAACGTAAATATACAACTCAAAATCAACAAGAGACTAATTATTCATTTGTATTAGAATTACACATGACACATATCTTAATATCTTGTGCGGGTAATATCGAAGAGAGAACCGTAGAATAATCTGCATGCATGTTATAATAAGGGTCCATTTACTTAAGATTGGGCTCAGCAGATTTAGAGAAACGAATCCTAATAAAGTACACTCATTAACTCCCTCAGTCAGACTTGGTCCAGCACTCTCCAGTCTTAAGCAAACAGACCCTAAGACTTTTTTCTTTTTATTCCAAAGAGTGCCTTTTTCTGCCCAACAGTCCATCCTAAAGCAGTTTCCTTCACTGCTTGGATCTAAGGGTGAGCACGGGTCTCGGAGATAATCCGCTCCGCATCGAACCCCGGACCGAAAGCACTCCGAACCGATAATATCCGTTGACTATTTGACTTTATCCGAACCGAACCAAACCGAATTTTTTTGTTGTAAATCCGAACCGATCCAAACCGAAAAACCGAAATAGAACCGAGTAGAACCGATTCTAAGTAATCAACTATAGAATTTTTTTATATCATTTAATTCATTTCTTTTATACTATAATATTGAACCATTATGAATTTTAGTAAATTTTAACAATGATATAATTATTGTTTTAGTATTTTATAAAAGATTTAGTAATTAATAATAGAGTACAATATTTATAATAAATCATTTTCATAATAAACATATATCTATTAATTATAAATATATGAACAGTGAATATGTTTATAGTTTATATAAAGAAATACATTACTATGATATGTTTCAATTCAATTCTACATTTTTTTTATCCAATCACTAAAATTTATTAATATATCTAATATTTAATTATTTTCATATATAAAGGTCAAAATTCTAGACCTGAACTCACTGCACATAGTTACTGTCCTACGCCTGAATTCCAAGTAGTGGCTCTTTTCTTGTTCTCTTCTTCTTTGATTCTCCATCTTTCTCGTGCACACACCTTTTTCGCTTGAAGTCAACTTTAATTTTACTGTAATTAGTCATATTAAGTTTACCTTTACTTATTGACAATGTATACCTTTACTTATTGACAATGTATACGACTAGAGCTTTATCGATGAAAAATAATCGGTAAATGTCCAAAGAGGTTATCGATAGCTAACAACTTTATAATTTAGTGCTATTCTTCTTTGAACGAGATAACTATTTCAGTAACTTGTAATTATTATAAGTTATGATTTTGAAACTTGTCTTAATATATAACTTATAAGTTGTTTAATATTACACTTTTTCTTTAACAATATGATATTATTGTCAAGAACAACACTATAATTCTTTCGTGCACTTTGCTAAAAATATTAAAGGAAAAACTCCGAATAGCTCCGAATAACCGGACCGAAAGAACCGATCTCCGAAAGGAACTGAACCGATCAACGGAGCGGTTCTGGACATTTAATTTTGGAAATCTCCGAATATCTCCGAGTTTTAGTTCGGTTTTGGAGATTTCCATATCTCCGAACCGCTCCGAACCGTGCTCACCCCTACTTGGATCATGATCCTCATCAGCAACTAGATAGGGATGCAGAGAACTCAAAATAGTTGACATTTAGATTAATGTCTAGTTGGCGCTTAGATTTTTGCCTAGGATAAAGCCGTGCATATATCCAATGAGAATTAATTGATCCATCTTTCATATATAGATGCATGTGTCTGAAATTGTTTTTTTTTTTTTTAAATCTTGAGGTGCAAATTAATTAGGGATAATATGATACTCCTTCATCTCAATCAAATTTGCATACTTTCATTTTTCGTACGTCTCACATCAATTACACACCCTTAAAAATGAAATTTCTCTTACAATCTCCACCCTTAATTTACACCTTTAAAAAAGTCAACAAAAGGCAAAAAACAGTTTTTTTTTTTTTTTTTTAATATACGTGTCCGACCTTACACAAATCTAAATTGGACGGAGAGAATATATTAAGCGATTGATTCATAGAATAAAAATATAATTATGTTTTATATTTACTATGATGTGTCGGCAATGAATTTTTGTTGGAAAATTATAGTGTGTTCAGTTATACTTATTGATGGTGCCTAAAGAGATGCACGTACTGTACTAATTTTTGTGTTATGTTCAAGGACGAAAATATCGATGATTATATCGGTATTTCAATTTAGAGAGATTTCGGTGAAATCTCGATTAATATCGAAATATCGGTGCAATTTTTTTAAAAATGACGGAAAATGTATTAAAATAGTAATTTATCACGATATTTTATAGATTGTTATAAACATACTTAAATTCAAATATTTAATCTAAATATTGGGTGAAATTCACATATTTACAACTAGTTGACAAATAATAAACAATAGAAACATTATCAGGCCACACAAGATACATTATGAACTCTTATTATCATTAAGGATGTTCAAGTATTTTACAATAATATTCTAATTTATTAAATTTAGAAATTTTACAACTAAGGATCATGAAATTTCACCGATGTTAACCAAAATTTTACAACTAAGGATGCATTAAGAAAATTTTACCGAAATTCACCGAAATTTCACCGATATTAACCGAAATTTCACCGATATTAATCGAAATCTCACCGAAATTAATCAAATTTTACCAAAATTTCACCGATATTAACCAAAATTTCACCGATATTAATCGAAATCTCACCGAAATACCGAAATTCACCGATGTTAACCGAAATTTCACCGATATTAATCGAAATCTCACCGAAATTAATCGAATTTTACCGAAATTTTGGTAAAATTTCCACGAAATTACAACAAATTATACCTAGAGATAGCCCAAATCGAAATTTTCGGAGATTTCGGAGATATTTCGGAGATTTCGGAGATTTCGGAGATATATCGGAGATATTCTGACATAAATTTATTACATCCGAATATCGTTTCGGTATCGCCAAAAAAGAGAGATATCGGAGAGATATCGGTGAATATCGGAGATATTTTAATCCTTGGTTATGTTTGAGATCTAATAAGAGGTCGGTTGTGATGCAAATTCTGTAATTTCTACCGACATGTAGTTTTTTGTAAATAAAATTTAATTAGTTATATATAAGTTTGGCGTATACGACAAATATCATCTAACGTAGTTGTACAGTAGAAAGAGCAATGAATTGATTAAACTAAACTAGGATATATACAATTTAATTGAGTGTACAATGAAGATTTGAAACACAATGGCTGTTCTTCAAAAGGTTGTGATTATATATTTACTTAAATTAGCTGTATAGGCGGTCGGGGGCATTATTAAATTATGTTAACTAATTAAAACGAGATCAAAGCTACGTTGGACCATTCTGTATGACTCTAGATTCTTCTTAGTTTTAATTTACCGGTTGATATACGATACTGATTAATTTTATTTTTTTTCTCAATAGTCAACTCAGATAGCTACCTAAACAGACAACAAAAACTAATAACAGTCAACTCAATTTTATTAAAAATTTGGGTCTGCAATCTTGGTTTCTGAAACATAACACACTTGAATTTAAGATTAATATTGTGAGTTTGATCAAAGCCATGTAAACTTTACTAATTAATTGATAGACACGACCAAATTCAGTATAAAATTGAGAATCATCTAAAATTGTCGACTTCCGAAGCGTGACATGCTTTGAGTGATCTATACTATTAATTTCTCTGATAAGAGCAATTAAAAAGATAAAAGTTAAGTTAGAGCAATGCCACAAGACAGTGGCCAAATTAATTCATGCGCATTCTAGTTGAGTTTTTCAGTCCACTCGATCAAATTTTTATTTTTTATTTCAAATTTATGTAAATGCAACCCTGGCTCACTCTTTTATTTGACTACAAAAATATAGCGACACAATTACCTAGCTAGATTATACAAAATTAAACTACTTCAGTACTGTGACATGTATATATATTTTCCTTGAAACGTTTGTGTCAAGATATTTCTGCATCACAAAAAGCAACATATTAGTAAACTTATATACCCGTTGCACGTAAGTTATATCCATATAATTCAATCAGACCAGTGTTTGTGTTTATAATGAAAAGTATTGTTTGTTCTAAATAAATGTATTAGCATCCATGCTAAATGTATAATTTATTGTCAAAAAGTACACATAATCCGCAAATTCGTCCGTGGTTTAAATTATATGGATCTAAGGGTCCACTTGGTATGAGGGATTAGGGGTGGGAAATGACAATGAAAGAGTATCAATTCTCATTTATTTATGCTTGGTTTCTAAAATTGGGAATTAGAATAAGTTAATCAATACAACAGTTAATAAATTATTCCAACACATCATTCATTATTCATGATTCATTTTCACATTGATATCCATTGTAGATAGGGGTGTGCAGATTTCGGCCAGAACCGATATAACCGACCGAACCGAATCGATAACTGAATTTCGGTTCGGTTATATCGGTTTCGGTTCGGTTTCGATTTTAAGTTAAAATTATCGGTTATCGGTTTCGGTTCGGTTATCATTTCAAAAATCCGATATATAACCGAACCGAATCGATAACTAAAAAGTTGATATAAATTTTTTTTTTTTTTTTAGTTTGGTACCCTTAAAGTCTTAAACTACCCCAAATTAGCCCCCAAAGAAAGTAAAATAATATTAGCCCCCAAATTGTTCTTTACTGTACACAAAATTCAAAATTCAAAAAATTATCGGTTATCGGTTTTAACCGAAACCGAACCGGGTTCGGTTTGAGGTCGGTTTTATTTCTGTTCGGTCGGTTATCGGTTGCCAATCTTGACGAATTATCGATTATCGATTATTCCTTATCGGTTCGGTTCGGTTCGATTCTGGACCAATACACACCCCTAATTGTAGAATTTGAACCAAATAACAATAATACAATCATCAATTTTCATAATAATTAATCCCTCATTTATATTCATTATCATTTTTAGTCTTAAATTTGAACTAATCCACCCCTAAAATTTGTACACATGCTGTACATCAGAATTTGTGCAGTAAGCAACATTCAAAACGGTTGTATAGTGACAAATAAATGTTAAAAACGAATAGAAAATATGTGAAATAAATACACTTCGAAATACTTCAGATAAGTACAACTGGAAAGATGAAAAAGAAAAAGAAAAAAGAAAACACCATATATATAATATATGCAGTCCATCCCACGTGTAATAGGTCCAAACTCCAAAGTAGGTAACTTATAAGTTATAACGCCGTTGACAAATATATATAATATATAATATGGCTTATTCTATCCTACCCACTTGGGTAGCTACCTAAGTGGGTGATCTACGGTTTTTTTTACCCTACCCCCGTAGGTATTACCCGCATGTGTTATACACCATTGGATTAGTGTATAGATTGAGGATGAAAATAATATCAACCCTCCACTTTGTATTTATATACCAATCCAATGGTGTATAACACATGCGGGTAATACCCAAGGGGGTAGGGTAGAATTAACCGTGATCTACTGTACACTTGTAAAGTGTATGGAGATCTAATAATTAATTTTATTTTGATCTTCATACACTTTTGGGTGTGTGGTGGATTACCCAAATGGGACACTGCCCACTTGGGTAGGGTAGAATTTACCTATATAATATTATTGTTATATATAATACCATTCTCTTTGTAGGGCTAAATACCAGTGTTTGGGGAATTGGATCGGTGATCGAATCGGATAAGTCACCAGTTCAAGATTCGATCGCTTCGACCAGTTCAATCATCCGTTCAGCCGGTTAAAGATAATTTGTTGACTTTTAGATTTCAATAGTTGCTTTTGTGTAATATAATTTCATTTGACCTCCCCCCCTCTCGTAGGAGTTTGCACGATTGACCCGACACGTATATTAAGAAAAAATTATTTTTGCTTTTTGGTTGACTTTTTTAAAGATGGAGATTGAGGATGAAGATTTTAAGGATAGAGATTGTGAGAGAACTTTCTTTTTTAAGGGTGTGCAAATTGGTGTGGTACGTACCAAAAAGGAAAATGTGCAAACTCAGGTGGGATGGAGGGAGTATTAGAGTTTAACTTGTAAAGAAAAGTTCAACATATATCAATATCAATTAATCCAAAAATACTTGTAACTCTAATTTTTTAATAGCATCCAAGTGCCAAATTTAAAATTAGATGGAAAAAATAAGGGCAAACTGAATATAAATGTGAAAATCTCGTTTTTATACTTAATACATGTCCAAACACAACTTTATTTAAAAAAAAATGAATACGTTGCCGGTTCAACCGGTCTGACGGTTCGGCGATCGAACTGGCTTTCACCGATTTTGGACCGGTTTTCAATGGTTTAATTACATTTTCGGTTATTTAATGCTACTGGACCGGTTCTAGGTCCGGTTTTCGGTTGAATCGGCTAGTCCGATCTGATCCCACAAACCATACTAAATACTCCCTCCCTTTTAAAATAAGTGTATTTTTAACTTTTTAAAAAAATTAAGAATATAATATAAAAGATAAATATATTTATATATAATTTATTTTATTGGATATATTTTGTTGAATAAAAAAAAATCAATAAATTAAATAAGTTGTTTATGATAGAATTGAAAATTTGTGATTTTTTTATTTTTCTGGTAAAACGACAGTTACCTTTTTAAAAATTCATTCTGCTTAAAAATATACTTATTTTGAAAACGTAGGGAGTAATTTGCAAAGTGAAATTTTAGTTATGTATTATTTTGTACATAATGATTGCTACCCATGCGTGTCTTGACTATATGTGGCTAAATATTATGCCCTCTGTCTCAATTAACTTGTCCTATTTTTTATTTCGATTCGTACTACTTAACTTATTACATTCATAAATGATAATTAAAGACAATAATCTCCATTCGCAAAATATTCATATTCGATCTCTACTTTAAAAAAGTCAAAAATTCCATAAAATCTATCTTTTTTAACATTCGTGCCTGGTCAATTGTGACAAATTAACCAGGACGGAGGGAGTAATAGTTATAAAGTTATCTATAAAACAAGTATTGTGAAATGGGGAGCAGGAGTATATAATTGTAGTGGTTGAGTTATGCAGGTGGACCAATCTTGGTGGAAGCCGTACAGATTTTTTTCGAAATTAATTAACAAAACAAAAACTATAGTGATGTTTAAAATTCCGGCTTCAATTTCCGATAAGGTAGTGAAAAACAAGACGATAAATAATTCTGCCTCGGTATTCTCCAATCCACCCCTTTCACCTAAACTTGAAATATCTAGGTTATTTTTATTTTTTTTTATTTTGAACCCAAATTAACTCATTTCTATAAAAATGCATTGCTCTATTGCTCTATTTAATCATCACTGGATTGCTCGATACCAAATTCAGTGTCGAATACACAACACACAAAAATAATGTACATATTAAAAATAAAAAAAATTAATGTCAATTAATATGACACATTTTGAGAAAAAAATTAAAAAGTAAATATGTACCTGCTTGATCCAAGTACCCAATATCATAGGGGTCTTCTAGAGTACACCCGGTGTATTAATACACCTGATGTTTTACCTGCTATAGCAGGTTGCAAACCCATCTAATTTTACCTGCTTTTCAGGTAACCAGGTTTTGTAGGTTTCAATTTTTTTAATATTAAATATTAATTATTTAATTACAAGTTGAAAATAAGAGGGCAGAAATTGTTCCCATTCGTTTCTCCTTATCCTAAACAAAATTGCTCTCTTTGTTCTTCTTTCAACCAAAAACCATTCACACAGAGCTACAACCCCTGTTTATGTAATCCGGGTTAGATGTCAATTGAAGGTAGCCGCGATGATGGAGCAGCGTGGTAGAGGCACGCGCAAGATATTAAGAGCGACTCCTCTCCCCTCGGTCATTGATTGGCTACTCGTGTCACCGTGGCAGGCCTCCTCCTACCGTATTGCCGCCGCACATGAAGCGGAAAATCATCTGCAGGGGCTGTTACGGTAATGGGGCCGTTTCGGCCTCCTTCCGCTCACTTCCTACGGATCTTGTTCGTGGTCGTCTGGTAATTCCTCTTGAACTCGTCTTTAATTTTCTTTTTCTCATCGACTACTTGATGCCTCCTTCTTTTTTATGTATTGGTTTTCTATCAGTGTAGTGACGGGTGAAAACAGATTTGGAATTTTTATAACTTTTTTATGTTATGGTAGATCTTATGACTAATTTGATTTTTAATGTCAAATTCTGTATTGAATTAATTCAATCCTTTTATGCTCCTAGTCTACATTTGATACAAGGTCTGGACCAAGATTGTTCAAATCCTCCATTGCAAATAAATGTCTTACGTTCTGCTCCTTTGAGCCGGTTCTTTTAGCAGTCGTATGTCTTCTTGAACGGTGAATAGTTTGTTTGGTGCTCCTACAAACAGGTCACCATCCCTATAAAGAACTAGTTGTCCACCCGTATGATGCACCGGCAAGACAATTTTACTAACGTATTGTTATTTGGTGTTTGTCTGATGATGTCCTTTGTTTGGTTGTATACATTGAACATTATTATACACATGTTAATAACATAAATTCTTCTGAAAAAATTGACAAAAATAAATGAAAAATTTGGTCTGAGAAGGTTAACATATAATTTTATATTTCGATGTTAATTGTGCATTATGATCGTATTAACAGTTATAAGCAACCTCAAAAGACTAAGGTGTATTAGCTACATTGTAGTGTAGCAGACCTCAATACTGCTCAAGTTACTTGTCACGTTTTAAAAAAATGGTTTGTGTTGAGGTATCATACTATGTGTATTGTGTTGATCTATAAGATTATAGAGTATTTTTGTTCTATGATGTAGATGGATGTTGGTCATTCAGAAGTTGAAATCCGGAGGATGCTGTCGTCCAAAAGTAGAAGGGAATGGGATGGATTTTGGATGAAATAGGGGTCGATGTGTATTGTAGTAGACAAATCAATATGATAGTTAGTGGTTTTTTTAGTTATAGAAAGTTATGCATGAAATGGTTGATTGAATAATAATAGTATAGGCGATGGGAACGTGGAATGTATGTGCCCATCCCCATCGCCGTCCCCTTCCCATCCAATAATAACACACTGTTAGGTCCATCCTCCATCCGATGGGCCCAGCATCGAACAAACATCCTTGTAGGAAATAGGTGCCAAATATTACTCTTTGATATTGGAAGTTATTAAACTTAATTACATCAACAGCTTCTGTATAACACAACTATGAGGGTGTTTGCAAACTCAATTGCAACACCAAAATCACTTTTGAAAAACAATTCTAATTAAATGGGTGTTTACAATATCATATTAGGGGTCTCAAATCACTTCTCAAAAGTGCTTATGAGAATCCCAACATTATAGAATTTGGTAGCTTTTAACTTTTTACAAATAAATTAAACTATTTGTTTATTTATTTTTTATTTTTTATTTGTTTAGAATCACTTTTTCCCCAAAAACTACCAAATTCTAATTTTTTCACAAAATTCATTAAAATCACTTATCTAAAAGCACTATTGTTTGCAAACACCCCCTATAGGTTTTATTCCGTTAAGATGTAGTTTCACAACAAAATAAAATAAATATGAGCACACATACCCTTAAGTAGTCATCTTACTCATACACCTATTCACACATATGTATAGGGCGCAATAAATTACTTCACCCAAATAAAACTCAGTTCTTTTTAATCATTGCTTGCCTCTTCTTTACTCTAGTAGATGCTGGGAACTATTCTATTACTGATCTCTTATTCATAGCATCGTCTTCACGATTTCTGTAGGTTTTCTTACCATAGGCTGACCATTTTTTAAAATATATTCACTGGAGGCTACACTTTTGTGTGTGCATATACTGATACCTGAGTTGCAATCCCCAAAATTAATAAACCATGTAAAAGAAAGAAATACATTATGTGTAATGTAAAATTAACGTAAAATTTTTATAATACTTACTGCTAAAGCAACTATATCATAGAGCTGATCCAAAGTTTTGGAACATGCAAGCACCAAACGGTTCTCTAGAATAAAATGGAAAGGAAAGGCCTTCTCCATGTTTTATGGTATAAACTCCCAGAGCTATCTGGAACTCGTGCTAGCATTATATGCCCCTTTGCATGTTCCCGAAGTTAGCGTGGGTTTCAAATATTTTCTCTTTTTTAACAGTTGCCCACAACAGAGAATTGTAACAAAAAATAGGTTCAGGAAATAAAATTACTCAATTTACGGATCTAGATGAATGATGAAAACATAAAAAAGTATTTACAGGTCTTGAGGATTGACGTAGAAAGAATTTAATTTTGAAATGTAGATACCGCACACTTGGAAAATGTTAGACACACACATAAAAACAAATTTTAGAAAACTAATTTCAAAATCAATCCGATCATAGTATTTAACTTGTCATCGCGGATACGTTGTTTGAGTGGTAGGGTTCGCAATCCTTTACAACATCCTCTCGTTATTTCATTTATACTCTCTTGTTTCTTTGTTGTCTTTGTACTAATTCGACTTTCTTTAAAAAAATTATCAACATAATTATGGGACGAGATGATTGAGTGCGTTTTTTTACTAAATTTCTATTATGGTTGTTTGCTAGAGGCTATAGAGAAAATATCATGGGATTTGAACTGAAAGATGAGTACCTGCCGAAAATGCGGAACTACATTTTCAATATAATGCGCATGCAAAATTTAAAATCGGCAGCTATCCCTCAATATTATTACAAGTCTATTAATTAAAACAAAAATAGCAGAAAATTTGTTCGAAGATACGTGTTCTGTTTGACCGGTTGTTTGATATCCTACTTTAATAGTTAGTAGAAAAATGTTTGTACACCAGACTAGAAAGTAGCAAATATTGGTCTATTCGCCTTATATATGATGTGTGAATTAGTGTGAGATCGATTCAGAAATCAATCTACTTGTCGGTTTTTAGTAGTAGTCGGCCCTACGCTCCTAACCTAGTGAGGACCACGGCTGTGTACGTACAGGCTACAGTATAGCTGTCGAGTTAGGACGGTATCCGTAGCTGAATGCAACTTCCGACACCGATTCAGTAGACGACTGAAGGGTGCATTCAAGCAAGCAACCCATGTCCTTCCTACTACATGATCACTAAGCTAGTGCTTAAAATTCCCAACTTGGCCGACCTAAGTCTTTCAGAAGGCCTAATGAGTCGTGTCGAGGGGCCTATATTTGTGGGCAAGAATCCTAAGAATAAAACATGGAGACATTGATGTTGCATTGTGTATGTTTGTTCTTTATACAATCGTTTTAAAAATTTATAGTTGTTGTCCAGTTACATGAGTGTGACTCGTAGTTGGACTAATTCTTTTGTGGAAAATCTGTGGTGCAATTAATGAACCACTCTTAGCTGTAAGTGAATGATCTCTTGTTTTCCATGTGATACACCCAGTTTTTCGGATTACGTTGTGTTCTTGATTTTGTTCTTAAGGTAAAGTAGAAGTTGAATGATCTGATTATTCACCCTCCCCCGCTTCCCCCCCAAGAGAAACATATGTCACTTTGGGGTCCAACTTATGTGGCATAAGTAGGTTCCTTGCCTTTCACATATGAGGATATTAATTTGATGTTGTTCAATTAGGTTATGCAGAGGTAGGTTTAGGTGTAGGAAACGAAGACTACTTGAAGGTTTTTAATCAACTAACAAGACAAATTTGAAGCTATTGGGATTTCCACAAAATCTATCTGTTTACCATGTGGGAACAAGTTTCCAGCATGGAGTGCCATCTTAGTTTGTCCTTGTTTCTTCACCTCCACTTGGTTCATTCCACATTACTTCATATAGTGGTATATATGTTTTTTTTTTTCAACATATATAATTTAAAGTGAATCCATAAAAGAATTTTTATTATTTCATACTACTAGTTAGTTCATAAAGGTTTAGGTTGGGAGGGTTATATTGGACGAACAAAAGTAAAGTGTGTTTGTACATATTGTGCCTATGCTGATTGTTCATTTTCAAGGTACCTTTTGTCCCTTTAATACAACAAGGGATGATAAAGTAACATGTTTGTTACTTAAATTACTAAAGCCGGAGTTTCATGACAAAATGAGCAATATTTTTTGGTTCATCTTTGTTCCGTTATTCGTGTTGAACAAATATTAGCCTATTGAGTGGAAAACGTCGAAGAAATTTGGCTGGGCCAATGTTTCCGCAATAATAAGAAAGTATGCTAACCTCTCTGCTTAATGATTCCTAACATAACATATTTGGTTTATTGTTGACAGTACAATGAAGTTCTTTTTTTGCATGAATGTTCATGTACAGCAGGTAAGGCAGTGCTTTGGATGCAACTAGTAATGTACCAGGTCTTTACAAGATAAACAAATGCCATGTAGTGTTAGTAAATGCATAGTGTTTAGGATTACATTGTTCGTTTTTTAGGAACAAAATTGTCACTGTAGTTTGAGTATCTAAGGTTTATAGCTAGAGGGAATTATAATTTTAAATTTAGCTCGTCTACCTTTACTATTAATATGTCGCTTATGTCTCGTTAAATGACTGTGTTGTGTTTTGAGCATAACGTATAACTGTTCTTTTGGTCTTCTCTCTTATGTTTGGGTATATCTGGTCTTTATTGTTTTTATCTTCAGGATATCCATTTGGTGCTCGGAGAGACCACCTCGGGAAGACAACGAGCTTAGTTCGGATGTCATCTTTACTTTTGGTTTAGAAGGTTTAGAGGTTGTTCATTAGAAAACAACAAAAGTTTGACAATTGAAGGTTCAGTTTGATTTACTTTTGTAGAAGGGATTCATAAGAGATCTGTTGGAGGTACATTTAGGTCAAACTTTGTTCAGTTGCTACGCATATACTCTATTATTTGCAGACATGTACATCAATACGGGGCTACTACAACATTTCGTTTGAAAGCTTTGATTATGTATTTTTCGCATCAATACATACTGGTTGTTATTTTAGGTTAAAGTTCCAACACTTTCTATCTTCTTTTCGCCCATAATTTTTGACTGATATAAATGGTAGTTTAAGTTTAATTCGATATTTCTTCATGCTTGAAGATACGTGTGAGTTTTTCAAACTTGGATGAAATGCCTACTTTATGAAGTAGGCATAACGCATTTTACTTTTGGTCCAGATGACTACACGTTGTGTTGACCTAAGGCAGTAGGCTTGATTACAATCTTAAAATGATGAATTTTGTAGCTTCTCAATGGAAGTAAGTTTTCCATACGAATAACACCCATTGCATTCACAATCTTAAAATGATGAATTTTGTAGCTTCTCAATGAAACTAAGTTTTCCATACGATTCACGCAATGGGACTAAGAAGAGTCAAAAAACAAACTGGGTTTCATAGGCTAGCGTCAGCTACGGGCTGCACATCGTATGGGTTGCACCGTTATCTGGTCTGCTCGTTAACACCCAAACCTTTAAGGCCCGACCCAAATCCACCCATTAAGCTTATTGGATACAAAATCCCAACTAGAACACTAACCAATAAAATGACGATAGCCCAATTCGACCGAATAAGTCTATCACCGCTTGCGTAAATATTCATGACATACAAATATTTACTCTCCATTTATTACATAGAGCAAAACATAACAAAAAAGAAGAAGAAGAAGAAAGAACGTAAGAAAGAAAAAATACCAAAACATTCCGGGTGAACTTTACACGTGTTGGTAAATAATTTATTTAGTTCAAATTCACTAATCAACATTTACCCTCTAGGGTGGCAGGCAAACCCATGTTAATCTAGTTTTTCCAAGTAAATTTCTTGCACTATATCAATCATACCTAATATTTTCATACAGATTATATCGTGCCTTACCGACCTGACCCGATAATGATCAACACCCCACAGACATAGGCTGCAACCTGAAATTATCGTGCGCTTTAATATCGTGCTATTGAGTCGTGTCAATTTTTGTCACCCCTATCAGCAGACGCAAAAATAAGAGGTGAGCTATGACCATTACTTTGTAAAAAAAAATTAATAATTTCGATTTAGCCGGACGAACCACCGGTCAAACTGAAATATTGTGGTAATTATCGAACCAAAAGATTTGGGTAAACACTGAATAACTATTTTATTTATCAGCTCCACCTTCATTGTTAAATTCTAAAAATACTTGTTGAGAAGAATGAAAAAAATGGATTCCATTCGGTTCAGCTAAGCTCGGCTCGGTTTCACCACCAACATGAACGACATAATGAGCAGCTACATTCTTCTCACCACGAAGGAGCATCGTTATCCATAAATTTTTCCAAAACTTGGGAACTTAGTTAACGAAGGACACACTAAATGCTATGAAGGCCATCTAACCAAAGATCTCAGTTCAACGGTGGGCTAATTCATTTCAGTTCGTATGGACAAATGTATAAGATTTATTGCTTTTTTTTTTTTTTTTTTTAAAAAATCTAAAAATACATCTCTTGGCTAGAATTCCATGCTGCCTGCTGAGAAAAAGAAGAACAACGATCATGTATAATGCAGGCTCTTGAAGCCAAAATTCTTGGTAGCAACCTTCAATCCAATCAATCAAAAAAGTTGTGAAAAGAAAACACATGACTAAGCTAATGGAGTTTGAGTTGTATTTATTTGTACTAAACTTTTTGTCTCTCACGCCAGTAGCTATAATAAACCAAACCGAAATTAATTTTGCGATAGTATGTCGGTACAGTCAACTGCATCAAAGCTCTTACTGATTAGCTCAACATTTATATTATGTCTGTCTGTGGAAGCTTAGCAGTGGTGAATCTTGATTGAAGAATAGTCGACCTTTTTTACCAGAACTAATTGGAGAGCAAAGTCATTTAATGCAGCAATTGTTCACCTGATGCAAAACAATCTACCAAAAACCACCAAAATGATGTGCTACTGAAAGAAAAAGAAGAAGCTTCATATTTAGACAAGAATAAAAAACAAAATCAGGAAAGGTCAATAATGAAAATATAATTAGTGGGAATCCTGATAATATAGAACATTGCATCTACACCAGCCAAAAAAGAAGCTCCATTACACATAACCCAGAGACAGCTTCTAAACAAAAAACCAGTACCAAAAGCGCCACTACATAATAGGGTCCAAATTAGAAACAATAGACACCGGCGTAGTAGGTTGCTCGCTACATGGCATGTTTGAAGGAGACAGGAACTGATTTCCAAGGCTTTTCCACTACCCTCTGTTTCTTATGTTTTATCGTTTTCGCGCTATCGCTTCCCTCCCTCTCCCTACGCTTGCTATGCATGCGGTCAAACCAACGTAAGGCATCAGTCGTTATAGTTTTTCTCAGCATGTTATTGTCGTGCGTGAGAAGCCACATCAGCACTCTCATTCTAAGCAGCTTGCTAAGTCCCTAGAAGTAATTCATTGGCACAACTTAATTAATAGCAAAATTCATCTCAACTGCAAGATGTAATGAATAATTTCAAATCACCTCAACTTCATCCGTCGTAACCGAATTAAAGCTTCCCAATACGTTCTCAGTGTGACGTCCCGATCGCATGGTTTCAATCACAAACAACCCACAATCCGTGCTGTGCAAAAAAAAAAAGAAAAAAAAAATATATCTACAACATTATCATCGAGTATATCCACCACTACTACAACACTTCAGAGCACATGCTTACCCATTTCTTTGTTTTGGACCATCAATTTCTGCGGAAATGTTGAAACTAGAGAATGATGGTACTCCAAGACTCTTAATTTCAGACTGATGGATTTCATCTAATGCTTCCAGCTACACCATAAAAGAAATTCATTACTGAAGAACACACAAAAACAAGCTATGCGCATGGGCGTGACTGAAGGTACATATCTTTTGCTTACCACAACTTTAATTAAGACCTCCAAATTCTCATTCATCGTAGTTGCTCTAGGAGCGGAATCCACTAGACGAACAATACCCTGCCTCCGATCTACTAAAATCAACCTAAAATGTCCTGGGTTTTGGGATAATATGGGAACATAGACCTGTAAAGCACATAGTGTTGGTTCATTCGATAACCAGGAAATGACTTTGTGTGTGTTCACACAATAAAATTCTTGTCTGGTAAACCTGATGGCATCCAATTAAGCTACCATTAACGAACCCACTTTGGACTTTCAGAATGTTACAATACGAAATGAATTGGTCCTTAGTCTTCAAGCTACTCTGTTACACATACGAATACAAAATGTATTACTACAGTAAACGCCTCGTTAGTATTGTGGTTAAATTTTGTTTCTGTAAAGAAAAAAAGACGGTGGGTACGTGGTCATATGACTAATAACCAAATAGACTTTATGTCTCACCTCATCGAAAACGGGGAAGTACCATATGTAGCTTCCGTCTAAGCTGTTCACTCTTTCCTCATGATTTAGCATATCGGCAGCCATATCAACAACCTATTCAAGGATAAGATTCCACCAAACACTTCATGATATTGTACACCAAAAAAAATCCATGCTAATTTGGTAAAAGACATATAAATTCAAATAAACGAATAGGGGTAACATACCCTATTGTACAACTCTCTGCCTTAATTGAAACAACTCAGTTCAGCTCTAGTTAAATGCTTTGTGGCGCTCAGTATCAACATTTCACTGCCAATTTTATCAAACAAATGATGAAATTCTGAAAATAATGTTTTTCGTATCTGTTTAACATAACTTATTTTCAATTACCCAGGTATTGTGATTCATCAAGCGCAAATGTAACAAGCTTCATTTCATTTGCATGTTCCACAAGGGGTCCTTCGCCACATGGATATCTATGAGATGGCAACAAGGGAGAGTACGTTTTCCATAAAGGATCGACGTATGGAGATGTATTCGTAGTTGTTTTATGGAGAGGAGTTGTTGGTACGGTAACAGCAGCTACCTAGAGAATGGTAAAATGCAATGTTAGGCGGTTGTTATGTTATAAATGAGTGTGCGTAGCACGCGGTTGGTGTCATTAATTGTTCTTATATAATGAAATTAACCTCTTCTTTGTAGTTCAAGTCAGACCGTGAAGGCTGGTTCAGCCAACCATGTTCAGCCACATCATTGGCACAAGGCGTTAGGGTCGGTCAGAGCTTATCTGCATTCGTTCTGTCTTTGAAGATTGCATCGATATCAAAGTCAGGCCTTGATTTTTCATTGACCAGGTCCTTCACGTTATCTTTGACATGGCTAGACATTGCCTTGGTGCACTCATTAATCGATGCCTTTAACTCCATCATCATTGTTGTCAAACATGAGACCAGTTCAGATTCCACATCGCCCATTTTTTTGGTTTTGGTCCACCACAGGAAATCCATAATAGCCATCTCCATTAATTCATTTGCCATCCTAATCATTGACAACTCCACCAAACTTTTTTGTGTGCATCTTAGGATCAAATCGAATTGGTTTTTTAGGCTTGAGCCCATCGATTGAATAACCTCGGTCAATCTTTGTATACCATTGTCAGGAGTTGTCGCTTGTGGTACCAAACCAGGGTTCAAGGTAACAGGTTCGGCGGGCCCCTTGAAATTATCACCGCACTTCAACGTTACAGGTACAGTTTTCCAGTTCAATTGAACTTCACCCTGTTGAAGCATTTTACATACTTTGACATTAGTATTAGACCGAAAAAGAAAATAAGCAAAAGACTCATATCGTTGAACCATAACAATGCACGTGACCCTAAGCAGTTGACTACAACTACAAAATCAGTTTACTTATCCAACTATATCAACTGACGAAATGGCTTTGGAGTAATGCATTGAGGCGTAACAACCATTTTTCTAAATTCTATCTGCATTTCATGCGTTTTTCATAAAGCAAATGGTCGGGATGTCCGATGCGCCAACAAGGCATACTATGACTCCATAAATACAATTCTGAATGATGGATTTCAAATTTCTTGCTTAAAAGTGGAGCTGTGCAGATGCCATGGCATAAGGAAATTATTCAGTGGCTAAACAATTCGTAATTCGACAGTTCTTCAAAGAATTATTAACTTAGTTCAGTAAAATTACTAGCCCGACGATGCCCCAGAAAATAGGAAATTATTGTGATGGTTATTTACCAAATTGCCATGAACATCAAATGGAGCGAATAAAATTAACTGCTACGCTACTGAAAATTTTCTTATCTTTTTGGGATAATTTGCTACCTAGGAGCTGTTAGAACGTACCATTGGATACGTTACTGTCCTGCACCATACATTATGGTTTATTTGACGGACCAGATATCGTTGTGTCTCCGAGTCGGTAATTCCAATACTCTGCAACCTCGTCGAAGTGATGGGACCATCCCGGAGAACTTTCCTTAAGTAGTATACCTTTAAAAAGACAATATTAATGTTATGCGAGATAATAGATGGCCGAATATAAATGAATAAAGTGTTATTTCCACTGTATTACCTGAAGAAATATGGTGCATCCAGAAATTACAGTATTTTGCGAGATCAATCTTTGTTGCTTGAATTTGCGTATACCGTCGACCATGCTGTCAAAGCAGTACGTAGCCCAATTCTTTTGACCTATGGCTGTTACGTCTTGTAAAGGAAGCAACAAGGTAACTCTCGTGTCGTAAGTGATCGTTGTGGAGAGTATGGTCGCAAAGGCAAAAAGTATGAACCGACGTATGAAATCATCCCCAGCGTCACTTGTTGAGACGAGATCCACTTCTAGTTTTTTTAGACGAACAACAAGACGACCCTTATTGTCTGCAGCACATATGCGCTGCCTCAACCCAGCAACTGAACGTAGTTCTCCCTGCAACACAAGTTCTTCCCCGCCTTCTGGGACACCCATGCAGTGGGAATAATCCGCTGCGGTCACATGATGTCCAATACCACCGATGTAGAGCACATTATTGTACTCATCAAATGCATCAACGAGTTTTCCCAAGAGCTCCCCATACACTAGAATACCTGCTAGCTTGAGAAGGTCTCCAAAGCCGACTCTTTTGACGGCAGATATCCTCACTTCATCAAAAGACTCCACTATTTCTTCAAATTTGCGAAGTGAGCATCTAGTGTTGACGTTATTAATCCCATCGATGCCAGCTCCCAAAGACTGGACCGGTGATTCAGCACAATATTGCTGGAACTGAGAGTAAATATTTTCTTGGAGTTGTTCAGCGGAGCTCTCGAAATTACAAGGAAGACTACTATTGTCTTGATCGTGGTTGTACATTGTTCCATTTGCCTCTAACTTTTCGTCGATGGCTACAACGTTGAAGAGTTCTTGGTTGTCCATATAGTCCTACAATAAATTTTTAATGAAAATCACATATTGCACCGCTTCATTAGAGACGTATTCATTCGCTACATATAGTCCTACAATAAATATGTTATCACAAGGACATTTCAAATCAAACCGGTGTTGCGACTGATACGGAGAATAATATATTTTAGCAGAATGCAAAGCTCGCTCCTGAATTCCTTACTGCCCGATTGTTTGAATTAAATTTTCAGACAACATAGCCTTTGTCAATTTCTTTAATTCCTGGTTGTGAAATACGGAAAGATCCACAGAAATTATGTGTCCTAAGGTTTACATAATAGCTTCTGCCTTATTCAGTTGTA
Organism: Ajuga chamaepitys; assembly: GCA_958295605.1. Taxonomy (NCBI): domain Eukaryota; kingdom Viridiplantae; phylum Streptophyta; class Magnoliopsida; order Lamiales; family Lamiaceae; genus Ajuga; species Ajuga chamaepitys. The sequence goes on from OY282502.1 coordinate 17,188,500, forward strand.
CATACTATTCACACGGTTCAGAAAAATACTGATCTAGAATTACTAGTCAAAAAAATTTATTTTGTTGCTGGATTACCGGAAGTAATCTTTCACAACAACATATCTTTCTCAAATATATTATGGAGATTATGTGTTCGTACTACATCATATTTTATTCCTTTCGAGTCATTTTTGCAGGAACGTCACTTCAAAGTACTGTAACATGAGAGGGAAGCCAACAGTTTGACATTAAAATCACACAGTAATAGTTATAACTAAGTGCTTACCAATGAGTTGAAATCAAGAGCTCAGGAGATGGCTTTCAGTTCGGCATAATATGCATCGGAATCGAATGATTCTTTATCACAACCTAGAACATCAGAAGTACTCTGTCTATGCGCTTCAGTATTACATGAATGTGTTTCGCTAGCCATTGAAGGTCTGCTGCACAAGCTCTGGTGTTATTGCATTCTTGAATAACATACACAACTTATATAGAGGATGAGGCTTATGAAGAATGGCTAGCATGGAGGGAAACACTATTCTCATGATTGTCTCCTCAAAGGGTTTAGGGAAGCCAGTAGGCGAAATTAGAATCTGCCAAAAGATTTTTCCCCAATTAGCATGCAAGCCGTCGTAATGATGATTTAGCCTTGTATTTGTTCCACGCAAATACAATTTCACGCGGGAGACTAAACGTTTTAGGAAGGGGTATTTAAATGATTTTTTTTTCCATAATAATTCTCCAAGATTATTTGAAAGTCTATATCTTCTTTGCTTACTCCAAGAGTATTGTGTTTTCTAAGTTCTGTTGCGAACTATATTAGTGTTAGGTATGTCGACGCGACGGAAACGTTCGTGTGTCTGGATATTCTGATCCACCCCGGCTCGGACCTTGCCCCGTCACGGGCCAAAGGACTGCGTCCTGTAACCTGCCCCCCACGGTTCGCACTAGCGGCATACCACGACTTATAATTTTTTTACTTTGTTATTCCTTTATAATTAAAAAAATTATCTAAATTTTTAGGTTTACATTAACTTTGTTTTAATATTTTTTATTTTTTGTAACGTTTATTATAAAAAAATTGAATTTGATTTTTTAAATTTACCCCAGGCATAATTTAATGTTTTATCGTGACGAATACATAACATATCCAAAAATAATATTTGATATTATAAATAGTTATATACATATATTTTATATTTATGTGTATGTATATATATATATATATATATATCAATATAATATTACATAATATATTTTTAACAAAAATATTAAATATATATATATATATATATATATAAATATATATAAGGGGGGGGGGGGGGCGAGACCGGGCGGGGCAGGACACAACATCGGGCCTGATATTGCCTTTTCCCCAAGGTCTGGGGTCAGATCGGACTGAGGCGGGACTGATCGATTTTTACATACCTAACTGGTGAATTGGCCACTAAAGCGGGTCCGAGGTGGTGAGTCGGGGTTGGGAGGGAGGTGTGGGGGGGGGGGGGGGGAGTATATAAGCGTACTCGACGTTTTTATTCATCTGCAACGATTATATACACTAATACGGAATTAGACGATTAACACGAGCGACAACTTGAATGCACTAATTGGTCATTATTATTATTGTTGTTATTATTATTATTACATGACGTAGTATTATTATTATTATTATTATTAATTTTATTAATATTGTAATTATTAATAGTAGTATTAATATCATTATAATTCTTCTTACTATTATTATTTACTAGTAATATTCTCGTGCGATGCACGAAAATTTAGTTAAAAGGTAATAATTTTATTAAAACTAAATATAATACAATCTAATTTAATATTTAAATACGTGACAAATTGATTCTAATATTTTTTTTAATAATGTAGGATAAAACATATATACAAAAGTGAGTAATGTAAATATAAATTTCTCGCTCGTTATATATGATTTAATATAACTTACTTTATATATATATACTAGTAAATGCTCCCGTGCGAGCACGTGCTACTTTTTTTAAGAGTAAATTAATATTACTATGAACAATACTTTTTATTCAGAATGCTTTTCATTTGATAATATATATATATAGAAAAATGGTTAAATTTGTTACAAAGAATTTTTTTGTATTCTTTTGCAGTGTTATTCATTCCTTGCCTCTTACTCCATAAAATCAGTTTTTTCCACTAATAAAAATACATTTTAATTTTTTCACGAAACGAGCTTCGTATCTGATTCCAGAAATTTTTTTTTTTTTTTTTATTTCATCCGTTTTCTGTAGCTTCTCTTGTCTTTATCAAAATATTTATATTAACTTATAATAAATATTGAATGAATCACACTGATTGATAATAATAAATAAAGTGAACATACATAATCCATAATCCGATATCATTGAACAGATTGAGAAATAAAAAGTTTCAAATCTAATATCAGTTAATAGGATTGAGAAACAAATAATCTTAAAAATTATTCTTATATAAAATATTTTATTAATTTACCTACAAAATATCCACTATTAGAAATAAGTTTTAAGAAAGACATAGAAAATACAATTATATTTTAGGATGAACTGAATCTTCATAGTCCATATGATGAGCTCATTAATACAAATAAAGTTGGAATAAGATTTAGATAATAGATTTCAATTGAAGCTACACAAAGTGATTTGTATAGAAAATAAAAAATTTGAATTCTACTACAATAAAATCAGAATTATTCTTCGATCTCGGTTGAACCTCGAATGAGTTGATTATCTCTAATCTTTTCAAAATATTGTAAACGGATTGGCTGTATACATGTTATAAACAAAATGTAAAGTTTAGCATAAATTATGAATAATATAGATCATCCACATAACAGAAATTAAAAAAAAAAATCAATTTTTTTTTTATGATTACCGTAGAAAACGATGATGATAGATAGATTTGAATTCTACAATCATCAAAGTTCTTTTCCCCAGAATTAAGATTCAACGTTACTGATTTTTCCTTATTCAGATTTGCAGGTAGTCCTTTTGAAGCATCCATTATGAAGTACCTATCAAAGTTGACACTAGATGAAAGATGGAAGAAGGACTATGAATAATCGAAATTCGAATCAATAAATGTGATTAGAAACAGTGGAAATACTTGCGAAATAAAACTATTGCAAAATGGATAAGATATAGAAAATATCCAGCTGCAAACGTGATTCTCACTTACTGAAGACTTTGTGAATTTATAGGACAATTTAATTGGATAAGATTTTTTTTTTTTTAAATTCAAATTTCAAAATTTTAAAAAATGAATAACAAATATGTTATAAATATATCTACAAATTTATTGTTACTGAATTTTAGATGTAAAAAAAAATTCGAAATTTTAATCACAATAATAAGATCGAATTTTTCAAAATTCAAATTCACGTCTATTTAAAGTGACTAAAAAATGGGCGGGAGAATTTTCAACTTACTATTTTCGGATGACTTGGCTTATTATATATATATAGATATATTAACATCAACATAAACATTGAATATAAAACAAAAATCTTTTTCAACATGATCATTTCTTATCTTTGAAATCAAAACACACATTTAGTGTGTATGTATCATTCTTCACCTATATGCATATAGCTTAATTAATTAATAATGTTACACCAAACATAAATATCTAAATATTTATTCATATTATTAAAGAAAAAATGAATAATGTTATAAGAAAATTATTAATCTTTAATTTTTTTCCATTCTACTTTACATATTTAAATTTATTTAAATAAAGGTTTAAATTTATCTATAACAATTTACTTTTAATAAATCTTATTTGCAAGTTTCAATACTTTACTTGATATTCCAAAGATACAAATAATAACAAAGTAACATTCAAAAGTTATTCAATAGTTGAAATAACAAAATAAAACATATGAGTTCTTCAAATTTCTTAGTACTTTCAAATATATGTTGAAAAGTTTCAATTAAATTAATTTATATTGTAAATAGTAGATTCACTTAAAGAAGAAGAAAAAAAGACATAATTGAGATTGGTTAATGTGACCAAGTATTGTTAACGTTACAAAGTCTTAAAAAATAGAGTTCAAGTTGATTAATTTTGCTTATTTAAAAAAAATTTAGTTGCAACTTATATAACATCACATTTTAGGTTATATATATGAGCAAAAAAGTCTTAGTTTTGTGATTTATCAACAAAAATATTTATTATAACAACTAAATATTAGCAAATTTAATAATTTAATACGTTGATTATAAATCAAATACTAACTATCGATTTTACTTCTATAAAGTACATATGCATTTATATATACATTGATTTTTCTCTCAATGTAATAAATTAAGAAAATTTGGGAGAATTCATGTCGGATAAAACAAACTGATTAGTTGTGGTTTTAATGAAGTAATTATGTAAAATAATTTGTAAAAGAGAATTACTTGAATGATTTTTAATTTTATTCCGAACCAATATTGTATTTAATGTAGAATCCACAATAAACATTGTAGTCTTACTCAAATACTCATCGAACAAATAATATAATATTTTAAATAGAATATGTTATTATTATTATCATCATCATTATTATCATTATTATTATTATTATTATTAGTATTATTATTATTATTATTATTATTATTATTATTATTATTATTATTTTTTTTTTTTTTATTATTATTATTATTATTATTATTATTATTATTATTATTATTATTATTATATAATACGGATGTCAAATCAAATACCATCAAAAGATGATTAATTTGATATAGTATACATAATAATTAGATTAGAAATGAAAAAGGATATTTCCAACTTTAGAAAATAAAATAAAATTTGATTATTACCAAATGTGACAACAACTACCAATCACAGTATAAAACTTTAGGTGGAAACTATTACTTATAGAATGTCCATACTGTGGCTTATATATATGTGTGCGTGCGTGTGTGTGTGTGTGTGTGTTTTAATTTATAAAATGATTTTTAATTTCTTACTATAAATAATTAAAAATAACCATGAAATAGATAATAACAGGAACAATGATATTTTTTTTGGATATTTCTTATTTAATGTAAACTTAATACTTTCTTCTTTATGTCCCTACTTTTTTTTTATATACTTTTTTTTATTGATCTAATTAAACTTTCAAGTTCTAATTATATATATTTAAGTTTCTCTTTTGAAGGTTAGATTCCCATTTGTAACGTTTAAGGTAACATTTGGTGATTTCAAGTATACTTAAATATTTTTTTAATAAATTATTATTTTAGTAAAATAAATTCAAAAGTTATTCAATAATTCGAATAACAAATTAAATTATGTGAGTTCTTCAAAGTATTTGAATATTTTCGCATTTTATTTTGATTGTAATTATTTATATAAATGTTATATTTATCTTATAAATAGTCTATTTATTTGAAGATAAAAATTGATTAGTGCGAACAAAGTTATTTAGATTGTTAAGAGTAAAAAAGACATTTGATGTTGATTAATGTGACAAGGATTACTCAGCTTACACAGTGTAAAAACATATACCTGATGTTTTAGTAAAAACAAAAAATTTAAAAAGATTGCAAAATGTGACAAATGCCATAATTTAGGCTGCAAAGAATAAATTTCCTTAAAAGAGTAATTTTAACAAAATTTGGTTGTATTCAAAGCCTAAATAGGTAATTATAAATAAGTTCAATAATAATTTTAATACACAATTATACATACGCTCAAAACTTAATTACTTTCGTGATTTTAAAAATATTAGCAAAATTTGATGATATAATAAGTTCATTATAAAATAGATATTGATTTTTTTGCCTTTGATTTAATAAAGTAGGACTTTCATTATATGAACAATGGCCTTTCTCCCTAAATAACTAAAATGACAAAAATATTTGAAATTCAAGTCAAATAAAATAAATTGGTTAGTTGTATTTTTGTAAAAGACAATTCTCATGTTTTTTTAAATAAACCTAAAAATTAACTGGCTAAAATCTTATTATATATTTGTAAGAATTATTGATACATTTTTTTTATAAAAAACTTATACGTTTTCGCATTTTCAAATTAAAAAATAAATATAAAAAGTGTCCGACTATGATATAGTGATAGTTTTACAGAAATCATTAATATTTTTTTATAAATACTTGATACATTTTAATATTTCAAAAATAAAATAAAAATATATAGTTTATTCTAGGAAAACATTTAGTACTTTTACAAGAATTATTAATACGTTTTTAGAAAAAAGTTTAAACCTTTACGCATTTCGAAAGTAATGTAGAGTTTAACGACCTTAAAATTTGTGAAATTTTTTACAAGAATTGTTGATACTTTCCTGTAAAAAAGTTAATACTTCTACGCTGTTCAAAATTAAAATATAAATATAAAGTCTAATATGCTAAAAATTTGTAGTAGTAATACTTTTACGAGAGTTATTGATATACTAGAAATTTGTAGTAGTAATAGTTTTATGAGGGTTATTGAGACATTGTTAAAAAAGTTGATAAACTTGATAGTTATTTGAAGTTCCTTGTTTACGGTGTAGATAGTTTCCAGTTTATTTTCTTATTTCCACTTAGTTTCTTCGGGGTTTGTGCCATTTATTGTTTTTTGTTCTGAGAGCTAAAATAAGAACAAAAAGCTTATTTGAAGTAGAGTGGTTGTTTGTGCTCCGATTAAGCGGAGGTTCGGACTTGTGCCCTATAATTTTGTATTGCTTTTGTTTTTTTCCCTCTTCCTTTTCCTTTTATTTACATTGATCCATCACACAGAAAAATATTAATGTGACCGTCACACACAAGACCCAATTCCTTGTTTAAGAGTATCCGTTTTCAGAGGAGATTGTGCCACAATTTCCACCAATAATATCAAATTAGAAATTATTGTGGTAGCACAATTATCATTTTAAGGAGTGATTGCTACTGCGTTTATGGCCAAACTAATCTTTTCGAAATGCGCTGTTGAGAATCCATGATTCTGAGGAATATAGGTGCATCTGGAATTATATTTTTAGTGTGCTGATTTTTTTTTCTTTTTTAATTCTTTGGGTTGAATTCTTGTATTTTTCAGACTATTTCCCAATTGCAATTTTGTCGCTAAAATAATGTCGTTCATTTTTTTTAGAATTTGAATTGTTTCCAAAAAAAGCCCCTCATTGCATAGTTAAAATGGTAATAATCAGTTTAAGGTGCATCACATCAGCGCATGAATATTGTATCCAATCAAACCGCTCTGACATGCGTCTTTGCAGACTCGCACAAAAAACCAAAAAAAAAAAAAAAGAAAAAAACGGCTCTGCCTCACATACCAACACACAAGGCGGTCTGGGCGAAGTACACATCAACTTTTCTTCAGGGAAATTTTCTTGTGCTTCCTATTTTGGATCATTTTTTTTTTTTAAAGGGGGATTTAATGATTGAGTAAATTCAGGTTTGCTAACTAAGCACATATACTACTCTGGACATTGTAACAAAATTAGCTCGTTTTTTGACACAGTTAATACCAACTTTAGAACACTTTATTATTTCCCCGCTCGACTATCCCGGCAATCTTTCAGACGGTAGAACCGGTCATTTCTTCATGTAAGTCTGTATTAATGTAGTTACCACTGTTGTCCTTGCTTATTTACGGGTTGTGTTTTCCATTGTTTTTATAAGCTACGTGTGAAGCATTTCCCTTCTCTCTTTCGATATACCGTTTTTGCTTTTGGATTTGTCCTGTAAATTGATCAGCACTGCTTGCCCTTCTTTTCACATGCCGATTTAAAAATTTGGGTTCACCATTGGGAGTACATTGCGTGAACTAATCGTTGAACCGGGATAATAATTTGGAGGAATCCTATCATCGTTTGCCATTTCCATAATAGTGTCTGTTTTTGGTTTTGGTGTTCTCCGCTTAGTCCTATGATTGTTGCAGGTTATAATATTCTTGATCAGTGATCGTCTAAAAATAGTTGATGAATTTCAGATCTGCAGATCAGTTCAATACATCGAAACACTATTCAGGGAGAGAAATGAGTGAATTATTTAACATCTGGTTATCATCTTTATGTATTGTTCGAGAAGGATAAGTAAGGGACTTAAATTTGTCTTGGTTGTCCAAAAATCTACACAACATTTGAGTTTTATATGTAAGCCTGTATATTTACAGCATAGATGTGCAAATTAATCTATTCAATAATTTCAGTTTTTTAGTAGAGCAAATTGATTGGCTGAACAAAATATATGACATTTGGGGCTGAAATAGGTGAGAAGAAGATGGTGTGATGAGGAGAACCATTGCTATTTCAGCTTGAAGGTTTTATGCTTGCAGTTTTGCATCATATATAACGTGTAGAACCCTAACAATGCACTCAAGTTCAACGATTTTTTTTTTCCAACAGTTAATCTGAAAATACATTATTATCACAACGTGCAGGTGTACTAGTTTATGAACATAACATGGAGCTAAATACTGACAAATTTACTACACATGAGTCTCCTTCAAGAGTCGATGTTAGCGAGACCCAGGTTAATTCCTCGGACAAGTGTGGCGAGTTCTTGCACTCTATCGACGATAGAGCAACTGAAGAACTGATTGGTATGGTGGCCAAGGACGCCATGGAATGGAGTTCGGAAGACCTCATTGGAATGACATTTGACAACATATACAAAGCTGAGGCCTTTTACAAGGCATACGCCACAAGGATTGGATTTGGGATTCGTAAAGGTAATCATGAATGCGACAAATCTGGGGGAATTACTGTCCTTCGTCGGTGGGTTTGTTGTCGACAAGGCGAAAGAGCGGCGAAATACCTTCGGAACACTGAAAGGAAGCGAGAACCTAGACCCTTGACTAGATGTTCTTGTAAAGCAGCTTTCGCTGTCCGATATCAGAAGAGTAGTGGTGTGTATCGAGTGACGACATTTAACCCAAAACACAATCACCCGGTGGCTAATCCTAAACAGGTGCACTTCTTCAGGTCGAATAGAGATATTACAGAGGGTCAAGGGATTGAGATAATGACTATGAAAAGTGCCGGAATAAGGACAAGCCAGATAATGGACTATATGGTGACGACCTTGGGTGGTTTCGAGAATGTGGGTTTCGTTGTTAAAGATCTATACAATTTTATTAGTGCCGATCACGACAGAACCAAAAGTTTAGGTACTGATGCAGAGACTACTATTGCTTACTTGAGCGCTCTTGCTGACAATGATCCCGGTCTCTATATCAGATATGCAGTAGATGAACAAAACAAGCTCAATAGATTATTTTGGGCAGATTCTCGTTCAAGGGAAGATTTTCATAAATTCGGAGACGTGGTGGTGATCGACTCTACGTATAGAACTAACGCATTTCGCCTACCGCTTGTCGAGTTTGTTGGCCTAAACAACCATTATTCATCTATTGTCTTTGGATGCGCCTTGATATCTGAGGAAACAACAGATGCCTATACTTGGGTCTTTAGGACCTTCATGCAATCAGTAGGAGGGAAACAATCGACGGCTATTCTCTCTGATGGTGATAGGGCTATCCAGAATGCGATTGCCACAGTTATGCCACAAGCCAAGCATCGCCTTTGCTCTTGGCACTTAATGCGGAATGCTCGATCAATTACTCCTGATGAGAACTTCTTACACGATTTTAAAAAGTGTTTGCTAAACCAATATTCGGAAGAAAGTTTCGAAACCCGATGGGCTGAGTTTGTTAATAAGTACAAACTCGGCGGTAATGAATGGATAAAAGACATGTATGAAAAGAAGAGGAGATGGGCTGGTACTTACTTCAGAGGTGTTTTTTTGGCCGGGATGACAACAAGTTCAATTTGTGAAAGTATGCATGCTTACATGAATCACTTCTTGAATAATGATCTTACTTTATATAAATTTGTCAAGCAATTCAACAGAGCCGTTAACCGACTTCGTCAGAATGAGTTGCAGCTCAATTTTGTGGACAATCAATATGTGCCACAACTAATCACCCATGTGCGTTCCTTAGAGAAGTCCGCTGCTGATTTTTATAGCAGAAATATTTTCATTAAGGTAATTTCAGGAGTGTAATGTCAATTTAAATATTTTTTGTAAAACACCATTATATAACGTGAGGATCAATTTACTGCAGGTACGCGGCGAGATCAAAGAAGAGTCGAAGTTCACCCCACGGATTGTCAAGATTGAAGATGAGGTTACCTTGGTGGTAATTGTTCAGTATGGCGATGATTCAGGTAAGGAAATACACGTCACTATCCGGAGGGTGGACGGATTTATGTGTTGCACATGTGGGATGTTTGAATCTCAATGGTGGCCATGCCGGCACATGTTCTGTGCAATGAAGTCTGTCGGGATGCTGGTCATTCCGCAATCCATGCTGAAGGAGAGATGGGCAAAGAATACCAATTCGCGGACCAGTCTAGGGGACGTGGATAATGGATCAGCAATTCCGCACTTAGACGAAACGAGATTTGGTTCTTTGCATACTAGAATATACCATCTTTGTAGTATTGCGTCCAAGAGCGAAGAGCTTTATCGATTTTGTTTGGTCGAGATTGATAACTTGATTTCTCGTGTTTTGAGCAGTGCAAAGCCTGATTCTGAAAACTTCAAAGGGCGGCGACGTTGTCATACGACCGACCAACATAACATCATCAGGGATCCAGAGATTGTAAGAACAAAAGGTACATCTCAGCCAAATACAACTGGTAATAAGCGCCGAAAGAGGCATTGTGGAAAATGCAGGAAGACGGGCCACAACAGGTCCACTTGTCCAAATACTAAGGATGAGTTATATGGAGTTACCAATGACTTTGGTAATGAAGACATAACTCAGCCAAGTATAGATGAGGGAGATGAGTTTTTGTACTAGATAATTGCGTTATTCCTGTCATCTGATTGCCCACTTCCGGACAACTAATGGTAAACATGTAGTTAGACATGGTTTGATTTGAGCTGTGGTAAGTAAGTTGGCACCGACTAGATTTTGGGTTGGTGATAATTAAATATTTTCTAGTTTTTTTATTTTTTCGGGTAGTCGCAATCAGGTCCATCTACATACAGTGTTTTTTATTTTAATTATGTATCAACCATGTTGACTTTTAATTAGAATTAACGTACATATGTTTAATTTCTTTGGTATTGTGTGTTTGGGTCGTAATTCATTAGAACAAGCTTAAAGCTTGATCAACCGTGGCAGAGGTGTACTATGATCTTAGGTGGTTGGAATCTGATCCCCAGATAAACCCTAAGGATACTCTCCATTCCGCGGAAATTTTAAGAAAAAGAACACGAACAAATTGTTAAAGGGCAGTTGCATATAAATTTCATATTTTTGGTTGTGATAAGATTATATTCTCTATAGTTTCTCCTTATATCAGTAAGTCTCCATATGAAAGGGAAATTATTGTGATAAACAATAATTTATTAATTCATTTAAAGTTAAAATGAAACTATCAAAATACATAACTATAATTTAACTCTAAATTTAAATTCTAATAGAGTTAAATTAAATTATTGTAATAAACAATAGTTTATTAATTCATATAAAGTCAAAATGAGACTAAAAAAGTACATAACTATATTTTAACTCTAAAATTTATTTATTTTTAACACAAAAAAATTTAATATGCACAATCAGAAATTTGTACTTTATTTCGTAATATAATAAGTTTCCATACGAGAAGAAAATTATTATAATAAACAATAGCTTAGTCACATAATGTCAAAATGAAACTATCAAAATACATAAATATATTTTAACTCTAAATTTTAGTTCATATAAAGTTAAAATAAATCTATTGTAACAAACAATAATTTATTAATTCATATAAAGTCAAATTGAAACCCCCTAAAATACATAACTATATTTTAACTGTAAATTAATTTATTTTTAACAAAAAAAAAAAAAAAATTTAATATTCACAATCAGTAATTTTTATTTTAATAACTTTATTTCTAAAGAAAATAATGATACTAAATTGTGAACATAAACACATATCAACGATTTTATCAAATGTTAGTTTCTCCTCGTATGAATACTATTTATTAGGTCTTCATACGAGAGGGAAATTATTGTAATAAACAATAGTTTATTAATTCATGTAAAGTCAAAATGAATCTAAGAAAAATGCATAACTATATTTTAACTCTACATTGTAATTCATCTCAAGGAAAAATGAAACTACTAAAATACGTAACTATATGTTAACTCTAAATTTATTTATTTTAAAATAAAAAATTAATATGCATTGATCAGTAATTTGTATTTTATTTATTATAAGATAATATTTCGTAAAATATCAGCACGTGCACCTTACTAGTTATACTAAAAGTGGCTCTTTTTGAGTTTACCGGAATCTCGTCAATCACAACTTTTAACACATATATGTGTGCTTGGGAGGGTTTGGGTAGAGGCAAATCTCGAGCCACTACGGGTCGAAACCCGAGGAGATCTAAATCGACTTGAGCTCTAGCTAGATCTCGAGATGGTTCGGTAGTTGGTATATTTGATTTATAGATCATTGATAATCGGCTTGGTATGCTACCGAGTTCAATTGAACTTATGTTAAATTATTAATTTACCTTTTAGAATTGATGTAGTTATAGATAAATCATAATTGCAATTTATATAATGTTTTCAAGCTCACTGTATCGTTTATAATGTTTATATTCGATTTTTTGTGTTAATCGAACCTGGACGAGCCCTTCCAATGTCTGCTAATAGTTACAACCGAGCGGACATCGATTATGGAAAAAATGAAATCGAACAAACGCTGCGACGCTCGTGCCTCAAGTTTGTTAGTTGATTCCCGAGTTGGATCCTGTAAGTTATCAGGTATGGCTTGACTCATTTAGTTTAGTTTGCGCAGACGGACTTTTTTGGACTAATTTGGGTTTAAAACAGGGTTGTATGTTATGTATGAGTAGGTGCGATATCACATATGTGATTGGTATAACTAAACATGTCTGAAGCCGGGATGCTAAAACATTAATGTAATGGTATAAGTGCTGGACCTGAAGGCTGGTAAATATGGAAAAGAAAATGCTTAGGTAATCATCAAAGCAAAATCCGAAAAGAGGAGAAGCGGCCCTGTGTACAATAATCGTAATTTTCATTCATAACTGAAAGGCTTATATGCATGATTATTAGGGATGGCCTGGTCGACCCAAGTATACGTATGATTTGGAATTAATACATACATTAGAATTTTGTAGCAGACAGGAGGTTTCCCTTTTCCAGATAACACCAAAAAAACATACTAAACTACTACTAACCTACTCATGCACGGAACAAGTGCCGAACTACTTCCTATATGAGGCTGTAGCACCTTTAGTCTTTTCGTGCGTTGTTGACCACCATCCTATAAGTATTGTCAACTAGTAGTTACATTTTCAGTATATCCACAGTAAACCTAATTGCTGACTTTTCGGTCCGAACTATTTTTACGTTAACTGATAATATATCTAGGTAAGATAAGCATAACTTTTCCTAGAGAATGATGTAGCTACGTCCGCTTCCTGTTTTGAAAATCCATCTTCGTCGTTAACTTATGTCCCTAAATTGTTGTAACGACAGTCCAAATCCATCTTCGTCGTTAACTTATGTGCGTAAATTGTTGTAACGACAGTCCAGCGGCGTAGCATCGCCGTTGACTAATGTGCTTAACAATTTGTAACGACAGTCCAGCGGCGTAGCTTTTATAAGAAAAGTTTGACAGAATTTCGTTTGTTAACTAGACGTAATCCATCTACGAAGACATCACAAAAGATTGACAAGGTGTCATTCATCACGAGACAACAAACAATAAATACCCCGCTACGTTGTCAATCCAACAACAATTTACTCTGAACCAAAACAAGTCAAATGAATGAATTTACAAAGTGATGGAAATTTGAAAAGTTAAGTAATCATATTCCATGAACTCCCTGTACACATACACTTAAAGGTTACACAGGGAAGTCCAAAGCACAGTTTGCAGGTGAGAATATTAACACAACCTTCATGTCTTAACATATATAAACATTAATTTAACTACCTCTCCCTACGAAGTCATCTCCCTACGAAGTCTTTGTCCTCCACCTTTGTAGCCTTCTTCACCTGTGAAGCTCAAACTATACAAGGATACGTGTCATGCAAAGAAACACTAACTCAGCTAGAGCAAGTACCTTTGATCTAAACCTTTACAAAATTCAACATTTCATTATGTTAATAAATCAAATGCTATCAGGGGCTATTAGCTAAGTTAGTGAATCCCCTGCAGTCAATAAGCTCAGTCATGGCCGCTTTGTTATCATTTAGCTACCTTGCCAGTCTTATAAGTATATAGATACACTTATTCAATTATTATTTCCAATTTTGTATACTTATTTATACACACATAAGCAGATATCTATATAATACACACACACATAAGCACATATATATAGATATATGTGTGTGTGTGCGTGTGTTTGTAGGAGTCGAGGGATTGGGTGAGCATCGTTTAAACCAATAATTTAGGGCATCTATCTGGCGCAACTTAGCACAAGAGATTGATAGACTGACAGAGTAATATGTTTTGAAATCGAGCTGGAGTTGTCTATCAAGTAGAATAGTTCTGTGGTCGGAAAAATGCGTATATAGTGTAGTATGCCCACCGAAATATCAAACACAGACCCACTCAACCCACGTGCAATCGTAGAACTAACTGGGTTACTCTTGCTTCTAATGAGACAGTTGTTTTTGTCCCTAAATGTTAGCTTTATTTTTAAGCTTAAAGTGTCGGTATGCTCGAAAGGCTACTCATACTTTGTTTGCAATCAGGTCATGTTTTTGGAGATCACCCATAAATTCTATATATATATATATATATATATATATATCATACAAGGAAACACCACCATTATAGTTTTGTACAAACAGAGCAGCCAAATTACTAGTAAGTACCATAAGGAAATCATTTCAATTAGCCTTATCACGAAGTGAATTAAATTCACATATTCCGGAGACATAAATAAAAGAGATAACGTACCATGATATTACAAGTTGGGTCCTTCGCTTCCACTGTATTAACAACTCAACTCTTTGAAGGTCTATTTTCTTTGACATATGGCTCTTCGGCTTAAATCCCATAGCATGTCTACAAATAATTCGAAACAACTATGTGTTAGCTTCATTTACAATGTTACGGCTGGAAGTTGTTATTCTAAGTAGGTTATTTCGAGTACTCAAATAGTTAGAACATTCGTCAATTCACAACCTTTGGAATAAATATCAAGTTTCTCTAGGGCAATATCTACTGGTTCCACATTTGAAGACTCGATAGTTAACATTTCACATTCACCAGGTGGTAGCATGCACAAGACGTGAAATGCCTTCGGGTTAGTCAATTTTTTCAGAAAATTAAGTTACATTGTTATAAGAAATATTAAAAATGAAATATATACAAGTAGATACTGCATCGTTTTCTTTTGAGAAATCCGTTGCCTTCTTAACGGTTCCCTGCTTGATTTCTGTACACATGTAAATATTAGATAAATTCCCAGGCGATGCACGGAATATAATTTTATTGTTATCAAATTAATAATTCGTCATAGAAATACATTAACATTTATAAATATCTTTTTTTTTAGGGAACATGAAATGCAGAATTGGAATTAACACGTCATCGATCATCAAATAACTATATGTGGATTGTGTTTGTACTCATTGTTCTAACCAGGCCTACAAAACCTTAAGTTGTTAACAACTATAAATCAGACATAAAAATTGTTATAAGGCACCAAGGATCATAGTGATTATGAAATCAGATCATCATATAACTGCAATAGAGCTACTATAAGAGGCAAAATTTTCCTCGCTGATTTGCAAAGGGAGAGAGAGAAGACGAAAATATTAACATCTCAAGGTACATAACCTTTTTGGAGAGTGCTATAGTTCTGCTATAAATTACTGAAACTATAATCCGCAACAATTATGCAAGTTCTATGTAACGCATATTAATCCATAACCATTTGCTGTCATTCCTCTTTCCTCTTCATTGCAGTTCCCCTTGGAATTATTCAATGTTATGGAAGATTAAGCATCAAAGTGGACTGTGTAAGGTGAATATAACTATATTCGAATTGCTTACGATGTTATTCGGTCCTGTCTGACTTCTTTGCGCCGCAGTCATTAGTGGTCCACTCACAATGGCCCTATTTTGGATCTAGGACTGTGTTCTAGTTCTAGAGACATTGTCCACCAATCACGTACGCACCATCTTTCCCTACGTCTTGCACTATAGCCACTGCCGAAAGGCCATCTACCCAGCTGTGAAGAGAGGACTTCGGCCTAAGAAACAATTAAAATTAAGATTACTTAGTAACATAGAAGAATGATAGTATGTCTTACACAGTCAACTCAAATTACCGTACAGGACAATCAAAATCTTAAGTATTAATAAATGATGGTGAGTGCTAAACGGGAGTTTAATTGAGAATATTTAGGGATCAAAAGGCATAGCAGAAACATAGGCTTTCACAATTCACATGTATCAAATATGTAAACTGTATCCGTATGGACCACCAGAGTTTTTTTTGTAGCAACGGGAGATGGTAAAGATCAGTTTCTACTAATGAGGAGGAAGGGTTTCCCACAATATAATGCAGCCATTATCCTTCTACACAAATCAGTTTTAACTTTTAATCTGCTTCTACAAAATTTTCTGACGAGACGATGGAGTTCCCACCACCACTACAATTGTTATCCCCTCTGTTGTGAATCACTTGCACTAGTCGTCTTTATTTAACAAAATGTAGGGATGGGGCAGATTTAATAAGCTCAATTGCCATATACTACTCTTCGGGCAGCAGTTTTAAGATTTTACAATCCATAAAAGGGTAAAATATATTAATAAAAAAAAGTAGTGAGGGTAACAACTTTCAGCGACGTATTCTAACTGCTGGAGCGTGAACAGTTGATGTTGCATTTTATGAGGCTAAGACAGTTGTTCTTTGTGTTTTCGAACAATTTTGTTTATTTAAAACTTTCGGCAAATTATGTGGCGCCTACACGTCTCACAATTTTTTTCACTATCTTAAGGAATAACTAAATAAAGGAATAATCTTTAAAAAATTAGACAGAACAACACGTATCTCGTCACATGTTTGTATACATATTTCATACTCTAAACGCCGTTGCTTGAATAGAAAAGGAGAGTATACATATAAAAAGAAAAATGGAACTATCTACTTGATAGTAATTATGTCTGTTGCCAGTGACAAGGACATGAATTTTATTGAGGGGGATATTACAGGTCAAATTACGAGTTCAAGTGGTGTAGATTGTTCTAATTATACTCTAAGAATAAGAAACAACGTTTATAAAAAGTAGGGCGAACAATCCGTTCAGGCTAGATACCAAATTCCCACATCTGCGCTAAAGGTTTAAAATGTTGCCTGAATTACTGAACAAATAAAATTCTAGACAACAAAATATGGAGTACCACCGCTCTGAGCCCCCTAAATCGTTCCATGAACCTCAACAATAATCAACTATTATATTAAAAGTGGAAATTAATAAGGATATTGATAGCGTCAATAAATTGATTAAATTGCACCTAAAAATAACATAATCATGAGATAATATCTGTAATCATTTTATTCTATTTTTTAAAAGTCTTCGGTACTATTACTTACACCGAAAGATGCATCCATTGAGTTTTCTTAATAATTATTCGGCATTCCAATATCTACCTGGGCCAGGTGTATGCACCTAAAAATTCAAGATACAGAAAGAATTACATTGGTGTAAGGAAATTCTAAGTTCCTGTGAATTTATTGCTGGCAGTAATTAACCTATCCAGGCTAATAAGGAGGGTCTCTCAAGAGGCAGTGTCCGATATCTCTCTTGAACTCGACAGCAAACTAAGGGAGATGGACATAGCATATTATTTATAGTTACTATTTTTCGTTTGGTCTTGTTAATTTATTACAAGATTTCGCCATTTTTTTAATCGTATCATGTTACCTATTGAATTAAGATTTCTTTGTAAGAATAATATAATTGCTTCACGGACTATGCATTTGATAAAACGTATCATTAGCCGATCATAGCACAGGTGCACATCTAGCATATATAAACAAAGGAAAACTAAACTACATTCTTCAGTTAATTATGCCTATTTTCTCTTGGTGATGGACAAAGAGAACCGTAACAACTATGAAACTAACCTTAACATGCATAGCCCTCACCTCATCAAGAACTTCAATGTATCTATTAAGGCCCCGCACTGCTCCCAAAATAACTGGCTAGATCATCGATGACGCAACCTTGAACAAGGTCACGGACCCTTTATTAACAACGTTGCGGTTAAAAAAATCTGATTACATATTAAGAGACTGTAAGAAGGTTATAAAAAAGAAACATTCTAGTAAAATAAAAAGGATAGGTAATCTTAGAAATTCTAGATGACTGCTCTTCAACTTTTCAGTACACAACATTGACCTATTCTACAGACCCATATAAAATACAAAGCAGAGGTTATCGTAAGCTAAAAATAACATAAGGGCGTCATAGTTTCATTTGGGATTTTGGCAATATTTTAGCATTTTGTTGAACACTAAGAGTGCTCCTATCAACCACAAGTCCCATGTTAACAATTTTGGCTAAACCAGGTCCTACAAGAGGCCCGTCTACTAAAGAAGTGTGATTAGGTACGCAAAATAGAAGCAAAAGAGAAACATGAAAGCATGATTAAGTACCCTACCCGAACTAAAACAGGTTTAATGTTGCTTTACTTCCTTCTATATACTCAGATTTAGACGTCAAGCTTCTCCCTAGAATTTGCGGAGCAAATTGGTTTTATGGAGAAGCCCAATAGTACATATATGATTAAACTTAGAAATATAGAAGACTTGTGAAATATTTGAGAGTTTTTTCAGTCGGTCTGTTTGAAGAATTACACAAGCAGCAAGGAGAACTGTTGAGAATGAAAATAGATATATTCATCAGACCATAAAGCAAAACCATAAACTTTAGCATAAATTCCCAATGAATTTTCTCTCATCGTTGAATAGCATAGCTTTCCTGTGGCGCTAGTAATACAAAGGAACACTAGGAAAAATTCATAATCAATTGAGGAGACCGTCACAAACATGCTTTAATTTCAAGCAACATAAAGCCTAAACCCTTTTGTAATTTGAGATCCGAGTCTTTAAAAGTTCCCTAGGCTAGCTTCAACGAATACAATTTTGAAGATATATAGAAGTCTTACGTAGTTTAAGACTTTTAATAGATCCTTAGCAACACTTTGTCATAAAACTCTTGTTTAGCAGAACCTAAATCATCATTCACCCTTAATTTCTGCATGAAACATTTTTACACTTGCTTCTTCATGAGGATATTGTGCATCAGAAATTCAGAACCAACCATAAAGGGATAAATATTCGTAGCACTGATTAGAATCCCTTCAAACCTAAACAAAGAATTCTTTAATCTGAAAAAAATTCTTAGCCTTTCGATGTATTGTCTAAGTTATATGCAATTTGAGGCTATAGAGGTCTTATAACTTTAAAACTCTGGGTCATGTTTCCTACAGAGGGTATTGAAAGCAAAGACAATAACTCTTGTAGATGAAGAACAAAAAAGTACCGAATTCAAAACTTGTTCTGGTGTTATAGGAACATCATGATCTGCACCTTTGCGTTGCTTGTGATTGTATTTTCTGGATTAATTAATAATACAAGATAATTGGTAATCTGAAAACTAAAATTATTTTATACACATTTTTTTAAAAGAATACTTAAGTGCTAAATTCTATCTCTATATATACTAGTAGGACACAAACGGTATAATAAACAGAGGTAAACCAAAAGCTAATAGCCCATGCAACGTGCTTTCTTTCATTAATACGTTAATTAAGAATAAAATAGATTCCCCCTAGAAAAACAATTAACAATTTTGGCAAAAAGGTACTGAAATCGATACCTCTTGTGGTGTTATAGGAACATCATGATTTGCGCTTTTCTTCTGATTATATTTTCTGGTATCTTCTTGTTTTTTCCCCATCCCTGTAGCAGAAAGACAACATCAAAACAAGATGCTTCCATAAATTTGATTTCCTAAATTACAGACTCACCAACAAGAAATTCCTAAAGATCGCTACACTTGCTTCTAACGCCATTAAAAAAGTTCCAACACTATAATTGCGCGAGGACTACGACTATAAATCCGCTGAACGTTAGAGTGTACCCACACATGGGGCGCGACTGTAACCGACTGGCGGGTGGCGATGTAGGGTTTCGGAGAACAGGGCTGTCTGGTGCGGGTTCATACGAGTTGCATAAATGGGTGTTAGGGATGAGTGAAAACGGAAGATCTGTGAGATTGGAAAAACTGCAGCGCTGATGGCGGGTTTCGCGACGAACAAGGCAACAGTACAGTGGTGGCGGGGACGGGCCGACTGCGATTGTGGTGGAGCACGGATTGAAGCAATTTCAGATCTAACCCTTTTGAAAATGTGTTGTTACCGACTAAAGAAGTTACCAGTTTTCTCCCCAAAATAATACAACCGGTTTAATAGGTAAGCAGTCTCTTGGAATTTTTTGATCTAACGGTTAGAAAATGAGAGTTCTTAATCCAATGATCAATATTTTCAGGTATATTAATACACCAGGTTTATTATAGAAATACCCAATATCATATATTCAAAGTGGATAATCATTCATTTCTAGAGATCAGACCTCATGTTAGGGTCCACTCCTACAATATCGTAGATTATGAGAAAAAAGCGTTAAGAAAAAATAAATAAATAAATAGTTGGACTCATTGTTCAAATTACTACAATGACCCTCTGGTGAACTATTAATATCAAATGCATAAAGATCTATATTAAACTTGTCTTCTATCTTCTACTCCCTCCGTCCCATTTAAATTTACATATTTTCTTTTTCAATCCGTCCCACTTAACTTTACACATTCTTAAAAAGGAAATTTCTCACACAATCTTCAACCTCAAAATCTCCACCCTCAATCTTCACCTTTGAAAAAGTTAAAGATTCTCCAAAATTTATTTTTCTTTTTAACATTCGTGTCTAATCAACCGTAAATTAAATAGGACGGGAGGAGTATTAATTACAATCAATTTATCATCGCCGCCACCACGTAGATTCAACTTAACACCTTATAAATTTAAACTGGAAAAAACTACGAAAATTTAAATCTCAATCCAATAATTAAAATAGAATAAGAATGCACATCGTAATGCATGATCCTAGCTATCTAATCCTTATGGCCTTTGTTCATTGTAGCCAAAAGTAGAGACGTTGGTAATACAGCTCATGAATTGTGAGCTGGAAAATAGAAAACAGAAGGATTGATTTCTGGAAAACAGAAAACGGAAGAATTGATTTTATAGAGAGAGAGAGAAAACTGATCTGCAATTTATTATCTGCTGAGGGTTATTTCCCTTCTATTTATACAAATGATAAATGCCTATCTTTATAACTGCTTTATGCAGTTAAGCATTAATTAGGCTTTCTAACTAACAGTTTTAACTATAACAAATCAATCTATGCTATGTAAAATATATACACTCAATACCTCCCCTCAAAATGTGAATGAATATTGATCATTTTCATTTTGGTCTTGAAATTCTGGAAGGAAGTTGGTGGTAGTGGCTTGGTCAGAATATCTGCAAGATTAGCCTCTGTTGGTACTTGAATGATCTTGAGCAAGCCCTCCTTAATTTTCTCCCTTGTGTAGTGGAAATCAATTTGTACATGTTTTGTCTTTTCATGTAGGACTGGATTGTGAGCTATTGAGAAGGCAACTTTGCTGTCGGTGTAGAGTATTGCCGGTTGTGGATGATGGATTTGAAGATCTTGGAGGATGTACTTTATCCACTGCAGCTCAGCCGAGGTGTAACCTATAGCACTGTACTCTGCTTCAGCCGAGCTTTTACTCACTGTTGCCTGCTTTTTGGATTTCCAGGAGATTAAGGACTGTCCAAGATAGTGGCATACCCAGTTATGCTCCTTCTGGTTTGGGGACAGCGTGCCCAATCTGAGTCAGAAAAGCCTTGTAACTTAAAATCATTGTTAGTAGGATAAAATAGTCCTAGACCTGGTGTTTCTTTTATATATCTCAGCACCTTATGTGCTGCAGTTAAGTGTATCTGTAGTGGATTACTCATGTATTGAGTTAATGTTTGGATAGAAAAGGCAAGATCAGGTCTTGTTATAGTGAGATACAACATTTTTCCTACCAACCTTCTATATGCAGCTGGATCAGTAAGAGGAGGATTGTTTTATGTATTAAAGATTTGCTTTTCATCCATAGGTGTGGAACACGGTTTGCTTGCTAAATAACTAGCAGTATCAAGTAAATCAAGAGCATATTTTCTTTGGCAAAGCTGCAAACCTGTTGTATTCCTAGCAACCTCTATTCCAAGAATATATTTTAATAAACCTAGATCTTTAATAGTAAATTTATTGTGCAAATGATCTTTTACAAACTGAATTTTAACCATGTTATTTCCAGTTACTATCATGTCATCTACATAACACAAGACAATAGTAATAGAATCATTTTCTTTCTTAGTGAACAAGGATGAATCAGCCTTAGACTGTATATAACCAATTTCAAAAAGGGAATCAGAAATTTTTTGAAACCATTGTGTAGAAGCTTGCTTTAAACCATAAATGCTTCTATTTAGTTTACAAACTCTTTTGTCACCATTTTTGCAATAACCAGGTGGAGGAAGCATATAAACTTCCTCAATCAAATCACCATGTAAAAAAGCATTATTGACATCACATTGATAGATTAACCATTTATTTGCAACAACAACAACTAATAAAATTCTGACAGTAGTAATTTTAGCAACAAGAGAAAATGTATCAAAATAGTCTATACCCTCTTGTTGAGTGTAGTCTTTTGCTACCAATCTTGCCTTGTATCGTTCTATTGTGCCATCAGATTTATGCTTTATTTTGTATACCCATTTACAGCCTATGCAATGCTTACCTGCAGGAAGATCAACTAATGTCCAAGTATGGGTTCTTTCTAAGGCAGTAAGTTCAGAATTCATTGCTTGTATCCAGTATTCATCATCTTTTGCATGTTTATAACATTTTGGCTCAGTTACTTTGCTAATAGCTACTGTAAAACATTGATGATTAACATAAAGTTTGGCTGTAGACAAATACTGGGAAATAGGATATCTAACATTGTGAACCATATTGCTAGATTTAGTGTTAATGTCATTACGGTTCAAAGAAGGGGTTAAGGAGGTTTTATAAATGTCAAGATATGCTGGAAGCTATCTTTGTCTAGAAGACCTTCTAAGTGCATTGTCAGTGTCATCATGTGTAGGAGTGTTTGAAATACCTGTAGAATGAATGCTGTCACCTGCAGAAAGATCATCACCTGTAAAATGATCATTATCAGCATCATTTATGCTGTCAGAAGCCAACTCATCCAACTCTTCTTGGAGTTCTTGATGGACTAAATCATCCACACCAGGATCAACAATATGCTCTACAGGCTGCACAAGGGGAGCATCTGATACAGATTCCTCAGCACTTTGCTGGGGGGATTCATTTATGTTATCAATTAAGAATAGATCATTAATAACTTTAGGATCACAACTCTCAGAAAATGGAAAAACATGCTCATGAAATCTGACATTTCTTGAATTAAAAACCTTGTTAGTAGATAATTCAAGTAGCTTATATCCTTTTGTACCAAAGGGATAACCAATGAGGATGCATTTTACAGCTCTAGGTTGAAACTTATGCCTATGAGCTTGTAATGTGCTTGCAAAACACAAACATCCAATGCATCTTAAGTAAGAGACATCAGGTTGTTTATTATAGAGTTTTTCAAAAGGTGTCATATTGTTCAAAGCTGTGGAAGGTGTTCTATTAATCAAATGTGCAGCTGTTTGTATACAAGCTGACCAGTATTTTAAGGGGAGGGAGGATTGGAAAAGTAAGGCTCTTGCAACTTGCAAAAGATGCTGATGCTTTCTCTCAACTACACCGTTTTGTTGAGGGGTTTCAACACAAGAAGTCTGATGTATTATGTCATAGTTATGATAAAAGTCAGCAAGAATGAACTCAGTGCCATTGTCACTCCTTAATGTTTTAATTTTATAGCAAAACTGAGTACAAACCATGTTATAAAAATTTTATATTGAAAACTTAACATCAGACTTGTGTTTCAACAAGTAAACCCAAGTACATATACTAAAATCATCCACTATAGTTAAAAAATATTTGTAGCCATTGTATGATTCTATAGAGAAGGGTCCACAAACATCACAATGAATTAACTCAAAAGGATAAGAAGAAACAGAATTACTTGAAGAAAAGGAAAGCCTCTTCTGTTTTGCCATAGGACAAATGTCACAAACTTCATTTATACCTTGAGATTTTACACTGATATTGTTAAAAAATTTGAGGTTCTTAGGAGCAATATGTCCTAATCTAACATGCCAAGTTTTAAAACTAACAGAATTATCAATATTTGATCTAACAGAATGATCAGATTTATCTGGTTTTAACAAGTACAATCCACCTATCTGCTCAACAGTACCAATCATTCTCATGCTGTGTCCTGTAACTCACAAAAAGATGCAGCAAAGGTGACATGAATATTGGAATACTTGGTTAGTTGTGAGACAGATAACAGATTAAAAGAAAAGTCAGGAACAAAAAAAACATTATACAGAATAATGTATTTATTTATCTCAACATTTCCTACAAAAGTAGCAGTAACAACATTGTTATTTGGTAGATTTATCTTGATTTTAGATGGAATTGGATCAGAAGTGAATAAAGAAAGATCACAACACATATAATCAGTTGCTCCTGTGTTTAAAATCCAAGCATTATGATCAGACTTTGTGTGGAAAAGGAAGTGATTACCTGAATCTGTAGATTGGACAAAAGCACCAGCCACAGAATGATCACTTGGCTTTGGATTAGAAGATTTCTGCAACTTAGAAAATTCTAGAAACTGTTCAAATAACTCTTGATTAAACAAAGGATTAGAAGCCATAGCAATTTCTACCATAGTTGAAGACTCATTAACAGTATTGTTAGCAGAAGAGTCTGATCTACCTTTCTGTGTTCTTGGCCCTTTCCAACCAGGAGGGTTACCAATTAATTGATAACATCGGTCTATAGAATGCCCAGACAAGTCACAATGTGAACATTTCAGAGGCCTCTTTTTATCTTTAAAAAACTTATTTCCCTGTCTAGCCAACATAGCCACTGACTCACTGGAAACATTTGGAACAGAAACAGAACACAAAGACCTCTGACTCTCTTCTTGTAGTAATAAGGAATAGACCTTAGATAAAGTTGGAAGGGGAGTTTGAAGCAAAATCTGACTCCTAAGAGCAGCATAAGACTCATCTAATCCCACAAGAAATTTCATAACCACATCACGCTCTTGTGTAGCAGCAACCAATTGAGGCAAGTTACAACTACACTTTGCACCACAAGTACACCTTAAAATTGGTCTATAGCTCAAATATTCATCCCAAAGACTCTTAAAATGATTATAATAAGAAACTAGAGAATCAGATCCTTTTGAAATCGAACTCAAAGAATGCTCAAGATGGAAAACTCTAGGACCATCAGATTTGGAATACCTTGCATGTAGCTCGTCCCATACCTTGCGAGCTGAGGTGAAAAACTCCAATGTGCGCTGAATGTCTGGGCTGATGGAATTTAAAATTCAATTAAGAACTAGATCATTGGCACGAACCCAGGAACTGTATACCACATAATCTTCATCAACGGTGGGAATTACCAAAGACCCGTCAATTTACGGAATCTTATTCTTCACGCTGAGCGCACGCTTGATTGAATGACTTCAGGAAATAAAATTGGTGCCATTCAAAGGCTCTAGAACAATAGAAACCGCCGGATTATCCTGGGGATGAAGCGCAAGAGGAGACAATGGATTAAGAACCGGATTCAAAGATGTAGACGACATTTCTCGAAAGAAATCGGAGGAAGCGGAAAACGCAGGATTGGAATTCCAAGAATTTTGAAATCCTAGCGTGGCTGAATCAAGAATTCATCTCCTGATACCATAATACAACTCATGAATTGTGAGCTGGAAAACAGAAAACGGAAGGATTGATTTCTGGAAAACAGAAAACGGAAGAATTGATTTTAGAGAGAGAGAGAAAATTGTTCTGCAATTTATTATCTGCTGAGGGTTATTTCCCTTCTATTTATACAAATGATAAATGCTTATCTTTATAACTGCTTTATGCAGTTAAGCATTAATTAGACTCTCTAACTAACAATTTTAACTATAACAAATAAATTTATGCTATGTAAAATATATACACTCAATAGTTGGGCCTTGGCCTTGGATTCACTAGCCCTATGAAATTTTAATATTTTATAGAGATAGTTCACTAAATTATAATGTTATTTGATCAAATAAAAGTAATAAACACTTTTTTTTATAATCATTTTTTAATATATGTACGTGGTTTTAAATATTACAATAAAACAATCACACATAAATTTCAGAATATATAAAAGAGTAATACTTGTGTGCATGAGATGTACAATATGTTTATTGTACATCACTACAATTTAACACATGGACTCCAAAAAATAAATCGCGTCCGCGGACCAAGTCCACGCGTGGGTTGCACCCTTTTAAAAAAAAAAAAAAATCTATTGCAAGAACAAAATAAGTCTACTCTAAACACAAAATAATTATACTGCAAGAACACGATAAGTCTACTGTAAGAACAATAAGTCTACTCTAAACACAAAATTACTATACTACAAGAACATAATAAGTCTATTGTAAGAACACAATAAGTCTATTGTAAGAAAACAAAAAAAAAAAAAAAAAAAAGAAAATGATGCAGATCACGCACTATCCGTGTGCTACTTTAAATCCGGATGTACATTAAGTATTATTGTGCATCATATGCACCAAAGTTTTTACCAATATAAAATATTATAAAGGTACGGTGTAATGTCGTAATTTTTTTTACATTAAGGTGTAATTGTATCAATTTATTTTCTTTATCATTATGATTATTAATATATAATTTTATTTTTAACCCTTAAAAAATGATTGCCCCACCACTAGCCAATCTAGCTAAGTTAAAAGCATATATATGACAGCTCGGTTATTCTATTTTGTAACATATCTCATCTTGTATTATATACCATCCACCACTATTATGTATGTATTCATGATATCACTTTATACACATAACATATAGAGGAGATTATGGAATAGAAGACGAGATATAATTATCACATGTAATTAATCTCTTCCGCAGTTTAAACTTTACATATTGTTTTATTTATCTACACATTAATTATTGGGCAAATTTAATAAATTATTGTACTGTTCATTACTTTATTAAAAAATTAAGTGTGTTTTTCGTGCTGTTAAAATTATGTGTGAAAACTTTCAATATTTTCTGATTTTTTTATTCAAAGTTGCCCCTGCATTGAAAATCGCCTCTCGCAGAGGCGACATTATATATATATATATATATATATATATATGTATGTATGTTTTGAGAAAGTTGATGTCGCCTGTGCTATAGGCGATTTTATTTTATTTATTTATTTATTTTTTTCGTTTGTTGTTGTTAAATAATAATAATAATAATAATAATAATATTATTATTATTATTATTATTATTATTATTATTATTATTATTATTGTTATTATTATAATAAAATACGTAACAATTAGGGGTGTGCACAGTGCGATTATTTATTTTTTTCGGGACAGTTCGGTCAGAAATTTCGAACCTAATGGAAGTTCAGTTCGGTAATTGGAGTTTTTTTTCTTTTGAATAATAAATACAATTTGAATATAATATATTGACGTCTAATTAATATAAATAAAATTGTGTTAGTAAGTTGGATGTACTAAAATTATTTATATAAGTTAGACATTAATATATTATGTTCAAATTGTATTTATTATCGAAAAGATAAAAAAGATCTTGAAATCCGAATTGAATTAAATCGTTCTGTTACATCCAACTTACTAACATAATTTTATATATATTAGTTAGACGTAAATATATTATGTTCAATTTGTATTTATTATTCAAAAGATATAAAAAAAACAAATTCCAATTATCCGAACTGAACTTACGTTAGGTCTGGAAATTTTGAATCGAACTATCCCGAAAAAAATAAATAACCGCACCGTGCACACCCCTAATTGTTACGGTTTTTATTTTTGTTGTTATTATTATTATTATTATTATTATTATTATTATTATTATTATTATTATTATTATTATTATTATGGAAAATCGGTAAAAATGTCCTTTATGTTTTGCATAATTATAAATTATCCTCTATATTTGGCACTTTAAAAAATTATCCCGTAATTTACAAAAAAATGATAAAAATGTCCTGTGACCGGTAACAATGGGTAAGTCAAACGGTTAACTAATGACGTGGCTGTAATAGATTGATGTGGCACATTATCGTTTGATGCAGCATTTTTCCCTTATAATTGTTGATTTAGATTATAAAATATATTTAAAAAAAATCTAAATAATAAAATAGATGTACATAGTATTTTTTTTGTTAAATATGAATATTATAAAAATAATAGTAAATTATTTTTAGAAATATTTTGAAAATCTAAATTTTATTTACAAAATATGATAATATCCTTAATAATTCTGAAAATTATTTTAGAAAATAGATAATAATTTTAAAAATCATAAAAAAAAAATTAAAGAATTTAAACCTTAATCTGGAATATCTACTGTAACTTCAAAAACCTTAAAAATGTCTACTGTAACTTCAATTATTATTTAAGATAGTGAATTATTCAACCTGCTGCGATATTCAATTTTCCCTTATAATTGCCTTTTCCTATTGATACGTATTTTAAAGTAATCGGAAATTCCTAAATCCAACAATCTGTTGTATCATGAAGTAATCCCCAACAAAGTTAAATCCAACAATCTGTCGCGGCAATGACGAAGCACCACCACCACCACCGTTGGCGCCTCCGTCAGACCTCGTCGAACGTTTCGACTTCTTCACAGAAAAGGCTTTTAATGGAGCCTGATGTTAATCTCGCAGCAGATTCCCATACTTCCTTCAATTCCTGAATCCAATCATCCCCACCAACACCACTATCGTAAAATCTGAGAAATTATAAAAATCTATAACATATGTGTTTTCGTTAAGAACGAAGAAAAAAGGGTAAAGAAGAAAAGGGAAGGGGGCAGCAACCATGGACGAAGAAAAGGGTAAAGAAGCTGTAGTCAATGATGAATCAGGGAAGGGGGCAGCAACCATTGAAGGCGAAATCGAAGGTAAGAGTGATGGGTAAATACCTTGTGATCTGAATTTGATTGATTAGATTGAATGTCGAGTGAGCTCCGAATTATTTGGGGTGAAGAATTGACAATTGCAGGAAATAGGGTTAGCTGATGGGGGAAAAGATGTAAGAGGGTGGAAGCGGGGGAAGGAGCGGAGATGGAGGTGGAGGTGTTGGGGTGCAGAAGATGAAGTTAGGCGGTGGTGTTGGTGTTGGGGTGAAGAAGATGAAGTTAGGCGGCGGTGTTGGTGTTGAAGAAGACAACTTTTTCCCTTTTCTTTTTCTTTTTTTTTTTCCCCTTTTTTTTTAAGTGTTTTAGGATATTTTGTAATGAAATAATTTAAACATATATTAAAATTAATTTATTAAGTCAAATCAACAATAAAACTAAAATACTTAAATCCACATCAGAAAAAAATGCCAAATCACCCTGTGACCGGTTGGGATACTTATTATTGCCGGTCACAGGGTATTTTTACCATTTTTTTTGTAAATTACGGGGTAATTATTTAAAGTACCAAATATAGAGGATAATTTTATTATTATGTGAAACATAAATGATACTTTTACCAATTTTCCATTATTATTATTATTATTTAAAAACAACAAACATTAAAAGAAAATTATAATGTTGTCTCTGCGAGAGGCGACTTGCAATTAAAAAAATAATTAAATGAAAGTAAAAAATCAGAAAATACTGAATGTGAGGGGCAACTTCACATATAATTTTAACACGAAAAACACACTTAATTTTTTTAATAAAGTGATGAACAGTATAACAATTTATTAAATTTGACTAATTATTGCCAATTAATATTAAAGTAATAGTATTATATATGAAGTAAAACAAGAAATAGAAGAATATTATAAAATTGAAATCCAATATATATGAAACATGAGGGTCCACAACATGTTTAATTTCACAGTAAAAGAAGGCAATGCAGCATCTACGCATGTGTAAAAACCTAACCCAGAGAGAACCTTTGACCCTTAGTAGTCAACTAGTCATTATATAGTCGTACTAACGTTAACAGTCCATTCAAAGTAGCATATTATGTTATTATGGATTTAATACTACTTACATGTATTATTACTTTACTATTAAATTCAGGTAATGGCTGGACCGGTCCTAATCACTTGGGATCTTAGGCTAACTTATATTTGGAGGCGCTCAATCACAAAATAATAAATACTACCCAACATTTCGATTTAATTTGCTTACTATAACAGGGTACGAAGTTAAGAAAAAACAAATTTTGTGAAATTTTTAACTTTTTTAAATATGAAGATTGAGGGTGAAAATTTTGAGGATAGAGATTGTGAGAGAAATTTCCTTTTTTGGGTTGACAAAGTTATTTGGGACAAATCGAAAAGTCAAGTAGTCAAGTTAAACCGGGACGGAAGGAGTATATATTTTGCTTTTTATAAAATTTATGTCCAAATATCATTTTTATCATACAAAGTTGTTAGGCATATTAGTCTTTCATGCAAACATAGTTTAATGTACATGAGATATAGTTAATTTTAATTTAGAAAATACTTTAAAAAATTAATTTAGAAAATCATTTTTTCTACCACAACTTAATTTAGTAATAATTCCTGTATATATGGTTAACGACAGCCTTTAAACAGTCCATTCATTGTGAAAATAATTTAATTATTGGCGACAACTATTCATAACCCACAATATTTTTTAATGCATCTTAGTTCTCAATGTAACCCACTTATATTTTAAAAATAAGTGTACATTTTATAATACAGCCCACTTAATACTAATTTTACCCTTTATCAAAATTGAATATTTAAAAAGTGAGAGACTATTTGCAACTCACTATTTGTTAATAAATCTTACTTTTATTTAAAAAAAAATCCATCAAAATTTTCATTGTACACTTAAAATTAAATAATTTCAAAACTAAGTAAAGAAAAACAGAGAGAGGAATAAGATAATGAAAAAAGAAAAAAGAAAAAAGAAAAAGAAAAAAGAAAAAGAAAAAAGAAGCAGCAGCATCAATAGACCATAGAAGAAATAGAGGAAAAGCATGGACAACATTGATCAAGGTATGTAACAACCTAATTTTCAAGGATTCTTTTAATAAGTCAAAGTCTTTAGATAAATTCAAAATCAACATCTTTCACATTGAAATTTCTAATACATTTATTACCAACATGGTATATTAATCGAATCCTCATAATCAATTCAATGTCTCAAAATAAATAAACCACTTCAATAATTTCAGCGAAAGAAATAAAAATAATTTTTTTATTGCAAAAGCATTTTATTCTATATAAATAATTTTCTTCCACCAATCCATCCATTCCCATCGTTGGTTCCATCAACCTGAAAATTTAATTTCAGAAGAGATGATCTACATCCAACTCGTGGGGTTCAATTTGCCAAAACTAAAATATAAATAAGTATGTATATATGTGCAAGTCACCATAAATTATATTACCATCAATTGATCGTCATTAATTGTATCCTCATTGATAAAGCGCAATCCGTTTATGAAAGGAAATCGGAACAAAACTTGATCAATCAAACTGTCCCACGCAAAAAAGATAAATAACACAAGATATACGTTGTTCGATCCGGAGATCTACGTCCACAGGCAGAGGCAATAACCTTCCGGGGAGTTTTCCACTATTTTCTCTTCAATCTTACAAATTGCAGTTTTAGAATACAAAGTGCGAACCCTAAACCCGTCTTCAATTCCCCTATCTATACTATACAACTCACAACCCTAACTAAATCCCTATAAAATCAGCCACCAAATTTGCATGGCAGTTGGGAAAAGATCATGGGGATCTCCATTCCCGAATGCGCCGCAACTGGGCTGTGTTGGGCTCGCGCGTGCTTCTGGGGCGGCTTAGTTGCTAGGCTCGTACTTCTGGGCCCAATTGATGTTGGATTATAGACATTGCATGGATTGATATCTTAATGCACACTGGATTATAGTATGCATTAAGTCATTAATGCGTGTATTTTGCTTAATCCCTTTTGATTAGACTAGTCAAGCTAGCTGTTGATGCTTATTACCATATTTGGTAATAAAGCATTCTAGCTTAGAAAGTATTATGCTAGTGTTGCTTCTTATAAGCACACATTAATGTCTTCTGTTTTTTAGTGATTTATCAGCTAGGTTTTTTAGTGGTGTGTGTCATATATAAACACAACAGTCTGTAGCTCATTTTGTAACAAGCTAGCAGCCGCACTTCTTCAGTTCTTCATTTTATGAAGTTCATTCAATGAAACTAGATATTATGGTTGCCATCATTTCTGCTTGTTTCATTCATTATGTTTGATATGTGTTTTCTGCATATTCTATAAATTTCATCATGGTACCAGAGCAGCGTTGATCCATATATATGTCATCAACCGGAAGTGCTTGGCATTTACCACAAGAAGAGTGGCCACAACTCAGATCTGAAGGAACTGAAAGAGCTATGACTACATCAGAGTCTGCCACAGCTCAAACTGCAAATATTTGCCTTGATAATGATCCATTGAGCCTTCATGGCTCGGATCACCCTGGTATGTCCCTAGTATCTACAAAACTAAATGGAAGTAACTTCTTACCATGGAGTAAATCTGTTCAAATAGCTCTCTTAGCTAAAAACAAGATAGGGTTCATAAATGGAAGCATTACCATGCCCACTGATATTAGACTTAAAGAGCAGTGGGAAAGAGTGGATGGCATGGTTAGAGCGTGGCTATTAAATTCTTTGTCCAAGGAAATATCAGAAACGTTTCTTTATGCTAAGAGTGCAAAAGATCTGTGGGAGACAGTCACCAACAGATTTGGAGACAGCAATGGACCCCAGCTGTTTCATGTCCAGAAGGAGATATGCAACTTGACCCAAGGGAACCAATCAATGGCTGTTTACTATAACAGCTTACATAAGCTGTGGAATGAGCTATCTATGCTCAGATCCTTGCCAATGTGCACCTGTGGAGCCTGTTCTTGTGGAGCTGCTAAAGGATGGGAGGAATTTGACATGTCTGGAAAGTTGATTCAGTTCCTAATGGGATTAAATGAGTCATATGATCCCATTAGGAGTCAAATCCTGCTGATGGATCCACTTCCAAGTGTGGATAAAGCATACTCAATGATTTTAAGAATTGAGAAACAAAGGAATGTACATATATCTGGAAATGAGCTGATGGATAGCTCAGCTATGAATGTGAAGTTCAACAATGGTGGTAGACGATCACCAAGCAGATTGGCCCATTTTGGCTCAAATAGCAGAGGAGGACATTCTAATGGTAGAGGAAGAGGCAACATCAGATTAACAAAGGAAGAAAAGGCGAAGCTACTTTGTGATCATTGTGGAAACCATGGACATGTGGTTTCCAACTGCTTCCAGTTGAAAGGATATTCAGATTGGTGGAAGGGAAATCAGGGAAATTATGCTCACTCAGCTGACATAACTGGAGAGGATGTGACAGCAAATGAGCATTACACTGAAAGCCACAACAAGTCTCCAGATATATCAGCCATTGTACAAAGGGAAGTAGCAAGGATTCTGAATCAATCAGAACTGAAACAGCAAACAGAGAATTCAAGAGTGAAGAATGCAAATAATACTCATGCTGGAAGCTCATTTTTTGCTTTCACATTAATAGATGGAGTTGATGATGGGGCATGGATCATTGACACAGGTGCCAGCAGGCATATGTGCAATGATCCAACACTGATGAGCAATCTTAGACCTATACAGCACACAGCTATGGTAACTTTGCCAGATGGAACAGAAAGAAAGGTGGAGCAGTGTGGAAGTGTTTCCTTATCAGACAAACTCACACTGACAGAGGTATTTCTTGTGCCAAGCTTCACTTGCAACCTGTTATCCATATCCCAATTGACAATGGACACAGGAGCAAAGGCTGTATTTGATCATGAATCTTGCACTGTCAAAAGTGCAAGAGATGGAAGCATCATTCTCACTGGACATCTTGTTGGAAAGCTATATATTGCCAAGCCAGCATACTTAGAGGAGGCTTTAGCAGCATATGCAGCAAATGCAGAACACTATAACAAGCTGTTCAAAACTTGGCATAGAAGACTGGGACATGCATCACCAGCTTCTATGCAGCATCTGCACTTCCTGGAGCACATGTGCACTCCACCTGTTCTGGAAACGCATAAGCACTGTGAAATCTGCCATATCTCCAAGCAAACCAGGCTCAGTTTTCCTACCAGTTCAATTAGCACCACCAGAGTGCTAGAACTTCTGCACGTGGATATCTGGGGACCATATAGTCAACCCAGCATCACCAACACTTCCTACTTTCTGACTATTGTGGATGATTATAGTAGGATGACCTGGGTGAATCTTATGGCAAGCAAGAAGCAAGCAGTGAGCTCACTTAAGGAATTCATCCACATGATCACAAGACAACTTGAGAAAACAGTGAAGATGGTTAGAACAGATAATGGAGCAGAGTTTTTAAGTGGAGATTGCCAGCAGTTTCTCAAGGACCAGGGGATAATACACCAGAGGAGCTGTGTCTATACTCCACAACAAAATGGAGTGGTGGAGAGAAAACACAGGCATTTGCTTGAAATGGCCAGAGCCTTGATGAAGGAGTCTTCAATCCCACACTATTTGTGGCCATACTCCATCCTCACTGCCACACACATCATAAACAGATTACCCACAAGAGTCTTAAACTGGCAAGTCCCATTTGCAGTAATGTTTCAGAGAATACCAACATATGCAATGATGAAGCCCTTTGGTTGTCTTGCATATGCCACTGATACAAGTCCACACAAGAATAAATTTGATCAAAGAGCCAAGAAGTGCATTTTCTTGGGATATGCCCCTCACCAAAAGGCTTACAGAGTCTATCACATTGCTAGCAAGCAAGTGATTACTTCAAGAGATCTTATCTTCCTTGAGAATACTTATCCATATGCTGATCCTGATTTTGATAACAAGACAGAATCATCTCCAATGCCACTGTCATTTTTGAATGATGAAGAAAGCTCTTCAACACCTATCTTAAATCCTTTAGCTGTACCTGTTCCATTTACCACAACTGATCCCTCAGAGGAGTCAATTGAATCAGAAAGAGAAGCAGATGAGATTCATGCAAGCCCAACACCACTCAGAAGGAGTGCCAGACTAACTCAGAGAGATCAGATTCATACAGATACTGCACCAGCAAGAAGAAATATCAGACAAGAACCTGAATCAGAGGCAGCAGCAGATCAACTGAATACAGACCCACCACCACTCAGAAGAAGCACTAGGCAAATACAAAAACCAGCTCATCTGCAGGACTTTGTAACATCCATGTTCAAGCATCCACAATCTCATGCAGCTTTTCATGCAAATCACCTGATTGTACCAGAACCTAAGAGCTACAAGGAAGCTATCACCTATCCAGAATGGAGGGAGGCTATGGATCAAGAACTTGATGCCCTAGAAGCTAATGATACTTGGGAAATAATAGATTTACCTGCAGGGAAGAAACCCATTGGTAGCAAATGGGTTTACAAGGTCAAGCTCAAACCAGATGGTCTAATTGAAAGATATAAAGCAAGGTTGGTTGCAAAGGGGTATAATCAGATTCTGGGAGAGGATTATGAAGAAAGTTTCTCTCCAGTTGCCAAGCCAGTGACTGTGAGATATCTCATAGCACTTGCCACTATGAAAGGATGGCCATTGCATCACATAGACATCAACAATGCCTTCTTACATGGATTTCTGGATAGAGAGGTATACCTACAACCACCTGATGGATACACCAAGGCTGGTCCTGGACAGGTATGTAGACTTAAGAAAAGTCTATATGGACTTAAACAAGCCTCTAGACAGTGGAATGCAGAATTATGCACCAAATTGCTTCATTTTGGTTTCACACAATCTGCACATGACCATTGCTTGTTCACATTGATTGGAGATGATGATTTTCTAGCTTTATTAGTCTATGTTGATGATGTTCTGATCACTGGAATAATCTTGATCTTTTACATGCTGTAAAGCAGTTCATGGATACTAGCTTTAGTATCAAGGACCTGGGGGAGGCTACTTATTTCCTTGGCATGGAATTGAGTAAGAATGACACAGGTACTTTCCTTTGCCAAAGAAAGTACATTCTGGATATTATCAATGATGTAGGATTGGACAACTCTAAGCCCACTTCTACACCACTTCCTTATGGTCAGAAGCTCAATAATTCAGATGGATTGCCTTTTGCAGACACTGAATCCTACAGAAGGTTAATAGGAAGGCTATTGTATCTGAATCTCACAAGGCCAGACTTAACATTTGCTACACAGCAGTTAAGTCAGTTTGTCAGTTCACCTAGAAGCTCTCACTAGACTGCTGCCTTACACCTGCTCAGATATCTGAAGGGCACATCCAATTTGGTCTTTTTTATCCAAAAACAGGTGAATTATCTATTCAAGCCTTCTGTGATTCTGATTGGGGTGCATGCCAAGACACCAAGAAATCTGTTACTGGTTATTGTGTCTTTCTGGGAAGATGCCTTATCTCCTGGAAATCTAAGAAACAAACCACTGTTTCTAGAAGTTCAGCAGAGGCTGAGTATAGGGCCATGGCTTCCACCACTTGTGAATTGATGTGGTTGAATTATATTTCCTCAGACCTGCAGATTGAGGTGCCAAAACCACTGCTTCTTGGATGTGACAATCAAGCTGCTGTCCACATAGCTGAAAACCCAGTCTTTCATGAACGTACAAAGCATTTGGACATTGACTGTCATGTTGTATGCAATCAATTCAAGGATGGATTTCTCACTTTCCAGTCATTATCTTCCAAGGATCAATTGGCAAATATCTTCACCAAACAGCTGCCTCTCGGACCATTCGCTGGACTTCTCTCCAAGCTTGGACTGTGTTTATCCACACATCCAGCTTGAGGGGGGAGTGTTGGATTATAGACATTGCATGGATTGATATCTTAATGCACACTGGATTATAGTATGCATTAAGTCATTAATGCGTGTATTTTGCTTAACCCCTTTTGATTAGACTAGTCAAGCTAGTTGTTGATGCTTATTACCATATTTGGTAATAAAGCATTCTAGCTTAGAAAGTATTATGCTTGTGTTGCTTCTTATAAGCACACATTAATGTCTTCTGTTTTTTAGTGATTTATCAGCTAGGTTTTTTAGTGTTGTGTGTCATATATAAACACAACAATCTGTAGCTCATTTTGTAACAAGCTAGCAGCCGCACTTCTTCAGTTCTTCATTTTATGAAGTTCATTCAATGAAACTAGATATTATGGTTGCCATCATTTCTGCTTGTTTCATTCATTATGTTTGATATGTGTTTTCTGCATATTCTATAAATTTCATCAATTGACCCGGCTGGCGGGTTAGTCCGATCCGGAGTTATTGGGCCATACCTATTAGATGCCCCTCCACCAGCCGGAGCGAGGTAGGATCTTCGGTTAAAGGTGAGGCATGCTGTAACGAGCGGCGATGTAGAGTGATGTAAAGGCTGAGCTGGCAATGAGAGATGCCATCTTTGTCGAATCGAAGTACCCCCGGGTTGAGGTGCCAGCGGGGCCGAGCGGAGGCGACCCGGGGGGGGTAGGACTCAGTGGGGTCCGAAACGGACCGATATGAAGTACCCTTGGGGTCATGGGATCGATCGGAGCCCAGCTGATTCATCCCCGGAGTGAAGGACTCCAAGTGGACCAAACTGGACCGAACTGAAATACCCCCGGGGCATGGGATCGACCGGAGCCGAGCTGAAGCATCCCCGGGGTAAAGGACTCCACGAGGACCAAACTGGACCGAACTGAAATACCCCCGGGGCATGGGATCGACCTGAGCCGAGCTGAAGCATCCTCGGGGTAAAGGGGCCACCGGAGTGAAACCCAAGGCTTCCTGGGTAAGCGTGAAACTGATGTGATTGGCGGCGCCATCATGAGGGGAAGGAATGTGAAGTGACGTTTTTGCAAAGCTCAAGAAGCGTGTTCCCTACGCGCCTAGGTAACTGTGAGGCGCGTGAGAGGCACGTGCAAATCTCAGATGTTGAATTTGAAAAGGCCAGATCTGGGCCGTTCAATTGTTGCATTAGAGGGAAAAAAGAAGCAATAGTTGCACTTTCGCTCATTTGCAATTGTGATCAAAGAAAACCAGCGAGAAGGCGAAAGAGAAAGTTGCAGACATCGGAAAAGCACATCAACGTCGTTCCGGCACGCTTGGAGTAGCAAGTAAGTATGTCCTCATCTTCTAAAACTAATAGTGTGGGGATTATTGGTACTGGGGAGGGCCCCGTAAATGCGAAGCCTATTCGAACAATCTACCCCGAAAGGAATGAGAACAGGAAGGTGTATAGGGCTGATCTAAGGGAAATCTGGACAAGGGAGGTGAGATTTCCCACTTGTTTAGAGGCGAGGGCCAATTTGGATGTGGCCTCAAGCATGCCGCGCGTGACAGAGGCCCAAATCGAGGCAATGGTGCGCGGTTTCTATTTCCCAATAGACTTAGAATATATAATCCCCGGGCCTAGTGATAGGGCGTGGTGTCCACCGAATGGGTATATAACCGTATATATAGATCAGTTGAGGGTGAGGTTGAGATTCCCATTGTGGGATTTTGTTGTAGAGTTGCTGGGATATTATGGTATAGCACTGGCGCAGCCCGCGCTGAATGCCGTGAGGCAAATTGTAGGGTTTATGATCGTATGTAAGACTGCGGGGGTGAAGCCCTCCATAGAGTTATTTAAGTACTTTTTCCAATTGAAACCTTTTGGGAAGGGAAAAGGGTGGTTCTCTCTAAACCCGAGGGTAAAAAGAGGGTTCAGGGTGCAGAACCCAAGCAAGGTAGAGGGCTGGAAAATTAAATTCCTATTTATTAAAGAATCTAAACCAATCCCGAGGTGGAGTATGGAGGAGGTGACTGATGGGGTACCCACGGGAGTACCGGAATCAGTTAGAGTTTTCGAGCAGGCGAGAACTCTAAAGCAAGTATTTTCCGAGGAGGAACTGGAGGAGGCTGGGCTGACCCTGTATTACACAAAGGGACCCGAGGCGAGAACATCGCCATCTCATAGTGAGGGGTCTTTAGCCGGGGCAGAAGAGGAGGGTAGGAACTCTTTTTTACAATTGTCTGTAACTGCAGCTGAACTTTGTTTCTAACACGCTGATGGTTTTTTGCAGTGGGACGCTTTAAACCAGCCTTCAAAAAATGACCACGGGAGTTGCACAGCGAACACCGGAGAAAGTTCCTTCGCCCAGAAACTCAACCCCCGAAGCGGAGAAAACCCCGGGGAGAATACCCGGAGAAGGGACTGAGGAATTTGTTCCGCTGACGGACTTCCCCCCAAGGCCGAAGAAGAGGCTGGGGCATGCTTCAACTCCACCGCCAATCTCAAAGAGAAGGCGATTGGATCCGACCTCGGAGGTATATAATCCATTATGTCTATATATATTGTGTTGGCACACAACATCTCACAAAGTGGGCCAGAGGAATGTGGATGTCCACGAGGCATCGGAGAGGGAGGAAGTATGGACCCTGAGTCAGGGGTTAATTGACTTAGGGCGCTGCCGCCAGAGAGAAGAGACTGAAGCCCTGAAGGAAGAGCTGGGGATCCTGCGGGGGGAGTGTGATAAGCTCCACAGAGAGGCAAGTGAAGCCAAGAGTGGCCAGGTCATGGCACGGGGCCAGGCACTGGAGGCCGAGAATGAGGCAGCTCGACTTAGGGGCGAGGTGGCGGAGATGGCTCTTCTCCGGGGAGAACTAGCCACAGCTCGAGAAGAGCTAAAGAAAAAGGCTGAGGGCCAAGAGGCAATGCTGAGGGCCTTTGTTGAGAAGCTATCGCAAACGGAGATGTTTGTGAATTTCTTGACAAACTTTGTGGCAGTTGGGGACGTTGCCACGCGCACAGAAGTGTTGGAGGTAGTAAATGACGCGTACCCGGAGGTAGACGTCTATAAAAAGGACTTCGGGTACGACTATGCGTCCGTGAGTAATGTGGATGCTGCCTACTACAACACCCTATCCCATCTCCTCGAGTGGCCCTTAGTGGAGGCACTGCCGCAGAAGGGAATTGTTCTGACCACCGAAGATGTGGCGGGCTGCTCCGTAGACCAAGATGAGGACTTCCTGGGATACCGCATGGGTATGCATGTGCCAGAACTAAGGGAAAGGGCCCCCCCTATCTAGGATAGCGCCCGTTGCAGATGTATTGGTTCCTCAGGAGGGCAAAACTCAGCAGCTGGCTGATCCGACTACCACGATCTCGGCCGGAATCGAGGTCAGTTCCTCCCCTGCCTTAGGCGAAGAATAGAATAGGAAATTTTTTTTGTTTCTCGTGGCATATGTAAGAAATCTTGAAGTGTAATTGCCTTTTTTGCCAATGTATAAATGACAAGTTGCTGATGTTGTGTTGTTAAACTTCGAATGTATGTATTGAGATTGGTGATGATTTTGTGTGGTATACGGGCGATCTTACAAATTTCTTTTGCATACGACGGGTGTAGCAGGAGAATACCGCGGAACTTCACGAGGTGATCAAGAAACTGATGCAGTCCTTAAACTGGCTGCAAAGAGAAAGAGACGATTTGAAGATGTCGGTAGTACCGAGGTTGGAGAAAAGGGTAGCCTCGGCAGAGAAGAGGGCGACGGAGGCTGAAGAGGCGAGAGCTAAGGCTGTCGAAAGGGCCAGAGACGAGCAGTTGAAATACTTGTCGAAGTGTGCTGAGTTGGAGCGACTCTTTGTCCATTAAAAAGAGTATGAGCGGATACTGACGGAGTATGGCCTGCCGACGTTTGAGGAGGTCGAAGAGCGGACGAAAATAATCCAGGGGGAAATTACCGCGCTGATGGCAGCCGGGCACACTGACTCTTCCGAGCTGGTCAGAAAGCGGGAAGTGCTTGAAATACTTCTCAACATGTACGAGGGCTTAAGAGGCCG
Organism: Ajuga chamaepitys; assembly: GCA_958295605.1. Lineage (NCBI taxonomy): Eukaryota > Viridiplantae > Streptophyta > Magnoliopsida > Lamiales > Lamiaceae > Ajuga > Ajuga chamaepitys. Next base: position 17,229,660 of record OY282502.1, read on the forward strand.
TGACAGGTGGCGTCGTACTGCAAAGGAGTACATCGCGAGCTCCAGCCGGGGGCAGGACCCCTTGAAGGCTCCGCGGAGGAGTAAAAAGGGAACAGTCGAAAAAGCAAAAGGGATCATAATCCAAGAGCCGACCCCGGTGGCTGTTGCTGAGGAGGAGGTTGAAAAATTAGCTGAGGAGATCGAAGTAATGGACCCCGCGGAATGGGATCCTGTGGAATGGGCGAACACTTCGAGGCCTGCGCCACAACCAAGTCCTCGTCGCCAAGAAGATCAAGGAAGGGGCAACGTTCTCAGGCCAGTCCCGAGAGTAAGTCCTCGTCGGAGAGGAGGTAGAAGCAGGGGAAGGACCGGAGTCCAAAGCCGAGGAACCTCTAGATCCCGGAGGACGCGAAGGAGCTCCCGGGACGGATTCCAACGCCGGAGCGCGGAGTATTGGCTCGGAGGCTGGAGATAATAATTTGTTGTAACTAATGCATGTTCATTTGTAAATGACACTTAATAAAGAAAACTTTTGAAAATATTTCGGTGTATATCATAAGTATGCTTGATAAGAGTAGCTAAGTGGTTGACCCTGAGGCAAGTGCTTAAAATTATTTTGATATGTCATTTTGAAACTAATGAGTTAGTTAGTACTCGGGAGTACGATACGTAAATAAGCCTTGTACGGAAACAAGGCACAGAATCTCCCCGGACGGATCGGGCGGGAGTGTACTGTTGAGGTGGGTGATAAAGAGCGGATGAATGCCTTAGACGCATGGAATCATAGTGATTTCCTGTGTCGCAATTACATTCTGAATGGGCCAGATGACTCACTTTACAATGTCTACTCCATTTTTAAAACCTAAAAGAGTTGTGGTTGTCTTTGGATAAGAGTACAAAACGGAGGATGCCAGAATGAAGAAATTCATTATCGGACGGTTCCTCAACTTCAAAATGGTGGACTCGAAGACGGTCTTGGACCAAGTTTGAGAGTTGCAGTTGATCCTCCATGATATTCATGCCAAAGGTTTGCAACTATCTGAATCCTTTCAAGTAGCTACATTAATATAGAAGCTACCGCCTCGGTGGAAGGAGTTCAAGAATTATCTCAAGCACAAATGCAAGAAAATGGGGCTTGAGGACTTGATCGTGAGACAAAAGATCGAGGAAGATAACCAAAAATCTGAAGCAAGAGCAACAAGAACCGTGGAGAGGCACGAGTAAATTTGGATGAGTTCGGAAGTGGCAAGAAGAGAAAGCGCGATGTTGGCTCTAGTAAGCAACAGAAGACCTCGAACAAAAGGTTCAAAGGTAACTCTTATAATTTTGATAAGCTCGGACACAAGTCGAGTGAATATCGACAGCTAAAGAAGGCAAATCAAGGTCACAAGAATCAAGCCAACCTTGTTGAGCACAAGTCCTTGCCAGAAGAGATGTCTGAACTGGATATATGTCTGCCGTCGTGTTCGAGGAAAACTTGGTGGATAATTCGAGGGAATGGTGGATCGACACAGGGGCTATCCGTCATATCTGTTCAGACAAGGAACTGTTCTCCACTTTCCAAGAGATCAATGGCAGAAAGCTCTTCATAGAAACTCTGCAACGTCTCCGTGGTAAGATTGGGGAAAGTTGTGTTAAAGAACACCGGTTTAACTTTCGATTCGGTCACACAAACACTGATTTGAACCCGTAATGTACATATCTTTGTAAAACCTATGTCTAGTACTTTTTTAAGAAAAGAAAATATATTTATTGTTAGTTTCCCTAAACCAATAACAATACACTAAACAAAGAAAACTTGCCTCAATTTTAGATGTGACAGTAAACCTGATGCAAATGGTAGGAGGTCGTCGGAGAGGGAGTTTTGTCGTGCCTTTGCGACGATTTCAGATTGAGAGGTCACGATCATTAATTTGTTTTGGTAGGGCTTCCTAATGATAACGTATTATAGGAGAAACATAAAAGTAAAGAAGAAAAAAAGATACAAAATAATCAAAATTTTCTTATTCATCAGATCCCCTTTATATAGAGTATCAAATACAAGAGTTTCATAGTTACGAAGACACACAAATTGTTTCTTTTTTCCAACAAAAATCAAATATTGAATTTTTAAGTTATTGGGTCCCATAATAAGAGAACACTAGAAAATTTGTGAAAATAAATTCGCCAGCTTCTTCACCGACGCTAACAGCGTCTATTCACCCTTGTGTATTAAAAATCTCTCTTCCCTTCTCCCTCTTTCTAATCACACACAAACGCACTGAGTTTCTATTTTAAAATAAAACAATGGAGACAACAGATAACAGCGGCAACGCGATTACGGCTCGATGGTGACATCCTTCGTGCAAAGCGCGTCCTCTGCCTTCCCTCTGTCTAAACATGATTGGGCTTTATAAAATAAATTCTATCCCCTTTTTATATATACTAGCAACGCGCACGTGCTTTGCACGTGATCACTATTTTTTTTACTATTATCTAATAAAAAAAAATAATGTGAAGATAAAATAATTATACTTTGTGTGGTGATATTGGTTGATCATTATAATAAATTCAATGTAGTTATTAATCATGGTAATATATATACACAACTTCTTAGGTTATTCAGTGCCAGGAAAAAAAATGAAAAATTTCATTGATTAAGCAAACACAATGCAAAATCAAATAAAAACTAAAAATAATCATAAAAGAGGAAAAAAGAGGTTAATAATCTTAGTTTAGCTAAACACGTTATACTAATGTTAAAGGATTCATAAAAACGACATACCATGATATAATGTATTACTCTTACAAAATTTATATATATTAAGTTTGATATATTATAATTATTGTTTACTTCTCAATATAGATAGACTTCGGCATCATTATTATATTAGAAATAACGTTATACGATTACTGAACAACTGTATGATAATGAAAATACATATTTTCATTGAACAAAAGATACAAAGTCGTTTGTCTTATTACATCATCAACTGACATCCATAAGTTCAGAATTTGTTAGATACACACATGAATATTAGGCCTAACATACTTTCTCTATAATTTCTTAATTGATAATTCTGATTTCAGCATACATTTGCAAATAAAATCATTTGCATATTTCAATTTCGCTTGATTATTTCTTCAATTCTACATTGAAGCTTGAAAATCATGTGTGAGTTAAAATGAAAATTGGTACACGTAGTCGTGCACACACTTTTAGGTCAATTTAAGTGTCTTTTTACGGACTTTTGTGTGCATATTCACATGTATTTTGTGCATTTATTTCTCATTGGGCAATTTGACGTGTTTAGTTCGTTTCCATGAAAAAATAGGTGAATTAAGGCTGAAAAACAGGTTCGAAGATCTCAAACTGACAATTCGAGCTCAAAAGAAAAAGAAAACAAGGAAAACAATGGGACCTTACCCGAGTTGCTAATGCCACGCCCGTGGCCCAGTCCACGGCCGAGGCTAACTAGCCCACGGCTGAGTTTAGTTTAGTTTAGTTTTAGTTTAGTTTAGCTTAGTTTAGTTTCAGATTCAGATTAGTTTAGTTTAGTTTAGTTTAGGTAATTTGTACAGAAGTTGGCCAAATTTCACTCAACAAGACTGCGGCCGAGGCAATCTCGAGCCACGACCGTGGCGTTCCCAGACCACGACCGCGATTAGGATTGTCCACGCCCGTGGCAAAAGGTCCAGAAAAGGGGTAAAATCCAGCCCAACTAGAACATGACCGAGGCAAAGTCTGGGCCGCGGCCGCGACCCTGAATTGGGCCCAAACCCTTGTTTTCACCATGCCCGCGGCCAATTATGTGCCACGGCCACGATAGGTCCCCCTGTTTTATGTTATTTGATATTATTGAGTCACATTTATGAATTGATTATTGGATTGATCACCCTTTAGAAGATTTACGAATGTGTTGCTAGTAGTCGGGGTTGCTATCCGTAATGATAGCGCTTTCGACTCATTTGTAGCAAACAATGAATGTTCATTGGTGATAACATAAAGTTCGACCACTAAAATCGAGCTTGCGAGTTTTATGTTGTATTTATCTCGTTATCTTGGTTCCTAATGCATTTGATTATCTATTCTAAGAGAGCTTGTTCGAGGATTTGGTTAAATCAAATAGGGTTAGTCGAAGAGCTTGTTTTGATTAACTAGGATTAAGAGACAACAAGGCTATTAGAGCTTGTTAATAGTCTTGAGATAAGGGCTTGAATCATAATTAATCGGGTATTAAAAATAGTTGCATAAATTGTCTAAGACCAAGGGGAAGCATGATCAAGGGTGGATCATTTTATTACTTGAAAACCAAAAATCGAAAAATCATTCTATCGTCTTTGTTTATTTGATTTTCATTTAATTGCGTTCTAATGTTATTAGTAGGTTGTTAGTTGATTACTAAAACTCCCCCAACTTTTATTGCTTTTCTAAGATTGTTTAAATTTCTATATATTTAACTTTAATTGCTTGATATTAGAATCGATACTAAACGGCGGTTCTCTGTGGGATCGGCCCTTACTTGGCGCTCTACTAGTTAGAGTAGTAGGATAAGATTAAGTATATTTCTATATATTAATTTTGTGGTGAACAACGAAACTTATAAAAAATCCTACTATAGTATATTTATAAGATAAATAATGGAGGGTTGACTATATACATAATGTCTCATAAACTTAAATTGAGATATATGCTACAATCTATATGTTAATATAATATTTTTTTTTTCAACGTTTCAACTATTTTTATGAATTTACTTCCTTGTTTAGTTTTAGTGAAATACTCCCAATTTTTCACACATTGCATATTCATTTAAATATCTATAGATACATGTACTAAAACCATTCTGATTTTAATTCTTCCATTTTTTTTTTTATTGGACTATGCCAAAATTTATTTCAGTGTAGTTATTATTTATTTTTATCTAATCTATGCTTGTAAGCTAATATTAACATTCACATTTTACTATCTTTATTTTTCTGCATATTTTAATCATCTGATATTGATTCACATAGGACAACTTTATTAACAATTCACATTGTACAACTTAGTTTATTATTTCTTTATAGTTCTTATTTGTTTCTTTATTGTATCTTATAGTTTTATATAGCGTAATAAATACATTTCACCAGATATTATATATGCTTAAAATATATTTATGATATTTCTATCGATTTAATAATGTCTTGAATGTTAGATTTTAGATAATTAAAATAATTAGGTGTAATTTTTCATGTTCACTAATTTTCACGTTTGCCCTCTAACTACTTCTATTATTACAATAAAACTTTAATATAAAACAAATTTCATCTTAAAAAATTCTTAAATATAGAAGATTAAGGAAATTATTGAAGTCTATGTAACATTCTTGACTTTCTCAAATATGTGAGTGTAAATTTTGGCTCCCTCACGCCGCAACAGAGCATTTTCAGGGTGATCCCCTTTTCCCTATTTGTGCTGAATTTTTTTCTTGCATTTTACAAAATTTACAGATTTGTCGGCGCATCCATGTGATTAAAATATCCTGAACTGCACCCGTTATCTCTCATCTCTTTTTGTGCAGATAACAAATTTTTATTTGGTGCTACAACTATAGAAGGCCAACGTCTTAGGTTCAATATCAATCTCTACAAGTGTGTTTCAGGGCAAATGTATTAATTTTGAAAAATCAGAAATTCTTTTTAGGCCTAATACACAAGCTCAGATTTCTCATTCAATCTGGCAATTGTTTGGAGTTGTTGAAGTGGCTTTATATGGTAAATATCTCGGACTCCTTTCTATTGTTGGCAAAAATAAACAAGAGATTTTTGCAGGCATTAAAGAATGAGTTTGTAAGCGCATCAATGGTTGGCAAGAAAAGAAATTAAGAAAATGGGGTAAAGATGTGCCCATTATATCTATTATATAAGCAATATCCACATACACAATGTCTTGCTTCCAATTGTCAGACCATGTTCTTATTAATCTGGAGAATTTAGCAAAATCTTATTGGTGGGGGTAAGGGGGATAGCTCGTCCGCGAAGAAAATTCGGTGGAAGTCTTGGGACATTCTCAAGCAACGAAAATCTCAAGGTGGCCTAGGCTTTTGCAATTTGAAAGCATTTAACCTTGCCATGTTGTCTGAGCAAGCATAGGACCCTTTAATTTCTCCATCCAGCCTCTTTGCCCAAATCATGCAGTCCAAGTACTATCCTTCCACGTTTGTGTTACATGCTACGCTTAGTTCTCATCCCAGGTTTACATGGCACTGTATCTATGGCTGGTCATCGTTTTATTCTTCTTGGTTGTCGACGGTTCATGGATAATGACCAGACAACAACCTTCTTCCATGACAGATGGGTTCCTTTGTCTTCTTATTTTCCCATCGGATCAGCTACATCAAGGCTCCCGCAAGATACCTGAGTCAGTTCCATCATTGATTCAGATCTTGGACTCTGTAATGAGCTATTAATTCGGGCTAATTTTGACCTAATGAATGCTGATGTGTTTCTCACTATTCCTCTTAAAAATCCTCATTCTTCGGACCGTTAGATGTGACATTATTTCCATTCTGGTAACTTTTCGGTCCGGTCGCATATCATTTTATTATGGGTTTTTCCGAAGATTTTATTGGCAACTACTCCTTCTCGGTTAGTAGCTATGGCCCGAACCTCATTTAGAGGAGAATTTGAAAGCTTAAATTATTAGCCCGCCATATCTCGCATTTTCTTTGGAGATGCTGCTCTAATTCTTGCTATAGTCCAATGACTTAGCTCGCCGTCATCTTCATCGTGAACCCCGTTGTTCTTTATGTTCACCACCTGATTACTCTTTAGTGCATCTTCTTTATAGACCCCCTGTCCTCATCAATCTAGCAACCAGCTGGAATTTATGAAACTATCTTCCGATTCTAACAGCATATACGTGACTTGTAGTTTCAAGAGATTTTACTCCTCGATGCTTTAATATAGCATAATACTTTGTTTTCCTTGCCCACTTAATCTGGTTTCAACAAAATAAATTTATCTTTTCTGATGGCAGTACATACTCATGAGTATTGCTTACAACAACAACCCAGAGCTTGCAAGATTTTCGGGATGCTAATTCCTTTCCTCAAACGTCACAACCCCACCCTTTTATCCCTTGCTTGTTCTTCCCTAGAATGCCATTGTTCATATGTTTTTTATAGGGTTGTATAATTTGCTCGTAATTCAATGATAGATGTTATGAATCCTGTATTTTTTTTTTTTTAAAATTGAGATATTGTTGGCAAAGATGTTATTAATTTTGTTTTGTACATGCTTACTCATAATTCTTTGAGTCCTTTTGCTAGTAACACTTACATTGTGCTTATTCAAAAAATTAGAAAACCAAAGTTTATCACCCAATTCCGCCCGATTAGTTTGTGGAATGTCGTTTATAAGTTAGGTTCTAAAGTGCTCTGTAATTGGGTAGGACCATGCATCCCTTTTATAATCTTCGAATCTCAATCAGCCTTCATCCCGGTCGGTTAATTACGGATAATATTCTTATTGCTTATGAAGTACACCAAATGAAGCTTAGAAAATCCGAGAAAGAGGGACTCATGTCCATTAGGTTGGGTATAAGGAAAGTCTTTCACTGAGTTGAGTGGTCTTTCGTCTACCGTATGCTTCTTGATTGAGGTTTTCCTAGGAGTTTTTATGACATTGTTTTGCCTTGCTTGCCATTTGTGCAATTTAGCTTCCTTCATTAAGGTATTAATTTTTAATATAATAGGACTCTTACTTTTTAAAATCAAGTAAGGAAAATATAAATTATTTTAAATTACTTAACTACCCTCAAATTTAATTCTTAGTAAGGATATATTACTTTTTATAATCAAGTAAGGAAAACATAACATATTTTAAATTACTTAACTACCCTTAAATTTAATACTTAGTAACGATATTATAGGCATCGCAAGAAAAGGCGAAACAAAAAATAGGACGAAATAATTCATACTTTTATATTAGTAATGGATATATACATATATATATATGACTCCTATATAAAAGTAGTGAGCCTTCATATAAAGAGGCTTATGATTCTAACTAAATAAATTATAGATTGTACTAAACTATTATGAAACTTAGCCCAATAAAAATCGTACTTATCTAAAATGTAGCAAAATGAATATTTTTAATGTCTAAAATGTCACATAAATTGCTGGGTGTTACATCCTAACCCCGTTTGAAAATATTTCGTCCTCGGAATTCATGACATACCACGTGTATAAAATTCTGGATACTTAGCACGTAACTTTTTCTCACGTTCCCACACAGCTTCTTCAGGTCATGCCAACTCCATTGTACAATGTCTTTAGTCCTTAGTTTGTGAACTTTTTATCCAAAATCACTTCGTCTTTCGTCATATGACAAGTCCTTTTTCACTCGAGATTGGAATAACTGATACTGCGACTAGGACCGTGCACATAATTCCTCAACATCGATACATGGAACACATCATTAACTGTTGAAAACTCCGGTGGCAAAGCAAGACGATAAGCCAAATCCCTAATACATGCGAGGATTTCAAAACGTCCAACATATCTCGGCCTTAACTTACCTCATTTCCCAAAATGAACTACTCCTTTAGACGACACTACCTTAAAAAATCTTCTCACCAACACCAAACTCCAAATCCTTTCTACGTTTATCGGCGTAAGACTTTTGCCGATCTTGCACCACTTTCATTCTCTCTAGAAATTTCTCAACCCCTTACACTATTTCCTTACCATACCCAGTCCTATCAATTTCTTTTCTACGACCTCATCCCAATACAACAACGATCTACACTTTCTTCCGTACAATGCTTCATAAGGTGGCATGCCAATAGTTGACCGAATTGTTGTTATACGCAAACTCTTCTAGTGGAAAATATTGTTCCCAGCTGTTGCTCAAATCAAGCACACAAGCCCTCAACATGTCTTCCAAAATCGAAATTGTCGTCTCAGACTGCCCATCCCTCTGAGGATGATAAACGGTATTGAAACTTAAGGTAGTCCCCATAGCTTTCTGCAAACTACCCCAAAACTTCGACGTAAACCGCCGGTCCCGGTCTGAGACGATAGACACTGGCACTCCATGTAACTTTACTATCTCCCGAACATAAATTTAAGCATACTAATCTACGTGGAGATTCATCTTGACGAGAAAAGTAAGTTGACTTTGTGAGACGGTCCACTACTACCCTCACAGCATAATTTCTCTTTTCGATCGAGGAAGTCCCACAGCAAAGTCCATAGCTATGTTCTCCCACTTCCACTCCAGAATGTGCAATGTCTTTAGCAATCCATAAGGTCTTTGGTGTTCTGCATTCACTTGCTGACAAGTTAGGTAACTCTTAACAAACTCGGCAACATCGTTCTTTAGGCCTTTCCAAGAGTAATGTCTTCTCAAATCCTGGTACATCTTCGTTCCACTAGGATGAGCAGTGTAAGGTGTATCATGAGCTTCTACTAAAATCTCCTTCCTTAAATCTACATACTTAGATCCTTCTGTGTAAAATTTTTTTTTCAATTTTTTATGACCCGAGTATATCTCACACTTACCTTCATAAAGGTAATGGCACCGAATCTTTAAGGCATACACCGCTACAGCTAGCTCAAGATCATGAGTGGTATAGTTCACCTCATGCTGCTTCAACTGCTTTGAAGCATATGCTGCTACTTTGCCTTGTTGCATAAGAACACATCTCAAACCTTACTTTGATGCATCACTGTATATTACAAACTCTTTCGTAGGGTATGGGATCTCCAAAACTGGAGCTGAGGTTAACCTTTATTTTAGCTCTTGAAGTTGTCGTCACATTTCTCATTCCATTCAAACCTCTTATCTTTCCTCGTCAACTGGGTCAGAGGTGCAACTATTTTTCAAAATCCTTTAACGAATCTTCAGTAATAATGGGCAAGACCCAAAAAGCTACGAACTTCACTCACATTAGTTGGGGCCTTCCAATCATTCACCACTTCTACCTTTGTCGGATCAACCTCTATTCCTCGAGCAGTTACCTCATGCCCGAGAAAGACCACCCTTTCAATCCAAAACTCGCACTTACTGAACTTCACATACAACTTCTCTTGGCAAAGTGTCTCAAGGATTATTCTTGTTCGTGTTTGACAAGCCTATTTCTAACCCTAAAATACCGCAAGTGTATGGGTGTAGGCGTATATAGCGGAAAGTCAAGGTCGATCCACAGAGAAAAGGTTAATGCAGTTTGATACCTTAATTATATAGGATTATCCTAACTAGACACTAGAATTGGTTGAATGATTTTATTAAACTAACTTGCATGTATGAATAAACTAAATTACTAAATAAAACTGATTCCAATCAACGAGAGTGTATCCTAGGATTTCGATTTCAAGAATTACGCTAATGATAATTAATCACTAATTTATAAACCTTTAAAGCAGTATATTATCTATTAGGCGACACTTTATTAACCTAACCCTTCTCTCGGAGCAACTATGTCGTAGATCGATTAGAATAATTACTCGAGTCAATTAATCCTAACAACTCCAAACATCCCCTTAACCTTTGCCAACACGATCATGGACAATCACGCTATGTGTTGTTGTCTATTAACAATTCCCTTCTCGAAGAGGAACTATTAAACAAGTAAATTAAACCGAATTGGCCAGATTAAATTCAATTATAAGATTAACCCAAACACATAGATAAAAATAATCGGAGTCTATAAATTAAACAATTAAATTAACAATGTTGTAAAACCCTACTTTCTAATCCTAGGACACGAGTAGTTTAGTTACTCATGTCAACTCACAAATGAAAATAATAATTCAAAGAAAACATTGTTAAGAACTTGAAATAAACAAAGAATAATTAAACCCGATACTCGGCTCGTCAATCTTCGTCTTCTCGTTCTCCAATCTTCTACTCCAATGTAAAAGTATGAGATTGTACTATATCTGATTCTTCTAGAAAACTTGAACTTGACCTCTATTTATAAGTTGGGGTCGAAATTCTTAATCGATTAGGATAAGAATCCCATAAAAAACCCGAATATGCTTTTGAAAGGATTTCTTGCGCGACCGAGTCAGGCTGTGGCGCGGTCATTTCCAACATTCTGGAATTCAACATTGACGCCCTTTTGGTCGTGACCGCAAAAGGTATTTCTCGTGGTCGTGGTTCTTTGTGCTGAAAACCTCTTTAAAATCGAACATTTTGCCACAGCCGCGAAGCTTGTGTGTCGCGGTTGCGAAGGTTCACTCCAAACCAGTTCAAGCTGGTTTTTCCTCTCTTTTTACTTATTCCTTTGTCCGATAGTCGTAAGCCGTGACTTTTAACCCTGAAATGCTCAAAATACCTTAAAAACAAGTCAAGCACATTAACTGGTCCACGTATAACAAATCTACACAAGTCTAGACCAAATATGCATGTAAATATTATCAAATATAATCCTGAATCGACCTAAATACATGCATAATTAACTTGTAACAAAACCCCCCAAAATTAAACTGTTGTTAGTCCCAAACAACAAAACAAAAGAAACAAAAAGTACAAGTGATTATGCAATGATTTAGGGTGATTGGATGAGGAGTTCAGTTTCAGACTGATTTTTCTTGAAAAAACTAGGCAATATAATACAAGTGAGCATATGCGATACTGCAAAAATCAACTACTTTCGAGACTTTGAAATTTTGAATTATTCAATCCTCACCAGGTAAGTGTTTCACTCATCTCTCAAGTGTTTATGCTAAAATATATTTCCTCTCAAATTGAACTATATGTAAAGTCTACCATATGCTTGCCAATCGTCTAAACTAGACCTCGTACTCGACATGTGTGACAAAGGATAAAAAAAGGTCTTTCTTTTGATTGTAATTGTAGGTATCAATTCAATTTCTTCAAGTGAACATGAAGTGTAGTAGAGGTTGAGTAGGGTCAGGAACCGGGTTTGGGTTGTGAAGAACCGGGCCGGAGAACCGGGATAAGTTCAGTTCAGATTTGGAAGTTATTTGGTGAACCGGGTTGGCAGCGGTTATAACAGAAATCCGCAACGGTTTTGGACTGATGCATGAAAAACCGTTGTGGAAGACTCGTAGCAGTTTGGAAAACAGTTGAAACTGATTTTGATTCCAACTCCCAGAGTTTCTTGATTCGAGCTTAGCTTGTTATATACATTTGTTCAACATGTAAAGAAGAGTTGATACACGTAATTTTCCCTCTGAAAACACTACACAATCATTAGAATTAGAGAGCTAGGGTTCTTGAGCTCAATTCGGATTGTGAATTGGGGCTTCTAGTTTTCTGGGTTGTTTCTTGTAATTGATTGTTTAGTTGAGTGAATTGAGGTGTATAGAGCCTCCGTGGATGTAGATCACATTGATCGAACCACGTAAAAGCTTGTGTTCTTCATTTTATTTCGTGTTTTTGCGTTCGGTTTCTAGTGGTCGATTTTCAATCTGTTTTTCATTCGTTTCTGGTTTGAATTTGTTGTTTGTGTTTTATAAGTGTTCTCAAACCTAACAAGTGGCGCCGTCTGTGGGAAACATACACACAAACTCGAAGAAGAAGAAGAATGGCTGGAGTAAAGATGGATGTGGAGAAGTTCTCTGGAAAGAATGACTTCTCACTCTGGAATATCAAGATGAATGCGGTGCTGATTCAAAATGGCTTAGACTCTGCCCTTCTTCCTGTTGACCAATGGACTGATGCTGAGAAATCCAAGTTTCCAGAATTGGATAAGAAGGCTCTGAGTTTGATATTCTTATGCCTGGGAGATAAACCTTTGAGGGAGGTTCCGCGGTGCAAGAATGCAGTGGAGGCATGGGGAAAATTGAAGGAACTGTATCAATCAAAGTCTATATCAAACAAACTGCTTCTAAAACAGAAGCTAATGTCTTTCAAAATCTCTGATGATAAAGGTATTTCTGATCAACTTGATGAGTTTGTCAAGATGATTGAACAGCTGGAAGGCTTGGGGGTGAGTTTGGAGGATGATGATAAGGCCCTGATGGTGTTAAATGTTCTTCCAAAATCCATGGAAAGCTTCAAAGATGCACTGATGTTTGGAAGAGATGGGAAAAATCAGTTATGAATCCATCTTGTCAGCATTAAAGACCAAGTGCTTTCAGAATCAGGGAGAGAAGGGTTCTACACAAGGTGGAGAGGGCTTGAACATTAAGTTCAAAAAGAATTTCCAGAAGAAAAAGTTCCAGGGAGTTAAAGACAATAAATCTGGAACTCAAAATGTAAAGAAACAAGGTGACTGGGTTGAAACCAGGAAGTGAATCAAATGTAAGCAAACAGGACACTTAAAGAAGGACTGTCCATAAAAGAAGAAGAAGCAGGAGACTCAGAGGGCAGAGGTGGCAATGACAAAGCATCAAGAAGACATCCCAGAAGTCTTAAACATAACAGACACTAGAATGGAAAAGGAATGGGTACTGGATACTGGATGCTCATTCCACATGTGCCCAAATGAATCATGGTTCAAGGATCTAAAGAAAGAAGATGGAGGATGTGTACTGCTAGGAAATGATCACTCCTGCAGAGTCAAAGGCACAGGATCGGTTCAAATTAAAATGCATGATGGAGTCATCAGAACTATTTCTCAAGTGAGGTATGTCCCTGGATTGAAAAGAAATCTTTTATCCCTTGGCTCTTTAGTGGCAAATGGTTGTCAGTTCAATTCCCTAGATGGTTATCTTCACATCACCAAACACAATAAGCTGGTAATCAAAGGAAGGCAACACAATGGCCTGTTTATTTTGATTGGATCACCTGTGATAGGATGTGCTAAATCTGTAATAAGCAAAGAAGATGTGATTAAGTGGCATAGAAGACTGGGTCATATTGGAGAGAAAGGGTTGAAGGAGTTATCCAAGAAGGGTATCATTGGTGAAATGGGGAATAGAACACTGGATTTCTGTGACAAGTGTGCTATGGGAAAGGCAAAGAAACTGCCTTATGCCAAAGGGATTCATTCCACTCAAGAACCCCTGGATTATGTACACTCTGATATTTGGGGGCCTTCAAGAACATAAACACATGGAGGAGGAAGGTATTTTATGTCCATCATTGATGATTATAGCAGAAAAACCTGGGTGTATGTTTTGAGAAACAAGAGTGATGCATTTCTCAAGTTTAAAACATGGTTGAATCAGGTGGAGAACCTAAGAGGGAAGAAGCTAAAACATCTTAGGACATATAATGGCCTAGAATATCTGTCCACTGAATTCACAGAGTTCTGTGAAGAGAAGGGCATCACAAGGCACAGAACTGTCCCTCTAAACCCCCAACAGAATGGAGTTGCTGAAAGATTTAACAGAACTGTACTGGAAAGAGTTAGATGTATGTTGATTGATGCTGGGTTACCTAAATCCTTCTGGGGAGAGACAATGAATACTGCATGTTATTTGATCAACAGGTCACCATCATCAACTCTAGGATTTAAAACTCCAGAAGAAGTGTGGAGTGGAAAGACACCAAACTACCATGACTTAAGAGTATTTGGTTGTGTAGCCTATGCTCACATTAGGCAAGATAAACTTGATGCAAGAGCACAAAGATGTGTATTTCTGGGATATCCTGAGGGCATAAAAGGCTACAGGTTTATGGTGCTTAGAACAGGGAAACCAGAAGCTTCTTATAAGCAGAGATGTAAAGTTCAATGAAGATGTAATGGGATACAACTTTACTGGGAGCCAAGAGGAAGCTGATGGAGCTGTGGAACCTGAAAGAATTTCTGTTCAGGTGGAGCCTAATAATGAGCAGAGACCACCAGATGAGAATACACAAGCTCAGCAAGAAGATGACAGTTCATCAGAAGAGGAAGAAGGCCAAACTGAGATGGCAAATCTCAGAACCTATAGCATAGGAAGAGATAGGCCAAGAAGACAAATTCAAAAACCTGACTTCTATGGATTAGCTGGCAGTGTATTTTATGCACTGAGTGTAGCAGAAGACTTGGAGTTTCAAGAGCCTAGTAGTTTCAAGGAAGCAGTGAGTAGCAGTGAGAGTGAATACTGGATAGGAGCCATGATGGAGGAAATGGAATCCTTAGAGAGAAACCAAACCTGGAAGCTTGTAGACAAACCAAAAAGGCAGAAACTAGTTAGCTCAAAATGGATTTTCAAGAAAAAGGTGGAGGCTGGAAAAGCTGATAAGATCAGGTACAAGGAAAGGTTGGTTGCCAGAGGCTTCACTCAAAGGGAGGGCATTGATTACAATGAAGTATTTTCTCCAGTAGTGAAGCATTGCTCTATCAGGTTACTTCTATCAAAGGTTACTCAAGAAGACTTGGAATTACAGCAACTAGATGTCAAGACAGCATTCCTGCATGGAGATCTGGTTGAAAAGATATACATGAAGCAACCTGAGGGCTTTGTGATTCCTGGAACTGAAGAGAAGGTCTGTTTTCTCAGGAAGTCACTCTATGGGTTGAAACAAAGTCCCAGGCAGTGGAATAAGAAGTTCAATGAGTTCATGATGGGTGCAGGGTTCATTAGAAGCTTATATGACAGCTGTGTATACTTTAACAGAGGTTCAAGAGCTGAACAGGTGTTCCTGCTGTTATATGTGGATGACATGCTCATAGCCAGCAAGAGCAGTGACAAGATACAATAGCTGAAAGGAAAGTTGAATTCAGAATTTGACATGAAAGATCTAGAGGAAGCCAGGAAGATTCTAGGAATGGATATCATTAGAAGGAGAGAGACTGGAACATTATGGCTATCACAAAAGCAGTATATGGAGAAGGTTGTGGAGAGATTCCACATGCATGAATCTAGACCAGTAAGTATTCCAGTAAATCTACAGATAAAGTTATCCAAGGATCAGTGCCCAAAGACTGCAGCTGAGGAGATTCACATGAAGAATGTTCCATATGCCAGTGGGGTTGGCAGTTTAATGTATGGAATGATATGTAGCAGGCCAGACTTGGCCTATAGTGTGTCTCTTGTAAGCAGATATATGTCAAATCCTGGGGAATCACATTGGGAAGCCTTAAAACAGGTGTTAAGATATCTGAAGGGGTCTGTCAGTATGGGTTTGAAATTCCAGAGACAAGAAGCAAATACCACACCTTTGGTAGGATATGTTGATGCAGACTTTGCAGGAAATCTGGATACTAGAAAATCCATTACAGGGTATGTGTTTACTTTGTATGGTACAGCTGTGAGTTGGAAGAGTGTGCAACAGTCAGTGATTGCATTGTCAACAACAGAAGCAGAGTTCATTGCATTAACTGAGGCAATCAAAGAAGCTTTATGGCTTAAAGGAATTCTCAAGGACTCGGGAATAAGACAAAGCTGTGTTACTATTCAGTGTGACAATCAGAGTGCACTACATTTAGTGAAGCATCAAGCGTTTCATGAGAGATCTAAGCACATTGATGTTAGACTTCATTTTTCAAGGGATATCATTGAAGCTGGATCTGTTGAAGTCAAGAACGTGCATACTTTGGACAATGCGGCAGATTTTTTGACTAAGGCAGTTCCTAGAAGTAAGATGGTACATTGCTCAAGCCTGATAAGGCTTGAACAGTGTGTTTAATCCTGGAAGAAGAGAAGACAGTAAGAGGTGATGAAATGCACTTGAATTCATTGAGGTGGAGATTTGTAGGTATCAATTCAATTTCTTCAAGTGAACATGAAGTGTAGTAGAGGTTGAGTAGAGTCAGGAACCGGGTTTGGGTTGTGAAGAACCGGGCCGGAGAACCGGGATAAGTTCAGTTCAGATTTGGAAGTTATTTGGTGAACCGGGTTGGCAGCGGTTATAACAGAAATCCGCAACGGTTTTGGCCTGATGCATGAAAAACCGTTGTGGAAGACTCGTAGCAGTTTGGAAAACAGTTGAAACTGATTTTGATTCCAACTTCCAGAGTTTCTTGATTCGAGTTTAGCTTGTTATATACATTTGTTCAACATGTAAAGAAGAGTTGATACATGTAATTTTCCCTCTGAAAACACTACACAATCATTAGAATTAGAGAGCTAGAGTTCTTGAGCTCAATTCGGATTGTGAATTGGGGCTTCTAGTTTTCTGGGTTGTTTCTTGTAATTGATTGTTTAGTTGAGTGAATTGAGGTGTATAGAGCCTCCGTGGATGTAGATCACATTGATTGAACCACGTAAAAACTTGTGTTCTTCATTTTATTTCCTGTTTTTGCGTTCGGTTTCTAGTGGTCGATTTTCAATCTGTTTTTCATTCGTTTCTGGTTTGAATTTGTTGTTTGTGTGTTATAAGTGTTCTCAAACCTAACAGTAATGTGGGCTTAAGGTAAGGTAGGATATATTTGGATAAAAGTTACTTTCGGACTAATCAAGTTATTCCTAACCTAACTACCCCTCAATACAATCACTCAACCTCATTCTTCAAATTTCAGCAAATCGTCCCAAAAGAAATGACTTCTTCACCTTCCACAATCCTTACAACTTAAGTGCTTTTCAACCACATCTTGGGACTACCTGACTGTTTTAGTCAGCTCAAACAATTTAAGCACTTTATTTTCTAGCCTCTTCTCAAAAGTACTAAACAACGTATATGCAAAGCTTTTTTTTTTCAATTAGAAGAGGCTATTCTTCCTTGTTTCTCACTTATAATTTTTATTGTTCCCTTCATCTTTTGAATATCCACTAGTTTTCCTGTTTCTTCCCAATTTTTTTTACCCAGCTACCTTTCAATCCTCCTTCCTCTTTACTCAATTAGTCTAACTAGTGCCAAAGGCTTACATCGAAAGGTTTTTTGGCTTGTAATATAGAGCTATGAAATAACAGGCTTTTAATCTCAAATGGGCTAACTAGGGATAAATTATGAACTTTTGGTGCAAAAGGGCAACTGTTCATGGCTCAATAATAGGCTTAAAACAAAAACTGCCTAAGATCATTTCGTAAGTCACAACACATACTTGACACACTCTTAGTAAAGACTCAAGGAATGTTCTAGAGACTAATACACATATTCAATCAACATTCACACCGAAAGAAATCATACTACTTCGAAATAGGAGTACAATTAGGCTCAAATTCTCACAAGGTTAGTTTTGATCAAATATTATAAGTTCAAGCTCAATTTCGTCTGAAATCAACTGTCATGCTCTCTTATATGCCGATTTTGCAACGAATTCCAAAATCTTTTCATCATTAACCTTTCATCATCCATCTTTCCCTATTTTTTCTCTTTTTTTTTTTTTTTTTATATTACTTATTACCACTACTCTTCGAGTTTATCGCATTCTTATAGACTTTTCTTAACAAGTAAAAACATAAATCCCCTAAAATTAAACTACTAAGACACTTAAAACAAAACAATTAAACTAAAGACTTAACGACCCAACATGGCATATAAATAACACAAATGAGCTCACAGACCCAACAACTCCGAAAAGACACAAGTAAATGGGAACACAGACCCAATACTCCAAGTAAAGCAGCAAGAATAAGCACGTGGGCACACAAAACCACAATCAACCCAACAAATAAACCAGTATAATAGCCCACGACTAAGCAACAAGATGTAAATGAGCAAAAACGAACAAACAGTAAGACGCAAAAGAGCAAAAACAACAACAAAATCTAAATAGCAGCCAAGATGTCCCACGGTACACCCCCTCCCCGCACTTGGCTGAAAGCCAATGTTTGGAGGGAAAAGAGTGGTCCACCTTGGTGCTAACTTACAATCATTGTGGTGGTGGAGGTGGGCTGAAACCATGTTGACTCCAAAATTGAGCCAATGCCTCCCACTGAGTCCGATGTTGCTGTCTCCATGCCCTTTCTTTGTTGCTCCTTTCAAGGAGTGTATTCAAAATTGCTCGTTGGTTATGCATCTCGGAACTAATCGTTTGAATTGCCCCCTGGATTTTCGTGCGATGTCTATCCATAGTGGTGCGAAGTGATTGCACAATATCATTACAAACACGTACATCATCCCGGAGAGATGTGATGAGCCCTTCCACGTTCTGAGTTTGCTCGGATGTGGATGCAATATCTGCTGCTGCTCGTTTCTTCTTGGGTGGTCTCGGGGCTCTGCTGCAACCTTCGGCTGCTTGCCTTGATCGAAAGACATCAGAGTTCGGCCTCTAGGAAAGCTCAAGATCGTTTGGTAGTGGATAGGGCAAATTTGTTTGTATCATTGACACTTGTTATGGCCATTCCTATCTCGAAGGGGAGTCGAAGGTAGTGTCAGCATAAGTTCAATTTAATCAAGTGAGTCTTGTATGTAGTATAAGATGTTGGGAATCTAGAACCGGGTTTGGGTCTCAAACAAACGGTCCAGGAAACAGAGTTCTAAGTCAAAACAGTAAGAGAGGTTAAGAAAAACTGGGTTGAGTTGGTTAGTAACTGCCGTATGCAACGGTTATGATCTGTTGTGCCAGAAACCATTGTAGAAGCCTCGTTCAGCAACTTGCAGCAGTTTTAACTTAAATATGTTATAACTTCTTCATCATGTGGATTCGAGCTACAACACTTATATAGATGTAAATCACTTGTAATTGCGAGCTAGTTGTTCAAGTTTTCCCTCTGTTTACATTACACTAGTGAGAGAATTAGATTTCTAGGGTTCGTGACCTAATTCGGATTGTGAATTAGGGGTTTGCTAGATTCTTGTTAATTCTTGTAATTACTTGTGTAGTGAAGTGAATTGAGGTGCATAAACCTCCGTGGACGTAGATCATCATTGATCGAACTACGTAAAATCCCTTATGTTCATTTTTCTTTCATTTTCTGCATTCGTGTGTGTTCGCAGTTTTCTAAGTTTTTTAGCCGAACAGAGTTCTATTATTTTGAGTGATATTGATTTTCTCATAACAAGTGGCGCCATCTGTGGAAAGGTTTCTCACACAAGAAGAAGAAGAGAATGACAGGAATGAAGATGGGTGTGGACAAGTGTTCTGGGAAGAATGACTTCCCTCTATGGAAGATAAAGATGAAGACTATATTGGTGCAAAATAGGTTGTCAAATGCCCTCAAGCCTGAAGATCTGTGGGTGGAGGCTGAGAAACCTAAATATGGCGATGTGGATCAGAAAGCATTAAGCCTAATCATTCTATATCTTGGGGATAAGCCTTTGAGGGAGATATCCAGATGCAAGACTACAATCGAGGCATGGACCAAGCTAGAGGAGCTGTACCAGTCTAAGTCAGTTTCCAATAAGCTATTCCTCAAGCAGAAACTACTGGCTTTCAAGATGGTGGATGACAAGGTAATTTCTGACTAGTTAGATGAATTTACAAAGCTTCTTGATGAACTAAAGGATCTGGGAGTAAAGATTGAAGATGATGACAAAGCTTTGATGATGCTGAATGCTCTGCCAAGATCTATGGAGAGTTTCAAAGACACTCTTATGTTTGGAAGGCAAGATAAGTTGAGTTATGACCCAATTATCACTGCCTTGAAAATCAAATGTTTACAGAATCAAGGAGAAAAGAAACCAAATCAATCTGGTGAAGGTTTGAACATTAAGTTCAAAAGAAATAATCAAATGAAGAAGGGCCAAACTTCAAAAGATTCAAAGGGTAGAAATGACAGTTTTAAGAAATCTAGAGATTTGGTGGAAAATAGAAAGTGTTTCAAATGCAAACAAGTTGGACACCTAAAGAAGGACTTTCCACAAAAGAAGAAGAAGAAGGAAGGCCAAGGAGCTGAAGTTGCTGTTGTTGAACATGAAGGAGACACACCTGAAGTTCTGAATATCACTGACTCAAAGATGGAGAAGGAGTGGGTTCTTGACACTGGATGCTCCTTCCATATGTGTCCTCATGAAGATTGGTTTCAAAACCTCAAGAAAGAAGATGGAGGGTGTGTCCTACTGGGAAATGATCATTCCTGCAGGGTTCAAGGCACTGACTCAGTGAGAATTACAATGTTTGATGGAGTTACAAGAACCATCACCAATGTGAGGTATGTACCTGGTCTCAAGAGGAATTTACTTTCCCTAGGATCTCTTATTGACATTGGATGTGAATTTAAGTCTGTTGACGGTCACTTATACATAACTAAAGGACATAAACTGGTGATCAAAAGAAAACAACACAATGGTTAGTTTATTTTGATAGGAAAACCTGTTGTTGGCTGTGTGGGTAGTATTCTTGGCAAGAATGAACTGATGCTATGGCATAAGAGGTTAGGGTACATTGGGCAGAGAGTATTGAAGGAATTATCCAAGAGAGGCATAATTGGAGATGTAGGGAATCAAACACTTGATTTTTGTGATAAGTGTTCATTAGGCAAAAACTGCCTTATGCTAAAGGGATTCATACTACTCAAGCACCTCTAGATTATGTCCACTCAGACATTTGGGGGCCATCAAGAACTGAAACACATGGAGTAGAAAGATACTTCATGTCCATAATTGATGATTTCAGTAGGAAACTGTGGTTGTTTGTGTTAAGAAACAAGAGTGATGCATTCACCAGGTTTAAAGCATGGTTGATTCAAATGGAGAATTTAAGAGGCAAGAAGCTTAAGCATTTGAGAATTGACAATGGATTAGAGTACTTATCTACTGAGTTTACTGAATTTTGTTATGAGAAAGGAATCACAAGACATAGAATAGTCCCAATGAACCCTCAACAGAATGGTGTTGCAAAAAGATTCAACAGAACAGTACTTGAAAGAGTGAGGTGTATGCTGAGTGATGTTGTATTGTCAGGGACTTTCTGGGGTGAAACAATTAGTACAACATGTTACTTAATCAATAGGTCACCTTCATCAGCTATAGAGTTCAAAACTCTAGAAGAAGTATGGAGTGGCAAAGTTCCAAGCTATGCAGATTTGAAAGTGATTGGATGTCTTGCTTATGCCCATATTAAGCAAGACAAACTTGATCCAAGAGCACAAAGATGTGTGTTCTTATGATATCCAGAAGGAATCAAAGGGTACAGGCTATGGTGTTTGGAACAAGGAAGTCAAAAGCTCATGATAATCAGAGATGTTAAGTTCAATTAATCAGTCATAGGATACCACTCCACTGGAAGTCAAGAAGAATTTGATGGTGCTATTGAAGCAAAAAGGGTATCAGTTCAGGTGGAGCCTCAAATGGAAGATAATCCTCAAGGGATTGATGATCTAAATCAGCACTCAAGTGACAGTTCATCTGAAGAAGAAGATGTGAAAACTGGAAATCCAAACTTGAGAAATTATAGTATTTCTAGAGATAGACCAAGAGGGCAAATCAAAAGACCAAACTTCTATGGGCAAGCAGGAAGTGTGTTCTATGCAATAAGCATTGCTGATGCCATAGAGCATCAAGAACCACATAATTTCAAAGAAGCAATCACTAGAAGTGAATGTGAGCAATGGATAAGTGCAATGATGGAAGAGATGGAATCTCTAGTGAGAAATGGCACTTAGAAGCTGGTAGATAAGCCTAAGGGGCAGAAGCTAGTGAGTTCCAAGTGGATCTACTAGAAAAAGATTGAAGCTGAAGACACAGAAAGGATAAGATACAAGGCAAGGCTTGTTGCAAGAGGTTTCACTCAAAGAGAGGGCATTATTTTCAATGAGGTATTCTCTCCTGTGGTGAAGCACTGCTCTATCAGACTTCTTTTATCAAAAGTGACACAAGAGGACATGGAATTACAACAACTAGATGTTAAAACTGCATTTCTACATGGTGACTTGGTTGAGAACATATATATGAAACATCCTGAGGGTTTTGTGGTTCCAGGAAGTGAAGAGAAGGTGTGCTTTCTCAAGAAGTCACTCTATGGGTTAAAACAAAGTCCGAGGCAGTGGAATAAGAAGTTCAATGAGTTCCTGTTGAAGGCAGGATTCATCAGGAGTCTATATGAGAGTTGTGTATACTTTAATAGGGACTCTAAGGCTGATCAAGTGTATCTCTTACTGTATGTTGATGATATGCTTATAGCAAGTAAAAGTAAGTAGAAAATACAGCTGCTGAAGAAGAAGTTGGGTACATAGTTTGACATGAAAGATCTTGGGGATGCAAAGAAGATATTGGGCATGAACATTTTAAGAGATAGGGATTCTGGAATTTTGTGGTTGTCACAAAGGCATTATCTTCAGAAAGTGGTGGAGAGGTTTCATATGCATGAGGCCAAAACTCCGAGTGTTCCAGTAAATCAACAACTTAAATTGTCCAAAGACTGCAGAAGAAGTGAATTACATGAGAAACATACCATATGCAAGTGGTGTTGGTAGTTTGATGTATGGCATGATTTGTAGCAGGCTTGACTTGCTTATCGTGTGTCTTTGGTTAGCAGGTACATATCAAATCCTGGTAAAGCTCATTGGGATGCCTTAAAACAGGTATTGAGATACTTGAAAGGGACAGTGAACTTGGGATTGAAGTTTTAGAAACAAGTTGATGTTACTGTTCCATTGGTGGGATTTGCAGATGCAGACTTTGCAGGAAATATAGACACAAGAAGATCTATTTCTGGTTATGTGTTTACACTATATGGGACTGCAGTTAGTTGGAGAAGTGTGCAACAGTCAGTAGTGGCCTTGTCCACTACAAAAGCTGACTATATTGCATTAACTGAGGCAATCAAGGAAGCTATGTGGTTGAAAGGCATTCTCAAGGACATGGGGATTAAGCAGGAATGTGTGACCATTTTTTGTGATAACCAGAGTGCACTTCACTTGGTTAAACACCAAGCATTTCATGAGAAGTCCAAGTATATAGATGTAAGGTTACATTTTGCAAGAGATGTGATAGATTCAGATTCTATGGAAGTAAAAAAGGTTCATAATCTAGACAATGCTGTTGATTTCTTGACCAAGGCAGTTCCTGGGAACAAAGTTTAACATTGATCGAGCCTAATCAGGCATGAACAATGTGTTTGAGCTGTTAGAAGAACAAGGTAGTTTGGGGAAAGGAAATGTTCTTGAGTTCATTGAGGTGGAGATTTGTGAGCATAAGTTCAATTTCATCAAGTGAGTCTTGTATGAAGTATAAGATGTTGGGAATCTGGAACCGGTCCAGGAAACCGGGTTCTATGTCAAATTTAGTAAGAGAGGTTAAGAAAAACCAGCTTTGAGTTGGTTAGTAATTGCCGTATGCAACGGTTATGATTTGTTGTGCCAGAAACCGTTGTAGAAGCCTCGTTCAGCAACTTGCAGCAGTTTTAACTTAAATCTGTTATAACTTCTTTATCACGTGGATTCGAGCTACAACACTTATATAGATGTAACTCACTTGTAATTGCGAGCTAGTTGTTCAAGTTTTCCCTCTGTTTACATTACACTAGTGAGAGAATTAGATTTCTAGGGTTCATGGCCTAATTCGGATTGTGAATTAGGGGTTTGCTAGATTCTTGTTAATTCTTGTAATTGCTTGTGTAGTGAAGTGAATTTAGGTGCATAGAACCTCCGTGGATGTAGATCATCACTGATCGAAGCACGTAATATCCCTTGTGTTCATATTCTGCGTTCGTGTGTGTTTGGCCAGTTTTTTGAGTTTTTCAGACGAACAAAGTTCTATTGTTTTGTGTGATATTGATCTTCTCATAACAGGTAGGATCCCACATTTTGATAAATATATGGAACCTTCCTGTCTTCTCTCATCACTACCACTTGCATATTTTCCAGCAACTCCCATGTAAACTGGACCTCACCCCTAACCGGTATTAAGTCATCTAAATCAATATCATCAAAAGTTGCGGCATAGGTGTGATCAATCCTCCGATCATGATGCTGTGTTTCTGCTTCCGGATTCTGTTCTCGAAATGCTCCATCAGTAGCTTGGCAATATCAACTTTATGCCCATGAAGCATATTCCAGATCATCTGCAACTCTCATGCCCCTGTTTCTCTTTGTGCGAACAAAGTGTGGGCCAACATCTTCTAGATGTACCTGATTACAGGACTGCGAATCCAAGAAGCTTTTGCAGCATTAGCAACATACCTTTGGGGTTCTACAAGAGGGAGAGCGGCTGTCAACGGACCCTAAAACTCTTGCACATTGAACTGCTCCGGTGGGTCCTCTTTGGTGGCTTTAGGGAAGCCATAAATCTGATCCAGATGGGCATAAGTCAGTGAACGTTGCTTGCCCATCAGCTGGAATGTAATGCCATCTGGTCGGTGAGAATGCAATGCACTTTCTACTGTGATGGAAAATGTACTCAGAAACTCCAGTGTGAGTCTCGTGTAGGTACATTGTGCTTGCATGAACCTGAGTAGGCCTCCCTGGACCAGTAGGGCTCTGACATTATCATGCATGCCCATCGCTCGAGTCAATTCGTCATTCCTGAACTTGTTACCATAACCGAACGATGGCGAAGCTGCTCAAACCGAGCCTTGTGCTCGGTCCTTTCTAATGTAAACCCATACAAAGTTTGGCTATCATTTGGGTTCGGTGTTGGCGGTTCTTCAACCATGGACTGCTTACCTTTGCTACGGCTAGAGCTTTCCTTCTTAGGTGCCATTTTAGTGAACCTACACACACAAAACACAACCTCAATCTTCAACAAGAAATACGTTATATAAATCATGAACTACTTAAACAACTAACTATCATGCCTTTACCAACATATGTGATCAAAACACATTTTCACTTAAGCTCCAAGATGACTTTTAGATGTCCAAGACTAGCTCAATCATCCTTACATAACATAAACACTCCTTAAGAAACATGTAGCATTGTTACTTAATTTTTTACCCCCTCGACTATGCACATAGTTTAACAGATCAAACTATCGTGTAAGATGAATCATATGAACATCTAAGAAGCAATATGAAAGTCATCCATTATCTTATTACACCTATCAAGCATAAGAAGATCATAAAATCAAGTTTAAGCTACATTCGATCTACGCACACAACATTTTCGATGAAATTCCTCAATGACTAAAGCATGTTAAATTGCATATTGTTGCTATTCAATTAATCCAAACACAAATAACAAAAAAAATTCTAGCTCCAAAGACCACCAAAACTATCTACATTATACAACCCATTGGATTTCATCAACTAATATGCACTACAAGTGCCAATAACAATCAATTACGAACCAATACATCATCAAATTTGAAATTTCAACTAAGTTCGATGATAAATAAGCATAGTCAATAGATAAGAACAATTAAAAGGTCAGGTTAGCTTCATTTACTGAATGAATTTAGTCGAAAAATATGAATTTGGAGGTGCCCCAGGTTCGTCCAATCGGTCGTTCAATTCCAAAATTGGTGGTGCAAGTATTGAATTTTCGTGTGTGTGTGTGTGAGAGTGTTTGAGAGTAAGTTGTGGGTGTTTTTAGCAAGAATTTGTGAGGTGTGTGAGTGTGTGTGTTTTTCGTAGAAGAATTGAGAGAGGGAAAGAATGGTAAAACCTGAGTAATTTCGTTTTTAAAATGTTGGGCACTATCGCAACCGCACAAGATAGGTATTGTGGTCGTGTTATGTTGAACTCAGATTTGCGAGTTCTGGGTCATTTCTGTCATGGCCGCGAAACGGGTCCCTCGTGGTCACGATGCTTCAATAGAATATTTTCTTTATTACTCCATCCT
Source organism: Ajuga chamaepitys (assembly GCA_958295605.1). Lineage (NCBI taxonomy): Eukaryota > Viridiplantae > Streptophyta > Magnoliopsida > Lamiales > Lamiaceae > Ajuga > Ajuga chamaepitys. Next base: position 17,256,053 of record OY282502.1, read on the forward strand.
TGTCGCGGCCGCAAGAGGTATACCTCGTGGTCGCGACTCCTCTGCCTTGGCTCAGCTCAATTTTCTCTGTCTTTCAACCCCCCGCTTCTTGCTATGCTCGTCCATGTTGGTTCCTAAAATATAAAAAACACAAAAAAACACGCATAAAAGCATAAAAAAATAAAAATAACAAAAATTACGAAAAACAGTAAACATCGGGTTGCCTCTCGACAAGCGCTAAATTTTACGTCTTCAGCCCGATGACCCCCATTTCTTTATTAACCGAAGACCAACTAACTATCTTTACTTGCTCGTGGATTAATTAAGATTTTATTTAGCAAGTTTGGACTCTTCACAGTAGTATAAACGACACAACAATTGTTCTTTTCGTTTAGGCTCGCTCTATTATAAATGGGAAATGTGATTACTTCGTTTGGAATACGAAATGTCAACTTCCCTTTAGGCATGTCTATCACCGCTTGACTTGTTGCCAAGAATGGTTGACCTAAAATGAACGGAACATCTATATTTCCTTGCATGTCAACAACTAGAAAATCACTAGGGAATTCAAAATTTTCAATTCAAATAAGCACGTCCTCTACTACTCCCAATGGCATTAGTATTGATCCATCCGCCAATCGGATAGTAGTAAAGATTTGCTTGATTACCCCTAGTCCGAATTTTGCATACATTTTAAGAGGCATTAAGTTGACACTTGATCCTAAATCACACAACACATTTTTGAGCTCTTGACTACCAATAGAACATGCTATGGAAAAACTCCCTGGATCTTTCTTTTTGGTAGCCCTTCTTATGCAAGTATTTATGTTCTTTGGGAGACTCATGTCTTTCTTCATTATTGCCTCTTTCTCGCGTGCATCATCTTTGAGTCCTTTGGCTCACAATCAGCTTTCATGACACTTCTAACCGGAAAATCTTTCATGACCCTCGTTTTCTCACTTTCTTCCTCGGGTTTGTCCTGCACTATATAAAACGTACTAGAACGTTCTAAAGGAATTGGGTTAGCAGATATATTATCATGTAAACCAAATTCAGATGAATTATTAAAATAAGAAAGTAGTATTTTCTTATTTTTGTCGTCGCTGCTTTCTTTCTTTTGATGTTCGCTTTCTCACTTGCTAATCTTTTCCTCTTTGATCGTTCCTCCTTTGCCAAATCCTTCTTAGCTTCACGCTTTTCCAAACGCTTAGCATGTTCGATGTAGAGTTGCTCATTCCTCTTTTTAATGGCTACTAGAGGAAATGGAACGGGAGGTATGTATTCAGGGACATCTTTTCTCTTCAGTGGTGCAAACTCAGATTCGGCCACTTCCTCTTGGTTTTGTTCAATCCCCTTTTTAGCTTCTTTTGACTCTTGACTCTCTTGTTTAGCTTGAGTGGATAGCATTACACTGCTCCCTCGGATTGATGACATTATCGCTGGGAAATTATCCCTGCTTGTGTTGAGCCCCAACAATCTTTATCAATTGACTTAAGTTGCTGGATATTTCTTTCATATTCTCTCCCAACTACTTGATCTCCGCTCCTTGACTAGTCACTTGATTTTTTAGCTCAATAAATCTTCCATCCATCTTTCTCTCCAGTTGAGCTAATTTTTCATCATACTTTGCGAACTGTGACTGTAATATTTCCTCTTATGTCGGCTTTTGGCCATCATGGATCATACCATTCGTAACAGCAAAACTTGGCGGTGGATTAAGTGAATTTTTCATGTTGCCATAAGAAAAGTTTTGGTTATTTCGGTTAGGTGGATACTGATTGTGCATCGGCTGGTTATTCTGGAAGTTATTGAAGTTTCTTTAATTTACGAAATTAACCTCTTCAACATCTTCCTGTCCCGATGACTGCTGTGCTGAGGTATGAGTGTGATGTGCTAACATCAAACTAGTTAGTAGACTTACTTGGTTAGTCAAGGCAGTCAACTGAGAGGTAATAGTATCATTTGGCTCTGCTTCTACAACATTAGCCACTTTTCTTAGCCGATTCCTCTCATTCGGCCACTAATAGGTAGTTCTGGCCATTGCATCCAAAACTGAGAATGCATCCTTAACGTTCTTTTCCATCAAACGACCCCCTATTGTTGCATCTACCTGGTTTCGTGTCGAAGCAAGTAATCCACTGTAAAACTTACACACTTGTTGCTTCTTTGAAAACCCATGTTGGGGATAACTCTGGATAAGATCCCGGAATCGCTCCCACGCTTTGCTGAATGGTTCTTGATCCATCTGCCTAAACTGATTGATCTTATTTTACAAATATAACACCTTGCTCGACAAAAAGTATTTCAATAGAAATTTTATGGTTAAGTCTTCCCATTCTGTTACATCATGTAGCGAGTTAAACCACTGAAGTGTTTTGTCCTTCAATGAGAATGGGAACAACCTCAATTTTACTTGCTTGTGTGGCACATGATTTATCTTGATCGTTTCAGTCAACCTGCGAAACTTATTCAAATGCACATTCGGGTCTTCTAGTGCGTTCCCACCAAACTGATTCTGCTGAACAGTGTTTATCAGAGCGGGCATCAACTCGAAGCTATTAGCATTCAGTGGCAGTGGTTGCACTCCTCTAAACTTTTGATTTGGCGTAGGGCAAAGACAATCGCTTATGGGTATGTTGTCCTCATCTAACTCATCTTGTCTGATCTGAGCACGTCTCTGCTACTGTGGTGGAGGTTGTTGTTGCTGCAGGCTAGTAACTCTGTCATCCAAATTGACTAACCTCCGATATCTGATTCAATGCTTCCTCTTAGTTCAGATTCTACGGAGCGTAATCCATCTCGACCGTGTGGTTACTTCTTGTTCGATGTCTATGGGCAGCCACCTCAATCTCAGGATCTAAAGGCACAAGATGCTCTTTCCCTTTTGATCTAGTTTGCATACGAAACCTGAAAACACCACCAAAAAGAAATATCACGTAATACAAAACTTAAATAAATAATAAAAATGAAAACTAAACAACAAATTGAAACTGCAGAAAAATAAAATCTAGTCTAGTATCCTCCTATTACTTAGGATAAAAACTATGACACTTAACTTATTCCCTGGTAACGACGCCAAAAAACTTAACAGACCTATTTCTAACCCTAAAATACTGCGAGTTTACGGGTGTAGACATATATAACGGAAAGTCAAGGTCGATCCACAAAGAACAGGTTAATGCAGTTTCATACCCTAATTATCTAGGATTATCCTAACTAGACACTATAATTGGTTGAATGATTTTATTAAAATAACTTGCATGTATGAATAAACTAAATTACTAAATAAAACTAACTCCACTTAACGAGAGTGTATCCTAGGATTTCGATTTCAGGAATTACGCTTGTTAGTGAAAACAACTCAAGAACACACAACTCCAAAGAATCTGAAAAATGTACGAAGAAAAACACTCTGAATTCACACTCACAGTTCGGCCAGAATGTAACCGAACTCAGCTTACGCAGAACAGGAAATAGAAATGGATCAAACACAGTTTTAACGTGGTTCGTTCAAGATGAACTACATCCACGGAGGCAAGGCACACCTCAATCCACTAAGAACTTCAATCAATTACAGAGAATAAGCTCAAGAAACGAAATGCCCAATTCTGGATACAAATTAGGGCACGAACACTCTATCTCAAAATACTCTCTCTAATCTAACAATACAGGAGATAATGCTACGTAGTGATCTTCTCCTCAATGAGAGCTTTACAATGATATATGGATTGAAGCTCGAATGCAACTGGATAGGAAGTTATAACTGCATGAAGTTCACGCCGTGTTCGTTCAGCTACAGGACAAATGTGACGGTTTTCTTCGTCACTAACTGCAACTGCTTCGTCACAAACGATAGTTACACCAACCAACTCGAACTCGGTTTGATCATGACCAGTCTGTCTTCTTGATGCTAAAACCCGGTTTATACCGCCGGTTCTCCACTCCCTAACTCCGGTTCCACATTCCCAACACACCATATTACAAAGTATAGGCTCACTTGATGAAATTGAACATCACCTCACAAATCTCCACCTCAATGAATCATGTGTGCCTCTTCCTGCCTCACCACTGCCTTGTCTGTTAAAGCTCTTCATGACATTGCTCAAGCTGCAGCAGGCTCGAGCAATGCTCCACTTTGTTCCCAGGTACACCCTTAGTAAGAAAATCAGCAGGATTATGCAATGTGTGTACCTTCTTCACTTCCACAGAACCAGAATCAATGATATCCCGAGCAAAATGCAACCTAACATCAATGTGCTTTGACCTTTCATGAAATGCTTGGTGTTTCACAAGGTGTAGAGCACTTTGATTATCACAGTAAATCACCACACACTTTTGCTTGATGTCCAAATCTCTCAAAATCCCTTTAAGCCAGATTGCTTCTTTGATGGCTTCAGTGAGAGAGATATATTCTGCTTCTGTTGTTGAAAGTGCTACAACTGATTGTTGTACACTTCTCCAGCTGATGGTTGTTCCAAATAAGGTGAACACAAATCCAGAAATAGATTTCCTAGTGTCTATGTTTGCTGCAAAATCAGAATCAGCAAACCCCTCCAATGCAACAGTGCTTCCATTCACTTTCTTCTCAAACTTCAGTGACAAGTTCACTGAACCCTTCAAATACCTCATCACATGCTTCAAAGCTTCCCAATGTTCAACACCTGGGTTTGACATGAACCTGCTCACTAAAGAAACAGCATAGGCCAAGTCAGGCCTACTACAAATCATCCCATACATGAGACTTCCAATTCCACTTGCATAAGGAATATTGCTCATATGTATGACCTCCTCTTCAGTCTTTGGGCATTGTTCTTTGGTTAGTTTCTTCTGCAGATTAACTGGAGTGGAGAGAGGTTTGGATTCATGCATGTGGAACCTCTCCAAAACCTTCTGTAGATATTGCCTTTGAGATAACCAAAGAACTCCAGCTTCTCTGTTCCTCAGTACGTCCATGCCCAAAATCTTCTTGGCATCTCCAAGATCTTTCATGTCAAATTCAGTGTTAAGTCTGTCCTTCAGCCATTGTACACTCTTCTTGTTCTTGCTGGCAATCAGCATATCATCCACATACAAAAGAAGAAAGACTTTATCTTGCTTTGAACACTTGTTGAAGTAAACACAACTATCATAAAGACTTCTTACAAAGCCAACACTGATCATGAAGTCATTGAACCTCTTATTCCACTGTCTTGGACTTTGTTTGAGTCCATACAGTGACTTCTTCAGCAAACAAACTTTGTCTTCTTGTTCAGGAACAACAAAGCCTTCTGGCTGTTTCATATATATTTTCTCAATGAGTTCTCCATGTAAGAATGCTGTTTTTACATCTAGTTGTTGTAGTTCCATGTCCTCTTGAGTAACCTTTGATAAAAGCAACCTGATTGAGCAATGCTTTACTACTGGAGAGAAAACTTCATTAAAATCAATCCCTTCCCTTTGTGTAAATCCCCTAGCCACCAATCTTGCTTTAAATCTCACTTGTTTGGATCCTGCAGTCTCTAACTTCTTCTTGTATATCCATTTAGAACTCACAAGTTTCTGAACTTTTGGTTTATCCACCAATATCCAGGTCTCATTCTTTTCCAGGGATTCCATCTCTTCAATCATTGCCTGAATCCAGTGTTCACCTTCTTCACAATCTAGTGCTTCTTTAAAACTACTAGGCTCTTGTGGTTCCAGGTCTTCAGCAACACTCAAAGCATAATAAACACTCCCTGCTTGACCATAGAAGTCAGGTCTATTGATTGTTCTTCTAGGTCTGTCCCTTCCAATGATATATTCTCTCACATTTTGTGAAGGTCCAGCTTGTTCTTCTTCTTCTTCAGATGATGAATCACTATCTTATAGATTCTCTTGTTGTTGAGATGTGTGATCATCTTCAGCAGGATGCTCCACCTGAATTGATATCTCTTCATTCTCTTTAGCACCATCAAGTTCTTCCTTAGAGCCTGTTGAAGTATAAGCCATCACATTCTCATTAAACTTTACATCTCTACTTGTGATTATCTTCTGATTTCCCTTCTCTAGACACCACAATCTGTAGCCCTTTATTCCATCTGGATATCCAAGAAATACACATCTTAGAGCTCTTGCATCTAACTTGTCTTGCTTGACATGGACAAAAGCAAGACAACCAAACACCCTTAAACCTTCATAACTTGGTTTCTGTCCACTCCACACCTCTTCAGGTGTTTTGAACCCAATCACTGATGAGGGTGACCTGTTAATGAGATAACATGCTGTAGCAATGGTTTCACCCCAAAATACCTTTGGCAACCCAGCATCCAACAGCATACACCTTACTCTTTCAAGAAGAGTCCTATTAAGCCTCTCAGCAACCCCATTCTGTTGAGGATTCATTGGGACAGTCCTATGTCTCTTGATTCCTCTTTCTTCACAGAAGTTTTTGAACTCAGTTGAGAGGTATTCCAATCCATTATCAGTCCTAAGGTGCTTCAGTTTCTTCCCTTTGAAATTTTCCAGTTGAATCAACCATGTTTTAAACTTATGAAAAGCATCACTCTTATTCTTCATCAACATGATCCACACCTTTCTACTGTAATCATCAATCAAAGACATGAAATACCTTGCTCCACCATGAGTCTCTGTCCTTTCAGGACCCCATATGTCAGAGTGGACATAATCTAATGGCTCTTGAGTTGTGTGAACACCCTTTCCATAGGGCAGCTTCTTGGACTTGCCCAAAGCACACTGATCACAAAACTCCAGGTTTTGATTTCCCATGTTTCCAATTACTCCACTTCTTGACAGTTCCTTCAACCCTTTCTCTCCTATGTGTCCAAGCCTCTTGTGCCATTTAACAAGCTCAGAACTGCTCAAGACCATATCAACACTCCCAACAACAGGTGAACCAATCAAGATAAACAACCCATTATGCTGTCTACCTTTAATCATCACTTTACCATGTTTAGTGATATGCAAGAAGCCATCCACTGAGCTAAACTGACAACCACTGGTTACCAAAGAACCAAGAGATAGAAGATTTCTTTTAAGGCCAGGAACATATCTCACATTAGAGATGATTCTGACCACACCATCAAACATTCTTATGCTCACTGATCCAATTCCTTTGACCTTGCATGATTGGTCATTACCCAGGAGAACATTTCCACCATCTTCTCTCTTCAGTTCATCAAACCATGACTGGTGTGGACACATATGAAAGGAGCAGCCTGTGTCCAAGACCCATTCCTTCACCATTCTTGATTCAGTAACATTTAATACCTCTGGAGGATCTTCTTGAAGGTCAATGGCAGCAGCTTCTGCCCCTTGGTTTCCTCCTTTCTTGTTTCTTTTAGGACAATCCTTCTTCAAGTGACCAGGCTGCTTGCACTTGAAGCATTTCCTCTTCTCAACCCATTCACTTCCCTTCTTTGGATTAGAATCTCCTGCTTTGGAGTCCTTAGAATTCTGTCCCTTCTTCCCTTGCCAGGGTTTCTTGAATTTAACATTCAAACCTTCTCCAGATTGCACCATGCCTTTATCATCTTGAGTCTGGAAGCATTTAGACCTCAGAGCCTTCACTATCCCATCATAAGATAGCTGCTCATCTCTCCCATACATCAAGGCATCCTTAAAACTTTCCATGGATTTTGGAAGAATGTTTAACACTATCAATGCTTTATCATCCTACTCCATTTTCACATCCAGGTCTTCCAATTCCTCAACCATCTTAATAAACTCATCAAGTTGGTCAGAAATTACCTTATCTTCAGTGATCTTGAAGGCCAACATCTTCTGCTTTAAGAACAGCTTGTTGGAAACTGACTTAGATTGATACAACTCCTCCAACCTCTTCCATGCTTCTAAGGAACTCTTGCATCTTGAGACCTCTCTTAGCGGTTTATCACCCAAACACAGAAAGATAAGACTGAGGGCTTTCTTATCCACTGATACAAACTTGGGTTTCTCACTTTCTTCCCAAGAATCAAGAGGTATCAAAGCAAGATCAAGGCCATTGTGAACCAAAACTGCATTCATCTTGATCTTCCACAGTGTGAAATCATTTCTCCCTGTAAACTTCTCAAAGTCCATCTTCATACCAGCCATTCCTTCCCTTCTTCAAGCTGTGAGAGTTGGTTCCCACAGACGGCGCCACTTGTTAGTGAAAACAACTCAAGAACACACAACTCCAAAGAATCTGAAAAATGTACGAAGAAAAACACTCTGAATTCACACTCACAGTTCGGCCAGAATGTAACCGAACTCAGCTTACGCAGAACAGGAAATAGAAATGGATCAAACACAGTTTTAACGTGGTTCGTTCAAGATGAACTACATCCACGGAGGCAAGGCACACCTCAATCCACTAAGAACTTCAATCAATTACAGAGAATAAGCTCAAGAAATGAAATGCCCAATTCTGGATACAAATTAGGGCACGAACACTCTATCTCAAAATACTCTCTCTAATCTAACAATACAGGAGATAATGCTACGTAGTGATCTTCTCCTCAATGAGAGCTTTACAATGATATATGGATTGAAGCTCGAATGCAACTGGATAGGAAGTTATAACTGCATGAAGTTCACGCTGTGTTCGTTCAGCTACAGGACAAATGTGACGGTTTTCTTCGTCACTAACTGTAACTGCTTCGTCACAAACGGTAGTTACACCAACCAACTCGAACCCGGTTTGATCATGACCAGTCTGTCTTCTTGATGCTAAAACCCGGTTTAAACCGCCGGTTCTCCACTCCCTAACTCCGGTTCCACATTCCCAACACACCATATTACAAAGTATAGGCTCACTTGATGAAATTGAACATCACCTCACAACACTAATGATGATTAAACACTAATTTATAAACCTTTAAACCAGTTTATTATCTATTAGGCAGCACTTAATTAACCTAACCCTTCTCTCGAAGCGATTAAGTCGTAGATTGATTAGAATAATTATTCTCTCGAGTCAATTAATCCTAGCAACTCCTAACAGTCCCTTAACCTTTGCCTACACGATCATGGATAATCGCGCTATGTGTTGTCTTCTATTAACAATTTTCTTCTCTCGAAGAGGAACTATTAAAAAAGTAAATTTAAACTAATTCGCCAGATTAAATTCAATTATAAGATTAACCCAAACACATAGTTAGATAAAAACAACTGGAGTCTATTAAACAATTAAATCAACATCGTTGTAAAACCCTACTTTCTAATCCTTGGACACGAGTAGTTTATCTACTCATGTCAACTCACAAATCAAAACAAGAATTCAAAGAAAACATTGTTAAGAACTTGAAATGAACAAAGAATAATTAAACCCGATAATCGACTCTTCGATCTTGGTCTTCTCGCTACATCTACTACTCTAATGTAAAAGTATGAGATTGTATTATATCTGATTCTTCTTGAAAACTCAAATTTGGCCTGTATTTATAAGTTGGGGTCGAAATTCTTAATCGATTAGGATAAGAATTCCATCAAAAACCCGAATTTTCTTTAAGAAGGACTTCTGGCGCGACCGAGTCAGGCTGTGGCGCAGTCACGTCCAACATTCTGGAATTCAACATTAACGTCCTTTTTGTCGCGACCGCACAAGGCATCCCTCGCGGTCTCGTTGCTTTGTGCTGAAAACCTCTTTAAAATCGAAGTTTTGTCGCGGCCGCGAAGCTTGTGTGTTGCAGCTTCACGGCCGTGACGGTTCACTCCAGACCAGTTCGGGTCGCTTCAAGCCGGTTTTTCCTCTTTTTTTACTTGTTCCTTCGTCCGACAGTTGTAAACCATGACTTTTAACCCTGAAATGCTCAAAATACCTTAAAAACAAGTCAAACACGTTAAATGGTCCACGTATAACAAATCTACACAACTCTAGACTAAATATGCATGTAAATGTTATCAAATATAATCCTAAATTGACCTAAATACATGCTTATTACGTACATCAGTGTTGCTCCTTGTCTCTTGAATATACTAGTATGTCATCTATGAACAAGATGACAAACTAATCGAAGAAAGGATGGAATACACGATTCATCAGGTTCATAAAAATTGTTGGCGTGTTACTAGGTCTGAATGGCATAACTACGAACTCGTAGTGACCATATTGGATTCTGAATGCAGTCTTAGGAATATCACTTTCACTAATCTTCAATTAATGATGCCCCGATATCGGATCAATCTTATAGAAAACTCTGGCACCTCTGAGTTGATAAAAAAAGATCCCCAATCCTTGGAAGTGGGTACTTATTTTTTATTGTGAGTCGGTTTAGTTCACGATAATCAATATACATTCTCATAGACCCATCATTCTTCTTTACAAACAAAACCAGTGCACCCCATGGCGAGATACTGGGTCGAATAAAACTAATGTCAAGTAATTCTTGAATTTGTACTTTCAGCTCTTGTAACTCTTTTGGAGTCATTTGGTATGGAGCTTTGGACACTGGAGCAGTTTCAGGCACCAAATCTATGGCGAACTCCACTTGTCTATCCGGAGAAATTCCCAGAAAGTTTTTTCGAATTTCTTCACAGTTGGTACATCAACTGCAGTCAACTTTTCAGGTGAAGCTCCATAACATTCACTAAAAATCCTTGACACCAACCTTTCCTTAGCATCTTCATAGCTCTCATGGTCGTTAGGAAACACGGTGTTGACTTCAACTTGGCTCCATGAAAGACCACCTCTTCACCACTTAGTGATCTCAGGGTTATCAGTCTCTTAGAACATTTAATATCCGTTCGATGTCTAGCTAAACAGGCCATACCTAAGATTATGTCAAAGTGATTCATGTCTAACACATATAGATCAACCATAAGACTAGTGTTATGCACTTCTAAATACATGTTCCTTATGATTGAACCAACAATTCATTTGTTTACCTTAAAGTATGCTTATTTCAAGTGGTTTAGTAGCTAAGCTACTCTTTAATCCAGTTATTGCACAAAATTTAGTGGATACAAAATAGTGTGTGGCACCAGTGTCAAAGAGAGTCAACATACCTGACATAGTAATAGGGTTCTTCTCAGCTTCCTTGCGTTGCCGCTAACATTCTAGCTCTTCCACCCGTGCCCTAGTTAGGAACCCTTTGTCCATTTGGACAATGGGAAGCGGTGTGTCCTATCTGGTGGCAACGGTAGAATATGTTCTGCCTAAGCAAACATTCATCTCTATGCAGATTTCCACATTTGGGACATGCCGCAATCCTTACCTGTAGCGCAGTCTTGGATGGCCCACCACTCCTTCCCTTCTTATTAAAGTTTTTCCCCCCCTTTTGGTCTTGACATTTTCACTTTGCTAATATTCTCCACCGACCTCAACCTCTCTTTCTCTGTTTCTAGCAGATATATCTCCTGCCCTTTCAACTGCGTCTTCATAAGTCATTCTACCAAGTCTAGTTAGATTATGACTAATCTCAGCACGAAGACCATTACAAAATCTCTAGGCCTTCTTTTGTGGTGTATCTACCAAATGCGAGGCAATGCAACACATATGGTTGAACTTGCGCTCATAATAGTCACCTTCATACCTCATTGGGTAATGCTTAGGAATTCTATCTCCATCTTTCACGGTACACACGAGGCTAATATTATTCCTTAAGCATCTCTTGGAACTCGACCCAAGTTAACCTTTCCATTCCTCAGTTGTTCTTAGCCTCCACTGGTCATTCCACCATGTTATAGGATCCCCTTTCAGCTGGAAAGCAGCACACGATACCTTTTGCGCATCGGTGTAAGCCATATGGTGGAAGATGCTCTATAGTGTGAGCAACCATTCTTCAATAGCCGCCAGACCTTCAGACCTGGGCGGCTTGAAGTTGTTAAGCTGAGCAATTATTGGCTTGAGTAGGCTCATGATTCTGTGGGGTATTTTGAACTACCCCTGGTAAAAGAGTTGCGAGGCCAGCCAATAATTGTTATCCATCCGACACAATTGCCTGTGCCCATCCACCTGTATTAGCGATTCATTCACATGATTTTCATTGGCTATCCTAGTGGTTGTGGTCCTACATTCCAAAAGAGAACAACTTATAGATCCGCAACAACATTTGAAAAAAGATAAGAAATAAATGAACAAAGAAGGAAAGAGAAACAAATAAAGAGAGATAGAAAGTTTCAACTAAATATCAATAAATAAATTTTACTTATATTACAAAAATTTGAAACCTAAACAAGGAAATTGTTGCTTTCACTAAAAGAGAGTACAAAACATCAAGACTATATTCAATAGGCTGGCCCAAAACATTTTCAGGCTCAGTCCACTTTTATAGGTACAACTTGTTTTAAAACTTTTAATCCAACAACTAAATTACAATAAATATATAGATTGAAATCATAGAGAAATACAAGAAAATTGTTATACTTCTTCCGGGCCCAAAACAACACATAAAAATTACAACATAATAAAGAGAAGTACAATATAATATATTATGTTATATATATATATATATATATATATATATAGATAGATAGTCTCGAATGAGGCAAAAACTTGTGCACACCAGGTGCACAATAAGCCTTATTAGCACCTGGGGTTTTTAGGGGTTTAGGGTTTTTTTTGTTTTTTAAGGTTTTTTAAGGGTTTTAGGGTTTTTTAGGATTTAGGATTTTAGGTTTTTCTTATAGAGTTTCTAGGAGTTTATTCGGGAGGGTGTATAATAAGCTTATTGTGCACGCAAGACCCACTCCTCAAATGATGTGGGGGAGGGGGCGGATGAGATATGCAAACTTCTTAATTCCGTAATGCAAGGTCTGCCCTATGGTGTTCGTATATTTCCACACATGAAAACATACCTAGAAACTTAGCCACCCTATTGAGGTCACATTTTTATTCTAAAACTTATTATTATTTTTTCTCCTAATCTAAGTAAGAAAGAAAAAATCCTCCCCTCCCCCCCCCCCTCCCCCCGGGTGACTCGAACCCAGGACCAAAGGCCTAGGTAGTAGATGCTCTGCCACTTGAGCTATCCAACTTCATCTTTATTCTAAAACTTATTAGTAATATGAGAAGTAGCTCACTATATGTATAAGTCTGCCTTGTTTCATCCCATGCTCCGTCATATCTACTTACCGCTATGATATTATCATTATGTTGAATTCAAGGAGTTTTTGTACGATTGCGTTGCCATATCCACATATTATCTAGCCCGTGCATGAGTCCCACTATGATAGCATGTTAAATTCATCGCGACTTGGTACGATCCAACATTGAAGCTTGTCTACAACATGGAAGAGATACTTAACCATCCTAGTGAAAGTTATATTCTAGAACCAATCAATGATATGATGAGTAAGTCATTAGGCTTATAAGTTTGTCTCACTTCCTTTAATCTACTCTCCCTATCCCCCAAAGATACACATTTCATTTTTTACACAAATTAAGAAAATGTCTTTAGTGTGCTTGGTGTTCACTATTTATTTTGCTAGACTATAACGTAAATGTACGGTGTAGTTAGCAAATAACGGTGGTTAATATCATCTAACAACTAAATACTTAATTATTCATACCTAACTAGCTTTAGACAGTCGAATTTAAGACATGGGTTATAAACTATAAATTAACAAAATAAATAATTATAACTAATTAAAGTCACAACTGGACAATGCACGAATGACAATTAATAACAAGAACGAATTTATTAAAATAATTTCAATTATGTTTCACCTAACATTTCAATCAATTTACTAATCCTTTAACCGAATTACGTTATCTATAAGAAGATCATAATTTTAGTTTAAACCTCCTTTTGGAATGAATAAACAATAAATTACATGCAAGAGTTATTATTTCTAATCAACTACTATATACGCAACTCCAAAACACATAAGAGAACATTCTCAAACTTCTCAATTCTTTTAAATTATAGTGTTATATGCTCTAAGCCTGATAATAAATCTCTTCTCTTTATTGAGGGTTCAGAAAAAATAACGTGCCTAACAGTTGATAAAATAATTGCACAATCAATGAATTAGTAACACCCAAATAGAGTTCATAAAATGAGGTTTAATTAATGAAACAACATCAAAAGATCCACGATAGTCTACTTTTCTGATTTAGCTAGACATATGAATATATAAAATACAAATCAATCTAGAAAAATTCATGTCTTCTATAAAGAATACAGAAAAGATAAAACCAATTTGTGGTTGTAAATATTGGATTTTATGCTCTCGACATTTCCCTTGGTTTGCTCTCATCCTGACATCGAAAATATTGATATTTGATATTATTTTCGCAGTTCTCTATGTATTTGGGAAGGAAATAAGAGGGATGGGCCGAAAATCTACTGAAAAACGATAAAATTGTGTATTTGGACGACTTAAATTGCATGACCCCTGCAAGGTAGGACGCGCAACACCCCTTATTTTGTCACTCCCTAAGGTAAATTGCACAACGCGTGCAAAGTCACATGATCAGGCCGTGCAGCCAAAACTGCACTTATAACCTAACTTCGATGCCATATTTGGAGGTTTTCCAGTGATATTTTGGTGTTATTTCTTTCAAGAAGTGTTGTATTCTAAGAGTTGGCTTTTCAATGTCATTAGTTTCACTTCAATTGATATGTATAGCTTGAGATATAAGCAAAATACAAGAGGTGTGTTAGGACAGATCAAACTATAATTTTCACTTCAAATAGAATTTTAACGACGTTGAAGATGGAATTGGAGAAAGTGTTTCTTCTTAAAAGTTATAGATATTTTCCTCGGGTTTTCAATGAACCAAGAGTTTCTACATAGACTGTTATGCTCATTCTCCTATAACTGCACAAACCAAGGCCCAATTAAGTTTTTAGCTTCAAAATCGTGAAAACCACTACAAAATGAACAAACACATAAGATCTTTATAAATTAAAGAATTTAAGCAAAAAATATTAATTAAACGTGTATTCTACTGAAATGTGATACTTAAATGAGCCCCAAATTCGTGGATAGATCACTTTCATCACTTGGAAAAACACAAAAGTCAATCCATAAATTTCCTTTCACATCCTTATTTGATTTGGAGTACATGGAACTAATAGATACTCCTTCTGTCCCGGTGTAATTGACCTACTTTTCCTTTTTGTTTGTCCCAACTTAATTGGCCTAACCCACAAATAATAAATTTCTCTCAAAATCTCCACCCTCAAAATCTCCACTCTTAATCTCCACCTTTGAAAAAGTCAAAGATTCCACAAAATTTATTTTTTCTTAGTCTTCGTGCCCGGCCAAGGTAAGCCAATTAGGCTGGATGGAGAGAGTAAGTCGCAAGGAAAACGTCTATAATTTGGAACGGACAGATACACAAGAAAAATTAACCTATTTTCATGGGACGAAGGATGCATCAATGTGGAGACAACTCGCTTGAAATTCATAAGTAAATCATGATTATAAGGAAAAAATGTGATGAACAGAAAGTCCAGTACGTACACATACATATATATTATTTTTACTCTAAAAATGGTGTGTTAGAAAAGTGTATCTACTGATATATATTTTATGAGGAAGAAACCTTGATATCTACTGCAGCAGCACTTTGTTCACATTATGCATGTCACAACCTTACAAGGATTCTGAACGTCAAATCTGCTATCACGATAAATGTATTTAGCACCCACGTACAATCTTACGCTCCCGATACAACCAAAATTACTACATGACAGCGACAAAGAAGCCTAGCTATCTCCAAGCTCAAAATTTAAAGAAAATCTAAACATCAGCGTGAAAACATTTGTTCGTATTCATCATCTTTTACATAAATCAAACAGTGATATATTTGAGCATAGCCCCGCGAATCTTTTCCATATACTCTGCAGCTTGTGTCTGCATCATCAAGTTGAGTGAAAAGCATTATGAACCCACTCTAGAAGAAAGAAAACTAAAAGAAGCATGAATCTAGAGACCACTCTATCCCAGGAGAAAATCCTATCAAATTGAGTACTTAACAAGATACTATGAGGAGATGAAATGTGAGATTTGTAGACCGAGTAGTGCTAATCAGAACAGGAAAACAAAAAAATGGAGTTATTTGAAGATCACTTATGAATATGAACATTGCACTTAGAAAATGAAATCTTTAAATATCAATTGATTATTATGTCATCATCTGAACAGAACAAAACGAAGTGCAATTAATGGATCATAACAAAAAAGAATTCCACTATAAGTTTTCTCACCTGGTTACCCTGATATGCACTTGCAATATTTTCATCAAGAAGTGTCAACAAAGATCTGTTCAACTCATTCAGCTCAACCATGTCCAATAGCTGCATAGTGTAAACAAGACGTTACCAATAACTCAAAGGGTACCGCAAAATGTAATCTAAGAGAAGAGGGCTTGGTTAAAACATAGCATACAGTAGCCTTGATATCCTTTGATGTTAAAAGTTTCATCAAACTCTTCCGTGCTGTTATGAGTTCAGATTGCATTTTGTCATATGCTTCTGTAAAGACAAACAGATAGAAAGGTTGGTCCAATAGTCAAATAAATTTCTTTCAGTCCTTTCGTTTCTTCAAAATCTAACCTATGCCTTCTTCCAGGGCTTTTTGCAGTGATTCTAACTCGATTATCCTGTCTTCCACATCCTACAAGGAAAACCATATAATAGGCATTAAGTGCTTCTCCTCACCCATCTACTGTACTGAAAACAGTATAAAGATGAACCTGGGTCTTGGACACAGCGAACCTCAGTTTTCCCAGTTCAAGTTTGATGTATGAGAAAAATTCCTCATTTAATCTGCATGTTGGTGCCAGTCATATCATATCAAGATGGTTGTCATAAATATAAAAGATATGAGAAAAATTCCTCATTTAATCTGCATGTTGGTGCCAGTCATATCATATCAAGATGGTTGTCATAAATATAAAAGAATGGATGTCTGGTAACATTACAAGTTCTAACAACCTATACTACCAACTGACAAGTTATGGGGAATGTTGTTTCGAACACTACAAGCTGCACTAGCAAGAGACAAGTTTTGGAGACAATGCCAGTTGTTTCCAAATAAAATAGAAGAACACGTCTGTTAGAAATTAGATGTCACTTATCAGAAGCTAATATTTCTCGAATATAATGTATTGACTGTGTGCCTCTTGTATGTTTAAAATTCAACTGTTCCAGTTAGGGGTGTTCATCGGTCTGAAACCGAACCGAATTAACAGAACCGAAAACTGAAATCCTTAAAAACTGCTAACCGAAATCGAACCGAAAATTATCAAAACCCGAAATCAACCGAACCGAAATTTTTCGGTTTAGTTGCGGTCAAAACCGAAAACTGAATTTTTACACTAATTTTTAAGTTTTTCACTAAAATAAAATTTTGAATATTAACTGCATTTGAATAAAAATTCTTGATATAAAAATGAGTTGGTCGAAGAGTCAACTTTTCTTATTATCCAAAAAAGTACAGGAGGCTAATCAGAATGGACGTGAGAAAGCAACAAACTACGGTGATGCAGATTAAGTTTTATTTGCCCCTTAGTTGTTACTTGTTAGATAGAAAATGAAATTTAAATGAAATGAAATTAAAATGCAAATGAAAGACAAATGAGGAGGGGTTTTAATTTAAGGGGTACTTAATTCGGTTTTTCGGTTTCTAATGCGGTTTTTATTGGAAAAAACCGAATCGAACCGAAAACCGAAATATTGTTATATATAAAACCGAAACCGAACTGATCAAGAGAAAAATTGAACCGCATTTTACATTTCGGTTCGGTTCGGTTCGGTCGGTTCAGGCAGTTTTTTCGGTTACAACCGAATAGTGAGCACCCCTGGTTCTAGTGAATATGCATATTGGCACAAATGAACAATGAATCGGACTGTGCATGCCAAGATATATCAGAACCATTTAGATGAATTTACAGAAATAATATCATCATTATATGTGTCGATGACTCCATAGAACACTCAGTCAACAAAATTTAGGATTCGCTTCTGCTTCTTTGTACAACTCTGTGTCCACATACTAAGATTGTTGCTTTTAGTGTGCTGTAGTATTAATAAATTGATCAGTCTATGATCATAGCCAGAACTATATCAGCTGGATTTTCCCAGGCACCATTTTAAGATATTTCAAATTTCACCTAGAATATTATAGTTCTGTCATAACCACATTGCTTCGGGATACAACCAACATTTCCCAGCCTATTGAATGCATTCTCCGTAGCTTGTTCAGCCATGGTATACTGGAAATTTCCATAGAACCTCAAATCAATTGAAGTAGGTATATGCAGTAAGTATCACAAGAATATGCTCAGCTGAAGTATAAGCAACCCTCCTGCACCCGCACCCACCTTTCGAGACATTCTCATGCATGCCACTGATGTCTGACCATGTTATTTGAGTGTATTTTCTGTGTTTCAAACTTGAAATTTGGATATAGATTTGGCCATGACAAACAAATTGATATTATTAGACTGAATACTTCATAAATCTTAATTCAACCAAGGAGGGACATCCTGCATGAAATATTGGTTCTTGGCCTGTTCATTCTAAAAGTGAGGAGATATACAGGAACAGATTCATTTAACAGTTTCATTACTCTTTTGGATGATATTTGTCATTATCAATATTACAATACATAACAAATTATTTGATGAAGTGGATTATGAGTTTATGAATTTGCTAATTAGGAATGACTTCCAAGAACGTAAGAGCTATCATCATGTGCAAACGTTGGTAAATCAAAAGTTTTATATGCAATGAGAAAGATGTAACTCAACACGTACAAGAGCAAGAAGCTCACCGAGGCCTCAATCTAGCAATCTCGAATTCAATGTCCTGTGCTTCAGTATCCAGAAAATACTCAACCAATGCCTCTATAGTATCCGGTATCACCCGAGACTAATGATTAAAAAAGAAAACAACAGGTAGATCAGATTCTACGAAATGCAGCAACCAATAAAAGCAATTAGTCCTTCCTCAATAGGCAAACTAATTCAACATTTTGATTCACTAAATTGGTTTGAGTAATTGCTCATAATGTCTTGTAAATTTGCAGAAAAAACTTCAATTTGTGTGTATAGATAGAAAAGAAAACGTATTGAAGGGCCGACCTCACGAAGAAGTCGGCGACGGTCCTTCTCTTCTCGGACTTGGCGTTCGAAAGCTTCACGGGCCTCAGAATCCTTCTCAAGGCGCCGCTTGAATTCTAGCCTCTGTATGTGCCCTGCCTTTGGAGCTCCCAAAACACCTTCTGGGTCCTATCTTCACAAACCAAATATCATTTCAACAATCACGGAGAAAGCAATTTCAAATGGAGAATTTAACAAACAGTTTGTGTTAGTAGTGTGGTTGCTACCCATCCAATGCAGCGGATTGTAGTTGTTTGATTTTTGGGACTTCTCCATTTGGTAATGGTGCTTGGAATAGCTAACTTGAAGCAGAAAGAAGTGGCCATGAATGGCCGTTACAGGTTTTTTCAATTATCCGTTTGATATTTGCTTCCAAATGTCAGTAATTTCCTCTTATATTTCCGTATAGAATTTATGGATACAATTAACGACCATCCAAAGAGCCCAGCTGGGAAACTGTCCAGTGGCCCAATTTGGGCACCTTTTTAGGGCCCGATTTGAGTACATTTTTTTTTCTTGGTGTAAAAAGTTATGGGCTATATATGCCCTTCAATTAGTTTTAGGACTTTATCCTTTCTTTTTGACTGTTTCTTCTTCATATAGTGTTGTCTACTTTTATTTTATCTCAAATAAACAAATAATGGGAACTGTATGACTTTAAAATTTATCATTAATTCGCATTTTGGTAAAACATAATCTGAAGTAGTAGATTTATATGCAAAATCAAGAACACAGTTTCAGATAAAAGAGAGCGATTTAGTAGTTTCCACAAATATCATTAAGTAAATGAATTTCATACACAATAAGGGGTGAAGGACCTCCTAGCAAGAATGTAGGCGATCTTATTAGCTTGCCTACAAGTAATAACATTAACTAGGAAACTGCGTTCTCGAATTATGATTGTTTAATGTTTCGTTGCATTTATATCCATCGTGTTGATATCAACCAGCGTTGTTATATCGGGATCGATGATCAAATCGATTTTACTATCAATTAGAGGTTCAACCGTTGGTTCAACCGCTTCAATAAATAATAATAGTATTTTGTATTTTAAATACAAAACATGCAATTTATATTAATTTGTAAGATTATTATGATAGTTAGAAACTAAATTTATAGTAAATTAGTAATTAGTAATGTGCAATTAATTTATAAACTTAAGGCAACCATTCTCATCTTGATTTTCACGAACACAACCCTCCACCATCACTGACCTGTTTGTCTCCTCCTTCTCTTTCTCTGCCAAAGAAAAAAGCACAGGAATATCATATCACATATGCAAGTAATAGATCTCAGATAATCTCAGATCTGTTCTCTTCTCCCTCACAACAAAACATGCACATCACACACTCACAAGTAATTGAGATCTGGTGGTTTTTTCTCTTTTACAACCGGTTGTAGCGGTTCCGGTTTTTATCGGTTCCTAGCGGGCGAATTCAATTTCAACCGATCCAACCTGGAATCCAGTTATAATACCCCTCTCAGACCGGATATGTGGCTGGTTCCCGGTTGAATCGGCTGGTCCGATCTGGTTATGATAACAGTGACATCAACCACTCCTTTAGCATCTGCCTCCAAAATTAGATTTTGTAAACCAAACCCAAGGCCTCACATCTTTACAATACACTATAAAAATCTTATCTTTTATGTCTTTCTATTTGCTTATCTCATTTAGCGAGTTAATTCTCACGTGATCGTGCAGTGATTCTATATAATATGTGCGTGAAATATATATATATATATATATATATATATATATATATATATATATATATTAAAATATATGATATTTAGGTTAATCGATCAAAATCGACCAAACATTTTGTTGAGGTTAATTTGCTAATTTTGCATCAAACTTACTTAGTTATTCATTCATTTTGATGATTAGTTAAATTCTAACAAGTAATCAAAAGCTACAAGTTGTTTACAATTATAACTAACTATTAGCTACATAACTAACTCTTATTCATAACTAACATATTTAACTTACTACTCTTTGTTGCTTCTTTGGTGCTACAATAGTCTTGCAACTTCTTTTTGTTTGGTTGCTATTAATACTCCAATATACTCTTGTCAAATGATACTAGGGTAGGTGACCATTTTATGTAGACATGTTATGCTCCATGCTTATTACAAATTGTACTTATTCTTGATAGCTCAGTTATGAACCTCTCCAACTAATACTTTCTCGTCAAGCTTAGGTAATATTTTCCCTGTTAAGTTTGGCTAAATTAAACTGTAGATGTTTGAAGCCAGCTTACACCTTTACAGACAATAAGAACAAAGAATTGTACAAACTCAAATAAGGACACATACTTACAAGTTTTAAGGAAGACACATGATTACACACTCAATAAGAACACATGATTACAAACTCAACAAGAATAAAATGAATAAATGAAGATAATACTAGATACAAGACTTTAGACAAATACAAAACCAATAAGAGCGCTATGTACAACTTAGAACATTGGGAACAATTTACACAAAACCTAGTGGAATCCTTAAGGAGAACTTTGCATTGGGCATATTAAACCTCTTATTTGAAAGAGGTTTGGTTAATATGCCAACATTTTGATCTTCAGTGGAGAGACGTCATACTTGTTGAGAATTGGACAACCACGAAACGACAAGATAAACGAAAGGAGAAAAGAATGAATAATCGCACAAGAACACACGAATTTGGTAACCCAGTTTGTTACGAAGCGTAACTACGTCTGGGGGTGATATCAAGCCAGGATATGTACAAAATATGATGATTTTCGAAAATACAATGAGTGGAGAAGGATACAACTATTTATAATAGTTAAAATAACTCTAAAACTTGTCCCCCAAGTTTCAGCCGCCTCTACGGATCACGGCCACGACCCCGACTCACCCCCGCGAGGCTTATCATCAAAACAACGTTTGCGCCTGCGAAAGCCAGTCGCAACTCGCAACTGTCTGTTCGACCAAGGTTCCCACTTTTCACTCCCTTGGTTGCAGCCGCGACGGCTTGAACCACCTTTGCGCACCTTTGTTCGCGGCCGTGATATCCCCTGCGCCACTTTAGGTTTCACATCCAATAATCTCCCACTTGGAGACTAAAACATCCTCTCCATTCAACTCCTCTTGAGCTCGTCTTTCCGTTTATGCTCGGTATCACCATCTCCTCTTCTTCTTCAAGTTCCATGGCTAGTTGAAGTTATGCATAACTTCAATTTCTCTAAGGTCACCACCTTAGTAAACATGTCAGCTGGATCCTCACTCCCGAGAATTTTCACAAGTCGCAAGGCTTTCTTTTCCAACAGGTGTTGTATGAAATGATACTTCAATTCAACGTGCTTCATTCTCGAATAAAAACCGAATTACTAGCCAAGAAAATTGCATGCTGACTATCGCTATAGAGTACACTATTTTCATGCTCTTTCCCATGTTCACCCAAAAAACTTTGTAACCACACCATCTCTTTGCTCGCCTCCGTCATGGCTACGTACTCCACCTCCTTGGTTGACAGTGCAACCACCTTTTGCAACTTCGATGTCCAAGAAATCGCCATACCATCGTAAGTAAAGACATAACCAGTCGTACTCTTTCTCCCATCAAGATCGTTCGATGCTAGGTCCGCATCAACATAACCAACTAACTCAAAATTTCTTCCATCAAAGCACAATGCTTTATTTGTGGTACCTCGCAAGTACCTTAGAATCTACTTCACTGCCTTGTTTCCCCGAATCAACCCATGAACGGGCTACTACTCCCACTACATGTCCAGTATCCGGACGAGTACAAACCATGGCATACATGATACTGCCAATTGCCGATGCATATGGAACATTCATCATTTGGGTACGTTCCTCTTTAGTACTCGGCGACTCCTTCTTCGACAGCTTAAATTGACCCCCCAAGGATACATTAACCGGCTTCGAATCCTCCATGTTAAACCTTTCAAGGACCTTCTGGACATAATCCTCCTGCGAATGATACAACAAATTTGCCGCTCTATTCCTTTCGATTCTCATACCCAAAAGTTGCTTCGCTTCTCCAAGATCTTTGATGGAGAACCTCTCAGACAATTGCTTCTTCAACCTCTCCAACTCGCTCGGATCGACTCCTACAATCAACATGTCATCAACGTACAGTAGTAGGATAAGATAGCTTTTGTCAAACCTCTTGTAGTAACAATAATGGTCGACGTGGTATCTATGGTAACCAATCTCCATTATGAAATTGTAGAACTTCATGTACCACTACTTCAGAGCTTGCTTCAACCCATACAAGCTCTTCTTCAACTTGCACACAAGATTTTCCCTTCCATCTACCACGAATCCCTCCGGTTGTACCATGTACAACTCCTCCACTAAATCACCATGAAGGAATGTTGTCTTCACATCCATCTGATGTAATAACAGGTTTTGCGCAACCACCATACTCAACACCATGCGAATTGTCGTCAACTTCACAACAGGAGTAAATACGTCCGTATAATCAATACCGTACCGTCGCTGGAACCCTTTCACAACTAGCCTCGCCTTGTAGCGCTTGCTACCATCGGCCTCCTTCTTGATTCGGTAGACCCACTTGCTGTGCAATGCCTTCATGCCCTTGGGAAACTCAATCAATTCCCAAGTGTCATTCACACGAAGAGATGCCATTTCATCTGCCATTACAGCCTTCCATCTTCGTCTATCACCAACTTGCTCTGCCTCTGCAAAGCTCCCAGGTTCACCACCATCAGTCAGCAATAAGTAGTAGTTAGAGGGCGAATACTTATCTAGATCATCTAACTCGACAGTACGGGGCTTTGCAGCATTAGTGCCGAAATCTTTCAACATATCCTTGTACATTACCCGTTCATTGAATACTACATCCCGGCTGCGAATTACCTTTCGACTTTGCTCAACCCATAGCCTATAGCCAAACTCATTGCCTTCATATCCAACAAACGTACACTTGATGGATTTTGCATCTAACTTACTTCTGTCAATAGAATCCACAAGAGCGTAACCAACTGAACCGAAAATACGTAGGTAAGATAAGTTTACCTCCTTTCTAGTCTATTCCTCCTCGGTTATCCGATTGTCCAAGGGAACCGATGGACCTCGGTTGATCAAAAACACAGTTGTGCTCACTACATCTGCCCCACAAAGACTTAGGCAAGCCGCTCTTCAGTCTCATACACCTTGCTCGCTCATTCAGTGTTCTGTTCATTTTGTTAACCACACCATTCTACTGGGGTGTTCCACGTACAGTCCTCTCCGTACGAATCCCATGCTTAGCACAATAATCCTTGAACTCCTTGAGTTCATACTAACCTCTATTGTCGAATCGTAAACACTTCACCTTCAGCCCCATCTCATTCTCAACCAAGGCTTTCCACTTTCTGAAAGCATCAAATGCATTAGGTTTGCTCTTCAAGAAATAAATCAATACCTTTCGAGTGGAATCTTCGATGAAAGTCATGTAGTACAATGATCCTCCAAGAGATGCCACCAGCGCTGGTCCCCATAGATCGTTCTGGACCAACTCTAACTTTTGTTTCTTCAGGGCCTTGCCACTCCTCGAGAACTCACGCACCTTTGTTTCCCGAATACACAGGCTAGCTTTCATAGTTTGCAGGCCAGACAATCTACCTTTCAAACACATCAATTTCATCCCTTTCTCGCTCATGTGGCCCAACGACAGTGCCACAAATCCACATCACTATTACCATTCACAAGGTCAAGGAAATCCTACGAATTACTAGTCATGTATAGCGTTCCTTCCTTCTTACCCCGAGCTACTATCATAGCTCCCTTGGTAATTTTTCAGTTGCTATAGCCAAACGTTACCACGTAATCTTCCTTGTCAAGTTGTCCAACTGAAAGTAAGTTTCTCTTTAATCCAGGGATATGTCTCACTCCATTCAACATCAACTTTGATCCGTTTAATGACTCAACCTTTATGTTTCCCTTTCCCACGATTTTTAGGGGTTCATCATCCGCCAGATATACCTGTCCAAAATTGCTAGAAACGTAATCTTGCATAATACCAATATTACCGCAAGAATGGAATGATGCGCCGGAATCTAAGACCCAAGATTCCATGGGACTGCACACGCTCAAGATCAACGCATCGCCAACATCTTCATTCGTGGCTGCGTTCGTTGTCTTCCTGTCTGCCTGTTGCCTCTTGTTCTTATTCGGCGCCTTGCGCTGGTGTTTGAAGTGACCTAGCTTATCACAATTTCAGTACTTCATAGAACTCACGTTCTTCTTTGTCTAAATCTTCCCTCTGGATTTCGACCTCCCTATAAACTGCCTTCCCTTCGGTCTGCCTCTGTTCTTGGTGTTCAGCGCTGACCCTGAGGACAATCCTGATCTTGATTCGTTCCTACAAATCTCTTCCCCAATCATCAGATCCCTCACCTTTGTCAAATTCAGCTTAGTGTCTGTAGCGCTAACGACTGTTACTGTACTGGCCCAACTGTCTGGCAGAGACGATAGCATAATTAGGGCCCGAATCTCATCCTCAAATTTAATCTTCACCGAGTCCAACTGTGAGGTTAGCATGTTGAACTCATTCAGGTGCTGTTATACCGGTGTTCCCTCTGCCATCCTCAAATTAAATAGTTGTCTGATTAGATGGACTTTGTTCGCCGTCGATAGTTTTTGATACATCTCGTGCAAGGTTTTCAGCATCTCCGGTGTAGACTTTGCGCCTATGGTATGGTAAGTCACTTCCTTAGAAAACGACCGACGCACCGTGCTCATCGCTTTCCTATCCATTAACTCTCACTCCTCCGCGGACATCTCTCGGGCTTTTCCTTGAGGGTCTGGTGCAAATCCTTACCATAAAGGTAATCTTCAATTTGCATCCTCCAAAAGCCATAATTAGTTCCATCAAACCTCTTCACCGAAATCTTTTCGTCGTTCATCGTGAATTTTCCCAGGAAATGAGCCTGATGCTCTTGATATCAGTGGTAGAGAATTGGACCCACACACAACCATGAAATGATAAGATAAACGAAAGGAGAAAAGAATGATCAATCGCACAAGAACACACAAATTTGGTAACCCAGTTCGTTATGAAGCATAAATACGTCTGGGGGCGATACCAAGCTAGGATATGCACTAAATATGATGATTTTCGGAAATACAATGAGTGGAGAAGGATACAACTATTTATAATAGTCAAAATAACTCTAAAACTTGTCCCCCAAGTTTCAACCGCCATTACGGGTCGTGGCCGCGATCCCAACTCGCGCTCATGAGGCGTATCCTCAAAACGTTGCACCCGCGATAGCCCGTCGTGCCCACAACTATTTGTTAGACCAAGGCTCCCACTTCTCGCTCCTTTGGTCGTGGCGTCGCGGCCGCGAGCTCTGCTCGCGTCCTTGAACCACCTTTGCGCATCTTTGGTCGTGGCCGTGACTTCCCGTCGCGGCCGTGATATCCCCTACGCCACTTTAGGCTCCACACCCAACAATACTTCTATTTCCTTTTACTGAACTTTTTTCTACACAGAGTGAACATCTACCTCAATGTGCTTGGTTTTGTTGTGAAAAGCTGGATTAGAGGCTAGGGATATTGCTCCCATATTGTCACACCAAACTATAGAGGGATTAGCAATGATAAGACCAAGTTCTTGAAACCATATTTGATCCAAACAAGATATGTTGTGGAAGCAGCAGATGATCTCTATTCAGATTATGTGTTGCTTCTTGCCACAACATCTTGTTTCTTGGAACTCCTTGTTACTAAGTTTGGTCCCAGATATACACAAAATCCACCAATACATTTCCTATCATCAAATGAACTTGCCCAATCCGCATTAGTGAAGCATTGCAAGGATAAATTTGAAAAGGGTTTGAAAGTAAGACCATAAGTTATTTTGGCTTAATATACATTCGCACCCTTTTGCAAGCACTCCAACGATTTATTCTTGGAGCTTTTAAATTTTTTGATGGTTTGTTTAAAATATAGGATAAATTTGTTCTAGTCATTGTTAGATACTACAATGAATCAATGGTGCTTCTGTATAAGGATGGTGAGTTAAATAGCTCACTATCTTCTAGATATAGTATGTGTTTGGAATTATAAGGTGTAGGACTAGTCTTGCAATCAACCATATTGATGTATGTTAGGATCATAAACATATTTATGTTGGTTAAAGATCAAGGAGTCATTAATTTTGTGTACTTCTATCTATGTACTTCTAGACCCAGAAAGTATTGAACTTCTCCTAAGGTCTTTAGACCAAACTACGTGTTTAAAGCTTTTATTATTTGTTGTATATGTTGATTGTTATCTCCAGTGATGAGAATGTCATCAATAAATACTAACAATAATAGAAGCTTTTTTCCAACTTGCTAATAAAAAACAAAAAGGAGGAATCACTTATTGATACTTTGAAGTTTAATGAGAACATAATTTTTTTCAAAGTATCTTCCAAGATCTTGGGGCTTGCTTCAAGCCATTAAGAGATTGTTTAGCTTTCATACATGAGTGTGATTTTTATTATCAAAAAAACCTTCTGGTTGGTTCATGAACACAGTTTCCTTGAGAGTGCCATGCAAAAATGCATTATTGATATTGATATGTTGTATAGACCAGCCTTTTGTAATAGCTAAGGACAAAATTATTCTAATTATTATGGGTGTTACTACAGGGCTATAGGTTTCAAAATAGTTTGTGCCAGCACTTTGTTGAAACCCTTTTGCCACAAGCCTGGCCTTATACATTTCTATTAAACTATATGCCTTTTGTTTAACTCTAGAAACCCATCTAATCTGTACTACTTTAATGTCATCAGTTCTTGGGACAAAAATCCAGGTTTTATTGTTTGCTAAAGCTTGCAATTCAGCTTCTAAAGCTGCATTCCAATCAGGACTAGAGAGAGTTTGAGCATCAGAATTAGGCTCTAAAGGATTTGACTATAGTAAATTTACCTTTCGTTTGAATATGCCTAGCTTGGACCTAGTTAACAGATGATGAGTGTTTTGTGGGTGTGAACCAAAAATGGATGAGCTAGTAGAAGAAGAATTGTGAATAGAGGGATTGTGAGTAGAGAACTCATTAGCCCTTTGATTTTGAGAACCATCCCACTAGAGTCGTAAAGAATAAGTAGTTGCTGATTTTGGGAAGCACTATTAGCATATTCTCTTAATTCAGTAGAATAAGTATCTTGATTAGATACTAGTAGTGAATTCCTATTGGGAACTACAAGTAGAGGTAATAAGGACAAACAGGCTTTGTGACTTTGCATAAGTCATTAATAATAATTTTTGCAAAGCACTAATTACTGTTATGCTGATATGAGCTCTTCCAGATGGATCTAACCACCTGTACCGCTTATGAAAAAGGCTATCGCTAGAAATAAACATCTGGAAGATCTATAAATAAGTTTACTTTTTTTATTATTGTTATATGGTTTTAAATAAGGAAAGCAAGTGCAAACAAACATTAAGAAAGTTGTAATTAGGTTTTTTATTAAAAAGTTTTTAAAAGGGAGACAGGTTACCTAGAGTAGGCGTGGGAAGCCTATTGATGATGAACACAATAGCTCCGAAAGCATCCCACTAAAATTGTATTGGTAATTCTGTTTTTGCTAGTAAAGTCATCATAGTTTTAACTAGATGTTGATGCTTTCTTTCTGGCTTTCCATTCTGAGGATGTGTGTGTGGGCATGGATGTCTCACCTTAACTCCTATTGAATGTAAGTAAGTTAAAATTGGCCTATTCTTACCTCCAAAATCAGCTTGAAAAACTTGTATTTTGTAGTTGAATTGCCTTTCGACCATCATATTGAACTATTTAAATACATTTAAGGCTTCACTTTTAGTGTTTAGAGGAAAGATTCATGTATATCTAGTGAACTCATCAACAAAATATATGCAATATCTCAAATATTTCAAGAGCTCGAGTTCCAGCTGGCCCCCTACATCGGAGAATATCAATTAAAATGAGCACTAGTTTTTAAGCTTGTATATTGAAAAGATATACCATGTATTTTTCCAATTTTGCAAGAATTAAGAATTACAAAAAGATAGACTCTTAACGAAACAAACTTTATTCGATTATTTTAATACTTCAGATAGTACAAAGAAACATCGATGACCTAGTCTACTGTGCCTAAGTTCAACATCAATAGAAATGTTTGCAGAATTACACTGAATAATATCTTAACTTTGAGATTTACAGTAGTAGATTTGTAAGATTACATTATCATGTCTGAAAGTATTATTACTGATCTTTCTAGCAGCAAGGTGAGAAAGATCAAGTTGGTACCACCCCTGCTTAAGAGAACCTTTCAATAGGATCCAGTTGGTTGCATTGTCCTTAACAACACAAAAAAATGGATGAAATTCCACAAAAATATTATTACCTAATGTAAAATGAGATATGATAAGTAGATTCTTGGTTATATCAGGCACACATAACACATTTTTAACAACAAGATTTTTAGATAAAGTAGAACTAGGGATAATTTAGGATCATATATAAGAAATAACTAGTTTAGAACCATTACCTACAACCAACTTGTTTTGTGCAGATTCACAAGATCAGGAATGTCATGGTTAGTTGCTCCATTGTCAACATACCATGCCATATCAGCTGAGTGAAAGCCATTACTTCTTGGATTTTCATTCTAAGTGATAGAGTAGTCTGGATCTTGACTTGTGTTGTTAAAGTAATTGGACTAATTTTCTGCTGATGTAACTTGTGCTAGAGTATAATTGAGATTTATACCGAGAAAGGTTTCATCAAACCTTTTAAAACACTTGGAAGCTATATGATTGTTTTCCCCCACAAATTTGATATGCAGGCGTCTTCTTCTTCGTCTTCTTCTTCTTCTTCTTCTTCTTCTTCTTCTTCTTCTATTATTATTATTATTATTATTATTATTATTATTATTATTATTATTATTATTATTATTATTATTATTATTATTATTATTATTATTATTATTATTATTATTATTATTATTATTATTATTATTATTATTATTATTATTATTATTATTATTATTATTATTATTGTAGTTTCCACTTTTCCTTCTCTAGCTCTGCCAAAACCTTCTCTATTGTTTGAGTTATTACCCATTTTACCTGTAAATCTCCCTCTAGTTGCTCTACTAGAGGCATAATGGGCGGAAGGTAGTCCAAGATGTGTAGCAACATGAAACTAGTTTTACCTCATTTCATGTGTTTGCAAGGCAAAATGTACTTCTTGTAATTATGTACTTCAGACCTTAAAGAGAGATTAACTACCACTGACAAAATCTTGGCTTAATCCAATAAGAACCTATAATTTTAATCCATCATCAGTATGATTTGCCCGAAGGCAACTAGAGCATCATAAATTCCTCTCATTCTTAACATATATTCCTCAACTGTGAGATTCCTTTCTTAGTTGTTGTAATTGTAATCTTAGATGCATAGAATGAGCCTTAGACTGTGATTGAAACAATGATTCAAGAATGTGCCAAACCTCACGATGTTTATTACATTTATTGACATAGCCAAGCATAGATTCAATCATAGATTGAAGAAGCCAACTAAACAACAAAAAATCTTTCCTTACACAAATTGTGTATTATGGATTAATAAATGTTTGAGTTGTTGTTGCAGAAGTAGAAGTAAAAGAAGTTGCGCATGCAAGATATTGCCCTGGTGCTTCAGTCTTCCAAGTAGGAACTCCTCAAACCCATGATCATACTGCAATGATGATTTTCACCTTCCAATAAGAGTATTTTGATCGATCAAGCTTGAGAGTGGGTGTTGGTAATGACGGTAGAGTAGAAATGGCCTCGAAGATGACGCATATACATCGGAAGTTGCCATTGAAATGGCTTTAGGATCAAGAATGACAAGATAGTTGCAGAAGAACCAGTTTGGTATAAGAAAAGAAACGAAAGAGATGAAGCAGTTAGGTGTTTGACCCTTAATATATACCATGCTACTTTTGCATCAAACTTGCTTAGTTTTTCATTCATTTTGATGATCTATTTATACAGGTTACTTGTTAGCTAAAGTCTAACAAGTAATCAAAACTTACAAGCTGATTACAATCATTACTAGCGATGAGCCACATAACTAACTCTTATTCGTAACAAACTTTTCATAACTACCATGTTTAACTAACTACTCTTTGTTGCTTCTTTGGTGCTACGATAGCCTTTCAACTTCTTCTTGTTAGTTTTGTTGTTGATAATCCAATAAATTTTGGTTTTAGGCATTTAGTTTGGGCGGTTCAATTTAAACTTTTTATATAATCGGTTAATTCGGTTTTATGAAAATGGACGGTTTGGATAACAAAACCAATCGATGTACAACTCTACCTAGATTGAAGAAAAACAGCATAATACTGCTCCATATGTGAAGATGATGAACCAAGCATTCAATGTAATAGATATTAGTGACTGTAAATTTAATCCAGCAAACGAATATGAGAACTGGATTTGAGTTTTCTGTTGGAACAGCAACACATTCTCATTTAATAATAATCATAAGTTCATGGTTCTACTACATACATAAAAGACATACTTAACTTATCTCTCCTACTACAAGCTCAAGCTAAAAACAAAGATAATAAATGGTTACTACAAATGGTAATGCAATGTTTGCAGCTTTCTAATCTAGCATATAGCTGTATTACTAAAAATAGTAATATGCTTTGCCAAAGATTTGACTAAACCATTCTAGTAATTCCATCAAAAGACACAACACATTAATTATCTTAATGCATGTGTTTAACTGCTGGATAATGCAGTATAATTTCAACACCCCCCCTTCAAGCTGGATGGGTGCTGAAACACAATCCAAGCTTGGACACAATGGCTTTGAATTGCCCTGGTGGTAATTGCTTTGTGAACACATCAGCTACTTGCTCCTTGGAGGACACAGATTGGAAACGCAGGAAGTTATTCTTGAACTGATTCCTTACCACGTGACAATCGATGTCCAAATGCTTTGTTCTCTCATGGAAGACTGGATTCTCAGCAATGTGAATAGCTGCTTTATTATCACAGCTAAGAGGAATCGGTTTGGGAATGGTAACCTGCAAATTCTGAGAGATGTAACTTAACCACAATAATTCACAGGTTGTAGATGCCATAGCGCGGTATTCTGTCTCAGCTGAACTCCTTGAGACAGTATTCTGCTTCTTTGCCTTCCAGGAGATCAAGCAATCTTCTAGATATACACAGTAACCCGTCACAGATTTCCTTGTGTCTTGACATGCTCCCCAATCCGAATCGCAGAATGCTTGGATAGACTATCCACCAATTTTTGGATAGAAGAGTCCTAGCTCAGTTGTTCCCTTCAACCATTTGAGTAGATGGACAGCTGCATCCCAATGTGAGCTTCTTGGTGCACTCACAAACTGGCTTAATTGTTGAGTTGCAAATCTGATATCAGGTCTGGTCAGATTTAAGTACAGTAGTCTACCAATTAGCCTTCTATAAGGCTCTCCATCAGTTAGAGCAGTATCAGTGGATTTGCTGAGTTTGACATCATAAGGCAGTGGTGTGGACGTTGGTTTGCAATTATCCAAACCAACATCATTGATGATATCAATGATGTATTTCCTCTGACATAGGTAGGTTCCTGTGTGATTTTGACTCAGCTCCATTCCTAAAAAATATGTGGCCTGTCCCAGATCCTTAATGGTGAATTGAGCATGCAAAAACTGTTTCAATTCAACAATCAATTTGTTACTACTTCCTGTCACTAATACATCATCAACATATACTAACACAGCAACAAAATCATCCCCCTCTGAAAGTGTAAATAGACAGTGATCATGTGGAGATTGTGTGAAATTAAATTGGAGCAGTTTGTTGCATAGTTCAGTGTTCCATTGCCTTGAGGCCTGCTTGAGACCATATAAGCTTTTAATGAGCTTACATACCTGATTAGGCCCTGCTTTGCTATATCCATCAGGTGGAAGGAGATAAACTTCCTTATCCAGAAATCCATGCAGAAATGCATTATTGATATCTATATGATGTAACTCCCATCCCTTTATGGTGGAAAGGGCAATAAGGTATCTCACTGTGACTGGTTTGGCTACTGGTGAGAAGCTCTCTTCATAGTCCTCTCCTAAGATCTGATTGTATCCTTTTGCTACCAATCTTGCCTTGTACCTCTCCAATGATCCATCCGGATGTAGCTTTACTTTATACACCCACTTACTTCCAATTGGTGTCTTTCCTGGTGGCAATTCTGAAATTTGCCAGGTGTCATTTTCCTCCAATGCCTTGAGTTCTTGGCTCATAGCTTCTCTCCATTCTGGGTGCCTCACTGCTTCTTTAAAGGACTTTGGTTCTGGTATAATCATGTGTCTGGCATGGAATGCAGCATGTGTATGAGGGTGTTCAAACATACCATCATTGCACTCTGCCTTCTGCACAAATTCCTTTAAATGGGATGGTCTATGTGGTATCCTGGAACTTCTTCTCAAATGTCCAGAATTCTCTCTCTCATTTCCAGCTACTTGTGTTACACCCTGTTCCTCTTCATCTGATGATGTTTGGTCCTCCCTGTGGGATGCTTCTGGTGTATTTCCATCATCATTCTCCATGGGTGATTTGAAATCTTCTTCATCAAGTGGTGTATACGGCAGTGTGGGCTCTTTTGAAGTGTTCTTCAGTTTTGAATCACAGTATGGGTATGTTGATTCAAGAAAGATAACATCCCTGGATGTTATTATCTTGTGACTCCCTATATGATAGAGTCTGTATCCCTTCTGATGGGGTACGTATCCAATGAATATGCATTTCATTCCCCTTTCTTCAAACTTGGTTTTATGTGGCTCAGTGTCAGTAGCATAGGCCAAGCACCCAAATGGTTTCATTCTATCATATGGTGCAACCTTCCCAAACATGACCTCATATGGAACTCTCCACTCCACTCTAGTGGGGAGTCTATTTATAATGTGTGCAGCATCCAATATGGAGTATGGCCATAGAAAATGTGGCGCAGAGGACTCTCTCATCAAAGCTCTTGCCATCTCCAACAAATGCCTGTGTTTTCTTTCAACCACTCCATTCTGCTGTGGAGTGTAAGTGCAGCTCCTCTGGTGGATAATCCCTTGCGTTTTTAAGAAATCTTGACATTCTCTGCTGAGAAACTCAGCTCCATTATCTGTTCTAACAATTTCGACAGACTCGTCTAATTGTTTTTCAATCATGCAAATGAATTCCTTAATGGAGCTTACAGCTTGCTTCTTGCTAGCCATGAGATTCACCCAAGTCATTCTGCTGTGATCATCCACAATAGTTAAGAAATAAGATGTCTCAGTGATGCTAGGCTGTGAATATGGTCCCCAGATGTCCACATGCAATAATTCAAGTACCCTTGAAGTGCTGATGGAGCTTGATGGAAAGCTCAGCCTTGTCTGTTTTGATACATGGCAAATCTCACATCCCTTGTGAGTCTCAACCACTAGAGGTGTGCATATATGTTTCAGAAAGTAGAGGTGTTGCATAGAAGTTGGTGATGCATGTCCCAACCTTCTATGCCAAAGTGAGAAGAGCTTGTTGTAGTGATCTACATTAAGCGCATAAGCTGCCATTGCTTCATCAGAATAGACTGGTTGTGCTACATATAATTTTCCAGTGAGATGTCCAGTGAGAATTACCTGACCATCTGTTCCACTTCTCACAGTGCAGGTTTCTTGGTCAAAGATGGCTTGTGCTCCAGTGTTAAGTGTGAGCTGTGATATTGAGAGAAGATTACAAGTGAAGCTTGGCACTAAAAATACCTCATTCAGGGTCAGTTTGTCTGACAGCACCACATCTCCAAAGTGAGACACTTGTTTTTGAGTTCCATCAGGCAATGTGACCATTGCCATGTGCTCAACAGGTGTTATGTTTGTCATAAGTGCAGGATCATTGCACATATGCCTACTTGCTCCTGTGTCTATGATCCAGGCTCCATCATCAACTCCATCTACCAAGGTAAAAGCAAAATATGAACTTCCAATATGGAGTGACTCCTGGTTCTTTCCCCTTGTTCCATCTGAGCTGTGTTTTGTCTCCCTTTTTCCTTCAAGAATCCTTGCAACTTCTCTCTTGACAATTTCAGATATGTCTGTAGACTCAGAATCTTTCCCTTTGTTTTCAGATTCAGTACCTTGGTTAGAATCCACTGTATTGGCATGATTTCTCTGTTCTTTTGGGGTATAGTACCAGTCTGGGTACCCCTTCAGCTTGAAACATTCTGCAATGACATGTCCAGGTAAACCACAATGTTCGCAGGTCAGTTTGGCTCTTTCTTCTTTGGTCATCCTTGCATTTCCCTTTCCTCTACCAGAAGCAAATCCACCTCTACCATTGGAAGGGTGAGTATGTCCTCTTCCTCCAGTTCCTCTAACAAGATTATATGACTTGGTGTACATTGCACCATTGTCAATCACATCACCACCTGATGTGTTGACATTCCTCTGTCTTTCAACTGTGAGTATCATCGAATATGCCTTATCAACACTAGGCAATGGGTCCATAAGTAAGATTTGACTTCTAATGGGGTCATAAGATTCATTTAATCCCATAAGAAACTGGATAAGCTTTGCTGACATATCTGCTTCTTCCCACCCCTTTGCAGCTCCACAAGAACAGATAGGTAAAGCTCTTAACAAAGAGAGCTCATTCCACAGCTTATGCAAGCTGTTATAGTACACAGCTAGAGACTGATTTCCTTGGGATAAGTTGCAAATCTCCTTCTGTATATGAAACAACTGTGGTCCATTACTATCCCCATATCTGCTAGCAACTGTGTCCCAGAGAGTTTTAGCAGTCTTGGCATAGAGAAAGGTTTCAGAAATCTCTTTGGATAGTGAGTTAAGTAGCCATGCTCTCACCATCCCATCAACTCTCTCCCACTGTTCTTTCATCTTAGCATCTGTGGGAATCTCAATATTTCCATTTATGAAGCCTAATTTATTTTTGGCTAGGAGCGCTATTTTAATGGAGGTACTCCAAGGTAAGTAGTTGTTACCCGTTAGTTTGGTGGAGACCAAACTCATTCCCGGGTGGTCAGATCCATGTAGATTCAAGGGGTCGTGCTCAGAGGAGCTTGAACCAGATCCTGTTTCTGTGCTCATCATTGCAATACCTGTTCTTCCAGTTTTAAGTGGTGGCCAGTCTTCTGTGTGTAGCTTCCATGAACTATCACCGGAGCTCATTCTTCAGTTTCCTGCTCTGGTACCATGAAGAAAAGCAGCATAATACTGCTCCATATGTGAAGATGATGAACCAAGCATTCAATGTAATAGATATTAGTGACTGTAAATTTAATCCAACAAACGAATATGAGAATTGGATTTGAGTTTTCTGTTGGAACAGCAACACATTCTCATTTAATAATAATCATAAGTTCATGGTTCTACTACATACATAAAAGACATACTTAACTTATCTCTCCTACTACAAGCTCAAGCTAAAAACAAAGATAATAAATGGTTACTACAAATGGTAATGCAATGTTTGCAGCTTTCTAATCTAGCATATAGCTGTATTACTAAAAATAGTAATATGCTTTGCCAAAGATTTGACTAAACCATTCTAGTAATTCCGTCAAAAGACACAACACATTAATTATCTTAATGCATGTGTTTAACTGCTGGATAATGCAGTATAATTTCAACATAGATATGTGTATAAACTATCTATCAAATCTAAATTCAATAGAAGACTCCTACATATAAGAATAAACTATCTATCAAATTCAAGTCTAAATTGAAGGCTCTTAGATACGAGTATAAATTATCTACATATCCGAACAAATCCAAGAAGATATTGATTTACGTAGTGATAATATTTCGAAATTTATTTACTCAAAGACAGGTTGTTGTGGACAAGTCTTAAGGGGGCATTTGTAAAGTTGAGTTTGTGCAATTTTTTGTATTTATTTATTTGGATAAGAATTTGTGGTGACAAATAATTTATAATATGTTTTATAAAGAGATTCTGTGTCTGAAATAATTTAAACAAGAAATATTGCTTATAACGAAATTTATTGATTGAAATCAACAATTTGCATGTGTGGTACAATCTCTATTTGTCCTTATAAAAAAAATATGTATCAAGGAACAGTTTTTCGAGTATGGATACATAAAAGATTTTAATTAAATAGACGTATATGGTTTCAAAAAAAATTGCTAGACGTATTAATCAATAATAATTAAATATTTTCTCTCCGAATATATGATTAGCTACCTTTTTTCCCATGCGAAACCTCAATCTTTTTTTTGAGAAGTATAAGACCTCAATCTTTAATTCAACTTTTTGACACACTATACATTTTCTTTTCTGAAGATTCAACACTTTTTAGTATTGACACAACCAAAGACCTTAGGAACGAAATTTAGGGAAAATCAGATTATCAAGTTGAACTCTAGGCATGAGAACTAGCTACTACATCACTACTTTTTCCAAAAAGTAAAACAGAATTTGACAAAATGTTTTGTTCGTTTATCTACTTCATATTTGCTTTGAAATCCTAAATATGATATTTATATATCTACCCCGCATAAATCCTACTTCATAACTACTTCATATTTGCCTTTTCCATTTAACTTTATATTGATTAACTACTTTAGTTGGCAACCAATTCTCTTATACATCAGTTGATCCGTTCAACTCAAATTATTAGTAATTTTTCATGAATTATATTAATGTTTATATATACTAAAAAGTATTATTTATTCTGAAAAAAATGTATCATGCTGAGGTATAAAATGAGAAACAATTCTTCATTGATAGCGAGCGGTTATCCATTAAACGAAGATAAATCTTATTGAAATTCAAAAAATAAAAGAATGAAGTTCTCACTCGTTCAAGAACAGACTACGAAGGTCAGCTACCTATCTAACTTTAATAATTAAATACCGTTACGGTATATATAGGTGGGTCACATTATGAAAGACCTGTTACTGAATAATTCATGGGTAGAGCCAAATAGTGTAATGCGAACTATACAAGTTACCAATAACATTGATGAAATATTAAAAGAAGTAAAAGGCTCCAGTGTATAGAGAAGACCTCGATGTTTAAGAAGTAACCATAGAATCGATTTCTTTATCCATTTAATTTCGATTTTTTTTTTCTTTTATTGACTATATTTTGGATTTTGGACACCTAACAAAAGAAATGAAGGAAGGTATTATGTTGTAACATAAACACCAGAGCAAGTGATACATTTAAGTATAAATAGTGATATATTTTCATGAATCCACCCTTCAACCCGAAAGATATTATAATGAAATGTAATACATTTTGTAGAGCAAGTAATACATTTTAATATAAACAATGATACATTTTCATGAATTCACACATTTAACCCAAATTATACTGATCTGCAATCCGTGCACCTAGCTAGCTAGTGTACATTAGAATTAGTGATTATAAGTTTGTAACTTAGAGACATTATATATCGATTAACCAATATTCTTACATAAGAAAGATTTTAATTTATATATCAATTATCTATAAGTCATTGGATCGCGTAGAGGAAAAAAAATCATATTTCAAGCAATTAGCAAAGATGATGTTGTCGATAATCGTCTGTTTACATAATTATGTTTTTCTCTATATATAGTTTTAGGTGTGAGCATCACCAAAAACTTCTTAGGAATTTTAATGCATGCAAATGAGCCCCCTCGATATAGAAACTGTAGAGTACTTCCCCATCCCACAAATATACATTTTAGATTTATTTTATATGGTGCGGCCACAAACATAAACCATTTAACATATTAAAACTATAATTAATCTATCATTTTATCATCTATATATTGTTCATTAGTAACCCCCACGTCCAACAAACATGATTAAACCATAAATGCGGTATGTGGGTATAAGGAAGGATGTAATTAATATTTAATATTGTTTACCATATCAACGAGTAATACTTTTTAATGGGCAAAAATTTACACGGTCGTCATACAGTGTGACGGAAAAAAAATATTATTTTTTGTAGTAAAATTATCTGTTTATCTGTAAAAATATCACTTTTTTTTAACAAAAAAAAGTATCACTTTTTGTAGTAAAAGTATCACATTTATCTGTAAGAGTATCACTGTTGTAATAATATAACTTTTATCTGTAAAAGTATCACTTTTTCCTGTAAAAATATATTCCATCACACGTGTGACCGTCACACACGAGACTCACTTTTTTTAATCCGGGTGAAATAACTATTAGATTTTTATTTTATTTTTTCATTTAAAGGGAGCAATAATTTATAAACTACAACCCAGATTTGTAGTAGAATCTTCTTACTCCAAAATATATTTTATTTTATGCTCCATAAACTCCATCATATGATACATGTATATTTATGACGTCGCGCTATACACGTGGTATATGAGGGAGACTATGAAATATAAAATGGAACATATTTTGGAGTTCAATTTTTATGTCATGGTCGTACCGATCACTACAATAAAAAAGGTATTTTATATAATATTATTTTAAATCATAATTGTTGTCACTAATAATAAGTTATTTGTTACCACTTGTTGTCACAAATCTTTACAAATTATTTGAAACAATTTTAAAACTACTTTAGAGGCAACTAATTGATGCGAATATTTGAAACCACTTTTGTCGTCGCAAACGTATTATTTGCATTATAGTTATTGAGATGACTAATTAGTAACGACATGTTGATAATAAAGTGTTGACAAATACTCATTATTCGAGACCACTTTTTGTTGCCTGAAAAGACCTTTTTTTTGTAGTGAAATTATTTGAGACCATTTTAAAACTACTTTTAGTGACAACAAGTTGTTGCAAAAAAATATTTGAGATGCATTTGAGACTACACAAATGAGAATTTTGCACTTTTGGTCGCAATGGACATGTGATTGTTGCGATTTGGTCCTACCCCTCGCACTTTTTACCCCATTGGGAATAAATAGTTTAATTTAGTTTAGTTTAGTTTAGTTTGGTTTAGTTTAGTTTCGTTTAGTTTGGTTTAGTTTAGTTTGGTTTAGGGTTTAGGGTTTAGGGTTTTAGTTCCGCTGTAATTTTTTTCGTTTTCTTTTTTTTGCAGTTTTGGTTCCAACATTTTAGCACTTTTGTCCTAAACGTTTTAGCAGTTTGTTCACACATAAAATTACGTGAAAATTATAAAAATAAATTTAGGTGATGAAAATAATTTTCAACATTCTAAAACTCCATCTTTAATTCTTTTTTCTTCTAATAATTTGTTTTGGCTCTTTTCCGACGAATGTTTAGGCGACTAGACTACTAGGTTTGCATTATTTTTGTCTCGTTTAAATAAGGTAAAATTGTACCAAATATCCTTTAACTTTACCTATTTGCATGCAATGTCCTCTAACTTTTACATTTGCATAAAATGCCCTTTAACTTGTAAGAAGTTGCCCGCTTTATCCTTCAACCTGTTATAGCCGGTCACGCAACCGGTTAACAGTCTAGGTGGTGTTTTTTTTCACATGTGGCAGCCTATTTTTCGTTTTTTAATGACTTACCTAATTGATGCTATGTGGCATTTATTAAAAACAACAATATAAGAGGAAAACAAGAATCTGCAGACGTGGAAGATAAAACTTTCAATTTTTCTCTTTGTCATCGTCAATTCAGGGACTCAGCTGCAGCTGGTAGCCACGAGGCGGATGATGATGAGGATAAGGAAGTAAAGGGCGATGAAGGATAATTAGACTTATAGACTCTCGTCTTATTTTTCCTCCTGTTTTATTGTTTTTAATAAATGTCAACCAATTAGTGAAAATATTAAATAAAACAAAAATATGCTGGCACATGTGAAATAAATGCCACCTAGGCTGTTGACCTGTTGTGTTACCTGCTATAACAGGTTGGAGGATAAAGCGGGCAACTTTTTGTAAGTTAGAGGATATTTTATGCAAATGTAAAAGTTAGAGGACATTTTATGCAAATAGGTAAAGTTAAAGGATATTTGGTGCAATTTGTCCTTTAAATAATCCTGTATTATTTTTTTATTTAATCATTTAATATTAAATACTTAAGTAATAGATTTTATATACTATATGACAGTTAACTTATATTAATATAGATATAGAATGGTTTAGAATTGATTTTAAATTCAAAGAAAATTAATAAATTAAATGTATATCATATTAATTACCTTTTTATTTACAATAGTCAGTGCAAATATTACATTCCATAATAAAAAAATAAAAGTTTTGGCATCTATCGTTATGTTTGAATATGTATATAGATTAGAATAGAGTTATAGTTTATAGTGGCTAAACTTACGCGTGATAATGTTGTCAAATGAGTATGTGGTGACAAGCACAAAAGATTATCACAACACATAATTGACTGGAAGATATAAAAGAGCTCAATATTCATCCCACCAAAACAATATGATAAATAAATAATTATCAAACTCAGTTAATCAGCGTATTAGACAAGCACAATTATGTAAAATTATTTATTTAAAATACTTAAAATTAACAAATGTATCTGAATTTTGACCACCTATAAACTATAAAGCACAATATTGATACATAAAATATTATGAGGAAATTAAATTATAAGAATAATAGAAATAAATAAATAAATGGTCAATTAATTTATCTAAATTTCACGCCTCAGTTGACCATGACAAACTTTGTAATGAACAATAATTAAAAAGTAAAGAATTACTATCAACCAATTACCTGAATAGAAGGTAAAAGATAGTAGGTGCATTGATACCACAACTACATACTAGATTTACCGAAAATTATTTCGAATTTAGAAAATATATTTTTAAGAAAATTTAATTTCACAAAATAAGTAGAATGTTTTTAATCCAAAAAATTTAAATTTTAAAATCCTTTTAAGACAACTAAGATTTTCAATTTTTAAAATTTTATAAAAACTTCCAATTTTTTGAAAACTAATTCTTCTAAATATAATATTTTCAGTAATTTTTATGATATTTAAATAAATTTTAGAATTAATTTTTTTTTACATAAATTTCAGATTTTTTAAAATAATTTTATAATTTTTAAATATTTTTTTAAGTGTAATGGGGTCAAAAGTGAGAGTGTTGGGACCATAATGCAATAATCGCATGTCTAGTGGGACCAAAACTGCAAAAATCTCGAAGTTATGATGTCACACTAACGGTCATGTGCGAAGCACGTCACTTGTTTCCGTTAATCACAAACGTCTAAAAAATTTTGGGACCACTTTTGCCAAAGTTTTGGGACTATATATGCCAAAAAATGACATTTGGTATGAAAGTATAACATTTAAATCCAACGGGGTCGAATGCGAGGGGTTGGACCAAATCGCAACAATCGCGTGTCTATTGAGACTAAAAGGGCAAAATTCTCCCAAAAAAATATATTATTTGCGTCCAAATTATTGAGACGGTTAACTAGTGACTACAAGTTTGAACTATTAAACTAGATGAATCTAACAATTGACCAAATGATAAATTCATAAATAAGAACAAACATATAGATAAAAACTTAGAACGAGTCAGGTCTAGAATAATCAAATAATCAAACAATCAAAACATAAGTGTTATTGAAACCTACTTTTTAAACCCAGAATACAATGGAAAAATTAGCTACTTATGTTCATAATGAAATCCATCAAATATTTATCGACAAACATTCAATAGAAAGTAATAATAAAAACGTTAATGAACCCGAAAATTGGCTCTGCAACTTGATCTTCTTCTCGATGTGTTTTTTACTCTCTAATCCAACTTTTCGCTCTTAAAAGCCCTATTTATAAGTTTGGGATGATTAGGGGTGGAAACGAGCTAAATCCGGCCCAAAAGGCTGAAAAACGCGTAGGCTGACTAGCTTGCCCAATCTCGTAGGATTATGCCCGGCAGGGCTGACTTCACAGTGCGTCTTCATGTTTCCTGTCGAATTTTGGCCCGGCTGATTAGGATTCCGTCTGGCTGGGCAGGATTCACATCATCGAATTCGAAGCCATTTTAAGGTCTTCTGATCAGAATTTGGACTTTTCTTAAAAAAAATGTAGCTCTTTGAGTTAGCTTTCTAATACCACTGATTCACCTCATTTGGATATACTGATCTTAAGATATGAGTAAAATACTAGAGGTGTGTCAAGTTGGAATTCTTGCATTGTTGCCTCTTTAAGCCGTTTCACCTCGTCTCTCACTCGTTTATTCTCCAAACTTCATCATAATGGATTTTTTCCCTAATATATGAAATTTCAATTACAAAACAAACAAGCACGTCATTTGGTTCAACATAATCTATTTAAAGATAAAACAACTGTAATCGTATGCAAATGCTATCAAAATGATTTTCTAAATAGGCCTAAAAGCATGAATACACAACGTGTATCAGGTGTACATGAGACTCTGCCTAAAATATGTAGCCTTACACTAATCTATCTGATGATTATCTATTTTTCATATTTGTAATAACATACTAATCTAATTACATATTATTATATAGGAAACAATGTCAGATGTTTTTAATATATATTTGTTCAGAAGTCATATATATTAAATTTAGTAATATTAGCATGCGATTCCGTTCATTAAGCATAGGGTGCCAAAACTATATTACTGTGATGTATTTAAATAAAAAAATAATTAGCTTATTATATTTGTAGTTAACATAATATTTCTTTAAGAAAAACTAATTCAATCAATAATTACTTTAACTAATATAGTTAAGCTTTCAACTGTAAATTATAAACCTCATATTTGTAGTTTTTTTAATCGAATATGTTTAGAAAAATGGTATAAACAATCCAAAATTATTATAAAAACACAAAACTAAAATTTAAAAAAAAAAAATCTTTTAGAAAAAGTAGAAAATTGTTATCCTTCCAAAAAATATTATTTTGAAAATATCTGACGTTTTTATTTTGTATACAAAAAATTTAAAATTAAAATATATCATAATAATCATAAGAAAAGTAAGTTACACTTAAAAATTAATATTTTTAATTACATATATATATATACATATATATATATAATGAATGTCAAATCGAAAATGGCGAAAAGAAGATTATTTCAATATATTTTTCATAAAAAATAGATGAGACAAAAAAGTTATAAGACTTTAAGTATTCAAGGGTATAAGTCCTGATAGAGGTGGGGTGGGGTGGGATTCGATCCCTAGCCACTTGCCTGGTTATAAGGTGCTCAACTAATTGAGTTGCAATTGATTCCCTTAAGTATTGAAGGAGGAAAAACTTATTAATTAACTCAACTCTTCTATTTTGTAGGAACAAGTTACCTTCTAACCGCTTTCTTCATTTTTCTCGCCTAGATATAAATCTTTCAAAGTGACACATGTATTTCCCAAAAAAAAAAAAAACAAAAAAAAAAGAGAAAGAAAGTATAATTAACCCAAAAAGTCCACAGAAAGATACATAATTAAGTTAAAAATTCTATGATCTTCCTTTTATATTTAGGGCTAATTTGGTAGGGGGTATAAGGGTTGATTAAATTCTTTAAACCCCCTTATCGATCATTTGGTAGCCCTTATAACATGTATCTATTAAGCAAGGGGGGCCGGTAATAAAGTCATATTAACTCATATTA
The DNA here is from genome assembly GCA_958295605.1 of Ajuga chamaepitys. NCBI lineage: Eukaryota > Viridiplantae > Streptophyta > Magnoliopsida > Lamiales > Lamiaceae > Ajuga > Ajuga chamaepitys. Next base: position 17,300,548 of record OY282502.1, read on the forward strand.
GTTATCTTGCCAAAATGACCTGATAGTATCTCATGGTTGGAATAGTGCCCAAGATTATTATTTGTTTGCTACCAATCTTTTATGGATGAAATTTTTTAGCCCTAGTTTTTTGTTCAGTTTAGCAATCATATGATTCCTTTGGCTGGGACTCAGATTTATATATTTGTATTTTCTAAAATTCAATTGTGTGACTCTAGGTTTTTATATCAAAATGAACAACCATTTTTTAGTCGGAATCACTATAGTAGTTTATTTGTTGGGTTGTTAATTTTATACAGATTCGAGCATCTTTACTTTAGTAGTTTAAGGTTAATAATTAATTTCCAACAATTATACCCAAATTTTTATTCATTATTATGACATAATGCATGAATGTTAGGTGTACGTTTATTATATGTTTATAACTAAGGAAAAATTCATTTTTAATCCTGTATATTAGGGCTTATACAGAAAAAGTCCTATATATTTCGAAATTTCAATTTTAGCCCACTATGTTTCAAAAAATGTCTAATTTAAGGACACTAGATGCTGGCGACCAATAATTGTGCCGCATGTGTGACCCAATAAATTGGGATTTTTGGTCAAATAGTCAATGTGGCATTTATGAATCCAGGTGTACATGCAACTAATTAAATAAACCCAAAACGGCGAGTTATTTCCCTCCAAGAAGTCTAACGCTGATGAGAATTTTGATTTTGTATTTTTTTTTCTTTTTTTTTTTTTTTTTTGTATGCGATCACGAATCTCATACCTTAATTCAAGTCTAAAAATACAAGATTCCTAACCCAACCAGTACATCTGACCCCATCCAAGAAGACGGCATGGGAGATGCAAAAGAAAAACAAGTTAAATTCTTTGCTACCACATTACAATCCCTATACATATGGAAAAATTGACTAATTTGGCTAAGATGACACAACCTCTGAATTTCATCAATCAAAACCTCCAAGTATCCAAGAGAACTCGATTGCCCCATGACTGCCTGCACAGCGAGCAGCGAATCGGAAAAAACCACCACCTGAGAAAAATCAAATTCACTGCAAAATCTAACACCACTCAAAAGCGCCTCTAATTCCGCATCTTAATGGACAAAGGCCTCCTTATCCTATGAGACGCAGCCACAATCACTTGATCGAGATGATCCTTAAGAACAAAACCGGCCCCATAGAGGCCCTTAGCCTCATCCATCAATGTATCTACATCCAAATGCAACCAACCCACCGTCGGCGGTTTCCGCTTTCGTGGCAGCCCCACACTTGGGCCACAACCCCCATTTCTAAACTCAATCCATTGTGGGCAACATCGAATTGCTTCACATAGGATTCAATTCGCTCCCACAATGGGCTCCTCCAATTTACACTCATTTCATGTATAACAACACAAATAGACCTCCACAAAAGCCAACAATCCACAACAAACAATCTAAACAATTCTTCACCAAAATACGTCACGACCATCTCACAAAAATCTATAAAAGACGTCTCCTACATCTGTTTAAGTGAAGTCCAATAAAAACTACTCTTCTAAAACGATTTAATCATATTGCAAAAAAATAATACATGCATGGTAGTTCCCTCAAAGGCATGACAAAACTTGCACATAGGTGATGTAGGGATACGGTGACGATTCAAATTACAAGGTAAAGTAATATAATTTAAACAAGCTTGTCAAAGAAATACCTTAATCTTGGGTGGGAGGGATAATGACCACAGAAACTTCCACCATTTCGAATTGGATGCCCCAGACAAAAATCTAGGCATCCCATCACCAATCGCCACTCCATAACCACTCTTCACAAAATAACATCCATTTTCTTCATAACACCAATACCGCCTGTCAGAACGAGCAATACTTCTCAAATGAATATCTAAAATTAAATCCACCTCATAAGAAAGAAATGCAAGACGGAGCTTTGACTCATCCCACAATCTCCCAGGGCCAATGAAATAAGTGACCGGAACCGCCGACGCACCCCCTCTTGACAATATTCGTCCAGATACCAAGCCAGGAACCCAAACATCATGAAACGGAGCAATTGAATTACCATCAGCAACACGCCAAATTAAACCTTTCTCCATGATATCGCGACTCCAACACAACGACCTCTAAATAAATGAAGGATTGGATCCTACCTCAGCATCCATTACATCACAATGTCTGAAATATCGACCCTTCAAGGCACGAGCAACAAGAGACGTCGGTTGCTCTATGATCCTCCAAACCTGCTTTGCCAACAAGGCCTCATTGAATTGAACCATGTTCCAAAAACCCATCCCTCACTCCGCCTTAGACCGGTAGAGCTTCTCCCAACTGGCCCAATGCAACCCCTTGGAATCAGCTTGAGAGCCCCACCAAAACTTCGCATAATACTGTTCCAGTTGATGACAAATGGAAGCAGGAACCCGGAAGCAGGACATAACATGTGTCGGTATAGCCTGAAGGATCGATTTATTCATTACCTCCTTTCCTCCACGAGAGAAATATCTACAACTCCATCTCGCCAATCGCTTAAGCAAACGTTTTCTCAGAAATTTGAATTGCACCTTGTTGTTCCGAAGGAAGAAAGTCGGAAGGCCAAGATATGGATCATGACTTTTCACCACTACAATAGATAATAGGCGTTTAATCCTATCAATTATCCCTGATGAAACAGCCGGGCTAAAAGTAATAGCCGACTTATTGTAATTAATAAGTTAACCCGAAGCTAGTCATATTGTTGATGATACCACTTTATTTGCACAACATCTCGGTTAGCCACTCGAAAAAATAACAGATTGTCATCTGCAAAGAAAAGATGAGATATAACTTGAGAAGTCGTCGCAATTTTAACTCCTCTAAATAATCCTCTCTCCTGAGAAGAACGCAACAAAGCAGATAGACCATGGGAACATAAAGCAAACAACATAGGTGAGAAAGGATCCCCTAGCCTTAATCCCCTCGAAGGACAAAAATTTCCAACCACCTTCCCATTAAGATTAAAGGCATATGAGATAGATGAAATACACCGTCTAATAAGACTAATAAATCCAATCTTCGCCATCAGCGCACACAAAAAATCCCACTCTGCCCTGTCATATGCCTTACTCATGTCAAGCTTTAAGGCACAGTAACCCGATCTCGTCTGTATATTATTCCGAATCCAATGTATACATTCAAAATCAATCAGAATGTTATCCGTCATAAATCGTCCCGGAATAAACACACTTTGCTGCTGATCTACAACCTTATCCAAGATAGCCCTAACTAATTATAGATCACCCGGGAAACAATCTTTGCAATCGTGTTATAGAGACTAATGGGGTGAAAGTCCTTCAATGTACGGGGTTCAACTACCTTTGGGACAAATGTGACTAAAGTACGACTCCACTCCTCCATCCCATCACCATTATTCAGAATATTCAACACTTCTTTAGTCACTGCTTCACCCGTAAACTCCCAAGACCGCTAGAAAAAAGAGAGCAGTAAAACCATATTCCCTAGGCGCCTTTGACGGATGCATATCATTTAAAGCAACCCTCACCTCATCCACTAAAAATGGCCTATCCAAATGAGCATTCAATTCAGGAGTAACAACAGGCTCAATACTATCAAGAACAGGTACCATATCCGCAGAGGTCGGTCGCGAAGAAGCAAATAAATCAGAATAAAAACCTACAATAGTACCCGTCATAGCCGCCTTATTAGTAACCCAATCCCCATGCGTACTAACCAAACCATCAATCAAATTCTGACATCTCCTCTCAGATGCAGTAGCATGGAAGAACTGAGTATTTCTATCACCATTTTGTAACCAACGTTGGCCCGTTGATGCCAATAAGCATCTTCTTTCATCAACATTGCCTCAAGATTCGATTGAATCTCTCGTATACGAGTCAAATCAACAACCTCGGCAGATGGTCAAAGTGCCACATCCAAACAATTCCGAGGATTAGCAATAACTTGTTTACTATGTGTCAATCTAGTGGTAGCCCATTGTGTCAGAAACAAACTAACCGCTCAATTTCACATGCAGAGAGTCTGATGGTAGTAGAGAGTCCCAAAAAACTTTCAGAACCTCCATAAAATCTATTTCCAACAACCACTTATGTTCAAAGAAATCGAGGCCTGCATCTAAGCACACTTCCATCCATCAAATTAAGCGAAGGACACACCGCCCTATGATCAGATCCAAAAAAAATCTAAATTAGAGACTGATGCCCTTAGGAACATCTACCTCCAACTCAGAGTAGCAACAAACCGATCTACTTTCCAAAATAATTAGACAACCCTGTGTCCGTTGAAACCACGTATAAAATTCCCCAGAACAACCCAGATCTTGTAAACCAATATCATACATTATGAAACCCATCCATCTGCAAAACAGACCGAGAAGCCGCCGCCCCCCCTCCCCCCTCCCCAACTTCTCTGAGTCATACAAAATTTTACTAAAATCATCCCCTACTACCCAAGGCAAATCATGCAATTCAACAATAGTAGATAACCGACGCAACAAAAGCCACGATTGTTCTCGCAAATGTGTGACAGGATTACTAGAAAAACTCGTAAAAAGCCACTTCAAATCCATATAACACATAATACTATCAATGTGTCCTTTTCAATAGGATAAAATACGAACATTCACCAAATGTTTCAAAAACACCACTAATCCACCACCACGCCCCAAAGGGTCTACATTACATCCCAGAAAATTGAAAAACAGACCGAAAATAAGAACAAGAAGCATGTGAAAGCTTAGAACCACAAACAAATAAGACCATAAGATCTTTACAGGAAATCAATTGCCGAAGCTTATGGAACGCACGTCGGTTCCCAAGCCCACATGCATTCTAAATAATGCAATTCATGGTGCATGGCGGTTCTGGGACTCACCAGACACCGCCAAAGAAATTAGAACTTTAACCTCCAAAGGATCCACCGTAAGAGCCGAGTCCGCAACAACAAGCTCCATCCTTTTCAACCTCTTCGGGTTCGTCTCTTCAACCACCTTCAAATCCTGATGTCGCTTCCAACTAGTCTTCATGGTTAGGGGTGTGCAGATTTCGGCCAGAACCGATATAACCGACTGAACCGAACCGATAATTTAATTTCGGTTCGGTTATATCGGTTCTGGGTCGGTTTCGGTTTTAGCTTTAAAAAATTATCGGTTATCGGTTTCGGTTCGGTTATCGTTTCAAAAATCCGATATATAACCGAACCGAACCGATAACAAAAAAAATAATAATAAATTAACCCCCAAAAAAACCTAAACCTAAATTAACCCCCCAACTTAAAAAATACCATATTCCCCCCCACTCCCCCAAACCTGTTGCCACTGCCCCACCCCCACGTCCGTCTCCCCAGTCCCCCTCCCCCCATTTCCAAAACCCTAACCTTACCGACCGCCACGCCGCGTCGTCGTCCTCCACGCCGCGCCGCGCCGTCGTCCGCCAGGCCGCGCCGTGCCGTCGTCATAGACTCACAGTACCACGGTCAGCTTCGCGTTACAGGACCGCCACCATCAGCTTCGCTTTGCACCGCCACCCTCGTCAGTCGTCGTCACAGTACCACGGTCCACAGTACCCCAAATCTCTTTCAATTTCGTAGGTAGCGTTATTTGATTTTCGTTCTGTTTTAGTATATTTTCCTCCAATTTTGTGTTTGTGTTACTGATTTAAAATTTAAATTACTGATTTGTAGAAGTAGGATCGAACTGATATTTTCTTTAACTGATTTTGTGTTTGAGAAATGGAATTGAGATAAAAAAAAATTATACTCTCTGTTCAAAATTTTGCTGTTCGAATTTTTTCTGTTCAAAAATCTAAAGAAAATCCCCTTGATTCGATTTTGTGTTCAATTTCGTATTTTCTTCGTTACTACGTTGCTAGTATATGATGTTTGAATTACTAATGTATTTTCTGCTAATGTTGAGTAATATGATTAAAGGTGTTGTTTGCATCCACCATTTTACATCATACGAAGTTACAGTTTTTACTATGATGATATATTAGATAACTAAAACGAAAGGAACATTTACTCATTTATCAGTTGCATTCAACATCTTAATAAAAATTTCAGCGAGTAGGACAAAAATATTGTTTAATATGAAACAATTTGGGATTCAGTAAAAATAGAAGCAAATCTTGGGTACAGATGTAGCTTAATAAAATGCATGAGTGTTCCTGTGTGTGTCAGACCATCTACAAGATTAACAATTTAGTATGTGGGTTAATATATTTTTAATGGGTTAATATATTTTTAAATATCAATTAATCCAATTTAATAATTTAATTGTTGAGAGTTGATTAAGTATTAGATTTTGCATATCAACCTAAATGCTCCATTTATTCTTGTTTGTATAGATGACAAACACCGGAGGTAGTATTGATGAAAGCACTGCAGATGCTTGTTCCCAAGCAGGGCTCACACCAACTAATGTTATTCAAAATACGAACGAGCAGTCCGCAAGCCAACAACCTACAAATGAGACTTCGGCGCTTCCAAATGCTCCACCAAAACCAACAAGATCAAGGAGAAAAAGGTCGGTTGTGTGGGATCACTTCGAAGAAGTTCGTGACGAATCCGGCGTTGTCATAAAAGCCAAGTGCAATTACTGCGATGCACTTCTTTCTGCTAGATCGAAAGGTAATGGTACTTCATCACTCCTTAGTCATATGAATGGATGTATGAAAAACCCACATGTGCAAGAAACCCGGCAAACCATGTTAAATTTGCAGCCTAGGGATGAAGAAGGTGGTAGTGGGGTGGGAAAACTTAGTGTATGGAAGTATGACGAGGATGAACTTAGGGATGCTATAGCCTATATGATTATTGTTCAGGAGTTGCCTTTTAAATTTGTGGAGGGTAAGGGATTTAAAAGGGTTATGTCAAAAGCTTGTCCTAGGTTTAAAGTCCCTAGTCGAAGAACAGTTACTCGGGATTGTTTTAAGTTGTATGTTGACGAGAGGGAAAAACTTAAATCTTTTTTGAAAACCAACTGCCAGAGAGTTTGTCTAACCACCGATACATGGACATCATTGCAAAGGATTAATTACATGTGCCTTACAGCTCATTTTATTGATAATGAATGGAAGTTGCATAAGAAAATATTGAATTTTGTGACAATTTCTAGCCACAAAGGTGATTACCTTGGAAAGGCTATTGAAACTTGCATTCTAGATTGGGGGTTAAAAAATGTTTTTACAATAACCGTGGATAATGCAAGTTCTAATGATACCGCTATTGCATTTTTGAAAAAAAGAATGACAAATTGGGGGGGTAGCATTGCAAAGTGTAAGTATCTTCATATGAGATGTATTGCACATGTAATTAACCTAGTGGTTTCCGAAGGCTTGAAAGAAATAAATCCTGCAGTGAAGCGTGTAAGAGATGCAGTTAGGTATATTAGAAACTCTCCAGCAAGACTTAGGAAATTCAAAGAGTGTGTAGAATGGGAAGGGATAGAATGCAAGAACTCCCTGTGTTTAGATGTGGCAACTAGGTGGAACTCAACCTATCTTATGTTAAATACGGCTGAAAAGTATGAGAAGGCATTTGAGAAGTATGAAGAGCAAGATTCGAGTTTTGAGGCTGATTTAGGGAGTGATGGTATTCCAAGGAGTCATGATTGGGTGCGGGTTCGTAAAATTGCAGGTATGTTGAGGTATTTCTATGAGATGACATTGCGAATTTCAGGTTCTTTATATGTCACCTCAAACACTTTCTTTTCCGAAGTTAGTGATGTGTGTTGTATGTTGAATGAATGGAAGACTAGTGATGACCTTGAAATTATGTGTTTGGGTGAGTCCATGAAATCCAAGTTTGAGAAATATTGGGGAGATCCGGAGAAAATGAACAAGATTATCTTTTGGGCAAATGTTTTCGATCCACGAGACAAGTTTGAGTACATGGAGTACTCTTTTCGTGAGATGTATGGTTCAGTAAAAGGTGAGATAATGTTCAAAAGTGTGAGAGATGAGCTTGTGGAGGTGTTCAATGAATACAAGATGAAATATCAACCGGATAATGTAGTGAGTGCAAGTGGTCCTAGTTTCTCGAGTACTAGTTCATGCAATGTTTCTGATTTTGATTCGATTAGTAGCAAGCCTAGTGGTTTGTTAAAGTCCAAATTCAAGAAGCAAAAATTGGAGAGTGGGGGTGGTGTAAACAAGAAATCTGAATTGGAAGTATATTTGAGTGAGTCTGTAATTGAAGATGATAGCCTTGAAGTCTTGAAATGGTGGAAAATGAATTCTGAAAGATTTCCAGTTCTTTCAAAGATGGCTCGTGATATCTTGGCCCTTCCCATTTCCACCGTTGCATCTGAGTCGGCATTTAGCACCGGCGGTAGAGTATTAGATGCATTTAGGAGTTCGTTAACACCAAAAATTGTTGAGGCATTGATTTGCGCGCAAGATTGGCTTAATGATGAACTCCCAAAAAGTCTTGAAGAACAATTAGAGGAACTTGAACTCATTGAGAAAGGTAATCTTATTTGTTGAATTATTTGTTTATTCCAACTTAATGAAAACATGATTTGATTGTTAATATTTTCTTGATTTTCAGACCTCCCTAGTGTTGGGATTGGGCAATTAGGAACCAATTAGTGCGTGGAGTCATTGTTGTGTGGGCGTGGGCAAGCACGAGTAACTAAAAAGGTACTTTGATTTTTTAAGGGATTTTGCTACAACTTTGAGGTTGATTTATTTTAACTTGAAGAGCAATACAAAGTCTGATGTTGCTATCATTACTTCTTTATTTTTTGTTATCTTGCTTGATAATTTTGGGAAGACGGGTTTTGATGCTGGTAATTTACTGATTTTTTCTCTTATAATTTGATATAGGTTCGGATCTTATCTTGACATTTTGAGTGCAACAAGTGCCGGTGTTTGGTAGTGGTGAATGATCAACAATTTTCAAGTCTGATTGATTATTTGATATAATCTTTATTGTAAACTTGATGTAGTAGTTGCAACTTTGTAGTGTATTCGATATTGTGATGTATTTCAGATTTGAGAACTTGATGTCGGTTTGTCGAAGACTCAAATATTATCTGATATTCTGATGTATTTCATTGTGAACTTGGTGTTTAGTGTTTACTGTTTAGTGCTAAATTAGCCAATTAGATAGAATCTTGTTTGGATTTTCTAGTAATCTTAATTTTGTGTGTTTTATTCTTAAATTTTTCTTTACTGCAAAAAAAAAAAAAAAAAAAAAAAAAAAAAAAATCGAACACTTATCGGTTATCGGGTTTAACCGAAACCGAACCGATATTATCGGTTCGGTTTCAGGTCGGTTTTAGTGCTATTCGGTCGGTTATCGGTTACCTATTTTGACGAATTATCGGTTATCGGTTATTCCTTATCGGTTCGGTTCGGTTCGGTTCTGGACCGATGCCCTCACTAATTCAGAACTAATCACCCGCCGAATCGCACCACCTCTAGGCTGACCACGTCGCCTATTTCCACCCTTACGCCCGACCATTCGTCCAATGTCACTCGTCATTCGACGAAAAACCCTATCCACTGGGATCATGTGCGAACCATACATATAATTGAGATGTGGGATTATACCGAAACCGGCAACAACCCCATCAACTCCCGCACCCTGATCATTCGACACCCCATGCAAAACTACATCAGCCCCCATCACTTTACTATTTTCAGTAAATTGCTCCCCCTCTCCCCCTTCTTCCCCCATCTAACATCATCTTCCCTTCACTCATACCAGCAGCCTTCATAACAGACTCCGTAGAGGTCCCATCCACCATCCCCCGAAACACACCCACATCAACAGTTATGTGACCCCCCCCTCCTAGTAATCTATCATCATCCTGCCCACCCTCAACCACCAAAACTCCTTCGTCTGCCCTCCTACCAGCAGAAACTGAATCAGCAGCAGCTGAACCTGCATGTCCAGAATTCATCTTCGCAACACTACTTGCCATCGACGTAACTGCCCAATAATACGTGGGATATCCACCCCCAACACCTCACCCACTTTGTTGCCAATGGATCTTCCAATTGCCTCCGTCATATGCCTAAACTGTAGGCCATGAATTTGAACCCAGAAAGGTACATATTATATACTCAGATCTTCTAGTTTTTGCTCACTAGTAAGCCTTGCAAGACCCATCAATGTCCCACTAAAATTCCAAGGCTGTGATCTAAGAACTCGACTACAATCACCCGCATCTTCAAATTTGAACACCATCATCCCTTTACCCACATCAGCAACTTTCAACCACCTTCCAATTTCTAGATTCTACGTAAAGCTAATCCAAGATCCCGTAGCCCTATTTGACATTTGAGGATGAAACGTCCATAGAGCACATGATCCGTTATCGCGCCATCGCCATCAGAAATAACCACCACATCATCTAGTTCTGACTCAGATAATTTTAGAAAATCCCAGAGATTAGAGAGCGAGGTCATCTCATTCCCAGCCATAGCGAAATCTCGCAACAAGCCCTAAAAATAGCACCAAGAAAAACCCGCCGCCAAGAATTATGGCCGCCAAAAATACCAAGAAAGAGACTCCGAGAGGTCAAAAGATCAATAGGCTGATAGAACAGAAGAAAAGACTGAAAGATTAGTAGAGACATCGCATGAAACAACATGGAAAATCTCATGGCCTGGGTGTAAACCCTAACCCTAGAACGGAGAGGTAATTTGCTCTTTTCACAAATGTTAGTTTTTGTATTTTTTAATTGGTGTACTAATTTAATTACTTGATATGTATACCTGGATTCAGAACTGTCACGTTAGCTTTTTTATTTGAAATCCCCAATTTATTGGGTCACGCGCGAGGAAATTGCGATTTTAGTCCCAAAGGACACATGACAGTTGCATTTTGGTCCCAATGGTTTCACATTTGATCCCACAATATAAAACCGAGCACATTTAGTCTCATGAGAAATTTCACAAGCATTTATAGTCCCAAGTTTTTGCATTTCCAGTCCCACAACGTTTATCATTAACGTATTTTGTCACGTGCATAGCACATGTCCGTTAAGTGACATAATACATACGAAAAAATTGTACTTTTAGTCCACAGGACATAGAGCAGTCGCATTTTGGTCCCAAAGTTTCACTTTTGATCCCACAAATTCAAAATCGAGCACTTTTAGTCCCACAAGAAATATCACAAACATTTATAGTCCCAATTTTTTTCATTGTCAGTCTCATCTTTACTTGTGTCGCATATTAGTCCGACCCAATTTTTTCGGGCATGTTTAAAGGGAATAAGGCGTGTTACTTCAACACATGGGTGATGGTGACGGATCTGGAGAGATGGAGAAGGAAAGATTATATAAAACAAATTGGGAAATGGATGGAGATATAGAGGGAGAGGAGGGTATATGAGTTGGGGTCTTTGCCCCCGTTCATATTGGTTTTTGGAGGAGAGGTAGAAGGGATTGATCATAGGTGGAATCAGCATGGCCTAGGTGGGTATAATGTAGAGAATAGCTGCCACGGCTTGCATGCTGGTTGGATTAGTTTGATGCATTAGAGCGTGAAGGGGAAGCCGTGGATGAGGCTTGATGCTGGATGGCCTTGCCCCGTGGATCTTTTTGTGGGTCCCTCATGATCTAGACAAATTAATTTGCGAAAGTATAGTAGATTAAAACAAAGGAGACCATTGATGTTCCCATGTACGAGATATTTTTTGGTTGAAATTCAAATGAATTTGGATTTGAGAATGTGGAGACATGAGATGTTACAGACCATTTTTCATGCAATTATACAAGTACAAATTACTAATAATGAAGACCTTTTCAGATCCAACAACTTATAATCAATTTTTCTAGATTTTCAAAAGCTGTTCTCATTTAAATGAAATTCATAGAATAGCAAATATCTTGTTGTTTCGATGTTCATGGATTTGAAGATCATTAAAAAAAATTTAACTACGTTACAATGTTCTGTTTGGTTCGGACCGAAAAAGAACTTTGCTTGTTGTCAGTTCTCATTTATATAGGATAGATGTTCAATATAAGGTTCATGATCCATTATTTGGCATTCATAATATCCACAAAAAGAGTTGTGGAGTATTGTACCATTATTCTGCTTCACATAATTTCCATGATATGTGTGATTAAATTATTGAAATGTTGGTTATAAGAGATGGAAGCGAAATAGCAGAAAGATTTTTGTTTTCCTATTACATCTTCTTAGCTTACTCATGGAGAATCGGTTTATATTTATACGATTTTTTTTATTAAGTGACTCGGATGAATTTGTGTAGCAAAATCGAATATCAAGCAAAAATTGAGAGGCGAGATTCAGTTACTTTATAGTGGTGATTTATATATTTGATCATATTCCTAAGTGTGCCATATATTAATCAAAAGCTCCAAATATTTTAGATATTGACAGTCAAGCCTGGAGACGAAAATGCAGGTTGATGTAAAGAGGACAATGGAAGAAGAGGAAAAGAGATCCAATCAGCTATCAATCGAAACATTGATTTCTGGAGGAAAAAAAATGGTTGTTTAGTTTGGGACGAAAAATATAAAAAATCTTGGGACAAAAAGTGCTTGTTTGGTTAGGACCAAAATTGCACAAAAACTTTGGGACTAATACTGCTTGTTTGGTTGGGACTAAAACTGCACGAAAACTTTGGGACTAAAAGTGTAAGCAAAGTTAACAGAAAACGTGACGGTGAGACTAAATGTGCTCAGTTTTATATTTGTGGGATCAAATGTGAAACCTTTGGGACCAAAATGCAATTGCCTTGTGTCCTGTGGGACCAAAATCGCAATTTTCTCGGTTACGCGCACATATTTCGATACAATTAGTGGCCGTAGGCGTCTAGTGTCCTTAAATTGGATATTTTTCAAAACATATTGGACTAAAATTAAAATTTCGGAACATACGGGACTTTTTCTGGACAGGTCCTAACATACAGAACTAAAAATGGATTTTTCCTTTATAACTAGTATATTTTACTTCAGATCATGATGATATTTGTTGTTTGAATTCAGTGAATTGTTTGTTCTCATGTATTACGCTTCTTAAGAATTGGGGCTTAATGTACCTTAGGCCGGCCTCACCCATTTTTTTTCCTATATTGCATGTGTTCTTGTACGAGTGTTCCTGAAATATTCATCTAGAATTGCAGTGTAATTTGGTATTTTTTTATCGACTGACAAAGATGTCATGACTTATGAGGAAAAAATGGTAGTTTATTTAGGGTATGTTTCTTTATATATTGAGTGGGGCGTGAAAAATCTGGACATAAAATTTTTGATGGCATGAATTCTAAATCTAATGTTTCTTTTGAAAAAAAAAAAAAAAGTGATAAAATTGATAAGATATAATCAAATGATCAATAAAAAGTGATCAAAGTGAATTAAAAAATTAGATAATAATTAATAAAATTATTTGAATTAAATTGTCACGTCCGATATCCTGACGTGAGAATTCATAAACAAACATACCCTTAATGCTTCAACAAATTTTCAAGTTTTTTGGGGGTGCAAAAATGTAAATACACTACTCTATCCCGGTCTAACAGTAATATAATATGGGTCATCAAACACCCGATAAAAAATTATCATAACATCTTATACCCAAACCAAATGAAAGACTTGTTATATTATACCCTGAAAGTTTACACTAAAACTATTGAGTATGAATTTCCAGCCGTATATTTGTGTCGGAAATTCAGTTGGAATAACTCAATTTTGTCAGAAATATTTTCCAACGGAGTATTACTGATGGAAAAAAATTTCCAACAATTTTCCCAGCAATGATTTCCAATAATTGTCTAGGTCATTGCAATTTTCGTAAGAGTATTTCAACGCTTCATTTTACTGTTGAAATTTCATTTGAACTTTTAAAAAATTCACAGATTCTTCTTCTGTTGGAATTTGACAATTTTATTGTAGTGAGTATATTTGGAAAATAAAATTCAATTTATGCCCACCACCTTTGGTCCTCTTAAATTTATAACCTCTATTTTCACGAGTGTTTTCATATTATATTTTATACGATGATCTCCAACCTCGGATTTTATGAGTTCATGTTGTTATAAAATATTCGTAACAGAACAAGAACATAAGGGACAGTAGAGATTCCAGAGGAAACCGTAAATCTTTCATTCAACATATGAGCCCTATTTATAGAAAAATTTACAAAAACATCATCGTGCTTGCAGTGACGTGCTTCCGCACTGTCGTGCTTGCAGTGTCCTGCTTGCAGTGACGTGCTTCCGCACTGTCGTGCTTGCAGTGTCGTGCTTCCGCACTGTCGTGCTATCAGTGTCCTGCTTGCAGTGACGTGCTTCTGCAGTGTCGTGCTTGCAGTGACGTGCTTCCGCATTGTCGTGCTTGCATTGTCGTGCTTGCAGTGACGTGCTTCCGCACTGTCGTGCTTGTAGCATTGTCGTGCTTCTGGCACTGTCATGCTTGCATTGTCGTGCTTGCATTGACGTGCTTCCATTGTCGTGCTTCTTAGGTTGACGTGCTTACGCACTATCGTGCTTCTTGCACTGTCGTGCTTCTTGGTTGACGTGCTTCCGCACTGTCGTGCTTCAGGCTTCTGACTCACTTTCAAGTAACGGGCTAAAGTGTCCACAATATATATCAATCACTTTGTGATTTATAACACTCCCCCTTGGACACATTATCATCATTGATTTTCATCAATTGGATGAATATAGAAATGTCTCGTAAAATTTACAAGCCCAAAAAATATATTGGCAGAAAGTGGTCAAAAGTAAGAGTAGAACTATTTGTCTTCAAAATAGATATTCATCATCCAAAACTTAAGTCGGAAAAACCATGTGGAAAAAACCGATCATAAGAAAATTGTATTCATTAGCTTTGATGGCCCAACCTTTATCATTGTTTTAATTCCAAACATTTCTTGTCAATGGTCAGTCTTCAGGACTACTTTGAATATAAGTATGTCTCGTTAAAAACCTTAAGTCGGAAAACTCAGTGGGACAAAACCGATCAAAAAGGAAAAGAGTGCATAACTCTAATTCATGTTAGGTGCATATAGTTGCCTCATTAAAAATCTCAAGCTGGAAAAACCCTAATGGGATAAAAACCAGGCATAGGGGAAAAAGAGTACAACATACCAAAATCCGCTCCCCCTGATGCATATAATATTATCAATCTTGCAAGTTCGTAACTCTTCTCGTTCCAATGTAATTTCTCAAATTCACTTGCTGGCAAGGATTTTGTAGCTATATCTACAAGGTCTTGGTAATATCGAACTGTTGAACATTTCACTCTCCATTTTCTGGAGTTTATGTCGTAAGTAGTGTGGCATATTCCCATTAATGCTGATGCATGCAGTACTGTACAATTTCAAGTCATACTATTGAGTTCGGATCTTATATCAATAGTATCAAGCAACAAAATTTAACTCATCATTGAAGTAATATATTTTGGATCATCTACAGGATGTGCTTACAAGCTCCATAACATATTCGAATAGCCCACTTGTTGGGTGTATTGGTCTACAAATATAATAACTAACCATTTTGGTTGAAGGTTTAGAAATTAGTTCCTTGTAATATGATACACATTAATAATCTTTGGACATTAGCATCTTTGTTCTTTCAATGAATTTCTTTAGTATGTTTAACAATCATACATACCTTTGTACTTTTCGGGTGTCAAGGCGATCATGCCACAACCCGAATATATATCAAGATTTATTAGCTTCCAGTACAATGATATATGATTCCAAAGTCTAAATTTGGACACTATACTATCCAAAAGCTGTTGCTTCAAATTTTTCATGGATTGTTCGTTATCTTTATAATATAATTTGATATATAGACACCCCTTCTATTTTTAATCAGTGTCTCTAAATTATGCACATTACGATGTGCATGTTTGAAATTTAGTAGCTCTTCTAGATCTAATAATATAATTCTTCCACACCCAGAGATATCAATAATCTCAAGGGGACATGGTATGGATATCTTGTGTTTGTACACAAATTCATTCTCGAGAAATATTTACAGTTTACTCTAACTTGACAATATTAGCTCGACCTTGAGAATATATCATTCAAGGGAGTTGACACTCAACCTCGGGAATGTAACATCCAAGGGAAGTAAATATATGATCATATATTTCAAACACAATAAACATAACCTCATTGTAATTTGACAAGAATAATTTTATTATTGATACAAACATCTCAATCCCAGGAAAACATGTCATCTAGGAGAGGTAATTTAAAAGCATTACATTTCTCAATATCGGGAACTTTTCATCCGATAGAGGTTGAATATGTCTTGTCTTTATCACGATATCTTTGAATAAGATATTTTTATTAAGACCGGATAATCATCTTGACAGGAATATTCACATCCGTCACGGTCACCCATATGTTATTTGAGCTGGATCACTATATCTTCATATGTGTCCATAACCTCTCATTGGCCTCTATCTCTGCTGGAATTTCAAGTGCTCTATAGGCACTATGTGGGACCTCATAAGGTCACAAACCATTATATTTAAGAAGTGTTTATCACTTTCCTTTTTAATAAACATAAACCAGATCTGGATTTATTTTTCTTCAAGCGTTTTCAGATACTACTGTTAGAGTACCATATTCACGACATGCATGCTCAATGGAGAATATCATATCCTTCCACTTTTGAATAATTTCATTTCGTGTTTCGGCTTTATGTAGCACCTCCATTTAGTATCAATTTTATTTGAGTTGTTAATATGTCGAACTTCTACAGTGCACTTTTATTTCAAGGTACCAAGATATATAGTTACTTCAGGTAACATACATTTCAGATAGCGCTGATATCACTAAGATCTTCTACAACAATATAACTATCCCTATAGGTGATAAGATAACGAATAAATAAATCAAGCAATTAAAATGTAGTACAAAACATGTAAATGAAATCGTTACGTTATTGGTGGTAAAATCACAGTCAGGCGAACCAATCATTCTTGCAGTTATGCAAATAATGTTAGCACAAATATATGCAAATAAATGGAAGCTAGGTTCAACTAATCTTTTCATGGGTAGCCCGTTTACCCGTCTTAAAAGATGTGATGCATATATACTCTTCATATCACTTTCAGTGAGAGTCTGTAAAGTTATAGCCATTCAAATACTTAACAAGTTTCTTTTTCATCTTCTGGATGCATTTTCAATATGCAATATAGTACCATTTGGTAACATAATTATTACATTTCCAGAGCCATCTATAATTTCTGGAAACCAGATTTGATTTTGGCTTGTATTTTGCACAAAGTCATACTTGATACCTTTTGTCAAATAATATTGTGTGCGTTGTTACGCTATCAAGTAGACAATAGGCTTCCTCTTCAATATTTTCCATTTGTACCATTAACTCATGCTCGGGAATGTATCATCCGAGTTGGATGGCTATTTACATACTTTAAGACAAAACGATCTCAACCTCGGGAAAACACACCATCCGAGGGAGGTACAAAGCATGATGTACCAAAAAAAAATATTACTTTTCTGAAAAAGTAAACTAAGTTCAAATATTTTTCCACCAATCACAATCATGTGCTTCAGGATCATATTCTTATAAGAAATCTCAAACATCTAATGATTTTCTGTCCTGACTTGAGAATTGATCACGTACAATTTTAAATGTACTGGCATCTACAATGGCAAGGGGCTTAACAATCCCAATCACATGCCCTCGAACACTTTTCTTATTACCATTTTTCGAGGTCTGATATAATTCTACCAAGTGTGGGCAGAAAGATAGATTCTTAACCAATGTTCGATCATCCCACATCTATAACAAGTATTTTCATCAGATTTCCTTGCGGGCAGTTTAACCCGATTATGATTTTTCTATGTAGATTGCACTTGTTTAATTTTGATAACTGTTATTTCTAGAATAACTTTCACTACAAGAAAAGTTAGTTTTAGTGACAGGAAAAACTATGGCTAAAAGTAAGAAAACCGTCGCAAAAGATTTTCAGTGACGGGAGATCTCCCGTCACGGCCTCTGGCTATCGCTTCCGTAGCTAATTGTATATAGTGACGGGACATTGTCCCGTCACTAAAAAATAAATAGTGAGAGAAATTCTACTGTCACTAATGATATTTTTAATGACGGTAAATATTATCACTAATACAATTAATTCCCATCATTATAAGATAGTTATTAACTAATTATTACTCTCACTATATATATCACCTCTAGTCACTAAATGTTGTAATATTTTTTATATTTTCCCTCATTTTATTAAAAAACTACACATTTAGTTATTATTATATTTGTTTGGTTCCCCATCATAATGGATCACTATGGTAATTCAAATGTATAAAAACATATACAATCAATAAAACTGATTTTAATTAACAAACGAGCAAGAGGTAACGGAAGAAATGTTAAACCATTACTTTTATGAAGAGATATTATGTTTAACAAAAACACTTCACTCTATTTGAAGAAAAAAGTAAATGCAAAAATAAATTATGAGTCTTAAGTAGACACGTCCAAAAGAAAAAGTATTTAAACTGCTTGACAAAAGCTTCCAATGTCGAATTGTTGTAGTTCTGCTTCATATATGACTTTTTCCATCAAATAGCTTCCACCTAACAATATAACAATAACCACAAATTAATAGTAATCTTTCAAAACAATCAAGCAAGTATTGAGATTGCATAATAAATACAATTGACCTTGCTACTTAACTAAACATTAAGTCTATTATTGGCATTGCCCTCTAATTTTCAACTCCACATAATACATAATAATTGTTGCACTAAAATTTCACCAACATTTATCTAGCTAACGCAAATTATTGACCAACAAATTACATGAATCAGGTACAAGTAATTCTCCCATTATGGAAACCTTCAACAATTACCTGAACATAATTTGAAACCGTATCTTAATCAGGCTACTTAAGAGATTTTCTGATACTACTCTCAAATCCTTGTTTTCCATCAAAATAATGTGTTAGAATCACCTATGATTATTAAAACTGTTTAGACTAAATCAATACTGCAAAAGTTTAGTGCATTTGTTAAAATGTTGGTCCAACAGATTAATGTAATGTTACACTACAGTTGTATGTATGAGTCCACTGTGTAGATATGCAAATTATATATATAGCATTATTATATATTTATCTTGCATCATTTATAATTTCAGGTATGAAGAATGACCACTTCACTGCCATGGAAATGTGTAAATGTATTCGCTGATGATATGTCAAAGTTAGCTTTGCAAGATTCAGATAAAATAATAACTTTAAACTTACAGTTATTTTGGTTCAGCTATAACTCATAATGTGGCGCTATAGATTGGTACTATGATCTTCCCTTCCGAACTCTATAAGAGTGACTTGTGATAAGAACGTACATCGAAAACTTAAAACCTTTCTTATTTCAACTCAACGACATCCTGTAACAAGCCATACACATGTCTGCATCTGGCTATGATTTTCCTACAAGATGTAAGAAAAGACAAGATAATTATGATAAGCCAAAAGCATAGTCATCGCCTAATAAATTTGACAGATGCATTTAAGATGATAATGACATATTCCTCCATCACATAGGACAACTGAATAGAAATGATAACTCAAAAATAAATCTCAATCTAATTTCTTCTATCAGTTGAAGTTAGGCTAAAGCATAATTACATAATCAATAGCTAGAACAAACTCATGAGCTTAAAAATATAAATTTCAAAAATAAGAAGAGGAGTTATGAGTTCACCAGTTTCTTGTGCAAAATGTCTTTGTCCAAGCCATTTGCTCAACATACGGGGGAGTATAAGCTTAGGAAGCGTATGGTTCATTTCTCTGCTACTTTTTGCATCTAAGACTTTGACCTATAAAGGTCATATTTCAAATAATTAATTAAAATAATAATGAGAATTAAGTGATTTTAAATAGATTTGTTAATCCAAATATGCTGATAATTGTCCTATCTGGTTGCTAATTGGCGATAGTCAGCCAACTTCTTTCTAAAGCTCGTGGTCGTAGTTACCTTTGCATCTAACTCTCAATTCCTAATCTTCAAAGAGAAACAAACCAAATGCTACAAAAAGTAGTTGGGAAAATTACAAAGAATCCAGATTGTAGTGTATGCATACATTACAGCTCTACACAGGTCTTTAGAACTGTACTCGTCCTAGAGCATTTTGCATTTGAAAGGATAGCATCCCTGGAAATGCTGAAAAATGAAAATGCAGGTTTTTATTAGATTTTCAGTTGACAATCAGTGATCTTCCCAGCTATATTTTATTTACCTTGATGACAAATTAAGTCCGACTAGAAGTAAATATATAAAGGGAAAAAGTGACGAAAGAGAAAACAGAACAAGTAATATTACACCATCCTATCTATTCCAGAATGATTCAAACAGAATATGCAGCAGCAAATTGCAAACTTCTCAGCTACATATTTCATAGTCATAGCTTCTATTAGTTTCTAATTAACGTGTCCAACATATATTCCGCTAGAGCATTGTAATACAAAGCAATTGTACCTTACAACTAAGGCAAGTGAGGAAAGTAATAAACAATTAACCAAAGTGCATAATGGTGGTATGTAGGGGTGAGCATTCGGTCAGTTTGGTTTAAAGCCAAACCAAATAGAACCGACGACACCGAAAACTAAAGTATGTAAAAATCTAAGGCCGAATGAATTGAGCTTTACCTATACACCGAGCCAAATCGAACATTTCCGGTTCGGCTTCGGTTTCATACATTCGGTTTTCACCTTCCATGGAACACAACGAACCAAACCCAGAATCCAACAAACATAAAAGAAAGAATGGTTCCAGTAAGTTCTACCTCAAAACATAGTTTTTTCCTATCAAAGAGTTTCTGCATATATACTTCTTTTCCATTTTCATATAAATTTCAGAACTCAATCAATTCTTCTTATATCACATTTCCCAAGATAATCATAGTATTGTATTATATTTTCATGTGAACATAGTCGTTATCAGTGAAAAATGTGGCTGATCTACTTTTAACAGGCATAATAGAACTAGTCTAGTAAAAAATGGTTCAATGTAACAGAGATCTTTTACCCAATGCTATAACTATATTGCATCCACGAAAGTTCCATTTCTCACTGATATGATTCCCAATTCAGTTTAACTAATTCACTTATTGCTTTATTAATTTAATACTTCATCAAAAGTTAATCCATCTTTATCACCTTTGACATTATTTTATTCTACTATATTCAAGTCAAATGGTAAATATCAAAAAAATCAACTGGTTGTCAGGGAGAGGGACTTCACCATCATCGTATACCAATGAGACATATGAGATTATTTAAGCTCTTGAAATGTGTTCTGTAAAATAAGATGATAAATAATTTATACGATATAAACATATATTTTTTAAAATATAATCAATTATACCTAAATTTCAAATATTACACACACAATTCAAGCACACTACATACAATTAACACATGGTACATGCATTTCACACTCTCTATACACACTTTAAACACAATAAACACGCTTCTCACACTAATCAAAATGTGCATTTGATAGGGACTTCCTAATTAGTTCCCAAAATTTAGTTCTGGTCGAAAAAGTAAATGTCCAAGACATTCAACTTCCAACTTAGCCATATGGAACAAAGCAAACATGTTATGAAAAATACTATCCATGTCATTGCTCAATTGATAACTTATGACAATGGTGAAGCAAGGTTACCCCTTCTGTTTCTTGACAAATTTACCAGAAAAATGACCAAGTTACAATTTTTTTAATAAATAGATAAACATGAAATGTAAATACTCCATAAATCAAGGCAAATATGTAACTAATAAAGACTTGTGCCAGACCTCAATATCTTCATCCATCACATCTTGGTCTAAATTCTTCGGTATAAAACCTGATCCAATCCCTTCAATTTTGTGAGGCCCTGCAGTTTAAAATTGCAAAGACTAGAACAATACACAAATTTAACCTGAAAACAAACATAGCAAAGACCTAATAGGCTACCATCTTACCAGTTTTTCCAACCGTATATGTTGCTTTCAGTGGGTTCCACGCCAATAACCTAATCTAAGAGGAGAACGGAAAGCGATTTTCACAATGATATAAACAGGACAAGTTACTGGCTCATGTTACTAACTTAGAAAAAAAGATATACCTAGGGTTCAAGAAGAGAGACGGAGAGAGGAAATCGAACCTCTCTATACTTGCTGCTCAATCGACGGTGGTGGAAAGACGTCGGTGGAGAGACGCCGGTGGAGAAACGCCGTCCGACTTAGTAGAATTGGAGAGAGAAGGGTTTTCCAAGCGAGACAGAAGATTGCCAAAATGACTATTCTTTTTTTTCAATTTTGAGTTTTGAGTTTCTTTTGGTGTTATTTAATTAATATTAAGCATTCTTTTATTTTTTCTTTTAGTAGAAGTGAAAAGAGATGGTGGGAAATAATGCCGCCTTTTTTTTTCACTATCAATAGTGACGGTAAGTTTTATAATTTTTTTTAATTTTTGATTTTGTCACCAAAATTTAGTTTTTTAGTGAGAGTAATTTTTTACTCTCATAAAAGCTAAGAATATAGGACATTTAGTGAGAGGTTTTTCTTACTCTCACTATTTTTTTCTCACGAAAAGTAATTTTTCTTGTAGTGTTTGTTCATATCAACCAGGACCACCACGTCTACTCTTGTAGGTCCGCTAGTGGATATATACTCGTGACCTCTAGATCGTCCTATAAATATGCTAGAATTAACATGTGCTTCAGGCACAACTATATATCATGTAGGACGTATATCATGATTTCTCAAGGGTAACACATTAGCTTTTTTCAGCTGGACATAAATTAACTCACGGTACATTTTAAATTGTCTTTTCTCGATACTGCTTCTGGAGTACCATATTTAGGACATACATAGTAGAGAAAGTTTTCTTTAACTTTTCATATTCTGATAACTTTGTCCCGCAAAGAGCAAGTCAAGACAGCGACTTTGAGTTGTAATCGGCAACAGGAAACATAATCGTGCAACTTTAATAGTTGTCATTCATATTGCGTTTGTAGCAGCATCACACTTCTGGTGTGGTCGAACCTCTTTCTGGGTCTTTCACATATTTCACATGCCCTTTCAATTGTACATTCTCATTTTTTAGATCCTCATAAAGGTGATGGCAAATGGATATCAGCACCATTTGCCTCGTCCCTTTTGTTTACATGTTCTATATCTGTATTATTCAAAGTTTCAACAAGTGATGTACCTCGAAGGTGTAGTTTAACATTAACACACCAAGTCAAATAATTACTACAGGTAATATCGAGGATTTGAAACTTTTTGTTTCAATACCCGTCATTTCCTTCAGGGAAGAATAGAAGTGGGAAAAAGAATATCAATTCAGTTTCTCCTACCTTCTTGAGCAAAACTCGTGCTGATAACGTGTTATAAAATATTCGTAACAGACCAAGAACATAAGGGAAAGTAGAGATTCCAGAGGAAACCGTAAATCTTTCATTCAACATATGAGCCCTATTTATAGAAAAATTTAATAAAACATCGTCGTGCTTGCAGTGACGTGCTTCCGCACTGTCGTGCTTGTAGTGTCCTGCTTGCAGTGACGTGCTTCCGCACTGTCGTGCTTGCAGTGACGTGCTTCTGCACTGTCGTGCTTGCAGTGTCGTGCTTGCAGTGACGTGCTTCCGCACTGTCGTGCTTGCATTGTCGTGCTTGCAGTGACGTGCTTCCTCACTGTCGTGCTTGTAGCATTGTCGTGCTTCTGGCACTGTCGTGCTTGCATTGTCGTGCTTGGATTGACGTGCTTCCGCACGGTCGTGCTTCCATTGTCGTGCTTCTTAGGTTGACGTGCTTACGCACTGTCGTGCTTCTTGCACTGTCGTGCTTGCGTTGTCGTGCTTCTTGGTTGACGTGCTTCCGCACTGTCGTGCTTCTGGCGATGTCGTACTTCAGGCAAAAAGGAGCAATAAAATAAAAAATGATCGAAAAAAGTACCTTACCTGTCCTCCGTTGTCCTACTCCTCACTAGTGTTGTCTGAACTCTCGTCCTCGTCCTCGTCCTCCTCAGCCACTAGGGCAAGCGCCAGAATTGTACCCTCGCGCGCATCCATTTCTAGATTGCGCTCGGGCTCAGTCAATGGGCGGGGAGGGATTGACCAGCACCACTAACGCTGGATGACGCCCATTCCGTTGCCGACCTAGTTCGAACCCCTGGAGATGAGGGGCCATCGTGATCACTGCAACCTTCAGTAAGAATAGGCGAATCAACGGTCTTGTCTCCGCTACTACTTTCAGTACCTTCTCGTCGGTCAGCGAAACAAACTGCCTTGGGGCTCCGCATTGAAAATCATTCTCCGGGTAGATCTCACCATCTTCTTCTTCGAGCAAAAGTATGGAGTAAGAAAATCTAAACCACAAAACATTGGATAATAAACAGCGTCGATGCCTTCTCAGCCCTGATTGCACGAGTTTGCTCTGATATGCACAAACAACTCTTCAATTGTTGCGGTGAAAATTTAGGAAGGGATGGGTTGCAAAAAATAACTTATTCGAAAGAAATGAGGGAGAATAAAGGTGAGGTGAAAAAGTGAAGGCGATTGGGGAAGGGGGGAGGAATAGGGATATAGTGGTTGCACGTCGTATAACGTGTAATCGTCAAATTAATTAATTAGGGGACGGGTGGGGGGGGAGGGGGGTAGCGGGGTATGAGAGTGACGGGTAGTTACTGGGGGGACGTGGGGTGGGAGGTGAGGAAACGTTAAAAGTACTATGTTTTATATTAACTACGATGTGTGATAAAATCTATATATGTCTTACACAAAGTGCTAGTTTAAATTTTCTCCCATAAAAGAAAGATAAATGTCAGGTCCTAAGTGGGGCTACAATAGCTAGATTAGTCAATAACTAAAACATTATTTAAATAGATTCTTTACTAAGAAATGAAAAGAAGAAGAACATGGATAGTAACAAAGCGCCAGGTAAGGGGAATAAAATACATAAACAAACTAGGAATCACGTAAAAGGGAAAATCCAATCAAACTACAACCTGGCAAGTAAAGACCGAAACTAAAGCATTGCTACATAAACGAAATGCTCATCTATTCATGGTGAATATAAGTTAATGTGTCAATCGTTGATGTATAATATCTGATGGGTATTTATTAAAGGAGTTACAAAACCTCACAATTTTGAAGCTGATGGTGATTATTTTCCCTTCATTGGATACCCATTTAGAATCTAAAATTCGATTTTCTTGACTTGTAAACTTATTATGAAAATAAAATAAATTAAAAATGACGACAACATCATGCTCAAATCTCGTCAACATCAGACCTTTAATGAATATATAAACTTTTTCTCCCATTGATATTTTTCAAAGAATTACTTCTTGGATGTAATGTATCTATTTCGATTGTAATTTGTTAGATGAAGAGTCTCAATAAGTTGTCTTGATGTTGCTTAAGCCATTATAGCTTAATGTTGCTTTATTTTTCTTTTTGCACTATGAGTGCTTGGGACAAGAACGAGACTTTTCTTATAAATAAGTAAGTGCTCCGGTGCGATTGGATATATTATTTTTTTCTAAAAAATTTGGTATAATATTAACGAATTCAAATGTTGAAAAATATTATTTTCTGGTTAGTAAATTTAATAGTTAGTACTCAAATATGTTTATGTAAAATTATTATCACTATCAATACACCATCATAAATTTCATGAAACTTTTATGGCAATATACATCTTAAAGTCCTTAAAGTATTGATGTTTGTTTTAAATAGTCCTTAAAGTATCATTTTATTTTAATTGGTCCTTAAAGTTCTAATTTTTTTATTCAATTAGTCCCCTGAAGTATTTTTTATTTTAATTAGTCCCTTATGTTTTGGAATTATTTCAATTGGTCCTTAAACTATTACAAAAATCTATTTAAGGCCCCTAGAAGAAAAAAATACATAAAATATGTGAAATCACCGATTTAATTCAAAATGATATTGTAACATATCTTTTATTAAATAAATGTTTTGTAATTTATCATTATGATGCTTTCACCCTGAAACGAAGGTGATTTATACAAAAATATCGATTTGAATAAAACTCCGAGATTATATTTTTTCAAGAATTTCATCCAAACTTTGAGAAAATACTATGTGCTAGTTTGATCTAGATCTTTTGAACTCTAACTATCTTGAATTTAAAGTAAAATTGAACATTATCAATGAAATAACTTTAATTTTTTTAAATATTGTAAAGAACTTCAAACATAAAAATTCAAAGTCCTTTCGTTAATAATGTTTAGTTTTACATTAAATTCAAGATAGATAGAGTTCAAAATATCTCAACTAAATTATCACTAAAATTAAAGTACCACAAAGTATTTCTCAAAGTTTGGATAAAATTATTGAGAAATTATAATCTCGAACTTTTGTTCAAATCCTATTATAGTATAATTCACCTCGTTTGATGGTAAAAGTATCATAATAAAAATACACAATATTTATTTAATAAAAGATATGTTATAATATTATTTTGAATTAAATAGGCGATTTCACATATTTTATGTATCTTTTTTTTCTTTTAGGGGGCCTTAAGCTAGAATTTCGTAATAGTTTAAGGATCAATTGAAATAATTGTAAAACATAAGGGACCAATTGAAACAAAAAATACTTCAGGGACTAATTGATTTAAAAATTTATAACTTCAAGGACCAATTAAAACAAAATGATACTTTAAGGACCATTTAAAACAAACATTAATACTTTAAGGACCTTAAGATGTATAATGCCAACTTTTATTGTTAAAACGGACGCTTATGTAATGTGTACTATAAATTGTGAAAAATATCCTTATATACAATATTTCTAGTCATACATTTGAGTTGTCACCAAAAAAAAAAGAAAAAAAAAAGAAAAAAAAAAAAACTCATTTAAAGTTAGTACTACCTCCGTCCCAGCTAACTTTGCACGGTTGACCTGACACGGATGTTAAGAAAAAGCAGAGTTTAGGGAATCTTTGAGTTTTTTAAAGGTGGAGATTGAGGGTGGAGATTGTGAGAGAGATTTCTTTTTTAAGGGTGTGCAAAAATAGGTGGGACGGATCGAAAAGAAAAGTATGCAAAGTTAGCTGGGACGGAGGGAGTAATTTTTTAGACATCAATATAGCTTCTATGGAAGCAAAAACATACGATAACATTTGTCAAACCTACTATACATATGTTTGAATCAAATAATTATATGATAGTAATAAGAGATTCGATTTTGGTTAATCATAATCTATAACATATAAAAAAATTATTTAGAATGTTTTAATTTTTTAAATATTGAAAAGTTCTCTTGTCGATCTAAAAGTATATACTATCTTGTGTGAATTATTTTTTATCTACCATATATTGTCTCAATATTTGTTCATATATTACCCAAGGTTTTACTAGATTCCGCTAATAGATAAAATCATAATTTTAGCCAAACTATATATGTTTCAATAGTTTATGCCAGTTATCATATATTAAAGTATAAATCCATACATCATTGATTTTGATATTTTTTCTACCCCCTAAAATGAATTTTTGATGGTTAAGCTCTTATACAATTGCACTTGCAATTTGATCCAATGAATTCTAAAAAAGAAATTTAAAAAAAAAAAAAAAAACTAGATTTTTCTTATATAAACTCTTAAACTTTTAGTTACACTATTTTTATATAATTAGAACTTAGAACATAGAAGTTTTCATTCTACGTTTTAATTTTCCTAGCATGTGGCATGCTATAATGACAATATAAATCTCAAGGGTTCTCCAAATCAACAACATTTGCCAAAATCCTAAAGTACTGCACTTGTTAACTTGAAGTTATATATATATATATATATTTCATTTGTAAGCAATTCAACAACCATGCAATAGATATGAAAAGCACGAAAAATACAATCAATACTCTAATTTTTTATTTTACCAAATTGTCAAAACTTTAAGTTCTCCAAAATATTTTGTACCGCTCCCATGATATATATAGGAATGCATCATGAGACAGCATTACCACACACATTCGAGAGATGAATATCATTTTATATCTACTTAAAGTAATTTTAAATAATGATTTAACAATATTCGATCATATATGAAAAAATCTAAATCGGACCGACCTGACTTTTATTGGACTTGGGGCATATCAGGGAATGAAACCCTTAATATAAGGACAGAAAAATAACGAGAGCGTGAGATTTGAAAATTAAGAGTAAAAGACGCATCGAATGTTAACAAGTCAACAATGATTGATTTTAGAAAATAAATCGACATTAAGGAATTCTATTTTTCTTTTGCTGATTCATATCTGTGTTATTACCCAAAACATTAATGATAATATATGCCATATTCAAGTGGGGCTACATATATAAAAGTACAATGTTTTTCCAAGGCCCAATTCTTCTTCTGAATAAATAAAAAAGATGTCCAAATTTTTTATATCATTAGTATACACAAATATTAAGGAATTATATACACACACTCAAGTTAAAAAAATGGACCTCCAACTTTTGGGTCCCTGGACGATCACACCTCAAGCGCTTGCTAAGGGGTTGTCTTGAATCCAAACGAAATTGATTTAAGCAACTTTGCTTCACTTGATTTTTTTTTTTGTGTCAATTGATTATATATATATATATATATATATATATATATATATATTTTCATTTTTCAAAACTTTATATAGATCATATGCATGGATTTATTTATGTACAATTGTTTGACTACTCGACCCTAATTAAAGGTACCGATTTTAGACGTATGACTTTTTGGACAAAAAATATCATTTTATTAGTCAAATGTATTACTTTTATAATAAATAAAAAGTAATATATTTGACCAATTAACTGATACTTAATTTATTGACCCACCTTGCATGGACTTGGAAAACACATTAAATAATTATTTTTAAAATTTGGCATTCATTTTTGATATCCTACAATTCTCAGTGATTAATATTTTTTTCGCGAAAGAGTAATATATATATATATATATATTTTTTTTTTGAGATAATGCATTACTCTTTTTTAAAATGTATTAACCAAAAGTAGAATATGAGGTTTCAATATGGGGTTTATAAATGGTGTAATAGTACATAAATTTGATAATGAAAATTTATATAAAACATGATAATAACACCTAAAGTTAAAAAACATAAGAATTATTAAGCTCTACTAAAACATATTACGTTTAAGTAAAAAAGTATTACAATTTATAGAAGGGGTGTTACTATTAGCGGTAGAAGTAACATATATTTTATTGATAAACATAATACTACATCCGTCCCGCTCTAACTTTCCTACTTTTTTTTTTGGTTAGTCCCAACTTAATTTTCCAATCCATAAATGGCAAATTTCTCTCACAATCCCCACCCTCAAAATCTCCACACTCAATCTCCATCTTTAAAAAAATCAAAGATTCCACAAAATTTGTTTTTTTTTAACCTCCGTGCCCGATTAAAGTAGAAAACTTAAGCCGGGACGGAGGGAGTACTTATTTTCCAAACAATATAGTATTACGTACTTCTCTCGAAAGCAGTACTTTTAAAGTAATGCAGCTATATGATAGTTGAATGCAGCTTGTGAATTATAAATAGAAAACTTTTATAAACTTAAAAAAATTTATGAATTTCAACAACTTTAAATTTTACAATACAAGAAACAAGACAATATAAAAGAGAAAATATATAGAACTATTACTGGAGTCTTGTATCATTAAATTAAAAATTGAAATCTTATACTCTCTCCATTTACAAATAAGTATCATTTTAGCAAAAGTCATTTTATACAAAAGAGTATCATTTTAGCAATTTTACATATTTCTTTCAACATTGTCCTTAGCTATATCAAATGAAATTTCCATACAAATCTTATGATCTTATAATATTATATAAATAAGGTATGAAGAAAAAGATGGAAGAATTTCCGGTAATAAAAGAAGAGTAGGTCTTGGGTGCATCCAACACACAATAAGCTTATTGTGCACTCCCCAATTTAATTTGGAAATTAGATATATATTAAGGGCTGCATTTGGATACACAATAGGAATTGTGGCGCAGCGGTCAAAGCTCATATGCGCGTGCTGTGAGGTCTCGTGTTCGAGCCTCAGCGCGCACAGGTTTTTTAATTTTTTTCTATTCAAATTGATCTTGGAATTATATATATAACAAGGGTTGTGTTTGGATATCACCAAACTCATAGTGGTGCAGTGGTATAGCACTGTTGTGCGCACGCTGAGGTCTTGTGTTTGAGCCTTGCGCAGCTCACAACCTTGATTTTTTTTTATTCTGTAAAACGAATAATATATATATATATATATTAATATATATATATATTAAGTCATGTTTGTTATCATATAAGAGACACTAGCTTAGGTGGTAAAATCTTAAATTATTAGATATTAGGGCATAGATTCGAATCCCATTTTCTCCAAATTTTTATATATGTGCACTTTTTATATTATTTTTAAAATGTGTATACCTGTAACATAACATATACAATACACAATATAACATATACTATTACGCAATATATATATATATATATTATTAAAAAAAATGTGTACACAATATAATATATACTATTACGCAATATAACATATACTATTAAACAACATAATATATTATTAAAAAATTGTACGTGTAACTATAACATATACTATTACGCGATATAACATATACTATTGCGCAATATAACATATACTATTGAACAACATAAAAAGAGGTAAAAACAGAGCAAAATCAGGGTTCGAACCCGCGCGTCCCGTGCGCCTGGACCCCGCACACGCGTGTCTCACCACTGCACCACATGTTATTATTGAGAATTCATCCAAACAAGGCCCTTATATATATTCTTAATCTATATATATATAAAAGTAAAATGGAGGACATTTATGTCATTGTAACTTTTCCGCCAAAATTTTAACAATAATTTGATAAATTCATGTTAATTTTGGTAAGTTTATAATCTTCTTTCAATTTTTTAAAATGTCAATAACTTTTTTTTAATTCTAATCCCTTTTTTATATATAATATATCAAATTATTCGTCTTTTCACGGTGTTTAGTTTGACATACATATCACATATATTATAATGATATATTTGATTTGAAAAATAATTTTTTTATTAGTTATTATTGGGATTATATTTGATTGTTAATTGTGAATTGGACTATACTGTTGGGTCTAGGCTGCAACTAAAAAGTAATAAAATAATCATCTGATGAAGAATATTAGTTAAGACTTTTTTAAAGTAAAACGAATTAATTTATTTTATTTGACATTAATTTTTAATTTTTTTACTTATATAATACCCGAGATAAAAATAATTGTTTAAATAATGAAACTCCTATTTTATTAAATTAAAGGCAAAAATTAATGTTTAATTTTTACAAATAATTTGTTAAATCATTACATCTGTTAATATATATATATATATATATATATATATATATATATATATATATATATATATAGGGAAAAAATCATAAACCGTCCTGTAAGTATAGTGACTTCCACTAAATATCCCGTATCTATCTGCTTTTTCAATTTCGTCCTATATCTTTTTAGATTATCCGATTTTCGTCCTAAAATTCAAATTTTCGCCGGAAAATGCACGTGCCGGTCACGTGCCGGCATAAATTTTGGGATTTTGCCAGCGTGGCGCCGGAATGACGCGCTGGAATATAACACGGCCGTGTCACTCAAGCAACACGGCCGTGTCAAATTGTTGCTAGAAAAGTGAATTTTGCAAATCAACACGGCCGTGTCACTTAAGCAACACGGCCGTGTCAGAAGTGTTTTCCTGCGATAATTACCTAATTTTAATAGGATTTTGATCCTATCTTCCCCAAGATTCGGCCCAACTCTATTACAAGGACACCAAAACTTTAGGAAAGAGGAGGAATCATCAAGAACATAAATTACATATCTTGGAAGACAAAGAAGACGAAGATCATCGAGACGGAGTCATCCGGGTTAAATTGTTCTTTCTTAGTTTTAATTCTTACAATGTTTTTATTAGAATTTTTTGGATTATTACTAGGCATGAGTAGCTAAGCTATTCGTGTCCTAGGGTTAGAAAGTAGGGATTTTTATAACAATGTTTTGATTTATGATTTAATCTATTAATTCCGTTCTTTACATGTTTTATCTCTATGTTTGTGCTTAAAACTGAGTTTAGTTTGGTCACCTAGATTTAGTAATTTAGTTTAGCAATTCCGCTTCGAGAGGAGGGAATTGTTATCAGACTTAGAACATAGAGCGCAGTTGTCTATGACTGTGTAGGCCGAGGCTTAGGATCGTTTGGGAGTTATTAGGTTTAATTGACTCGAGAGGGTAATTAGCTTAATTAATCAACGGTTTAATCGCTTCGAGAGAAGGATTAGATTATTGTCGTGCCGCCTAATAAACATTAGAATTGGTAAATTAATAGGTTAATCATATTCAACATTGAAGTAATATCCTGAAATCGAAGCCCTAGGATACCTTGTCTCCTGGATTGTTATTCCAGTCAAAAAGGATCAAAATCTTGTAATAGAGTTGGGCCGAATCTTGGGGAAGATAGGATCAAAATCCTATTAAAATTAGGTAATTATCGCAGGAAAATACTTCTGACACGGCCGTGTTGCTTAAGTGACACGGCCGTGTTGATTTGCAAAATTCACTTTTCTAGCAACAATTTGACACGGCCGTGTTGCTTGAGTGACACGGCCGTGTTATATTCCAGCTCGTCATTCCGGCGCCACGCTGGCAAAATCCCAAAATTTATGCCGGCACGTGACCGGCACGTGCATTTTCCGGCGAAAATTTGAATTTTAGGACGAAAATCGGATAATCTAAAAAGATATAGGACGAAATTGAAAAAGCAGATAGATACGGGATATTTAGTGGAAGTCACTATACTTACAGGACGGTTTATGATTTTTTCTCTATATATATATTATAATAAGAAGTATGAAAGCTTTATTATATGTATGTTTACATATCATATACATTATAGAGATTATTTTTTGTTACTTCTTCATATTTTGTTACAATTATTTTATTAAATAAATTTACACTTTGCAACTTAAATTATGACATTTTTTATACTATTCAACCGTTTCTTTTATGTATATCAACCTCAACTATATATTTTTACTTTTGGATTTTATTTTGTTAATGCTAGGATTTACTAAAAAATAAGAAGTATTTGAGTATATCACCAAGTGAAATGTTACAAGTTGCAAATGATAGTCTGATTATAGAAAGAAACAATTAGTTATTTATAGTTATAACTTGAAAATGATTTAGATATATTAAGAAATCTACACATATATATAAGCTACTCCGTTCGACCCAAGAAAAAAAGTGTCGCTTTAAACTTTTTTTGAAAAACTATGGATGAGGAAATGATAAATATATCCCTACACAATCTATTTATATGTTTTGTGTATTTGAAAAAATATAGTCAACTAAATTAAATAGGTTGTTTATTTTGAAGAATTGTGTTTTTCTTTCTTTAGTTGATAACATTTTTTTTAACAATTTCATTTTCTAAAGCGACACATTTTTCAGACCGGAGTGAGAATAAGTGAGTTAAAACTATAAATTGCATTTTTCCTCCAAAATAATTTGTGTTATTTATGATTATTTGTACAAGTGTCAATTTTTTTTATTGTTAATTTTTTTCCTTTTGCCCTTCTTTCTAAGAAAATTTATTTTTCCCATTTTTAAGTACAAATATATTTGTTTTTATCTTAAACACTTTTTGCATAGTATATATGAAATTAATCATCGTTTTATGATCTCTAATTTTGACATCCATATCACATATTTAAAAGTGTGATATTATATTAAACAAATATACAATTGTTTAGTGGTTGATTATTCACTTATTTGGTTAGATTTGAGTACTTATTGTGAATGTTTACCGATGTCATATTTAAGCTGCAAATACGAATTTGTTAAACAATCCTGTTAAAATATATATATATATATTTTTCTTGAATAATTTAATTTATTTATTGTATTTATCTTTTATTCTATAAAATTAGTCTATATCTATACTAATATACATACAAATGTGTGTGTGTATATAATAAAATAAAATAAAATAAAATAAAATGGAGTCAAATATGTAAAACAAACCATAGTCTGTTCAATTGCAAATCAAACATTTTCAAGAATTTTATTTATGTATGTGTCCCTAAAGATAAGTTGTTATAGTGTTAACATTCTATCACTTTGTTTCTTTGTCAACAACTTCTTTCTATTTATTAAAATGCTAACAAGTTTTTTTTGTTTTTAATCTGTTTTACCTATAATATATCGAATTAATAATCATTTCACCTTCTTTAAGTTGAATTATATTTCAAGTCTTTTGTGGATTAGACTGTGTATATAGTGAATTAGATTATATAACAATAAATCAATTGAAAATTTTTAACAATAAAAATATGAGATTATTCAGAAAGAAAAATATAAGTTTCTTATAAATTATCAATGCACTTTATCACTATCTTATCCTTTTTTTTAATAAGTTGTGTGTTATTATATTTGTATTCTTATCCTACACATTCAATCAATTGGACTATTTGTGGTTATTCGCAGAGGTCAAGAATGATAAGGTATGTTTGAGTTTTTAGAAATAAAATAAAATAAAAGTAAACATTTTTATTTGTTATATTTAATACTCCCTCCGTCCCAATTAAGCTAATTGTCCTACCTTAGCCTGGCACGCAGACTAAGAAAAAATAGATTTTATGGAATCTTTGACTTTTTCAAAGGTAGAGATTGAATGTGGAGATTTTGATGGTGGAGATTGTGGGAGAATTTGTCATTTATGGGGTAAGACAATTAGATTGGGACAAACAAATAAGGCAAGTAAGACAATTAGGCCGGGACAGAGGGAGTATTTATTTTAGATGTATCGAGAACAATATTTTTTATTAAAAAATAATAAGTATATATTTAATTCCAAAATTTTCGGGGGGAAATGAATATTTACACTATTTAAAATTTTATTATAATATAATTCAAAATTTTAAAATATTTATTTTATCAGGTATACAATATTTACATTTTTAAATAGTAAAGTAATATAAAATTGAATTTAGTTAAAATATTATTCTACTAGCAGACTTCCGTGCATCGCACGGGGAGTAATACTAGTTTCAAATTAAATAGGAGAGTGCACAATAGTGCAATTGTGTGTTGGGTGCAGACAAGTTTTTGCCATAAAAGAATTGATGGAGAAAAAAATGGAGGAGTATTCTTGTTCATTTCATAATCTCTTAAATTTCACTTAAAATTTTAGAATGACACTTATTTGTGAATTGAGGGAGTATTGAAAAACGTATATGTGTATGTATGTATGTATATATATATATATTTAAATGTTTGATAAAAGCGTACCGTTTTGTTAAATTTTTTAATTAAAAATTTATACATTAGATATTTCCTATAATTCCATGTTAAATATTCAATTATATAACAGAATTTAAACTAAACTTTTGGAACATAGTTTCAAACCTATATATGTTTTTTGAGCAGCTTAAAAAATATATGTCCAATAAACTAGAATATATAATATTTTTAACTTTATGTTTGTCTGTTATGAACTCCAAACACATTTACATAAAAAACACACATTTAACAAGTCATGGATAACACAAACTTTAGTAAACGGATAATCTGATCTCATTACTTTGACGCGAGTCATCATTAGTTACTATGATGAATTTGGTGTTTTTTTTCAATTTAGATTTTTTTACAGTAGGTGTTTCATCATCTATTACACTCAATTTACTACGTGTATATCTATTAATTTATGATATTATACCATACACATATCGATTAGTGAATGTAGTGAAATATAAGATGTAACATAAAAATGTAACAGATAATCTCATATGATTAAATTTTTTATGCTATGTTTGTTTATAGATTTGTGAGTTTGGATGAGAGGTATGACAATTTAATTTAAATACTTTATTAATTATTATCTAATTATTCAATACATTTTCATCACTTTTTAGGAATTGTTTGACAATATCTTGTAAATGTATCACTTCTTATCCCCCTAAAAAATAGACAATATAAAATTCGTACAATTAAAAATTTTATGTCCGAACTTTTGATGTCTACTTCATTCATAAATAAACATACTCTTACGATGTGAATGAAATTCGAAATGGCGTGGTGAGGAAAATGATGTATCATTAGAGCGCAATAATAGCAAGTGAAACGTGAATGCAACTAGTTTGGACCATGGTCACTATTTTGATTATGATTCACAACCGAACCATGTTTGTTAGAAATATGCCTCTAACCTTGTTTTAATCAAGTAAAACTTCATTTCAATTTCCTCTTGTCTCTCTATATCTATTTAAGTCCATTTCTTGAAGTTGACTTACATTAATTTCCAAATATTATCATAATTATTGAATTCTTGTGTTAAATTGGTCTCCAAATAATGTTAAAAATGAGTGATTGGGTAATTGCTTTCAAGCAACGTTATCTTGTCCCATTTTTCAAAATATTCCTTAACTACTCCGAGGACAATTATTTCTTTTTCAAGACAAGGCATTGCAGTTAAAAATTATTTTGTTTTTTTTCTAAGATTCCAATATTTTCATCGTAGAATTACTTGGAATGTAATTCCATTTGACCTCTTTCACCATATTATTTCCATAGTGACTTTGGATATATAGACCATTGACCTTGCATCTCAGTCTCGACAAAAACTTAAGTATGGCGGTTATAGAGATCTCATTTCTGTTAATAGTTTATTTATAATTAAATAAATGATCCAAACTTTATATCCAAGTCTTGATTCTATTCGAAAAGTAAAATTTCTCTTGATCACACAGAATAAGTTCCGTGCGACCGCCACACACAAGACACACTCCCCAATCATGAAACATTGTCCATACATCATCATAAATGTCCAATTTCTTTATTATCTCACCATCGACATATTGAGTGCAGTATGATGTGCATATATTATTTAATATTTTATATTCATATTTTTTTTAAATTTTTGGATGATTTTAATGTCTTAATTGATCTAACTAATTATATCTTAGCGTAGGAGACATGAATTTGGGGTTGGACCAAAACCGGACTAAAATGTGCAATTTTGGACTGAATTGTATGGAGTGGACCAGGTGGACTGAAGAAAAGAGAATAGATTATGTGCTTGGATTATTGAGAAGACCAATTTTATGGAAGAAGCCCATTAAGAGTATTTTTAGTAGACGTGTTACGAGTTTTATTCCAATCAAAACTCTTTATTTTTCTTTTGTATTTACGCTAAATGAAAATATCAAATTAAATTTGTCTCTAATCACATGATATCTGTCTCTAAATTAAAGTAGATAAAATGGTTGGTCTATGTCATGTTTATTTGCCTTCAAAGTTATTGACGAAGTTTTCGTCTCTATATGAAATTAGAGAAAAAATTACCTACCGAATAGTGATGGATTATGTCCGCCACTAATATTCGATTTCTATTTCGTCACTAATCAGATAACATGATTTTTTTACCATTTTTCGTTACTATTTTATTTCTATTTAGTTTTCATTTAATGACCGATATTATTCATTACTAATTTTCATCTCTATTATGAAAATTTCTTGTCGTGTTATCTAGATATTTTTTAGAGAAATTTGATTAAACTTTGGTTAGGATTTGATAGAGAGAAAACAATAACTAGCGTGAATTTAAGGAGAGGAGATGCAACACACTCTGATCAATTTCCAATAGGGTCTCTCTCTCTCCTCTCCCCAACAATTCACGCAACTTTTTCCTTTTCTTTTATATTCTTCCTTTTTCCTCCATCAACAATTATCAAGGACTAATTTTCTCTGTCTGATTCAAGGATAATATTATTTAAATTGTATTCCTTGTGAGGTTTTGTTCTTAATTTTATTTGTGCGTTAAATTCTAGTATCTCTTGATTTCATGCGTATTTTTATGGAATATATATATATATATATATATATATATATATATATATATTTGATTGATACGACAATTCAATTTAATTAATATTTTTCTACAAATGTCCATGATTTCATTGATCTGTAATTGTCATGAATGATTGGTCATGAGTAGCATATGTTGAATTAGTT
Organism: Ajuga chamaepitys; assembly: GCA_958295605.1. NCBI lineage: Eukaryota > Viridiplantae > Streptophyta > Magnoliopsida > Lamiales > Lamiaceae > Ajuga > Ajuga chamaepitys. The sequence continues at coordinate 17,338,603 of OY282502.1, forward strand.
TGCGCTGCGCTGTCATAGCTTGTTTAATCTTTATGAATTAATAAGACTAATAACAATAATAATTGCAGCTACTCAATTATTATTTACTAGATTTATTTGTTCTCATAGATTGTAACTCTATCATTAATGTGGTATGGAGCCTTATCGTACATAACTCGTTAACGATAAGGGCATCTCTAGCACATAGATGATGTTGTTTGATGTTTTTTTCTCCAATGCTGCACTGACCCGTACTCTACATGGACGCAGGTGAACAATGCAGCGCCAACTATTCACTATCATAGTTAGATATTCCACTCAATCAAAACCCCAATTTATTGCTTGTTTTCCCTCAAAAGAAATTAATCCCCGTTCCCCCCTGGATTCGACACTACTCGCCATTATATTCGTTATTTTGAAAGTAGATTATTTAATTTGGCGGTATGACATCCGTCCAATTTTGGGGCCGTTGCCGGGCAATAGTGTAAAGTGATTTTATTTCTTTTGAGCTTATTTTAATATTTTATTTAAGCTCTCCTTATTTTCTTCATTTCTTGTTTCTGCCTTGTTCATATTAAAAATGACTGCTTATGTACATTATTATGGAACTAGGCATAATAACATTCCACATGAGAATTCTTTAGATAGAAAGATAAATAGAATAATCTCTCTTGTGGAAAGTTGCAAAGGGTCAAGTTTTGTGAAATATGCTTGGTTGGTGAACATTCTACGAGAATTTGTCCCTATAATGAAAGATACGATCCGAGATGAGCACATCATTTGAATTTCAACTATCAAATCCAAGAGTACAACACGGATTTTCTTAACGTAATTACGAGAGACACCCAACACCTACTCAACCCTCAAACTCCGGAATGTCCTTAAATGATATAGTGATGGCTCTAGCAACGAACACCCAATGGTTACAATAGGAAATAAGAAAAGTGAAAAATAAAGTGAAGAGCTGAAGGTTCCAACTGGCTTTTACATTCTAAAGTTTGAGGATGATGCCATCATTGATATATATTTCTTGAGAAATCTTGACAAATTTGAATCATATGTACGTTTTGATCTGAATGAGATACTAACTGATGCTCGTTAATTGGTTGACCATGTTGATGGAGGAAGAACATCGAGCATAATGCGCAAAAAAATTGCGCTATTGGGAGGCAACCTAAATGACTTTTCTTCATTTCGTTTTTAATTCTATTTTAATTTGTAAAGTTTGTTCTTAGTCCATTTGTTTCTAGTAAAATAATAGCTGTGAAGATAATTTTTTGTTCGGCGTGATCACACTTAATTAAAGGTTAAATTCCCTTCAAATAGCCTAATTTTAGTCGTGGACAGAAGACTAGTCGTGTTTTGGTATGGTATGGCCACGCCAAAATTAGATTAGTCTACAACTTTTGAGACGAGATTAAAAAAAGAGTGATCATGCCCAGATTGAACTAGCCTCCTTCATAATTGAGGCTTTCAAGCCTTAATTATTACTATTATTATTTTATTGATTTCAAAAAATCAAAATAAAAAAAATATTAAATCCTTACTTCTTATTCAGTCTAGCAAGTGTATTTCTTCCCCAAAAGGTCAACTGTACCAACACAACAATCGTCGTTGTCAAGGAATGGTCCAGAGTATTATATTTTGGTAAAGGCAAGCCTAGCAAAAAGTTGAGCTCTAGCAAGATCTCCAAAATTTATGCCCTTCTTTCCACAAGATTATTGCAATTCCTCTTTTATTTTCTCGTTTCTTAGTTTTTATTTTTGTTTTCATATTGAATTTTTTTATTCCCTGCATACGAGATTATTTCGGTTTCATTGAGGATATATTCCCCTCTTTATGTAACAGTTTGTTTGCATCACTTTTAAAATTTTGCCTTTTATGTAATACTTTTGTAACACTTAGGAACATGTAACACTTCCATGTAACACTTTGTAACATTTGTGAATATGTAACACTTTCATGTAACACTTTTATAATATGTAACACTTTGTATGTAACACTTTTTAAAGTGTGACACTTTTAGGAAACGTTTTCAAATAAGTAACACTTTTTGGGTAACACTTTTGCATAAGTATTACTTTTTAGGTAATATCTTAAATAAAATTATATATTTCTTTTATTCTAAACTAATAATCATATTTGGATTTATTTTCTTACGTGCATTTTGAAGAACTAAATATTTCAATTGCTTATATTTTGTAAAATGACTTTTTGAGGCAAATGTTTATAGATGTGTTGAATCATAATTATCATATATAATAAAACATTTGTAACATGAAATGGTAAAAATAACCGACTTAGGCCTACAACAATAAAAATTTATTAGAGCACCTAAGAATTTACTTATTAGTTATCTAAAATAAATTTTATTAGTGATTTTTTTTTGTGTATATAGATATACATACATTAAATTTTACTAAACAACGACAACAGAGTTTTGTAGGTTAACAGTTTGAATATATTTTTAAGTGTAGAAACATGGGCTTGAAGCATTTTGTCATGTCTTTCATGTTCCTAAGTTTATCTTTTATATAATTATTTTTTTTTCTATAGAAACCAACACAAGTAATTACTTAATTTTGGAAGGTGGCTTTAAGGTGTATTACAGTTATCTACAACAAGCAGATATATAAAATTATTGTAATTGATTTAAATGATAATGTCTTAAAATGTAATACAATAATTAGATGTAACAAATTAGTGTGATATAGAATAAGTATATATATATATATATGAGAGGAAGAAATTGAAAAAAAGAAAAATAAATTAAAATTTTGTATGGAATTAGATAGTAGAATAAGCTAAATAAAATTAAGTTAGGTTGTAGTTTAATGAAATCTAATCTTGAATAGAGTTTATTGATGTTACGACAAAACAATTGGGTATATATAGTGTTTCATACAAAATAATACAAAATAGTTATTATAGTCTAGTGGTTTGACCTTACAAATAAAGATCTTGCAGGCTTGCAACCTGAGTTCGAAACCTAGCTATGACAACATTGAACATTTTTCATATGTTAAAAAGGGTGTTACATAAAGGGTTATATGCAACATGTTTTAGTGTTACCCTAAAGTGTTACAATTTAAGATCTAATGTAACACTAATGAAAAGTGTTACTAAAGACCATCAAAAGTGTTACTTTAGACTTTAGGTAGCACCGGCAAATGTAACACCAATAAAGTGTTACCAAAAGTCTATTGTAACACCTTTTGGTATATACGTAATACTTTTTGGGTGTTACATAAGCTCATTTATGTTGTAGGAGATCCCATACTGTTCCTTTTTGGGCGGTTCATTGTACCAGTTTACCTAATCTTTTTTGAGTGCATGTTTTGAATTTACGTCGGTTACTTTTACTACATTGGGGACAATGTAGGATTTAGTGCAAGAGAGTTTATACTAGGATCCTATAGAGGAGCTCAACCTTTTTTTTTTCTTCTGAAAATTGGTGTCGATTAAGGGCATTCTTGTACATCCATGCTAATTTATGTGGACTCAGTTGTTGTATTTTGTTGGGTTGAGTATGATGGCATAATAATAATAGTTCAGTGTGATTGATATTTTTTTGGTACTTATAAATGGCGTGTATTGGTCTCAACTGGTAGAGGTTTCAGAGGGAGGGGGTGAATAAACCTTTAACTTTGATTTTTATTTTTAATACTTTGAGCATGGGTATGTTGCTTGCTGTAAGAAAATAGTTCTTTGAGAAAAGTTGATGCAGTAAGTAACCTTCACACAGTATGCTTGAAGCAAACTGAACTTGGGCTACTTACAACAAGCAATGCTCAAGTAGAGTTTTATGCAGCGGTATATGCAAACACGCTTTCTAAAAGGTTATGCAATAAAGTATGTAACATGCCAACAACAATTATAAACAATATGAAAATAGACACAAGTTTATAGTAATTCGAAGCTGGGGGTAATCCTTCTACGTCTACTCTTCCCTCACACAAGGAAAATTCACTAAGTTGTTCACATAGTGTACAATCTTAGCTATGCCAATGTCTAAGTCCAACTTAACACCTTACAATACTTTTTGCCTATTCTCAGATTGCTACTTTTCTACTATACACATGTTCCTCGGAACACCTAGTCTACTTTGAATCCCAGATTCAATGAAGACTCCTGGGTGAAAAACCACTCGTGAAAGTTGGTTTAATGAAAGTTTTTCTTCAACTTCTGGTAGCTGTCTATAAACTTAAATAAGATTTGAAATGTGGAAGAACTTCTTCGATGAGAAGGATTAGGACCGAGACAAGGCTATAGAGTTAGCTTGCTTGACTTGAGGTGCAGCTTGAATTTTTACGTGTAGAATGCTTGATGCGTGCTTGCTATCTTGCTCTTGTTTACTAAGCACAACCACTTAAAATATCTAGAGTGATAAGTGCTTTGAAATATTTGGATTCGTAAGCTTGAGTGAGTTGATACATAGTAATTTCAGTAAACCAATCGTCTTTGTTCATCCTCCATCTCCTTCAATTTATAGTTGTTGGGTTACTTTTCATTGAAGAGTGAGAAGTATTTTCATTGACATATAATGTTCTTCGTATGACTTTCTAGCCGTTGTTGTCCTTTTGCAGAAAATGGTCCAAGGTTGGTGCGATTTGAAGTCAATGTTGAAGTGTAGTGTTTTCTTTTGTAAGATTACGTGTCCCCACGTTATTGGATAGTCAGTAAAAGATTTGGATCTTGTCTCCATTGGCTATATTTTTGAATATTTGAATCTATTTGACTTGACTTTATAACTGCCGAAATAGCCGTTGCTTGCTTGCTGCAAGATCTAGTCTTGTCTACTGGTTGGCTCTCCTTACAACAAGCATTGTTGTGTGCCACGAAGGCATAAGCTACCTTGTTGCATGCTCACTGCTGTCTCTATTTCTTGTTGCTTGCTTTTACTTCTTACTGTATGTATCTTTGACGACTTTGCTATATGCCTACTGTGACTTATGCCAAAGTAGAACTAGCCCTATTTATTACAAAGTTTACAGAGTTTGTGGGGGAACTATTTCCTACTTTACATTTTTTTCATCATCAAACTAAACAAATATTACCTAACTACGTGTCTCATTGGTCTGGATATAGGCTTTCTGTGAGCTTTTGAGTCTAAGACCAATACATCAACCATTTGTGCTCTATTTCTTTGTTGTGTGTGAATAAATCATATCATGTACATTGTAGAACTTGCTTTGTTATGCATTTCGAGACCACATTCATGAATTTGTGCATTAAAATGATAAGGGCACTTACGTATAACCGGTTGATGACCTTTATTTTCGTATAAACTACCCTAACAATGTCCCCTACTTGAACACGTTGAGCTTATAGCCTTTTCTTTGATTGTACGGTGTTTATACAAAGTTTATTCCCTTTTCTAATCATGTTCGTCTACCTTAACAGAACCTTTTTATTAACAAGTGTGAGAATGAATTGCATGTCAAATTTGAATTCTTGTTTCGTTGTAAACACCAAAGGATGGGGGAAGAAGTATAAAGGACATTGTGGCAATGTGAAAAAAGCAAAAGTGAAAAAAAGAAGAAAAAAAAATCTGAAAAAAAGAGAGAAAAAAATATGCATTGCCACAAGGAAGAAAACATAGAGAAAATTATGAGGTTGCCTATGTTTTGTGATATTCTCTTCATGTCGAAAAAAAAAAATATGATGACATATTATTGCTACTTGAAAGTTGACACCAATAGTTTGTTACTTGGTTATCTCTTAATAGTGGTTAGATGATTTTTGAATATATTTGTGAGATTGCCACGTATGGGTGGTAGGAAATTGTCTCTTGATCTTATTGAAAGTGAAGGTGTTTGTTCGTCATTTGGACGACGTGCATGTAATTTTTCATAGCTTCTTGACTTGTTAGCCTTTGTTTTTCTCTTTTATCCTACCTCTAACCAAGGCCTCATTACAATCAGTAAAATGAACCTTTGTTTGAAGAATGAATTCATACTTTTAAGTGGTGGAGACTTATATATGAGCAAGCCTATGGTAATGGTATGCATATGTTTTGATATTGAGTAATTACATATACATACACTTATCATAGTTTAAGAGCGAATAAATGATATCTTTGGTGAGGTGTTTTCTTGTCACACTTGAGCTTATTGAAGTTGTTAAGTATTGATGGAGCACTTGAATTTCATTGAACAAAAGTGAGTCATGATCACTGACTCTTGAAAAAACTTGTCTACTTGATTTCTTCATTACATAGGAGCTTTAGTTATCATGGACAATAATTAAGTGGGAGGATTATGAGGGATTGAGAGATATTACAGGTATTCCCGTGTTCTTATTTAGTCTTACGCATGCTTGAGGACAAGCATGGTTTAGGTGTGGGGGAATTTGATGTGTATATATTATTTAATATTTTGTATTCAAATTCCCTTATTTTTCTATGATTCTAGTGTATTAATTGATCTGATTAATTATATCATGGTGTAGGAGACATTAATTTGGGCTTGGAGCGAAATCGGCTAAAAGTATAATTTTGGCTGAATTGTGTGGAGTGTACCAGATAGACTGAAGAGAAGAGAATATATTATGGGCTTGGGTTATTAAGAAGTGGAAGAAGCCCATTAAGAGTTTTATTCCAACTAAATTCTAATTTTATTTTGTATTTATAAAGAAATTTCCTTTTAGAGAAAAGATTATATCAAGATTTGGTAGAGAGGAAATAATAATTAGGGTAAATTTAAGGAGAGGAGACTCGACAAAGTCTAATAAGTTTTCCAATATGCGCATGCCTTCTATCTTCTCCCCAAAAAGTCACGCAACTTTTCCTTTTCTTATTTTCTTCATTTTCCTCCATCTACAATTATCAAGGATTAATTTTCACAGTTTGATTGAAGGGTAATATTATTTCAATTGTATTCACTGTGAGGTCTTGTTCTTAATTTTATCTGTGTTTAATTCTTGTATCTATTGATTCATACGTATTTTTATGGAATATATATTTTCATTGCGAGTAGCATAGGTTGAATTAGTTGTGCTATCACAACTTGTTTAATATTTATGAATTAATAGGATAAATAACAATAATAATTGCACCTATCTCAATTATTATTTATTATGTTTAGCTATTTTTACATATCGTAAATTCATCATTAATGTGGTATGGAGCGCTATCGTACCCAACTCGTTAATGATAAGTATGGTTAATTACTTCAGGAAAACACAAGATTTATTACAACTAGCTCTCTAGATAAATCTTTAGTTAAACTGTTTTAATTGCAAGAAAATGTATTTGTGAGCCTATGATCAATAGTGTAATTGAATATCAATACTCTTTGGTCAGAGTCAGTTAATTTTATTCATTTTTACAATTTAATTGTTTCATTTGAATGATTAGGAAATCTTAAGAAGTTAGCGTAGTTTGATAATTCACTCAATCAAAACCCCCTATTTTTTACTTATATCCCCTCAAAAGAAACTAATCTTTGTCCCCGTGGACTCGACACTACTCGTTATTATACTCGTTATTTTGAAAGTAGGTTATTTAATTTGACGATTTAACACCCATCAGGGATATTCCAATTCTGTAAGTCTGTCCCATATATACCTTTGGTCAAAAGTTTCCAAAATCACTCCATCCTGCAGTATTTCTTTTGACATTATTTTCTCTTTTTTTTTTTAATACTTCCTCTTCTTTGCTTTCATCCTTCCTACGCACAAACTCATTAGTGGTATCTAATCCACAAGTTATTATGAGTTGGTTTAGGTAAACTATTTTCACATTTACTTTCTTCCCTACCTAACTCTTCTTTTGCACATTTTCTCGTCATATGACAATCCTCATTACCACAATAAATTTTCTTAGTTGGAAAAATAAATTCTTCATTTGCAACACTAAAAGTTGTCTTCCTTTTTCTCATATAAAAAAACAAGTTGAGTTGTAGCCAAGAAAGGTCTTCCTAGTAATAATGGTAATCTTTTATCTGCTTTTATGTCTAAAACTACCGGAAAGATTAGTGTTCCTACTTGTAGTAAAACATCTTCGACTACTCCCATAGGATAGCAGGGATCGGTTTGCTATTAAGGTAGTAGTTGAAGTTGCTTTAGTATTTTCTATGTTTAGTTTCTCATATGTCTTATGACATCAAATTAACACTCAATCCTAAATTAACACATTCTCAAATTTATTCCTGCCAATAAAACATGGGAAAACTCCTTGGATTTTTCAATTTAGTTAGTAGCACAATTTGAGTGATTAGTTCTTTAATTCTTGACCTCTTTCACCTTATCTTCTTCTTTCTCTTTCTCTTTTATAATCATCACGTCCTTGACTTTCCTTCCATAGTTTTGGATTTATGTCCATCTACCTGAAATAAAAATTCATGGATTTTCATATTTCATTTAATCTAACGAAAATGATATACACGTATAAGGGTTAGAGATAAGCTCTCCAGCCTCTTTAGCTTATTCCAATTTCCATTCCATTTTCTTTGAGATTCTTTCCACTATTTTCTTTTCTTTAGGTTATTTCTTCATTCGGCTCGTCTTTTTCTCCAATTTCATTCAATAACTGCATGGCATTGCTTTTAGGGGTTAGATTCTGTGTCACTTGGAAATTTACTAGGTTCTGTGAACTACGCACTAGCTAATTGGCCCACACGAGTCTCTAATGAATTTATTCGAGGTCCCATATTCTCTACACTCGTGTTTAGTTGCTCGGTCTATTATTCTAATTTGTTCGTCCTCACTTCATCCTTTCCATTCGTTGCTCGCTTTCATTTTTGAAAGATGTCACCATTTCCTCAAGACTAAGCTTCCTTGACTCATCAATCACTCCGTTATCACAGTAAAATCCAGTGGTGGTTGAAGAGAATTATTTGGATTTATATAGGATAAATTAGGATGATTTCTGATTCCCAGTCTATAACGGTTCCATTTGATTAGGTCTGAAGTTGATATGAATTTCCTATTCCCCATATTGTTCTGATGATGTCAGGAACCGGAAAGGTTGGATCTGAGGTCTGTCGACGCTTGAGACCTATGAGGTTGGCAGAACGTCGATATTAACCTACAAGATAGAAGCCGAGGGTTGTCCCTAAGGAAAGATCCTCCGAGGCTTAAGTTAGTTTCTAACGACGGTTTTGTGAGGGTAGGGTAAAGAAATACATGATGTGTGCTATTTGTTACTTAAACCTACCTTACCTTGACCGAGGTCTATTTATTAGAGACCATGGTCCTCATCCCTATCCTAATACCTCAGATGATATCTCCTGATTATATCCACTTGTAATACATATGTTGCAGTCTTACGTTGTCTTGTGTCCACATGTATAATTACGAAATTATCCCTCAACATTTGTTCCCCACTTCTTGAGTTCAGAAGTCATGATGCACTTAAGAAGTATTAGATATGGGTCAAGAATAAATTATATAGTACCACGTCTCGATTATACTATTGAACGTTTGTTTCCTAGTAATTTTTCATCCCCTTATAAATTGGCTTGTGTGGTAAAAACTTCTTAATTTCACCATCCTCCATTTAAAGTAGTAGAGAGGTAGAAAAACTAGAGATTTGATCACCTGAGAGTGGAGTCCTTAGAAAGAGTCTTGAGACACCTCTGCTCCTCGGCCCTCAGTTGAAGCGAGTCCTCTTCACCTTGGACCTAAGGTACTTTCTTTACTCCCTTGTAGAGAGATAATATTTTTATTACGTATGTGCAATAACCTCCTTAGGAGACCTTGGGAATCCTTAGGATAGTCTTAAGAAATTATTAACATACATTGAGAGTCCTTGGAAAACACCTTGGGAGTCCTTGGAAAACTTTAGCTAACTTTAGGAGTCCTTTGGAGAGCCTTTTGGATAGACATTTGAAAATTTTAGTACATTACAGGAGTCCCTAGGATAGTCCTTTGAAATTTTAGTACATCATAGGAGTCCTTGGGATAGTCCTTGGAAACCTTCAAAAAAATTATGAGAGATCTAGGCACATCTGAGGAGTCCCTAGGATAGTCCTTAGGAAATTTTATTATGAGAGCTCTTGCCATCATGGATCATACGATTCGTGATGGAAAACCCGGGTGGTGGATTGAGTGAATTCTTTGTATTGCCATAGGAGAAGTTCTAGTGATTCCGGTTAGGTGGGTACAGATTGTACCTCGGCTGATTATTCTAGAAGTTATTGAAATTCCTCTGATTCATGAAGTTGACATCTTCAACATCTTCCTGGCCCGATGGCTGCTGTGACGAAGTATTAGTGTGCTATGCTAACGTCTAGACTAGTTAGCAAACATACTTGGTTTGTCAAGGCAGGCAACTGAGAGGTAAGAGTATCATTTGGCTCTGCTTCTACACACTAACCACTCTTCTCGGTTGATTTCTCTGATAGCCGGTTTTGGCTATCGCATCCAAGACTGAGAATGCCTCCCTTACATTCTTTTCCATCAGGCTACCCCTGCTGCTGGATCTACTTGGTTCCGTGCTGGGGATGGCTCCGGATAAGATCCCGAATCACTCCCAAGCTTCATCGAATGATTCTTGGTCCATCTGCCTAAATTGATTGATCTTATTATGCAGGTCTAACATTTTGCTTGGCGGAAAGTACTTCAATAGAAATTTCGTGCTTAAGTCTTCCCATTATGTGACATCATCTAACGAATTATACCATTGAAGTGCTTTGTCCTTCAGTGAGAATGGGAACAACCTCATCTTTACTTGCTCATGTGGCACATGGTTCATTTTGATCGTTTTAGCCAACCTACGGAACTTATTCAGATGCTTCGGGTCTAGCGTGTTACCACCAAACTGGTTCTGCTGAACAATGTTTATCAGAGCGAGCTTCAACTCAAAGCTATTGGCATTCAATGGTGGTGGTTGCACTTCTCTGAACTGCTGATTTGGCATAGGGTATAGCCTATCAGTTATGGGTGTGATGTCTTCATCTAAGTCATCTTATACAACCCGAGAACGTCTCTGCTGCTATGATGGTGGTTGTTGTTGCTGCAGATTCGTTACTCTATCATCCAGATAGACTAAGGCCCCCAATATTCGATTCAGTACCTCCTCTTGGTTCGGATTCTATGGAGCATTCTCCATCTCGACTGTGGGATTTCTTCTCTTTCAGTGTCTACAGGCAGTTGCCTCAATCTCAGGATCGAAAGGAACAAGATGCTCTTTCCCTTTTGACCTAGTTTGCATGCAAAACCTGAACACACCAACAAAAAGGAATACCACGTAACACTAAAATATATAAAAACAAAAACAAAAATTAATTAACAAAAAATAAATTGCAGGAAAATAAAATCTAGTCTAGTATCCTCCTATTACTCAGAATAAAAACTAAGACGCTAAACCTATTCCCCTGTATCGGCGCCAAAAACTTGATAGGCTCTAATCCTAACCCTAAAATACTACAAGCGTACGGGTGTAGGTGTATATAGCGGAAGTCAAGGTCGATCCATAGAAAATAAGTTAACGTAGTTTGATACCCTAATGATCGCGGACTATCTTAACTAGACATTGGAATTTGTGAATAATTGATTAATTATTAAACTAATATTGCATATAAACTAATAAGGGAATTAATTAACCAAAGTGATTCCAATCAAAGAGAGTGTATCCTAGGATTTTGATTCCAGGAATTATGCTAATGATGCTTAATCTCTTACTTATAAACTTTTAAACCTGTTTTACTATCTATTAGGCTACACTTAATTAACTTAACCCTTCTCTCGAAGCAACTAAGTCGTAGATTGATTAGAATAATTACTCTCTTGAGTTAATTAATCTTAACAACTCCTAACAACCCATTAAACTTTGCCTACACGATTATAGATAGTCGCGTTATGTGTTACCGTCTATAAACAATTCTCTTCTCTCGAAGCGGAATTGTTAAACATTTAAATTAAACTTAATTGGCCAGATTAAATTCAATTATAAGGATGAAACCAAACACATAGGTTATTAACAAAACTGGAGTCTATAAATTAAACAATTAATTTAAACAATACTGTAAAACTCTACTCCCAAATCCTAGGACACGAGTAGTTTAGCTACTCATGCCTAATGCCAAATCAAAACAAGAATTCAATGAACACATTATCAAGAAATTGAAAGTAAACAAAGAATAATTAAACCCGAGTAGATGGATCTTCGATCTTCGTCTCGTCTTGCTCGCTCTCACACCTTCTATTCCAACGTAAAAGTATGAGAAAATATGATGTATCTGATTCCCTTAAAACTCAAGCTTCTATGCCTTTTTACGAATCTTGAGGTCTCTAGACTTCGATTCCCACTTGGAACAGGAAACCTCATGAAAAATAGTTTTTTGTCGCGATCGCGCTTCATGCTTCTCGTGGTCGCAATGCTTTTGACTCAAAAGAGGCTTAATTCGTAAGCTTTTGTCGCAGCCGCGAGACAAGCTTGTCGCGGTCACGATAGGCTCACAGCATTGAATCGCACTTCTGGCCACTTTTCACCGCGGCCGTGCGCCTTCTTGTGTCGCGGTCGCGACGGTTCTCCATCGGTTCATCTCCAGACCGATTCGGACCAGTTCAGACTGGTTTAGATCGGGTTTTCCTTCTCTTTGACTTTTCTTTCGTCTGATAGATGTAAAATACGACTTTTGACCCTGAAATACGTAAAATACCTTCAAGATAAGTCAAACACGTTAAATGATCCAAATATAACAAATCTATGCAACTCTCAACCAAATATGCGTGTAAATGCTATCAAATATAATCCTAAATCGACCTAAATACATGCATAATTAACGCGTATCATGGGCGCCAAATTAATGATGTCAAGAATCAGAAAGTTTGGATCTGAGGTCTGGCGATGCTTGAGACCTCCAAGGTTGGCGAGCGTTGGTATAAAATAGAATCTCGGGGTTTTCCCTGGAGATAGATCTTCAGATGCTTAAGTTAGTGTCTGACGATAATTTTATGAGGGTAGAGTAAATGAGTACTTGATGTGTGTTAATTTTTACTTACCCCTACCTCACTTTGGTCGAGGTTTATTTATGAGAGACCTTGGACCTCGGCCCTAGTTCATATAGTATGCCTCATTCATTGATCCTTCCTTGTTACCATGCGTTGGGCCCACTGCAACCTCTTGGGGTGGTTTTATGAGCGAGTTTCTTGTTCCGCTAGTGTTGTGATTTCTTTCTGATAGTGTAGCTATTATATCCTTTTGGATACTTCAGCAACCCTCCTTAACATAAATCATTCTACCAGCCACTGAAAACTGTTGGCTACCATTTCTTTTAATATTTTCATAGCATCAAGGGTTGATTTAGCTAGTAGAGAACTTCTAGCCGAGGCGTCCATAATAGTCTTTGTGTGGCCTGCCAATCCATTATAAAACAAGCTTACTTGCTGATCTTTGAAAAATCTATGTTGTGGGCATATACTTAGCAAATAGCAATTCTCGATATCTCTCCCATGCCTTCCTCAAACTGATGTTGTTGCACCATAAAGATCAATGAAGCTTCAATTCATATGCTTGACTTGAAGTGGTGGTCTAGTTATGTGTCCAAAGTTTCAGTTCACCAGCAGTCTCAACAGATCTTGATGGTGGTTGAATATCTTCTTGTATAGCACCATTCAGAATGTTTGTCGGTGGCTGTCTATCAGATATAGATTGCGTTTTACTCGGTTGGCTTTCTACTTTGAACATGTGGCTTGATTTCAATATCAAGCAATACAACATCTCCTTGCTTGGACCTTGTTTTCATGCACAATTGCATATAAAAATGACTTAATTGCAAAAAAACACAAACTTTTACAAAATTTCAAATTTAACATGACCTTTCAAATTTTGCAAAATAAATCACGAACTTGACCTACTTTTGCAATTTCAATCATCAATCAATTTTCAACAATAAATTTCCAATATGCCTGGCTATTTATGCCAAGTAGTGTTACATAAGAGGTCATTGAACTAATGCATAAATAAATAGTGAAATGTTGGATCAAGTTGTGAAGTATATTTTCTAATAGTATTGAAAATTTGTGGTTTTCAGTTCTTGTTAATGAATCTTTAAGTGGCTTTTTTAAATCCACTAGGGAGATTAGGCAGGGGGGTCCACTTTCCTCAAGTCTTTTGTTATATTTTCTAACTTATTGACTTGTGGCTTGGCAGAGCGTTCAAAACATACCCAGGATTGAGGTTTAACAATAAAAGGCACGCTTATCCCATCTTTATCTTTCGCTGATGACGCGGTGGTGTTTGCCTGTTCCAATATTTCTGTTAAGCGATTACTCGAGTTCTTCTGATTATTTGAGTGTGCCTCGAGGCAAAATATCATTTTTGGAAAAGAGTGTTAAAAGTCCAAAGCTTTACTGATTTTCAAATTATTTGGAGATTTGGGACGGGTTAAATTTCTTTTTGGTTTGATAATTTTTGTGATTTTAATCCTTTTTGTCGCTTTGTTGGTGTGTTTGGTTGTGACAATTTGGTAACTGGCTTTTGGTCTGATACGGGATGGAAATAAAATGAATTGCATGCTTTATTTCCTTCAAGTGTGGTTGATGGTATTACTAGTCTTTCTATTGATCCTGATTTTGATTATGAGAGTGTTTGGAAATTATCCTCGTGTGGTCTCTTTAAATCACCTGAGTCTATCTAAGCGCTTAACGGCTTGGCAATCAATGAAGTGGCCCAAATCTATTCAGAATAATCATGCTATTTTTTTTAGAGGTTTGTTAATAATTTTCTAGCCCTTGATCACAACCTAAAAAATGAAGGATTTGTGGTCATTTCTAGATGTGCCTTTTGTTTATCAGCGTGTGAATAAACCATGTGTTCTTTCCTTAAATGCCATTTTACTTGTCAAATTTGGGACTATTTCGGTGCTTTCTTTCAGATTACATTACCTCCCAACTGTATTGTTGCCCAGTTGCGTACTTTTTGGTTTCGGAAAAGAAAAATTATGAGCATATCAAGTTTAATCTTCCTATTCTTATCCTTTGGCAACTCTAGTGTACTCGTAATAATTTCAGATTTCAGGACAAAAAGCCTACAGTTTCTCAAATTTGACATAAGGTAATAAAAAAGCTAGGAGCTGCCTCTAATGCTAGATTATTTCCTGTGGGATTCTGGAGAGGTATAAGGTATTTGGTTGGAATCTAGAAATTTCTAGTGATGATAAAAAAAAATAAAAAAAAATACGTTTTTGGTTCGTTGGATACCCCCAGATGAGGATTTTTGTAAATGGGGCGTCAAAAAGGTAACCCAGGCCCTGCGGGGGTTGGGGTGTCATTCGAGACTCAAATTATAAATTGGTTGCGAGATCTTACAAATATATTGGAACAAATAACTTTGCAACTGAGTTCACAACAATTATGAAGGACAAAGTGATGCCTTCGGCTGGGATTAAAGAGAATTTAGATTGAGGTGGATGCTTCGGCTGTATTGATATGATCCGAAATAAAGGTAAAGGAGGCTGACTTTATAAGAAACTATATGTAGATTTTATGAGGCTCGAGAAGGGGTTGGAATTTAGAGTCTCACACATCCACCGAGAAGGCAACAAAGTTGCAGACTATTTGGTGAATTATGCAGTTAACGAGCAACAAGAGCTTAACTCATTTGATTGTGATAAGTGTAAAAACTTATGTGGTTTTTTTAGTTGCTGATGCTGGTGGACTTCCAAGCTTTAGATTCCCATTGTAATGCCTTCTCTTATTCCTAGATGCTAATCTATGGCACTGCAAACTCTTTATGTAAATTTTCCTGCATTTTTAATATACAGATTGTGGATCCACGCCTAATCCTCCCACCTATATGGTGGTATTGATATTACAAAAAGAAAAAAAAGTTGTTATTGATTAAACCTGCAAGTGGCGACATACTTCTCTTCTCAACTTGAAACCTAATTTCTCATACCATACTGATTATTTGATGCCGAAAATCACATATCCTTGACAAATAGAAAAAAATTACAAATAAACAATGTTTTGATCCTTTTTAACTAGAGAACTGAGAAATTCCTAACAAATGTTTTTTTTATAAAGTGAACTAATTATACGACTCACACAACATCTTTTAGTTCATTTAACCGGATCTAGCTCATTGCATTTAAAAGAAAAAAGAGTTCGAGTTAATAAGATAAATGTATTGTGGCTTGTGATTTAATCATGTACGTCTTAAACTAGAGTCTTATTAATGTTTTTGCTTTCATAGCCCACCATGTCACCCTACATAGCGCAGATAACCAACATGTTATAATCATTCAGTAGAAATTTGTTGATGATTTCAATTGCTAAAGTCTATAAGTTTGTGATTTGTTTTGCGATATATGAAAAGTCGAGTTAAATTTTTAATTTTGTGAAAATTTATGTTTTATTGTGCAATTAAGCCTATAAAAATAGCTAAAACACAACTAAAATCGAGTCAAAAGCAAAACCAAATTTTACCAACACATAACACGGACTTAGCAGATACATACGCAAGTAAATAAAAAAAAACTAAGACCTTTTCTTCAAAAATAATTAAGTAAGCAGGATAAAAAAATATTCTAAAAATTTAAAAGTTTCATTTTAAGTAGGAAAAAACTAAAAAATAAATAAAATAAAAACGAATAGTTATGAGTGTAGAGTACACTAAATCAGACAACGTACTATTTAAATAGTACCTGAAAACTAGTCCCCGACAATGATGCAAAAAATTTGAACGTCCATATTCTACTAGCCATACCACAAGTACATGGTGTAATTAATAGCACAATGACAAGCAAGGTCATATCCCACAGAGACAAGTGAAGATGACCTACCGAGAGTACTACAGTATTCCAATAGTAATATATCTCATCGATTAAGTGATGGTTTGGTATTGCCGTGTTTACTCTAACTAGAGCCTAAAATTAAAACAACTAGACAATCAAATCAATTAACTGAAGCATATATAATTTATAGACTAAATTCCATATTAACTCCTAATCCAGATTGGTCCTATTGCTATAAAGCTTCTCTATGTGTATCTCAAACCTTCTCTCAGAGCTATTTAGGTGTAGATCATATACACCAGACTAACCTCTCGGTTCAACATGTGTATACAACTCCTAACAGTGCCTAGGAAATACCCATTATCCATTCTCAACCTCTCAGTCTGTTGACTAGTTATGTTACATGCAGTTTGACAACATATAAATAACAATAAACGGATTGCAATCATGAATTGAAAGCATACACATAAATCATTAGCATCGTAATTAAAACTTACTTTCGATTACTCCATAGATAAATAAATAAACAAGATTATTGAATTGAAAGACATAATTGATAAAATTCACCTAGAAAATAGATGATTTGCCGGCATGTTCCTCTCGAATACCAACTGCTACCACTTCTGCTTCCCAACTCTACTTGCTTAAATAAAACTCTACTGAATTCTAAAGTTTGAATGTAAATTACTCTACTTTTTTTTGATAGGATAATAATCTAGTTATTTATAGGAGTACACAAAACTAGGTTTAAGTAAAGGGAAAACTAGACTAGACCATCGAAAATTAGATGTGCATTACAAAATAAGGACTTTAGCTTAGCCGAGCAAATTCTCGGATCGCTAAAGTGCTTGGCCAGGCAAAGGCTTGCCCAGCCAGCGAAACATTCTTTAACTACAATAAATCTTGTCTGCTGCATTTTGCTTGGCTGGACAAAGTCTTCCTCGTCTCGATGAATCATTTTGTCCTCCCAGCATGTATCTATTACCTTATGTGTGTCGGTGCAAGGTCCTCGAGCCTATTCACTTCCAAATATGATTTCAAGTCCTCTTTTAACACGGTCTTCATTGTGATTCCAAGTGTTCCAATTAGGCTCATTTGTGTACCAAAAATACTACAAAATAAATAAACATGGAAAATGTGCCAAACATACGGAAATGAGGGTCATGAAGCATTAACTCATATACCTTTTACATAGTTTTGCAATTTGAGAACTTTTTATTAAAAATTTTGGCACTTGCTGGAAACCCGCACATGCCTCTCACACGTCCAATATATTTGGACATCTTCGTCCATATATAACACATGACAAAATTTACACCCTTAAAATATATTAAAAAAAAATCGCGTCAGTTTTTCTCTAAATAAAATACATTGAAAAAAAAACAGTCCATAAATTTTAAACACCACAATAAAAAAAGAAAAATATTAAGGAGAAAATAAGTTAAACAACAAAAAGTTTATTGAAAGAAAAAAACTGATGACTAGAGTAGTAAAATAAACTAAAAATCCACAAAGTTTATAAAGAAGGTGATTAAAATAAGAAAAACTGATACAACGAACAAAAACAGAAAAACAACGGTAGTGCTCTCATCTAACAAACACCAACACCATCATATTTCACTGTTGCCCACCGCCTTGTCACGGATTTGTTCCCTTAATACGTCGCATGCGACACATAGCTTCTTTCCGCCCCTTGCAGTAACTAAGTTAGCCTTGCTCCCGAATAAGTGTTGTGTGTACTAAGTGAAAGGCTAAGTAAAGAACTTTAAAAAATTGTGGAAAAACTTTGTATTCACTCAAACTCAAAATTCTTTGATGATTTACAAGTGTGGTCCTCACCCCTATTTATACAAAGCCACCTCCTTAATGGACGGTGGGCATCAACTTGATCCAAAGGCTATGATTTTTTCTCTATAACACTCCATATTTCTTTACAAGTACAAGAATATTCAAGACTACCTCTAGAAATATGTATAAAATGCCTACACTACTCTAGATACATTCTAGAAGCTTCTTTACATGTGGGCTTAGAATATAGGCTACGGAATTGGGCCAATTTGTGGACTAGACTAGGGAAACCCCCAAGTCTATGAGAATATGCATTCACGGCCCACAATGTGTGACATTCTCCCCCACCTATTTCGATGTCGTCCTCGTCATTGTGTGTTCGTCGAGTAGTTCCTTAAATTGCCACAAGTCCTCCTCGGGTTCTCACGTTACCTCGGTCTCCGACAGTCCCTTCTATTTGATTAAGTATTTGGCTTCGGTGGAACTCCTCGTCGCCTTATGATCCGTCTAGCGAGCATCTCTTCAACCTCATTGTCGTAAGACTTGGTGACCACGGGTGGTGCTCGACTTTATTGCCCTCAGCTCAGGTCTTCTCTATCTTCGTTGTATGGCTTCAACATGCTCACGTGGAAGACCATATAGATTTTCAAAGTACACGATAGGTCAAGTTTATACGAAACCTTGCCTACCTTAGAAGTAACGAGAAAAGGCCCCTCGTATCTTCGAATTAATCCTTTGTGCAAGCTTCGAAACACCTTGAACTATTGAGATAAAAGCTTCACAAGGACTCAGTCACCTACGTTGAACTCCCGGGGTCTCATTTTCTTGTCCGCCCATTTCTTCGTCCGCTTGCAAGCTTTCTGTAAGCATGACCAGGCTATGCCAGCTTGTTTCCCAGTTCCTCCCAAGACTTAGCTATCTTGGATGCTCCTGGACTTTATCCCTCTGCCAACGGTAATGTATCCGGGGTTAGAGGTTGTTGTCCAGTTGCCAGCTCGAACGGGCTCCTCCAAGTGGCTTCACTATATTGCAAGTTATAAGAAAATTGGGCAACATCAAGTAGCTTAGCCCAATCAAGTTGGTTGGCACTTACGAAATATCGGAGGTAACACTCCAACAAAGGACTCACTCGTCAGTTTGGCCTTCGTTTTTTTAGGGTGAAAACTAGTGGAGAAGTTAAGCTCCGTGCCCATGAGCTTGAAAAGTTCCGTCCATAACTTGCTCATGAAACTGAGATCTCGGTCGCTTACGATGCTCTTGGTCAAGCCCCTATATTTCACGAAGTTCTTGAAGAACGCCCTTGCTGCCTCCTCCGTGGTGCAATCCTTAGTGCATGCGATGAATGTCCCATACTAAGAAAATCGGTCCACCACAACCAAGATAGAGTCGAACCCCTCCAACTTCGGCAATATACTGATGCAGTCGAGTGAAATGGAATGCCGTGGTCTCTCGGGGATGAGTAATGGCTCGAGTAGTCTCGCAGGTATCCGATTCTCTACTTTTTCTTATTGGCACACAAAACACGTTTGCACATAACATTTGACACTATCTTTCATTTGTGATGTGAGCCGACTCCAATAGTGCTAATATCCTTTTTTTGGCCCGGATGTCCCGCCCACTTGGTGTCGTGGCACTCCTTGATGAGATCTCGTCTCAAGTTATCCCACTTTGGCACATATAATCGTTTCCCTTGGTGTAGAGTAGGCCGTCCTCTACCCAAAATCTTTGCATCTTGCCCTCCTAGGCTAGAATCTTTAATGCCTTTGCCTTCGGGCCATGCTCAAGTCCTTTCTTGATGCATTCGATCACCTCCCATTTGGCTTGGCTAATGGTTGTAAGTTCCGCCTTGCGACTTACTGCGTTAGCTACCACTTTGGCCTTCTCGAGCTTGTATTCCAACATGTAGTCGAACTCGACGAGGAAGTCTGGTCACCGTGCTAGCTTAAGGAAAAGCTTATTTTATGTTTGGAAGTAGCTTGTGGCGACATTGTCTGTCTTCATGGTGAAGTGCGCCTCCAGCAAGTAGTGTCGCCACACCCTAAGCAACGGACTACATCCTGTCATCTTCTTCTCTTGCACCGTGTACCTTCGCTCGATGTCATTGAGCTTCTGACTCTCGAAGGCTATAAGATGTCCCTCCTACATAAGAATGCCCCTAGTAGCGAAGTCGAATGCATCGGTATGTGGCTCAAATGACTTGGTAAAGTCGGGTAAAGCTAAGACGGGTTCTTGACTCACAACAACCTTTAACTCCTCAATGGCCTGTTCGCACTCGTCGGACCACTCCCACGCCTTGTTGATTTTTAGTAAGTCCGTAAATGATGCCGTCCTTGCGAATACCCCTGTATAAATTGGTGATAATAGTTAACAAGGCCAAGGAAAGATCAAAGTTCAGTTACCTCGGTCAGGGCCTCCCATTCGGTGATCGCTTTGATGTTTGCCTCGTCCATGTGGAGCCTCCCATGGCCGATAATTTGCCCCAAAAAGTGGACCTCCTCTTGCGCGAATGTGCACTTCAACTTCTTGACATATGAGTTCATTCTCCCGCAAGACTCAGAACACGGTCCTCAAATGCTTTGCATGTTACTCCATAAAGTTGCTATAGCTTATGATGTCATCCAAGTACACCACCATGAACTCGTCGAGGTAGGGCTGGAATATCTTGTTCATGAGGGTGCGAAATGTCTCCGGAGCATTGGTTAGTCCAAAGGGCATGACTAACCACTCGAACGATTCATACCGGGTAATACACGTCATTTTTTGCTCGTCTCCTTCCGCTATCTGGACTTGGTAGTAGCCTTTTTGCAAGTCTATCTTGGTGTAAATCTTGGCTCCTCCAAATCTATCAAACAAGTCAACAATTAAGGGAATTGGATATCGGTTTTTTATGGTTACCTTGTTGAGTGCCCGTAATCCACACACATCTAAAGTGTCTCGTCTTGCTTCTTTTGGAACAACATTGGTGCTTCCAATGGTCGGATCTTTCCCGTGTCAAGCAACTCCTTAAGTTGTTTACGTAGCTCCTCGAGCTCAGGTGAGGCCATGCAGTATAATGCCATTAGAGCACCCACAATCCACACCCAAATGCTACCTGACACATCACTGCCACATCAAAAGTGCAAACACCACTCAAATGCTAACTATTTCCCCCAATGCAACCCAGGTCCAGTTAACACTATTTGAGGGTCCCACTCTAAAACCACCCTATTTAGTTTCACATCTTCAATTTTTTAAATCTTATTTACAACTTTAACATATATAATTAATTAATTAATATTTATAATTTGTAGATAAAAATTATATTGTCAATTTTTTTTTAAATAAAATTAATTTAAAAAAAAATTAATTCGATTTTTAATATAATATTATTAAATATATTAAAATTCAAAGAGGGGAAAAACAATACAACATAAAATAAAATTTAAAAAAAAAAAAAAAGAAACATGTTTTTCCACTCTTGAAATATATATAGGTAGAGTTATGATGCGTCCATATATGCTCAATTAAGTCGGTCCGGAGTTGATGGTGTTCTTCTGGTTAATTCACTTTGGACAAACACTGAGAACCCTCCACATTCTAAGAAGCTTGTTGAAGTCAATATTCTTGTTAGTAAATGACCACTGCTTCAACGCATCCATCGTATATCGGCATCGTTACGTCCACTTGCCCAATTTTCCTTCAGAGTAATGTAACTTGCATTAAATAGAGACAATATTCAAAATGAAATTAAAAACAAAAAAAAAGAACAATATTCAAATTTAAATTAAAAAAAGAAAAAAGGAAAAGGGAAATCTGGGGGATGGTGGCCGACAAGCCTTAAATGGCACGGGCCCCACCACGCCACGCCCCACAGGCGCGTGTGGGTGCCACGCGCCTGCCTTGGCCGTCAGATCCACACGTTTGCGCCCTACTCTCGCTCTTGCCCACTCCCAGCCATCTCTCACTTTCAGGTCCAATTAATTGGACCTATACCAATTAATTCAAATACTACCCCATCTTCACAATGCAATGCTACCTCTTTCCACACCCAAATTATTTCATTTACTACCTGTATTGCATGTGCTCTTACGGGTAGTTTGGCACCGGGCTCCAATTCGATCTTGTGATCCACCTCTCGCATTGGTGGTAGCTTATTTGGCAACTCCACCGCTATCACATCCTTGTTCACCTCAAGGTCCTCTTGAATGATTGGTGGAACATCTTCCTTCTCATCAGGTTGCCCTTCCTTCGTTAGTACGACCAAGTACGTCGGCATCCCTTTCTTCACCCCGTTAGCGAGTTGCATTGCGGATATTTTCTTGACCTCTCGAGCTCGCCCGTCGGGTGACTCGATTATCAGAACCATATATGGAGAACCTTTCTCCAAAATGCAAACGGTACTAAAAGAAGGCATAGGGATAACAGTTACCTGCCTTAGAAAGTCCTGGCCGAGCATGAGCTTGAAGTCGTCGAGAGGTGCAATTGATAAATTCAATCGGCCTTTCCAAGTTCCCAATCGTAGCTCTTCGCCTTGGGCTACGGCGTGCAGGGGTTGTGCCTTAGTGTTCACTGTCTTGAGCCAACCCTCGCCCTTCGTCCATGTGAGACCGAGTTTTTGGTCTCGCTTTCGATAATAAAGCTGTGTGTGGCTCCTCTATCCACCATGGCTTGCGTTGGCTTCCCATTAATGTTTGCTTCTTCGTACATGAGTCCCACTCCTTGTTGTGGGGGCTTGATTCTCTTTAATTGTATTAGGAATTTGGAGCGAGCTCATCATGTGTGTTTCCTCCTCGGCATGGATCTCGGCCTCGTCTTGCCACCATAGGCGACAAGGAAGCTAACTTGGGATAACTACTCATCGCATGATATCCCTTGCACACGAAACATCTGCCTTTGGAGATGAAGGCCTTGTTCTTATCCTCATAGGCATTGTAGGACAGTTGCTTGTCGCCGCATTTCGATTGTTGCCTCGGTTCGTCGCATCGTTTTTCCTCTTGCCTCTCCTCACCACCTTTGGCTGGGTACTTATTCCCTCTATTTTGATACGTCGGTATGGCTTGAGTGGGATTAGGATTGGAATTCCACCAAGGACTCCGCCACGGCGATAACCTCGTCCACAGATTTGATGTCTCGTCGGTGTAGCTCTTGTTTGGCCCAACCTTGCAACCCATCGATGATGAAGAATAAGAGTTCTTCTTCCGACATATTGGGGATTTGGAGCATGAGGCTCGTGAACTCTTTCATGTAGTCTCACATTGGCCCTTGTTACTTCAATTCCCTTAGCTTTTTTCTCACTTCGTAGATGACGTTCTCAGGGAAGAAGTGTTTCTTAAGTTCCCTCTTAAAGCCGTCCCACATATCGATTTGACATGCGCCTAGCTCGATGTCGGCAAGTTTCCCACGCGACCAAAGCATAGCGGTATCGGTAAGGTAGAGAGTGGCAGTCTTTACCTGGGCGGCCTCGTCCGTAAGGCCGATACCCTCAAAGTAGCGCTCCATCCACCAAAGGTAGTTCTCCACCTCCTTGGCGTCTCTTGCCCCGCTAAAGCCTTGTGGCTTCGGATAGTCCACCCTTGGACTTGGCCCAGACGTGCTAGCACCTCCGCTAGCAATTGCCTTTTTGCATAGTGCCAGATCGTCCTTTATCCCCTCGATGTTGGCCTCGAAGCTGGTATGCAGTGAGTGAATGAGTTCTTCCAACTGTAGGAATCATCTTTCGACTTCCAAGTTGGTCTCCTTCTAGTTATCGAGTTGCTCCATGATGTGGTCCTCGAACGTCTTGAACTCGTGCTGGATCCTATCCAGCCTTTCGCCCATCTCCGTGATCACAGGTTCAAAGGAAACCCCTTTGCTACGCGCCTTGATGTGGTCTCACTTCTTCTTTGACGCCATGTTGGGAATGACTTCTCTCCCACATTTTTCGGTTATGCCAGAATCGTTGGACGCCATCACCTGCAAGTTAGCACAATATCTAAGCCCAAACCGGGTTCTGATACCACTAGTCACGGACTTGTTCTCTTAACACGTTGCGTGCGACACTTAACTTCTTTCCGCCCCTCGCGATAACTAAGTCAATCTTGCTCCCGATTAAGTATTGTGTGTGGTAAGTGAAATGCTAAGTAAAGAACTCCAAAAAATTGTGGGAAATTTTCGTATTCACTCAAACTCATAATGCTTGGATGATGTACAAGTGTGGTCCTAACCCTTATTTATACAAGACCACCTCCTTAATGGACGGTGGGGATCAACTTGAACCAAAGCTAGGAGTTGTTCTCTAGAACACTCCATATTTCTCTATAAGTACAAGAATATTCTAGACTACCTCTAGAACTCTGTACATAATTCCTACACTACTCTAGATACATTCTAGGAGCTTTTTTATATGTGGATTAAGGAATTAGGTCAATATTTGGACTAGACTAGGGAAAACCCAAAGTTTATGAGAAATATGCATTCTCGACCCAAAATGTATGATAGCTTGCCACCTACATCACCTACAAGAAAAATAGTTTTTTTTGAAACAACAAAAAGTAATTTCAAAAAATAACTATTTGTCACAATCTTATTATTAGAGACATTATATAGTCACTAATTAATTGTCTCGAACACAAATAATATATTTGAACGATGATAGGTATGGCCTAGTAACTCTGGGTCGGACTACGCCAGCCGGGTCAACTGGGCCCAGTTGCGAGCCCAACACAGCTGGGCCCAGTCGCGGCATATTTGGATATTGAGATCCCCATGATCTTTTCCAAACTGCCATGCAGATTTGGTGGGCAAGATTATAGGGATCTAGTAAGGGCTTTGATTTGTATAGTATAAAAAGGAGAATTGAAGAGGGATCGAGGGTTCGCACTTTGTATTCTAAAACGACAATTTGTAAGATTGAAGAGAAAATAGTGGAAAACACCCCGGAAGGTTATTGCCTGCGTCCGTGGACGTAGATCTCCGGATCGAACCACGTATATCTTGTGTTTTTTGCCTTCCTTGCGTTTTACAGTACCCTTGATCAGGTTTTACTCCGAATTCCTTTGATAAACGGATTGTGCTTTATCAATTGGCGCCGTCTGTGGGAAGAGCGATTAGAAAATAAACCCTAGTACACTTCAGCGTTGTCACATCAACCATGGTCAATACCCGCC
The DNA here is from genome assembly GCA_958295605.1 of Ajuga chamaepitys. Taxonomy (NCBI): domain Eukaryota; kingdom Viridiplantae; phylum Streptophyta; class Magnoliopsida; order Lamiales; family Lamiaceae; genus Ajuga; species Ajuga chamaepitys. Next base: position 17,364,176 of record OY282502.1, read on the forward strand.
GATCTGCTAATCCTACTCGGTCCCATCGTAATCCCCCTGTGGATCAAAATCCCCCGTTGCCCCGTCAACAGAATCAGGATCCGCCTGCGGGGCACGTTAACGTGCAGAATCTCGCCCCCGCCAATGATCCGGCACAAGTTAACCCTCAACCTGCCCCCGAATTACTGCAAGTACACCAAGTCTTTCTTCGGGAACATGCCGCTCTATTCCAAGAATGGAATAATCGGCGCGCCAACTCTGTTGAGCGAGCCAACAATGGTGTCGACCAGGGGGCAAGAAATCCGCCCCGTGATCGATCTCGCGAATTGGATGAAGATCCACCTCACCGAGCTAAGCATGATCGTCGTCGATAGCGATCAGCATCTCTAGTGGAAAACCGCAGTTCTAATGGTTTGAGGCCCCGTTATGACCATGAAGACGTGGATCGTCGCAGACCTATAGACGCACCAAAGCAGGTTCGCTTGGACAAGTCCCGTGTACCTGATCCTCTGGAACAAGAGCAAGCCCAGTTTGCCGCTGAGCTTGACAAGGTATTGGGCCTTGATGCTGATGGGGAGATCATCACCCCGTTCTCTTTAGGAGATTCTTGCTACTCCACTTCCTGAGGGGTTTAAGCTTCCCCCAGTGTCCGTCTATAACGGCACCGGAGATCCAGGTAATTTTCTAAGCGCCTTTAAGTACGATATGTTCAACCGCAACTGTATACCTCACCACTTGTGCAAAGTGTTTCCTGAGTATCTTCAAGATGAGGCCAGACTTTGGTTCGATTCTTTGCCCCGAGGCAGTGTCACCTCTTTTCAGGATCTCGCCGAGCTATTTTGGGCGCGTTTTCATACGTGAGCAAAACCTATGGCCACTTTGGTTGATCTCATGAATCTGGAACAACGAGATGGAGAGACTGTTACCCAGTTTCTTGATCGCTTTACTGCCGAAAGCCTCAAAGTCGGCAGCCGATCTGATGATGTTATAATCACGGCCTTCATGAATGGCCTCCGACCCGGGCTGCTCTACACCGAGCTCGTGAGATACCCCCCTGCCACGACCCGGGCTCTTTTTGGCATTGTAAGCAGGTTCGCCAAAGCTGAAGAGCAAACTCGTCGCAAACGCGAGAAACATGGTACCAAACGGCAACCAGATAAAACGCAAGCCGGGACTAGTACCCGGCCGAGTGCCTTCAGCCGCCTAAGCAGAGGACGGTTGGAATCTCGCGGAGATGTTCCTCAACTCACCCCACTTACTAAATCAAGAGCAGAAATACTTTATGTTCACAAGAACGATCTTCGGCTGTGCCCACAGATGACTGCTTCGGCAGAAAAACGTAACGGCGATAAGTGGTGTGCATACCACCACGATCATGGACACGATACCGAAGAATGTCGTGAACATGGAAAAGAAATTGAGGATTGTCTGAAGAGAGGTTTTTTGCGGCAATATGTAGTTCGGACCGAGGACAGATCTCGGTCAAATCAAAATGGAAGCTCGCAACAAGGCCACGGAGGTTACAACGATCGAGCTCCCAGACAAAACAGACCTCAGTGGCAGAATAACAGGTCGGGGTACAATAACTATGCTCGGCAAGACCAGGGTCATCGTCAACAGCCTCAATTGCTGCCACCCCCGCCACCTCATGGACGGCCCGATGATAATCTACTAAATCACGTTATAAATGTGATCTACGGAGCCATTCCAACAGGGACTTCCCGAAGTGCCCTAAAGGCTGAAGCACGTAGGCCTCCTCCCGAGGAGCCACGCCACAAGCGCTTCCACAAATCTGAAACTGTGAGTTTCACTGATGAAGATCCTGTCCCCGAACTCACACCGCACACTGATGCCATCGTCATTGATATGGCCATGGCCAATGTTAAAATCAAGCGAGTCTTCGTTGACAATGGAGCCGCTGTCAGTATCATATTCACTGATTGTTTCCAGAAAATGGGCATATCTCGCGAACAACTCTGACCAGCCCCCCGGGCCGTTACAGACCTTCACTCAGGGTGAGGTCCAACCTGAAGGAATCATCAACCTTCCCGCTTCACTTGGTACTTATCCGGCAATAAAAATCATCTTCGTCGATTTTTATGTGGTCAACTCTCCATCTCCATACAATATGATTCTGGGCCGAGATTGCCTCACCCCGGCGAAGGCCGTCTGTTCCACATATCACCTCGCATTGAAGTTTCCTACACCCCATGGCTAGGTGGCCATCCGTGGCAATCAAAGAATCTCCAAAGACCGCATGTATGTCGCACTTAAGAGAATGGCGAAGGCTCCTCCTAAGCCACAGTTTTAAATAGCCACCTCGGCTCCTACCCCGGGTTCATCCGAGTCACTCGGGAACGATACTATAAGGTGCCGCTCGATCCGGCTAAACCGGAACAAACTGTTACAGTTGGCACCATGGACACCCCATTGTTGCACAATGCCATCATCCAAACATTACGAGAATATTCTGAAGTTTTTGCATGGTCTCCCCTAGATATGCCGGGGGTCTCTCCAGACCTTATTACTCATAAGCTGAATATTGATCCTAGCGTAAAACCCATACAACAAAAGTGACGACAATTTGCCCCAAAGAGGAACGCAGCTATCCGAACTGAAGTTCAACAGCTTTTGGATGCAGATATCATGTTCGAAGTACACTATCCGTCCTGGCTTTCTAATCCCGTGATGGTGACGAAGTCAAGTGGGGCATGGAGGATGTGTGTAGATTTCTCCGACCTCAATAAGCATTGCCCAGAGGATTGTTATCCTTTGCCGCCCATCGACCAAAAAGCCGAGGCCATTACCGGGCATAAGGCACTTTGCTTCCTAGATTTATACAAAGGCTACCATCAAATTCACATGGATCGCCGCGATGCCCTTAAAACGGCCTTTATTACTGATTTTGGGTGTTTTGCCTTCAAGAAAATGCCCTTCGGGCTCAAGAATGCCGAAGCCACTTACCAACACCTTGTGGACCACGTCTTCCGAGACCAAATCGGCCGCAATGTTGAGGTATATGTTGATGATCTCGTTATTAAAAGTTCCTCCCCTACAACATGTGTACGGGACATTGCCGAGACGCTGAGCACGTTGCGACGTTATAATCTTCGCCTCAATCCGGCCAAGTGTACCTTTGGCATTGGCTCAGGTAAATTTTTAGGGTATGTGGTCTCACAGCATGGTCTTCAGGCCAACCCAGACAAGGTTAGGGATGTGTTGGACCTTCAGCCGCCGAAGACGGTGAAAGATGTTCAGCGTCTTACTGGCGGCCTTGCAGCCTTAAATCGTTTTTTTGTCTAAGGCAGCGGAGCGTCAACTTCCTTTTTTCAAAATTTTGCGTCAAGCAAAGAAGTTCGAATGGACTCCGCAGTGCGCCGAAGCCTTTGAGGCTTTAAAGCAACACATCAACCAATTGCCTACTATGTCCGCGCCCGTACCCGGGGAGCCTCTTTATGTGTATTTGGCATCCGCCGAAGAGGCCATCAGTGCGGCCCTCGTCCGCGAGGATCATGGGAGTCAACAGCCCGTGTACTTCGTTAGCCGAGCACTTCAAGGCGCAGAGACTCGGTATACTGTAGTAGAGAAAACAGTATTGGCCCTGGTTATGGCTGCCCGCCGCCTGCGTCCCTATTTTCAAGGACGCGATATTAAGGTCCTCACTAACCACCCCATTCGTCATATCCTCGCTAAGCCCGATGTGTCGGGATGCCTAGCTAAGTGGGTCATCGAACTCGGGGAATATGACATCCAATTTCTACCTTGCCGGGCCATCAAAGGCAAGTCTTTGCGGATTTTTTGGTGGAAGCACCATTCACTGACCCCGAGGCAGTCACGAGTGCTGCCCCTGCTCACCACTCCGATCTCGACGCTGAAGCCCGCAAGTGGCAAGTATACTTGGACGGTGCTTCTGCGACCCGAGGTAGTGGCGTCGGGGTCCTTCTCATTGGTCCCGATGGAGTTGAGATCAAATATGTCTTGCGTTTTAAGTTCAAGGTGACCGACAATGAAGCGGAATATGAGGCAGTCCTTGCTGGGCTCCGGCTCGCCCAAACCTTCGGAGCTTCGCATATCTAGCTTTTCACTGACTCAGAGGTGGTCTCCAGTGAAATCAAAGGCACCTATGCAACCAAGGATGATACGTTGAAAAGGTACCTCGCTTTGACACTTAAGCTTTTGTTAAATTTTTCTTTGATTGATGTCCAGCAGATACCCCGCGAAGAAAACGTTAAAGCTGATGTTCTTAGCAAAATGGCCTCCGCGGTCCCGTCCAACATGTCTCCGGACATAATTGTCGAGGACGCCACCCACCCTTCAATTAGTGTGGCGGCAGTCTCTGTATTGACTGAGGCCAGTCCCAATTGGATGACTCCTATTGTCCATTATCTCCGGGATGGTACACTGCCTGACAATAAATTACTCGCTCGGCGGATAATTCTTAAAGCGCCGAAGTATACACTTCACGACGGAATCTTGTACCGTCAATCATACTTACAGCCGAGTCTTCGATGTCTTGGCCTAGTCCAGGCTGACTATGTTCTCCGAGAATTTCACGAGGGGGCCTGCGCAAGTCATATTGGGTCGCCGACGTTGGCCAAGAAAGTCCTTCGGTGGGGATACTACTGGCCCACATTGTTTAATGATGCCCATAGTTTAGTGTCAAAGTGTGACAAGTGTCAGCGACACTCCAGATGGAAGCATCTACCACAAACCGAGCTTACTGGCATACAAAGTGCCTGGCCATTTATCCAGTGGGGAATCGGCATTGTAAGTCCGTTCCCGGTTGCTCCGGGAGGATTGAAATTTCTTGTGGTTGCAGTGGACTACTTTACCAAATGGGTCGAAGCCGAGCCCCTCACTGCTATTACCGGTCAAAACATCCTGAAGTTTGTTTGGCGTAACATCATATGCCGCTTCGGCATCCCGAGCGCCATTATCTCCGACAATGGCAAACAATTCGCCAATGACCCCTCCCGGTCCTGGTGCGAGGAGTTGCACATTAAACAAATTTTTACCTCGGTTGCTCATCCTCAAGCCAATGGCCAGGTCGAAGTCAGTAACCGCACTTTGCTCAATGGCTTAAAGAAACGCTTAGATCAAGCTAAAGGCCTCTGGGCCGAGAACCTTCCGCAAGTTCTCTGGGCCTATCGTACTACGCCGCATTCGTCAACCGGGGAGACTCCTTATAGCCTCACCTATGGCTCTGAAGCTGTTATCCCTGCCGAAGTGGGAGTGCCTAGTCCCAGACTCATTAACCTAGACCCCGAGACTAGCGAGGAAGCACTCCGTACTAACTTGAATGACCTCGAACAGCGCCGTGAGCAATCCTTTATTCGACAGGCTAAAAGCAAGCAACAAGCAGCTCAGTATTACAACTTCCGGGTTAGGGGTACGCTGTTTCAGGTCGGAGACCTCGTGCTCCGGTTAAATTCTGCCAGCAAAGTTGTCCCCGAGGGCAAACTGCATGCCGCTTGGGAAGGGCCTTATCGCGTCGTTGCCGCACATGCCTCTGGGAGCTATCAGTTAGAGCATCTAGATGGTACGCTGATACCCCGAACATGGCACGTTAGTAATCTACGGCGTTTTTTTCTATGATTTCCGATCGTCAAGTACCTTTTCTTCCTTTACATTCTTTGTACGTTATTTCATTTTCATACTGTGGCATTTTCTTTTTTACGAATACCTTTGTATTCTTCAATGGTTCCGACAACCTCTTTGAATAAAGTTTTAACTTCTCATACATTACTGTTCTTTCTTCTACGCCGCGGGGACGCCCCGGCCTAGACTAATTATTGTTTGTCTCTGGACACATTGGTCTCTCGCCTGATCCATCCAGAGAGATCAACACTTAGTCCCCGGACATGTGTTCCCTCTCGCCTGATTTGTCCGGAGAAGTCATTAACTCCCGCCTGATCCGTCTGGGGAGATTCTATGCCTTGTTTCCACACAAGGGCTTATTTACGCCTTGTACTCCCGAGTACTCCACAACCTTATTTCATAATAAGTGTCAGCATAACTCAATTAAACGTGTCTTTAGCTAACCTATTTATTTTCAGAATATAATTGTGATGTACATCAAAATCTTTTCACATGTCTTTTTATCCTAAGTGTCCTTTAAAAATACACATACATGGCTATTACATCATCTATATTTATCTACGACCCCCTAACCAATATTCCGCACTCCGGCGTTGAGACTTGTCCCGGGCACTTCTCCTTTGCGTCCTCCGGGATCTGGAAACACCTCGGGACTGGGCTCCGGCCCTCCCCCTACTCCGGCCTCCTCGAGCGCGGGGACTTGGTTGACGGCCTTGCCGTGTTTGAGGACCTGCTTGCTGAGTTGGCCATGAAGCACTAGCCCATTCCACAGGGACCCACTCTGCGGGGGCCATCACCTCGATTTCCTCGGCTAATTTTTGCACTACCTCCTCGGCAACCACCACCGGAGCCTCGGCAATCACCATCGGGGTCGGCTCTCGGATTACGATCCCAGTCGCTTTTTCGACCGTTCCCTTCTTACTCCTCCGTGGAGCCTTCAAGGTGTCCTGTCCCTGGCTGGAGCTCGCGATGTTCTCCTCCGCAGTACGACGCCACCTGTTGCGGCCTCTTAAGCCCTCGTACATATTGAGAAGTATTTCTAATACTTCCCGCTTCCTTATCAGCTCCGCAGAGTTGGTGTGAACGGCAGCCATCAGCGCGGTAATTTCTCCCTGGATTTCAGTCGTCCGCTCTTCGACCTCCTCAAAGGTTAGCAGGCCGTACTCCGTCAGTATATGCTCATACTCTTTTTGGTGGATAAAGAGTCGCTCCAGCTCGGCACACTTCGACAAGTATTTCAAGTGATGGTCTCTGGCCCTTTCTACAGCCTTCGCTCTCGCCTCTTCAGCCTCCGCCGCCCTCTTCTCCGCCAAGGCTACCCTTTTCTCCAACCTCGGTACCACCGACATCTTCAGGTCATCTCTTTCTCTTTGCAGCCAGTTCAAGGACTGCATCAGTTTCTTGATCACCTCGTGAAGTTCCACGGTGTTCTGCTACACCCGTCATATGCAAAAGACATTTATAAACTCGCCCGTATACCACACATAATCATCATCAACTCAATGCATACATTCGAAGTTTAACAACACAACATCAGCAACTTGTCATTTATACATTGGCAAAAAGGCAATTACACTTCAAGATTTTTTACATATGCCACGAGAAACTAAATTTGTTTCCTATTCTATTCTCCGCCTAAGGCAGGGGAGGAACTGACCTCGGTTCCGGCCGAGGTCGTGGCAGTCGGATTAGCCAGCTGCTGAGCTCCGCCCTCCTGAGGAGCTAATACATCTGTCGCGGGCACTATCCTCGGTAGGGGGCCCTCTCCCTTAGCTCTGGCACATGCATGCCTATGCGGTATCCCAAGAAGTCCTCATCCTGGTCTACAGAGCAGCTCGCCACATCTTCGGCGGTCAGAATAGTTCCCTTCTGGGCCAGTGCCTCCACTAAGGGCCACTCGGGGAGATGGGACAGGGTGTTGTAGTAGGCGGCATCCACATTGCTCACGAACGCATAGTCGTACCCGAAGTCCTTTTTATAGACGTCTACCTCCGGGTACACGTCCTTTACTACCTCCAACACTTCTGTGCGCGTGGCAACGTCCCCAACTGCCACAAATTTGTCAAAAAATTCACAAACGTCTCCGTTTGCGATAGCTTCTCAACAAAAACCCTCAGCATTCTTTAGCTCTTCCCGAGCTGTGGCCAGTTCTCCCCGAAGAAGAGCCATCTCCGCCACCTCACCCCTGAGTCGAGCTGCCTCCTTCTCGGCCTCCAGTGCCCGGCCCCGTGCCGTGACCTGGCCACTCTTGGCCTCAGTTGCCTCCTTGCGGAGCTTATCGCACTCCCCGCGCAGGACCTCAGCTCTTCCTTCAGGGCCTCGGTCTCCTCTCTCTGCCGGCGGTGCCCGAAGCCAATTAACTCCTGGCTCAAGGTCCACACTTCCTCTATCTCCGATGCCTCGTGGACATCCACACTTCTCTGGCCCTGCATAACACTTTGTGAGATGTCGTGTGTCAACGCAATATGTAAAGACGTGATAATTATACCTCCGTGGTCGGGTCCAACCGCCTTCTCTTCGAGATAGACGGCGGGGTCGGAGCAAGCCCCGATCTCTTCTTCGGTCTTGGGGGGGAATCCGTCAGCGGAACCACCTCCTCAGTCCCTTCAACGGGTATTCTTCCCGAGTTTCCCTCGCCTTCGGGGGTTGAATTTCTTGGCGAGGGTACTTTCTCCGGTGTTCGCTGTGCACCTCCCACGGTCATTTTTTGAAGGCTGGTTTTAAAGCGTCCCACTGCAGAAAACCATCAGCGTGTTAGAAACAAAATTCAGCAGCAGCTACAGACAATCGTAAAAAAGAGTTCCTACCCTCCTCTTCCGCCCCGGCTAAAGACCCCTCACTAGGAGCTGGCGATGTTCTCGCCTCGGGTCCCTTTGTATAATACAGGGACAGCCCGGCGTCCTCTAGTTCCTCCTCGGAAAATACTTGCTTTAGAGTTCCTGCCTACTCAAAAACTCCAACCGATTTTTCGGTACTCCCGTGGGTACCCCATCCGTCACCTCCTCCCTATTCCACCTCGGGATTGGTTTAGATTCTTTAATAAATAGGAACTTCATTTTCCAGCCCTCTACCTTGCTCGGGTTCTGCACTCTAAACCCTCTTTGCACCCTCGGTTTTAGAGAGAACCACCCTTTTCCCTTCCCGAAAGGTTTCAATTGGAAAAAGTACCTAAATAACTCTAGGAGGGCTTCACCCCCGCAGTCTTACTTACGTTCATAAACTCTACAATTTGCCTCACGGCATTCGGCGCTAGCTGCGCCAGTGCTGTACCATAGTATCCCAGCAACTCTACCACAAACTCCCACAGTGGGAATCTCAACCCCACACTCAACTGATCTATATACACGGTTATATACCCATTCGGTGGACAGCAGGCCCTATCACTAGGTCCAGGTATTATATATTCTAAGTCTATTGGGAAGTAGAAATTGGGCACCATTGCCTCAATTTGGGCTTCCGTCACCCGAGGCATACTTGAGGCCACATCCAAATTTGCCCTCGCTTCTAAACAAGTGGGAAATCTCACCTCTCGTGTCCAGATTTCCCTTAGGCCAGTCTTATACACCTTCCTATTCTTATTCCTTTCGGGGTAGATTGTTCGAATGGGCCTTGCGTTTACAGGGCTCTCACCAATACCGACTACACCCACACTATTAGTTTCTGAAGATGAAGACATACTTACTTGCTTATTCAAGGGTGCCGGCACGCCGTTGATGTGATTTTTCGACGTTTGCTGCCTTCTCTCTCGCCTTCCCGCTGGCTTACTTTGATCACAATTACAAATGAGCGAAAGTGCAACTGCTGCTTCTTTTTTCCCTCTAATACAACAATTGAACGGCCTAGATCTGACCTTTTCAAATTCAACGTCTGAGATACGCATGTGGCTCTCACGCGCCTCACAGTTACCTAGGCGTGTTGGGAACACGCTTCTTGAGCTTTGCAAAAACGTCACTTCACATCCCTTCCCCTCATGATGGCGCCGCCAATCACATCAATTTCACCCTTCCCCAGGAAGCCTTGGGTTTCACTCCGGTGGCCCCTTTACCCCGGGGATACTTCAGGTCGGCTCCGATCAATCCCATGACCCCGGGGGTATTTCAATTCAGTCTAGTTCGGCCCCTGATGAGTTCTCTACCCCGAGGATGCATTGCATCGGCCCCGGTCGACCCCATGCCTAGGGGGTCCTCCAGATCGGCTCAGTTCGGTCCTTGACAAGTTCTTCACCCCGGGGTCATGCATCAGCTTGGTCCCAGCTACGCCTTTACATCACTCTACATCAACACCCGTTATACCATGCCTTACTTTTAACCGAAGCTCCTACCTCGCTCCGACTGGTGGGGGGGCATCTGATAGGTATGGCCCAGTAACTCCGGGTCGGATTAACCCGCCAGTCGGGTCAACTGGGCCCAGTTGCGAGCCCAACATAGCTGGGCCTAGTCGCGGCATATTTGGATATTGAGATCCCCATGATCTTTTCCAAACTGCCATGCAGATTTGGTGGGCAAGATTATAGGGATCTAGTTAGGGCTTTGATTTGTATAGTATAAATAGGAGAATTGAAGAAGGATTGAGGGTTCGCACTTTGTATTCTAAAACGGCAATTTGTAAGATTGAAGAGAAAATAGTGGAAAACACCCCGGAAGGTTATTGCCTCCGCCCGTGGACGTAGATCTCTGGATCGAACCACGTATATCTTGTGTTTTTTGCCTTCCTTACGTTTTATGGTACCATTGATCAGGTTTTACTCCGAATTCCTTTGATAAATGGATTGCGTTTTATCAAACGATATAAGTCGTCTCAAATATTTTTTACAATTAGTTGTCTTTAAAGTAGTCTTAAAATGATTTTAAATAATTTGTAGAGAGCTTTTGATAATAAATAGTTACAAATAACTTATTATTAGTGATCAAAATTGTGACACAAAAATATATCACAAAAGGCCTTGATGGAGTAGTTTTGTCGGAGAAAAAACACATATATAAGAGGAGGTAGATGCATATTGTGCGCCGCCTTGGGAGCGTCCTAGCTCAGCCGCCAACCCCTCCCCATCGTCGTCAAGAACCTGGTCTGTGAACTTAGATCATTAAAATCTCATTTGTATGTAAATGGGTTTCGATTCTTTTGCAATCAAGGAACAAGAAGATGTGTTCTCTTTACTACTTTTGGATTTTCTTTTTTAAATTCTCTGTATCTTCCTTTTTCTTCTTTCAGTTTATTTAAATGGGATTTGATAGATGGATATAATTATTTTAAATGTCGTGTATTCTTTTTTATATATGTGTGTTTTAATATTTCTTAGGATTTTATTTCTAACTTTTAGTGTTTCTTTTAATTTTAAGTAATTTATTTCTTTATTTTATATGTGATTCAGTTTTTATTAAAAATTAGATTCTGGTTTTTTCAAATGTTTAATTTAACTTCACGTATGATTTTTTATATTTTTCGTATTTCTTTTAAAAAGAAATTCTGTAAACTTTTTTGTTCATTTTATATGCGTTTTGTTAAAAATCTGATGTGGAATTCTTCTAAGTTTTTGGACATGCGAAAGGCATTTGTGTATTTCCGGCAGGACAGGGGCGAAATAGTGAATTAAATTGCATTTTCCCTTATATTGGATATTAATGGTCGGTGGCGGAGTTGTAACCTGATATCACATTATACATCACCAGCCAGGTATTAACACACCTGGACTTTGTCGTCTAAAGTAAACAATATTTTAACCACTAAATAATTTAAAATGAATACCTATGTACGTCGAGTCATACTATATTATGCTCATTAACTGGGACAATACGTGGTTGATCATCAATACCACAAATTGTTGGGAAATTTTAGGCAAATAGCATCTGTATATTGTGACCGAGACATCCTATTTATAATTATTATTCTATACTTTGTCTTTCCTTATGGGGAAAGTATATAAATGCATGCATGCAAATTATCAACTCGTACGTGTGTATTATACCATAATGTTATGGCCACAAGTAGGAGACAACATTTATTTTTTAATGTCTTAATTCCGAGTGTGTGACACGAATCTAGTTTTGTCACGTCGGAGAATAGGTTGCCCCAAACCAGACATATATGCTTCATGTCATGTGGATTCTATTATCTATATATGTATTTGTCAATTGTAAGAATATTGATTCATTAATTTAAACTTGGGTGTCCACTCCAGGTAGACCTAATTAACAAAATGCGAGAGTAGATCTCATATCTCAATTACAGTGTTTTAATTGTATCTTATTCTAAAATTATGTTGTGTTGAAAAGTTATTCATAATTTATTTTTTAAATTAGACAAAATAACGTAGTTAGGACACGGAATCCTGAGTCACGATACTCTAGCAAGTTTTATGTATGCGGCTATCCGAAATGCTTCAACAAAATTACACGGAGTTCTAGAAATTATGAAGAGCTCACCATAACCAGCCACGTCGCAATAAACACGTATAATGAACACAAGAAACATCGGATATATTTTTACTTGCGGATGCATTATTACTATTTTTTATTCTATTTTGTGGTTAATAAATACATATACTCCACACGCGATATATAGAAGAAAATTTAACATAATAAGTTGTTCACAAAATAAGCAATGATATATAAAATTTTCACAATATTTTAGCTATAAATACATTATTAGAGTTTAGAAAATGGTTATAGAATAGAAGAAACAAAAGCATTTGTAGTTAAATCATTTAGACACAAGGAGCGTAGTGAGAATGGACAAGCATTAACCGTGTTTTTTACCTATAGCCTATAAGTATGTTATGTACTTGAAATAAACAATTATAGGAGTTCATCATATCCGTCCCTGCCGTCTTGATCCAATTCATTGATAATTGAGTTAGTCGAGTCGTGTTTCTTTTGGGATTGTTGACAACATACATCACATTACTTTTCCCTTTTTAATCACTTTTTACACTAAAAACAAATCCTAACTCGATCTCTAACCAACAAAACTAAACACCTACTTATTTGAATCAACCTTCCCTTTTCATTTTATTTCTCTTAACCTATAATATTCCAATCTCCTTCAATCATAAGTAAACACAACCTAATATTAATGCTATGCCCGTTAACTTTTACGTTGTTCAATATATGAGTTCCAATTTTACGAATTTCGAAAAATAAAAACTCTCTTTTATTTTGTCCAACTTATGTCAATTTTCACTTTTATCCGGAATAAGTGACATGATACTTTTTGTTTTCCTTGTCGCATAGATTGTCTAAGCGTCGTGTTAGTATACTACATCATAAATGTCTTTAAGTAACACTTTGTTTATAATACTTTTAATTTTTTTTATTTTTATGTAACACATTGTTTATAATACTTTTAATTTTTCTTACCTTTATGTAACACTTTAGTAATACTTATGAATATGTAATACTTCCATGTAACACTTTTGTAAAATATTTGAATATCTAACATATTCATGTAACACCTTCAAAATATGTAATACCTTGGATGTAATCTTTTTAAATAGTAACAGTTTTAGGTCACACTTTTACATTAGTAATACGTTTTATGTAACATTTTTTAATAAGTAACAATTTTATGTAACACTTAAAAATAAGTAACACTTTCTAGGTAACACTTTCAATTAATAAAATTATATATTTCTTTTATTTTAAACTAAAAAAAAATCTTTGGATTTATGTTTTAAGAAAATCTCTCAATCACTTATATTTTACAAATGATTTATTGAGGCAAAACTTTATAGACGTGTTACATTTTAACTATTACATGCAATAGAACATTCGTAACATGAGATGATGAAAAAAATCAACTAAAATAACAATTTATTAGAGCACCTAAGGATTTAATCATTAATTATATAACATAAATTTTATTATTGATTTTTTTGTGTGTGTATATCATCACATTTTACTAACAACGAGATAGGACTTTTGTAGCTTAAAAGTTTGAATACATTTTTTAAGTATAAAATATTGGACTTGAAATATTTTGTTATGTTTTTCATGTTCGTAAGTTTATTTTTTTATTTAATTTATATTCTATAAAACACAAAAAAATTAATCAATTACTTAATTTTTAAAGGTATCTTAAACATTTCTACTTATTGCAATTGAAATTGATGATAATGTATTGATATTTTTATAAATAATTTGATGTAATACATTAGTGTAATATTAAATAAGTTATAAATATGTGTGCGTGTGAGTGGACCAAATTGAAAAAAAAAATTAATTAATGAAACTTTTGTATCAAATTAAATGATAAAATATGCTACATATTAATGATACAATTAAAAATTCTATATTTATAGATTTTCGTATAAAAAGTTAGAAGTTATTATAAGAACTCCATACAATGTCAAATTATGTTGTAGTAAAAAAGGCTAACATCATGGATGCAAAAAACATCTAGGCAGCCGTCTAGGTGGCTAGGCGCCGTCAATCCTTTCCCTTTTCTTCTTCCAAATTGCGCTTCCTAGGCGTTTTTGAATCTAAGCGGTCCTATTTTTCTGTTTGTTTTTTATATTATTTTTATTGAAAACATTGTCGCTATTTGAACTTAAAGCAATTTATTAAATTAAAAAGATATATAGAAGTTAAAAGTTAAAACATTCACTCTGCTCATTCCAATGACAGAAAAAATGAAACAAAAGTAAAAATTGTCTCCCATTCGAGTTCCTCCATCGCCTCTCTTTTCATTCCATTATGCACAATTAATTAACTATATGAATCTTTGTAGTAAAATTTGATTTACTTTCAGTATTACCATTTAAATTAGACATGTAAAAATTAAAATTGAAAAAAAAAGAAGAATTCTGTAAAAAACACCTAGGCGGCCTAAACGCTAAATGATCCCAAAGCGTTGCGCCTCCACTTTTCGTCTTCTATAATCATGGGTAACATTATAAGAAAGTTAGAAATGCGGCTAAAAATGATACCAAATGGTAGAAAAAGAGACTATTAGACTCGTTTTTACATTTTTTTATGAGGGGGGTTTAGATATATCATATATGGAGTAGGCAGTAGAAGTGTATTTATTCCGTTTCCCAAGAATTAAGTCAAAATCTGAAAGAAAACAACGGCAGCAGTAGAGAAATAATATAAAAGAAGCGATGATTAGTTTAGTAAGGTGATGTTTGAAATATCTGGGATATATTGTTTATAATAATTATGATGGAATCAATCAAAGGTTATAGGAGTGAGTAGTTGAAATAAGAGGTCCACATTGAGAAATTAGAGGCTCAAGTCAAAAAACCCCAACAAGTGGAATTACTACCTGCCCAATTCAAACTCACAACAATTAAATATTGGCTCTTCAAGTAATCTTTCTTTGGAAGACACGTACAATAATATAGGTAGACAAACCTTAAAAACAAATCCTTAATTGCCTAAAAACTTGTACCAATTTCTTCAACAAAATCAATAAGTCCTCATACATTTATCCAACTTGCACCCTGGATCTCGGATAACCTTAAAAAAATCAAACTACTTATTACAACGGAACAATCTAGACAATATATACTTTTTTTTTATCTCATCATTTCATGTACCCTCTTGTGAGTCGCATTAATAAATTATGTGCGTATCTTATGCGTTCTTCCCTTTCTTTATATTGAGAGATGTACTCAAGATGATCTTGGCATTTTTAATTTATGTTAAACGTTGTCATTTTGAACCGCAAGTCCAGCAGCTAGGGAACCTCACTATAACAAAGTAACTCAAAGATAGAAATATAAATTTTAATAGATGATCCAATCTACACTACATTAGGATTAATCCTTGGAACTATATGACAGTATATTAGTTTTTATATTTAAAAAAAAAAAAAAAACAAAAACACAATAGGACCAAAGCATTCATGAAAATGTGAATAGAGTGATGTAATTGAGTTGGTTTCAGCTGAACAAATTGGTTATTAATTAAAGTTTGTTTCACTTTAGATGGGCTTTGTAAGTTGTGATTGTAAGCTTCAAATAACGTTAAGTGATCTCGGTAATTGATTTGCAAACTCAATTGGTTGAGTCTCTCATATAAAGAATTAGTGACTTCAGATCAGTTGCCGTCAACCGCTCCTCTGTTAAGGTTTGTACTTATAAAAATATGGAAAAAAATTCGTTTTTGGTTTCGTGAGTTAAGGCATGTCTAGAAATGATCCAATAATTATAAAATTATTAACTTTAGTCTCAAAATTTTGCAGAGTCCAATTTAAGGACAAAATTCATCGGAATTGAAAAACCCACCAGAAATTGTCACATGCAATACAGATGTACTTCTAAATTGGGGGTTTCTGTTCAGATTTTGGAGATATTCCAATTTTTGTTCCGTAAATTAGGGCAATTCCAGAATGGTCCAGTAACTATAGAATTGTCAATTTTGGTCGCATAATTTAGCAGAATTAAGCATGCCCATAAAATTTCCCAAAAAAATTGAATCATTCTACACTAGAGAAAGAAAAGGCGTTATCATATTTCGGATGCAACTTCCCGACATCCACTCGCACTCGAATCTTAACTATTTCCCAAGCCAACATAGCAAGAATGAAGAGTCAGTAACAAGTTGAGTATTTTTTTTTTTTTTTTTTGAAAAAAAAAAAACTAATCGGAGAAAGATTAATCATCTAGGATATGGTAACAAGTGGGGCTTGAGATCTTTGAGTGAAGGATGGGTTTTCGGTTTGCAAACATGCTTCGGACTTTCCCTGAATTAAGGGTATGGTAACAAATGTTATCCTAAAATTAGACTATACATTAAATTACGGGATCAGAATTGATAATTCTATAGTTATTGGACCATTTTTGGACCCGCCTTAACTTACGGGATCAAAAACGAAAGTTTTCCAAAATCTGAACGAGAACCACCGAATTAAAAGTACACGTGCAATGCACGTAATAATTTATGGTGAATTTTTTTCAATTATGGCGATTTTTTCCCCAAATTAGACTCTAAATTACGGGACTTAGGTTGATAATTTTATAGCTACTGGACCATTTTTAAACTCGCCATAACTTACGGGACCAAAGCCAGGATTTTTCCTTAAAAATATGAAATGATCTCTTAGTTATAATCATGATATATTGTCATTTAAAAAAAAAAAAGATATCACCTAATCTAACAAAGAAAAGAACCCCACCTTCCCTTCAAAGTACCTCGAACCTAGGACCAATGACCTAGGGTATTATCACTAATAATACTAATTTATTTTTTTTTGGGGGGGGGGGGGGGGGAGTTCTTTTGTGCACCAGTTGCACGGATCTTAGATTCATACAATCCGAGTTATGTGTCAAAAGGTATTACTATTGATGCCTAAAGGTATTACATGTGATGGGTAAACGTATCCCGCTGAAAATGTATCACAATTTTTGCAGATATTACATGTTATGGGTAAAGATATTGTATCACCTCCAAGCATGAATCGTTATACTCAACCCGGATTGTACCGTGCAACTGGTGCACATGAGACTTTGTCCATTTTCAAATGTTCCGATAATCATATATCGATCAAGTACACATAGTCCTACTCCTACAAATTTCCCCCCTCTCCCCCCCCCCCCCCCCTCCCCCCTTATTTTATCTAAATTTTGGAGGAAATCATTTTCACAAACTTGTGTCAGATTGTTTTACTATGAGACAGTCACCACAACAAAGAATATCTTTTGTGGTATATTATTTGAGACCACAATTATTGTCTCTAATAATAAATATATCACAAAGCATTTTATAAATTATTTGAGGTCATTTCTTTTACTTTTTTAGAGACAACTAGGTATTTTAAAAAATATTTGATCTGCATCATCTCAAATAATATTATTTGCGGCTGGATTATCAAGATTAATTAGTGATGACATATTGTCTCTAATAATATAGCCGTGACAAAAATAATCATTATTTAAGACGACTTTTTGTTATCTGAAAAGACATTTTTCTTATAGTGAGTGGTAAAATATTCAACTTCTTTTAGAAAAAAAACTATTTTCTTTTGAAAACTAAAATATCATGTTTTTATCTAAAAGTGTGAATTTTCATAATTGTTGTTTTTCACTTGGAGAAAAATAAAAACTAATTCGGAAAATTATAATACTTCTTCAAAGAAATATATACTTTTGAAGGTGATAACTAATAAGGATAATTCAAAAAATAGATTTTGTTTAATTGTATGTATTATAGGCGTGTAGCTTATAGATATTTTTTTCCTTGTATTTCTCCAAAGCTATTGTAATCCTCATCTATGTCATCAGTACACGGATCACTCAATTGAGATGATCAGAACATTTTCTCACATGGTATCGGCCTAGCTCTCCGTAAACCCTCTTCCTCTCTCTCGTAAATCTCCTTCCTACCCTCACAACAAAAAAACTTAACCCTCTCTCCCAACGCACATCACCACCATCTTCTTCATCCTATGGCTGCGACATCTACTTCTGATCCCGTCCCAATCGCAACTATGATCCATATGGTCCCTATAAAGCTGACTTGGTTAATTATTTCCTTCGGAAGCATCAGGTGATGTCGATGCTCACCTGTTTTGATCTCTTGGCCCTAGTTGATGGTTCTTATCCTCCCCCTGAACCGATGGTCATGAGTGATACTGGCGAGAAAACTACCAATCCCGCTTATACCTCTTGGCGCATGAAAGACTAGAAGATGTTTGTCGTGCTTTTTTCTACCCTTATTGAAGAGTCCATGGTTGAGGTCGTCGGTTGTACGATGTCTCGATCTGCTTGGTTGGCCCTAGTTAGGCTTTCTCTCATGCTTGTACCTCCCATGCTCTTCACATGGTAAAGAGCTTCTCTTTCTTCGTCTTGGGTCTCTCTCTGTTCATGAATTTGGTTAAAAAGTCAAGGCGCTATGTAATGAAATTTCTTCGATCGGCAAACTTGTTGACGAATTGGACAAGATCCACTGGTTCCTTCGTAGCTTAGGACTGCAATTCCTAGGGTTTTCTGATATGTTGATGAGCCGGTTTCTTCAGTTTTGTACCTCTTGCATCAAGCCAAACAATACGACATACTTCACCGTTCTATGGACTCCTCGACATCCCGTCAACCAGCATTTCTTGCTCATGATCATAGATGGAATTCCGTGAACCGTACATCCTCGCATTAATCTATCCAGACTTTCCATGGTGGTCACAAAGATCGTAGTGGCTATTACTCTGGGGGCATGGTGGTTGCAAGCTGTATGTCCCTCATAGCTAAATCTGTCGTGGTGAGCATTATGCAAATAAATGCACACAGTTCCTCAATAGTCGTTCTTCAGATTCAACTGTGAATCTTGCTCATGCGTTTAATGAATCGTGCACCATTTCTAATCATATTCCTAATTTGTATGTGGACTCCGGTGCTTCTGCCTATATGACCGCACATCGTTCTTCTTTGGACTCTTTTAAGCCATATACGGGTAACAGTTCTCTTATTGCTGGTAATGGAAATTATCTTTCCATTTCTTACATTGGCCCTCGTAAATTATCTCGTGACATGAACTTATTAGATGTCTTGGTTCACCATTTAATCAAAATATTGTTGTATATTAGCAACTTAACTCATGATTATCCAGTTGATATCGTTTTCTCTGATAAATATTTTACAATTCATAATAGAGCAACAAAGGCCATTTTGGCACGGGGTAGATTTTGAAAACAACTTGTATGTTTTGACACGTGGGAACTCAACTTTGGTTGTTGCAATTTCTACCAAGGCTTTGAAGGCGAGTTATGATCTATGACGCTTATGTCTAGGGCATGTCCATATTCTATCATTTCACTTTTAAATACACTTGGAAAGTTGTCTCTTACTTTGTTATTACCTAAGCCGTGTCTTTGTTCCTCCTGTCATATGGCAAAACATAAATATTTGTCTTTCATTTTAAATGAAAAACGTGCTAACAATGTTCTTGATTTGGTCCATTGACCTGTGGGGGGCCTGCTTCGATTACTACTTATGATGGATATCGATATTATGTTGCCTTTGTGGATGATTTCTCCCTTTTTACTTGGATATATCCTCTGCTTGCCAAATCATATTTTTATGACACATTTGTTCATTTTCATAAATTTTCTTGCAATCTATTGTCCACTTTGATCAAAATGTTTAAGAGTGATGGGGGGACTAAATTCATTAACACTTGGGTTCGTGAGTTTATGCATTTTCATGGAATTTTTCATCGTGTTTCATGTCCCTACAAACCTCAGCAAAACGGTGGAGCAGACCGAAAACATCGTCATATGGTACACGTGTTCATGCATTCATTTTAGGTCGAATTAAGTGTCATTTTAATGACATTTGTGTGCATATTTGACAGTGTATTGTTCATATTTGTATTATTGGACCATTTAATGTGTTTGAGCTTGTTTCAGGACAATACAGGCAATATAGGACCAAAAAAAGTCTCGAAGAAGTCCGAAACGAAGAATGAGTCAAGGATAAAACAAGAGGGAAGAGGTTCAAGCGAAAAATCGCGCCCTCGACCAATCTAGCGGAAACTAGCCAAAAATCCAAGACACAGTTCGCGCACGCGACCTCTGTTTGCGCCCGCGACCAATTCTACGAACCAAACTCTGCGTCAAGCGAAAATAAAGGGTTTGCAACCGCGACTCAGGTTCGCGGCCGCGATCCGATACTAACACGTTTTTGGCCGTTTTTTAGCCCAACACTTCTCCTCTACATATATAAGGTCAATTTCGAATTTAACCTAACCAAGCACCCATTTCTCACATATATTCAGCCACCATTCACCATTGGAAGCAGGGAATTGGAAGAGGGTTGAAGATGATCATCAACTCAATATTTTGGTTCATTCTATCTTATTTTAATGTCTTCTTTGATTTTCACTTGTTTTATCTTTGTAATAGTTGATATGAGTGGCTAGCACTCTAATTTTAGCCATTGATCATTAGTTGAACCTTGGATTTAGGATGTTTGTGTAATTTTTACGGTTATTAACCGATTGGATTATGTTTTGGAATGTTCTATGTTATTTGGGATTGTTAATTCACACTTATGAATTGAAATGTGGTTTGATCATCCATTTGGATATTTGTTTGTGTGTTGCTAGAATTGGGTTTGTAATCCATAATTGTAATGAATCCGATTCCCATGTAGCAAACAATGGATTTATTCTATTTGGGATAAAAAAGAGTTCGGCCACTAAAACCGAGCTTGTGAGTTGTATCTACTCTGTTGCCTTGATTCTTAATGCATTTGACTATTGATTCGTAGAGAGCTCGTTCTAGGAATTGATAAGTTGAGTAGGATTAATTGAAGAGCTTGTTTTGTTTAATTATACTTAAGAGACAACAAGGTTAATAGAGCTTGTTATTAATCTTGGAGTGGGGATTCTAAGGAAAAATCAATCGGGTAGTAACATTAATTATATAGATTATTCGAGCCAAGGGGATACTCGAGCAAGGGTTGAATTCTTTTTATCATTTACAAAACCAAAAATCATTCTCTTATCTTAGTTTACTTAAATTATCAATTTTCTAAGTACTTTTAGAGTAATTGTTATTTGGGTTGCTTAATATAAATTTAGGTGTTAGTTGTGATTCCATCAAAACTCCTCCCCCCCTCCCCCCCAACTTATTTATTGTTTACTAGTTTATTTATATTATATTTCTTGATTATAATAGTTTAATACATAAAGCAAAATTGTTCGACAGTTCCTCGTGGGATTGACCCTTATTTCAAAGATAAGTATATACATATTTAGATACATATTAATTTGGTGAGGCGAACGACGCACCTCCTACCATCATATCTCTGAGTCGGGTTCATACATGCTCTTTCATGCTCAGGCCCCTGCCTCTTTCTTGTTTAATGTGTTTTTTATTGACATATATGTTGTTAACCTTCTGCGTTCCGCTATCTTAACAAATAAGTCTCTGTTTGAGTTACTTTATGGCTCAGTCCCGAATTACGTATATTTCAAGCTTTTGGGGTGCCGTGTTTACCCGTATTTAAGAGATTATTCTGCTCATAAATTAGCTTCCCAGAATCGCCCTTATATTTTCTTGGGATACAGTAGTCGCACAAGGATTTTCGGTGTTACGATTCGGCATCATCTCGTATCTTTGTTACTCGCGACGCTCAATTTGATGGAGGGGTTTTTCCTTTTTCTGGTGATGATCGACCATTGCAACAATCCCACCTCCCTGATTTTTCTTACTTTCTTAAAACCTAGGCATGGTTCTCAGCCTCCTTTGAATAATGGGCTAACCTTATCTTCACATGGCTCATCATCCTCTTCACATCTTGGTCCTTGTTCTTGCTCTTTGGCCCATGATGACTCGGCTACTCGTTCCCCAGTTGGGCCTCCCATTACTCTAGTAGCGTCTGGCACGCCTATCGACCTGTAGCCACTCCATCAAATATATTTGGCCCATTATATGCCTCAACATCTAGTGCTCGACCTGTTCCACCAACTGGGTCTTTGGCATCTCATCCAATGACAACTCGCGCAAAATTCAAGGTTTTAAAGCCCAAATATCCGGCGGATTTATCTTCCTCTGCTCTACTTTCAGCACTTGCTGCTTCGTCTAAACCTCCGGGAGTTAAATCGGCTATGGAATCTCCCTGAGTGGCTTTCTGCTATGCAAGAAGAAATCGATGCTCGTTGCTCCAATCAGAAAAGAGTAAGTTCCTCGCTCTTCTGACACTACCATTATGGGCTCCAAGTGGCACAATGCTTTAGTCAAATTTTTGGTGCCGATTTTCATCGCACTTTCAGTCTCTTTGTCAAAACAGTTACAGTTCATGTTACTTTAGCTCTCTCTATTTAGTTTAAGAGGTCTCTTCATCAACTGGATGTAAAAAGTGTTTGCTTGAACAACATCCTCACTAAGCCCGTTTATATGGCCCAGCCCCCCAGCTTCATTGATCCCAGGCCCTATATGGTCTTCGCCAAGCTCCACTTGTTTGGTTTCAGTGGATTAGTGCTTATCTCCTAAGTCTGGGGTTGCACGAAAGCCATTTTAATTCATCATTATTCTTCTTCCACTGGTAGTTTTGTTATATACCTTCTATTGTATGTCGATGACATAGTTGTCACAGGGAACACTTTTGCTTTACACCGTCAATTCATTGTGCATAGTCATGATGAGTTCGCTATCAAGGATCTTGGGCGTCTTAATTTCTTCTTGGGTCTTGAAATTTCTCACACAACCAATCTTTTGTTTGTTTAACAAGCATATGCTCACTATATTCTGGACCGAGATGGTCTTGGATACCAAACCCATCTCTACACCTTTGGTGGCAGGTAAAGATCTCATTAACATGGGTGTTCCTTTTTAAGATCCAACCCTACATCGGTCTCTCATTGGTGCGTTGTGATACTTGACCCCATCCGGACCTTTCATACTCCGCTAATCTCGCTAGTCAGTTCTTACCATCGCCTACTACTAATCATTTCGCTGTGGTCAAATTGATTCTCCGATATGTTAAGGGTACTATTTATTATGGTCTCTCCTTCACTTCATGTCTGGAGTCTTTGATTGTTGCCTACTATTATGCTGATTGGGCACGTTGTGTTGAGACATAACTATCTACTTATGGCTAATTATTTTTTCTTAGTGCTAATCTTGTTTCTTGGAGTGCCATGAAGCAACTGTCATTGCTAGGTCGAGCACTGAGTCTGAATATAGAGCTTTAGCTAATGCTGCTGCAGAGGTTATTTGTCTTACCAACTTACTAAGCGAATTGCACACTTTGCCCTCTGCTCGTCCGATGTTACTTTGCGACAAAAAAAGTGCCATCTTCTTGAGTCGAAATTTAGTGGCTTACAAGCGAGAGAAGCACATTGATATTGACTGTCACTTTGTCCATGAGCTTGTCTCTGTGGGCAAGCAACATACACAATTCATCACATCTTATCTACAACTTGTTGATATCTTCACAGAGAGACTACCACGTCCGGCTTTAAGTTTCTAATATCCAAGCTTTCGTTTGTTTATATCTTACGCAATGCTTGAAAAGGGGGAGGAGGAGGGGGGAATAAGGATAGTTAGGAAACTGCAGATTTGGTTTAATTGTATGTATTATGCGCGTGTATCTTGTAAATATTTGTTTCCTTATATTTCTCTAAGGTTGTTGTAATCCCCATCTATATCATCAGTAATGCACGGATCATTCAATTGAGGCGATCAGAATATTTCCTCACAATCACCCGTCTTACAGGAAGATAGCATTGCATGAAAATATCTAATTACTTTTGTTAGTACAACAAAGAAAATGACAATACTTGTACATGCATGTACGCTCTGTTTAATGTTTTAGCCACAAAGAGCTTAAAAATGATACACAAGAGTTGCATAGTTGAAAGATAACATTACAAATGGAAGTTTCCTCGATCAATAAATATGCATGCATAAAATAAATGATGCACAATGTTTATATATAAGAGGTTACTTAAGTAAGTAACATCTTATTAATATGTCCACACACTACAACAAAATCATGATACATATTTCGCGACAACAATTATCAATTCTAAGTTAATGTGATAATTTATTGTCACAAAATTCTCTACAAATTATTAATTTCTTTTATTCTTTTTAGGGACGACTAGTTATTACAAAAATTACTTGATATGTTTTTATATGACTTTAATTTGTAGTCTAAAATAATATCTTTTCCTACTTGATTGTTGAGATGATTGATTTGTAACGACATGCACTACAATAAAAATGGTCTTTTGAGACAATAAAAAAGGGTCTCAAATAATAAGTATTTGTCACAACTTATGAGATGTGGAAAATCGGACTTTTTTACAAGGGATATTCGGGTATCAAATAATGAGTATTTGCCACAACTTTATTATCGTCTTAATAACTCAGACGTAAATAATATATTTGTGACAACAAAAGTGGTCTCTAATGCGTCTCAAATATTAATACAAGTTGTGTATGTATGCATTTAGGGCAATTTACATATGTATTTTGTAACATTTGCATGTATAATTGATCGAAAATCGTTCATATTTGATATATTGGACTATTTGATGTGTATTGGCTTGTTTTGCAGTGTTTTCATGGTTTTCAGGCTAAAATGAAGATTTTGTGAGGTTACACAAAGATAGGCCATAAATTGGGCCAAAAGCAAGGCCCGACATGTTGAAGAAGCAACGCGACCGGCAGGCTTGGATGCGGCCGCATCGAAAAGTGGTTCAAAGAGGAATCCAGAAGATTTGACGCGACCGAGCCAATAGGCAACCCGATCGCGCCAAAAGTCTTTCCTAAAGCAAATTCGTGTTTTTATGGGATTCTTATCCTAATCGCTTAAGGATTTCAACTCCAACTTATAAATAGAGGCCAAACTCGAGTTTTCAAGGAGCATCACTCATAACACATCTCATACTTTTACATTGGAGTAGAAGACCTGGGAGCGAGAAGACGAAGATCGACGAGCCGAACAATCGCGTTGATTTACTTCTTATTTAGTTTTATTTTCTTTATGATGTATTAATTGAATTATTGTATGGAATTGATACTAAACATGAGTAGTTAAACTACTCGTGTCCTAGGGTTGGACAGTAGGGTTTAATGACGATTTTGATTTAAACTTTTGATTTATAGACTCCGGTTTTGGTTATCTATCTATGTATTTGTTTTTATCTTATAACTAAGCATAAATTGATCACTTAGGCTTAGTTTACTCGTTAAATAATTTCGCTTTGAGAGAAGGGAGTTGTTAATGTTGGGTATTTAACCCACTCACAACCACAAATACGATAAGATAATAAAAGAAAAAAGCAATATAATCACACACAATAACACAACAATTTGGTAACCCAGTTCTACGATCTGTAACTACGTCTGGGGGCGATACCAAGTCAGGATATACACTAAATTTGATAATTTTCGGAATACAATGAGTCGAGAAGGAAACAACTATTTATAATAGTCCCAAAACTTGTCCCCCAAGTTTCAACCACGTCAACGGGACGCGCCCGCGAGGTGTATCGTCAACTTTGACGATCGCGCCCGCGACACGTCATTCTAACCAAAGGTCTGCTCTTCGCGCCTTTGGTCGTGGCTGTGACTCCCTGTCGTGACCGTGAGCTCTGTTCTCGTCCAACGGACCTCCTTTCGCACCTTTGGTCGCGGCCGTGGCACCTCCTGTGAGACTTTAGGCTCCACATTCAACAATCTCACACTTGGAGACTAAACAACCTCTCCATTCAACTCCTCTTGAGCTCGTCTTCCCTTTTCCGCTTGGTATCACCATCTCCTCTTCTTCTTCACATTCCGAGGCCAATTGAAGCTATGCACAAATTTAATTCTCTAAGGTTACTACCTTAGTAAACATGTCAACTGGATTCTCACTCCTGAGAATTTTCACAAGTTGCAAGAATTTATTTTCTAATAGGTGCCGAATGATATGATACTTCAATTCAACATGCTTCGTTCTCGAATGAAACGCCGAATTACTAGCCAAGAAAATTGCACTCTGACTATCACTGTAGAGTACACTATTTTTACGCTCCTTTCCAAGCTCACCCAAGAAACTTTGCAACCACACCATCTCCTTACTTGCCTCTGTCACGGCTACATACTCCGCCTCCGTGGTGGACAGTGCAACCACCTTTTGCAACTTTTGTGTCCAAGAAATTGCCATACCACCATAAGTAAAGACATACCCGGTCGTACTCTTTCTCCCATCAAGATCGTTCGATACTAGGACCGCATCAACGAAACCAACTAACTCATAATTTATTCCATCAAAACACAGAGCTTTATTTGTGGTACCTCGCAAATACCTTAAAA
Source organism: Ajuga chamaepitys (assembly GCA_958295605.1). Classification (NCBI taxonomy): domain Eukaryota; kingdom Viridiplantae; phylum Streptophyta; class Magnoliopsida; order Lamiales; family Lamiaceae; genus Ajuga; species Ajuga chamaepitys. The sequence continues at coordinate 17,390,492 of OY282502.1, forward strand.
TCCACTTCGCTGCCTCCCAATGTTGTTTCCCCGGATCACCCATGAACCGACTCACTACTCCCACTGCATGCGCAATATCCGGACGAGTACAAACCATGGCATACATGATACTCCCAATTACCGATGCATATGGAACATTCATCATTTGGGTACGTTCTTCCTTAGTACTCGACGACTCCTTCTTCGACAGCTTAAAGTGACCCCCCAAGGGTACGTTAACCGGCTTCCAATCCTCCATGTTAAACATTTCCAGGACCTTCTGGACATAATCCGCCTGCGAAAGATACTACAAATTTGCCGCCTTATTCCTCTTGATTCTCATACCCAAAAATTGCTTCGCTTCTCCAAGATCCTTCATGGAGAACCTCTCAGACAATTGCTTTTTCAACCTTTTCAACTCCCTTGGATCGGCTCCTACAATCAACATATCATCAATATATAGTAATAGGATAAGATAGATTTTGTCAAACCTCTTATAATAGCAGCAATAGTCGGTGTGACATCTATGGTAACCAATCTCCATCATGAAATTTTGAAACTTCATATGCCACTGCTTCGGAGCTTGGCTCAACCCATACAAGCTCTTCTTCAACTTGCACACAAGATTTTCCCTTCCATCTACCACGAATCCCTCCGGCTGTACCATGTACAACTCCTCCACTAGATCACCATGAAGGAAAGCCGTCTTCACATCCATCTGCTGCAATAACAGGTTCTTTATAACCACCATACTCAACACCATGCGAATTGTAGTCAACTTCTCAACAGGAGAAAATACGTCCGCATACTCAATACCATACCATTGCTCGAACCCCTTCACAACTGACCTTACCTTGTAGCGCTTGCTACCATTGACCTCATTCTTGATTTCGTAGACCCACTTGATGTGCAATGCCTTCAAACCCTTGGGCAGCTCAATCAATTCCCAAGTGCCATTCACACGAAGAGACGCTATTTCATCTCCATGGCAGCCTTCCATCTTCGTCTATCACTAACATGCTTTGCCTCTACAAATCTCTCAGGTTCACCGCCATCAGTCAACAATAAGTAATAGCTAGAGGGCGAATACTTATCTGGTGGCCTTCGATCTCTAACTGGTCTTTGAGGTGGTGGTGGTGTTCTTGGCTCATCATTAAGAACCTCCTCATCGACTGGACTCCCCTTACTCCCACTCGAGTCTAGATCATCTAACTCGATAGTGCGGGATTTTGCAGTATTTGTGCCCAAATCCTTCAACCTGTCCTTGTACATAACATGTTCATTGAATGTAACATCCCGGCTGCGAATCACCTTTCCACTTTGCTCATCCCATAGCCTATAGCCGAACTCATCACTTCCATACCCAATAAACGTACACTTAATGGATTTAGCATCTAACTTGCTTCTATCAACAGAGTCCACAAGAGCGTAAGCAACACAACCGAAAATACGTAAGTAAGAAAAATTTACCTCTTTTCCAGTCCATTCCTCCTCGGATATCCGATTATCCAAGGAAACCGATGGACCTCGGTTGATCAAGAACGCAGTTGTGCTCACTGCATCTACCCAGAACGACTTAGGCAAGCCGCTCTTCAATCTCATACACGTTGCCTGCTCATTCAGTGTTCTGTTCATTCTTTTGGCCACATCATTCTGCTGGGGCGTTCCACGCACAGTCCTCTCCGTACGAATCCCATGCTCAGCACAATAATCCTTGAACTTCTTGAGTTCATATTCACCTTCATTGTCGGAATGTAAACACTTCACCTTCAACCCTGTCTCATTCTCAACCAAGGCTTTCCACTTTTTGAAAACATCAAATGCATTAGATTTCTTTTTCAAGAAATAAATCCATACCTATCAGGTCGAGTCGTTAATGAATGTCATGAAGTACAATGATCCTCTAACAGATGCCACCGGCACTGGTCCCCATAGATCGATATGGACCAACTCTAACTTTTGTTTCTTCAGGGCCTTGCCACTCCTCGAGAAACTCACTTGCCTTTGTTTCCCGAAGACACAGTCTTCACACAGACCAAATTTCACAGTTTGTAAGCCAGGCAATCTACCCTTCGAACACATCAGTTTCATCCTTTTCTCGCTCATGTGACCCAGTCGACAGTGCCACAAATCCACATCACCATTACCATTCGCAAGATCAAGGGAATCCTGCGAATTACTAGTCATGTACAGCGTTCCTTCTTTCTTACCCCGAGCTACCACCATAGCCCCCTTGGTAATTTTCCAATTGCTACAGCTGAACGTTACTACGTAACCTTCCTTGTCAAGCTGTCCAACTGAAAGTAAATTTCTCTTCAATCCAGGGAAATGTCTCACTCCATTCAACATCAACTTTGATCCGTTTGATGTCTCAACCTTTACGTTTTCCTTTTCCACGATTTTCAGGGGTTCATCATCCGCCAGATATACCTGTCCAAAATCGCCAGAAACGTAATCATGTATAATACTAATATTACCGCAAGAATGGAATGATGCGCCACAATCCAAGACCCAAGACTCCATGGGACTGCACACACTCAAGACCAATGCATCGCCATCACCTTCATCCGTGGCTGCGTTCGTTATCTTCCTGTCTGCCTGTTCCCTCTTGTTCTTCTTCGGCGCCTTTCACTAGTATTTGAAATGACCGACCTCGTCACAGTTCTAGCACTTCACAGAACTCGCGTCCTTCTTTCTCTGACTCTTCCCTCTGGATTTCAACCTCCCCCTAAACTGTCTTCCCTTCGGTATGCCTCTGTTCTTGGTATTCAGCGCTGACCTTGAGGACGATCCTGATCCTGACTCGTTCCTACGAATCTCTTCCTCGATCATCAAATCTCTCACCTTGTCAAACTTCAGCTTAGCGTCTGTAGCTCTAATGGTTGTCACTGTACCGGCCCAACTGTCTGGCAGAGACGATAGAATTATTAGGGCCCATCATCAATTTGATATCCACCAAATCCAACTGTGAGGTCAGGATGTTAATTTCATTCAGGTGCTGCTGTACCAGTGTTCCCTCCACCATCCTCAAATTAAACAGCCGTCTAATCAGATGGACTTTGTTCACCGTCGATGGTTTTTGATACATCTCCTCCAAGGTTTTCAGCATCTCCCGTGTAGACTTCACGCATGTGGTATGGTAAGCCACTTCCTTTGACAACAAAAAATGCACCGCGCTCATCGCTTTCCTGTCCAACAACCTCCACTCCTCCGCAGACATCTTCTCGGGTTTCTCCTTGAGGGGCTGGTGCAAATCCTTACCATAGAGGTAATCTTCAATTTGCATCCTCCAAAAGCCATAATTAGTTCCATCGACTTCTCCACCGAAATCTTTCCTTTGTTCATCGTGAATACTCCCAGGAAACTAACCTGATGCTCTTGATACTAGTTGTTGAGAATTTAGCTCACTCACAACCACGAATACAACAAGATAATCGAAGAAGAAAGCAATAAAATCACACACAATAACACAACATTTGGTAACCCAGTTCGTTACAATGTGTAACTACGTCTGGGGACAATACCAAGTCAAGATATGCAGTAAATTTGATAATTTTCGGAATACAATGAGTGGAGAAGGAAATAACTATTTATAATAGCCCCAAAACTTGTCCCCCAAGTTTCAACCACGTCAACGGATCGCGCCCTTGACCCCGAGTCACGCCCGCGAGGCGTATAGTCAACTTTGACGATCGCACCCGCGACATGTCATTCAAACCAAAGGTCTGGTCCTCGCGTCTTTGGGAGTCACTGCCGCGAGCTTTGTTCTCGTCCAATGGACCTCCTTTCGTACTTTGGTCACGACCGCAACTCCCCGTCGTGGTCGTGGCACCCCCTGCGAAACTTTAGGCTCCACATCCAATAGTTAATAGTCGTATGACTATAGCGTAGTTGTCTATGACTCTGTACGTAAAAGTTAAGGGTCTTTCAGAAGTTGTTAGGATAAATTGACTCGAGAGAGTAATTGTTCTAATAAATCCATGATTTAGTCGCTTCGAGAGAAGGGCTAAGTTATTTAAGTATCGTCTAATAGATAGAGAAATTGGTTTAAAAGTCTATAAGTTAGAACTTAACCATTATTAGATCAATTCTTGAAATCGATGCTGTAGGATAAATTCTCGTTGATTGAAAATTTTCGTTTGATTAATTTAGTTTATTCATACATGCAATTTACTTTAATAAAATCATACATCAATTCTAGTGTTTAGTTAGAGTATCAAACTTCATTAACCTGTTCTTTGTGGATCGACCTTGACTTCTACTATTTACATCTACACCCGTATACTTGTGATCATTAAGGGTTAGAAAAAGGAATGTCATTTTTTGCAACAACTAGTTGTCTCTAAAAGTAGTCTTAAAATAACCTCAAGTAATTTGTTGAGACATTTGTGACAACAAGTTGTGATAAATAATTTATTATATATTAGTGATCACAACTGTGGTCTAAAAAAATGTTATGCAAAAGGCCTATTTTACTGTAGTAATGTTATCTTTAATAATTCAATTGTGATAAATACTTTTTATTTTAAATAATATTTTATTTTTTAAAATACAACTTTTGTTATAGTGACATAATAAGTATGATATGTACTTTAAACTGCGTATACTATAAACAATAACATTTTGATTTATCTACACATTCTCTTTCGAATATAAAGATCATAAATCAAACTTAGAGTAGAGGAGAAAGTTTCTTCAAGAAAAAAAAAAAAAAAACTCTTGAAATTCCTTCAGTTTTTCTCTTTAAACAATAGCTAATATATATAACTGCAATGATATAAACCCCTGTCCTAATTTTTGTTATATTACATATGTGAAGTTAAAATGGCACATGTTTATTTAACATCACGCTTCCTTATAATTTAAAAATCAAGTAGGCTAAATATTCTTTAATTTCATTCCTCCCAAGTTTTTACTGATATTGTAAGATCCAGAAGTAGCGAGCACCTTTTTTTTCTTTTTTTATTTTGTATTATTGATAAGAAAAATTAGACTTTAAGGTCTTTTAATCTTCAAAAACGTTTTTCGAAATATTTGAAATAATCGTTTTTCAACTTTTATTGGTTTCTGATGCATAATACATCAAATTAGTTACTCAATTTTTCACGATCTTCAAATGTTAGGTTTGAAAATACAATATGTTTCACTTTTGTTGATTCTTCGGTTAGATTAATGGGTTTTGGTATTAGACTACAAATAAAATAAGATAATAATTTTCCTAATAAAATATCAAATAAATTTGAAAAACAAATTCTTGGTTCTTGAGAGCATCCAAACCATTTTTAGAGCAGCAAAAAATTGGTCTCAAGATATAAATGATTTATTAAGATCTTCTCCACCCAATAGTACAACATCTTGGACAAAAATTGTTTTAATGTATGATACATGAGCAGCAGTTTTTATGTGTTATTGAATTAGTGTAAAAGATGTTGCAGTGGTAGAAGAAGATCTAAGTTGCAATTAAGGGTGGGAAGTGATGATTTATTTTTGTTAAAGAAAATAGAAGAGATGATATTTTGTTCGATGAAGAGAGAGACGTAGACGTAGTGGTGACGAAATAGGTGATGTTATGGTTGAGTAAGATTGCATTTACAGGATGCCTGTGTGTAGGAAAACATGGAAGAATTTACTGTTTTTATGGGGCTGGGGTAAATTACTACTGTAGCTAGCTTTGTGTTTGGGTCACCACATCATCGATCCTTCACTATCTCCACCTTGTGTAATCTATACCACCAGAACAGCCTTTTGTGGTTCATCAGTAGCTTTCCAAAAACCAATGGCGGGCCCACATACACACACAAACAACATAATAATATTATAATTTTATGGTTAACTTATAAGTGCTTGGGTTTGGTAGTATATATAGGTGGGTAAGGGGGACTTAGAGCTCTCGTCCAAAACTTATTTTACTTTGAACTTGATTGGAGACAAATATATATATATATATATATCTATATTATTATCGATAATGGGTCGACAACCTTGCTGCGACAAACTTGGGGTGAAGAAGGGCCCGTGGACGGCCGAAGAAGACAAGAAGCTCATCAACTTCATCCTCACCAACGGCCAATGCTGCTGGCGCGCCGTCCCCAAGCTGGCTGGCCTCCGCCGCTGTGGGAAAAGCTGCCGCCTCCGCTGGACTAATTACCTCCGCCCCGACTTGAAGAGGGGCCTTCTTAATGACGCAGAGGAGCAGTTGGTTATTGATCTACATGCACGACTTGGCAATAGGTATCTATCTTATTTTACTTAATCCACCAAAATACAATTTGTTTCTTATATATTACTATAGGTTTTTAAGAAATATTCGTCATTTATTGACTTTAAAGACAAAGGCATTGCCAATTATTTATTCATTTCAACACCAACTCTATTCTTCATCTTTTTTCCACTTCTACTGTACCTTCCAAACGTTCTTACATATAATTTTCTAAGTGCTACACACTGTATTGTCTCCCAAAAATGTTACTATTAGTAATAAAAAAACTATAAATGAAGAAAAGATGATGTTTTTATTTCAACGACAAGTGTACGTACTTGTAAACTTTTTTATTTTGCAGGATAATAATGGCTACCCAAAAACTTTTTGATACTTCCATAAAATAATTGATACGTTAAAATAATAATAGGAATGCTCTTTTTAATTCCTTTACTTATGATGATAATATTTGGTTGCTTTCACCTTTTACCCACTTTATGTTTTTGTATACTAAAGATGTAGCTTTTTCATCAAGCTTTTCTCCTCCTTGTTCTTTACATGTTATGATTGAGATGATATCTTATTTATTCAATTAAACTAACAAATAATCAGCATTAATTAATTACTTGTTTATTTTTACACCAAAAATGATATTGAAATTTCCTTCTAACTAACCTTAGTTTTTTTTTTTTTTTATAAACTAGGTGGTCCAAAATTGCAGCAAGATTGCCAGGAAGGACAGACAATGAGATCAAGAATCATTGGAACACTCATATTAAAAAGAAGCTTCTGAAAATGGGAATTGATCCAGTGACACACGAACCTCTTCAAAAGGAAACCGATAAGGAAAATGACCAAAATTCGCAAACTCGTGCAACTCCAGAATCGGACAAGATGGATCATCATCAGATGCTGTTAGCAGGGTCCGATGTCCCTGTCAAATCGGAAGAGAACTCGTACTCTCCAACCGACCAAAATAGCTCTTCTGATGAGTCCAATGTACACGAAAGCAATTTGTACGAAAACGACCCTTTGATTAGCTGCCTATTCAAGGATGATCTCCCCCAAGTTGAGTTCTCGTGGGAGTTTCCAACTCCGGGGGAGGATTTTAATAGCTTCTGCGCGTCCTCTTGGGATGAAAACTGCCAATCTCTACTGGACTGTCAAGATTTCGGGGTTCATGATTTTGGTTTTGATTGCTTCAGTGACATGGATATCAAAAATGCTTTGGACTCCTTAGAGATGGGGGATAATTAATAAGGATGACATTATCGTGTTTAAAAAACGCGATCAAGAGCATTAATACGACATGTTACTAAGTATCATGCCCGGGTTAATGCTCGATCAACTTGATCATAACTAGGTTATACAGTTGAATTTTGTTTATATATATGTTCATGGGGTTTGAAAGTGAGACCTTTCTTGTGAAACAGGTTTCCTAGCAAACAAAAATTAGAGGGAATTTTCATTTTTAAATGTTTCTTAAAATGTTACAATTATTTGTAGTTGTTGTAATCCTATGCCACAAAGGATGGCACGTATATATGTAGTATGGATAGGAGTCACAATATGACAGATGTACATGTAAATATAAACCTTTAATGTACATTATGCATCGAGGAATTCCAATAAGGACAATCATGTACCAATTTTATATTATATGCAAAATGATTGTGTTCTGAAACTATGGATGTATGTACATAGTACAAAGTGCCATTATATCATGGAAAAAAAGTTGATTTGGTCTCATAACTTTTTTACTTTTTTATCTTGGTCCCATAAATAACTATTTTTTTCAATTAAGACATATACCACTATCAATTGCTCAATTTTGAATCAATTTTCACATAATTCACCGGAAAAAGCCACATGCCCCCATGTACGGGTGCCGATTAGGGACTCTGGAGACTTATACCACGTGTCGCTGCATATGTCAGGTGGCTTTTGTTTTTTCATACATCAATTTACACCTCAATTAACAAAATTTCCACCTCAACAAATCATTTCATAAAATATACATAAAAAACCAAAATCTGTGTAACAAAACAAAAGGAAAACTAAAATCAAACAAACCTTAAAAAATTATCTTCTCACATTCACTTCAAAGGCAAGCGCGAGAGAAGAAATGTAGCACTCGACGTCTGTACCACGAAATCCTCGACGCCAGCACCACGAAATCCTTACGGGCTCACTGCTTGTTGTTAACGCTTGCCGCTCCGTTTTCTAGCCCGTTAGACCAGACTACATGCTGCAGAAGCTTCTTTCCTTCTTCCCCGACGAACTGGTTCGGGACAAACTCTTTGGCCCGATCGAATATCTCCAGGTCCTTCGTTGCGAATGACTGAAATCCGTACAACATTTCCCCCTCCTTGATCAGAAATGCACCGTCGTGAGACCCCACCATGAAATCGCATTTCGCCTTCGTGTACTGCGACGGAACTAGCGACTCGATCTGCAGCGATCCGTACACCACTGATTTCATTAACAACATGTTCTCCATCGCTGCCATGGTGACTCATCCGCTATTAGATTTATCGTCGATTGGATATCCCGGGCCAGATCGGTGTGGAGCTTGGCCTCGCCCTGGCCCACCCACTTGACCTTCAAATTAACTACTTTTTCAATTTTTCAGTGGACAAGGGGACAACAAAATCCACTTCTTCTCTCGCGTTCAAAGTGAAAGTGAAAGAGAAACAATTTTTGATTTTTTAGGGTTTCTTTAATTGATTTTATTTTTCCTTTTGTTTTGTTACATAGATTTTGATTTTTGATGTATATTTTATTAAATGATTTGCTGAAGTGGAAATTTTCTAAAGTACGGTGTAAATTGATGTATATAAAAACGAAAAAAAAAAGCCATCTAACATATGCACCGACATGTGGCATAAGTCGTCGAAACTCTCTAATTGCCGTTGGTACGTGGGCACGTGACTTTTTCTGGTGAATTGGTCAAAATTGGTCTAAAATTGAACAATCGATAGAGGTAGAAGACTAAATTGAAAAAGTAGTTAATTATGGAACCAAATCAGAAAATTTAAAAAGTTGTGGGACCAAATCAACTTTTTTCCCCATTATATCAACACGATTAAAGTGTCATGAGGTCATTTTTAGGTGGTCTTGTACCCTATAATTGTTTGTTTCCGAATTCTAAACATCATTTCATTTTCTTCTCCTCTTCGATTAGGATAAGGACCGGCCAAACGCTCTATCAAATCAACATATTCTTAAATATCATACATATAATTTAAGTGATACTGAAAATTAATGTCGTCAACAATAGTTCAAGTTCTCCAAATTGGTTCATAGCATGTATCCTAAAATCAGTATTAATTCTACTATTTGTTCTAAATATTATGAGAGTAACAAAATTTTGAAACAGGTGATTTGAACTTCTCTAAATTTTCATTCTATTCGTGTGATAAAGTATGTTCGTTGTGAAATGATCGATGACATGGATTGCCTATTTTGAGCTCCTATGATAGCACGCCCCTCTGACTAGTTATTGTATTTCAGTAACCCACCTATAACCGTCATCAATGGATGCAATACATGTTGTTTTAGAACCAAAATAAAATAGGGCGTTATTCCACATCGAATTGCGACTAAAGGTGCGGGAGATTCTTATGCCTATTAAGAAATTTTATTAGTTATATCTTCAAGTGTGTTAATCAAATGCATTATAATTTTAATATTTAATTCTTCTTAAATTCTTTTCTTTTATTCTCTAGGACAGATAATTGGAGAGAAAGGTATGAGTTATATATGAAAAGCTTGTAACAGTGTGGCAGGACTGGTGCAGGGAGAGTAAAAGTATGTGATTGTAAAAGTTTCACATAACATTATTTTCTTTCTGATGGCCCTTTTTTTTTTTTTTTTTTTCCTCAAATTTTGGAGTTTCCCATGTAAATTCTTTGGTTGTGAATTGTGATTATTTTTGTCTTATTTCTCAATTTTTTTTCTTTTTTTCCCTATAGATGATTGTGGGTTCATGGTCCCAAATAGTTGCATAACTTATTAGATCTTAGTTGATTTGATTTAATGGGATTGTGTGATTTCATATGCAGATTTTGATGAATAGTGGGATGACTAAATTTGTATCACTGAGTTATCTATCTGGAAATTAACCTACAGTGGAAGATGCCTTTTACTATAAGGATTTGTTGGGTCCCATTGACCTAGGTCATAATAAGCCAAACTGAAAAACTAAAGAAACTTGGAAAAGATACAGAGCAAAGTAGTTGGATTAATCAGTTGGTATCAGTTTGTTTCATCATGTGGCTCAAGAATCTAATGCAAAAATATTTGAAAAAGTTGAGTAATTTGTATGAGAGGAAGACTACACAAAATAAAGCTTTTATGTTCAGGAAGTTAGATAATTTGAAATAGGAAGATGAAAAATCTATTGCAGAACACTTGAGTGAGTTTAGACTTGGTCAACCAATTGGCAGATACCAACCAATTACCAACGATGAAAATATGTGTTGATGATGAGGTGTAAGGTTTGATGCTTTTGAGCTCCCTACCAAAAAGTTGGGAAACTTTGGTGATTGCACTTAGCAATCCTGCTCTGGATGGTGTTGTGTCTCTTTTTAATATGGTGAGAGATTGTTTGGTTATTGAATAAACAAGGAAAGATTATGGGAACAAATATTTCATGGGCTCTTATCATAGAGAACAAAGTGAGAAATAAGAGTAGGGGCCCGATAATGGATGTGGTGAATCCAAAGGGAGATCTTAGTTTTGAGGAAGATTATTTGCTACTATTATCATGGATTGGACCATATCGAAAGAATTACAAAATATGGAGAAAGAAACAAGAGGAGAAAAAAAGAAGTCTAAGAAATCGAAGAATAAATAGAGTAATACGGTAGTGGTATCAGATGATGAGATAGTATCTCTTTTAGTTGGAGATGAAGAGTGTAATATTACTAACTCGTTTGTTGAACCAAACAACTTGTCATAGCCACATGAGTGATGGAAAATGGAAGCTCACCAGAGGATCAAGAATTGTTGCTTAGGGTAAATTGAAGGTTCATTTGACAAAATTGAAGTGAGTTCAAAGGGCAATTTATGAATGCAGTAAAAAATAAAGTCACACCAAATTTGTAGTGTCGGCAGTTGGGTCGCATGAGTGAGAAAAGAAAGCAGATTTTGGAAAATTCCTCATCACCTTTCCCAAAGGTGAATTTCTAAGTCCTTGTGATTATCTTTATTTGGTAAACAATGTAGAATTTCTTTTAGTTTTGCATTTAAAAGATAAAATAAAATAAAAATAAATAAATCGAATTTGGTGTACTCTGATACGTGGGGTCCCATGGAGGTTGAGTCTATAGGTGACAATAATAGCTTGTTGCTTTTATTAATCATGGTTCACGTGAATTTTAGTTGTATTTCATGAGAACAAACTCCAAATTTTTAAGAAATTTAATTTTGTGGTAGAGAGAGTGAGGGGGGAGAGAGAGAAATAGGATTTTTTTTTTAGGGTGAGAGACAAATAGGATTATAAGTGTCTTCATAATGGTAGTGAGTACATATCTCATGCATTTCGGGAGAATTGCAATTAATATGGTACCAAGGCATGAAAAGACAGTTCCTAGTACCCTACAACACACTAGCATTGTAGAGAGAATGAATCCTACTATTGTGAAAAGAGTGAGATGTATATTGAGAATGGCTTAATTGCCCACATTATTTCGGAGTGAAGTTACATTTGGTGTTTGCTACCTGATAAATAGATCTCTACCTATTTCTTTGGAGTTAGATTTTACTTATAAATAGTTCCAAAACATAATCAGAACACAGTCACCGTAAGAATTATACGTCAATCAAACTAGGATTCAAACATCGACTAGGGACCGAAATTAAACAACTATCCGCACATTTCGGTGTTAAAAACATAAATAAAATATCCAACATGAATTTAAAAACAAATGTCGTTTCTTGATCCTCGCGCTTCCACTTTTCCAATCTTTCTCCAGTATTTGATATGCAAAAGTCTGCCGCTCCACTTCTTTAAATAACATTCCCCATGGGCTTTCCTCTCTTTATCAGTAAAAGGGCCGCCGCCCTTTTTAATATTCTCCCCAAATCAGAGGCCTGCATGGTCTTTTGTTCAATCCCATGAATTATGGGCCTTGTGCCCTTTTGTTGATTTATTTTCCATGACTGCCCACCATCAACCAGTCATGGCCCATTCCTCACTCCGGTGATCTCGATGTGGGTTGGGCTGGACACTACATGTCCCTTCGTCTAGATCCAAAAAAACCTTCAATTCTATTAAATACACACTAAAAGAGCAATCAAATAATTCGGACCAAGAAAATCACATAGGTAGAAAAATGATGAGTTCAACAACCAAAATTTAAATAGAAATAAAATCTTAACATCTAAATTAATGCACAATTTCTCACCTAACAACAAGCTCAAGACAAACATTCTCAAGATTAAACACTCTAGTGTGAATTGCTTATCTTTCCCTTTAGAAGTATCTTGTAAACTGTACTCTCTCTTGTGTCCAGGTAACTTGGTCACTTTCCCTTCTATATCTAGTTATATTTCTTATAGATTGATCTAAGAAGTTGTAACAACTTTAAAAAATTAACTGCTAAACAAATGAAGTAATAGAAAACGTTTACTAACTGAATTTCAAAATTGTTCCCATGCATGCTTCCTTTTGCACGTGAGATGTCCTCAGCTCATATATAATCTCTTCACTCTTGTTACCTTTATTTCTTAACTGAAATTTGTAGCTAAGTTCTTTATCATTTCAATTGTTTAATGTGCCGCTAAAACACCTATGTTGTGATTGTGTTGCATAAATGCGAGCTCTCGATCTAATTAAGTTTGAGATTTATAGTCATGATTAAACGAGTTGCACCTAACCCGCACAACACATTGTTGTATGTAGATTACAACAACTGAGATACACTCGATACAAGTTGAATTACGCTTTAATTATGGGATTTTTTTTTTATTTATATATGCTCATAAGTTTAGTTCTGGACAATCTTTGCTGTAAAATTTGATGAGTGTTTTTTATACATTCTCTAAACTTATTATTTTGTACAATTTATGTTTAATTTTGTAAAAATTTCATAAACTTGTTGGAAATTGTTGATATAGCCGTCGGGTTGTATATATGAAAAGTGAAATTAGCGGTGCCACTACCGAATCGGGCATAGACTAGACAAAATCAAAGGTTAGAGTTCATTATAAAAAATCAGTAAATTAGAGGTTTGGTACACGTGTTTCGTGCACGCACTTTAGGGCACTTTTAGTGTCATTTTAGTGTCAATAATGTGCATAATCACGTGTATTTAGTGCTTTTATATTCTCATGGGCAAAATAATGCGTTTGTGCTGTTTTTGTGTTAAGACAGGTGAAAAAGGGTCGAAATCGAACATTAAACGACCGAGGAGTCAAGGGATCGATCGAGGCGAGAAAGGAAGAGCCACATGAAGATCTCGGCCGAGACAGGATGTCAATCTCGGCCGAGATGGGCCTCCAGGGAATTTCTAGAGTTTTGCAAGATTGAAGATCTCGGCCGAGATTCAATCCAATCTCGGCCAAGATAAGTCTCCAGGGAATTCTTGAAGAGTATCAAAGATGAAGATCTCGGCCGAGATACAATCCAATCTCGGCCGAGATGAGTCAAATCCCAAAAAGCCCTAATTTTCCCTGTTTCACGTCTCGGCCGAGATTCCACCAAATCTCGGCCGAGATTGACCTTCGACCCAAAATTCCTGAAAACCCTCTTTCACGTCTCAGCCGAGACACACTCCCGTCTCGGCCGAGATTCACTACCCTGTTTTAAAATCCTGAATACGTTTTTGCCTATTTTTTACTAGCACTTTCTCTCCTTATATATATATCATCCCATTCGAATTTAACCTAACCTAGAGGAACTTAGAACAACCTAGAACCCATCCCCCACACATAATCAGCCACTTTTCTCCATTGGAAGCAAGGAAATGGAAGGGGGTTGAAGATCTTGATCTTCAACCCCTAACCTTTGGTTCTTTCTATCCTATGTTCATGTTTTTCTTTAATTTTCTGTTAGTTTATCTTTGTATTAGGTAAAATGGGTGGCTAGCACCCTTAGTTCACTCTTGATTATTGTGGAACCTTGAGTCCAAGACATTTATGTGATTATTACGGTTAATGTTACCGAAAATATTGTGTATTCAAGTGTTTTGTGTTATTTGCTGTTATTGACTCACATTTATGAATTTATTATTGGATTGATCACCCTTTAAGGGATTTGTGAATGTGTTGCTAGAATAGGAGGTCACTATCCGTAATTGTAGGATTTCCGATTCCCGAGTAGCAAACAATAATTATTTATTGGTGAAAACACAAAGTTTAACCTCTAAAACCGAGCTTGCGAGTTTTATGTTGAATTTATCTCGTTGTCCTAGTGTTTAATGCATTTGGTGATTGAATCTAAGAGAGCTTGTTCGAGGATTCGGTTAAACTGAATAGGGTTAGTCGAAGAGCTTGTTTTGATTAACTAAGACTAAGGGATAACAAGGCTATTAGAGCTTGTTAATAGCCTTGAGATAAGGGCTAGAATCACAATTGAATAGGGCATTGACAATAGTTACATAAATCGTCCAAGACCTCGGTGAAACATGATCAAGGGTGAATCGTTTTGTTATTTAAAAACCAAAAACCTATAAAAATCTCTTTATTTGTCTTTGTTTATTTAGGTGTAGTTGTTATTTCATTGACCCCCCACTTCTTTATTGTTTTCTAGCTTATATACATTATGTTTCTTCATAATAATAGCTTAACACATAAAAGCAAAATTTGTTCGACCGTTCCTCGTGGGATCGACCCTTGCTTGCCACTCTACTAGTTAGAGTAGTCGGTAAGGTTTAAGTGTATCTTCATACACGATTTAATTTGGTAGTCGGAAACGACGCTACCAAGGTTCCAGAGCCAGATTTAACGGGCACAAAATAAAATTTACTTACTCACACATATTCTTGGCATATGGTAATGAATTGAGGTGAATATTAATTAAATACTCCTTTCGTCCCATAATGAGACATCTATGTTTGAAAACATATAACTTTTTATTTTTTGTCAACCTAGTTATGTACATGATTGTGAAGTTTTCATATATCAATCTTTGGGATTACTAATGAGATTGATGAGTTGTGAAACTTAGACTCGTTTACTAACTAAATGAAGTTGAAATGCTAGGATGAGATGTTCTTCAATCTGCTTGTTGGAGTCTCTATATGCTTATGTTTCTGTTTAAAAAGGTAATGCGACTAGAACTTTTCATATATAGAAAATTAGTACTCAAACTCACGGAGTACTTCTAAAAGGTTTGGCGGTTTGGATTGAAGTAACTAGACATTATTATATGTTGCCAGAAAGTGTGCATTTTTTTTATTTCCATAGAGTCCTGAATAAGAATGTTTTTATGAAGAAGGAACCTTCTTTTAGGAAAAGAGTGTGGAAGGATGTGAATTTAAGAGTATCGTTCTTTTCGACATAATAAAGGAAATGTTTTCCTATTTTATGAACTCCAGAGTTTCGCACTTTATATACTTACATAATCTACAAATTTTACTTGTTAGATTTAGTAGGAGATGTAAGATTTTTAACATAGTATATCTATTGATTAACAAGTAGCTAAGATAATAGAAGAATTAGATAGAGCGGTGAGAGAATAATATTAAATTCCAGTCAATTAGGAATTGCATAGCTAAGATGAAGTGGGAATTTTCAATTCGTCACTAAATAAGGGAGTTTCTCATATTAAACTTGGTAGTTATGATGCTTTTAGATATTGGTCATTGGAAGAGTATCATGGACCAAATTTATGTATACCAACTCTCTCTAGAATCTTATGGAAGATTTCTATAAGATAGGACAAGGTTGTATTCCAAACAGATCAAGTGCATGTAATATGCAAACTGATAGAGTTCTTTCACGAACTTAATCAAATGTTTATGTCCTTAATGTGTTCTATAATTTTTTGAATAATGTGGAAAGACAGGCTTACATATTGCGAATAATGTAGGTAGACAATCTTACATTCAGAAAAATGTAGAAGAGTATTTTTTTTGTGCTAGTTGGTGTCATCTTAAGATATGAAGGATTTGGAAGATAAAATATGTTTTAATTGTTAGATTTATTGGGATAAAAGAATTAGACAGATAGAATTCTCCAAAGTTTCGTATGTAGTTTGTGGATAGTAATGTCGTTTTGTGTGAGGAGATATCAAGTGATCTCGAATTACTGATTCCACAGCGAACGCGAAGAATGTGGCAGCTTTAAGAAGCAATCCGATATTGAAAGTAAAGACTTATACTGCTCATAGATCATCGATTCTCAAACAAGTGGGAGTAATGCTGAAAGTACGTTGCCCTATGAGTAAATTAGTGTAAGGCTTACACTACTCAAAGATCACTTTCACTTTTCGACAAGTGGTAGAAATATTGATTGTGGTATTTTGTCCGTTATGTGTTAATTTGGCAATATCATTTTGTAACTAAATATGTTGTTTAATTATTTGCACGATAATCTATTTGAACTTGCATATGTCCTTGGATTGTAGGAAATACAATCGAGTGTTTAAGTCGTTAAACACAGAAAGATTCGATTTATAATAGAATACTATGAATTATGTCTGCGATTAGTGAATAAATTTGGGCAACTTATTTTGATAAGATTGTCTCAATTTCGTTGAAATATGTCTTCACTTGGTAATGGAATGTGGATACATGTACGGTGTATTTGGGACAGAATCACATGAAATTTAGATTATAATTTGACCATACAATTTAAATATTGATTTACGTATGTATTACCTTAATCCTAAGATAATAGTGTACATTTATTACGAATTAGACATTCTTTGAAGCAACAATGAGTGAGATTACTATATTAATCAATACCTCGATATTTTGGGGATTAAAGTGAAGTGATAAAGAACATATATTTATAATATTGGAATCATTCACTATTTAATATGCGTGATCATGATCTCACGGGTTCTTCTATGAACAGTAAATCTAAGCTCAGTATTCGATATTATTTACACATGACTGTCGCGTAGAAGATGAATGTTGAGATTGTCATGTTTGAACATAGGTGTATTGGTCATGGTAGACTATAACAAAAACTTTAGTTGATCGAGGGGTAATATGTTGTATCGATTAATTAGAGGATAATATTATTGATTATGTTGCTCCAATAATGCCGATTAATTTAAGAGGTGCAATTATATTCTTTTAGTAGAACATAATATAATTAATAAATTAATATGATAAGTCAAGAGTTGACCGCATCATAGTTAATTTATTGGAGTTTAATTTAATAGGGTCCGATCAGGTCTTTTCGATGGCTCAAAATGAATTGTAATAAATTATAATGATTATAAATTATTTCTGCAACTAAATTGGATTATTATATTATGGCAAGAACTTGTATGAGACCGTCACACGACCGTCACACGGTGTGACGAGGAAAAAGTATCATTTTTTCTATAAAAGTGTATTCCGTCACACGTGAGACCGTCACACACAAAACTCGCTCTTATATTACGATAGTATGGAAGATAGAGATATCCAGTACTTATCAATTATATTACTTAGGGAGAAATATATTGTGATATATTTATATATATATATTATATACATATACATATACATGTTCAGTTCTCTTCATAGGTAATACACGCACATATTTATAATCCAAAATACGTTGGGTATTGCAGCACAGAGAATACTGGAGAAGAGCTGGAGATTTGAAGCATTGATAAAGCACGTTGTAAAGGTATTCCGTAGACCTTTATGTATAAGATAAATTAATGGGTACAACATACAGTAATGCATCAATCCGACAATAATATATGTGATTATTATTATTTAATATTGTGAATTGAATAGGAATCGCGGTTCTAACAGACTGATAGTACAACTCTTTAAAACCATCAATTTGCACTATGACTTACTATAATTTTTTATTTGACTTTTATAACATATATATAACTAATTTTCAAGTTAAATTTTTTATTTTTAGTTGGACTTATGAAATGATATATTGATTAATTTTTTAAAGAAGACTCACATTGAGAACCAAAAAAGAAAAATAACAAAACTTTTGTATTAAGTCTCTCATTATGGGATCTTTCTATTTCAAAGAAACAGTCATATTTGATGATTCAATAACATTAATTATTCATTAAATTAATTCTTTTTTTTGCTTTGTCTAATAAACTAAGATATTAAATTTGATGAGTTATACCTTTTTCTGAACAATATTGTTTTTTAAATAGGATTTTTTAATGAAAGGGGGGAGTATATATTTTTGTAGTAACTGATCTGATTCAACACTTTGGTTTTTAAATAGTATAATCTGTAGGTGCAGCAATGCATCTGCAAAAGGATGGCTTAGTCTTGATTACGTCATGTGTATGGTCATGTAAGTTGCAGCCACTGCAGTAACAGTGAGGGAAGAAAGATTCCTACATTGTTAGCAAAGAAGGTTGGATAATATTGTTATATTGTCTCTTAATTAGTATATATTACCTTTTCTGAAACCTAAGCATATGAATATAAGCACTTACCCTTGTGTTGCTTCATCATCATTTTTAGTGTGATTATCAACAGAAGCATACTACTTAAGCTCTAACTTTTCGCACTAATTAATAGAGTGACTTTAACTGTAAACTTTCATCATTAGTCTAGTGGAATTAATTAATCTGAGGAGTGCTACTCAATTCTAGATTATATATATGGACCACTATATATATCACATATTTCACTATCAAAGCTTATCTCTACATCACACATTAGTATAGGTTACATCTTCTAGTTAAATTAACTTTAAAACTCTACTTTTGTATCTAAAGAAAAATAAAATCAAATATATGGTCAGAACTCAGATGTATCTTAATAACAAATTTCGTATATTATATAGATAAACACGAAAAAGAATTACAAGATTGAATTTCTCGAATCAAATGAATAATGTTTACAATTTGTGAGTTCCTATCTCTAGTTCTCCTCTGATTCTTCTCTTCGATTGATTGATGTCGGAGTTGACTTTGATTTTCCCCAGTTTTTTAATTTGACTTGAGTAACGTTAATTCCAAGGCTTATGAGCTTGATTTTGAATTAAACGATACTTTTGATTCAACATGCAAAAAAAAACGTCTTCGAAGATCTTGACAAATGACGAAGAACATCTTCGAAGTTTTGAATTGAAAACGCCGATCGGAGGGGTTTAGCACCTTGATCTCGGATGAGGCCTTTCTTGAGCTTGTGTTCTTGTGATTTTTGGTGGAGAATGAGGCCCTATTTATAGTTGTAGGATGGGAAAATCCTAATGGGCTTGAGTCTGAATGGAACGATATGATTGGTCCTTCACAATATCATTATCCATGAGATAATTATTAAATTAATTGTATTTAATTTAATAATTACTGCAACAACTTGACACATGGAGCATTCTGATTGGTCTACCATGACCTGATGTTTATCCTCATCTTCTTGGATAATTACTAAATTAATTATAATATCTGCATCATCTTGACACGTGGCGGCTTCCCATTGGTCATTAAAATATATAATAAATCACCAATTAAATTGACTATTTAACTTAGGAATTTTATTAACCCAATTCCTAATATTAGAAATCATCAATATAAAATTGATATTCAACATATATTTTATTACGTGGCGCATTTTTATTAGATACGAAATTTACGTATCAACAAATGCCCACTGGAGACTTGTTCACGGACGATGTGTCTTCGAGTGGATAAGTCTCGAACTGACTTTCGGAATTTCTCTTTTTTATTTATTTTTAATTATTATTATCTTTTTTGCAGCAGGCTCAAGTAAATTTCAAGAACTCTCTGTTTAAGAGACTGGCTCGTACACCATGTTTAAGTTCAAGTAGGGCCTTTTCATCATCTTCCTCTTCTACATGTCTATCTTCGTGTTTGCTTTCTTGTTTGTCCGTCATGTAGTATGAGGTGTCACCACGACCATTATCTTCTAAGATAGTTGTAAGATTTGTTATTGCATTGCCTTCATCTAACACTATTTTTCCTTGCTGAGTTAGCTACATGATCTTATCTTTGAATACAAAGCAGTCTTCTATTGAATGCCCCACCAACCGATGATACTTGCAATACTTTGGTTCATCAGTCCACCTAGCTTCTTCGGGTCGCTTCATTTCAGGTAATTCAATGAGATTTGCTTCCATCATGTTATAAAATATCCTGGAGACGTCGGAGTCCAGGAATGGGTATTGTTTTAATTGCATCTCCTTCAGAGTGAACTTTCTTTGCCCCCGGTCTTGAAGTATGTCTTTTCCTTTGCCAGTCTTATTGTCTTCTTTTCGGCCAAACTTGATAGGTATCGCAGCTACCGTCATGGACTCTTAGTTTGCAGGTGTGGTAAAGGGTTTACGTCTATTACTGAACTTGCAGGGCTCCTGAATTGGCGGCCCTTCTACTCCACTTGTAGTCATACTTAGCTCCATATCGTAAGTTCGAGTAGCTAATTTCTCAAATGTATGTGGGCGAATTCCTTTCAGAATATACCGAAGGTCCCACTGCATCCCTTGTGTGCATATCTCAATTGCAGAAGCTTCAGATAGACGATCTTTGAAATTAAGGCTCAAATTCCTCCCTCGGTTGATGTAATCGACTACAGACTCATCTTTCCATTGTCGTGTGTTGGTCAACTCAATCATTCTTACGGTTCTCCTGGTGCTATAAAAGCGTTTGAGGAATTCTTGCTCCATTTGCTCCCAACTATCAATGGAATTGGCTTCTAAGTCTATATACCAGTCAAATGCATTCCCCTTCAATGAGCGGACAAATTGTTTCGCTAAATGATTGTATACGTCCCGACGTCGTTGCATGTCTCGATGAAATGAGCGATATATTGTTCAGGGCTGCCTTTACCATCAAAGAGTTGAAACTTTGGGGGTTGGTAACCGGAAGGCATCTTCAAGTTGTCAATCCTCAGAGAGTATGGTTTGGTGTAAGTTGAAGATGACTTAGACGTCCCATCAAACTTATCCTTAAGGGTTCCTAAGATGATCTCTTTTAGTTGGTCAACATGGATCATACCATCGGAGGAGACTTGCAGTTTATCCATGGTTCTCTCCTTCTTGTTTGGATGATAGTGATGTCCTGTAGACTCTTCAGCCACATCTTGATCATCAACATGTTCTTTTCCAGGAGCGTGACTTGTAGAACCGCTATCAACTTTGCTTATCAGTTTTGCGATCAAGGATTCTTGCTCTTATGCATGTCTCATAAGTCTTTCAATAGCTTTAGTCAAACTCACAAGTTGCTCTTCAAGAGTTGAAGCATTTGTTGTCATGATTTGTGCTACTTCTAAACTTGAGGAAGAACGAGGAGTAGAGCATGCAGAGTCGTCCTCCTCATTTGCTACGTTAGCAACAAGATGTCGTGAACTCCTGTCAACAATTTCGAAAGATGATGATTGTGATTGGAGAGTTTTGGACATGCTTCTTGTGATGACTCCAATACTAGCACTTGAAGGTTTTGAGAAATTTATCTTGACCATCAGAGCCTTGTGATTGGTCATTGTTGCTTTGCTAGACTTTGAGTTTTTACGTCGAAGAGTGAGAGATGAGAGGCAGAGATTGTCCCACCGAGCGTGCCAAATTCATAACAACAAATTTCGTGTATTATATAGATAAACACGAAAAGAATTACAAGATTGAATTTCTCGGATCAAATGGATAATGTTTACAATTTGTGAGTTCCTATCTCTAGTTCTCCTCTGATTCTTCTCTTCGATTGATTGATGTCGGAGTTGACTTTGATTTTCCCCAGTTTTGGACTTTGACTTGAGTAACGTTAATTCAAAAGCTTATGAGCCTGATTTTGAATTAAACGATATTTTTTATTCAACATGCAAAGAACGTCTTCGAAGATCTTGACGAACGACGAAGAACACCTTCAAAGTTTTGACTTGAAAATGCCGATCGGAGGGGCTTAGCACCTTGATCTCAGATCAAACGTTGAAAATCTTGAGATTGACTTTGTAACGCCTTGAAAAAATCTCAAGATTGGCTTCGTAACGCCGGATTGTAATACCAGATTGGCTTTGTAACGCCGAATTTTGGCTTTGTACCGCCTTAATCTCAAGATTGGTTTTGTACCGCCTTTCTTGAGCTTGTGTTCTTGTGATTTTTGGTGGAGAATGAGGCCCTATTTATAGTTGTAGGATGGGAAAATCCTAATGGGCTTGAGTCTGAATGGAACGATATGATTGGTCCTTCACAATATCATTATCCATGAGATAATTATTAAATTAATTGTATTTAATTTAATAATTACTGCAACAACTTGACACATGGAGCATTCTGATTGGTCTACCATGACCTGATGTTTATCCTCATCTTCTTGGATAATTACTAAATTAATTATAATATCTGCATCATCTTGACACGTGGCGGCTTCCCATTGGTCATTAAAATATATAATAAATCACCAATTAAATTGACTATTTAACTTAGGAATTTTACTAACCCAATTCCTAATATTAAAAATCATCAATATAAAATTGATATTCAACATATATTTTATTACGTGGCGCATTTTTATTAGATACGAAATTTACGTATCAACAAATGCCCCCTGGAGACTTGTTCACGGACGATGTGTCTTCGAGTGGATAAGTCTCGAACTGACTTTCGGAATTTCTCTTTTTTATTTATTTTTAATTATTATTATCTTTTTGGCAGCAGGCTCAAGTAAATTTCAAGAACTCTCCGTTTAAGAGACTGGCTCGTACACCATGTTTAAGTTCAAATAGGGCCTTTTCATAATTTTCCTCTTCTACATGTCTATCTTCGTGTTTGCTTTCTTGTTTGTCCGTCATGTAGTATGAGGTGTCACCACGACCATTATCTTCTAAGATAGTTGTAAGATTTGTTATTGCATTGCCTTCATCTAACACTATTTTTCCTTGTTGAGTTAGCTGCATGATCTTATCTTTGAATACAAAGAAGTCTTCTATTGAATGCCCCACCAACCGATGATACTTGCAATACTTTGGGTCATCAGTCCACCTAGCTTCTTCGGGTCGCTTCATTTCAGGTAATTCAATGAGATTTGCTTCCATCATGTTATAAAATATCCTGGAGACGTCGGAGTCTAAGAATGGGTATTGTTTTAATTGCATCTCCTTCAGAGTGAACTTTCTTTGCCCCCGGTCTTGAAGTATGTCTTTTCCTTTGCCAGTCTTATTGTCTTCTTTTCGGCCAAACTTGATAGGTATCGCAGCTACCGTCATGGACTCTTAGTTTGCAGGTGTGGTAAAGGGTTTACGTCTATTACTGAACTTGCAGGGCTCCTGAATTGGCGGCTCTTCTACTCCACTTGTAGTCATACTTAGCTCCATATCGTAAGTTCGAGTAGCTAATTTCTCAAATGTTGTGGGCGAGTTCCTTTCAGAATATACCGAAGGTCCCACTGCATCCCTTGTGTGCATATCTCAATTGCAGAAGCTTCAGATAGACGATCTTTGAAATTAAGGCTCCAATTCCTCCTTCGGTTGATGTAATCGACTACAGACTCATATTTCCATTGTCGTGTGTTGGTCAACTCAATCATTCTTACGGTTCTCCTGGTGCTATAAAAACGGTTGAGGAATTCTTGCTCCATTTGCTCCCAACTATCAATGGAATTGGCTTCTAAGTCTATATACCAGTCAAATGCATTTCCCTTCAATGAGCGGACAAATTGTTTCGCTAAATGATCGTCATACGTCCCGACGTCGTTGCATGTCTCGATGAAATGAGCAATATATTGTTCAGGGCTGCCTTTACCATCAAGGAGTTGAAACTTTGGGGGTCGGTAACCGGAAGGCATCTTCAAGTTGTCAATCCTCAGAGAGTATGGTTTGGTGTAAGTTGAAGATGACTTAGACGTCCCATCAAACTTATCCTTAAGGGTTCCTAAGATGATCTCTTTTAGTTGGTCAACATGGATCATACCATCGGAGGAGACTTGCAGTTTATCCATAGTTCTCTCCTTCTTGTTTGGTTGATAGTGATGTCCTGTAGACTCTTCAGCCACATCTTGATCATCAACAAGTTCTTTTCCAGGAGCGTGACTTGTAGAACCGCTATCAACTTTGCTTATCAGTTTTGCGATCAAGGAGTCTTGCTCTTATGTATGTCTCGTAAGTCTTTCAATAGCTTTAGTCAAACTCACAAGTTGCTCTTCAAGAGTTGAAGCATTTGTTGTCATGATTTGTGCTACTTCTAAACTTGCGGAAGAACGAGGAGTAGAGCATGCAGAGTCGTCCTCCTCATTTGCTACGTTAGCAACAAGATGTCGTGAACTCCTGTTAACAATTTCGAAAGATGATGATTGTGATTGGAGAGTTTTGGACATGCTTCTTGTGATGACTCCAATACTAGCACTTGAAGGTTTTGAGAAATTTATCTTGACCATCTGAGCCTTGTGATTGGTCATTGTTGCTTTGCTAGACTTTGAGTTTTTACGTCGAAGAGTGAGAGATGAGAGGTAGAGATTGTCCCACCGGGCGTGCCAAATTTGTAACAACAAATTTCGTGTATTATATAGATAAACATGAAAAGAATTACAAGATTGAATTTCTCGGATCAAATGGATAATGTTTACAATTTGTGAGTTCCTATCTCTAGTTCTCCTCTGATTCTTCTCTTCGATTGATTGATGTCGGAGTTGACTTTGATTTTCCCCAGTTTTGGACTTTGACTTGAGTAACGTTAATTCAAAAGCTTATGAGCTTGATTTTGAATTAAACGATATTTTTTATTCAACATGCAAAGAACGTCTTCGAAGATCTTGACGAACGACGAAGAACACCTTCAAAATTTTGACTTGAAAACGCCGATCGAAGGGGCTTAGCACCTTGATCTCAGATCAAACGTTGAAAATCTTGAGATTGACTTTGTAACGCCTTGAAAAAATCTCAAGATTGGCTTCGTAACGCCGGATTGTAATACCAGATTGGCTTTGTAACGCCGAATTTTGGCTTTGTACCGCCTTAATCTCAAGATTGGTTTTGTACCGCCTTTCTTGAGCTTGTGTTCTTGTGATTTTTGGTGGAGAATGATGCCCTATTTATAGTTGTAGGATGGGAAAACCCTAATGTGCTTGAGTCTGAATGGAGCGATATGATTGGTCCTTCACAATAGCATTATCCATAAGATAATTATTAAATTAATTGTATTTAATTTAATAATTATTGCAACAACTTGACATATGGACCATTCTGATTGGTCTACCATGACTTGATGTTTATCCTCATCTTCTTGGATAATTATTAAATTAAATTAATTTAATTTAATTTAGTAATATCTGCATCATCTTGACACGTGGCGACTTCCCATTGGTCAATAAAATATATATTAAATCGCCAATTAAATTGACTTTTTAACTTAGTAATTTTATCAACCCAATTTCTAATATTAAAAATAATTAATATAAAATTGATATTCAACATACTCCCTCCGTTCCATAATAATTGACGTTTTAGAAAGAAAGGGAAGAATTAAGAATGAAAATTTTTGACAAATTTATCCCTTACTTAATTATTTATCTCTCTTATATGACTCCTAAAATTTAGCATCTTTAAATATTTATCTTTTCTCTCTCTTATATGACTCCTAAAATTTAGCATCTTTAAATATTTATCTTTTCTCTCTCTGAAATTCCATCTTCTCTCGTCATCGTTGGAGAGTGAAACTCCGGCATCTTTAAATATTTATCTTTTCTCTCTCTGAAATACACTAAAATCTCATGGATGTACTAGATAATGTCTTGTTTTTAGAGCATCCATTGTATGCTTCTCAATACTAGACAATTATGGATAATGTTATTAGACATACAATTATGGATAATGTTATTAGACATATATCCAGACAATTCCATAAAGCTATATTTAACTTTCATCATTGTATCATTAAATCAGACTATCTGTTAGAAATGTAGACTAGGGAAGTCCATAAGTAACTTAAGTTATTTCTTTTATTCAATTTAAATTGGGGAATGAAGGAGGAAGAGGGAAGAAAGCCTGGATTAAGGAGGGAGGGGAATATGGCGCGTGGAATAAGGAGGAAGAGAGAAGAAGGCGCTATAATAAGCGGGAATATTTTAGGAGATAAAGATTTAACCAAATAAAGATATTTCTGATAGATTCAAAAGTAGAGATTTTTAAGGATTGAGTCCAGGGAGAAAACTGGTAGAATTAGTGAAAAAAATGTAAAACGTCAACTAATAAGAAAAGAAAAGAATCTCCTAAAACGTCAATTATTATGAAACGGAGGGGATATATTTTATTACGTGACAGCATTTTTATTAAATACGAAATTTACGTATGAACAGTATCATTTAAGTTTCTAATTTTTGTAAACTTATACATATGATATATATATTTAGGTATAGTTTTACGTTAATACATGGCCACTCCACCTGGGCATGACTATTAATTAGTTTTGATGATTTATTAATGCAGAAATATAGGGTCTACAAGAAAAGTGACTAATCACCATATTTGGGGTTTATTTGTGTTTATGAAAAAGTGGTATTAATTAATTGGGTAGTGTTTATGGAAATAAGGTGAGTATTGCCCAAATAAGTGTTGTAGCGTGTTTGTTCTTATTTAGTAAAACCCCAATCTTTATTGAACTCTTTCATTTCCAAACCTCATTTTAATATCATTATTTTATTTGCAAATACAGGAATAATAAACTACTGCTGTCCCGATTAATACATTAAAACGTGCTATTGACTTAACCATCTTTACTTTTAAAGTTTGACAGATTGACGGAAATTGGTTGTAGCTCCCTTGTTAGAGCAGTTTATAAAATCAATTCATCAGGTTTAATTTCCACCCATCTCATTTCAATTAGGATTTGAGAGATGATGATGCACTAATTTTTGGCAATGTATATTGCCTTTTTTAGCGGACCCAATATATATTTCCTTAATTGGAAAAATACATATTTTGGTCACTAAAGTATGAAATTTTATTTTAAAATGTTCTTATAATATTTTATTATATTTTAAATGATTCTTGAAGTATTGATTTTGTCAAAAAAAAATCCTCAAAGTATCATTTATGTTTGAATGCCTTCAAGAATTAAAAACTAATATCTTAAAGTCCTTTCGTAGATAATGTTCGATTTTACTTTAACTCAAAATAGACATAGTTTATTATAACAAATCAAATTAGCATGTTTTCAACCAAAATTAAATCAAAGTATTTTTCAACCTTGGATGAATTTCTTGAAACAATCTCATCCATATCCATATTCTCGTTTAATTTAGCTTTGTTTTGGATAATAGTATCATAATAAATACTAAACCTCCGTCCCATATGAGCTTGCACAAGGGGATCGACACACATATTAAGAAAAAATTATTTTTTGGAATTTTGTTGACTTTTCAAAGGTTGATTGAGGATGGAGATTGAGAGTGGAGATTTTGAGGTTGGAGATTGTGTTATAACTTTCCTTTTAAATGGTGTACAAGTTTGCTTGGGATGGATGAAATCGAAAAGTGTGCAGGTTCATTTGATACGGAAGGAGTATTACACAATACTTATTTAATGAAAGATATATTAAAATATCATTTTGAAGTACATCGGTAATTAAGTATATTTTATATAATTTTTAGGGGACTTAAGATAATTGTTTGAAATAGTTTAAGGACTCATTGGAATAATTTTAAAACATTAGGGACTAATTGAGACAAAAAATACATGAAGGAACAATAGAATGAAATTTTAGAAGTTCAGGGATCAATTAAAATAAAATGATATTTTAAAAAAACCAACTGAAAAAAGAATCTTATTACTATTTTAGGGATCTTAAGATGTAAATTAATTGCCTTAATTTTTCATAGGAAAATTCAAAATTGAAGAATGTGAAGAGGAGCATGAGTGCATGACCATAGTGACCCGACAGCAAGATCCACAATATCTGAGTACCGCTTAGTTAATGGGCCATCATTCATATATCTATGCGTAGCTACATCAGGCCTTCATCAAACCTTTATGGGCCCCTTCCTGTTTTTTTTATTAATTATTATCATCATCTTTGTTCATTAATATCCTCTAATATTGTTACTTAATAAATTAAATTATGCAAAATATTTTTAGTAATAATTTTTTTTTCCTTTCCTTGATTGATGGCAAAAACGACTTCTCCATTAAAAAAAATAAACAAACAAACAAACAAATTCTTTTAGGTCACATAAGTATATTGTAAATATTACTTTTAGTATTTTATTTTTGGCAGAAACTTGTATGCACTTTGCTATTTTTAGCCAAAATTCGTGCCCTTATTACAGGCCTGCCCGATCTAATTTTTTTTCTTTTTAAATACAGCGAATGACTTTATTAAAAGAAAATTGAGTTTGGATAACAGAAGGAGATGCAGGTTGAGATGGTTGAGCGATCTCATATTCAAATAAGAGGTTTCGAACCCCAATCCTCGTGTGGTAGCCTTGTGGGTAAATGCACTTATTATAAAGATAAGGTCTTAGTTTTGGAACCTCCTCATGTTGCTCGTGATTTATTTCCCGTTTTTTTTTTTTTTCCTTTTTTCGTTTTATTTTGCATAATTTTTTTTATATTCTCATGATATACTTTTTTTTTTATTTCTTTATTTTCTGATTTTATTTATTATATTTAATTGTTTTCAATATTTATTAATTCAATAAATAAAAAAATTAATTAATAATTAAATAATAAAAAAAATATATGTTTATAACTAATTACAGTTTGAATTTTTTTTATTGTTGAATTTTTTTTAGCTTTTTTATTTATTCGATTATATTTATTTGTTTTTATTATTATTTTCTTTTTGTTGGGATACAATATAATATAACTTGTTTGATAAAAAAATATAATTTATTTACCTAAATAGTTTAATTTATTATGTCTTTTTTCTTGTTGTGGCAAATCCGATACAATATAACTTATTTAAACAAAAAGTACAGTTTGCTTACCTGAATATTATATTTTCTAAATATATAAAGATTTTTTTATTGAGGCGGATCCGATATAATATAACTTATTTAACCATAAAATATTATTTATCTTATCGAATTTTTTTTTATTTGAACAATATAATTTACAATTCTTTGAAGTTCCTTCTTGTTGCGGTGGATTCGATATAGCATAAGTTGTTTTATCGAAACGTGTAATTTGTTTACCCTAAAAGTATAAATTTTTAATTCTTTAATTTTTTTGTATTTTCCCTTTCTGTAGTGGCATATTCGATATGGTCTTACTTGTGTTAACAAATAGTATAATTTATTTATTAAAACAATATAATTTGTACTCCTCCATCTTGGTTAAATTTGCAACCCTGACGGGGCACGAATGTTAAGAAAAAACAGATTCTATTTTTCCTTTGATTTTTTTAAAGATGTAGATTGATGGTTGAGATTTTGAGGGTGAAGATTGTGGGAATTAGTTTCCATTTATAGGGTTGCAAAGTTAACTGGGACGGACCGATAAGACAAGTAAGCAAATATAACTGAGAAGGAGCTAGTAATCCTTAAATTTTATATATATTATTTTTGTGGTGGCAGCCTCAATATAGTATAACTTTTTTCTTCTTGTTGTGGCGGACATATAACTATTTAACTAAAAAGTATAATTTTGTTTACATGGATAGTATATTTTCTGATTTTTTAAAATTTATTATGTTTCCGACTTTTTTCTTTTATTGTGGCGGATCCGATATAGTATAACGTATTAAAATATTATTTTTCTTACAAAAAAAATATATTTTTTATTGAAGAAATATACTTAGAATTCTTTGATTTTTTTTTTCTTTTTTTTTTTTGTGGCGAATTCGATATAGTATAAGTTGTTTTACTAACACATATAATTTGCTTACCTGAAAATATAATTTTATAATTCTCTTTTTTTTTTTTTTTTTTTTTTGGTACTGACGTATTCGATATAGTATGACTTGTGTTATGGTATAGTATAATTTGTTTATTGAAATAGTATAACTTGTAGCTTTTAATATTTTTTTCTTTTTATTGTAACCGATTTAATATTGTATAATTCTTTTCTTATTGTTGCTCAGCGAAATTTTGATGTCCGTCTTTAATGAATGGAGCGCATTTTGTAACATACTTTCCGAGAACACACATACTTCAAAATACGAAAAATATGTTGCGGACATTGCGATAATTAATAAACTTTTTTCTTTACATATTTTTTGGGTTATAATGTCATGATGATCATTGTTTGCATAAGAAGAAAAAAAAGGTGCAAGCCTTTTCCACATGTTTATTGATTAACGGATGAAGGAAGTAAGTATATAAGAAAATGGGTAGGTAGGTAAAGTGTTGGGCTCTACCATAAATTCAGTCCCAAACAATTGTCAAAACTCAGGTACAAAAAGTTCCACATCCCTTGGAAAATTAAACTAAAATCAAATTAAAAGTGACTATGATGTTTGTGGACAATTTATAGACCACCAACGTTTTTCAGACAAATTATATATTTTGTTTGCTTCATGTTTGGAAGTTTGATGGTCTGTTTAGTTTTATTTTCACACTTCCATCGTTTCTATAACTGATCTTTCTTATAAAACAAGGAATAATTGTAATGATATTTCTTTTCTATGTAAATAGGATCTTCGAAGTAAAACGCCCGTCTCTTATTTAATATTAACCAAAATGTAATCAGTGCATACAATAGAAAAATGAAGTTCTTGTGTTGGTTTTTTTTCATGATACTACAATGTTTTTTTTTTTTAAAAAAGAGTCCTCCGCAAATGGGCTTGACTTTGAGACACTTGAAGAATTCACTTGTTTCTGTCTTCTGAAACTTATCGGATGGGGTACAACATTTGGAAGAGTTAGGGGTGAGCAAAATTGAACTGAAATCGAAAAATCGGTTCGAATCGAGTTATTCGGTTCGATTTTGTATATACAATCAGTTCGATTTGGTTCCAAATATTAGAATCAATTTACAATTCGGTTCGGTTCGGTTCGGTTCTTAACCAAAAAGAATTTGGTTGATCGAATCAAACCAAATTACTCATATTTAATTATATATTTTCAATTATATATATATTTATAATACATTATTTTTCTTGGTTGAATTGATATATATATATATATATATATATATATATATATATATATAATTAATTTCCACATTTAACATGCATGAAAATTAAAACGTATGCGGCCAATATATAGAGATGTTGTAGAATGGTGGTCTGCATTGAGTTTTTCCTGTATTTTGGTATTCGGTCAAAATCAAGTTGTAAACTCTACAGTTAGTGTTCATCCTGCCTAGGAATACCATCTTTTTATTAGGACATAATTCGTGAGATTTATGTCCAGCAAGTTAGGGAGAGCTTGTAAAGTTGAGGAAGAGATTTTTGTGTGCAGCAAGAGGGATTCTTTGCACAAAGTCCACCTGAGGGATCAGGTGGTGGGCAAGTAGTTAGGAGAAGTGCATATAGTGTTGACCACTTTGGAGGGAACCCTAAGTTTTGTAAGTCCAAACTGTATATGTGCACAACACTTCACTAATAAAAGAGGCCTGAGAGGAAGAGGGATTCTTCATCGAAAATTTTCTTATATTTTTCTTACTACTGTCTTATCTTTGTTTTTACTTCTTAAAAACATTGCACGTTTATGTTATTGTTCTTTTTATGTTCGTACGTCATAAGAACATTGCATATGCGCACAAATTCTGATATTTCAATTGGCACCAGAGCAGGTTCTAGTTTGTTTAAACATGTAGATCTAGGGAACTGTGTTGGCATCTGAAGTTAGCTTGATCCGCGCTCCATTCCTTGATAGAGCAAACTACTCTTACTGAAAGTCATGATGATGATATATTTACGATCAAGAAGATGTTGGATTATTGTCAAGAGTGGTTAAGAATTAAAATACACAGTGAAAAGAAAGAGGTCCTGAAGCCTAAATAATCGTTCTGTGATAATGATAGAAAAGAAGAGGTGTTTTTCACCGTTTTATATGCCATCATGAGTTCAATTGATCAGACACGACATAATTTGATTGTCAAATGCACATCAACAAAAGAAGCTTGGAAGATCCTACAGACTCAGTTTGAGGGTAATGCATCGGTAAAATCTTCAAAACTTCAAAGGTTGTCCTTACAATTTGATAATATTCGCATGTATGACTATGAAAATATCCATGTCTATTATACCCGCTTCTGTGAAATGTTAATGAGTGTTATATACTTGGTGAGACAATCTCAGAAGACAGACAGATAAAGAAGATCATGAGAACGCTTCCGGAGAGATTTCGTGAGAAGATCACTGTGCTTGAATCCTTCATGAAAGTTGAGGACATGACATTGGATGCTCTCATGGGGGAATTGTGGACATTTGTGATAAATAGTGGTTGTGATACAATCAAAGCTAAGGGGATTGCTCTTAAAGTTGGAGTGTCTCAACAAGCTGAAGAAGAAGATGAAGTAATGGATGCAGAAGTCTTTGCTGAGACAATAGCACGTCTTTATAGAGCTATAACCAAATGATAAAAAAGTTCAGCAATCCTGAAAGCATTTTAATTGGTAAAAAAATCGACTCTTTCAAAGAACAATCTGATAATGAAAGTTCTTTCTTAAAACTTGCAAGGAATATGGAGAATGAATGGTGTCGAGAATGTAAGGGCCTTGGACATTATCAATCTGAATGTCCAACTTTTATGAGGAAAAGTAAGGCGTACAAAGCGACATGGACCAATGATAGTGAATACCAGACTGCTGATATAACTCAGCACCCTGCTGTTCATTCATCTCCTAGTTATCTTGTCTATTTTACAGTAGATGTTCGAACTCAGAAGAACATGACATGTGAGAACATGAAGACTACAAGTCTGATTCTAATAAATCCACCAGTAGTACGTGTCCCGCAACTGAGGATCTCATGGCCATGTATGAAGAAGTATCATCAAGGAAGATAAAGCTGTCAAAATTATTAGAACTCTTGAAGCAAAGGTTAAGCGATAAGAAAGAGAAGGACACGCTGTGGAGGGTGATACGAAGGAGACTAAAGAATTGAAGGTTGAACTTTTGAATCTCAGAAATCAATAGTCTAAATCACAGTCCATTGCAAAAAATCATGAAAATATTCTTGTTCAATCCTCTGTTCGAACATCATTCTTGGAAAACGAATTAAAACTAGCTCAGCAGGTAATTTCTTCCAATGATTGTTCAATTAATTCTTTGAAGTACAAAATGTTTGGTTTGGAATAGGTTGTTGTTGAAAAGGAGCAGGAAGTACATATATTAAAATAGGAAGTTGCCAAAGTCATGAAGGAACTCAGATGTCCACGAACACCCGACTCAACCACTCATCCTCACAATGCAAGAAGGGATGAAAGTTGATCCACGGACTAACATTTTGGTAAGAAAGACAGAAGCAATGTGGTAAGAGAAACTGGTGAGTCTTCTGTTCGAAAAATAGAACTGGTATGTTTAAATGTCCTAATGATGTTCGAAAAGTGTTTCAACATGATAAATCCAAACATCTAGAGAACTTTAGATTTGTTCCCACCTGCCACAACTGTGGTATCAAAGGCCATATTCGTCCTAATTGCTATAGGATGCAGTATGACAATTATACTGGAAAGGTAACACTTCGGGACATAAATAAAGTTCACTCAAGAGGAAATCAAAATTCAGCCTGCAAAATGAAAATTGGTCTGTTGAATCGCAAGCAACCCAAAGTTTGGTTAAGAAAAGAAGGGGATAAATGTCTCACTTCTGTTCTTGTATCTAGGTCGAACCCGGAGGGACATGGTATTTCGACAATGGATGCTCTCGCCACATGACTGGTGATAGATCTAATTTAATTAATTTTTTCCCTTTAGATGATAGAACTGTTACTTTTGGGGGTGGTGTGAGCAGCAAAGTGATAAGAGTGCACTACCAAAAAAAAAAAAAAAAAGTAAAAAAAACCATCAACTACAACGGAAATATCCGTCACTAAATTAAGAAATTTTGTTACTAAGGATACGTAGTGACAGACTGGTGACATAAACAATCTGTAGCAAAAACCCTTGTCACTAAACATATAATGACGGATTTACAGTCTTTCACTAATGTTATGACAAAATATCCGTCATTAAGTCAGAAAATTTTGTAATTTTTTTTTCCATGTATTCATCAACTAAACTAGTTAATGACAGAAATGACGAAACATTATGATGGAATATCCATAAAAAACTAATGATAGAATAAGCCGTTACTATTTTTTTTAGGTTAACAACGGAATTATTCCATCACAAAAATATCAGTCACTATTCGTCACTCTATTAATTTTTTTTAATATATGAAGCTTAGCAACAGAATATTTTCATCACTATATTGTCTCAATCATTTTATATTTCATAGGAAACCCTGTAATATCAAAATGGGAACTATAAAGAGTCCCATTATGATAAAAAGAATGGGAAAAAGAAACTAATTTAGAAACAAATAAACCATTATTTAGCATATCGTAATTTTAACAAGGTATTAAAAATGTATATTACATAAGGATAATATCATAGAACCCTAATTACAAAGTGCATATCTAACTATGAAAAATACAACATCATTAACTTTTTTACTAGATGAAATCAACCGACCACCAAAAGCAAGGCTAGTCTCGATCATAGGCATTAGTTACCTAATTTATAACAAAATAATCAACTTTAAGTCCCAATATAATGGAAAGGATAAAGGATAGGTAGGAAAATGTGCATAAATTTAGAGGTTAAGATTGCATTTTTATTTTAGTTTTGGTTATTGCACTTATCATTTTTCTATCTATGTGATTTGTTGGTCAGAATTACTTGATTGCTCTTTTAGTGTGTATTTTAATAGAATAGAAGGTTTTACGAATCAAGACGAAGGGACGTGGATCGTGTTGGGCCTAATACTGGGCGACCCAGTGCCGAGCCTATCATTGGACTTTAATTCCATCATGACCGTAGCAAGAGATTTTGAGCCCATTAAGTCAAAAGGCCCATGAAAGGAGAAAGATAAGAAAAGAGCCCACATGGGGCCTTATATAAAGGAGGAACAGAGGTGAAGCATGCATCCACGAAAGGCACTGGGGAATGAATTGGAGGCGCAAATTGACTTTTCGGTTTCTTCAATTTCTGTTTTTAATTTAATGTTGGATATATTATTTATGTTTTTGAACATTGATATGTGCGGCTGACAAACGGGGTTTTTGGTTATGCAAACATGCTTAGAATAGAGATTTTATCGTAGATTTGTGTATTCTAAGCTCTTGTTTGTCAGATAATTCATATTTTCTTTCTTTCGTCGAAAAAATTGGTTTTAAGTATTTTGTAGGTAAAATAGGTTAAAAGTACAATGAACATAAAGGAGTGGAAGAAACGAGGGTGCAAAAGCAAGGGACAAGAATGTCAGCCGAAAAGAGGCGAAAGTGCAAAAGTCCAAACCGACACACATTCGGTATTTTGAGCATATATTGAGATATATATATATATATATATCTAATAGAAGTGAAATTATAATTACTTGACTGTACACGTGTGCTTTTATTTTTATTACTTGCCAATACAAGTGATTTACAATTTGCTACTTGCCAATACAAGTTTTACTTATTGTCATTATGCTACTTGCCAAACAATTTTAGCCCATTATCAGTATGCTATTTGCCAATACAAGTTAGCTCTATGCGTCTTGTCAATACAAGCGCATCATTTTAATAAATGTTACATTGTATGCCTTTTTGTCTTTATGATTATTGTAATAAACTGTGACTTCCACGAGTTAAAAGAAGCTCACCCCATCCCATTATTGATCCTTAGGTAGAAATGGAGAGAGTGATTGAAGTTGAGACGGAGCCGAGGAGGCATATTGTGGTATCAATTTAGTAATAAAACTTTATTTAAATTTGGTATTGGATTATTTGAACTGGATTATTTATGTTACTTGGAGTCAACTTATTCTCGTATATTTGAACAATTGATAGGTGAATGTTAGGATATTTTTGTTAGTATATTTGGAGTTGTTAAAATTTTAAATGTATTTGATTGCATAATATGATTTTCAATTATGATTTCCCATAATAAGTGTATACTTAGGAAATAAATTTTAATTAAGTTATTTCATGTTTAAATTTATAAAAAAATAATAATAATTAAGTATATTAGTGATTTATGCTAGGTTTAATTAAATTAAATCGCATGTTTAAGTTGTTTTAGTTCAAATTGCTTGTTTATATTCCGCTGCAAATAATCGATATTATGTATAAAATCTTCAAGGATTCTAAAGTAAGCATATTTTCAAGTTATTTTTAATGTATCTTAATGAGTATATATTAGGATATGGCAAATTGGAGAATTTATATAATAATTTAGTAATGACTTGATTTATAAAAAAAAAAAAAAAATTAATTAAATATTTTGCTATTTTATGATTACTTAAATTAGTTTAGAAAATAGGGCTATTACAATATATTTGTGTTTAGCTCTTATTATGTTAACTAGATTGAATTAAAAAAAAAAAAAATAATCATGATATATGCTTTCGGCCGTCTCTACTTCATCGCTTAGTTCCAAGGTACCCGTTCAATTATTCATTTCAACGCATTCAATCATTCACATCATATTACAACACAATCACTCAATTCATTATTAATCAATACTTTATCCAATCATTGTATTGTTATGTACATGTTTCATTATAGTTGCATTACCATAACCCAATATATATATATTATTGTTAGCATGGCATGCACACGACAAACAGCACGTAAGAGCACCGCCATTCATGTTCACCCTTCCCCTTTGGCACGAGCTGATTGGTGGGACGATCCTAAACTTCCCGAGAACACACCCCATTACATAATTAATCAACTTGAGAAGTGGAATGCTTCTGATAGAGAAGAATCTGTTGTAGAGTAGGTCAACCACCAGATAAATGCTTTACTTGAGAACTCGAACGATACCATTCTTGACAGTTAGCACCAGTCATAAGCTAGGAACCCAGAGGCTAAAGCAGTGATACATGGATTTCGGTACACGGCGAGTGAACTTTTGACGAGGTTTGCTTGGGACATGATTTCGTACGATGATGATGAGACATACGAGGATCAAGATCTTCCACATGCATCTTTACCCGTGCTCGAGCTCGTGCCTAAGCCCGAGCCTGTGCTTGAGCCCGTGCCTGAGCCCGAGCCTGAGCTAGAGCCCATGGAGGAGGAGCCCAAAATGGGCAACTATGAGGCTGATTCTGATGATGATATCATTTCGTGGATTGAAATTCCACCACCCATGCCTGTCATTGAGATCCTGAGCAACGATGACGAGGCCTAGATGTTATTCACTTTGATTTAGATAGTATTGCATTTCCCTATTTCCTTTAGTTGTATTTTATTATTTGTGGATTTATTTTCCGTTGTAGACATTGACATTTTCACACATAGGTTATGATCATTAGCAATTTGAATTAATCATTTCATTTCACTTTATTTCATTTCATCTCATCTCATTACTTATTCTTTATGTGTTGTTTAATTATTACACGTTATCACTATCTTATCCCGTTTCTCGCATCCCTATAACTTATCGAATCGGTGAACCATTGACAGGACAATGGCTCATCGAACTGATAACTCGAACGCTGCTCCACGTGACCCCATTCAAGGTGCTCGGAATGCAAATCAAGAAGCTGTTCCTCAAGCTGCGAACCCTAATCCCGAACAACTACTTACTGGGATAGCTTCTCTCCTTCAAGGAGCAACCATCACTCCTACTGCAACGCCTGAACAAGTGCAGTCTAGGGTGATAAACCATTTCAATCAGTTCAAAGCTACTACATTTCATGGCTACGAGGGCCCTGAGGTACTTAAAGAATGGATCAGGACTTTGGAGGACATCTTTGAGTATATAGCCCGTTCGGATGCTCAGAAGATTTCATGTGCTGTTTTCCAACTCAAGGAAGATGCAAGAGTATGGTGGAATGGCTAGTGGAGAAAAAGGACGGTGGAGGGGAGGAATGCCCTTACTTGGGCTATGTTTAAGGAGGTGGTGATGGAGAAATACTATCCATGCATCTATAAGGACCAGATGCAGAAGGAGTTTATGGATTTAACTCAAGGAAGTACGACTGTAACCAAGTACAAGAGAAAGTTCAATAAGATGTGTCGTTTTGCTCCCACCCTGGTGGATACATCCGAGAAGAAATCACGAAGGTTCCATCAAGTCTTAAGACACCAGATTTGCCATCACCTTTCTGGACATGGGAATATGACATATGCGGAGGCCTTGATAAGGGCAGAGGACATATCTGCTAGTTTTGAGATGGAAAGGCCACGTGTCTCACCTACTGAGAATTCGAACAAGAGAAAGTTTCAGGGCCAGAGTGGTGACACTAGTGGGAAGAAAGGTAGGGCAGAGCTATCGCCTATGCCAAGAGGGCAAGGTGAAAACCCCATTTGTCCCAAGTGTGGAAAGAAGCACAGTGGAGTATATCTGCAAGAACAAAACAGATGCTTTGGATGCCATGAGGAAGGTCATATGATTTGGAACTGTCCAAAGAAGAATATACCTGATAGAATGGGTCAGAATCAGGGATTGGGTGGAAGAGCTCATATGTTCGGACTACCTGAGGTGGAAGTGAAGGGTGAAACTGGAACTATGTCAGGTATGTTAACAATTGCTGGTATTCTTGCTTTTATACTATTTGATACCGGTGCTTCCCATAGTTTTATCTTTAAGAAGTTTTATACTATGACTGGCTATAATGTGTTAAAGTTTATGAACCACTTGAGATCAACATACCTTCGGGTAAAGCGGTTACTGCTGACTCAATAGCTAATAGTATAACTGTAGAGATAAATGAACATACACTCTTAGCTGACTCTTACGTGCTAGCTATGAATGACTTTGATGTGATTTTGGTATGGATTGGTTAAGTAAGTATAAGGCCGACATAGATTGTTCGAAGAGAAGAGTAACATTACGTTAACCAAACAACATGGAGATCACCTTCCAAGGAGCAAAGCGTGATGCAAGTCCACGCGTTATATCAGATATGAAGGCGGTGAAGTTGTTAAGGAAAGAGAAGTGCCAATGATTTTTGGTGAATATAATGGGAGTGGCAACCTCAGAGAAGACAGTAGCTGACGTATCTGTTGTCAAGGAATATCTGGATGTCTTCCCCAAGACATTACTAGGAATTCCACCAGATAGACAAGTGGAGTTCACAATTGATTTGGTGCCTGGAGCAGCACC
The DNA here is from genome assembly GCA_958295605.1 of Ajuga chamaepitys. Taxonomy (NCBI): domain Eukaryota; kingdom Viridiplantae; phylum Streptophyta; class Magnoliopsida; order Lamiales; family Lamiaceae; genus Ajuga; species Ajuga chamaepitys. Next base: position 17,429,947 of record OY282502.1, read on the forward strand.
AATATCAAAAGCCCCTTATACAATGGCGCCAAAGGAATTGCAAGAGTTGAATGTGCAAATTCAAGAGTTGCTTGATTTGGGCTTTGCCCGACCGAGCGTGTCGCCATGGGGTGTGCCAGTATTGTTTTTGAAGAAGAAGGATGGTTCGATGAGGATGTATATCAACTATCGTGAACTTAACCGACTCACGATAAAGAACAAGTATCCTCTTCCAAGGATAGAAGACTTGTTTGACCAACTTAGAGGTTCTGGAGTATTCTCGAAGATCGATCTAAGATCTGGCTATCACTAGTTAAAGATAAAAGATAGTGATATCCCAAAAACGGTGTTTCAAATGAGGTACGATCATTACGAGTTTGTCGTAATGCCTTTTGGTTTGAGCAATGCACCTGCGGTTTTCATGGATTCGATGAACCGAGTCTTTCATCCCTATTTGGATCAGTTTGTCATTGTGTTTATAGATGACATACTAGTGTATTCAAATGATGAAACCGAGCATGAACAATATTTGAGGATTGTTCTTGAGACACTTCGCAAGGAGAAGTTGTACGCGAAGTTTAGTAAGTGTGAATTTTGGCTCCATCGAGTTACATTTCTTGGTCATGTAATCACTACTCGAGGAATCGAGGTTGATCCGACGAAGGTTGAGGTTGTCAATGATTGGAAGACACCAACTAATGCTAATGAAGTGCGTAGCTTTCTAGGACTCGCCGGTTACTACCGAAGGTTTATTGAAGGATTTTCCAAGATATCTACTCCAATGACCCGATTGACAAGGAAAGGAGAAAGGTTTTTGTGGAACGAGAAGTGTGAGAAAAGTTTCTGAGAACTGAAGCACAAACTCACTACTGCACCAGTTTTGACCATCTCTGATCCGACGAAGGAGTTCGTTATCTACAGTGATGCATCGAAGCAAGGTTTAGAATGCGTTTTGATGCAAAATGGAAAGGTAGTTGTTTATGCCTCAAAGCAACTAAAGCCACATGAGTCGAACTATGCAACTCATGACTTGGAACTAGTTGCAGTAGTTCATGCCTTGAAGATTTGGCGACGTTACCTTTACGGAGGTAAGTGTGAAATATACATGGATCAAAAGAGTCTGAACTATCTTTTCACACAGAAAGAACTAAATATGAGGCAACGGAGATGGTTAGAGTTAGTGAAAGACTATGACTGTGCTATTCACTACTATCCCGGGAAGGCTAACGTGGTAGCAGACACACTTAGCCGCAAAGCAAGAGGAGAATTTACCTGTATCTTGACTAGGGAGCAGAAACTTGTCAAGGAATTCTCAAAGATGAACCTTTGACACACAACTTAGTTTTTGCAACTAAAATTTAGCAACCGCAAGTATACGGCGTCAATAGTAGTACTAAGCGAGTACAAGGTCGATCCCACGAGGAATCGGCTCGACATCGGATAGACAAATCGAAATAAGCATTTTAATGGCTAACTAGATGATCGAGTGGTTGGGTTTTTTCGATATTTTAAGAACTAATTAAAATAAACAAGTAATTAAAGCTAATAAGATAGACTAGAGAACAAATTATAGGGATTAAACAACTAATAAAGATAATCTAGGATTATATTTCAATTAAGGGTAATTAACAATGATTATCCCGATCAATTCAACCTTTAAATCGGATGCTATGTATTAGGAAACAATTACAATTATATGCAAGACCCCCTCTCAGAGCGAATTACGTGTTGATTGTATAGGATTAATGCCGTCTCCGGTCGATTAATAAAATACAACTCCTAATCAAACCTAAGATCAAAGCTCCCACAATTAGCTCAAACCTCTCGGTTCTCTTGTTTAATCATGTCAATTAATGTGATCTCGGATCAAATCTCCCCTCTCGGTTCCAATTTAATCCCCAATAAATTGCTAAACACTTGGTCAAATCATTTAACAAGCATTATAAACAATTAATCAACTAATAGCATAACACGAGATTAAATTAATCGGGTACAAATCACTAATCACCCATAATCTACTTTCTAGACCTAGATTAAGGAAGTTTAGCCAACCATGATCATAATAAGAGATAAACACAAATATATAGACATAATCATGTTCATACAAATATTAAATGAAAATGGAAAGATAAAACCTATTTTAATGTTGATCTTGATCTTCAAGTTGAATCCCCCTTCTTTTGCTCTCTAATTTCTCTCTCTAAAAACTATACAAATGATGAATTCTTGCTCAAAAACTTAAGTGGTAGGGTTTCTATACACCTTTGGGGGCTTTTTTAAGGTGTTGGGCTCCAAAAATCACATAAATGGGCAAAAATCCATCAAATTCTGGAGGTCTTGCACGGTCCGTGCAATGGTGCACGGTCATGACCCCAAAATTAGTGGATTTTCTGGTCTATTGCACGGGTCATGCAAGGTTGCACCGTCATGATCGTGCAAGGCCAAAACTGCACCTGTAGTCCAACTTCAAAGCCATTTTTCGAGGTCTTCGGTTCCGAATTTGGATTTCCCTCAATCTGACAAAGTTGTAGCTCTTTGAGTTAGCTTTCTAATGCCGCTAATTGCACCTCCATTGGATATGTATATCTCAAGATATGCAAAAATACCGAAGGTGTGTCAGTTTGGACTTTTGCACTTTCGCCTCTTTTCGCCCGACATTTTGTTCCCTTGCTCTTTCACCCTCATTTCTTCCACTCCTTTACATTCTTCGTACTTTTGGCCTATTTTACCTACAAAAATGCTTGAAAATGAGGTTTTTCGACAAGAGAAAGGAAATGCGAAGAATATAACAAACGAGTGCTTAGAATCTACAAATGTATGTTAAAAACACATATTCTAAGCTTGTTTTTCACCCTAAAAACCCCGTTTGTCAACCCCCTCAAACTAGAACCTTGCTCGTCCTCGAGCAAATAAGAACCAAACACTGAGGATTTTCTTTCTCAATTGGAGGGAAACATATAGGTTTCATCTGTTTTACTTGGAAATGTAAGTCTCAGACCAAAAACACATTCTAATTATGCACATCACAAGTTAAGGAACTTTTGAAATCATCATAATATCCTCACAGATAAGTGTATCACTCAAGCACTCAAGTGTATATAACAAGGTTGTGTATCGCTCAAGTTCTATACATATACATGCCCTACCATATGCTTGTCTATTATCTAATCTCTTCGTCATTTTTGATAACTACGAGTAAAGAATCAGAAAGGTCTTATGCTTTGGTTGTAATGTAGGCTTTTTGGACTAGGTGAGATATGTTTGGGTGTAGTGACTTAACTTGGATCAATTGAGTTGCACTCAACTAGCCCTCATATAAATTTTACTCCCACTCTCACTTTTCACATTTCTGTATTTCCTCACACTATCCAAATAACCACAACCAACTCTTTTTTCACAAATGTGAGTTAGAAATTTTGACTCCTAACTCAACCAAAATTACTCATGTCATTGGATTCTTTGACTCGTTTATTGGTCCTCAACTATAAACATTCAATTGAAATGATATGTACTTTTTTTTTTTTTTTTTATGTATGACAATGCTCGATTTCCTTTTTGTTTTTCTCTTTTCTTTCCCGCTCTATATTCATTACCTCATTCTCATCATCTTTGTAGCCCTCACTCATATCTACATTCTACTTCCTCTTTTAACTCTTTCGATCCAAGTATGGGAAAAAAAAGACTTAAAAGATGGATATGGCTAGTGATTTGAGCTATCAAGAAAAGGCCACAAGTTCAACTTGGCTTACTAGGGATAATTTATATAAAGGGGTAGAAATGGATTTTTAGGCTAAAAAATGGGCTGAAATCAAAGATCGCCTAAAATCATTTTCGATGCTCATAAATATATCTCATGATTTCAAATAGACGCAAGGCAAGTTCTAGAGGTGCTATGCACACGATCGACATCACACAAGTCAAGGAAAATATTGAACTCCAAAAGTAAGAGTTCCTCATTTTGGCTCAAAATCTCACCGGCTTATATAGTATGATTAATCTCTTTGTTCCATAACAAGTGTGTGCATATATCACATTTTCAATCAAAACACAAAATTGTGTATCATCATTGACAACACTTCCAATACCTTATCAACCTAATATTTCCTCTTTCAAGAAATGTTTTTTTTTTTTTTTTAAATCATCACAAAACTTTTTTTTATCAAGATCAACACAACATGAATTAATCAACCATCAAAGAACAAAATCCAAAACATAAACTACTAATCTAAACAACTAATCAACTAAAAATAAGGTTCAAGAATTTGGTAGATGCAAGAAGAAGGCATTAAACAAACACAAGCAAACTCAATCATTTTCGCAACCATAAACCCCCTCAAACTATTTTTAGCTATATTCCAAAAGCACAAAAATAGTTTAAAAAAAAAGTGAAAAGTGGTGCGAATTTACTTACAAACTCCCTCTTTGGGGAGGGCGGTGTTGGCTCGTAACGCCCGGCTTGCACATTGAGATCTTCGAGTTGTGCAAGCATTCTCGCCATCCACCGTTGTCCCTTAAATTTGCTGCTTGGACTTGCATCATGGGTCGGGGTCTTCACTATGTGGTCCTTCAATCGCCATCAACTGATCTTCAACATTCATATCACCTCCACGCTGTCGAGAGGCCGAGACCTCTCCTTGATGTCCAGAGGATGCTCCTTGACTGGTGGGTGCCTCCATTCACACCAGAAGCAAACGTCTTTCTCTTTTGAGACATGGATAATAGGAAAGAAGAACCTACAAATATATAACAATTTCAATCAAACTCCCTCAAACTAGAATTGAGGCATGTGTGTGAAAATTACAACAATTTAAGGATCACATTATACACATTGCCTCATAACTAGTTTGAAAAACCCACTCAACACATATAACACAAATAATCACACATAACACACGATTCCAACAATTGATTCTTAAGCAATTAAATCACATTCCACTAGTGCTTCCCTCAAACTAATTTGTAGTATGTATTTGAGATTCAAGAACATGTACAATAAATCATACTACAATTTAGTTTGACTCCATTGCATTCAACAACTTCAAGCAAGTAACACATACGCTCAAACTAGTTTGATGTTGTATGCTTGAGATAAGGCAAATTGTAATGCACTACAATCCTAACTATTTTAAGGCATAAGAGTTCAATTCTACGGATTATTAAGGTGAATGAATGTTATTCATGAAAGTGCAAAAGGATCAAAATAATCAAATTATCAAGAAAAATAATCTATCTTGCACCTACACGCTCTATACACCTAAATGTTCACAAACTCATTCATTACTACAATTATTTGGAACATATAATCGAAAAAATTCAAAATAATAGGCACCAATTGGCCTTGAATAAAAAAAACAAGCACAAAAGCAATTGCACATAAAGTGTTCGAAAAAATCTCCAATGAATTTCTAACTCCGAATTGAACACTTTCAAGTTCTATCTACTCCCTATGCTCAATCATCAACAATATGTTCAAAAGAAATCAATCTATCCACAAATTATCAAGAAATTCGAAATTAGAGGCAAAATACACAACTAAGCCCTAGTTTGACAAAATTGGCCAAGAAATTCGAATTTAATTGAAGTTTAATGGACATACCTTGTGAATTTAGGGAGATTAGGACTTGAATGTGTTGATTCTCCAAGGATTTACGTCGAATTTGTGTGTGTGTGTGTGTTTTTGTGTGTTTTCGCGTTTTGGGAGAAGAGGGAGAGTGAGTATGGGTGTGTTTTACGCATTCAAATATGCCACTGTCCAGGTCGTGCACGGTCCGGGCAAGGGTGCACGGTCACGACCTAAAAAAGGGGCACTTATCTGGAAAATGATGCATAGACCGTGCACAATACACGGTCATGACCGTGCACAGACCCAAAATTGGGTATTTCACTGGAAAATGATGCATGGACCGTGCAAGGGTGCACGGTCATGACCGTGCACGCCTAAAATTTGAAATTTTACCCATTTTTTTGAAGTTATGCTCATCCATTTTGCATTCCACCACTTCTCTTATCATTCCTTGCATTCACCTGCAAAATTTAACACAAAAATGTAAAGATAACCTACTAAAAACATAAAACTCGCAAAAACACAAATTTAAACTAAAATTAACCGTCGGGTTGCCTCCCGACAAGCGCTTATTTTTAAGTCGACGGCCCGACTTTCATGAATGTTATCCAGGATCTAAAAAGAAATGTTTCTCTTGCCATGCTTTTGTTTGCTCAAGTAAGATTGGGGAATCTTAAATGCATTCATGGCAAGAAAGATTTATGACAACATTATGGGCTTTATATTTATTAAAAAAAATTAGTTTCATACCCAATTGCGATGTAAGTTTTCTAAAATTATAGAGATATGCAAACTCAAAACTTGCACGCCAATCACACAAATAATCATAATTTGACTCAGTGAAAGGATATAAAGAAATTAAACTCCCTGGGTCAATATCATGAAGTATCCTCTTTTTTGAATCTTCACTTTCCTCGTTGTTGTCCTCTACTGGGCACTCATTCGAAAAGTTTTCATCAACGGCTTCCATCAACTCATGTGGAATAGTCGGCATTTGTTCTTGAGGATTTTGCATATTTCTTCTTGATTCCTATCCTCAATCCCCTCACACAACTTCTCCTCAAAGAACTCTTCATTCTCGGATTCGTCGACAACCAGGCCTTGTTCATCTGGATTAGCTTCACTATCAAGTTGGCTCTTATGTTGTTGGCTCATAATAATAGTATCCAACTGATCTTTTAAAGATTGTATTTGAGCTCCCAGATCCATCTCTACTGCTGGCTCAACTGCAACTCTTTCTACCGCTGGTATGTTTGGAAACCATTGATAACAAGACAAACTTGTAGCCTTCTGCAATGATTGATTATGAGTGTACATCCAATTTTTCAGAGAATGGATCTGTTGTTGTTGTTGTTCCATAATCTTCATCATCTGCTGCAACATTTCATTTCCCAAACTCATTATGTCTTTCTCCAATGACCTTGCAAAATAACACAAGTTTTAGCTCCAACAACCAGAATCAATGATCAAAAGAAAAGAATACACATTTTTTTTTCAAGTTTTTTTTTTTTTTGAATTATATATATATAAAACAAAATAAAAATGTCTATAGTATCACAAAATGCTTATAACAACACTATCCGGCTATCGTTACCGATTCCCCGGCAACGGCGCCAAAAACTTGACATGCAACTTAGTTTTTGCAACTAAAATTGAGCAACCGCAAGTGTACGGCGTCAATAGTAGTACTAAGCGAGTACAAGGTCGATCCCACGAGGAATCGGCTCGATATCGGATAGACAAATCGAAATAAGCAATTTAATGGCTAACTAGACGATCGAATGGTTGGGTTTTTTTTCTATATTTTAAGAACTAATTAAAATAAACAAGTAATTAATGCTAATAAGAAAGACTAGAGAACAAATTATAGGGATTAAACAACTAATAAAGATAATCTAGGATTAGATTTCAATTAAGGGTAATTAACAATGATTATCCCGATCAATTCAACCTTTAAACCGAATGCTATGTATTAGGAACCGATCACAATTATATGCAAGACCCTCTCGGAGCGAATTACGTGTTGATTGTATAGGATTAATCGCCGTCTCCGGTCAATTAATAAAATACAACTCCCAATCAAACCTAAGATCAAAGTTCCCACAATTAGCTCAAACCTCTCGGTTCTATTGTTTAATCATGTCAATTAATGTGATCTCGGATCAAATCTCCCTTCTCGGTTCCAATTTAATCCCCAATAAATTGCTAAACAATTGGCCAAATCATTTAACAACCATTATAAACAATTAATCAACTAATAGCATAACACGGAATTAAATTAATCGGGTACAAATCACTAATCACCCATAATCTACTTTCTAAACCTAGATTAAGGAAATTTAGCCAACCATGATCATAATAAGAGATAAACACAAATATATAGACATAATCATGTTCATACAAATATTAAATGAAAATGGAAAGATAAAACCTATTTTAATGTTGATCTCCATCTTCAAGTTGAATTACCCTTCTTTTGCTCTCTAAGTTATCTCTCTAAAAACTATACAAATGATGAATTCTTGCTCAAAAACTGAAGTGGTAGGATCTCTATACACCTTTGGGGGCTTTTTTAAGGTATTGGGCTCCAAAAATCACATAAATGGGCTAAAATCCATCAAATTCCGGAGGACTAACACGGTCCGTGCAAGGGTGCACGGTCATGACCGTGCAAGACCCCAAAATTACTGGATTTTCTGGTCTATTGCACGGGTCGTGCAAGCCCAAAACTGCACCTGTAGTCCATTTTCAAAGTCATTTTTCGAGGTCTTCGGGTCCGAATTTGGATTTCCCTCTCTCTAATAAAGTTGTAGTTCTTTGAGTTAGCTTTCTAATGCCGCTAATTTCACCTCCATTGGATATGTATATCTCAAGATATGCCAAAAATACCGAAGGTGTGTCAGTTTGGACTTTTGCACTTTCGCCTCTTTTCGCCCGACATTTTTGTCCCTTGCTCTTTCACCCTTATTTCTTTCACTCCTTTACATTCTTCGTAATTTTGGCCTATTTTACCTACAAAAATGCTTGAAAACGTGGTTTTTCGACAAGAGAAAGGAAATGCGAAGAATATAACAAACAGGTGCTTAGAATCTACAAATGTATGTTAAAAACACATATTCTAAGCTTGTTTTTCATCCTAAAAACCCCGTTTGTCAACCTTGAGATAGTTACACCACCAAAGTCTGTGAATTCAGTCTTAGCAGCTTCAGTGGTACAACCGACTCTAAAGGAGAGAATTAAGGAAGGTCAAACTCGAGATGCATTTCTACTCAAAATTGGAAGGTATGTACTTGCCGGAGAAGGCAAAGGGTTTGAATAGTCTAAGACTGATACATTGTAATTTTGAGGGGAGACTTTGTGTGCCCAATATTACGGAGTTGAAGAGAATAAATAATCTTGGAAGAAGCACACAATACTCCTGTCAAAGCGCAATTCACTAATCCAAGGAATTCGAAGTAAAGTACGATTCACAATGCTACCAAACACAAGAAAAGTAAAGAACACAAGATATACGTGGTTCGATCCGGAGATCTACGTCCACGGGCGGAGGTAATCACCTACCGAGGTGTTTTTTTCACTATCTTCCTTTAAATCTTACACGTTATAGTTTTAGAGTGTAAAGTGCCAACCCTCAATCTGAGTACAATTCTACTATTTATACTATACAATTCAAAACCCTAACTAAATCCCTACAATTGCGCCTATCAAATCTGCATGGAAGTTAGGAGGAGATCATGGGGATCTCAATTCCCAAATAATCCAAGATTGGGCTCTGTGTTGGGCTCACGCTCCTGGGCCCAGGCCCGGAGTTGCTGGGCCATACCTATCAGATGCCCCCCACCAGCCGGAGCGAGGTAGGAGCTTCGGTTAATAGGAAGGCATGGCGGAACGGGCGGCGATGTAGAATGATGTAAAAGTGGAGTACCCCCAGGATGAGGTTGTCGACTAGGACCGAGCTGAGTAGTCCCCGGGGTGAAGAACTTGATAAGGACCGAACTGGACCAATTTGAAGTACCCCCGGGGTCATGAGGTCGACCGGAGCCGAGTTGATGCATCCCCGGGGTGGAGAACTTCACGGGGACCGAACCGAAGTAACCCTGAGATAATGGGGTCTGGTGAGGCCGAGCTGAAATACGCCCGAGGTGAAGGGGTCACCTGAGTGAGTCCCAAAACTTCCTGGGGAAGGGTGAGTTGATGTGATTGGCGGCGCCATCATTAGGCGAAGGGATGTGAAGTGACGCGTTTGAGAATTCCAAGAAGCGTGTCTCCCACGCGCCTTGGTAACTGTAACGCGCGTGACGTCCACGCGCGAATCTGAGACACGAAATTTGAAAAGGCCAGATCTGAGCCGTTGATGCATGAGTATATATAGAGAAGGCTTGCACAGTAAACTTCATTATTCTCATTCACGACTTGCAAGATACAGAGAGCGGGAAAAAAAAGATTCATCTGTGCCATTTGTGAACCATCTCAAATCGAAACCAAGTAAGTATGTCTTTCTCATCGTCTTCATCTTCAATTAGAGAGGTAGGGACCAATAGAACCCCGTTAGATGTACCACTCCTGGGCTTTATCATTCCAGAAAGAAGAGTGATTAGGATGGTATAAAGGGCAGACGGCATGGAATCCGACACACGGGCAGTAGGGTTTAGTGAGTGTTTGGAGGAGGATTTTGAGGTGGCCGTGGAGGCGCTGCGGATGACGCGGGTGCAAATAGAAGCCCTGATTCCAACCTTTTACTTCCCTTTTAACTTAGATTACATAGTGCCGGAGCCTAGTGACCGAGCTTGCTGCCCACCGAGGGGCTTCATAAGTGTGTAGATAGACCATCTGAGAATAGGAATTAGATTCCCCCTTTGGGACTTTGTAGTGCAGTTGATGAGGTATTAAAACATCACCCTGAGTAAATTAGCACCCAATGCCGTGAGGCAAGTTGTCGGATTTACAGTGGTATGTAAGAATGTCGGGGTGGAACCTCACGTAGATTTGTTTAGATTTTTCTTCCAACTGAAAGCCTTCGGGAAATCGAAGGGATGGTACTCCTTTAGCCCCCGGGCCCGAGGTTGGTTTAAGGTGCAAAACCCGAGTAAGGTGGAGGGTTGGAAGGAGAAATTTATTTATGTGAAGACTGGCGTGGTCCTCCCGAGGTGGCGAAGGGAGGAGGTAGTAGATAATGCCCCGGTGGTAGAGCCGGAGCCGGAGGTTGTAAGACAATTCCGTACTGAGGTACATTCAAGACCCTCTGCACCGAGGAGAAGCTGGAGGAGGCGGGGTTAAGCCCGTATTACTCGGGTGGAGCAGAGGAGGATCCCACCCGGGGGCAGGAGTCGGCGGCCGGGGCAGCCGAGGAGGGTAGGGACTTTAAAATTGTGTAACTGACTGTATCTTGCACAGGATTAACCACGAATTTCTTTTGTAATGGGACGCTTCGGGAAGGAGACTTCGGAAAGCCCTGCGGCGCCCGCGGTGTCAAAGAAGAAGGGAACTGCAGCTGAAGTGGCACCTAGAATTAGGGTGTCGCCAAGTCCGAGGCCGTCAGCAGGGACGAAGGAAGATGTTGTGGTCGCGGGGGCGACCCCGAGGTCGAAGAGGAGGTCGGAGCCGTCTGTGACTCCCCCGGGAGCGGCCAAAAGACTGCGTACGGAGTCGATCCCCGAGGTAAAGCATGTACAACCATTGTCGGGGTGAAAAACTTCTTTTGTAGCCTTTTTCTGATGTTTGTTTTTGGTTTTGTGCTTTAAGGGGCAAGGGCACACAAGCGTGCTGGGCCTGGAGGGGCCCGATGCCGAGGAGCTTCTACGGCTGGCTCAGGGGATCATGGACCTTGGCCGAAGAAGCGAGAGAGAGGCCAAGGAAGAGCTAGCCGAAGCGGTGAGGGAGTTGCGTTCTCGTAATGATAGGTTAACTCATGACCTATCCGAGGCGCGCAAGAGAGCTTTCTTGGTGGAGAAAGAGGTGGCGCGGTTGCGTGAGGTTGAAGCCGAGGCCGGGGTTCTCCGCGGAGAAACGGCGGAACTGCGGGCGGAGCTGAAAGCCAAGGAGACGGCCGTAGTAGAGGGCCAGGGGGCTGTGCTGAAGGCATTTGCAGAGAAACTATTGCAAACCAGCACATTTCTCGACTACCAAATAGGCTTCGTCGCGGTCGGGGACACAGCAACACGGTTAGTGCTGCTGGAGAAAGTCAAGGAAATCTATCCGAATGTGGATGTCTATCGTCCAGAGTTCGGATACGATTTCAACGCCGTGGGTTCCGTGGAGGAGGCGTATTACAACGCACTAGCTCGTGTCCCGGAGTGGCCCTTGGTGAAGGCTCTGGCGGAAAAGAAGAAGATTCTGAGCGCCGAGGAGATCGCTGCCTGCGATGTGGATCAAGACGAAGACTTCTTGGCCTTTTGTCGGGGAGAGCTCATCACAGAGCCAAGAGCCAAGGATCAACCCTCGCGCATGGAAATCACCGCGGAGGCAACGGGAGGTGACGCGGGGGTGATCCAAGAACTGCCGGAGGAAGAGCACGAGATTGAGGTGGAGGTGCCGGAGGCAGCTGAAGGAGTCGAACAGGGGGAGGTCAGTCGTTCCCCGCAATTTTGATGAACTGTACATATAATAGATGATAGGAACAACTTGTATTTCTGATGTAACGACCGCAGACGATGTATACTCTTGTTTGTTTTTTGAATATGAAGTCGGTTGTTGTCAATAATGTTGAGTTACTGCTTTGTCGTTGATTTGAGTATATCCTATTAGTACTGATTTTGTACTGCAAACAGGAGAATATCGAGGAGCTTCACAATTTAATAAAGAAGCTCATGCAGTCTTTGGACTGGTTCCGCAAGGAAAAAGATAATCTGCAAAAACAAGTGGTTCCTTGGTTGGAGAGGAGAGTGGCTATAGCAGAGAGAAGGGCAAAGGAAGCCGAGGAGACAAGGTCCAAAGCTGTGGAAAAGGCGAGAGATAAGCAGCTGAAATATTTGTCTACAGTTGCCGAACTAGATCGAGTCATCATCCACCAAAAGGAGTATGAGCGAATACTGACGGAATACGGCCTGCTAACCTTTGAGGAGGTAGAGGAGCAGATAACCGAGATTCAAGGGGAAATTACCGCGTTGATGCCGACCGGTCACACAGACTCCTCCGAGCTTGTTAGAAAGCGAGAAGTACTGGAAATACTCCTTAACATGTATGAGGGCCTGAGAGGCCGCGGCAGGTGGCGTCGTACTGCAGAACAATATATTGCGAGCTCCAGCCGGGGCCAAGATTTCTCGAAAGCTCCACGGAGGAGTAAAAAGGGAACGGCGGGAAAAGGCAAAAGGATCATAATCCAAGAGCCGACCCCGGTGGCCGTTGGGGAGGAGACCCCGGTAGCTATTGCGGAGGAGGAGGTTGAGATGTTAGCCGAGGAGATTGAAGTAATGGACCCTGCAAAATGGGATCCCGCGGAATGGGCTAACACTCCGAGACCAGCGCCTCAACCGAGTCCTCGGGGCCGAGGGAGGAGCGACGTTCCAAGGCTAGTGCCGAGAGTGAGTCCTCCGCGTAGAGGAGGTCAAAGCTGGGGAAGAACCGGAGTCCCAAGCCGAGGAACCTCCAGATCCCGGAGGACGCGAAGAAGCTCCCGGGATGGACCCCAAAGCCGGAGCGCGGAGTATTGGCTCGGAGGCCGAAGATAATGCGTGGCTATTATAATAACGCGTCTATATATGTAAAGAACACTTTTTGGAAAGCAGAATTGTGAAAATATTTTGATATGTTTGACAAGTATGTTAAATAAAAGTGGTTAATGTTTGATCATGACGCAACTACTTTAAATTATTTTGACATGTCATTATGAAAATAATGAGGTAATTAGTACTCGGGAGTACAATACGTAAATAAGGCCTTGTAGAGAAACAAGGCAGAAAATCTCCCCGGACGGATCGGGCGGGAGTTACAGATCTCTCCGGACGGATCAGGCGAGAGTGAATGACCTCTCCAGTTAAACTGGCGAGAGGGAATATATGTCCGGGGACAAAATGCTGATCTCTCCGGAGGGATCAGGCGAGAGATTAGTGTGTCCGGCGACAGATAATAATGAGTCTAGGCCAGGGCGTCCCCGCAGCGTAGAAGAAAGTACAGTAATATACATAAAGTTACAACTTTATTCAAAGTAATTGTCAACAATTGAAGAATACAAAGAGACTCATAAAAGAAAATGTTATAGTACGGAAACAAAATAGCGTACAAAGAACGTAAAGGTAGAAAAGGTACTTGACGATCGAGAATCATAGATAAAAACGCCGTAGATTAGTAACATGCCATGTTTGGGGTATCGGCGTACCATCTAGATGTGCTAACTGATAGCTCCCGAAGGTATGCGCGGCAACGACGCGGTAAGGCCCTTCCCAGGCGGCATGCAGTTTGCCCTCGGGGGCAGCTTTGCTGGCAGAGTTTAACCGGAGTACTAGGTCTCCGACTTTAAATTGAGTACCCCTAACTCGGAGGTTGTAATACTGAGCTGCTCATTGCTTACATTTAGCTTGTTGAATGAAGGATTAATCACGGCGGTGCTCGAGCGCATCCAAGTTAGTACAAAGAGCATGATCGTTAGTCTCGGGATCGAGGGTAACGAGCCGGGGACTGAGTACCCCCACCTCAGCAGGGATGACAGCCTCATAAGTGAGGCTGTATGGGGTTTCTCCGGTTGACGTGTCCGGCGTGGTACGATAGGCCCAGAGAACCTGCGGAAGATTCTCGGCCCAGAGACCTTTAGCTTGATCTAAGCGCTTCTTTAAACCAGTAAGCAGGGTGCGGTTGGTGACTTCGACCTGACCATTGGCTTGAGGATGAGCAAACGAGGTGAAAATTTGTTTGACGTGCAAATCCTCGCACCAGGACCGGAAGGGGTCATTGGCGAACTGTTTGCCATTGTCTGAGATACTGGCACTCGGGATGTCGAAGCGGCATATGATGTTACGCCAAACAAACTTCAAGATGTTTTGACCGGTGATAGCAGTGAGGGGCTCAGCTTCAACCCATTTAGTGAAATAATCTACTGCAACCACAAGAAATTTTAAGCCTCCCGGAGCGACTGGGAACGGGCCCACAATGTCGATTCCCCACTGGATAAACGGTCAGGCACTTTGCATGCCAGTGAGCTCGGTTTGTGGTAAATGCTTCACTCGGGAGTGTCGCTGACACTTGTCACACTTTGTCACTAAATTATGGGCATCATTAAATAACATGGGCCAGTAGTATCCCCACCGGAGGACTTTCTTGGCCAACGTCCGCGAGCCAATATGGCTGGCACAGGCCCCATCGTGAAATTCGCAAAGAATATAGTCAGCCTGGACTGGATCAAGGCAGCGAAGACTCGGCTGTAAGTATGACTGACGGTACAGGATTCCGTCGTGGAGTGTATACTTCGGCGCCTTAAGAATTATCCGCTGAGCGGGTAACTTATCATCCGACAGTGTACCATCCTGGAGATAATGGATGATTGGGGTCATCCAATTGGGACTGTTCTCCGTTAATACAAAAACCGTCGCCTCATGAATGGAAGGGTGGATAGCATCTTCGACGATTATGTCCGGAGACAGGTTGCTCGGGACCGCGGAGGCCATTTTGCTAAGAGCATCAGCTTGAACATTTTTTTTTCGAGGCACCTGCTGGATATCAACCGAAGCAAAAGTTGACAGAAGCTTAAGTGTCAAAGTGAGGTACCTTTTCAACGTATCATCCTTGGCTGCATAGGTGCCTTTAATTTGACTAAAGACCACCTCGGAGTCCGTGAAAAGCTGAATATGTGAAGCTGCAAAGGATCGAGCGAGCCGGAGCCCAGCAAGAACTGCCTCATATTCCGCTTTCTTGTTGGTCACCTTGAACTTAAATCGCAAGACATACTTGATTTCGACACCATCGGGGCCAATAAGAAGGACCCCAGCGCCACTGCCTCGGGTCGCAGAGGCACCATCCACGTATAAGTGCCACTTGCGGGCTTCAGTTTCGAGATCGGAGTGAGTAGGAGGAGTGGCATATGCAGTCGAATCGGAGTCAGTAAATGGTGCTTCTACCAAAAAATCCGCAAGGGCTTGGCCTTTGATGGCCCGGCGCGGTAAAAATTGAATATCATATTCCCCGAGTTCGATGGCCCACTTAGCCAGACGCCCTGACACATTGGGCTTAACGAGAAGTTGGCGAACGGGGTGATTAGTGAGAACCCTGATGTCACGTCCCTGGAAATAAGGCCGTAGGCGGCGGGCCGCCATGACGAAAGCCAATACTGTTTTTTCTACCACAGAATACCGGGTCTCCACCCCTTGAAGTGCTCGGCTCACGAAATACACGGGTTGCTGACTCCCATGATCCTCGCGGACGAGGGCTGCGCTAATTGCTTCCTCGGCAGATACCAAATATACATAAAGGGGCTCTCCAAGAACAGGCGCGGACATAGTTGGCAACTGCTTAATGTGTTGCTTTAAAGCCTCAAAGGCCTCGGTGCACTGCGGAGTCCACTCAAATTTCTTTGCCTGACGCAAAATTTTGAAGAATGGGAGCTGACGCTCCGTGGCTTTAGATAAAAAACGATTTAAGGCCGCGAGACCGCCGGTTGGACACTGAACATCCTTCACCGTCTTTAGCGGCTGAAGATCCAATACATCTCTGATTTTGGCCGGGTTTGCCTGGAGACCATGCTGCGAGACCAAGTATCCTAGAAATTTACCTGAGCCAACGCCAAAGGTACACTTGGCCGGATTGAGGCGAAGATTATAGCGTCGCAACGCGCTCAGCGTCTCGGCAATGTCCTGTATACATGTGGTGGGGGAAGAACTTTTAATAACAAGATCGTCAACATATACTTCAACATTTCGACCGATTTGATCTCGGAAGACGTGGTCCATATGGCGTTGGTAAGTGGCTCCCGCATACTTGAGCCCGAAGGGCATTTTTTTGAAGGCAAAACACCTGAAGTCAGTGATAAAGGCCGTTTTGAGGGCATCACGGCGATCCATATGAATTTGATGGTATCCCTTGTATAAATCTAAAAAGCAAAGTGCCTTGTGCCCAGTAATGGCCTCGGCTTTTTGGTCGATGGGGGGCAGAGGGTAACAATCCTTTGGACAGTGCTTATTGAGGTCAGAGAAATCAACGCACATTCTCCATGCCCCGCTGGACTTTGTCACCATCACGGGATTAGAAAGCCAGGACGGATAGTGTACTTCAAACAAGATGTGTGCGTCTAGGAGCTGTTGAACTTCGGTTCGGATGGCTACGTTCCTCTCCGGAGCAAATTGCCGCCATTTTTGTTGTATGGGCTTCACGCCGGGGTCAATATTTAACTTATGAGTAATGAAGTCCGGAGAGACCCCCGGCATATCCAAGGGAGACCACGCAAAAACTTTAGAATATTCGCGTAATGTTTGGATGATGGTATTATGTAGCAATGGGGTGTCTACAGCGCCGGCTGTAACAGTCTATTCCGGTTTAGCCGGGTCGACCGGTACCTTAACAGTATCGTCCCCGAGTGATGCAGACGAATCCGCGGTAGGGGCCGAGGTGGCTACTTGAAACTATGGCTTGGGAGGAACCTTCGTTGTCTTTTTAAGTGTTACATACATGCACTCTTTAGAGACCCGTTGATTGCCACGGATGGCCACCTTGCCATGGGGTGTAGGAAACTTTAGTGCGAGGTGGTATGTGGAACAAACGGCCTTCGCTGGGTGAGCCAATCTCGGCCCAAAATCATGTTGTATGGAGATGGAGAATTGACCACATAAAAATCGACGAAGATGGTTTTTATTGCTGGATAAGTACCGAGCGAAGCAGGAAGGTTGATGATTCCTTCAGGTCGAACCTCACCCTGAGTGAAGGTCTGTAACGGCCCGGGGGCCGGTCGAAGTTGTTCACGAGGGACGCCCATTTTCTGGAAACAATCAGCGAATATGACGCTAATTGCGGCTCCATTATCGATGAAAACTCGTTTTATCGTAATATTAGCCACGGCTATATCGATTACGATGGTATCAGTATGCGGGGTGAGCTCGGGAATAGGATCTGCATCAGTGAAACTTACAGTTTCAGATTTGTGGAGGCGTTTGTGGTGTGGCTCCTCGGGAGGAGGCATGCGCGCTTCCGCCTTCAGGGCACATCGGGAAGTCTCGGTTGGAATGGCCCCATAGATCACATTTATAACGTGGTTGGGCGGATTGTCTCCAGGTCCTCCATGAGAAGGCGGTTGCGGCAACAACTTGGGTTGTTGACGACTTCCCCGGTCTTGCCGAGCATAGTTGTTGTACCCCGACCTGTTATTCTGCCACTGAGGTCTGTTTTTTCGTGGGCCTCAGTCGTTGTAGCCTCCGCGGCTTTGTTGTGAGCCTCCATTTTGGTTTGATTGAGACCTGTCCTCGGTCCGAGCTACATATTGCCGTAAGAAACCCCTCTTCAAGCAATCTTCAATTTCTTTTCCAAGTTCGCGACACTCTTCGGTGTCATGTCCATGATCATGGTGGTCGCACACCACTTGTCACGGTTACGTTTCTTTGCCGGAGCAGTCATCCGTGGGCACGGTCGCAGATCATTCTTGTGAACAGAAATAATTTATGTCCTTGATTTTGTAAGCGGAGTGAGCTGAGGGATATCTCCGCGAGGTTCCAACGTCCTCTGCTTAGGCGAGTGAAGGCACTAGGCCGGGTACTGGTCCCGGGTTATGTTTTATCCGATTACCGTTTGATGGCATGTTTCTCGCGCTTGCGGCGGGTTTGCTCCTCAGCCTTGGCGAACCTGCATACAATGCTGAAAAGAGCCCGGGTCGTAGTAGGAGGGTTTCGGACAAACTCGATGTAAAGAGGCCAGGGGCAAAGGCCATTCATAAAGGCATTGATGATAACATCATCAGACCGGCTGCCAACTTTAAGGCTTTCTGCGGTAAAGCGATCGAGAAATTGGGTAACAGCCTCCCCATCTCGCTGTTCCAGATTCATGAGATCGGCCAAAGTGGCCATGGGTTTTGCTCACGTATGAAACGTGCCCAAAATTGCTCGGCGAGATCCCGAAAAGAGGTAACACTGCCCCGGGGTAAAGAATCGAACCAAAGTCTGGCTTCGTCTTGAAGATACTCGGGGTACACAAGTGGTGAGGTGTACAATTGCGATTGAACATAGCGTACTTGAAGGCATTTAGAAAATTACTGGGATCTCCGGTGCCGTTGTAGACGGACACAGGGGGAAGCTTGAACCCCTCGGGGAGTGGGGTAGCAAGAATCTCCTCGGAGAACGGGGTGATGATCTCCCCGTCGGCATCGAGGCCCAACACCTTGTCAAGCTCCGCGGCAAACTGAGCTTGTTCTTGTTCCAGAGGATCCAGTACACGGGATTTGTCTAAACGAGCGTGCTTTGGTGCATCTACAGGTCTACGACGATCCACGTCTTCGTGGGCGTAACGGGGTCTCGACCCGTTACAGCTACGGTTGTCCGCTGGAGAGGCTGATCGCTGTCGAAGGCGATCATGTCTTGCTCGTTGAGGTGGTTCTTCATCCAATTCGCGTGATAGATCGCGGGGCGGATTTCTCACACCCTGGTCGACGCCATTGTTGGCGCGTTCACCGGAGTGGGCGCGCCGATTATTCCATTCTTGGAATAGAGCGGCATGCTCCCGGAGAAAGGCTTGTTGCACCTGTGACAATTTAGGGGCAGGTTGAGGATTAACTTGCGCCGGGTCGTTGGCAGGGGGGAGATTCTGCATGTTAACGTGCTCCGCAGGCGGATCTTGATTCTGTTGACGGGGCAGGGGATTTTGATCCACAGGAGGATTGCGACGGGACCGGGTAGGATTAGCAGATCGGCGAGTATTCACCATAGCGGTCGCGATGACGCTGAAGTATACTAGGATTTTCTTTCAAATTGTTCCCACAGACGGCGCCAATTGTCAAAGCGCAATCCGCTAATCCAAGGAATTCGAAGTAAAGTACGATTCACAATGCTACCAAATGCAAGAAAAGTAAAGAACACAAGGTATACGTGGTTCGATCCGGAGATCTACGTCCACGGGTGGAGGTAATCACCTGCCGAGGTGTTTTTTTCACTATCTTCCTGTCAATCTTACTCGTTACAGTTTTAGAGTGCAAAGTGCCAACCTTTAATCTGAGTACAATTCTACTATATATACTATACAATTCAAAACCCTAACTAAATCCCTACAATTGCGCCTATCAAATCTGCATGGAAGTTAGGAGGAGATAATGGGGATCTCAATTCCGAAATATGCCGCGATTGGGCTATGTGTTGGGCTCGCGGTCCTGGGCCCAGACCCGGAGTTGCTGGGCCATACCTATCAATTCCATATACCGCTCACCCGGGAATTACAAAGATGTATCAAGATTTGAGAGGAATATTTTGGTGGGACGGTATGAAGAGAGATGTTGCCGATTTCGTAAAAAAATGTGTCGTTTGTCAGCAAGTGAAAGCTGAACATCAACGTCTCTTAGAATTGTTGAAGTCTCTTGAGATTTGGGAGTGGAAGTGGGAACACATCACTGTGGACTTTGTGGTGGGTTTACCACAATCGGAAAGAGGAAATCATGCAATCTGGGTTGTAGTTGATGGACTCACGAAGTCAGCTCACTTTATCCCAGTAAAGATGAGTTTCAAGATGCACCAGTATGCTCAACTGTATATCCAAGAGATTGTGAAGTTACATGGAGTGCCTGTTTCCATCGTCTCGGACAAAGATACTCGCTTCACATCACATTTTTGGGATAGTCTGCAAGAAGCTTTGCGGCTTATCACCCGCAAACTGATGGTCAGTTAGAAAGGACAATACAAGCTCTCGAGGACATATTGAGAGCCTGTGTTTTGGACATTGAAAATAATTGGGAACGGCTCTTGCCGTTAGTAGAATTTGCTTACAACAACAATTTTCACGCAACAATTGGCATGAATCCATATGAAACGTTGTACGGAAGAAAGTGTAGGTCTCCAGTTTATTGGGACGAAGTTGGTGAGAGAATATTTGAGGCCCTGGTAATGTTAGAAGAGACAATAAAAGTAGTAGAGAAGATCCGGGAAAGTCTTATGCGGATACGCGTAGGAAAGATCTTGAGTTCAGTGTTGGAGAGAAAGTGTTTCTCAAGATAGCTCTGACCAAGGGTGTTATTCATTTTGGTAAAAGAGGCAAGTTGAGGCCAAGATACGTAGGAGGCCCGTTTGAGATTCTTGACCGAGTTGGAAACTTGGCATATCGCTTAGCTCTGCCACCAGCACTTTCAGGTGTGCACAATGTTTTTCATGTCTCTTTGCTGAGAAAGTATGTGCACGATCCGAATCACATTATCAACTACTCAACAGGGGAAGTGAATGAAGATTTGACGTATGTTGAGTACCCTCAAGCGATACTCGTTAGGAAGGTTCACAAATTGAGAAATCAAGAAACGGTTCTTGTAAAGGTTCAATGGAGAAATCATAGTGTTGAAGAAGCTGCTTGGGAACGTGAAGAGGAGTTACGCGCATGATATCCTAATTTTTATAATCATGGTATGTTATTAATTTTTGAGGACGAAATTTTTCCAACGGGGATGGATGTAACGCCCGGGAATTTTTTTCCGTCTATTTATTTATATATTTTATGAATTTTAATTGTCATTTCATTTATATTACCCTGATCCTTTTTATATGATAAATATTTTATAATTGGACTGCCTAGTCCAAATAAAATAGCATTGACCCATTTACATACATTCATTTCATCCATACTAATAGGTGGGCCCAACAGCTTAGGCCCAATTAGCAATTGAATTTTCTTTTTTAGCCCAAAGATCAATAATACTAGATAGAGTTTTTGAACCGCAGATTTTTCTTCAACCTGTTGGAACGTGTGTATGAAGGTGGCGTTAGTGGGATTATGGGAATTAGAAAGAATAACTGTATATAGTATTCTTATAAATACCAAATCCTTATTCTGGTTCTCGTTTCACATTTTTCCAAAACAATGAAAGGTAAAAATCTTGTCTTATTCCTTCGTGAACTTTGATTTCTTTATTCCGACGTTCATTGGCTCTGAACCTGTCCACCTCTATTCCACCAAATATTTTTGTCCTTTTTGAGGATCACCATTCTTCACTCAAACACCAAAATCCAAATTAAGATAGTAAATTTTTTTTTTTTTTTTAAACCTGTAATTACAATTCGACGAAGAAGAAGAAAAGTTTTGAGACTGCTGCTCTTTGTACCACCGTACTACCCCAGATCAGATTGTCCCACCACGACGGCACCCGAGTTGCTGTTGTCGCCAATTGTCCAAGTCTGGTGTAAATCCTCCACCAGTCGGTCTCGCCGAAGATCAATTGCCGACCTTATGAATGGGGACTGATCCGGTCTGGTTTCTTCATGTTTGCAGAGATGGGGCAGACGGCGAAGAAATTGTCAGGGAGATGGAGAAGTTGATAACTTAGGAAGACATAATTGGATTGATTCTCCCATTTCCAGCCTTAAAGGATTCGAAGCCCATTTGCTTTTTTTTTTTTTTTTTTTATCCAACGATGAGCCCACAAACCATCAACCTCATTTTCTTATTTAATTCCACAGGCCCAAAACCCATCAGCCACTATCCATAATTTTGTACCATCCTTAAATAAGTCAACTCTCCAATCATTTTCATTATTAGTTCTTTTCTCTTTCTTTAATTCATTTTTCTTCTTATTAGTTAGTTTTCATGGCTTGATAACAAAATATTTACATATTTTACCTCTTTATTTAAAATATAGGAATCGAGATGTGTGAGTACGGGCCTAGGACTTTGGACTAATTCAAGCATTTACATATCACTCATCACACTTTTCTAGGTGGGGCTCCTAATTGTTTATTGGTTTAATTATAATTACTTGACTGTATACGTGTGCTTTTATTTCTTATTATTACTTGCCAATATAAGTGATTTACAATTCGCTACTTGCCAATACAAGTTTTGCTTATTGTCATTATGCTACTTGCCAATACAAGTTTAGCCCATTATCAGTGTGCTACTTGTCAATATAAGTTAGCTCTATGTGTCTTGTCAATACAAACGCATCATTTTAATAAATGTTACATTGTATGCCTCTTTGTCTTTATGATTATTGTAATAAACTGTGACTCCCACGAGCTATAAGAAGCTCACCCCAACCAATTATTGATCCTCAGGTAGAAATAGAGAGAGTGATTGATGTTGAGACGAAGCCGGGGAGGCATATGGTGGTATCAATTTAGTAATGAAACTTTATTTAAATTTGGTATTGGATTATTTGAACTGGATTGTTTATGTTACTTGGAGTCAATTTATTTTCGTATATTTTAATAATTGTTAGGTGAATGTTAGGATATTTTGTGAGTTGTTAGTATATTTGTTGTTAAAATTTTAAATATATTTCATTACATTATATGATTTTCAATTATGATTTCCCATAATAAGTGTATACTTAGGAAATAAATTTCAATTAAGTTATTTTATGTTTAAGTTTATAATAATAATAATAATAATAATAATAATAATAATAATAATAATAATAATAATAATAATAATAATAATAATAATAATAATAATAATAATAATAATAATAAGTAAGTATATTAGTGATTTATGCTAGGTCTAATTCAATTAAATCACATGTTTAAGTTGTTTTAGTTAAAATTGCTTTATTTATATTCCCCTGCAAATAATTGATATTATGTATAAAATCTTCAAGGATTCTAAAGTATGCATATTTTCAAGTTATTTTTAATGTATCTTAATTAGTATATATTAGGATATGACAAATTGAAGACTTTATATAATAATTTAGTAATGGCTTGATTTAAAAAATAAAAAAATAAAAATTGTTTCTAAATAAATTAACTAAACATTTTGCTATTTTATCATTACTTAAATTAGTCTAGAAAATCGGGATGTTACAATAAATCTGTGTTTAGCTCTTATCATGGTTGGCTAAATTTCTTTAATCTAGGTTTAGAAAGTAGATTATGAGTGATTAGTAATTTTTACCCAATTATTTTAATCCTATATTATGTTATTAGTTGATTAACTGTTTAGCAATTTACTGGGGATTAAATTGGAACCAAGAGGGGAGATTTGATCCGAGATCACATTAATTGACATGATTAAACAATAGAACCGAGGTTTGAGCTAATTGTGGAAATTTTGGTCTTATGATCGATTGGGAGTTGTATTTGATTAACCAATCGTAGACCGCGATTAATCATATACAATCAACACGTAATTGGCTCCGAGAGGGGGTCCTGCATATAATTCTGATCGTTTCCTAATACATAGCATTTGGTTTAAAGGTTGAATTGATCGGGATAATAATTGTTAATTACCCTTTATTGAAATCTAATCCCAGATTATCTTTATTAATTATTTAATCCTTATAATTTGTTCTCTAGTCTTACTTGTTTATTTTAATTAGTTCTTAAAATATCAATAAAACCAACCACTCGATCGTCTAGTTAGCCATTAAAATGCTTATTTCGATTTGTCTATCCGATATCGAGCCGATTCCTCGTGGGATCGACCTTTTACTCGTTTAGTACTATTATTGACGCCGTACACTTGCGGTTGCTCAATTTTAGTTGCAAAAGCTAAGTTTAGTGTCAAGTTTTTTTTGCCGTTGCTGGGAAACCGATAACGATAGCCGGATAGTGTTGTTATAAGCATTTTGTGATACTCTAGAATTCTTTTTTTATTTTATATATATATATATATATATATAATTGAAAAAGCTTGAAAAAAATGTGTATTCTTTTCTTTTGATCATTGATTCTCGTTGTTGGGGCTAAAACTTGTGTTATTTTGCGAGATCATTGGAGAAAGTCATAATGAGTTTGAGAAATGAAATATTGCAACAGATGATGAAGATTATAGAACAACAACAACAACAACAACAATAGATTCATTCTCTTAAAAACTGGATGTATACTATTCATAATCAATCATTGCAGAAGGCTACAAATTCGTCTTGTTATCAATGGTTTCCAAACATACCAATTGTAGAAAGAGTTGCAGTTGAGCCAGCAGTAGTCAGTAGAGATGGATCTGGGATCTCAAATACAATCTTTGAAAGATTAGTTGGATACGATTATTGTGAGCCAACAACATAAGAGCCAACTTGATAGTGAAGCTAATCCAGATGAACAAGTTCTGGTTGTCGACGAATCCGAGAATGAAGAGTTCTTTGAGGAGAAGTTGTGTGAGGGGGTTGAAGATAGGAATCAAGAAGAAATTCACATGCAAAATCCTCAAGAACAAATGCCGACTATTCCACATGAGTTGATGGAAACCGTTGATGAAGACTTCTCTAATGAATGCTTGCTGGAGGCAACAACGAGGATAGTGAAGATTCAAAATAAAGGATACTTCATCATATTGACCCAGGGAGTTTAATTTCTTTATGTCCTTTCACCGAGTCAAATTATGATTATTTGTGTGATTGGCGTGCAAGTTTTAAGTTTTCATGTCTCTATAATTTTAGAAAACTTGCATCACAATTGGGTATGGAACATATTTTTTTTAATAAATATAAGGCCCATAATGTTGTCATAGATCTTTCTTGCCATGGTTGCATTAAAGATACACAAATCATACTTGAGCAAACAAAAGCATGGCAAGAGAAACATTTCTTTTTAGATCCGGGATAACATTCATGAGGCAATGTATAGATGCATATTGCTCATTAAATTCAACACATGACTCAAATATAGTTTGAAGGAGTCTAATTGTGAATCGTTGGAGTTTTGTAGGCCATCTCTCCTATTAACTATGCCAAATGGAAACATCTACCGGACAAGAAGCATTTTTTGGACAGCGAGGGGATGCCTAGGCCTCTCGACAGCGCGGAGATGCCATAGCCATTGTAAACCAAATAATGACATTGGAGGGATCATTTGCCAATGTCATCGCAGCCTCGACGACCCATTCAAAAGAACATCGTAGGGTAATCCGACGTCGCCCTTCCCTTAGGGGGAGTTTGTAAGTACATCCGCTCCAGTTTTCACTTTTTAAACTATTTTTGTGCTCTTGGAATATAGCTAAAAATAGTTTGAGGGGGTTGTGGTTGCGAAAATGATTGAGTTTGCTTGGGTTTGTTTAATGCCTTCTCCTTGCATCTACCGAATGTTTGAACCTTGTTTTTGGTTGATTAGGTTGCTTAGATTAGTAGTTTATATTTTGGATTTTGTTCGTTGATGGTTGATTAATTCCTGTAATGTTGATCTTGAAAAAAAATTGTGATGAGTTTTGAAAAAGAAATTCAATACCTTTCTTGAAAGAGGAAATATTAGGTTGATAGGGTATTGGAAGTGTTGTCAATGATGATACACAAACTTGTGTTTTGATTGAAAATGTGACTTATGCACATACTTGTTTTGGAACAAAGAGAGTAATCATAATATATAGCCGGTGAGCTTTTGAGCCAAAATGAGGAACTCCTATTTTTGGAGTTCAATATTTCCTTGGATTGTGTGATGTTGATAATATGCATAGTACCTCTAGAACTTGCCTTGAGTCTGCTTGAAATCATGATGTATATTTATGAGCATTGAAAATGATTTTAGGCGATCGTTGATTATAACATGTTTTGAGCCTTTAAATCATCTTCCTATCCTTTTTATATGAATTATTTCTAGTTAGCCAAGTTGAGCTTGTAGCCTTGTCCTTGATAGCTAAAAATTATAAGTCATATCCGCCTTTTAAGCCTTTTCCCACTCTCGGATCGAATGAGTTGAGGGAGGAGGTTGGAAGGTAGATAGGAGTGAGGGTTACAAAAACGATGAGAGTGAGACGATGAATACAAAGTTGGGAAGAGAAGAGAAAAATAAAATGAAAGTCGAGCGTGGAATTGGAAAGTAACAAAAACAATCTTAGATGGGATCCTTTTGACCTTTATCAAAAAAAAAAAAAAAGGAAAACAGGTCGAAAAAGGTCATTAGTTCGTCCGAAAAAAATATGTACATTTCATTTCGATTGAATGTTTATAGTTTAAGATAAAAAAAATGAGTCAAAAGAATCCCGATAGAGCTTACTTTGATTGAGTGAGAAGTCATTTATTTTCTTACTCACATTTTATGAAAAATAGTTGGTTGTGGTGATTTGGAGAAGGTGAAAGAAACATAGAAGTGTTGTAAAGGTGAAAAGGGAGCGGGTGTAAAACTTATGTGAGGTCTAGTTGAGTACAGCTTAATCGATCCAAGTTAAGTCTCTACACCCAAACATATCTCACCTAGTCCAAAAAGACAACATTACAATCATAACAATTGACCTGTCTGATTCTTTACTCGTAGTTTTCAAAACCGATGGAGAGATGAGACAATAAGCAAGCATATGATAGGGCATGCATATGTATACAACTAGAGCGATACACAACCCTGTTATATACATTTGAGTACTTGAGTGATACACTTATCTGTGAGGATATTATGATGATTTAACAAGTTCCTTAACTTGTAATGTTGCATAGATGGAATGTGTTTTTGGTCTGAGGCATACACTTCCAAGTAAAACCGAAAATACCTATATGTTTTCCTCCAATTGAGAAAGAACATCCTCATCCTTTTGTTCTTATTTTCTCGGGAACGAGCAAGGTTTTAGTTTGAGGGGTTTGACAAACGAGATTTTTGGTTATGCAAACACGCTTAGAATAGAGATTTTATCGTAGATTTGTGTATTCTAAGCTCTCGTTTGTCATATAATTCCTATTTTCTTTCTTTCACGGGAAAAACTAGGTTTTGAGTATTTTGTAGGTAAAATAGGTTAAAAGTACAATGAACATAAAGGAGTGGAAGAAATGAGGGTGAAAGAGCAAGGGATAAGAATGTCAGGCGAAAAGAGGCAAAAAAGCAAAAGTCCAAACTGACACACCTTTGGTATTTTGAGCATATCTTGAGATATACATATCCAATGGAGGTGAAATTAGCGGCATTAGAAAGCCAACCAACTTTGCTAGAGAGAGGAAAATCCAAATTAAGAACTAACGACCTCGAAAAATGACTTTGAAGTTGGACTACAGGTGTAGTTTTGGCATTGCACGACCCGTGCAATAAAACATAAAATCCACTAATTTTACGGTCTTGCACGGTCATGACCGTGCACCCTTGCACGGACCATGCAAGGCCTCCGGAATTTGATGGGCTTGAGCTCATTTATGTGATTTTTTATCCCAATACCTTAAAAAAGCCTTCGAAGGTGTATAAACACCCTACCACTTCGGTTTTTAGGGTATCATTCATCATTTGTATAATTTCTAGAGAGGGAAATTAGATAACAAAAGAAGGGGAATTGAATTTGAAGATCAGAATCAACATTAAAATAGGTTTTATCTTTCCATTTTCATTTAATATTTGTATGAACATGATTATGTCTATATATTTGTGTTTAGCTCTTATTATGATCATGGTTGGCTAAATTTCCTTAATCTAGGTTTAGAAAGTAGATTATGAGTGATTAGTAATTTTTACCCAATTAATTTAATCCCGTGTTATATTATTAGTTGATTAACTGTTTATAATGCTTGTTAAATGATTTGGCCAATTGTTTAGCAATTTACTGGGGATTAAATTGGAACCGAGAGGAGAGGTTTGATCTGAGATCACATTAATTGACATGATTTAACAATAGAACCGAGAGGTTTCAGCTAATTGTGGGAACTTTGGTCTTATGATCGATTGGGAGTTGTATTTGATTAACCAACCGGAGATGGCGATTAATTATATACAATCAATACGTAATTCGTTCTGAGAGGGGGTCTTGCATATAATTGTGATTGTTTTCTAATACATAGCATTCGGTTTAAAGGTTGAATTGATCGGGATAATAATTGTTAATTACCCTTAATTAAAATCTAATCCTAGATTATCTTTATTTTAATTAGTTCTTAATATATCAAGAAAAACCAACCACTCGATCGTCTAGTTAGCCATTAAAATGCTTATTTCGATTTGTCTATCCGATATCGAGCTGATTCTTCGTGGGATCGACCTTGTACTCGCTTAGTACTACTATTGACGTCGTACACTTGCGGTTGTTTGATTTTAGTTGCAAAAACTAAGTTTAGTGTCAACAGCTAATAGTTTAATTTCAGTCCCTAATTAATGTTTGAGCCCTAGTTTGATGAACTCGTAATTCTTACGGTAATTACTTTTGGATTATATTTTTGAACTTTTTATGCTATTCGATTTAATCGTTCTTATATGTGGAATATCAATTTAGAGTACCTATATTAATTGACCACGTATTAACAGCTAGCATATTTTTATAATACGTAATCATTGTGATTTTATACCTATTGGTAGCAAATAGTGAATTAGTTCGCTAGGTAACATAAATCAGGGTTGATTGGACTGCGCTTGTGAGTCCAATACTTTTTCTAGCCTATTCCTATTACTTTAATGTGTTTAGCCAATTAGATCTAAAGAGCTTATTTTAGATTGTTTGGTTAAATAGATTAATCAAAGAGCTTATTTTGGTTAATTAAAATTAAAGGATAATTCAGATCAACAGAGCTTATTGTTGATTTAGGGGTAGAAGTTCTGGGATTAATTCAAAGGTAGTTGCATTAATTACAAGGGTTAATCAGACTAGGGTGATAACTAGATTAGGAGCTATGATCTTTTATATATTTTATTTAAATCACTTTTATTGCTTATTTTTAATTCATTCTTCTAGATTAATAGTTTAGTTAGTAAAATGAAATCAAACTCCCTCCTTTTATGTTCTTGTTTGTTCTAATTAATTGAGACATAAAACACGAATAATCAGACTGCTTCTTGTGGGATCGACCCTGACTTACCACTTCTACAAATTATAAGAGGAAAGTTAAGGATATTAATTTTCGTGACTCGACAGCGCGGTCAAATTTTGACGCCGTTGTCGGGGAGCGGTGTAATATTAATTATGTTTTTATTAATAATCATCAGTAGTTAATTTAGAATTAGTTTAATTATATTTTAGTTGTTGATTTTGAGTATCTTGTCTTTCCTATAAGTTTTTCAATTTGAGTTTTTTTTTTTTTCAATTTAGTTATATAGTTTAACTATTGATCTTGATTGTTTCCCTTTCCTGTAAACAATTGTTTTAGAAGCATGTGTCACACTAGGTCACCTAGTGTGACACCAAACAGTCAAGTTTTTTCCTTTGTTCTGTTATTTTAGTTTGTGTTTTTTTTATTAGTATTTTTTAGTCTTATATTTTAAGGAAGTGTGTGTAGGTAGAGGCTTATATTGATTCTAAAAGATCATGGCTGCAACTCAGATCTTGAGGGAGCTTGCCACATTTGCCATTACTCAACAAAAAAATTGCATTATTTTTCCTGAGACTACTGGTAATACAAATTTTGAGCTTAAATATGATGTTATTAACTTGTCGCCTCTGTTTCGTGGTTATGCAGGTGAGGACCCATATAAACGCCTCAAAGAGTTCCATGCGGTTTGCTCAAGCATGAAGCCTGCAGGGGTGACCGATGAGCAAATTAAGCTTAGGGCTTTTCCATTTTCATTGAAGGACATGGCGAAAAATTAGTTGTACTACTTGACAGAATCTATCACCACATGGGCTCAGATGGAAAGGTTATTCCTACAGAGGTACTTTTCTGCATCTCGAAGAACAAGTATACTGAATGAGATAAGTGGTATAATGCAGATTCAAAAAGAATCTCTTTATGAGTCCTGGGAGCGCTTTAAGAGATTGGTCGCAAGTTGCCAACAACACCAATTTAGTGAGCAATTGATAATCCAATATTTTTATGAGGGCTTGACAATGATGGACCCTAACTTGATAGATGCATCAAGTGGTAGATATTTATTCGATAGAACTTCATATGCAGCAAAAACATTAATTAAGAATATGGCGACAAATTCACAGCAATTTGATACCCTAAGCGCTAATTAATTCAGTGAATGAGGTTAGGCCATGTTGAATATGTAACACATTCGAGCATATTACAATTCATGTCCGATTTTCTTTGAGGGACACAAGAGCGAAGGGTGGAGTGATCACTGAATCTAAGATATGGGAATCAACAGTCGTCCCAGCCCGTGAAGCAATCTCGTCAGCAACAATAGCGTGGATCATACTACCTGAGGCAATATGCTGAACCTGCTCCCTCATCGACATTGAGGAGATGATGAAAACTCTGACTTCGAACACACTGCAATTACAGAAGGATATTCAATCAAGTATTAAAAATATGAAGACACAAATAAGTCAGTTGACGACAACAGTGGACAGCCTCGAGTCCCAAAACGGTGGGAAATTACCATCTCAGCTAGAAATTAATTCGAGAAATGTCAGTGCTATTACTCTAAGAAGTGGGAAAAAGCTTGAAGAGCTTAAAAAGCCAAGCATGTATTGGAAAACGAAAAACGAGGGGGAAAATCTCGCTAAATAGCATGACACTAGGTCACTCAATGCCGACATTCTCCCAAAAGAAAGGCTACTGTACAAACTAACACTGGGCCACCTAGTGTCGAAACCGACATGGGGTCACCTAGTGTCAAATGGCAGACCAGCGGAAATCAGATTACGGAGGTTTCGAAAAGTAGAGAGCAACATTCCACTGTTTGATGAAGCCAAGGATGTTTCGGGATATTTTTCAAAATCTATTCCCTCTAAAGTACCTTTCATTGAGTTCTCAATGTTGGAAGAAGTACAAGGGCTTAAGTTTGGCAGAAGGTTGAATATGCCAATTCTCGATGTGCCTTCTTTAAGACCAATTCCAAAACCCCCTTGGTGTGTTTATTGAAAGTGACACTATAAGCTTGGCATCACCCTCCATCACCACATTGACTCGGGCGATGTCTTTACTAAACCCTACACTATTTCCTTCTTTTTGTTAAACTATCTTTATTGAGTTGTTAAATAACTTGTATTTGTAGTTTTTAAGTTTGGGGGCATTTCGAGTGGTTTAGGCTTGCTTAGTGCATTTCATGCATTGTATTTTCATTTAGTTTACATTTATGTAAGTTTCTACATTTTTGAAGTTACATGCGAGTGTGAATTAATTGTTGTTGGCTAAAATTATGTGTACAAAAGTCGGGTGGTTAAATGAGAAACACATATTCTGGTTAAAATTGGTGAATTTTAACACCCCCGAATCTTTGATAAGTAATTGAATAGTATTGCAATAGTTTGAATCATGTAAACGAATGTGATTTGGTCCATCGAGCATGTTTGGATTGTTATCGTTGTTAATCTCTCGTGATTTTTTAGAAATAAAAATTGAGTTGGAGTTTGAAGATTGAGTAGTTGTAGAATTACCCCCCGGAGGTTGGAAAATAAAGTTATGGGTAATGGAGTGTAGTATAATTTATTTATTTATTTTTTATGTAAAGATGGTGAGGGGCTGAATCAGCTGCCTGCTTTTAGGGGTCCTAGTGTGAAGAAAAAGAAAAAATGAAAAGAAATATCTCAAATTAATAATAGCAAACTAGGACCAAACTAGAAGTGGTGAGGAACTGCCGACCTCACCCAAATAAGAAAAAAAAAAAAAAAAAGAGAAGAAAAAAAAGAATAAAAGGGGTGCTTCTCGCTACAAAATCGGATTTAATTACCAACTCAACAAAAGAAAAAAAAAAAAGAAAAAGAGCCTTAATGAATCAATAACCAATTGCACAAAAAATTGGACTGCAGTGCCTTTTTGCTAATAAGTTAGGGGACAAGTTTGATTTAGTATAGAATTGGTGTGTTCTTGAAAGAGATGCGAATGTGCTTATTTCTACCAAACATGAAAGTCTCGTGTGACTAGTAAGGTGTCTGAGCAAGTGTCTCCCATGATTTTATCCCTTCGTGTGCTTTAATTCTAAGTTGCTTGGGGATAAACAACAATTTAAGTTTGAGAGGATTTGATAGATAGGAAAATGTGTACAAATTTAGAGGTTAAGATTGTATTTTCATTTAAGTTTTGGTTATTGCACTTATCATTTTTCTATCTATGTGATTTTCTTGGTCCGAATTATTTGATTGCTCTTTTAGAGTGTATTTTAATAGAATTGAAGATTTTTCGGATCAAGACGAAGGGACATGGATCAAGTTGGTCCTGATACTGGGTGACCCAGTGTCAAGCCCATCATTGGACTTTAATTCCATCATGACCATAACAAGAGATTCTGAGCCCATTAAGTCAAAATGCCCATGAAAGGAGAATCACAAGAAAGGACCCTACATGGGGCCTTATATAAAGGATGAACATGCATTCACAAAAGGCACTGGGGAATGAAGTAACCAATTGGAGGCGCATATTAGTTCAAGAATTGACTTTTCGGTTTCTTTAATTTTTATTTTTAATTTAATGTTGGATATATTATTTATGTTTTTGAATGCCGATATGTGCGGCTAATAGTTTAATCAGTCCCTAATTAATGTTTGAACCCTAGTTTGATGAACTTGTAATTCTTACAATAATTGCTTTTGGATTATATTTTGGAACTTTTTATGTTATTCGGTTTAATCCTTTTTACATGTGGAATATTAATTTAGATCAATCACCTACATTAATTGACCACGTATTAACAGCTAAGGTATTTTCATAATACGGAATCATAGTGATTTTATACCATTGGTAGCAAATACTAAAGTAGTTCGCTAGATAACATAAATCAGGGTTAATTGGACCGAGCTTGTGAGTCCAACACTTTGTCTAGCCTATTATCCTATTACTTTAATCCGTTTAGCCAATTAGATCTAAAGAGCTTACTTTAGATTGTTTGGTTAGATAGATTAATCAAAGAGCTTATTTTGATTAATTAAAATTAAGAGTTAATTCGGATCAACAGGCTTATCGTTGATTTAGGGGTAGAAGTTCTGGGATTAATTCAAAGGTAATTGCATTAATTACAAGGGTTAATCAAACTAGGAGGATAACTAGATTAGGGACTGCAATCTTTTATATATTTTAGTTAAATCACTTTTATTACTTATTTCTAATTCATTCTTCTAGTTTAATAGTTTAGTTAGTAAAATCAAATCAAGATACCCCCTTTTATGTTCTTGTTTGCTTCAATTAATTAATACGTAAAACACCATTAATCAGACTGCTTCTTGTGGGATCGACCTTGACTTACCAATTCTACAAATTAGAAGAGGGAAGTTAAGGATATTATTTTTCCATGCCTTGACAACACGGTCAATAAAACACATTCATCAGTGGATATAATAGAAGTCGTACAACACCAACGTTCCAAAGCATATCCATGATGAGCACCGAGAATTCGACTTTCATAGTAACACCATGCTTTGATTATAATAATACCGCGTTTAAAGAGAGTGTCTTTGCCAATGAGGAGATCAACCTGAAATAGGGAAAAGAAAACATGTAGATATTAATTTAAAAACTACGAATCCACTTCCCTTTATGCAAAATGAATGAAATTTGTTTTTGTGTACTTTTGACTTTTTTATATAGCATAAAGACAATTTTCAGAAAATAAGAGCTCAAGGAAGAAGGATTGGTGAAAACCACTAACTTGCACCTAAATATACTGTGTTGATACAATGTTTGTTATAAATTCGTATATAAATAAAATAACGCATAGATACTAATGCTTTAGCTTTTGAATTTTAACATAAGCACTTCAATTCTCAAACACTACATATTTTGGTTATAAACAATATTATCACAATCTCGAGTTTTAATTACTTCTTTGAAAGTAGAAACAAGGAGAGCACCCCTTTATTCAATCACATGTAACTTATTCGTGAAAGTTAAAAAAAATATATTTAACTCAATTAATAAAACGACATATTGATTTTTTTTTTTTTTTTTAAATATTTTGAGACAGATGGAGTAATTATTTATAAACTTAGTAGAGCTGTAGGTGGAATTTGACAACAAACACTGAAGCCTATATATCTGAGTACCTACTTTTCAATTTTTTTACGATCTTCGCATAAATTGCTTTGATTGTCTTTCTAATACAAAGTACCTAATCAATGTTAAACAAAATGAAGAGGACCACAAAGTTGTCTGTTTCATCCTCGGCCTCATCATTATCCAAAGCATCATCAATGGTATATGAAAGTCTACATGCACAAATACACACATCAAAAGCAGCAAGAAAAAGGAAATGTTAAGCTCACATGCTAGGCAAAATTAGAGACTTACAGTCATAACCATTTGTGCTGATTGCTTCTGGAATTCCTGAATCACCTTTTTTCTGTTTTGCTGCAACTACAGGATGTTAACATGAATAAACGCATAATGTAGGATGTCATTGAAAAAAGAAAACAGTTTAGTTTTTATAGGGAGAATATCCGCATATTTCAGGTTAACAACTGTAGTTAACCCTATTTTTATCCAATCTCTTCCTCATAATGGAGTTCTTTGTTCTGTTTTCTTTTTCAGCAAAAGAATTTTCAATTTTTTTTTTTTATCCAAGTCCTGTATTACACGATCTACGGATCAATTAAAACAAGGATTATAACTCACATAACAATGTTATCCGAGAAACATAACGATTAATACTGACTTCTTTTCCTATAACTTACGTGTTAGTTTGACTAGAAGCTTGCTAATTTCTCCACGAGGTTGAATAACCAATAAATTTTACTACCCAATTAAAAGATCAAACAAAGTTTTGTTTTTGTACGTAAAGAAATAATCTTCTCACAGATGCAATAAATATGATCTAACTTTTTCTTTTCCAAAGCTATAATCCACGTGACTATGAAAACCTTATCATTCAGAAAATTCCTACAAGATGCACAATATAATATCACCAAGAACTTTCTCCCCAAGCAACAATATTAGTTCTACTACATAAATCAGCATCAGAGACCACCTAAAATAATTTATTCCAACAAGAAAATTAAAATTTTGGTAATTGTATAAACTTAATTAAGGTTGTAATAATATTAGAAAACCATGGAGGAAGCAACAATTTTAGTTATCAATCTTGAGGAGGCACATGAAGAACAACATGTTATACAATTCAGTCAGTACTCTTGATTCAGAGCTATTGATCAAAGATATTCCAAATGAAAGTTCATTTAGAAATGTACATATTTAGGCACAAACAACTAGAGCATTTCAGAAAAATTTCTGAAGACCTCATGCTTTTAAATATCGAAGGAGAGTGGGCCACTGATACAAACCTTTAGCAGCATCATAGCCAAAATTCAAATAATCTTGTTGAAATAACTTGCATATTATTACTACTCCATCAGCACCAGCAACTGAAGCAATGCAAAACGTAGGTGCTTGTTTATAACAAGATGTCAAAACCAGCATATTGCTCCACATAAAACACACTAAACACATACTGAACAAAACATCAAACCTTAGTTAAGAACGTTCACTATAATTTTCAACTCCTCTATTGTTATCCTTTCGGAGAATTCGAATGCATTTCTTTATAGCTATTATTTCCTTGGAACTATTAGGAGAGACCCTCACCACAATTAAATGAATATGTTGTGTTGTTTGGAAGCATCTATTTTTTTAAAGTCAAATCAATCATTATCAGGTTACAAACAATGACAAATGAATACATATAATAAAAAAACTACATACACAAAGTGCACTCTACCAGGGATTGAAGATTATGTGATTAACTATCTTTATTCTATTTGCATTGCAAAGCAGCCCCACGTACAATGTTAATTCACCACAAAAATATTAGAACGATCACTAAATAGTTAGCATTTAAGAAGCGTCAAAATCACAACTTCTATAAGAATAAAATAAAAGTATAAACAAGATTTTTACATGTACAAAGCGCAATCAGCCAGAGACTGAAGATTTCATAATTCACTCTATTTGTTCTATTAGAATTGCGACATAAAAAGTACAATTGTGACTCAACACACCAATATTATGATTAATCAATAATTCGTCGATATTTCTGCAATCCTGCCCAAATTACAATCTCAGATTCTATATAAATAAATAAACAGGAAAAAATAGTCCAAATCCCCAAACATCCATCCAAATAATAAATAGAAAAAAGGCGAATAACAACTCTATTGATAAAGCATTCCCCATCCTTCATGTAGCAAACCCATAATACACAGAAACAGAGGACATAAGAAGTGCAAACACCTTTATAGAACATAATTGTTGCAAAACTATTTTTTCTTTAATCAAACTAGCAATCGCGAGTAAGCCCACACGCTCTCTGTGGCTGGATATCATTTTGAGTTTCTCGTCGCAGATGATCACCATTTTGTCTGCAGGATCCTGAAATTAATGGGAACACACGAAGTCAGTAGAATTCCAACTTTAAATGCACAAATGATGTGTTTCAGCAACAATAAGTAAATATAGATTCTATAAATTTCATAAAAACTGGTGAACGTGAAAATTACTTTTTTTCTTGCACTTTTTACGTTCATAATTTGAGAGAATTACGTATAATTATTTTGTTTATGTGCAAAAATGTGTTCGTTGGTGATTTCAGTTTAATTTTCCTTTTTAATATGATTTGATCCGCTTTTGGATGTTTTTTAGTCGTTTTTTGAAGGTTAGGAAACTTGGAAGAATTTAGAATATCGATCGCATCCATTTTCGTACTATGGCCCACATCATGAGACCCAAATGGGTCGGGGTCAGGCTCGAACTGAAGATCATCAAGCCACGAGAAAAGCTCGTGAAGAAATCGAGCTGAGAAGATGGATAGAAAAGCCCCATGTTGAAGAAGCAAAGAGGACAAGGACAATTGCACATGCTTCATGTTTCATCCCAAAAATCAAGGCCCAAATGAACCTGAATTAGACCTAACAAGAGCCCAAATTAAAGTTCGTCGAGTCATGAATAAAAGTCGTGAAAGGACCGGGTCGAGAAGACGAGAGGAAGAGCTCCGAACGGTGACGGAAGACGATGGCGCGAAGCAGGGCTGGATTGAACCAAACCGTGCTGCACCTACCGGACCGGTAGTTCCTCCTTAGTTGGTCCAGAAGTGCCCCAGTTGAAGCCTCCACGTGTGCCGGTCTGGCAGTCCGCGAACATCGCGAACAAGTTTTTCAGTGTGCTATCTTCGTATTTCGATCATAACTTCCTCGTCCAAGCTTCGATTCAAGTGATTCATGTTGCCACGTGTAGCTTAGGCGAAGATCTATAACTTGTAGTTGAATTCAAAGGATGATTCCAGATGAAAGTTTCCCAAAAATTACGAGAAGGACCAGTCGAGCGCATTCGGGGGTCCCGACTCAACATTTAAGGAGCCCAAGCTATTCAATTGTCTTTTTACTAGTCTACCCTAACTTATCTTAGGAGTTTCAGATGATTCTTAGTGAGGAGTGTGGGAGAAGTCCCTATATAGACATTCCCTCACTCCCATTTTCATTATCTCACCTCATTTTGTAAAAATACAGTTCTATTTACTCTCGCTCTAGG
Organism: Ajuga chamaepitys; assembly: GCA_958295605.1. Lineage (NCBI taxonomy): Eukaryota > Viridiplantae > Streptophyta > Magnoliopsida > Lamiales > Lamiaceae > Ajuga > Ajuga chamaepitys. The sequence goes on from OY282502.1 coordinate 17,467,803, forward strand.
ATTTTTCTCCCTTCTCTCTAGAATAGAACTAGGGTTCTTAATTTTGTTCTTTAGAAACCTATTAGGTTCTCGAGTATTCTTGAAGGATTTTTGTGGCATTCGCTAGAGAATTGGAATTGGAGTAAATACAAGCATTAATTGAAGATTCTCATCATCATTCTAAATCAAGACTAAGCTCTCATCTCTCTTACTTATTATTTCTCTCTGCATTTCTTGCTCTTTAATCTCTCCCTCATTAAATCCTTGGGCCTGGTATTTATTATGGTTGTTGGATGATTTTCATGGACTGTGAGTAGTTATTTCTGGTTTCTAGGGTTGGGAGTAGCCCAACCCTGGAGTTGATTTCTATTATTGACTGTTGATTGAATTTTGGGGATTGTTTGTGATTGGAATCGATATTACTGGTTTGTATAGCTTATATTCTAGGAGTTGCTAACCTCGGGTATATTGGTTCTCCTCGAGGGCCCACGAGGGACTACGCGAGAACCCGAATCGTATATATTGATCTCATTGGATGTCCTAGAGCTTCGTTCCCTAGGAAATATCCACTTGGGGTGGGGATTTTAGGATTAATTAGGTTATCTTCATAATTTACTTACCTTTGGGTCGTAGTAATCCATTATTGTCTTTAATAATTGGAATTAGAGTGAATTACGCAATAATTTGTTAATATGGCAAATCTCTCCTGTTACCCGTTTGGATTTCTAAATTGGAACAAAACCTTCCATCACAATCCCTTAGTTTAATCGGTGATTAGTAGGTGTAAACCCTAGGTTTAAGGTGAAACCATGCGTTAGAAACCCACTTTCTAGTTGAGAGTATCTTTTTATTTAATTTGTTATTTGATTGATGTTTGAATAGTAATTAGTTAATCTCTACATTTCCAATTAGCCTAACTTAAAAAAATCTATAGACCTTCGGTGTGCTCATGAGAGTATTCTCTTGGTGGTTCGATAATCTTTTATACTACCACTGTCACAGGCCGTACGTTTGTGGTTTGAGAAAGGTGTTTGAATCGTAATGATTTAGAGAGCTTTTCGAGACAAGTTAATTGAATCATAATAAGAACATTATAAGAGGGTCTTCATGCAGCTACATAATATATAAAAAATATTCACTGTAAATGATGTTTAGGGCTATGATAATTGATGATGAATTTTTCCCACTAATCAACGAATGCAGCTCAAGGAAATAAGAGGCTTAGTGAAAATAGTATTATATATGCAATCCATCTTTAATTATTATATGGTCCACGGTTTTCCTTCCTAGGCTATGCAAAGAAGAAAAAGTATTAATAGCATATCAAACAATAGGAAAAATAGACTTAGATGGTAATGTTATCTAGTAAGAACTAAAAACTACAACTACAGGAGAAGTTTTATTTGCTACTATGAAGGCGGAGATCATTTTTTATTCTTCGAATTTTAACTGCATGTTCAACTCTTACACGATGTTAATAAGAGTGATGGTTCCCGATTTCCAGTTTCCAGCCTGTTTCACGACGTACGATGTGGTTAAGGGGAAAAAAATTAAGGTTCCTAAAGCACAACAGTAACTCTTGACAAAAGCTTTTGTCATCCAATATGTTTTGGGGAAGTATAAATGGTAACCAAAACTAATTAATCCCTGTTGTATGCATAGAGCTGTCAAAATGAGCCCGGCCCGATGGGCCAGTCCGAAAAAAAAATTAGATTGGCTCGAGTTCTTTTGGCCCGAAAAAAAATTAGCTCGACTTGGCCCGACCCGAGCAGTCCGACGGGCCCGATGGGCCAAATGGCCTGACTTTATTTTTTCTCTTTTTTTATTATTATTTTTTTATTTTTCCTTCAATTAAGTTTTAGAGGGAACACTCCCTCCATATTTTTTGAGTGGAAATTTGTGTGTCTACTTTTAATATTTGTTATTTTGTGTTGTGTAGAACTTGAAGTTCTAACTTTCTAAATGTATTTGATTTCATGTACGGTGAATTTGTAAGTTTGGAATTTTAACAGGTTTAATTTGTGTAATTGGTGCACGTTCTTACAATAGTGTTCCATTGGGCTAATTCGATACCAAATTTATTCATCCAAACTAAAGTAACCTATAAAATTAACATGAAAACAACTTCTCTCATAAGTTTTATGATGGATTGATGTGAATTTCAAAATCAAGTAAAGTCTTTCTATAACTAATTAATTGTCTCATATGTTTCATAATCCACGACAGAGCGATACTCTATTTTTTCTTTTAAACAACCAAAACTCGAAAGAAAGTGACTGCTTGTCTATAAAAATATTTTATAGTTCATAATACTCATCTTATTTATTTATTATATAAACGTATTTTAATTTTTAATAATTTTAATTCGTGTGTGGAAATTTGGTATTAAACAAATTTTCTTAGAAAAAATGAAAAAAATGCAGCGGGCCGAAACTGGCCGACAACCCGATGGCCCGTGGATGGGCTGAGCTGAGCCCGAAAAGATCTGGCCCGGCCGGACCCGATTTTATCTGCTGGCCCGACTAGGCTGAGCTAGGCTGGCCCGGCCGACCATTTTGACAGCTCTATATATGCATGATAATCACAAGAATCTTCTTCGAATATCACAAAATAGGAAATGATGCAAACCTCAGACAAGAGTTAATGTATCGATTTCCCTTCATCGGTACATCAAGCACTGCAAGATAAAGACATTGATTTAAGCGAAATACCATAAATACAACAATTATACCATCTAAATCACGAAATCCTCATCAAATTATAAACATAGCAATTCAAAATGTGGTAGAGCAAAATTGATCAAAGTAATCCCAAAGTATGAACTAAACTACTAATAGAAAGAAGGAAAAACAAACTGAAAGCAAAAATTACCTTGGATTCTAATGCCTAGTCATTCTAGGATTTCTTCAATCTGGAGATGCATCCGATTATAAAACAAGCAAATCGATTTTATTTTACAATCATACATTATAACTGAGTAAAAAAAAAGAAAATAGAAACCGATTGTGGATTTCTCTTCCAGATGTGAGAGAAAGAGGGAAAAGGGAAAGAGAGAGGAGCTCGATGAAGAGCAGTTGACCATGGAGTAGAGCAGTTGACCATGGAGGATTCTTTAGTCGGTGAATTGTGGCTTCATATGAGAGAGGGGATAGAGAGATCGAAGAAGCGTAGCCATGAGCGAAAGAGTAACAAACGTGCTTGGGGAGAAATGAAGGGGATGTGGTCCATTTTCTATTTGTGATGTCACAATTTTAATTGTTCCTTTTTTATTCTTTTCTTTTAACAACTTAATAAGAGGCTTTCAAATAAGTGATTACATATCAAATAGGACATTTTTTATGAGAGTGTCCGTTAATAGCACCCTAACAGCCTTATTTTCTAGTAATGTGGGTGAGAGAATACGTGCATGAGAGTGAGAGTGAGAGACAGAGTGAGAGAGGTTACAACGAGTGATCGAGGAAAGAGAAAGATGGGAAGAGGAAAAGACGCTTATGTGGTGACTTGTGAGGAGAGAAACACAAAATTTAAAAATGGGAAATGAGTGATATAATTGATAAAGAAATATAAACTTGTTATTAATAAGTGTTCCAACATCTATTTATTGAGACACTTTTTATTGATAGAATAAATCTGTCACTACTTAGTGACATATTGGATTCCGTCACTAATCTGTCGGTACGAGTTTAATGACGGATTAAATTTTCGTAATTAATTAATAAGGGAAAATTCATAATGACGGAATATTTTCATCACTACTTAGCGATGATGAAATTCCGTTACGAATTCGTCGATACGAGCTTAATGACGGATAATTTCCGTCACAACCTTACAGTATTTTATCCCCGTACTTGGCGCCACTTATTACTACGGTTTAATAACGAATTTCTTTTCTGTCACTAAATTCCATAGTAATTCCATCACTAAATCGTTGCTAATACTCAAACAGTCTTAATGTCCCTATCTGTAGTTATTCCATCAACAGTTCGTATTAGATTGTGACGAAAATTGTCCGTTACTAAAATCGGTCACTACCTGTAATATTTCTTGTAGTGGTGGAGACATTGAATGTTAGTGGATTACCCATACTAAAAAATGTCCTCCTCGTGAAAGATCTAAAAGCAAATCTGTTGAGCATCAGCCAACTGTGTAATCAAGGGTTAAATGTTAAGTTTTCTCAAGATAAATGTCGTATTTTTTATGAAAAGAATAATTGCGTTCTTACAGGAACAAGGACAACTGATAATTGTTACTTATTAGATCACTATAACTCTTGTCATCCCAGTGCCTTGAGGAAACGAAAACTTGGAACAAAAAAAATGGGCATATTAACAATGATCATCTTGTTAATCTGTAGAATTTCAAGTCTGAAGATGATTGTGTCACAGAGAAAGTCTCTCGGGATGTTGATAGTTCCACTGTTGTTCTTCCTCTGAAAGAACTCAAGACTGAAATCTTTTCAATTAATGGAATCAACGAATTTGAAAACGGCATCTCTCTCTCTCGACAGGCAAGGTTGAATATATAGCAGCAGGTAGTTGTATTGCCCAACTCATCTGGATGAAGCAAAATTATGGGTTTGACATGCATTATGTTCATTTATTATGTGATAACACTAGCGTAATAAGCATTTTCTAAAATCCCGTTCAGCATTCTCGAACTAAACATACTGATATTCGATAACTCTATTCGAGAATTGGTTGAAGTGGGAACAATTATTTTGGAGTGTGTTCCTACCCAGGAACAACTGGATAACATCTTTACCAAAGCACTTGTGCTTAAAGTTTCTTAACCTTAAGGAAGTCTTTAGGGATTTGCAGTGCTTAATTTGTAGGATAGTTTTGTTTTGTTTTTTTTAATAAAAAATAAAAAAATAAAAAAATCATGCACATGTATTGCACATAAGGTTTCTGCACTAGTCATATTTTTTTTTACTTCGCATGGGTATCACCTCAAAGGTTGTTAATCTCAAATACCCATAGGTTACTGACTGTTAAGATTTAATACATGTGTTTCCTCAAAATTGTATATATCTTGACTGTCAGAAAGAGCTATCTTTGGAAAATGATGTAATGATTAACCGTCCGTGTAAGGAACAAGGGTCTCATGCACATAAAATGACCGAGTGTGTAAGCTAACGACAGGCATCAAGCCTTTTTTTTTTTTTTTTTTTTAATGTGATAAGTGGATTGATGTGTTTCTTTTGTTTTTTTTTTTTTTTTCGTAGACACGATATCATGAAGTAGTGGGGTGGGGTAGCTTTCAGACCAAAATTTCGATAGCTCTAAGGGAAAAATGATACACTATTACATCATGAAGAAGTGGGTAGCTTTTGGACGAAAATTCCGATAGATTTAAGTGGAAAGTGATGTTGGAGCACAAAAATTGTCATAAAGTAATGGGGTAGCTTTTGGGCGAAAATTCCAGTAGCTCTAAGTGAAACATGGTTAGCTGGCTCAACGAGGAATCCACAGAGTAGTGGGGTGGAATTCAGATGAAAATATTTCTATCATCTCTAAGTGAAATGTGGCCTCTTGTACGGATGTTTATATAAAAAAATTGATGCTATAAGGTTGTTCTTTTTTATTTCTTCTTCTGTTCATTGTCTTTATTTTTACACATTTTTTGAAGAAGCAGTGCCTCCGGCTCCGTCTCAGTGGTCCATTAAACCTTGTGGAGTAAAAGATCATGTCTTGAGATTTAGGATATATTTTTTCTATTTCTTTTTCCACATTATAGGCATGTGCATGTCTTTCTTAATTTTTAAAAAAATCTCCTAAGAGCATAATAAGTCAAAATTGGTTAAATTCCCTTAATTATGAAATCCCATCTATATACCTAGAAAAATGATCTCTTATATCTTCCACAAACTATGTTGATACAGGATTCCACACTTTCTCTTTAATTATTTTTCGCACGTTCTTTAATTCTTATAAGCCTCTTCGGCATGTCCGTCTTCTTTGTATTCACCTTCTCTTCCAAGTGTGTTCTAGGGCTTTTCTCTACAGCTTCTCTGTTTTTGGATTATTTGTTGTGTTCATGCTTTGTAGGAACTCTATTTCTAAATGTCTTGTTGTAGGTCAATCAGTAGTATTTTCTGAACTTGAATGCCAATGGGGATATTTTTAATCTAGAATTTTGTGGCATTCAATTGAAAAATATTCTTGTAGTCTATTTTGTTTAGTAGGTTGACTTGATTGGAGAAACTAAAGGCAAATAAAAAAACAGTATCTCCAAGAAGATTGAGAAATCAATACCTTCATCCCATAATGAAGCCAACATATTCCCCAAGTCAAGGAAGAAAGGTCAAAATTTACCATTGGAGTCATAATAACAAAAGGCTAATGAAGGAATTGGAATCAAGAGACAGCTGAAGATAATGCAACCAATATATAATGATGTTGTAAAATGGTGGTCTGCATTGAGTTTTTATTATATTTTGGTATTCGGTCAAAATCAAGTTGTAAGCTCTATAGTTGGTGTTCATCCTGCCTAGGAACACCATCTCGTTATTAGGACATAATTCGCGAGATTTTTATCCAGCAAATTCAGGAGAGCTTGTAAAGTTGAAAAAGAATTTTTTGTGTGCAGCAACAGGGATTCTTTGCACAAAGTCCACCTAAGGGATTAGGTGGTGGGGCAAGTAGTTAGGGAGAGTGCATATAGTGTTGACCACTGTGGAGAGAGTCCTAAGTTTTGTAAGTTCAAACTGTATATGTGCGCAACACTTTACTAATAAAAGAGGCCTGAGAGGGAGAGGGATTCTTACTCGAAAATTTTCTTATACTTTTCTTACTACTGTCTTATCTTTGCTCTTACTTCTTAATAACATTGCACGTTTATGTTATTGTTCTTTTTATATTCGTACGTCATAAGAACATGGCACAGGCGCACAAATTCTGATATTTCAGAATCTACTCATTCTGGATTACTCGGATGCATCATTTTGAAGAGTCTCATATCAGATGAAATATGTAGCTGAATAATTCTTCTCTCTTTATTTTAAATTATCAAAAGAGTTTCAAGGTTGTGCCTCTTATTCGCAATTCCTCAATTTTTATATAATCAACAAATTGTCTCTGGATTATTTACTTTACTTCTACCATTTATCTTAGAAGATTAAAAAAATTATTTTATCTTAAAGTAATTTGTCTCGTCAATTTGTAATCACCGCAGTAGAGGCAATATTATCTTTACGAAGGCTATTATCCACGCCTCAAAGCTAGGACTCTAATAATCTAAAGACAATAATATGGATCGATCATGTCTTTTACTGTAAAAGAATCATTCCCTAATTATAATACTTTCAAACTTGATAGTGATAAGTAGAACAATGTGCACTATTTAGATTGTTGGGAGTGTGATTTCATTGCATTTTATTTGTAATGCAAAGTTTATTTTTCTACTTATTTGCACATTAAATTCAAATACTCCAAGTTATATTTTTATGATTATTGTAGTGGACTTGAAATAATTTTGAATCAACTGTGATAAAGTTGGTTCGAAGAAAGAAAGTGATCGAGCACTTTTAGATCATTTGGATCCAAGAGGATAATGAAGAGTAACCAAATTGATCCACCTGAAGTAAAATTGGATGTTGAAGTGTGTGTGAGGGGCACAAGTTGGGCATAAATGACCAATGACTATGTAAAGGCCAAGATGGGCCATGAATGGGCACTTACTTGAAAAGAGCCCACGTTCTCCTCTTTATGGAATTAGGAATTATGAATGAATAGGCCTATCAAGAATGTGTTGATGAGACATTAACCGTTGGACAACTAGGAGGCGCAGGAGGTAGTGGCAGAAACAAAATAATCCGGTTTGGTTTATTTCAATTATTCTTCACTTTATGACTTGCTCTTTCTGTTATTAATTTTTAGAGATTGTTATGACCATGTGTTGCTAATTTTTTATTCACCAGTTCAAATGGATATTGAACCCTACTTGTTAGTTTATATTAATTAATCTGTATTATGTTTTGATATCTATCTTATAACTTATTCGTTTTACTTGGTTGATTTGATTTATGAAATATTAATTACTTGATTTGATAGGGCCTATCAGATTAGGTTGATTGATATATCTATCGCTAGGTTACAGAATTGCAATCCGTAACTTTTGTTATTTTATATTCGCAGGTAGCAATTAAAGATTAATTCGTTAAAGGTAATATGAATCTAGGTCATCGAACTTGTGTATTTGGAGTCGAGTCATTAATGCGTTTATTGAATTAAACCTAGAGAGTTTATTCTAGGTTGTTCAATTAAATAGGGTTGACTAAAGAATTTAGTTTAGTTACCTATTATAAGGGACAATTCAGGCCCACAAAGCTTATTGTCGATTTAGGGTTAGAGAATTATGGTTCGTCCACTCTTTATCAGATCGATCCTTATTTGCCTCGACAACACGGTTAGATAGATTTGACGACTCCAATTTTACAAGGTGAAAGAACGCAATGATAATCCTTCTCACTGCTTTGAAGATTTTTTATGTTCCGGATCTTTTTCTACCGTTGATGAAGAAACTCAATGCAGAGGCATCCCAAATAGAAAAGGACGCACACAAAAATGTGTGATGACGAATTTGTGTATCGTGGATATCTTCTCAATTTTCTCACCGATCGATTATACGTAGAGCTGTCAAAACGGGTTAGCGGGGCGGGCCGGCCCACAACCCACCTTAACCCACCATTTGGCGGGGCGGGCTTTTTATATGGCGGGCCATCAAATCCCAACCCAACCCAACCCACCGGTGGATTGTTGGTTGGGCGGGCCAACCCACCTTTTTTTTTTTTTTGAACCATTTGTCAATTATATAATAGCTATTAAATAATGTAAAGTATTCACAAACATACATTACATCAACCATAAGTGATAAGTCCATAATAAATAATCCGAAGTCCAACATAAAAATAAAATGTTCACAAAATGAAAGTGTATGACAAACAAAACACAAATCTCTTAAAAGCTAGAGGTCATCAATCATTACATCATCAAAATCATCTTCATTTTCTTCTTCTCCGTCTCCATCAATATCTACGATATTGGATGCTTCACTTGAAAAAGTTGTCTTAATTCCTTGATTTTCACCATCTACAAACAAAATAAACAAAGATATAGTGAAAAACATAATATCAAAATATATTAAAACATATAATAAGAACATAATTAAAATATCTCTAATATATCATCACTTACCATTAGTAGGTGTAAAACCATGCAACCAATTACGAGTGCAAATAAGAGTTTGAAACTTTTTCCGGAAGCAAGCAACTTCTATACTTTGTAAGCACATGAGCACCAATAGAAAATGCAGACTCTGATGCAACAGTGGTTATTGGAATAGCTAAAACATCACATGCCATCAATGCAAGATCAGGATATCGATTCCTCTTATCCTTCCAATATTCCAAGACATCCAACTCTTCAAAATAGGAAAATTCAAGTTTAGGCTCCTCCAAATACATATCCAATTGAGATTTTCCAGCACTCGTAATAGTTTGGCTCTCAAAAGCCATAATCTCCTGTATTAATTGAATATATTATTACAAATTATCAAAAAATAATAATCAAATCAACTAACTAAATTAAAATATTACTTACATCATAAAGGTGTTTGCCCTTGGTTTTACTTTTAGCTCTTCCACTTTGATTTGGTGTAGAGGACGAAGAAGCCAAGGATTGTGATAAAGAACTTGAGTTGCTACGCCTCGCATATTCCTCAAATAATTTATACAATTTGCCCTTTATATGCATTATCTTCTCTCGACATTTAGTGGCATCACTCTCAACTCTAGAATAAAAATACTCCAACATTTGAAGTTTTATCCGAGGGTCAAGAATAGCCCCAAATGCAAGCACTCTACTATATTCACTCCAATACTTGTCAAACTTTTGAAGCATAATTCCACACATATTACTTATCATCACATCCTCATTGGCCAAGTTGTCCTTCAACAAAGTTTCAATCTTCCAAACTTGCATAAATACAAATTTGATGTAGGATAAGAAGAACCAGAAATTAAGTTGGTTGTTTCATAAAATGGCTCAAGAAACTCACATAATTTTTCACCTCTTTTCCATTCTTCATTTGAAGGGCACCACTTATAATTCCTATCATACAAAGGAAGGGAAGCAAAAGCCTTTTTGTACTTAATTGCACTCTCTAACATCAAATATGTTGAATTCCATGGAGTGCAAACATGCAACCTCAAGCCAACACTAGTATCAATGTCACCAATTGATGCCACACATTCTTCAAATTTTTTCATCCTACCCTCTGAACCCTTCACATACTTTACTGACTCTCTAATCATTTCCAAAGCAGAAGCACACAATTTTAAACCATCATGAACAATGAGATTCAATATATGAGCCGAACAACGGACATGAAAAAATTCACCACCGCACAACAAATTATCACTCAAAGAGAGTTGGTTTTTCAAAATAGATTGCATACTGTCATTGTTGGTTGCATTATCCAATGTTAAAGAGAAAACTTTTTTCTCAATCCCTCATTCTTGCAAAAAGCCAATTATTTTTGCAGCTAATTCAACACCGGAGTGTGGAGGAGGCATATGATCAAAATTAAGGATTTTGCAATTCAAATTCCAATCTTCATCAACAAAATGAGCAGTCAAACAAATATAACCTTCACTTGTACATGCAGTCCACACATCTGAAGTTAAACATACTCTATGACGAATATTAGCCAAAGTTTTCTTTAGTTTTGCTTTCTCCTTCAAATATACTTTGTTAATATCGCTAACAAGAGTGTTTCTTGAAATGGTTTGAAGAGTGGGATTTACATACCTCTGCCAAGCTCGAATACCAGCATACTCAACAAACATAAATGGAAGATCATGTTCAACAACTGCAGATGCTAGTAACTCACGTGCTACTCTTGGATTTATCTTTCTGTTCTTCAATTTTCCATCATGATCAACAAACATCTGTCCTACATCATGAAACTTCAACTTCTTGCAACCTTCCATGTGTCTTCTCAACGTAGAAGTCCTATATTTCTTACCCCGGCCACTTTTATATGTTTTATTGCATACCTTGCAAATACAAATTACATTTGTACCAACCAATTTCTTGGTAAAATATTTCCAAACCTCAGAATACTCTCTAGATTTGTCGGGCCCTGTATCATCAGGATTAACATTTTCAATTTGATCTTCAATATCATCCAAGTTGATACTTTGATTCATCGTACTAGATTCCATGTTGTTTTCTGTTATCATCAAAAGAACAACTTTAATTCAACAAGAAATTTATATAAATTGAAAAACCATTAACATTACAACTTATATACAATAAAAACCCTTTAATTTGTGAGATTAGATACCACAGGTGGCTGAAACAACAACAATCAAAATAGATCTCGTAAAAGAATTCCAGATCAAGATTTTATTTAGGTCATACACGTGATCCAGCGGATATGAATACACACAAGTCATGAGTTTAAACAGATTTAGTGAAAGCTGAAGCAATAAGATAAAGATGGAAGTACAACAGATGAAAACTAACGAAAGAAGTTCGTGAGGATCGACTTAAAATGATAAGCACAGTTTGAATTCACAAGACTCTGAATTACAAAACTTAACATGCCTGTATTATGATACTTAAATAAATAATCAAGAATTATTTTGTCCTCAATTCACCACTAACAGCTTTTAAGAGTGTATCATTCTGGAATGTTACTATGATGCTTGGGAGTTGATAGTAACACAATCATATCAGACTGGAAATGCCTTCAAGCAATACGATAGAAAAAAATATAGAATGGGATGAAAACCTCCTCATATTGACGAGAATAAAGATGTAACACTACTTATTGCTAATCAAATTCAACATAATGGTTGGGCTGCCATTTTATACTTTAAAAATAGTAATGAGTTTCCTGTTTTAAGAAGAATCCAGACAACATTTCAGAAGAAAATAAGTTAACCTTTTTTGCGTTCGCCGTTGGTGGCGGCGATGCCAGACTGCCAGTGGTGAGAGAAACGGAGACGGGGCGTCGGCGGCGTGTGGTGGCGGTGGCCGGCGAAATGGCAGACGGCGTTGGGGAATTTTTTGAACCCTAGCAGCGCTACAGCAGTAGCAGTCGCAGACAGAGAGAGAAGAGAAGTGAGAGAGTCGCGAACTGTTCTTTATTTTGTTAATTGAGTATTTCTTTCTTTTTTTAGGCGGGTTAGCCCGCCTCGGCCCGCCCCCGCCCCGCCCTAGTCCTCGGCCCAAATGGGCCAGCCCATTTGGGCCCGCTTTTTTACGGGCCGTTAAATATCCGGCCCAACCCACCTATTATGTATAGCGGGGCGGGCTAGCCCAACGGGCTCGACCCGTTTTGACAGCTCTAATTATACGATACTACCTCCGTTTTATTTAATTGTCATTCTAACTTATATTCGTTTGTAAATAGTTATCATTTTAGGTTTTTTTACCACATTTTTTATAATATTAGCTCTATAGTTATGAAAAGTGTTAACAATATATGAAATGATTAAAAAATCAAAGAATATTAGAAAATTAGTTGAGTGTTGATTTGTCAATTCCTTAAGTCCCTAACTTTTTTTATTCAAAGTTAGAATGACAATTAAAAAAAACGAAGGAAGTATTTATTGTAATTTGAAGACCCCAAAGGAAATAGGGCAAGTTTTAGTTTCAAAATTGAATTATTTGGAGATAAATATTTTTGGCTCTCTTAAAAGAGGGGAAATTCTATCAAAATTTCGCCCTTCTTGGAATGAGTACAGAAAAAAGATTGTTCTGGCTACATAAACTTTCACTATTGAAAAGTTTCAAAGGCATCTGGAAATTGAAGCTGAAATTTGAGCACAAGCTGCAATTTTCATGTTTCAATTTTAAAGCACAATTATGACTAGTGTTGGTTGCATCCATATCTGATGAATCTCAATATAATTGGGATATACATCTGACTAGATATTTGATATCTTATTAGATATATTTCTCAAAGGGATAGAGATCCTATCCATAATAGGAGACAAATCTCTCTCCTACCAGTATATATACGAATATACTGATATTCGTAGTGGATGGAATTAATACACCACAAAATACGTTTCTCCCTAGTTTTCTCTCTATTCTTATTCTTGGAGTATCATCTAAGTTCTCCAAGAGTCTAAGGTGTGTAGTATACGGCGGATGCTCTGGTAGTGTTCGTCAGGACGGACTTGTAGACGAATCAAGTAGATCCATCGTCTGGTTAATCGATCAAATACACTTCCGCTGCAATTTATAATTGAGGTATATTGGTTTCCCTATATACGTGATTATGAGTTTTATATGCGTAATTTCTAACAGTAGTATCAAAGCGAGTATTGATTCATTCTTGCCGGAGTGATTATTAATTTCCTGTTTCGTCTTTTATTTAATTGGGAAGTTTCGTTTCTGGATTAAATTATTAAATAATCACTTGAAATCTATAGTGCCATGAAGATTGTTTTTCATTAACAATCATACTGTTACTTTTTTTTTAAAGTGAAACTCTCCTAAAACACGATTCGATCAGAAAAAACATGAATCTTGAGATGATAACGAGGCAGTTCTCCTGGACGTGTCTACCGGCCTTGGCGGCGGCGCTCGCCGCTGCTGTGTTGCTACTGCGCCAGGCGGTGGTAGGATCCAGGGAATCTCGACGGGGTTCGAAGGCGAAGGGTGTCGCCGCGGATCATCCGCTGCTTCGCTGTTGAATGCTGCAGAGCAACAGCGGTGGCGGCGGCACTGCTGCGCCGCCCTGCGTGCGACTGCGCTGCTCTGCTGCTGTCGCGTTGCTGACCTGCGCCACCTGCTGCTCCGCGGCGGTGATTGCGGCGGCGGCGGCAACATCCTGACTAGGGTTTAAATTGATTCTGGGTTGGGCCTTTTTTTTTTTACTGGACATATTTTCTTTTGGGCCTTGATTTAAAGTGAGCAGGATTTTGAAAAGCAGCATGACTGCTTCTTCTTTTAAATGGGTCGTGTTGGAGTTATTAATAGGATTGGGCCTTAATAATGTGGATTAAGTGACCATCGTATATTTAATTGGGCTGACATTTAATTAATTATTAATACATATATTCAGGCTGCTCCCCCTTTTTTTATCATAAGGTCGTCGTGTTTTTTACTGAAGAGAGCAAGGCTGCTCCTATTTGAATAAATAAAACTGGTATGCCCTAAATCAAAAATATTTTTTTTTTGGGCTGGGTCATTTATTTTAATTAATTACATGTGTTCTGTGATTTAATTTATTAATTGCGTATTTTAATTACGTAATATTAATTGATGTATGTATGTGTGAGATAGTTGATGATAATGGTAGTTATACGATGTTCCGATGTAATTTTTTTTTTTATAGAATCATGTAGTAGGAGCAAAATTTGTAATTTTTTTTTTTATTTTTCGTTTCTTACTAGGGCACATGTATTAGAGGGGCCATTTTTTAGGCCAGGTTATGTTTTTTTTTTTTTTTTTTTTTTCATATTTGCCACCATAGGTCATTGACATCTCACTATATTTTTTTTTATGAATGTTTCTTGAGATGGACATTTTTTATTCGCGATCATTTTTTTTTTTATTATCGTCTTCAATTGAGTGGGAGATGATTATGAGCCTCTGTGGCGATATTTTCGATCTCATTCACTTGTGAGAAATAATAAAATTTTATTTGGACCCGAATAAAAATAATAAATAGACAAGCTTCCAACATATTGCGCATAAATAATAACAGAAAATGGATGTCCAAGTAGCTTTTTCTGATCTTTACGGCTTTGGCAAATTAGATGGCCAGAACTATGCCATGTGGCAACGTAAGATCCAGTTTCTGCTATACAATATGAAGGTCCTTGACCATCTCTCCGAGGCTATGGCTATGCCGGTTGAGCTAGAGAACGGTCAAAATACCCAATATCGTCGCGATATGGACGCGTACAATAAGTGGGTGAATCAAGATCGTTCTGCGCACTATACTATGCTGAGCTACATGCAGGATCATTTGATTCGTGAGTTCGATACGTTTCCTACAGCTAAAGAGCTGTGTGACGGCTTAAAGGTCACGTACGACACTACCTCGGCAACGAGACTAAGGGCTTTAACCCTTAAGTTCAATGAACAACGAGTTTTGGTAGTCCTAAGGTCACTACCTGAGCAGACTTGGGAACAAGTTAAACTTGTGCTCACACACAACGAACAAATCCAGACTTTTGACAGTGTTGCCAGTCATCTTAGACTCAAAGTTGACTGTCGAGAGGCGGAAAGAGCACAAGCAGCTGCTTTCATTGCACACGCAAGGCAACACAAGCCTAACACAGGCAACCGTTGAGAAAAGAAAAAGAATGCAGGACAAAGCAACGCCAAAAACCAAGACTTGGGCCCGCAAGGTAAAAAGGCTAAAAAGCGTCACCGTGGTAAAAGGGGCGGAAAGAAGAAAGTCACTCGCTATAATTGTGGAAAGACGGGTCACTTTGCTCGTAACTGTACTGAGCCAAAGAAGGTAAGACCTGCTCCTAGTTCTTCTTCATTTGTTTGCTCACATGTGTTCGTTGCTGATTCTCTCCATAGTTGGATTGTAGACTCGGGAACAACCAAACATGTGACAAGAGATAGAGCAGGATTTGTAGATTATCATCGAGTACCAGCGGGCAGCCACTACATTGCTATGGGAAATGGCGCGCAAGAAGAGGTTGTTGGAGTTGGGTCATACCAGCTCAAACTTAGCACTGGGCGTGAGCTGCTCCTTAGTGATGTGCTTTATGCACCTAGTATTCGGTGTAATTTACTTTCAGTTTTAGCACTTTTGAGTCAAGATTTTTCTTTCCTGTTTGAAAAGACTATGTTATCCATTTTTTCTCGGCAACAACCTTTATGGCATAGGTCATATGAACAATAGATTTTTCATGTTAGATTTATCTATTTGATGCACTTCTTTTGTTTCTTCGTCTGTTGATGTTTTGAATTATTCTATTAAATGGCATGCAAGGTTAGGACACATAGGACGTGAAAATGATGACTAGGTTAGCTCGAGAAGGTCTTTTAGGTAATCTCGCTAAAGTCAACCTTCTTGTAGCGAAAAGCCTGCCGAAAGCCTTTTGGAAAGGCAAAGAGAGCTACTCAACCTCTAGAATTAGTTCACTCGGACATATGCGGACTCGTAAATGTGAAGGCACAACATGGTGCATCCTATTTCCTCACATATTGATGATTATTTCAGTGTATCTCCTATCTCACCGCTCAGAAGCGCTTGATTGCTTTAAGCGATTCTTAGCAGAGGTTAAGAACCAAAGAGATAAGAAACTTAAAACTTTACGCTCTGATAGGGGGCGAGAATACTTGTTTGATCAGTTCAGACAATACTGTGAGGAAAAAGAGATCAAGACAACTGTCAATTCCATACACTCCGCAACAAAATGGTGTTGCAGAGAGGAAGAATAGGACATTTCTGGACATGGCCAGATCAATGATGGCGCAAACAAATCTACCAATATCCTTTTGGGGAGATGCAATCTTAACTGCTGCTTACATATTAAACTGTGTGCCGTCTAAGTCAGTTTCTTCGACGTCGTATGAGTTGTGGCATGAAAGAAAGTCTAACTTAGAAGGCTTGTGCCCTTTGGGGTCAGCTGGGTTTGTTCATAATACTTCTCATAAGCATGGGAAACTTGGTCCTAGAATAGTCAAACATATTTTTATATTTTGTGACCACTCGAAAGGCTATGTGATGTATGGTGAACATCCTGACGGAGGAACGACAGAAATTGAGTCGCGCAATGTCAATTTCCTCGAGGAGGAATTTCCAACAATTGGAGAAGTTAAATGAGTTCTTAAGCTTTATGAGTTACAAGATCCCGAAGACAACGCTCGAATTCCTAGCGAGGATGCGGTTTCACAACCAAATCCAGAAATCGACGAGAATAATGAGAGCGATCTTAGAGTTAGTGGGAGAAATCCATTGCATGAAGACTCTCAAGATCTAGAGTTGTGCCGGAGCAAGCGTGGAACGGTGCCCCGAAGACGTTTTGAACTCGAGGGGGAATCTTTCATGTGCGCAACTATGGATGTTGATGAGCCAGCCACTTATGAAGTGGCTGTAACTTCTCCAAATGCTAAAAAGTGGATAACTGCTATGGAGGAAGAGATGAGTTCGATGGCTAAGAACCAAGTTTGGGATGAAAGACATGGGAGAGACAGAATACATACTTGGTGTTAAGATACACCGAGATCGCTCAAAGAGACTCTTAACTTTGTCTTAAGAGACTTATATTAAGAGGGTTCTGGAGCGATTCCGTATGAATAATGCTAAACCCATTGACACGCTGGTACGAGTCATTGGACCGTACCAAATTAATTGTATAGAATTATACTAACCTTATAAACTATTCTAACTAGTAGAATGGTAAATAAGGGTCGATCCCACAGGGAACGGCCGAACAGTTTTGATTCCGATGCCAAGCAATTTATAATTAAATATGCAAGAAATAAATACTTAAGAAAGCAATAAAGGTTGGGGGGACTTGATAATGGACTAACAATCTACTAGTAACAAATAAAGACAACTAAACGAAATTAAAAGCATTTAACATTCGAATTCAAAGAAACAAATAATCAAAGACAATAGAATAGATTTTGCTTTCGGTTTTTGGTTTTCAAGTAATAAAACGATCCACCCTTGATCATGCTTCCCCTTGGTCTTAGACGATTCATGCAACTATGTTAATGCCCGATTAAATTGTGATTCAAGCCCTTATCTCAAGACTATTAACAAGCTCTAATAGCCATGTTGTCCCTGAATCTTAGTTAATCAAAATAAGCTCTTCGACTAACCCTATTCAATTTAATCGAATCCTCGAACAAGCTCTCTTAGATTCAATAATCAAATGCATTAAACACTAAGACAACGAGATAAATTCAACATAAAACTCGCAAGCTCGGTTTTAGTGGTTGAACTTTGTGTTATCACCAATAAATATTTATTGTTTGCTACAAATGAGTCGAAAGCACTACAATTACGGATAGCTACCCCGACTACTAGCAACACATTCACAAATCCCTTAAAGGGTGAGCAATCCAATAATCAATTCATAAATGTGACTCAATAACAACAAATAACACAAAACACTTGAATACACAATATTTTCGGTAACATTAACTGCAATAATCACATCAATGCCATCAACTCAAGGTTCCACTATGATCAAGGGTGAACTAAAGGGTGATAGCCACCCATTTTACCTAATACAATTAGCAAATAAATAGAAACATAAGAAAACATGATAAATTTAAAGATTAAACCAAGAACTTTGGGTTGAGGATGAATTGGCCTTCAATCTTCTTCCCAATGTGTTCTTGAGGAGGATGGAGGCTCCAAAGTGGCTGGAATTTTGTTCTAGAATTAGGTCAATTTCGAATTAGAGGATATATATATAGGGGAGAAAGTGTTAGCTCAAATTTAGGCAAAAACGTGTTTGGGTTTTTAAAACAGGGAACCCCATTGAGGCCGTGGTACAAAGCTGGCCACGGGCGTGGTGAAAACAAGGGTTTGGCCCCATTTTGGGGCCGCGACCGTGGCCGTGGTCCAGTAACCGCCTCGGCCGTGGTCTTGGTTGGCTGGATTTGCCCTTCTTCTGGATCTTTGGCCACGGTCGCGGCTAATTGTGACCGCGGTCGTGGGGCTTGGCTCGCCACGGTCATGGCGTTGGATTGCCTCGGTCGTGGCAGGTAATGCAGCAATTTGGCCCTCTTCTGGAGGATTTACCACGGTCGTGGGCTGGTTAGACTCTGCCGTGGCCTGAGTCATCACCTCGGGCATGGTCCCCTGTTTTTCCTTGTTTTTTTTTTCCTTTGAGGTCGAATTGTCAATTTGAGATCTTCGAACCTGTTTTTCGGCCTTAATTCACCTGTCTTGTTATGGAAATGAACCAAACACGTCAAATTGCCCAATGACAAATAAACATACAAAACACACGTGAATATGCACACAAAAGTCCGTAAAAAGACACTTAAATTGACCTAAAAGTATGTGCACTGCGACGTGTACCACACGCTTATGGAAAAGAATTGTGTTCTTAGCAAAGATTTATGCCCAAAGACAGATGATAAAAAGGAAAAGGCATGACTAAGGTTCCTTATGTGAATGCAGTAGGGAGATTGATGTACGCATTGATGTGTACTCGACCAAACCTGTGCGTTGCAGTTTGGATGGTGAGTAGGTATCAAAGTAATCGCGGACGCACTCACTGGGCTGCAGTCAAAAGGATACTTAGATATTTAAAGGGGACGAGTGATTTAGCTTTGTGCTATCACGGTGGCAGTTTGAAGCTACTTGGTTATAGCGATGCTAATGGTTCAGTGGATAGAGATGAACGCAAATCCACATCTGGATATGCATTCTTGTTGGGTGGCGCTGCTATCACTTGGTGTAGCAAGAAGCAGCCTTTTATATCTTTATCCACTATGAAAGCAGAGTACATCGCTTATACATCTGCAGTTCAAGATGCTATCTAGTTGAGAAGATTTCTCCAGTCTTTGCGCATTACAACGCACGTAGATGATGCAGTAGTTGTCCTTTGTGACAACACAGATGTGTTAGCGTATGCTAAGGACCCCAAGTATCATGAGAGGACCAAGCATATTGACACCAAATACCACTTCATCAAAGATAATATTGCGCAGGGGCAAGTTGTTGTTAGAAGTACTGTGTCTATTATATGTGATATGTCACAAGGCTTGGATTGTCCCCGCTCACACGGGAAATCGCCCTGGCGCTTTGGTAAGCGAGCAGGATGAGACTGGCGGGTCAAACACTTGAGTGATCACCTTCGAGAAAGGAACAACACGAAAGGTTGTTGCCCATAGTCGCCTTGGCAAGATGCCAGGATGAGATCATACTTGATCGATTATGAAGAATATCCTAACTTCATAAAAGCCTCTTAATAGCCGAGTGTGCGAATCATCGGAAGTTGTATTGGAGACAAATTTCTAGTGGTACGGAGGTTAGACGCTAGACGAGCGACTGGACTAAGACTATGATGTTCAGAGCGTCACATGCCCAAATTTGAGCGGGAGCTCCATCATAGCATGAATTCATACTACATGTGCTTAATGAGGACCTTGGTAAGAGGAGTGACTGAATAGATCCTGCTTCCTCACTGTGTGAGCTCTTATAGTGATTTTTCGTGCCCTTTGTGACTTTGGACTTTGTCATGAAGTGTAAGCTTGATGACGCTACTTTAGCATGTGTTCAATGGCCATGGTTGATACGGTCTATCGGAGCATGACTAAGAAAGCTGTCAAGTCCAAGCAGATTGGCATAAGAGGCCAAGGAAAAATTAAGCTGGTAATGCACTTGTGTACTATGGCTTGTAGGCCGGCCGACTAAGTCAAAATAGTTTTGACATAGTCATGAGCATAGATATAATTTAGGGGTCAAACATGCTCTATATGCATAAGAGGGGTCAGAGATGTTTGGTCTAGTGCAACCACATAGTTTGGGGTACACAGCGAGTCTCCTGAGTTGATGAGTTATGTTAGTTGGGTGATAACTTCATATAACTCTCCTCACTTTGTTCCATTATGTTCTTGCTCGGTCGCACGCCTTAGTCTCTGTATGAAAGAAGAGATGCGATGATGAGAATTGTGGAGTCTTTGATTCGAATAAGTCGGATCAGATTTGTATGAGTGGAAGATGTTGGTTGCATCCATATCTGATGGATCCCAATATAGTTGGGATATATATCTGACTAGATATTTGATATCTTATCAGATATATTTTTCAAAGGATGGAGATCCTATCCATAATAGGAGACAGATCTCTCCCATACCAGTATATATACGAATATACTGATATTCGTAGTGGATGGAATTAATACACCACAAAATAAGTTTCTCCCTAGTTCTCTCTATTCTTACTCTTGGAGTATCACCGAAGTCCTCCAAGAATTTAAGGTGTATAGTATACGGACGCTCTGGTAGTGTTCGTCAGGACGGGCTTGTAGACGAATCAAGTAGATCCATCGTCTGGTGAATCGATCAAATACACTTCCACTGCAATTTATAATTAAGGTATATCGATTTCTTATATACGTGATTATGTGTTTTATATGCTTAATTTCGAACCGCTAAAGATTGAGTGCAAGTTTAAGCAATGGCAACAAGAGTTTTAAAGAAAACCGGGAGTCTGCAAATACGCTAATACAGTTTCGGAAATGATTTCCAATATGCAAATCGGAATGATTACGGAAGTTCACATGAAACTCCTATAGCTTCTTCTGCTTGGTGGGTTGAATCAGAACTTAAGAAGATGTCCTGATGGAAAATCATGAGTCAGCAGAGGTTCTTGGAGATCAGGTTCACTTCTGAATAAAACCTTACTTTAATAAATACTTTCTGCATACCTCCTTTGTAAGAAATGCTGAGAAAGGAATTGTGTCTAACAATAATGTATTGTATTCTTGTATGCTCTTAATTGTTCATCTTATTTATGCCATGCTAGACTACACATGTTTTTGCAAGTTTTAAAATTATGAGTTAAGTCAAATTATGGGACGTCTATATATTAGTTAGACATCAATATATTATGTTCAAATTGTATTTATTATTCAAAAAATAAAATAGACGTCCAATTATCCTAATTGAACTGGATCGAATTGAACCGTTCCATTAGATTTGAAATTCTGAATCGAACTGTCCCCAAAAATTAAATAATTGCACCGTACCATGCTGATTTCTTGGACCGGTGATGGATACTCACTTTTTAAATAACCGAAGTTTGGTATGAATCTAAATATTTTCAAATATTCAATTCACACCATACCCCGTGCAACCCTAATTGTTATGGTTTTGCTATTATTATTTTTATTATTGTTATTATCATTATTAAACTACAACCCAAAAAACAAAACAAAAAATCAAAAATAAAAAGGAAAAAAAAGGGAAATCAAAGTCGCCTCTCCTGTAGGCGAGTTTAAACAAACTAAATAAATTATTTAATGTCGCCTCTCGAAAAGGCGACTTTCACTTCAAAAAAATAATAATAATTATGAAAGTCACTCTTCACAGGGGCGACTTTGAATAGGACTTCTAACATTTTAAAGAGTCGTCCATGCGAGAGGGGGCTTAATTTATAATTTTAAAATTTGAAATAACACACTTATGTTTTTAATAAGGGGGTGAACAGTACAATAATTGGTTAAATTTGTCTGCTAGACTGAGATATTTAATTTTTGAAATTTAAAATGTAGAGAAAATTCTATTTTTGGTCCTATAACTTAATGACGGTCTAGAAAAAATCCGGTATGTTTTGAATTATCAATTTTAGTCCTTGATGTTATGATTGAGTCTAATTTGAGAACAAATTTCGCCGAAAATTGTTAAAGCGGCCGGAATCTGTCACGTGAACTCAACGATTAAAATATCTCCGATATTCACCGATATCTCTACGAAATCTCTCTTTTTTGGCGATCCCGAAACGATATTCGGATGTAATAAATTTCTGTTAGAATTTCTCCGAAATTCCAAAATATCTCCGAAATTTCTTCGAAATCTCCAAAAATTTTGATTTGGGCTATCTCCAGGTATAATTTGTTGAAATTCTACAGAAATTTCGATGAATTTCGGTGAATATCGGTTAATTTCGGTGAAATTTTGGGAAATTTTCGATTTCTTTTAAATGGTTGACATGATATGCAATTGGTTCTTATTTGAGTTAAATCGAAATCTCCAAAAATTTCGATTTGGGCTATCTCTAAGTATAATTGTTGAAATTTTACGGAAATTTCGATGAATTTCGGTGAAATTTTGGTGAATATCTATTAATTCGGTGAAATTTTGGTTAATTTTGGTGAAATTTTAGGAAATTCTCGGATATTTTCGATTTTTTTAAAATGGTTGACATGATATGCGGTTGGTTCTTATTTGAGCTAGAAACATCATTGAACACAGAAAAAAGAAGAAATTCTGACGAAAAACAACTGCTTGTCAACATTTTTAATATGTATAATATTGTCAGACATCTTTTATATTAAACTTTTCTTCTGACGAAAAACAACAGCTTGTCAACATTTTTAATATGTATAGCTTGTCAACATTTTGAATATGTACCATATTGTCAGACATTTTTATATTAAACTATAAAACTATAAGTTAGCTGTAAACATTTGCATTTGTATTTGAACGTAGGGCCTGTTAAATGAAGTTCCAAACTTTAACCACCAGACCAAGTCAAGAATTTTTTATGATTTCTACATTTCTTAATTTTATTTAGTCTTAACTTTAACTTATATAATGTTGAAATAATTTTAATAAAGACTTTAATATATTTGAATTTACCAGCTAGTTGTATATGTGTAAATTTGGCTCATTTTTTAGATTAAATATTTGAATTTAAGTAGGTTAAATTATATGTTTTAATACATTTTTCGGCATTTTTTAAAAAAGTACACCAATATTTCGATATTAATGACCGATATTTTCGTCCTTGAGTGCTCTGCACGCACATGTTCATAAATTTTGGGACGTTCCTATCAATGGCTGCTTACTTGTTCAAGATTATTGATTTAGCACACCACATGCATCATTTAAACTGAAAAAAATGAAAACTAATTACACATCAGCTCCATTTAACCGCTCTGATAAAAAAAACTCTAGTTTCCATTTGCAATAAACTGAAGAACTAATCAAAGGCAAATCTATTCTAATATTAACTTAGATCGTATAAAATGGATTGTGTAGCCAAAACCTGGTATTAGAGCCACCCCAAAAGGCTGGGGCTAATCCATATCATATCCCTAAATAGCTAACCAAACTTGTCAACTTCTCCTCAACATTAATTAGTTCAAGTCATGGAAAAAAGCATGAAACAGATTATATGTAACTGTTTTAATCTCTAAGGGCGAAACATACTATCCAATAAGAAATTTCACGCGCCTCATTATTCTAGATGAAAATCAAATCACTTGGTTTAGAATTGAATATATATAAGTTCTACTGTAATCCATATCTCAGCCAAAAAAAAAAAAAAAGAAACAGGGCACTATAATAATCGAATAGACATGGGGACCTAGAGCTACAACTAAATGGGAGAAGTGGGCAGGTCAAGAAACTAGGGTTTTTAGAGGAGTTTGAAGAAGACGATGAAAATGAAATCGAGAATTTGCCTTACTGTATATATTATTTGTGCTCATGTGTAATTAGTTTTCATTATTTTTTTAACTCGAATGATATGATGTGTCACATCGATAATCTTGGACAAGTCAATAATAACTGATCGAAAAACCTCAAAATTTGTGAACACGTGCAATGCACGAGACAATTCCAGCTGCTTTAACAATTTTCGATGAAATTTATTCTTAAATTGGACTCAATCGCAACATACGAAACTAAAATTAATAATTCAAGATATACAAGACTTTTTTCTGAATCAATCCTAAGTTACGAGACAAAAAAAGAATTTTTTTCCATAAAATATGTCTAAACATGACTATATTGCATTTAACGATGACAGGTATGCAAAATGTGAATTATGTGCTGAATCGAGAATGACAAGAAAATTATTTCCAAATGTGACCAGAATACATTCTAGAACTAAGCATACTGACAACTTAGAACTAAATAAAATTTCAACTAGTGGTGGTAAGGGATACTCCCACCATCCCACTTCAATTTGCACACTTTTCTTTGTCTCACACTAATTTGGACATCCTAAAAAAGAATTTTTTTTCACAATCTTCACCTTCAAAATCTTTATCCCCAATCTCCACCTTTAAAAAAATTAATTAAAAAGCAAAAATCAATTTTTTTCTTAATATACGCATCGAAACAGGAGTGTAAATTAGGCCGGGATGGAGGGAGTACTTTATTACATTTGTTGATGATCACTCTATGTTCTTGTATTTATATCTTTTAAGAACAAAAGATGAAATATTTGAGATGTTTAAAGAATACAGATCTGAAGTTAGAAAATAGAAAAGAGAAGAAAATTAAAACCATCTCTAGTACACAGGGTGAGAATACTTTCATAATTAATGAGCTTTGAGAGGATAATAGTATAACTCATCAAAGAATCGCACCTCACAAAAATGAGTTAGCCGAGAGAAAAAAATGTATTTTTTAGGAGTAACACTTGTGTGCATGTGATGTACAATAAATTTATTGTACATCACTATAATTTAACACATGAACTCCAAAGAAAAGGTTAACCTGTAATTTTTTAAATTTTCGCGTCCGCAGAACCGGGTCGCGAACGGATCGTGCAATTTCTTTTTATATTTTTTATTATACAGTTGTTCATAAATAAGGCTGTGTTTGATTCACGTAAGTATTGGATGGCCTAGTGGTAACTACTTGCTGCTTCAGCTACAAGGTATTGGGTTCAAAACCCAGCATGTCACTTCTTTTTTTTTTTTTTTTTCCTTTTTACAGCTTATTATTACATATAAATAATTAAACATTAATTACATATAAATATGTTGTGTTTTGGTGGTCTAGTATATGAACTATAAAAGTGTGAGGCCCTGGGTTCGAAATTTATAAATATTTTTTGTACGTGTTTTATATATGTGTTATATTTATTTGTTAATTTATAGAATTAATAATAATAATTATTAGAAAATTAAGATTGAATATACTATAAGCTAACAATAATTATACGAGACTAGAAAAAATGAATATACATGTGTTGTGTTTATATATGATTTTTTTAATAACAATAGCAATAAAAATAAATATACAGAAAGAAAAAGAAAATTATCTTATTAGGCAACATTATATATACTATAAGGGAATAATAATTATACTGTAAGTTGGAAATAAATATACAGAAACAAACAGAAAATTATATTAGTAGACAACATTATATATACTATAAGCGAATAATAATTATATTGTGAGTAGAAAAAATAAATATACAGAACCAAAAAGAAAATTATACTATTAGACATCATTATATATACTATAAGCGAATAATAATTCTATTGCGAGTAGGAAAAATAAATATATATAAACAAAAAGAAACTTATATTATTAGGCAATATTATATATACTATAAGTGAATAATCATTGTACTATGAGTATGAAAAATAAATGTACAGAATCAAAAAGAAAAATTATACTATTAGGCAACATTATATATACTATAAGCGAATAATAATTATACTATGAGTAGAAAAAATAAATATACAGAAAAAAAAAGAAAATTATATACTATTAGGCAACATTATATATACTACAAGCAAATAATATTTATACTGTGAGTAGGAAAAATAAATGTCCAGAAAAAAAAAAAAAAAAATTATACTATTAATAAATGAAATTATATTTTTAATCAAGATAGTATATACTATAAGAAAACAATAATTATACTATTAGGCAATACAATATACATTATAAGAAAACAATAATTATACTGTAAGTTAAAAAAATAAATGTACAGAAGTAGACAGAAAAAATTAAATGGTAAATCAAAATGTATATTATTGGGCAATATAATATATACCATAAGCATAAAATTAATATACTGTAGTGGGTCACGCGCGACCCGCTCGCAGTGTTAAAAAGTCCGGATGTATCATAAGGTTTATTGTACATCACATGTACACAAATTTTTGCTGGAAAACAAAATGAAAATAAAGCAGAAAAGGAGGAAAACAAATAGAAAATATAAAATTACATACTATATTGAATATGCCACCGAAGAAAAGGAGAAAAAAAAATAGAAAATAATGAAGAAAAGGAGGAAAAAAAAATAGAAAAAAAGAATTATAAAAAGAAAAAAGAATATTTGTGGGAGATAGGATTCAAACCTACATCCACATAAGAAAGAAATATACTAGTGATCACTTTAGACAACATATCCTACCTGAAATCAAATGCACTTATTTTATATAAATAATGTGTTGACCAGCCTAAATCACGTGCAAAGTGGGATTCAAATCCACTCCCTTGCACTTCCAAGTAAAGTCTTACCACTTTGGACAATAGCGGATTACTGGTACCAAATGCATCCTTATATAGCATAAGATTATGAGAGGTAAATTTAAAAAAAAAAAAAGAAAAAAAAAACCGGATAAGTCGCGACCCGCGTTTAAAATTTGGATCCGGATGTACATTAAGTACTATTGTGCATTATGTGCACCCAAATTTTTGACTTCTTGTAGACATGACTAATGTCGTGATTTTGAATGCAAAATTGTCTAATAAACACTTGTTACTGTGTGCTATATTAATAATAGAATTCCTTCTAAGAGAAGCCATATGTCACATTTATGAAGAAAACCAAATATATCATGTTTTAAAAAGTGTGTATGTTTAGCATGTCATAAAATACCTGACCCTCAACAAACTAAACTAGGACCTCAAGGAAAGAAGTGTCTTTGTTAATTATACATATTATTTTAAAGCATACAGGCTTTTGGATTTGAATCTAAACATTATTGTTGAATTTATTCATTTTGAGTTTTTTTTTTTAAATAATTTGTTTTAAAAAAAGAAACATTAAATAGTTCAAAGAGTAACGCATAAAGTGATGCTCCTAATGACAAATAGAAGTGGCACGTGGCAACATAAGATGGTGACACATGTATTAAAAGTGAATATAATAATAAGGAGGGTAAGTAATAAATTACACATATTACACACTCTTTTATCCTACACTCACAAAATCTCCGTCAAACACTAATTTAAGTATCGGAGGATCTACCTCGGAGTTTTGTTTAGCATGATAACACCGACGTTCGGTCAACTTAGAAGATCTCAAGCGTCGCCAGACCTCGGATCGGTTGCTGACATCATTATAAAGGAAATCAAAACATTAGTTGATCATTGAACACTACAAGAAAAGCCACTTTTAGAGACAAAAAAATAGTGAGAGTAAAAAAAACCTCACACTAAATGTGCTATATCCTTATCTTTTGTGAGAGTAAAAAAACACTCTCACTAAAAAAACTGATTATTGATGACAAAATTCAAGATTCACTTAAAACGGAGGTGGTACTGTCACTAATGAGTGTGAAAAAAAGGGCGGTAATACTCCCCCCATTCTGATCGATCACTTTTACCAAAACAAAAAAATAAAGAAAAGGCTACACTAATATAGATCAAATATAACTCAAAAGTTAAAAGAAAAGAATTAACACTCGTTCATTTCGTTCTCTCTAGAAAACCCTTATCTTCTCTTCGATCTCTGTTCCGCCGGATCGGAGTCATCAGACAGTGCCTCTCCACCACCGCTAGTTGTGCAGCAGGTATGGACTGCACTAAATATTTTAATTTTGTTTATTATCTCGTACATAAACCCTAGGTATATATATGTTTCTCATTTATTCTCCCTCTGTCTCTCGATATTTATCGATCTTCGCCAATGGTCATGGATATCTCTTCCTCCATTATCGAGCGGTGCCTCTCATCCGCCATGGATTGTTCAGTTTACAGTGGGTTGTGCAGTTTATAGGTATGGAGAATTTTGAACATTTTCTTCCATTTACTGTCTATTGTTTTCACCCTAAAATGTTGGTATGTAATTGTCAGAGTTGTTCGCCTTCTTGAATGACTACCAAACCCCAGTTCGGATTCAACGTCGCCTTGAGTTAGTTGGCCATCAGGTCCTAAACTCTTAAACCCCTACAAAATTATTATCTATCTCTGTGTTTTCTTCTGCTTCTTCTTGTTCTTGCTTCTTTTTAATCAGCTCGTGCCTCAACCATGTGTTGCTCTGCCTTAGGTAAAAGTGAAAGCTTCATGTTTCCAAAAATGGCAATGAAAATTTCACCATCAATATAATCTTGATTATGCTTTGCAGTAGCATTTTTAGACTAATCTGTTTTATTTTCCTTAATGGCAGCCCATTAGAGGATATGGAGTGTAAAGTGTTGGATTCGTCGGATCCCAATTACAAGAAGAATGACTTAGTTTGAGGGATGACTGGGTGGGAGGAGTACAACCTTATTACAGACCAAGCAAGTTGTTTAAGATTCAACACACTGATGTGCCTCTCTCCTATACGAGAAATCATGGTAGGTTACTTACTCCCTTGTCACTAAATGAAAGGCTAACTAACCTAGCAAGTTGTTTATGGCTTGTCTTTGTTGCTATGTCGTAATTGACTATAGGAAGAATCAAATATGATCGATTGAGCTTGAACTGGTGATATGTAAAGTTAGAGAAAACAAGTAAACTGATGAATGATTACTGCTTGAGTTTATATATTTTCAATATAGGGATAAACAGAATGAGGTTTGGGATATATTGAAGTTAGCCTTTTGTTTGTTTCCCTCTGTTTTAAAAGATCATAGTTAGATGTCAGCCGGCACTGAAACTGAAATTGAGACTTCATTCTCATGGTAGAGAATGTTATGAGACTTGAGAGACGGAAAATGCAGTATTTCTATATTTACTAATTTTTATTTTTAATAGGGAAGCGCACACCGACTCACACACTCACTCTAAAATTAACTTGACAATTAGGCTAGCACACAAGAAAGATGTTACCTTCATCCTTGATATCTTTTTCTGTGTTTTCTAAATTTGTGACTAACGTGTATCTATTTCTGTATCGTCGCACTTGGACATGTGGCATTCTATGTTGATGTTGTGTTCCTTTTATAGCTCGTCTCAACCATGTGTTGCTCCGCCTTAGGTACATCACTTCTTCAACTTCCATTGCCTCTTGTCTCTTAATTTGCTCCAATTTTGATGTTATTTCATTGTGATGGGATTTGATGGGATTATTTCCCAATACCTGACCCATTTACTATTTTCTTTCCGGGAAATTTCTCTTCTTTAATGGAGGTAAAAGTTATGATAATCAACAATTTTATTCTTTTTTATTTTAGTTTCAGTTTCAGAGAATTGTATTGAGAGAATTGCATTTGTTGAATCTGGATAAAACCATAAATGCTCTTTTGGTTATGAATATTTTTTAGATGATTTCTCCTTTTACTGGTGTGTCTCTCAATTATCTTTCATGATCATCCATATAATGTTTCTCCATGAAAAGTGTAAGTGATTTAAAACTAATCTTATTTGCCCTTAGTTTTAGTATATTATCAATAAGGTGTTATCCTCATCCCCTGTTCTTTTGCAAGTGGAGGCATGGTATATTAATTGGACATCTTTATGTAATTCTAGCACTACTTTCATGATGTTAAGCATTGATCTGAGCTTTTGTTCAATTATTTAATACATAAAATGAAGTGATAATGGTTACCATGAGGACATATGATATATTAATTCACATTATAGATTACTCCTAGAGTATATAGAAGTGCAAATAAAACCTTTAGCCATACTGCATCATGTCTCTATTGATTATTACCATGGTAAAACCTAGACTTTTTTTTATAAATAAAAATATCCTTTTCCTCATTTTTATCTTAAGCAATATTGCATCATGTCTCTATTGATTATTACATAGAATTATCTTTATTTTCTAAATGCTTAATTCATAGTAGGTTTCTCTCACACTTCTAGTGTATTTTGCAGATGGTGATATTTTGCATACTTGGAACTTGGTCTCTATTTTGACTTGAATATACTTCCTTGATAGTGACCATGAAGTGCAAACATTTTTCTTTTAGGGTGTTGGATTATATACAAATAAAACGTTGCTTCAGGATGCACAGGTGGTTATTACGATTTAATGTTGTGCGATGGTCTTTCATTGTCATGGAAGAAGAGTAGGTGCAATTAGTATAATACTCTGGCATAGACCAGATAAGTTGGTTAGAATAATTTGAATAATTGTGTTCTTCGACAATGCATAATGAATAATTTGAATAAACATTCTTTATTTTTTCATTGTATGTTTATATTTTTCTTGTGCTTTTAGGTTTTCTAAGTAATGTATTAATTTGTGGTTGTTATGTTGTTAGGTGGAAGCTATTTGATGGAAAAAGTCATATCTAAAGCAAAATTACAACAATTCAACACCAGAAGCTTTTTGTCAAGCAATTTAAATACTTATTCTTTGGACGTGTTTGCTTGAGACTCGGAATTCATTTTTCTAATTACATTTTCCTTCAATTTGTGTAGAGTGCTTTTGTTAGACATTGTATCGCTTCATAAAAGTAATGGTTTAACATTTTTTCCGTTACAACTTGCTCGTTTGTTGACTAAAATTAGTTTTGTTGATACATTTGAATTACCATAGTGATCTATTGTGACGAGGAACCAAACAAATTGAATAATAATAAGTAAAACGTGTAGCTATTTTTATATAATGAGAGAGAATTTCTTAGAATATTAGAACATTTAGTGACGGGAGGTGATATATATATGAGAATAATAATTAGTTAATACCTACCTTATAATGAGGGAAACAATTGTATTAGTGACAATATTTTTCGTCATTAAAAATATAATTAGTGACAGTAGAGTTTCTCTCACTATTTATTTTTTTAGTGTCCCGTCACTATATACAATTAGCTACGGAAGCGATAGCCATGGGCCGTGACGGGAGATCTCCTGTCACTAAAAGCCTTTAGTGACGGTTTTTTTACTTTTGCCCACAGTTTATCTTGTCACTAAAACTAACTTTTCTTGTAGAAGAAGTCAAAGACCCAGAAAATAAAAGAGTTTGGATACTAACTTTATATCTTCTGAATCAGTAGTATTTCTCATTGAAGGAGATAAAAATAAAATGTGGAACAACATACCCATTTTATTAAATGTAGAAAATGATCAATAAATGTATAGTGAAATTATGACTTCAAGCAATACATGTTTCTGGAAACATGCTATAAACAATGAAATAAACTCAATTATGTTAAATAGGACATGGATACTTCTTGACTTGCTTCTGGTTGTAAATTGATTTTAGAAAAAAACTCAACAATGATGGTGCTATACAAACTTTTAAAGCAAGACTAATAGCAAAAGGTTTTACCCAAAAGAAACGTATATACATGATATGCAACAGCAGTACGAATAATGTCTATAATTTATTGGTACACAAAATGGACGTGAATACACCCTTCTTAATTGAATAGGACCTTTATAGGTTAGGTTTAGCCCAATGCACCTCGGATCATGAGGCCAAAATAACGCACCTATAATTTTTTTCCCCTCATTTTGCCCTTCCAACCGAAAGATCAAAACAGGTTCTTCACGTTTTATAGTTCTATAAAGTCTTTTTCGTTATAAGTAGAGAGACATATTAAAAAAAAAAAAAATTACTCATAATGAAGAAGCACAACTTTTTAGAGGGAAAAGTAAATCTCAAAATATTTGTATATCAATTAATCTGAAATATCTTTCTGCTATTACAACTATTTATATGCTTGACTGTCTAAATCTTATTGGCTGTAGTGATGTGTCTTAGCCAATCAATACAAGACACATAAGCTATAAGCTAATATTACTAAAACTAATGCCACCTAGGACAATATATCATATCAGCAAAGTAACCAGTCTGCTAACTTCTACACATAATTATTTATAAGTTAAGGTGGCTTGGTAAATTAAGAGGAACGTCAGTGGTATTGAATTGTTTGGTTTGATTTGGAGAGGAAAATGGGTTCACGAGCTATGTAAATGACATAAATTGTGGGCCTTAATTATAAAAATTAGCCCACCAACATTATAAGATACTGTCACCTAAATATAGAAGCGGTCTTCATATTATCATCTACAAAGCAAAACAAGTACACCAATATGCCACCATACATACCGCCACCTAAATCACAAAACCATAATTCACAATCCAGTCTCAATCTTATAAGTAATCACTTGTCCATGGTTAAATACCTCATAAAGAACAACATTGGAATATTGATTCGAAAATGTATCTCCTCCACCTCGATTAAGTCTTTATTTCTCTTTCAACAATTTATAAATAATCCCAAACCATAATTAACAAATACACAAAGTGATTTAAACAATTCATTTCTCCCTGCATGTGGGATATACAAATACACACAATATCTTTAGTTTTAACTGGATATTGCTCTATCAAACAATCTAAACTCAATCTCCAGCTAAAAGTATTTAAAAAAATAATAATAAATTAAAACAAATCCAATCTTAAAAACAAGAGATGAAGGATGGAAACAAGCATCAAATTAACTTTATCAAAGAACCCAACAAATAATTCACTACGAAAAGAGCTAAACAGACTAAATTGAGTGCTCATTCTAGGAAGAAAATAAAGTTGATGGCTAAGAAATCGAATAAATCGAGGCCTGTGATTGACACAGTTTCCTTAAAACTAATTAGTCCTCTCTTCACTGGTGCTAAGAGAACAACAGGACGTTAGTTTCCTAGGATACAATAGATTTAGCAGAAACCATAGCACACAGTTTTGGCTCTACAACGAACTGAAAGATATGCCTGAACTGTATCACCAAACAACAGAGGGCCAATGAAGTTTACTGAAAATTGTAAGAGAGGAATTGCAATTGCGGAAGGTATTTTCGAAGCTGTATCAAATGCACTGGAAAGAGCCACTACAAATAGGCTCAAACAGACTGTTGGTTGAGCCACTACTTCTGAATTAATATTCAAATTAACTTCAGAAGTTACAAAAATTAAGGTTACTTAATGTGAAAAACGTGGAGTGATTAACAGTCAAGAAGTTGAAAAGCATGCAGAATTGGAAAAAAAAAACAAAAATTGGCTCGTGCGGCCGCTCCTCGACCGGACCGACATTTGTGTACGCATGTCGCGCTCGCACACAAGTCCCTTTGTCCGAGGCTCGAATTGGCCCTTGATTTGCACCTCCCGCACCTGGGTGCGCTAGAGAGAACCATTGTACTACATATTCATATACTCCTTAGAAAGAGAATTATATGTATACTAGCCAATTTTTTTCTAATGTGTAGCAAAGCCCCAAAACCAACTTCAAGTGCTCTATTTTGAGCTTCAATTTCTTATTCACCCAAACTCCTGGGAAAATAGTATATCGTCTCAAACCTCTTTCAGAGAAGGGCACGATACCAACTTAAAATTCCACATTCCGTTACTGAGTTGTACTCGAAACATGCCCAATTCGGGCTGCCCAAAATAGACTTTTTTCTAACACTCATTTAGCAAAATCAACCCAAAATAACTCCATACAATTGATACACACACAAAAGAACACACACACACAGATACACATACACACACGCACGTACACGCACGCACACAGACACACACACACACACACACACACACACATATATATATATATATCAACTATCAAGTACCTTTGAAGTTATTGAACCACAAAGTCAGGGCAAGGACTAGGTCTAGGGGTGTTGTCGCCTATTGTGCTGATGAGGGAGAGAGAGATTAAGAGTTCACTCCGCCAGTGGAGCTTCAGGGACCCACGACCTCGCCCCGGGAGATTTATGTCGACGGATCGTCCACAGCTCAGAGGGTGGGAGCTGGGATCGTCCTGTTGAGCCCAGAAAAATAATAATTAAGCTCAATAATTTGATTCAACTTTAAAGAAACGAACAATGAGGCGGAGTACGAAGCTATACTCCTTGGACTAACGACCACAAGAACAATGGGGGTCAAACGGGTCATTGTACATAATGATTCACAATTGGTCATCCATCACATAAATAAAGACTACGAAGCCAAGGAGGAAGAGATGATCAAGTATCTAGAAATGGTTAAAGAGGTGGCGAAGGCTTGATCGAGTTCATACAGATGCCGCGAACGAGGAACTCGTAAATAGATGTACGAGCTCGATTGGCCACCTTCGAAGGAGCAAAAAACTTCACGTCTGTAACACTCATACGAGCGACCATTCCTTCAATCCAACAAAATGATGTAATGCAAGTAGACGGTGAAGAGAAAAATTGGACTACGCCGATCGAACAGTATTTGAAAACCAGTGAACTCCCGCAAGATACCCTTGAAGTGCACCAGCTCCGAATTCAATCAGCGCATTACACATTTTTCAAGGAACTCTTTACAAAAGAGGATATTCAACTCCGCTATTACAGTGTGTCAAAGAAAGCGAGAAACATCATAGCGGAAATTCACGAGGGTGTTTGCGAAAATCATACCGGGAGATAGGCCCTCGCACAAAAAATTATAAGTAAGGGTACTTCTGGCCGACTTTAAAGAAGGATGCAATTCTGGATGCTAAAGCATGCCCAAAATGCCAAAAGCACGCGTCTTTCATTCGATTGCGGTCGGAGACAATAACATCAGTCCACAGCCCATGGCCATTCGCAAAGTGGGGGATTGACCTATAGGCCCGTTCCCCAAAGCAAAGGAAGGTTACATTCAGGCCATCATTGCAGTAGACTACTTCACCCAATGGGCAGAGGCCGAACCTTTGATAGGGATCACCCATAAAAAAGTTGATGGTTTGGCATGGAAAAATATAATCTGCTAATTTGGGATCCCAAATCGTTTGTCACGGATAATTTGAATCAGTTTGAAAATAAAAAATTCAAGGAGTTCTGTGAAGAACTCAATATCAAGGCCCATCTTACTAAACCATATCACCCCCAGACAAATGGGCAGGTGGAAGCCATCAACAAAGTTCTCAAGCACACATTGAAGATGCGGTTAACGGAGAAGAAATGATACTGGGTGGAAGAACTACCAAGGGTCTTGTCGTCACACCGAATGACCCACATGACCTCGAATGGAGAAACACCTTTCAGACTCGTCTATGGGACTGAAGCAATCATTCCCATGGAAACCGGATCTCCAACTTTACGGGTCATTCAATATGATGAGCAAACGAACAATAAAGCTATCCGAACCCAATTGGATCTTCTTGAAGAACAAATTCAAGAGGTGGAGAACATGAACATCACATACAAGCCGCGTTTGGAAAGGTTCCACAATAAACAAGTGAATATTCAGCAATTTCCAGCAAACGATCTTGTGATGAGAAGAGTCCTACCCCCAATGCAGACGGTAGTTTTCGGTCCAAATTGGGATGGACCATACCGTATCATCAGATGCTTGGCGAACAGTGCTACAAACTTGAAGATCCTTATGGAAAGAAATAAACACACCCATGGAACGCTCAACATTTGAAGAAATACTATCCTTAGATAGGAGATCAGAATGATGATCAATGTATTAGTCTGTATAGTTTGTAAATATTTGTGTAAATAAGAAAGATGATGTTTTTGTCCACATACTTTATAATATTTACTCTAGAAGACTTGTGCTCGGACGAGCGCAAAAGGTCCCATCCAAGAGCGGGCAGAAAAGACTCATCCTCGGATGAGACGGAAAAAGTCCCGTCCACGAGCGGGTAGAAAAGAATTGTCCATCATCGAGCACAAAAACTCCTGTCAATCCACGGATAGAAAAGTCTCGTTCGAACGAGCAAATATAAAAGAATTATCTAAAAACAAGCAAGAAAAGACTTGCTCTCTTTTAGTTTTGAGCAAGAACAAATAAATAAATTATAGACGATTGAACCTAACGCGAATGATGGTCAAGAAGACTGACCATCAGCGAACAATATAAGATCAAGGTAAAATATATGAAAGTCAGAGTCCCGATTCAATTGTCCTAACAAATAAAAATTTAACAAGTGCAAGGATCATCCATGATAAAAGAAAATTTGATGAAAACCAAAGCAGATAAAAAATATGAGTTAAACAAAAAGACTTCATTGATAAAGGGAGGTCAAGTCCCTCACAAAACATAAGAAACAAAAAGCGATCTCCTACGACCGCGAACAAAACAAACAAATTTTTTTACAAGTATAAACTAAGCCTGGCAATGGCGGCCTCTTTCCTTTCAGGTGGAGGAGGAAGACCTCGATTTCCTCTGCAGTGGGAGGCTCCCCAAACACTGCCCACTCTTCTTCCCCCAAGGTTTCGAGGTGGGGATTATGATGTGCGAAGCAGGTCATGTCCCTTTTTAGAAAGGATATGTTGATGCCCCGAGCAGCAATCGCGGATGCCGCTTCAAAGTGGGCCAGGATATACCCCGACCTTGACCTTGACCAGTTCAACCTCGGCCAATGCTCGGTCCCTCTCACCCTCAGCCTCCTTCAGCAGCTCCTTGAAGCAAGTAACCTTAGTTTCTACAGCTACCCTCCTTTCCCTTTTAGCAGCAAACAAATCCTTCCTGCACCATTGCTGGGTATAGGAACGGGTGTCTAAAAGTCTCTGCATGAATAGACATCAAGAAATTAACGGACCACCCCAGATGGATCGCCGCAACCTCGATCCTTTCCTCGAGGATCAGTGATTTCTCAACATCCGCGAGGCCCGCGGTCCAATTCTTCGCGGGGAAGGAGATATCAGGCCGAGAAGATGAACTCGGTGCATGGGTTGAGGCCACAGTATGCGGCTGCTTAGATGGAGGTGGAGCAGTGACAGTTGCTGAGGACCGTTTCTTTTAAGCCAGAGGTGGACGACTCGTGAGTGAAGAAGGACCTCCTTGCCTGGAGGTCCCAGTGGCAACGACAGCTTGGGTCTTCCTTCAAGCTGTGATCTTTTTCGTCTAGTAATTGCGCTCCTTAACATTCAGTTCACCCCAAGGCTTGAGGGTACTAGCTCGCCGGTAAGGGCAGCGCGAGGAGCGACCGTTGTTAGTGGCTCCACGTTCAAAGGAGGGGGGGAACCTCCAACTTGCGGACCACCGGTCCTGGAAACTTCTTGTTCTTGAGACATCTCGGTTGGAGGAGCAAAGTCTACAAAAAAAAAATGAATAACATATAAAAAAAAAGAAGAGACAAACGATAGAATGATTAGCAACTAACTTAAAGATAAGTTACCTAGATTTGGAGGAAGGGTTTTGTGCGGAGTGATCAAGAGACCGTATCCACGGAGATTTTCCATGGTGAGTAGATCTTTTAGATTGTAATCTTGCCCACCATTATCATTAAGGAATTCTCTGTCTATTCTTGAACTCCCGATACACCTATATAACCCGCTACAATCTGCAAAGAAAACGAGGATTAAGATCACCGAGATTATACACCGCAGAAAATTAAATCGTACCACGTAAAAATGCATAGTCGGTAGCAATTGCGATGTGATCCAAGGGACTGCCTTCGTCTTTTGGGGATGACGACATCTAATCCCCCATGATGAAGAACCATTATGCTTCCACCCAGCTACCGAACCTCTGAACCCTTCAATGACCTTGCAACCCTTACGGGTAGTGACATAATACCATTCTTTGAGGTTTCGGTCGTGCTCTACCAAGGAACACATGTAAGAGAGTTCCTCGGGAGTTGGTGAGGGGTATCCCTTTATCTTGAATAAAACAACGGTCGCGCAGATCACGTGCCAACAATTGACAACTAATTGAGAGGAAGTGACACCCCAATACCGAAGATAGGCACTTAAGATCGGCGGAAGGGGAAATCTGAGACCGTCCTTTGTGGAAAACTAGGTGACCACTACACAGTCATTCGGGGGATGGTCCGTCCTTTCCTCCTCTCTCAAGACATGAAATCTGACATTCCCCAGGACTTCAAAATTCAAGCCTAGTTGTAAAGCTCAGAGGCAATCACAGAGCTTGGGTATTCGGTCACGCCAAAGATCGACTCTTCTTCATCACAGGCGGATGACATGTCATACCCAGTTCGAAGTGCCTGATAGAGGGAGAAACATCTCCGCGGATTGCAAACTCCGACGGATAATGCCAAAAGGATGTCCCACCACCGCATTACTAAGATCAATGCCCCAATCTCTACACTACTCCCCCAACGTAGACCGGTCGCACCAGTGGGAAGTTCATGGAGGGCACCCATCCCTAGATCCCTCTCCAGATCTTCCGCAATGTCATGTACCTCCTTCTCATTGATGGGGGATGTCGACGGACTCTCCAAGGTATGATTTGCACGACGAAGCACATCAACATCTTCTATCCCAAGAACGACCGCAATGTCCTCCTCTGAGTACCCAACGTTCCTTAGGGATTGCACAAAATCTCTTCGAGCCTGTGTTTCTCCCTCCCCTTTCCTTGGATCTCTGGGGGCTTCCGTGGAGCGAGAGG
The DNA here is from genome assembly GCA_958295605.1 of Ajuga chamaepitys. Lineage (NCBI taxonomy): Eukaryota > Viridiplantae > Streptophyta > Magnoliopsida > Lamiales > Lamiaceae > Ajuga > Ajuga chamaepitys. The sequence goes on from OY282502.1 coordinate 17,506,682, forward strand.
ACGACGAAGTAGAATAAGGAGAAGACATAGTAAACTGAGAATGATACCGGAAACTGGGATATCGAACAATACAGAAAGCAAAAGCTTGAGGACAAAAGCTAGTGAGTAACAGCAGAGTGAAAATGGGGAAGTGTAAAAGTGAAAAATGGTTTTAAACTCAGTATTTATAGTGACAAGAGAATCCAAAATGAATCGTCGCGATTTAATGCACCCAACGGTTGAGATGAAGCCGCAAATTAGGCCAATCAGAAAACGACACAGGTCAGCGCGTGGACCGCACGCGCGGACACGAAATGTCACGTCTTCTGGAGTCGACACCTGTCCTGCCACATTGGCGCCACGTGCCCAAAAAATTGGACACTTGATCGCCACGACAAACCATTTCCCCCAAAATACTGTTTGAATTTTCAAAAGATCTATCGTTTCCCACTCAAAGAAAAAAGATCGCATTAGAGAACTAGGATCGTGAGTTCGAAGATCATATAAGAAACTCATGATCTCCGAACTCAGGGGGGCAATTGTGGATAGGCATGTCAATGGGGCGGGTCAGGTCGGATTTCTGGATTTTCTGACCCGCCCCGCCATGCCCTGCCCAGCCCCACCCCATGCCCCGCCATGGGGCAAAAATAAGTGCCCCGTGATCTGCCCCACCTCGCCCCGCCTCCATTATTTTTTTTTTTTTTTGTTAAAGAACTTGTCTTTTTTTGTTGAAGTCAATAGGGTTTTAATTTTTAGGTTTACGCTAGCTTTGTTTTAGCATTTTTTTAAAATTTAATTATTAAAAATTAAAATTTATTTATTTAAATTTACTCTAGTCATAATTTAATATATTAAGATGACATTTATATATATATATATATATATATATATATATATTATATATATATATATATAATTTTATATTATAAATACATATATATATATATATATTTGTGTGTGTATATATACATATATATATCTATATAATATTACATAATATATATATATATTTTTAAAGGGCGGGGCGGGGCGTGCTCTACCCCATTCTCCACCAGGTCGGATTTTGCCCTGCTTTAAAGACCTCGGGCCGGAGCGGATCGGGGCGGGGTAGATCGATTTTGACATGCCTAATTGTGGATATCGATCGCCTAATCAAGGATTCGTGATCATATTACCTTATAAATATTATCATAATCTATTATTACAGGACCATCACTACAGGGACACCGAACAACGATCGCAAAAAGACCGAGCCACGTCAAGATCGTTACAAGTTGGACCTCCTCCAGTACAAGACCAGTCCGCTACACAGGAATCGTCCAACCATCATAGACCGCCATCATTGACCGCGTGCATGAAGGCCGTTCACTAATCATGTTCCAGAAAGGATCGCATATCGCGAAATGATTATCCCATATGTCAAACACGTGAAATGCTCGAGATACCACCCCAGCTGGGCCGTGCCAAGTGGTAGACCCATGCCAATTGCACTTGCCACCTGTCGTCCACATGTCAGACATGCAAGAGCTACTTAAAGCTCTATAAATACCCCCCATATGTATTTGTAGACAATATATGAAATTTGAGAGAAAAAAACTATTGAAAGCTGGATAGTGAGAGAATAAAAACATCAAACACGAGTGAAAAGACAAGTGTAAAGTACATCTTCATTGTGAAAATTACATTACGATCGCATGAGACGATCGCTTTTTATTCAATTTTTATCTTAAACGATCAATTGCACTTTGTCTACTCTTAGACCGTCGATAACACTCTTTTGATACATCTAGTCACTGATCAAGACCGCGCATCCACAAAAATATTTAGTTGTGTTTGTAAATAGTGATTTGAAATGCATGGATTTAAAATCAATGATAAAGAGGATTTGAAATCCACTCAAATCAATCCTAAAATGAAATCATAAATTTTTAATTTTACGGTAATCCAAAAATAAATGGAATTTATGATTATGAATTGCAAATTCATTCTCATACTCTTCCATCTAAATCCAACATTACATTTTTGGCTTTTCTAACCTTTTATTGAAGTTATAGTACTTCATCCCTTATTTTTTAGTATGCAATAGGGGGGTTAGTACTTTTTATGGGGGTGGCTCTCAGCTTCTCCCAAGAAGCCTCTTAGTTAAGTAATAGGAAAAAGTTTATGGATACATATTTTTATAGACCACAAATAATGTCGTCCTCTAAAAAGTAGGTGCATGTTTGGTTGGTGTTGGGGTGGTTGGGGTATTATTGATTGGGGATAGTGGCTGGGAGAGTAAAAAAGTGATGTTTGTTTGAGTGGTTGGGGTAGTGGTTATAGTGTAGGATATAATTTTTAATTGTAAAATATAATGTGATGTGTGTAAGAGTTTATTAATAATGATTAATTTTATGATTGAAGTGGTATTGAAATTTGTGGTGGTTTGTAGTGGTTGAGTCAACCTGTGTAAACAAAAAAAAGGAAGGTGTTAGGTCAACCCATCAGGAGTTGGACCAACTCCAACTAAAATACCCTAGGTGTGATGAACTCTTAGAAATGACTAGTTATTGTAAATAATATTAAAAATTAATTATTAATGACGCTAAAGTATACAACATAATATTCTTTTGATAAAAATAATTTATTTATTTTTAATGAAAAGTACTACCTTGTCCACAGGAAAAGAAAGAGTTTGATTCCTAGAACAATTTCTAGTTATACAAACATGATGATTTATAGGTAGGCGGGAGTAATAATTTTCAGAAATCTAAAATAATATTAGTTTTTGCCAAGCCAAATTTAATAAACTAAGCTACTATTCACGAAATTGTTAAAATAGTATGCGTGTTTTTTTGGTATTTTCAAAATTAAGTGAACTCGCCTGTGCCACAGGCGAGTTCACAAATAACTGACCACCACTGTTCAATGTCTCCCCTGCCAGGGGCGACTTCAATTAAAATCTTTTTTTTTTTTTTTTCAGGCAACGCCTATGGGAGAGGCGAGATACGTTATTTACGTATTTGTATACGCAAAGCCGCCCCTGACTTCTGTTATATATATATATATATATATATATATATATATATATATATATTTTGTTTTTTTATACTCGAAAACGCCCATGCCAAGGGCGAGTTCTAAAAAAGGGTGTTGCAGGGTGCAGCGTGGTGGCGTGGTGTAGTGGGGTGGTGGCATAGTGAGTTGTCTCAATCACTTTGAATAATTTGGAGTAGATTTTAACCGGTGGAGTTATATATATCATCTCTCCACTTCTTCTTCTTCTTACCTCATTTCTGTTCCTCAAAAAAATATACAAAATGCATTTCTCATTCCAAAATTTCTCTTCAAATTTCCTCTTCATCTCTACCCCTCACTTAACTCTACAAGAAGGTCTTCAAGCATCACATTTGCTGTGTAGATGACTCAAACGAAATTGAAGATAATTTGTTAAGGTACAAATTTCTATATTTAAACGTTTTCCATAATGTATATATATTATAAATTTCGTTTGGTATACCGGTGTTATATTTTCTGTAATTATTTTCTATATTATTAAAGGCCGTCAAAGTTCGTTGACAAAAAATTAGTGGACACGGTGCTCCCCCTCCTTTAACCTGGAAGAAGGCTTAGAAATACAACTACAACGTATCTTCATTAAGGTATCAAAATTCTATATGTAATTCTAATTATTTTTTTCCAATGAATGTGAATTATAAAGAATTGATCGAAAAAATCTGCCCAGATTTTTGTTGGTCAACATTCATGTATGTGCAGTGGAAGAAACATATGTTTTATTGTGGCTCTGTAATGTTACTATGGTCTTTTTGTCATGGTTACCTCAACTGTGCATATTAGTTACATTTTTATTGTGTATGTTAGTCACAATTTTATTATTATGATTACTGATATTTATATATTTTTTTTTCCGTAATTTTACTGCCTTTATTATAAGTATTGTTATTATTATTGTTATTATTATTATTATTAACATTATTATTATGATCGTTATTATTATTATTATTATCAATATTTTATATTATTTTTTTAATTATTTTTATTATTTTTACGTTTAATAATATTATTATAATAATTATTATTATTATCATTATTATTAATATTATTCTTAACGTTCTATCATTATTTTCTTTAGAAATATTATATTTATTATTATCAAAATTATTATCAATATTATTATTATTATTGGTATTTTTATTTTTATATTTTATTACGTTTATTATTATTATTATTATTATTATTATTATTATTATTATTATTATTGTTATTATTATTAATCTCCTATCATTATTTTCGTTAGAAATATTATATTTATTATTATTTCTAATTTTTTAATCAATATTATTATTAACTTTATTATAAATATTATTATCAACCAATATCATTATTACTATCATTATTATTCCACATCAATTGACTATATTCTTTTTCTTAATTTTACATTCTTTATTATTGTTATTATGATTATTATTATTATTAGTATTTTTTACTTTTATTAAAAATATATCATTATTTTCTTTAGAAATAGTATATTTATTAGTATTTTTATTTTGACTACTGTTATTTTATTTTTTACAACAATCTTTATTGTTGTGTATTTTTTTTAATTTTTAATTTGTTATTATTGTTACATGTTTCAAACTAGAGTAGCTCAATGTATGCTAAAATCCTTAAATTTGAAGATAATGGCGCCGTCAGAAAATGTGAGAATTATCGTGCACCGTGGAAGTGGTACCAAAGGGCCACCTATTGGCGGTCGTAGGGTGTCTCGTTCGATTGGCTACCCTGGACTGCTTTCGCTATTATACCAAATGTTGGAAATCGATAACGATCGACATATGTTGAAAGTATCTACAGCGTTTTGTCAAGATAATATTTTACAACTAATACCGATCAATAGTGACGAAGATCTGTGGTTTTTCTTTGATCCGGATGTTGGAAATCGTTACGTTCACCTTCACGTTGAAAGTGTTGTACTCCATAAGAACACCGAACAAAATGTACCCTTGACGGATGACTACTACCAATACGCGGTATATCTTAGTGGTGACAGTCCAACTAGCCTTCTTTTCGATACACAAGGCACCTCTAATACAATTCCCATTAACCATGAAACTCAAGTCGATGCTACAAGTGACACTATGGCGGAGTTATCCGGGGATCATGCGATTGATCTGTTGGTGGACAGCTTCGGTCCAAATGAAATTGAAGATTCTGAGTCGAGTGATAGTGAATCAGACAGTGAGATGAAATAGATGACGTGAATATCGAGGATCTCAATGGTCTATATGATCAAATAGCTAACGACGCATCAATTGGGAGACAAACTTCGGAACCGGCCGGCCAAACAGGCAATGTGACACGTCGGTTTCTAACCTAGTGTTCCGCAAGTGTACGGATGTAGGTGTAGTACAGTTGTCAAGGTCGATCCCACAAGGAATAGGGTCTTTAGGTAGTTTGATACCTCAATATTCTAGGAATATCCTAACTAGACACTAATTCAGGAAAGATTGATTTTACTGACTAAAATACTTAATTAAATATGAATTCAAACTTGAGAACCACGAATAATTAACAATCAAGGAAAAACAGCATCCTAGGGTATCGATTTCAGAATATTTATTCCAATGATGATTAGAATTAACTTATTGATTTTAACCGATCTAGTGTTTATTAAGCGGCGCAATATTAACCTAATTCTCCTCTCGAAGTAATTAAATCGTTGATTAACTAAGACAATTACCCTCTCGAGTCAATTAATCGTAGAAACTCCAAAAAGCTCATAAACCTATGTCTACATAGTCATAGACAACTGCGCTCTATATCGTACGTCTAATAACAAACCCCTTCTCTCGAAGCGGATTTGTTAAACGAGATTACTAAACCTAGATGGCCAGTCTAAATTCAGTGATTAAAACGGATATAAAGATAAACACATAAAAGAACGGAATTCAATAAGTTAAAACGTAAATAAAAACATTGTCATAAAACCATTCCTACTCTCTAACCCTAGGACACGAATAGCTTAGCTACTCATGCCTAGGCTCAATTTAATACAATATTTAAGACAAAACATTCTAAAGAATTAAAACTAGGAAAAATTGCTAAACCCGAATAAATCGTCCTGTTGATCGAATCTTCGTTGTCGTCCAAGTCGTCTCGTGCCTCAAACTCGGATAATATGTGTGTTTTTTGTTTTTGAAGAACAAGCTTGGATCCTTTTTATAAAGTTAGATAAGCCCAATTGAATTGGGAAATCAAATCTTCGTTTAAAATAGGTTTTTTCTTCACGGTATTCGTTTTGACACGGCCGTGTTGCTTCGCAATAGTTCAATTTCCAGCAACAATTTGACACGGCCGTGTTGCTTTGTGACACGGCCGTGTTCTATTCTAGAGCCAATTTGAACGTTGCAGACCACTTTTGACACGGCCGTGTTGCTTATGTGACACGGCCGCGTCGGTTCTTGCTCCGTTTTACTCCTAGACCGGTTTAGGCCGGTTCGGACCGGTTTGGACCAGTACTTGGACGGTTTGGGCCGGTTTGGACCGGTTTTCACTACTTTGGACCGATTTTCACTCGTCTGGGCCGGTTTTCACTCTGTTTCAACTTGTTTTCTTGTCCGGTAGTCGTAAATCACAACTTTTTAGCCTGAAAATGCTCAAAATACCTTAAAACAAGCCGAGTACGTTAATTGGTCACTTATATCACATTCCATACAATTTCTAACCATTTATCCACATAATTCCTATAAAATAGTATCATATATTGACCTAATTACATGCATAATTAACGTGCATCAAAATCCCCCAAACTTAAACTGTTGTTCGTCCCGAACACATAAAAATTAATTCATGTATTTAGGGCGATTGGATGATAAATTAGTTTCAGAATGATTTTTTTTCAAAAGCTTAGACACCGTAGTATAAACGATCGACTACAAGAAATCACACATTTTGTGACGATTTTCTTCTTGACGCACAAAATTTTGTCACCTTTTGTTGACTAACAGTGACGAATTTAATATTCGTCGTAATAATATTCGTTATTGCGACAACTTTTATATTTGTCATTATGTAAAATAAATTTCGTCGCTAATTAGCATATATCATGACGATTACCGAAAATGCGTCACAATCATTTTTAGAGATAGAATTTCGTACCAAAATTTTGGAGGGTAACCTTTTGATGACAACTTCAGAATAACTAGTGACGATATTTAGTGTCACCAATTCCTTTCTTTCTTTACGATGAAGGAATTAATGACTAATTCTTCTTTGTCACCTATTCTTATATTTAGTGACAATATGAATAAATTTATCACCAATAATTTTAAAGACAAAAAAATTTATTAATTTATGACGATGTGTATCGTCACAATCACTATTTGTTTTGTGAGAAAAAAATATTTCATTATTAATACTCGGACGATAGGTGACGAAATTATTTCGCCATATTTAATTAAATTTGATGACGAAGGGCAATTAGTTCGTCATATTTTAATTTGTGACAACATTAAATTTTGTCATAAAGGTTTGAAAACATCAAGGGACAAAATTATTCCTTCGTGGATGTTTATATTCAGTGACGACGAGGACCAATTCATTACCTTTATTATTTTCTGAAAGGGCAACAAAATTATTTTGTCACAAATGTTATATATGGTGACAAAGTACGCTATTTTGTCACAATTTAATATTTGTGTGTGCTAATGGTGACGAATATGAATATCATCCCTAAAATATTTTTAATTTTTCATAATTTAATTTTTTGTTGCATTATAGTAATTAAAACATTCGTCTAAGATATTTAATTTTTTTGATAATATTCATTAATTTGTCTATTAGAGATGCAAACTAGAAAATTAAAAAAAAAAAATAAAAAAAAAAAAAAATAAAACATTATCAAGAATTGAACTCATGACCTAGAACAAAAAGCCCCAAGCTTTTTCCAATAAATCTACAACTTCTTATGTATATTACTTAATATTCAATATATTTAACATGTTTATTAAAGTAAAAATAGTAAAATATATTTTCACATAGATTCGAATTCAAGACCTCCTATAATTTCCGTAAGTAATCTACAAACTCGACTACCAATCATTTGAGATATGAAACCTGAAAATAACTAATAATAACTCAGCGAAGCTTGAAAAATCACAAAAAAAGAAGTTCAACTAGGCCTAGATTCGATCTCTAGACCTCTTGAATGAGGAAGAGACAACCTACCAATTATGCTAGCACCCTAATGCGTTATATGAAACTTGAACATAATTAATAATAACTTAGCAAAGTTTGGAAATCCACAAAAAACAACTTTGTCTAAACCTAGATTTGATCTCTCAACCTCCTACACAAGTGATAGGCGGCCTACCAATTACGCTAGCACCCTAATATATTATTTCTTGTGACTTGTTTTATATCATAGATAGTTAGTGGATGTGAACCATAAAAGGAGGAGTTGAAAATAAAGTTATTTGTAGTATGCCATATTTTTTTTAACATAAAATTAGATATTGGAAACAATCAATATTATACATTTAAAAATATGATTATTTTTTAAAAAAATTAATAATTTAAATACTTATATCTCAACTCATCAAAATAATTTAATTATGAGCCTTTTTTACTTTTGCAACCTAAACTTTTTATTTTTTTCGATGACAACATGTACTAATTGTTTTTTTCAATTTTCAACCTCCGACGATATATCCGATTATATAAGCCATGTTACTTGCGCATGTTCCTTTAGACCAATGAGATAGCGACACGTGACGACTAATAAAATATTAATAAATATTTTAAAATTTTCAGAAATTTCATTAATAAATTCAGAAAATTAAAAAAAAATCGAAATTCTTTTAGAAATTCTAAAAATTTATCTAAAATTAAAAAAAAATTATTTATAATTGAAAAAATAAAAAAGATAAATTCTGTAATTAATTTAAAAATTCTAAAAATTCATAAAAAAATCTGAACTTTCTTTATAAATTCTGAAAATAAGAAAATTTATTTCTAAAATTAATTTAAAAATTATAATAATTTATTAAAAATTAAGAAAAATAATTTAAATCAGAAAATTAAAAAAAAGAAACAGAAATTTCATTTATAAATCCAAAAAAAAAATTAGAAATTCTAAAAATTTGTTAAAAATTCGGAAAATTTATTATAATCGCAAAAATTATATTCATAAAATGCACTTCTTAAATTTATTTATACCAGAATATACGAAAGTTTTCTTCTATTTTATACTAATTTTCTACAATTTATAATTATTTTTTAGTGTTTAAAAATTAATTTCTAAAATAATTTATTTTAATTCTCTAAATTTTTAAATTGATTTTTTTATTTTCAATGATTTTTCTTAATTTTAAATAAATTTTTAGAATTTTCAAATTAATTTAGAAATATTTTTCTTTATTTTTAGAATTTATAAATGAATTTTGTGAATTTTGACCGAATTTTTAAATTAATTACAGAATTTTTTATTTTATTTTTTGGAGTATTTTATTTTTTAAAGTTTTAAATAAATTTTTAGAATTTCTAAAATAATTTCAGATTTTTTTTTTTAATTTTCTGAATTTATTAATGAAATTTTTGAAAATTTTAAAATAATTATTAATTTTTTTTATATTTTATTAGTCGCCATGTGTCGCTATCTTATTGGTCCAAAAAGGAACATGTGGAAGTCACATGCTATATAGCCGGCAATATCGTCGGAGGTTGAAAATCGGCAAAAAACAATTAGTACAAGTTGTCATCGGAAAAAGAAAAAGTTTAGGTTGTAAAAGTAAAAACGGCCCATTACACAGGTTGTTTTTTGGTAATTGCTCATGTACATATTACAAAACTAAGCAAATAATTCAATACTACGAAAAATTATAGTTCATTTTTTAGGTGATCTAATATTTTATTCTTAACTAATCGATTTTTTATATAATTAATATGGGCTGTGTTGTTGCTTCTATATTGAATACATTCAAATTTTTTAGGGGCCAAATAAATATTTTCAACTTGAGGAGGGGTTGTATTGTACTCTATATATTGGGGCACGTTCCTCACTTTTCCAAAGTCCGCCCCTTTGATTATTATACCTTATTATAAAACTTTATTTTCATACTTTATGTTATAAATAGGAGAATTTTTCCTGATCAAAATCCTAGATACTTGTAATTTTACAAAGTGAAATTCTAGTACAACAATGAATACTCCAATGTTTCTGTAACAATTTAAATATATTTAAATTAATAGAAAGAATTTCACGAGAAGAACAAGGCTACTGCGAAATTATTTGTTGAGCAAAATAATCACCGCTCAATGTCGATGTGAGATCCCTAATATAATTGTCCATCAATGCGGATGTTGCTATCCTCGACCTTCCATTATTGGGTAACATTGGAGGTTAATCGACCTTTGATATGATACACTAAAACAAAATTTACATATTGAGCCACTTACTTTTTATGAAAAGAAAATTATGACCTATATACCCACATATAATTTTGCCACCCATATTTATGTGTTGGTATTTAGCCACACATTATTATCCTATGTGTGGGTAAATTATAAAAGTGTTTTTTTTTTTTTTTTAATCTTTTATCCACATTTGATATTAGTAACTAAAGCTTTGTGACAACATATGCTCTTTTTGAAAAGGGATTCGATCTTATTTTGCAGAATTAAAGAAGGAGATCTAATTTTTTCTTATGTGGCATTTTAATTGTTTTTATTTAACCACCTATGTTGCTAAATGATAAAAACATCACAGAGCTAATTAATCTTAAAGAGAAGAAACGATCCCCCTTTTTAGCCTACAACTTTTAGAGGCATATTAAATTCTCATAAATTTTTAAATATTTTTTAGCTTCCCTCTCCCTTTATTTTCCTCCTCTCAGACTAACTTTTTCAATGACTTTCACCAAAAGTTATTAGCTAAATGACAAAATTTTGATTATAAAAGAAATTGAGAATGGTAATTGTTTCCATGATCAACCCACTCCATAACCCAACTCCATTCTACAACCTGCCATAGATCGAAATCTTATTTGTTGTATTAAATTATTTAGTGAATATAATTTTAATGATAAATAAATAATATAATTTTTATTTTATAAAAATTAAAAAAGTTATCAAAATTTTTATTTTAAAACCACAGAAGAAAAATTAACTTATTGTAATTGCGGAATTAAAATAATTTTTCATTCCTTGAAATATATTAGGAAAAGTACGAAAATAATATGCAATTATTAAACCGTAGCAAAAATATTAGTTTTATTGGAAAATAAGTTATGTATTTGGATAAAAGAAACTAATATTTATTAAAATATTGAGTTGTTGATAAAATATGAAAATATATTTTTTGAATTGTGAAGTAGGTTATGTATATGAATAAGAGAGAAATGAATATTTTATTGATAGCTCACAGTTTCCCTCGGTGTACTATTTTTTTCTTGGAAAACCCGTACTCAGAATTGGGTTTCCATTCCTCTGAATCCCCTCTCTCTCTCTTAATTCGATCCTGGCTCCAAAACCCTAACACAACCTCCGTCCCTTTTGGCTTTCTACTCCCTCTCACACTCGACATTTCCCACCTAAAACCTCATTGTCTGTGAAGAATGCCGCTGAAATTGGATCCTTCACAGGTTTTCGATGTCTTCGTTCGCGTTACCGGTGGAGAATTGGCGCCGCCAGTTCCCTCGCCACTAAGATCGGTCCTCTGGGTCTTTGAAAGGGTCTCAGTGTCACCGTCAAGCTCACCATCCAAAACCATCAAGCGAAGGTCACCTTCGTCCCCTCCTCCCAATCGACGATGCATCAACTGCAGTAGTTTGGTATTATTGCTATTCCTTTTCAGATTTATTTATATTTTTGCTTCACGAAAGTTTTATGGATGTCAAGCCATCCGATTAATTCCCCTGTTTTTGGACACATCGATTGACGCTGAAGTTATAGTAGCAAGAAATTGATATTGTTTTCTTTTTCTGTTCTAATTATGTTATTTCATTTCAGTGGAAAATGAATTAAGTGCTTGGACTTATGATTTGAATTTAAGTTTATGTAGTTTCTAATACATGTGTCAATGTATAGGAGAATGTTGTTGCATTTAATTTTCAATTATATTTGTGGATGCAGGCCCTCAATATGTATACACAAACTTTTGGTTATTTATTTGTATCACATTCAGTGTAATACAGTGAGTTATAATCTGAAATTGTAGGGTCTTAAGCCTCTCCTTTTATAGTTGATGATGTTATTTGGAAGATCAACGGTTTGATCAAACTGTTGAAAATGGAGATAAGGGGACTGATGAAAATGGAGATGACAGGTATGCGATGATTGTTAAAACCGTCTATATGCAATTTGTATTAATGGTAGCTACATAGATGGGAACGTTTATCTGGACTCCCTTTTACATTTATGCAGTCTCTATGCTAGTTCTATCTTGATCAATTTTGCAATAAACTTTATTATGTTTCATTTGGTTCATTTGTTCTTTTTAACACATTTATTTCTATTTGATTTAGATAATTTAGGGATGTCTATTTATTCTTTCTCTCCATGTTGCTACTTAAGATAGTTGTCATTTTCAACACCTTGATTCTCTTATTGTTATGGTTGTTGAGCTGATGAGATTTAATAAAAGTATCTAAATTTTACTTTTTATGGCTAATTCATCTTGATTCTTGGAATTATTATATAAAAAAAATTAATGTGAGATATATTATCTTTATCATAGCATGAATGAGGTCATCACGATCATCAATTTTGAGACTCTAATAGAAAGAGAAACCTTAAATAAGCAACTTGACTTTGCATATAGATATTATATAATTTGATTTGTCAGGGAGTTGGTCTTTTGAGAAATGAGATTTAGTCTAGCTAGAAAGTAATTATTGGGACATTTATCACTTAAGTGGAACTTATTAGAAAATAAAATACAATTACCTTTGACTTTTGTATTACTCATCATTAATCCCACATTTTCTCATTTTCTCTACGTTCATATTATCAAGAAAATAAAATACAATTACCTTTAGATTTAGTGGCTAGGTCATTTTGTGCTCATATGTGTGTGTTTTGTAGTAAGGACATGGTGTGCTAGTGACTACTGCCAATCATTTTTTAAGAATGTATACATGAAATTTTTTATATGCAACAGTTCACCTTATTATTTTTTTTTCCATTTATAAATTTAACTTTTATTTCACCATGTCAACTTAGAAGTACTCAAGATTCAAATCGTAATTGTGTTATTTTTTCGTAACAAGCATTTTTGTAGACCTCTCCTTTATTTAATCAATTATTCTAGTGCAAATGAGAACCAATTTATATTCTAGTTTGGAATGATGACTATTACATTTAGTTATTTGACAAGAATTGTATATATGAATTTGAATTTATTTGTGTAAGTGCAGATGTAGTATCTACGGTCAAAAGAATATGTTTAATGCATGAATGTTCATTCGAGTATGTCTTGCCGTATAGTTTTTGTAAGATTTATAATAATTTTGGTGTTTTAATTATAATCAGGCTATTATTTAAATTCAAACTCTGAAATTTCTGCATCTGAGTCAGTAGCCAACAATAGGGCCAATCTATATTATTTTTATAATGAACTATTAACTTTATATAATTTTCTCCACTATTATTTTTGCCTTTTCAGATTTGATGCAATGGTGAAGAAGATGATGGATGAGGATTTTTCGTCATTAGCTTTGGAGCATAGAAACAAAGTGAAGTTTGGAAATAAGTTTTAGGAGAATCATTTTACACTTTTCTAGGTATTCATAGTTCTTTTTTTTTTCTTCTTCTTTTAAATGATGATTGTTAGCAACTTATTTTTTATATTAACTAAATGTTCTTATTTTATAAATCAAACCCGATTGTTTGACATATTTTTTACTATGCGCAGTGTTTTTACTTATTCACAATTTCTTTTGGCACTATTTACTTATATACATTTATCGTTGTATATAAATTCAACATCGTATACAAAGTTATTAAATGATGGCTTGAAAAAGTTGTCACTAAAAATTAATCATTCCTGGCAAATAGTGTGTCAATTTACATGTATGTAGTATGATGAAGAAAGTATTTTGTCGATAGATATAATTTTATATTGACAAAATATATTGTTATTATATCTAAATCTTTAATGACGATTTATGTTTTCTTAACATAAACAATTGTATGGTGACAAATGTATGTCATCACCATTTGTACTCATTTAGTGACTAAATTTCTTGTCACTAGTTGTCAATTTGCAATGACAATAAATAGTCGGCATATCTAAATCTTTAGTGACAAATACAATTTGCGTCGATTCATACGATTTTATTGTGACACTACATGCCGTCACCACTTGTAATCATTTAGTGACGATGAAACTTTTGTCACTAATTTTTAGTCTTTGCTAACGTAATGTGTTGTCATTATAGATATTGGTAAAATGATAATAGATATTTTGTAACTATAAAGTAATTTTTCCGTGACGATTTATTATAAAAATGACGAAATAATGAATTTAATTGTGACGATGAAAATGTCACCAGAGATTGATGAGTTGGCTAATATATTGATTTTCGTCACTAAAATTTGATGCATTGACGACAAAAAAAACTTTCGTCACATTATAAGTTTACTTTTAGTGACGAAATACAATATATGATAACAAAATTTGGATGCTAAAAGTTACGAATTAAGCGTCACTATATATTATAATATATAGTGACGATGACATTAACGTCATCAAAAGACATGCTTTTGGTCACGAATTCAAATATTGTCACATATACCTAATACCACGGACATACCATGACGATCGTTGTGACGCTAAAATTTTGTAACTAAATACTTACAGTGACGAAATAGGACTTTTATATGATGATTTTTATCGTCACGAAAACTCAGATTTCTTGTAGTGAGCATGTGTGATAGTGCAAAAATATACTACCTTCGAGTCTTAAACTTCCAAAACTTTTGATCCTCACCAGGTAAGTGTTTCTCTCATCTCTCAAGTGTTTATGGCTAAAATTTGCAATTTCACTCAAATTGGACTATACGCTCGGTTTTACCATAGGCTTGCCAATTGTCTACATCAAATTCAGTACATTAGCATAAGTGACAAAGAATCAAGTAGGACTTATATTTGGTTGTAATATCGGCTTAAGGTAAGGTGGGACATATTTGGATATAAGTGATTATGTATTGGACTAATCAAGTTATATATATAACCCCACTACCCCTCAATACAAACACTCAATCTCACTCTTCCCTTCTCAGCAATTCACCCCTTAAGGTGATTTCTTCACCTTCCAAAAGCCCGTACAACTCAAGTGATTTTCATTTCTGTGGGTACCACATCTTGGGACTACCCGATTTTCCTATTCAAATTCACATTCAATCATTTATGTCCTAGCCTCTCCTCAAGAATACTAATAACGACAAACTTCCTTTTGTTTTTGTTTTTTTTTTTCGATTTTTTTTTCTTCTTTCGCACTAGGAGAGGCTATTTTTTCTTGGATTTCACCTATCACTTTTCTCTTATTTCCTTCTTTTTTTTGAAAATATCCCTACTTCTCATTCCTTCCCACAAATTATTCACCCAAAATCCCTTCCAATTATCCTCCCTCTAACTTGATTAATCCAATTAGGGCCAAAAGAGTTAATTCAAAAGGTTTCGGCTGACATTGTTAGGTTATGAACAAATAAGACTATAAGGCTCAAGTGGGCTTGCACAAAAATTCCGGGTAAAAAGGTTAGTTCAAGGCTCAATAATTGGGTACAAAACAAAAATTGCCTATATCACTTCCTAAGTCACATTACACTTTTGACATATTCTCAACGCAGTCTCAAGGCAAGTTCTAGAAACCAAGACATATATCCAATCAAACTCACACCGAAAGAAAATATAGCACTTCATAAATAGAAGTCACTTTTTAGGCTCAATTTCTCACACGGGTCATTTTGATCAAAATTCTTAGTTTAACTCAATTTCGTCTCAAATTGCCTATCATGCTCCACTCTGTGTCAATTTTCAAATTCATGCATAAAATCGTATCATCATTAACACTTTATCATCCATCTTTTCCCTAAATTTGCAACAATTACTCCTTGGGTTTGCATTCTTTTTCCTTTTGACTTTAACTTAAAAAAACTAAACACCCTAAAACTCAATTATGGACGAATTAAAACAATAAACTTGAGTTCACACATCCACCAACACCAATTTAACAAATACTTGGGCGCACAGACCCAATACTCGAAATCAAATAACATAGCAGCATTCTTGATGACAATGGGCACACAGACCCCACAATTAAAGCATCAATTAAGCAACAAGGGCTCGCAGACCCGACAACCGACTTAAGTACAAGTTCAACCAACACTTAACCAATCAATCCATCACTCACATGCTCAATTACACAACCAAATAACCAATGTGACCATAAAGTAAAAATAGCAGCAAAACCATAAAAATAGCTGCCAAGACGTCCACAGTTCACCCCCTCCCCCAAACTTGGCTAGAAGCCAACGTTTGGAGGAAAAACTAGTACGCCTTGGTGCTAACTTACAAATCACTGAGGCGGAGGCGGGGGTTGGAACCCATATTGGCTCCAAAACTGTGACATTGCCTCCCATTGACTCTGTTGCTGCTGTCTCCACAAACGGTCTTCATCACTTCTTTGAAGCAGTGTGTTGAGTACTCCCCGTTGAGCATGTAATTCAGAGTGAATAGTCTGAAGGGATCCCTGGACCTCCGAGCGGTGCCTCTCCATCGATGTTTGGAACGTCTGCATCGACTCAGTATGGAGACGAACATCATCCCGTAATGAGTTTATGATACCTACCATGTCGTCATTGAACTCCGATGGGGAAGCAACTGTCGTCGATGCTCGTTTCTTCCTGGGCTGTCTCGGAGTGTGGCTACTTTTCTCAGCTGGTAGCTTAGACTGGAACACCTCGGAGGTTGGTGGTTGTGAGTGCTGGAGATGGTCTTCAGTGGACAGCGACAGATTCGCTGTATCGTGGACTCCTGTGAATGCTGTCCCAAGTTCATATGGTAGACGAAGATATGGACCAACATTTTGGTACACATATGGGACAGTCCCATCCTCACCGAGAACCACCACCTGCATCAGTTCAAGCAAGTCCCATGTAAATTGGACTTCACCTCTCACTGGCTCCATCTCCGTTAGGTCGATGTCATCAAACGCGGCTGCAATTGGAGTGATCAATCCTCCAATCATAATGTTGTCCTTTTATTTCCGGATGACATTCTCCAGGTGCTCCATCAATATCCGTGTATAGTCCACCTTATACCCATGCAAAATGTTCCACAACACATGCAATTCACTCTGCCTCACAGCTCCCACTTCACGCCGGGCAAAAAGAGTGTAGGCAAGCAACTTCTGTATATAGCGAATGACTGGATTACGAATCCATGAAGCTTTGGCTGCCTTGGAGATATATGGCTGAGCTGCTACAATTGGTGGTGCAGCCGTCAACAATGCCCAAAAGGAGTGTGGGTCAAATACCTCCGGGGGAGTCGCTCTTGCAAATGTCGGAGAGCCATATATCTTGTCCAGCTCATTGTAGGTCAATGTTCGAGCTTTCCCCATCAATTGGAACGTGATTCCGTTCGGACAGGTGGAGTAAAGAGAACTGGCTGCAATGATGTGGAATGTGCTCAAGAACTCGAGAGTGATCCGTCTATATGTCTGCTGCGTCCTCATAAGCTGAAGTAACCCGACTCGGTTGAGCAAAGTACGAACATTGTCATGAATGCCCATTGCCCGAGTCAAGTTATCACTACCAAACCGTGTTGGGATGACAGTTCGATGATGAAGCTCCTCAAACCGAGCCTTATGTTCAACCTCCGTCAAAGAAAACCCGAGAAGAGTCTGACTGTCATTTGGGTTGACCGCCGGGGTTTCTTCAACCATGACTTGCTTGCCTCGGCTACGACTAGATTGTCCTTTCGGTGGTGCCATTTTTTTTAGTATCCTGTGCACACACTTAACACCACACAAATCAATTGTGACACAATCCTTAGTTTAGCACAATTATAGACGAAAAAAATGAATTATGCTAACGAATACAACGAGACATTCCTATGCCAGTGACACCCGAGCCATTTATGCGTGATATACCCCCTATCTTATGCTCAACTCCTACCCACTTCACTTGGGAGATCGTTAAATAATGAAACTTCGAATTTTATCAACTTGAGCATGCATCATAATTCCATTAAGTCGTATATCATGTAGAATTGTTATAAGGAATAGAAATCAAGTGACATAACATCAATATAAATCATGCACATAACATGTTTGATAATATGCCTCAATGAGTCCAACACATGAAATTCAATCTCGGGGTGCTCGTTCCATTCTTACCAAAACATTTTCATCTAATTTTAACAACAATCACAACAAACTATACTCATGAAGTAAACCCCATTCACTATTCGCACAAGCTCATACCCAAATTGCATTATTTATCACATAGGCACTACAATAAGCACTTGAATCATGAAATTAATTCATCCCCAATACGAATTAAGCATTAACATTGAATGGGAAACAAACTAATAAGGGTTAGCTTCACTTACCGGAGAAGTTTAGTCGGAGAAACAACAATTCGGAATGTGCCCTAATTCCTTGGAAGTGAGTCGAAATTTTCGACTTTGGCCGAAATAGTGAGTGAATTAGAGTGTGTGATTGTGTTTGAGTTGGATTGTGGGTGAATTTGAGTGTGTTTGTGGGTGGATTGGTGGAATGTGTGTGAAATTTGGTGTTTTTGTGTGTGAGTAGCAAAAGGAAGAAGAGGAGACGAAACCTGTCGCGTCTTTT
Source organism: Ajuga chamaepitys (assembly GCA_958295605.1). Classification (NCBI taxonomy): domain Eukaryota; kingdom Viridiplantae; phylum Streptophyta; class Magnoliopsida; order Lamiales; family Lamiaceae; genus Ajuga; species Ajuga chamaepitys. The sequence continues at coordinate 17,525,512 of OY282502.1, forward strand.
AAACTGTGGAAGGAGTGACACGGCCGTGTTATAATGTGACACGGTCGTGTTGAGTTTGAGCCAATTTCGTATTTCTGGGGCACTTTTGACACGGCCGTGTTCAGTATGTGACACGGCCGTGTTGCATTCCAGCTTGTTTTGTCTTTTTGAGCCATCTTTTAACACGGCTGTGTTAAGCATGCGACACGGCCGTGTTGAAGTTGAACCAAAACTGAGTACCTATGGCGTTTTTTACACAGCCGTGTTGTATTCCAGCGCGTTTTTTCATTTTGAGCCATCTTTTGACACGGCCGTGTCATTTGTGAGACGCGGCCGTGTTACTTTGAGCTGAAGTTGACGCGGCCATGTTGCATTCCAGAGGATTCACTCTTTTGACGCCAGTTTTGACACGACCGTGTTTATCAAGTGACACGGCCGTGTTGCTCTGTGTTCCTTCCACACACGATTTTTTGTCTTTTCGACCCCCGTTTCTTTCACTACTCATCCATATTGAATCCTAACGAAGCAAAAAAAAAAAAAAAAAAAAAAAAACATAAAATTACCATAAACTAAAAGAATTTAAAGACAATGCAAAAATACTAAATATCGGGTTGCCTCCCGACAAGCGCTTTGTTTTACGTCTCAAGCTTGACGACCTTTGACTCTAATTTGCTTCTTTCAACCGCACTTCATGTACGGTTTGAATTTGGTTGGACTTGTAGTATTTCTTTATGCGTTGTCCATTCACGAGAAACGTGCTCCCGTCTTGATTCAACAGCTCCACTACACCCGATGCTCTGACAGTTTTGATTGTGAATGGCCCGGACCATCGAGATTTCAGCTTGCCCGGAAAAAGTCGTAGACGAGAGTTGAACAAGAGAACTTGTTCGCCGGCTTTGAATATGCGATTCGTGATCATTCGGTCGTGGAACCTCTTGACCCGTTCTTTGTACAAGCTGGAGTTTTCGAATTCTTGTTGTCTAAACTCCTTCAGTTCATTGAGCTTTAAGAGTCGCTCTTTTCCAGCAGCTTCGAAGTCGAAATTCAGCTTCTTGACTGCCCAATACGTTCTATGCTCCAATTCAACCGGTAGATGACATGCCTTCCCAAACACTAATTGATACGGCGACAGCCCTAATGGAGTTTTATATGCCGTCGTATATGCCCAAAGCGCATCATCTAATTTCATGGCCCAATCTTTCCGGTTCCCATTTACCGACTTCTCGAGTATTTGCTTGATTTCTCGGTTTGCTAATTCTACTTGGCCATTAGCTTGAGGATGATACGGAGTGGTCACCCGATGCTTTCCCCCATACTTAGCCAATAATGTGGCCATCCATCTATTACAAAAATGGGAGCCTCCATCACTAATCAAGGCTCTTGGAGTGCCGTACCTAGTCAAGATGTTCTTTTGGAGGAATTTGAGTACAACCTTGGCGTCATTTGTTTAGGTCGGAACAACTTCCACCCATCTCGAGACATACTCCACAGCCACCAAGATGTATTGGAACCCATTTGAAGATGGAAAGGGTCCCATAAAATCTATCCCCCATACGTCGAACAACTCAACCTCGAGAATTGTGGTAAGAGGCATCTCGTGCTTCTGTGTGATTCATCTGGTCCTTTGGCACTTATCACATTGCAGAATGAACGCATGACAATCTTTGTGGATTGACAGCCAATAGAAGCCACTTTGAAGCACCTTCGCCGCTGTTCGTGCTGATGCAAAATGTCCCCTAGTTGGGGATGAGTGACAATGCGTTATGATATCTTTCACTTCCTCTTGAGGCACACACCATCTAATGATTGTATCCGCACATCTCCTATAGAGATAGGGATCATCCCATATGTAGAACTTCACATCAAGGAAAAATTTCTTCTTCTTATGATGAGGAAAGTCCGGAACGATCCCACTCGCTATAAAATTGGCGATGTCACTATACCATGGCCCATTCTCCAAAACCATCACGTGCTCGTCTGGGAAGATGTCGCTAATGGCTGTTTGTTGGCCCTTTGCATCCGCTTCATTCTCTATGCGAGAGAAGTGGTCAGCTACCACATTTTCGCAGCCCTTCCTATCTTTGATCTCCAAGTCAAATTCTTGTAGAAGCAAAATCCATCTAATTAGCCTTGGCATGGAATCCTGTTTAGCAAACAAATACTTAAGAGCAGTATGATCAGTATAGACTATTGTTTTAGCTTGCACAAGATATGAACGAAATTTATCACAAGCATAAACAACAACTAACAGTTCTTTTTCTGTGGTGGTATAGTTTGCTTGAGCGGGGTCGAGAGTTTTGCTGGCATAGTATATGACCCGAAAAATCTTCTCCCGCTTTTGACCCAGTGCAGCTCCCACCGCCATGTTGCTCGCATCACACATAACCTCGAATGGTTGTGACCAGTTAGGTGTAATCAGTACTGGAGCAGTGATCAATGCCTTCTTTAGCGTCTCAAAAGCCTGTATACATGCATCATCGAAAGCCAAAGGAGTATCGTTTTCTAACAAACGAGATAAAGGTTTAGCAATTTTAGAAAAATCCTTTATGAACCTTCTATAAAACCCCGCATGTCCTAAAAAGCTTCTAACCCCTTTTTCATTTGTAGGAGGTGGTAATTTCTCTATTGCCACTACCTTAGCCCTATCGACTTCTAATCCTTGTGCTGAGATTCTATGTCCTAAGACTATCCCATCTTTTACCATGACATGACATTTTTCCCAGTTAAGGGCCAGATTAGTTTCTTCGCACCTGTTAAGCACCTGAGCTAAGTTATCTAGACAGTTATCGAAAGACGAACCGAACACAGAGAAATCATCCATAAAGACCTCCATTACATTTTCTATCAAACCCCCAAAAATTGCCATCATACACCTTTGAAAAGTAGCAGGAGCATTACAAAGCCCAAATGGCATTCTACGAAAAGCAAAGACACCATAAGGACACACTAAAGCAGTTTTTTCTTGATCCTCCGGGGCAATTACAATCTGATTGTACCCCGAATAACCATCGAGAAAACAATAATACTCATATCCTGCTAGCCTATCAAGCATTTGATCTAGAAAGGGAAGGGGAAAATGGTCTTTACGAGTGGCTGCATTAAGTTTCCTATAATCTATACATACACGCCAACCCGTGATTACCCTAGTGGCTATGACCTCATCAAGATCACCCTTAACTACAGTCATCCCCCCCTTCTTTGGCACAACCTGAGTTGGACTTACCCACTTACTAACAGAAATAGGAAAAACTATCCCAGCGTCTAACCACTTAAGTACTTCTTTCCTAACTACTTCTTGCATCATTGGGTTAAGCCTATGTTGGTTTTGAACGGAGGGTTTATACTCATCTTCCATCAGAATTTTATGCATGAAAATCGTAGGACTAATTCCTTTCAAGTCAGCAATTGACCATCCTATAGCAGATTTATACTTCCTCAATACACGCAACAACTTATCAGTTTCTACATCAATAAGGGAAGAAGAGATTATTACCGGATATTTGTTCTCATTATCTAGAAATGCGTACCGCAGATGATCAGGCAATGGTTACAGCTCCGGGCATCAATCGCCCCCTTTTTGCTCTTCTTCAACCGCTTTCTTGTTTATGTTTTCTTAAGTCGAACTCTCCTTAGGAGCATCCTGCAAGGCACTCAATGCACTAACACTTTTGGCAAGATCAAGGTTAGTAGGGTCATGGAGATTAACATTATAAACAGAAATGGTAATGCATGTTTCAAGGGGATCACTATCATTTGGGGAGGTTAGTTTCCTACAAAATGCAGCTTCAATTGAATGAACAAAACTACATGTTTCTAATTGAGACTCATCCTCCCTATCATGATGTTGTAGAACTTTATAGATTGAAAAAGTAACTTGCTCTTTATCTACCCTTAATGTCAACTCTCCTTTTTGGACATCTATTAATGCTTTTCCCGTTGCTAGAAACGAGCGACCTAAAATCAAAGGGACATCTTTATCTTCTATCATATCTAAAACCACAAAATCCACAGGTATTATAAACTTCTCAACTTTTAACAAAACATCCTCTACAATCCCTTTTGGCCAAGTCATAGACCGATCAGCCATTTGTAAAGAAATTATAGTGGGTTTCAAAGTACCTGGATTCAATTTCTCAAAAATAGATAGTGGCATCAAGTTAATACTAGCCCCTAGATCACACAGTGCCTTATCGAACGTAACAGTACCTATTTGACATGCAATAGTAAAACTACCTGGATCTTTTCGCTTGAGCGGTAGCTTCCTTTGAATCACAGCACTGCATTCTTCAGTCAAGTTGACTGTCTCGTATTCTTCCCACTTCTTCTTCTTTGAGATCACTTCCTTCAAGAATTTAGCGTAGTTCGGCATCTGCTGCAGTGCTTCAACAAAGGGGATGTTAATTTGGATCCTCTTCAGCACATCCAAGAACTTCGCGAACTGCTCATCGACCTTCTTCTTCCTTAAGGCTGGGACAGCCGGGACATAAGGTGGGATGTCTGCTTTGATTTCCTTTCCTTCGCTTTGCTTTATTGCCTTCTTCTTGCCCGATTGCGCATGCGTCTCTTCCATTTGCTCTTTCTCCACTACTTTATCTTTATCAACCGGCAGCTGGGGTCCCTCGTACTCAGTACCACTCCTCAACTGAATGGCTTGACATTGCTATCTTGGGTTCACCACCGTATCACTCGGATATTGGCCCTGCTTGTGTTGGGCCCCGACAATCTTGATCAACTGGCTCATATTGGAAGACAACTCCCCAATACTTGCTTGAGTCTGAACCATCCTATTCTCTAGCCTCTTGATGTCTGCCCCTTGTCCAGTAATATGCTTGTTTAGCTCAATAAATTTCCCTTCTACTTTCTTCTCCAATTGAGCTAACTTCTCATCATACTTTTCGAACTGTGCCTGGGCAATTTCTTCTTGTGATGGCTTCTTACCGTCATGGATCATACCATTTGAAACAGCAAACCCAGGTGGTGGATTGAGCGTGTTCTTGGAATTCCCATATGAGAAGTTTTGGTGATTCCGATTTTGTGGGTACTGATTGTACCTAGGCTGGTTGTTTTGGAAGTTGTTGAAGTTCCTTTGGTTTAGAAAATTAACCTCTTCAACTTCTTCTTGACCCCCTGTCTGTTGTGCCAACGTCAGACTAGTTAGCAGATTGACCTGACTCGTCAGGGCTGTCAGCTGTGATGTGAGTTTGTCCAGCGGCTCATTGCTGACCGTCTCCACTTCCATAACATTCGCCACCCTCCGTGGCTAGTTTCTCTCGTTTGGCCACTGATAAATTGTTCTAGCCATAGCATCCAAAATCGAGAATGCTGTCTTTACTGATGTCTCCATCAAGCTACCACCTGCAACTGCGTCCACTTGGTTTCTGGTCGGAGCGAGTAGGCCATTATAAAACTTACATATCTGCTGCTTTTTCGTAAACCCATGTTGAGGGCAACTCCGGATAAGATCCCGGAATCGCTCCCAAGCTTCTCCAAACGGCTCTTGATCCAACTGCTTGAACTGATTAATCTGATTCTGCAAGTCGAGCATCTTGCTTGGTGGAAAGTACTTCAATAGAAATGAAGTCCACAAATCTTCCCAGCTGGTGATATCTTCCAAGGAATTGAACCATTGGAGGGCTCTATCCTTCAGCGAAAATGGAAACAATCTCAGCTTAACTGCTCGTGTGGCACATGGTTTATTTTGATTGTGTCCGCCAGTGTTCGGAACTTTATCAGGTGAGCGTTCGGATCCTCCAATGCACTTCCCCCATACTGGTTCTGCTGTACTATGTTGATTAGTGCAGGCTTCAGCTCGAAACTATTGGCATTAAGTGGCGGGGGTTGTACTCCTCCTGACTGTTGATTTGGCTTTGGCTTTAAACAGTCACTAATGGGCGTATCATCTTCATCTCCCGCATCTGGCTCTATTGGAATTTGTCCGTGCTGTTGTGGCAACTGTGGCTGTTGTACAGATATCTGCTGCTGTATGTTAGTAACTCGATCGTCCAATCGTGCTAAAGCTGTTAGCACTCTATTTAGGGCTTCATCATTCGGTTGCTGCTGTGGATTCTCCATCTTAGACCTTCTAGTACGGTGTCTACGAGCTGTCGCTTCAATTTCTGGATCGAAAGGAAGAAGAGTCTCTTTTCCTTTTGATCTGGTGTGCATGCGAAGCCTGATAATACCAAAAACAGCAAATACCGTATAACACAAAAATTAACAAAAAATAAAAACGAAAATTAAATTTAAAATTACGAAAAACAAATAAAATCTAGTCTAGTTTCCTCCTATTTTTCAAGATAAAAACTAAGCACTAAATCCTATTCCCCGGCAACGGCGCCAAAAACTTGACACGTCGGTTTCTAACCTAGTGTTCCGCAAGTGTACGGATGTAGGTGTAGTACATTTGTCAAGGTCGATCCCACAAGGAATAGGGTCTTTAGGTAGTTTGATACCTCAATATTCTAGGAATGTCCTAACTAGACACTAATTCAGGAAAGATTGATTTTACTGACTAAAATATTTAATTTAATATGAATTCAAACTTGAGAACCACGAATAATTAACAATCAAGGAAAAACAGCATCCTAGGGTATCGATTTCAGAATAATTATTCCAATGATGATTAGAATTAACTTATTGATTTTAACCAATCTAATGTTTATTAAGCGGCGCAATATTAACCTAATTCTCCTCTCGAAGTAATTAAATCGTTGATTAACTAAGACAATTACCCTCTCGAGTCAATTAATCCTAGAAACTCTAAAAAGCTCATAAACCTATGCCTACACAGTCATAGACAACTGCGCTCTATATCGTACGTCTAATAACAAACCCCTTCTCTCGAAGCGGATTTGTTAAACGAGATTACTAAACCTAGATGACCAGTCTAAATTCAGTGATTAAAACGGATATAAAGATAAACACATAAAAGAACGGAATTCAATAAGTTAAAGCGTAAATCAAAACATTGTCATAAAACCATTCCTACTTTCTAACCCTAGGACATGAATAGCTTAGCTACTCATGCCTAGGCTCAATTCAATACAATATTTAAGACAAAACATTCTAAAGAATTAAAACTAGGAATAATTGCCTCAAACTCGGATAATATGTGTGTTTTTTGTTTTTGAAGAACAAGCTTGGATCCTTTTTATAAAGTTAGATAAGCCCAATTGAATTGGGAAAACAAATCTTCGTTTAAAACAAGATTTTTCTTCACGGTAATCGTTTTGACACGGCCGTGTTGCTTCGCAATACTTCAATTTCCAGCAACAATTTGACACGGCTGTGTTGTTTTGTGACACGGCCGTGTTCTATTCCAGAGCCAATTTGAACGTTGCAGACCACTTTTGACACGGCCGTGTTGCTTATGTGACACGGCCGCGTCGGTTCTTGCTCCGTTTTACTCCTGGACCAGTTTGAACCGGTTCTTGGCGGTTTGGGCCGGTTTGGACCGGTTTTCACTACTTTGGACCGATTTTCACTCGTCTGGGCCGGTTTTCACTCTGTTTCAACTTGTTTTCTTGTCTGGTAGTCGTAAATCACAATTTTTTAGCCTAAAAATGCTCAAAATACCTTAAAACAAGCCGAGTACGTTAGTTGGTAACTTATATCACATTCCATACAATTTCTAACCATTTATGCACATAATTCCTATAAAATAGTATCATACATTGACCTAATTACATGCATAATTAACGTGCATCACAATGCAATGCAACATGTCATTCCAATTTTCAACTCAACATGTCCAGAAATATTTGTAGATACGTATGATAGGCCAAAGAAACTTAGACTGTATGACGCCCATGCGGGAACATTGTCCAAGGGGATGGTATTCACTGTTAAAAAGAATCTCCAATCGGCCGTCAAAGATTTTTCAGTTCGCATTGCACGTCGTGAATATTTGGTGGTCGAAAGTACGCCTCAATTATGGAAGGTCAAGTGCAAGAATAACGGCGAGAATATCAGCTGTGAGTGGGGTTTGCGAGCAGTCTTGAAGAACAAGTTCGATATGTGGCAGATTACAAAGTATGCAGGCCCTCATTCATGTCTTATGAATGCTGTGTCCGTTGACCATCAGAATCTATGTAAAAACATGATCGCTATGTTGCTAACAGGGATGGTTCAGATTGACCCAGGATACGAGGTTAAATTGGTACAACAACAAGTGAAAGATAAATACAAATACCAAATCTCGTATCACAAGGCTTGGCACGGTTTGAAACGGGCCAGAGAAAATGTGTATGACACGTGGGAGAGCTCTGTGGTCAAATTGCCGAAATTTTTGAGAGCAATACAAAAATGGAATCATGGCACGGTTGTTAAGTGGCGTCACGTGGACAACCGAGCTCCTGGAGTTAAAATGTTGAAGTATGTTTTCTGGTGTTTAAACCGTGCATTGATGGTTTCCAACAATGTCGGAAGGTTATCAGTGTTGATGGAACGCATCTATACACCAAGTACAAACACAAAATGTTGATTGCTGTCGCAATAGATGCCAACCAACAAGTTCTACCTTTAGCGTATGCTATTGTCAATGAAGAAACGTTCGCCGCTTGGAAATGGTTTCTTAAGAAGTTAATGAAACATGTTGTCCGGGGAGTCGGGGGCTATGTCTTGTATCTAATCAATGTGTTGGGTTAATCGAAATTGCTAAATAATTCGCGCAATTCGCGCCACCTGGGGGTGTGCACCGCTTCTGTCTGAGGCATGTTTGCTCCAATTTTAACACGCAAGTGAAAAATGTTAAGCTGAAGGATTTATGCTGGGAGGCAGGTTCAACATTTACTGTGCGACAGTTCGAGAATGCGATGTCCAAAATTAGAGCCATAAGTGAAAGTGGTTACGCCTACTTGACTGACATCGAGGTATCTCAGTGGACTATTTCGCATGACGGTGGCTGGAGATGTGGGATACTAACAACGAACTTATCAGAATGCATGAACGGAGTACTGAAGGGTGCACGAAGACTACCAATTTGTGCAATTGTTCAAATCACGTTCTATCGGTCCACTAAATACTTCTTTGATTGCTTGTATTAGGCCATCAAATGCAAGAAAGGTGTCAACCATGGCTTGATGAAATATTCAAGCAATATGATCAGAGACAAAGGAAATCACTTCATCACGTGGTCTTCCAAGTTGATCTATCAGAACAATCAGCCTCTGTTAAGATTTTTTCACTAGGGTCGAACAATACATTCACACATGTTGTGAAATTGTCTACCAGAGAATGCACGTGCGGAAAGTGGAAACAAAATGGGATCTCTTGTTCTCACGCAATGCAAACTTGTTGTCATTACGGTGTTGACCCAGACATTTACATGAGATCATACTACAACACAAGCTTCTACGTTGAGACATATAGCGGTAGATTTAATCCCATACCAGACGAATACTATTGGGATGAACCGTCATTTGAGTTATGCTACAACCCGGAGTTGCGGAAGAGAAGACGTCGGGGAAGGCCTAAGACCACAAGATATCATAACGAAATGGATTGGCCTTAAGTTCACGCAAGACAACTATATCAGTCAGAAGCAGCTTCTAGTGATCAGTCGGGATCATCCACAGACCGATGACATCGAAATTGGGCAATTAGACAATTTACTTCTCGTTTATGTGGAACATTTCTTCCGAATTTTGTTTAAAGAGCATCATGATAACCTGCGTGTGTGAAAGATTTTCTTAAGGCATAATATAAAATATGTAATTTTGTATCCTTCGATCCTTATTCTTTTTTAATATTGAACTCGTGAAACCTTATTAACATTTATTTTTAATATTTTGTGTTACAATTAGCTCTATTTATTGTCTAGAAGAACATTATTGCAATGTTCAAATCGTTGTTTCTAATCTATGTTTTGATGAACTTTATATTCGTAGCATGGACCACCTCGGACAATATGGACCCATTGATAATAGGGTATTGATTGAGCAAGAAACACACCATTCCGCAGAGGTATACAATGGAGTGATTAATAAGACATTGAAATGCCGCCATGGGAGCGGAATTTTTTGGAGGATCGGTGACTATGCTGACGAGTACGATGATGATGAAAATAGTGGAAAACTCAAACGAAATCAGAGGTTTCATTACAGAGTTATAGCGATGTTACATGAGATGGGGTTATATGGGGTTTATCAATGCGGTGACTACGTCATTAATACAGCTATCATCACTGCCTTGGTTGAACGATGGAGACCAGACACATACATTCCACTTTAGAGTCGGAGAGGCTACTGTCACACTACAAGATGTAGCCTTTATTTGGGGGTTGAGGGTAGATGGAAGGCTGGTAATTAACGGAGTTACAGAATCCACTTCTGACTATTGGAGACGTAGATGTGAAGCTCTGTTAGGTTAGAGCCTAGACGTAGGTGATATTAGTGGTTCGAGATTCTCATTGGCAGCCCTTGGAAAGCATTTGAGGGATAACCCGGTGGATGATGAAACATAAGACGTCGAGGTTGAGCAGTACTCGCGTGAGATTACGTTGATTCTGTTGGGATCCATTATGTGCCCAGACACGTCGAGAAATCTTGGATCACTACTGTACTTGACAGAAATGGAAGATATCTCTGAATGCTATGAATACAGTTGGGGAAGTGCCGTATTGGGGTTTTTGTACTACCAATTATGTTGGGCAGCACGAAGAGATAGAAAGTCCATTGGAGAGGCTATGCAGTTACTTCAGGTGTACCGTCATCCTCTATTTATTTTTATCATGTTCAATCCAATTTATTGCACTTTATCATAAATATTTGTTATGAACTTTCTTTCAGATTTGGGCCTGGACGCGTATAACATTTCTGAGGTCTAGACATGTGGGAAGGCGATTCGATTTAGATACGATCGATGGAGAAGCCGGTGAACTCCCTATTGCATCATATGGAGCTGAATGGTTGCAATATTACACTTTCACGCATAGCCTTAACAACAACTTGAAGACTATCCTGGAGTACCTAGATAGACAAACCACGGAGGAGGTATAACCTTCATTTTTCTCTTATTCCTCACTAAAATAAAATTCATGTAATAAATTACTGTTAAATTTCCTTTACTTTGCATTTTGTTTGGAGACCGTATGAGCCAATCCCACCATCAGTCCAATCATATCTTGATGACAACATTATTAATGTTACGTACACATGGCTATCGAAATGTTCACTTACCCATCACTATATCGTTGAGCTATATTATCCTGATCGGATATTTCGGCAGTTCGGTATGCGACAGTCTATCCCTCCGTCGATTTCAGCTGAACACAGAAATTTGCATGGTAGAACAGATCGACGTGGACGTTTCACTCAAAACTGGCTTGAAACACACGCTCAGTATGTGGAGTAATGGAACACCAGAAATCAGTCTATTGTGACCGCACCTCAGATCGGGGACCAAGGTGATGAAGTTGACGTTAGATACATGGGTTGGTATCAAGAGATCACACGTCGGTTGATAACTCCTGGAATAGGTGTGCAAGACGGATCTCAGCCGTCAGCTAATGCATATATTGAAAATTTGACGGGTAAACAACTTCTTATTGACTATACATATATATAGATCCAAACAATTTAAAACTAAAAAGCATATATGTTTATTTACAACCCTTACTTTTAGGAAAAAATTGTTGAGAGAATGCATCGAGTAGTTGTCGGAGAGTGGGACGATATTAGAGAGCCGGCGAGAAGATCGTTTAATGAGTTATATCAGGAAGCACAACAAAATTTTCATGATCACCGTCCGGCCTACCATCAGCCACAGCCAGACGCACAACACCAAGCTCCTGGGATGCCCATGCCACATGACGCGGGCCAACAAGGGAGAAGACGTAGTACGTCCACACGTGCTAACTTCAGACAACAAGTTGGTGGTTCTACCTCGCGTAACACCCATCCATTTATGTCTGTGTCGAGCGATGTCCCCGGGCCTTCACATTCTACCGTTCTTGAGCATCCTAGAGTGGACATGCAGTCAGGCTACTATGTGCCTCCAATGGTGAACGAACAAGATTTTTTCACTCCTCATCGTGATTCAATGCGGTTTGATCAGTCCTTCACTTCGCTCTTGGATGTCAGCAACTACACAACAATTGAGCCAATTTTTCCTCAACAACAAGATTTGGCAGGTCATCCAGGCCAGTTCAATACGACTTCGATCTCATATTTAGGACAAACATCATCTTCATCTAATCGGCCAACTTTTAGTTTGAATATTGGCACACCAGTTGATGGTCAATCACAACGCGCTCAAGACACTGAATCCGATACCCCTATCGAGGAGCGGAGATGGAGAGCTAAACGAAACAGAAAAAAAACTCGTTGCGAGACTGGCCATGAATATTAGATCTTGTAACCCTCAAGTTATTTGTAATAATTTGGTAAAAACTACTTCATGTTATAAGTATTTGTGATAAACCTAAATATTATATTTTTATCGTAACAGTATTTAAACATCGACTACGCTCGATACATCTTAAAGAAAAAAAACGATAGGTGCGACTCAAATTAAAGAAAAAAATGATTGATACTACTAGTTTATTGAAACCCGAACCTGAAATCCTGAACACTGAAGCCTAAACTCTATTAACACTATTAAAATAACAATTTTCAGATAAAAAAAATATGATCCAACAATAAAAAATATATATATATATATATATATATATATATATATATATATAATAGAAGTCGCTCCTGGCAGGGGCGACTTTGCGTATACAAATACGTAAATAACGTATCTCACCTCTCCTACAGGCGTTGTCTGGAAAAAAAAAAAAAAAAAAAAAAAAAAAAAAAAAAAAAGATTTTAATAGAAGTCGTCCCTGGCATGGGCGACATTGAACAGTGATGGTCAGTTATTTGTGAACTCACCTGTGGCTTAATTTTAAAAATATCAAAAACTCACCTGTGGCTTAATTTTAAAAATATCAAAAAAAGCACGCATACTATTCTAACAATTTCTTGAACAGTAGTTTAGTTTATTAAATTTGGCTTTTGCCAAAGACTCATCTTTAAAACATGCGCGTGTGGTTTTTCTGGATCCGGGTTTAGTCAACTAGACTTGCGTGTTTGTTGCACCAGACGCAGACCCGACGCTAGCCTACATGTATGGGCATGTTTGCATTGGCCCATTGAATTTGGATTAACACACCCTCTCTCCAACCAGTACCACTTGTCTCTTTTTTTTGTTTCTCTCCCTGAAATAGAGAATTTTAAGTATTTCATGATGCGAATAATTTGTAGTCAACTCTCCAATGACTCTATACTAACTCTTAATAATTACACATTTATTTGAAGTAATAAACAATTGGTAATAATAAGGCAGGCTTGAAGATACCTTGTGGCAATTTAAACCACGTTATTGAAACAACACTTTCGTCTTCATCTACCTGCTCTCACTTCTCTTTATTAGTATTAACGAATTAATGTTCGGCACCAAAATTCCTTCACTCAGCTCTATATATATCTCTATAGACTAACTCTCATTTATACCTTTTTTTGGTTTTAGCCTCCAATATGTACACCCAAATCACCACCACCATCTCTGAGGCATGGTCTTGGTGGTGCCACACCACCGACCCTTCCGATGATCGAGCTCGACTCATACTCAACTCTATCCTTATCATGCTTCCCGTGTTATGGATTCTTTCATTGATGGTCAAGAAATTTTGCAACAACAACCCGCCATTGCCACCAGGCCCGTCCGGCTTACCCCTTGTCGGAAACCTCCTCTCCCTCGATCCCGAACTCCACGCTTACTTTGCAAGACTTGCAGAAAAATACGGTCCAATCTACAAACTCAGACTCGGTAAAAAGATCGGTATCGTCATCAGCTCCCCATCCTTGGCAAAGGAGGTGCTTAAAGACCAGGACACCACCTTCGCCAATCGGGACGTTCCGGTGGCCGGAAGATTGGCAGCGTACGGCGGTGCCGACATAGTGTGGAACCCATATGGAGCCGAATGGAGGATGCTGAGGAAAGTGTGCGTGCGAGAAATGCTGTGCAACAACACTTTGGACTCTGTGTATGGCCTCCGGCGAAGAGAGCTCCGGCAGACGGTTAATTACTTGTACGGGAAGGCGGGGTCGCCGGTGAACGTGGGAGATCAAATGTTCTTGACGGTGATGAATGTGATCACGAGCATGTTGTGGGGCGGGACGGTGAAGGGGGAGGAGAGAGCAGGGCTGGGGGCGGAGTTTAAGCAGGTGGTGGGGGAGATGACGGCGTTGCTGGGGATGCCTAATTTGTCGGATTTCTTCCCGGCGTTGGAAAGGTTTGATGTTCAGGGGATCCAGAGGAAGATGGAAGTGTTGGCAAAGAGGTTCGATGGGATATTTGAGGTTATTATTGATCAGAGATTGAAGATGAATGTTGAGAAGGAATTAAGCAAGGATTTTCTGCAGGTTCTTCTGCAGCTCAAAGATAATGGAGATGTCAAGACTCCTTTCACCATGACCCATCTTAAAGCTCTGCTCATGGTAACTCTCTCTCTCTCCCTACACACATAATTTACTTTTTTTTAGTGGGGGTTAGAGGTCACAAATCCGGATAGGTCTAATATTTTAGATGAATATGATCAAAAAAGTCTTTAGCCTAAAGTATTGGTTCAATGTTCAATTTAATGGGTCAAAAGTCCGACAAATTACGAGTTGGTCCGATAATTTTAATATAATATAAAGACATAGGCTAGGACAAACATATTAATTTTAGACCCGATCAAATTTTAATTTGAACGACTGATCATACTCAAAATTTAGCATTAACCTGACGAAATACATTGAACTGGTCGAATCTTTCGAATTGTCACATTAAGTGAAAGTATGATTGATGATAAAAAAGAATTCATATTCGAATCAACATAATCCAGAGCAAAATCTATTGACGTGATTGATTATAGAAAATAGCAAAACTAGTTCCGTAATAATTATTGACCATTTGCAATTTTAATATCATACAAATGGATATTAGAGTAGAGTGCAATAACAATTTCCATTTCTTAGATTTGGTTCTGAGTTTTGGAGGAAGTAAGACGCACTTGATTGCATATCATTAATGATAATAGTAATGAATATGAATGATGAGTCAATCATATTATGAATTAATATTGAAGGAGTTATTAATAAAATGTGGTATTTGTTATTAATGTGAGAGGAATTATTAATAATATGATCATGTTCATTCTCATTCTCTACATCTAAACCTCCAACCAAGCGGATCCGAGTATTTGGCTAGAAATTGGTACGCCTGCCTCGTGTGTCACTTGAGCGTTTTTCTTGCCCAACTAATTTTGACGTGCCACTCACATCTCAACTATTTTCGCACGTGACATGATAAGTAAACACAAGCAACATTCTGTATATGTCAATTTCCAGCCAAATTCTTTAACATTTTCAAAAATCAAGATAAAATTCACGTAATTAAAATTGTCACGGAACTTGTTTGTGGATTTTAACTTTAACTGCAAATGAGTAATTGTTACGGGGCTAGTTTTTATAATATTCGGGATTTTGACTGAAAAAAATGTATTTTGGCACAGGATATGGTTGTAGGAGGAACAGACACAACATCGAATACAGTGGAATACGCATTGGCAGAAATGATGAACAAACCTGAAACACTAAAAAAGGTGCAGCAAGAACTTGAGACAGTAGTAGGCAAAGACAACATAGTCGAAGAATCCCATATCAGCAAGCTTCCATACTTGTACACTGTAATGAAAGAGGTCCTACGCCTTCATCCAGCTCTCCCGCTCCTAGTCCCCCACTGCCCTAGCACCACAAGCCACGTCGCCGGCTACACCATCCCTAAGGGCGCTCGTGTTTTCGTCAACGTGTGGGCGGTCCATAGGGATCCTTCTGTGTGGGAAAAGCCTCTCGAGTTCAGACCTGAGAGGTTTTCCGATGGGAAATGGGATTACAGTGGGAATGACTTCAATTATTTCCCGTTCGGGTCAGGACGAAGGATATGTGCAGGGACGGCCATGGCAGAGAGGATGTTTATGTATTTTCTGGCATCTTTGGTGCATTCTTTCGACTGGAGTTTGCCAGACGGAGAGAAGTTGGACATGTCCGAGAAATTTGGGATTGTTTTGAAGAAGAAGACACCATTAGTTGCTATACCTACTCCTAGATTGTGTAATCTTAGTCTCTATGAATAAGTTGTTAAGGTTCATGATCATGAAAAATGTGAATCTGTATGTGCTACAAAATTCTTCATGTCAATTAGGATATATTTTACGCCATGCTGTTGGGTTTGTATCTACACATATTTGTATGGATATGTGCAAATGGACAATAGATACTGTACTTGATAAAATTCGACTGCATGCTATAGCATTGTCAATTAGTTATGTAATGGGCAGTAATTTGTCAGTTCGGATTTTTTGAAACATTTGATATAACATTTTTTACAACATATTATGTTAATCATGTCACATAATCGTTTATGATGTATTTATAATATCATCATATACACGTGTCGTGTATAGATAAACTAAAATGTGATAGGCAGATATTATATTGTATGAAGTAGAAGATTTAAAATGGTAATTTGTAGTAAATTGTGGTAATGCAAAGATCAGTTATGGAGAAAAATCAATTTCCTGTACTACTATTATATTTTTTGTTTTTTTTTTGTTTTTTCACAAAGTAGAGGTGGAGATAGGAAATTATATGGTTATGATATCGTCACTAGTCACTACTCGTCTGTTTTGGCGAAAAATCAGCGTGTAGTGTATTGAATATAAATGATCGCCAACTTAATTAATATTGTGATGTGAACCAATCAAGAAATGCACGTTGGCAAGTGGGAATGATAATTTTATATGTTTGATTGGCAGATTCTTTTTAAGCGAGCAGTTTAGCTGGAATATTCTAACAGCAACTAAAATATTTTTTTCTCATCTAAGTCGGCAAGACCACCGAGAAAGTTTATTTTAAATAGAGGGCAAAACAAACAAATATATTCAAATGTTTCACAATTTAATAATAGGGAAAATTGGTATAAATACCCAGTATGTTTTCTCTATTTGGAAACTAGGACACTAAGTATACCACTTTTTTAAAAATGACTTATAACTTACGAAAAATTGGTGAAAATGTCCTATGATCGGCTATAGGCTGTTAACCAGCCGGTCACCTATGAGTTGTCTTTTTACTTTGGGAAAAATTGGTATAAATGAACAGTATGTTTCCCTTATTTAAAAACTAGGACATTAAATATACCACTTTTTAAAAATACCTTCTAACTTACTAAAAATGGTGAAAATGCCCCGTGATCATCTCTAGACTGTGATACAACCGGTCATTAATGAGGTGACCTCTTTTTTCTGACGTGACAATAATTTTTTATTTTTTATTTTTTATTTTTATTTTTTCTGTTGAAAATTTATAAAAAAATATAATCCCCCAAAAATTGTTTAAAATTTAAAAAATACAAATTTTATTTGTGAAATTTATTTTAAAAATTTTAAAATTCAAAGATTTTAAAATTTATTTCTGATATTTATTTCAAAAATTATAAAATTCATTTAAAATTCAAAAATAAAACATTTATTTCTAAAATTTATTTTAAAAATTATAAAATTGATTTAAAATTCAAGAATTAAAAAAATTATTTATGATATTTTTTAAAAAATTCTAAAAATCAGAAAAATAAAAAAAATTATGATTTTTCTATATTTCTAAAATCAATTAATATTTTCATTTTTTTTTTAATTTTCTCATGTTATTATTATTTTATTTTAAATTATGAATTAGGATAATTATATGAAATATTAATAAATAAATTTTAGATTAATATTTTAAAAAATTAAAAACTAAATTGTTTCATTCTTCTTCCCTAATTACAACTTACTAAACCCTAATATTTATGGATGTCATGCAATCTTACAAAGACACCAACATGGAAGACGAAGAAGAAGCCAACAATGCTTCGCTCAACCCACCCATCCACTAACTGATCGGAACCTGACAAATCACCCGATTCTTCACCTATTCGCCTCCTCCCAGTCGAATCAGCCACCGCTTAAGTTGACGACATATTTTTTTCCACGCTAACAAATGAGTCAACAAAAGGAAAAAAAAAAAAAATTAATGCCACGTCAAAAAAAGAGTTTCACCTCATTAATGACCGGTTGTGTCAAAGTCTATAGACGGTCACGTGGCATTTTCACCATTTTTTTCTAAGTTAGGAGGTATTTTTAAAAAGTGGTATACTTAACGTCCTAGTTTTTAAATAAGGGAAACATACTGATCATTTATACAAATTTTCCCGAAAGTAAAAAGACAGCTCACAGGTGACCGGCTGGTTAACAGCCTATAGCCGGTCACAGGGCATTTTCACCAATTTTTCGTAAGTTAGAAGGCATTTTTAAAAAGTGGTATACTTAGTGTCCTAGTTTCTAAATAGTGAAAACATAATGGGTATTTATACCAATTTTCCCTTAATAATATAATACAATTATTTAATAGTTATTGATTAAATTATAACTTTCGAAATTTAATAAAATAACATCTATTTATTTTTTTATTAAATGATTGCTCACGTAGTTGATGGATTCGCCGGACAAGCCACGTGGCAATGCTTTCTCAAAATATTACTAAATACAAAATATGTAAATATATTTTATGTTTTACATTTTTAATAACTCTAGCACAATTTTTTAATAATTGCCGATTAAATCTCAACCTATCAATTTTTATTAATTACACAACTTTAGTACTTATTTCATCCACTTACATCCATCACTTATAAATACTCAGAAGCTGCTTACAGAAACTGCAATGTAATATACAAATGCTAAATTTTCGGACATATTTAGTACGTATTTTTAGGGGTAGTTCAACACGATAATCAGTTATACTGTTATCGTACCGAAATTTTCGATATATGAAAAATCCATATAGTTACTGTATCAAAAATTTTGGTATACCGAATTTTATTTGGATATCGGCATATACTGTTACTTATAGTTAATTTTGATATAACAAAACTTCAATATATCGAAATTCATCAGTGTAATGTTAGAAATTTGGTATACCAAAATACTGAAAAAAGAAATCGGTATACCAATATATATCGAAATAACGAATTTCTTTTTCGATATACTAATATATGTTAAAATACCCTTTTTTTTATTCTTGTACCGTTACTGTGAATTTTTTGGTATAGTACGAAAATTTGGTATAGGAAAAAATTTAGTTTTTTAGATAATCTTTTGATAGGATAAGTGTCGTATTTCAACATTATGGTGTTCTTTTCCCACATCCCTATGTATTTCATCCCCTCGCTACCTATTTATTACATCATTAACAACTTACTCTGTAAAGTATAAACAACTTAGGAAATGAACTATATTCGAAGTATTTTTTTACCAAAAGTTTCAGCTTTAAAGCCAAGTTTACAAACAGAGGTTCGATTCCATAATTCTCATTTAAAAAATTTGATAGGTTGTGATGTAATCAATAATTACTGAAAGATTGTGTTAGATTTGTTAAAAATATAAAACATTGAGATATATTTGTATATTTTGCATTATTAGCTTTTTGAATAGGCATTGCCACGTGGACTTTCGTCAGTCACGTAGGCAAACATTTAAAAGAATACAGATGCTATAATTGTTAAAATTTCAATAGATTGTGATTAAATCAACAATTATTAAATGATTGTGTTATATTTATTGAAATCGTAAAACGTTATGATATATTTGTACATTTTTGCCTAAAAACAGAGGGTTATTCCCCATTGTGAAGTGCGAGAGAAGATTTCCCAAGCGTTGAGTTGAGCGAAGAGTAGCAAGGTGTCCAAACTGTGCGACCAACTAGCTGGTGAGCTCCTAATTATGTCTGTGAGTGCTCAAAGTCGAAGTGTTCATGAGGTGATTCAAATAAGAGTGTTATATACGAGGGGTATCCCTAAAATAATATATTCGAGTTTTTAGTATTGTAATGTCGTTGTAATTACATTTTATTTATTAAAAGTAATTACTCTTAGGGGTAATATGAATTTGCACCCTAAACTTTGCGAGTTTCTTCCGTTTTATACATAAACTATTTTTCTTCATCAAATGATAATCGAAAGTCCACTGGTTTGATAATATACAACCTCCCGCAACTAATTTCAGCCAAAAGTTGCATATGATTTGCGAGAAAATTACTATTTTGGTCCCGTGGAATACGTGGATGTTTCATTATGGTCTCAATCGTTGTACTTTTGAAACCCAGAACTTTCAAAACTAACAGAAGCAGTCTCACATACAAAGGATGCTAATACTAGTAGTGCTGAATTTGATCTAATAGGGGAGAAGTGTACATCACCCCTGCACAGGAATCCCTAAAGCAGCTATGAGTCAATGACAATGCACTGGATTGAAGAACGCGATGAGTCATTCAGCTTGATAATCTGGAGGCGCGACAGGGCTGTAATCATAGCGGAGACCCATATGCCAACCAACGACTAACTCAGCTCTACAGGGTTGAGGTGTCATAGTTTAACTGCCACCGTGGGCCAACTCTGAAGGATTGAACAACTCCGAGCTCCCTGAAGTTGGTCTATAGGCTCTGGACAGAAGAACGTAAGATGACCCTCTAGGTGCTCCAATTGACACCGCTGGAGGAAAGTGGAGCCCTACAATGTGAATGTTACCGTTGGTAACTTAAGGACCAAGATACATGTTCCCCAACCCTCCGACAACAAAAGTACAGACAACTGTGATAAAAGGTACAGAAAATTGAGAGTTATCTTGGAAAAAAACACTGTACCCTCTGACAGCGCCGTCGGGTACAGAGGAAGAGTTGGCACAATGTCATTGGGCAAACCCAAAATGACCTTTTAGCCCTTTGTCCTAATGAATAGTGAGTATAAATAGGGGATCCATTCATTTCAAAAGGTTACACACTCAAAACTTTACTATTACTATGTTTGAGTCTTACTCTTTGAGCAAAGCACTGAATTGAGTGTTTGAGGGTTTATGCTGGGGCACCCCTCGGCTCTGTTTTGCAGATACACACCCGCCCAAAGGAGGGGAAGCTCGCCCTTGTTTCGCGGATCTTTTCTGGAAATTGTTCGTTAGTACTTCTTCACACTTCAAACATTCAAACACCATTGAGAGCTATATTTAAAACAACCTCTATCAACTGGCGCCGTATGTGGGAACATTGGGCATAAGGCATACTTTGTTCCACTTAACTAAAAAATCTTGTATCACCCCTGAAGGAGTAGTTCCTAATTTTTGGAAAAAATAGTAAAGTGTGTTAATTTGTTGTTTGCTAAATTGTTAGTAGCATAGGTGGAGATAGCACCCATCGGGATTTGGCAGCTGCCTTCGAGAAAGAGGCTGCTGAGGGGAGTCTCCTTGGAGCGACTGAGCTCACCCTTCTAGGGAATACCCCAACAAGGGTTGTTGTGGGCACTCGAAGCGGAACCACTTTGCCCCCTCCAACAGGGGGCACAACTGTGACTATGACAACGGAGCTCCTTAATTATTTGATAAAAATGGCCATTGACAGTGCACTGGCTAAAAGAGGTAGGCTCTCAGGGCCACCACCTGGGTTCGTGCCTGTGGAGAACAGGGAACAAGGTCAGGGCACTGTAAGGCAGCCAATCCCTATGGAAGATGCAAAGCATACAGAGGTGAACTCGACTAGGAGGGCTCTTTCCCCCCTAAGGCGACCAGCAACCGACCACGGGGGAGCGTCGAGCCCTACAGCTTTAGAGGACACTGCCAGGAGGAAGAGTTGTGCCTCCTAGGGATGAGGTGGAGGAGACAAATGACTACGATGTGAGTTATTCGGACACTATGAATATAGTGAACCAACAATTGCAGGACCTTCGTAGAGAAATGGAAGACCTGCGGAGGAGCATAGATGCGGGTACTCGCAGGCCGTTCAAAGTTGTGGGATCTCCGTTCACTGAGGAGATGTTGGCATACCCACTACCTCCGAACTTTAAGACGTTGCCATATGAATATGATGGAACTGTAGATCCACATGATCACTTGCCGAGGTTTGAAAATGGAGCTCTCCTCCACCAGTACACTGACGGGGTAAAGTGTAGGGTTTTTCTGACAACGCTCATGAAATCTTCCCAACAGTGGTTTAGCCAACTGCCAGCAAGCTCGGTGACTTCCTTTGCAGAATTGAGTTCTTTATTCGTGCACCAGTTCGCCAGTGCTAGGATACAATAGAAATCAGCCCCGACATTGATGAGTTTGAAACAGGGTTAGTCGGAGAGTCTTAGGAAGTATTTGGGGAGGTTTAACACTACTGCACTGGAGGTGCTATCCACTACATCAGAGGTGAAAATTAATGCACTGGCTCAGGGATTAGTGGACGGAAATTTTTTTCGGTCCTTGGCCAAGCACATGCCCTGAACTTTCGATGAACTCCTGGAGAGGGCAGACAAGTACATCAACTTGGAGGAGGCTCGCAGCGGTCGTAGGAGGGAAGAAAAGTTGGTGGAGAAGAAAAGGGAGACAGTGGATAAAGAACGGAAGCCTGTGGAGAAGGGCAGGTCTGTTGGGGGACCTCAGTTCGAGAATTACACCCCGTTAACTCTGAAACCCTCTGAGCTGCTGGAGATAGCAACAGAGATCCTAGAGTTCAAGTACCCTACTACTACATATACGGGCCCCAAGCACCCGAGGTCAGAGACGTACTGACGATACCATAATGACTACGTCCATGAGACGGACAAATGTCGTCATCTTAAGGATATGATAGAAAAGCTCATAAATGAAGGGCATCTGGTGGAATATGCCAAGAAGGAGAGGGATAAAGGAAGAAATGAGAAGCGTAGAGAGTGCGAGGATAAAGGAAAAGAGTCTGTGGAGGAGCCCAGATGCAGGGAGGAGTCCGACCAAAAGAAGGCATACATTCAAATGATAGTTGGAGGACCACTGGATGGTGACTCCCACCGTACAAGGAAAGCCTCCGCGCGAGAGGTGGCTAGGTACTCCAGGGGGGAGGTATCAGAGGTGACCACAAGGAGAAGGGAGTCCCCCGTATCGAGTTCGGCTCCGGCGATGCAGGGCTGACCAAGAATCTCCACAATGATGCGTTGGTGATTACCGCTGATATTGGAGGTGGCACGGTAGCCCGGATCTTTATGGACACCAGGAGCTCTGCTAATATCCTTTTCCAAGATTGCTTTCGAAAACTGGGGTTGGACATAAAGCTAACCCTTGTAAACACAGCCCTGTACGGGTTTGCTGGAGGACCAGTGCAGCCATTAGGACAGGTGACCTTGCAGGTGGAGTTAGGTAAGGATCTGCTGCGGAGGGTGCAGATGTTGAACTTCTTGGTGATGGAGGCACCAAGTTCTTACAATGCTATCTTTGGTAGGCCTATGCTGAACTGCTTTGCAGCAATTATCTCTTTAACCCATATGAAGTTAAAGTTCCCGGTAGGAACCAAAGTGGGGGAGGTCAATGGTGATCAACTCACCGCAAGGAAGTGCTATGCTGATATTGTCAAAAAGTCTACTCATATGGCGCAGGGGATTCAAGACTAGCAGGGCTGGGTTCCTGAAAAGAAGATGAAGATGATGGAGTTGGATGAGTTCAATCCAGAGCTGAGGATCATGCCTGAAGAAGAGTTGATGCAAGTGGAGCTATACCCTAACAAAGTGGGCTTCACCACTTGAATTGGGACTCAAATGAGTCATGAAGTCTCTGAGGTAGTGGTGCAGTGTCTCAGGAGGAATGCTGACCTATTTGCTTTTGAAACAAGGGACATGATGGGGATTGACCCCAGTATAGTGCTCCACAGGCTAGGCCAGTTAAACAGAAGTTGTGGCAATTCGGTCCAAATAAGGACTAATCAATAAAGGAGGAAGTGGGGAAATTATTAGAGGCAGGACACGTAGTGGAGGTGCAGTTCCTGAAGTGGCTCGCAAATGCTGTAACAGTGCCTAAAGATCATTATCTTCTGGCTAGGATTGACCAATTGGTTAATTCTACATCTGGATGTGAATTGCTGTCCATGATGGATGCTTACCAGCGCTACCATCGGATTTAGCTCTGCCTGGAAGATATCCCCAGGGTCTGTTTCGTAGTGTCATGTGGGACATACGGGTACGTAAATATACCATTTGGATTGAAGAACGCTGGGGCTACTTATCAAAGGATGGTTGATGCGGCGTTTAAGGAGCAGTTAGGTCGTAACATGGAGGCCTATGTTGATGATATTTTGGTTAAGAGCGGTGCAGTGGTGAACCACTCCACAGACTTGGAGGAGGTCATTGAAATTATTCGGCGATGTGGAATGAGGCTGAACCCAGCAAAGTGCTCTTTTGGGGTGCAAATAGGGAAGTTCCTAGGATATATAGTGACAAGGCAAGGGATTGAGGTGAATCCCACCAAGGTTAGGGCAGTTCAAGAGATGCAGCCCCCATGGAACGTCAAGGAAATACAAAGATTGAACGGGCGTATTGTAGCTCTAAGTCGATTTATTTCGAAATTGGCGGAACGAGGCCTCCCTTTCTTCAAAGTATTGAGTGGATGGAGCAGTGTGAGAAGGCTTTTCAAGAGTGGAAGGACCATCTCACCACCCTGCCCCTGCTTACCAAACCAGTGTAGGGGGAAGTGTTGTTTCTA
The DNA here is from genome assembly GCA_958295605.1 of Ajuga chamaepitys. Classification (NCBI taxonomy): domain Eukaryota; kingdom Viridiplantae; phylum Streptophyta; class Magnoliopsida; order Lamiales; family Lamiaceae; genus Ajuga; species Ajuga chamaepitys. The sequence goes on from OY282502.1 coordinate 17,550,089, forward strand.
TATTTCTTAGTTGGAGAGACAACTCTGAGTTCAGTACTCCTCAAGGAGGAGAAGTCGGTGCAGCTATCTATCATGTCAGCAAAATGATGCAGGGGCCAGAGTCAAGATACGCCGAGATAGAAAAGTTAGCTTTGGCAGCCATGGTAGCAGCAAGGAGATTAAGGCCATATTTTTTGTCCCACAAAGTAATCATAAGGACGAATACTCCGCTCCAACAGACACTCAGTCGCTCAGACCTGTCGGGGAGGATGGTGAAATGGGCTATGGAGTTGGGAGAATATGAAGTAGAATTCGAGTCCAGGGTGGCCATCAAAGCTCAGGCTCTGGCCGACTTCATACAAGAAACAACCCGTGTTACGGAGTTGGAACAGTGGAGAATATTCATGGACGGATCAGTTTCCTAGCAGGCTGTGGTGCAGTCGTAGTGGTGGTTTGCCCCAGTGGCAAGGAGCTTCAGTTCGCGGTTAGGTTTGAGTTTCGGAGCTCTAACAACGAGGCTGAATACGAAGCCCTGATCTAGGGCCTAAGGATAGCTGCAGAGCTAGGGGCACACCGAGTAGTTGTTCATTTAGACTCATAGTTGGTGGCTCTAGCCAAGATTAAATATGCAGAACTGGTAGAAGAATGGCAGAAAAAGTTCATAGAGCTAAATGTCGAGCAAATCCCTAGAGAGGAAAACACTAAGGCGGATGCTCTAGCCAAGATGACAGAGGCAATGAGTGAGGGAGCAAGGGGTAAGATCACCCTGACCACTCTAGATAGAGGGACGTTGAAGATGGATGTAGCCGCTGTAGAGGAGCAGGATGACTTGAGGGCCCCCATTGTGTGATATCTAAAGTGGGAAGAAGTAGGGTAGAAGGACCGCAGAGTTCAGCATATGCCAAGTACTGCCTCATGGGTGATCATTTGTACAAATGACTATTTCCTCAGGCACATGCAAGACGTCTGTCTAGGGAAGAAGAGAATTATGTCCTCCGAGAGCTTCATGAGGGCTGTGTTGGCAGCCACATCGGGTCTCGGGACATTGTAAGAACAGTGATCAGAACTGGATATTACTGGCCCACCATGGTCCACGATGCAGAGGAGCTGATTAGAAGACGTGATAGGTGCTAAAGACATAGACCACTCATCCATGTCCCGGCATAGGAGCCGGGAGTTATATATTCACCGTGCTTATTCGATACGTAGGGGATTGACATAGTTGGAACATTCGTAGCCGCAGCAGGGAAGAAAACATTCTTGATAGTTTCGGTGGGCTACTTCACCAAATGGGTGGAGGCTGAGGCGGTGGCAAAAATCGAAGAAGATAATATCCTGAGGTTCTTATGGAGAAACATATGTTGCAAGTATGGTATCCCCAGGATCTTGGTTTCAGACAACGGGACCCATTTCTGTGGATCCAAGGTGCAGAGTTGGTGCAAGGAGTGGCCCACCCTCAAGCGAATGGGCAAGTGGAAGTTACAAACCGCACGTTGTTGGAGGCATAAGAACCCGCCTAGAAAAGGCTGAGGGAAAGAGGGCTGAGGAGGTGGATTCTGTCTTGTGGTCCTATCAAACAGGCACCAAGACTGCTACAGGGGAAACTCCCTTCAACTTAGTTTATGGAGCATCAGCAGTGATCATAGCGGAGGTGCAGATGGAAATGAACCGCGTATTAAACTACGATAAAGTCCAGAATGAGATCCTGATGAGGGAAAATCTAGACATGTTGGAGGAAGTGAGAGAAAAGGCCAGACTCAGAGCTCATAAATATAAGGGGCAAGTACGTGCTGCCTACAACAAGAGAGTGAAGCCGAGAAGGTTTGAGGTTGGGGACCTGGTGCTGAGGAGGGATGATGCTCTCAGGGCTATAGGGAAGTTGAAGCCTAATTGGGAGGGTCCCTTTAATATTACCAAGGTATAGCGAGGTGGAGCATATGAGCTGCAGAATGGAGAAGGTCGGCCAGTGCTGAGGCCCTGGAATGTGAGTAATTTAAAGAAGTACTATGTGTTAGGATAAACTCAACCTCACACAAGACAATAAACACAACAGAATTTGGACGAAAAATAAGCAAGAAATCGGCCAAACACAAACGAACCAAGAACAGAAATGAAAATGATGAACACAGGGATTTTACGTGGTTCGATCAGAGATGATCTACATCCACGGAGGTTCTATACACCTCAATTCACTCCACTATTCAACCAATTACAAGAAATATCCAGAAATCTAGCAAAACCCCAAATCAAACTCCAATCTGGAACAGGAAACCCTAGAGGTCTAATTCTCTTAATTGAGTAATATTTACAGAGGGAAAAATATGTCTACTAGCTCGCAACTACAAGTGTTTACAATGTATATAAGTGTTGAAGCTCGAATCTGGAAGTTGAGAGAGTTGTAACCACTTTGACTCAGGCAGTTCCAAATTGCTGCAGCGGGGCTTTCACAACGGTTTCTTATGCAACATGACAAAACCGTTGTATTTGACGGTTATAACCACCTCAAACCCGGTTCTTCTTTTAACCTCTTTTCTGATCTTGGCTAAAACCCGGTTCTCTGATCCGGTTCCTTGCACTTTAAACCTGGTTCTGGAATCCTCAAAACTTCTACTTCATACCATAACCACTTGATGAAATTGAACTAATATCTACAAATCTCCACCTCAATGAATTCAAGTGTATGTCACTACCTCAGCCTGCTTTGTTCTTTATCTTTCAACCACATCGTTCAAGCCTAATCAGGCTTGAGCAATGAACTACCTTGCTTCCTGGCACTGCTTTGGTTAAGAAATCAGCCGCATTGTCACTGGTGTGAACTTTCTTAACCTCTACTGACCCTGCATCAATCACATCCCTTGCAAAATGCAACCTGACATCTATATGCTTAGACCTTTCATGGAAAGCTTGATGTTTTACCAGATGTAGTGCACTCTGATTATCATAATATATAGTCACACACTCCTGCTTTATCCCCAGATCCTTCAGGATTCCTTTCAGCCACACAACTTTCTTAATTGCTTCTGTCAAATCTATGTACTCAGCTTCTGTAGTTGATAAAGCTACTATAGATTGCTGTACACTTCTCCAACTCACTGTTGTACCATATAAAGTAAACACATACCCTGTAATTGACCTTCTGGTGTCAATATTCCCAGCAAAATCAGCATCTGCAAAACCTTCCAATAGAATAGACACATTTGCCAGTTTCTGAAATTTCAACCCCAGATTAACTGTTCCTTAGTTACCTCAACACCTGCTTCAAAGCCTCCCAGTGAGCTTTCCCTGGATTTGACATATATCTACTAACCAGAGACACACAATATGCTAAGTCTGGCCTACTACATATCATACCATACATTAAGCTTCCAACCCCACTTGCATAAGGCACATTTCTCATGTATCTCATTTCTTCTGCTGTTTTAGGACTCTGTTCCTTTGATAACTTGAGTTATTGGCATACTGGAACACTCAGTGTTTTAGCCTCATGCATCTGAAACCTCTCCACTACTTTCTGAACATAATGCCTCTGAGACAACCGTAGACTTCCAACAATTCTATCTCTAATTATACTCATTCCCAGAATCTTCTTTGCATCTCCTAAATCTTTCATGTCAAACTCAGAACTCAACTTCTTCTTTAACAGATGTATATTATGTTTACTCTTACTTGCAATAAGCATGTCATCCACATAAAGCAACAGGTATACAAGGTCAATACTAGTATTCTTATCAAAATATACACAACTATCATACAGACTTCTGACAAAACCAGCTTTTAACATAAATTCATTGAACTTCTTATTCCACTGCCTTGGACTTTGTTTCAATCCATATAATGATTTCTTGAAAAAAACATACTTTTTCTTCATTTCCAGGAATCACAAACCCCTCAGGCTGCTTCATATATATGTTCTCAACTAAGTCTCCATGTAAGAATGTTGTTTGACATCTAGCTGCTCTAACTCCATATCTTCTTGTGTTACTTTTGATAAAAGTAGTCTGATAGAGCAATGTTTCACCACAGGAGAGAAAACCTCATTGAAATCAATACCTTCTCTCCGAGTAAACCCCCTTGCCACCAACCTTGCTTTATACCTTATCCTATCTGAGTCTCCAGCTTCAACTTTCTTCTTGTATATCCATTTGGAACTTACCAGCTTTTGACCTTTTGGTTTATCCACCAGTTTCCAAGTACCATTCCTTTCCAGAGATTCCATTTCTTCCATCATTGCACTAACCCAGTATTCACTTTCATCACCACTGACAGCTTCTTTGAAATTATGTGGTTCATGATGTTCTATGTCTTCAGCAATGCTGAGTGCATAATGTACACTTCCAGCCTGTCCATAGAAGTCTGGTCTTTGAATTTGCCTCCTTGGTCTGTCTCTGGCAATGCTGTAGTCTCTCAAGTTTGTATTTCTGGGTGGCAGATCCTCTTCTTCTGAAGAACTGTCACTTGAGTGTTTATTCATGTTTTCAACCCTTTGTGGCCCAGGATCCAACTGAGTCTCCACCTAAACTGATAGTCTTTCTGATTCAGTATTGCCATCATGTTCTTCTTGATTTCTAGAGAAGTGATATCCCATAATTGATTCATTGAATTTCACATCTCTGCTTATCATTAGTTTCTGATTTCCAAATTCCAAGCACCATAACCTGTGACCTTTTATTCCCTCTGGATATCCCAGAAACACACACCTGTATGCCCTTGGATCAAGTTTATCTGATTTTATGTGAGCATAAGCCAGACATCCAAACACCTTTAGACTTGTATAATTTGGAACTCTTCCACTCCATACTTCTTTTGGTGTTTTGAACCCTAGAGATGATGAAGGTGATCTGTTTATCAAGTAACATGCTGTATTGATTGTTTCTCCCCAGAACACCTTTGGCAGTCCAGCATCAATTAACATACACCTCACTCTCTCAAGAATAGTTCTGTTGAATCTTTCTGCCACTCCTTTCCGTTGAGGATTCATGGGAACTGTTATATGTCTTGTAATCCCTTTTTCATTACAGAAGGTTGTAAACTCAGTAGATAGATACTCCAATCCATTGTCAGTTCTCAAATGCTTGAGCTTCTTCCTCCTTAATGTTTCCATCTGAAGTAACCATGTCTTGAATTTAGTGAAGGCATCACTCTTGTTTCTTAAAACAAACACCCATACTTTCCTGCTGAAGTCATCAATAACAGACATGAAGTACCTTCCTCCTCCATGAGTTTCAGTTCTGGATGGTCCCCAGATATCAGAGTGAACATAATCTAGAGGTTCTTGGGTAGTATGAATCCCTTTAGCATAAGGAAATTTCTGTGATTTGCCTAATGCACATTTATCACAGAATTCAAGTGTCTGGTTTCCAACCTCTCCAATTATGCCTTTCTTGGATAGTTCCTTTAATCCCCTTTCCCCAATGTGTCCTAATCTTTTGTGCCACAGTGTTAGTTCATCTTTGCCCAGAATGTTTCCTACATCTCCAACCACTGGTTTTCCCACCAAAATAAACAAGCCATTATGTTGTCTTCCTTTGATTACCAGTTTGTTCTCTTTGGTTATGTGTAACTGACCATCAACAGACTTGAATTCACACCCAGTAGCAATAAGAGATCCTAGGGAGATTAGATTTCTTTTAAGTCCAGGCACATACCTTACATTAGTGATTTTTCTTGTAACTCCATCAAAAATACTGATGCTTACTGATCCAGTGCCTTGAACTCTGCAGGATTCTTCTTTCTTAAGATTCTGAAACCATTCTTCATGGGACACATATGGAAAGAGCAACCAGTATCCAATACCCACTCCATCTCTATTTTTGACTCAGAAACATTCAAGACCTCTGGTGTGTCCTCTTCATGCTCAACTATAGCAGCTTCAGCACCCTGGCCTTCCTTCTTCTTCATCTTCTGTGGGCAGTCTTTCTTTAGATGCCCAATTTGTTTACACTTGAAGCATTTTCTGTTTTCTACCCATTCTCCAGGTTTCTTTGGAGCATTGTTGCCACTTTTGAGATTCTTTGAGGTTTGGCCCTTCTTCCTTTGGTAGTTTCTTCTGAACTTAACATTTAATCCTTCACCGGATTGAGTTGCCTTCTTATCTTCTTGATTTTGTAAACATTTGGTCTTCAAAGCAGTGATAATTGAGTCATAACTCAGTTTATCCTGCCTCCCAAACATCAAAGTATCTTTGAATCCTTCCATGGATCTTGGTAGATCATTCAACACCATCAAGGCTCTATCATCATCTTCCATTGTTACCCCAAGATCTTCCAGCTCATCAAGAAGTTTTGAAAACTCACCTAATTGATCAGAAATGTCTTTTTCCTCCACCATTTTGAAAGCCAGCAATCTCTACTTCAGAAACAACTTGTTTGATACATACTTAGATTGATAGAGGTCCTCCAGTTTGGTCCAAGCCTCAATTGCATTCATACACCTCGAAACTTCCCTCAAAGGGTTATCACCAAGACACAAGATGATTAGGCTCAAAGCCGTTTGGTCTATCACTGCATATTTGGGTTTCTCAGTCTCTACCCAGTCACTTTCAAGTTTGAGAGCACTCACCAACCCATTTTGCACCAGGATGGCCTTCATCTTGATCTTCTAAAGGTAGAAATCATTCTTCCCTGAGAATTTATCCAGATCCATCTTCATTCCTGACATCTTTGTCTTTTGTTTGCGTGAGAATGCTTCCCACAGACAGTGCCATTTGTTAGGATAAACTCAACCTCACACAAGACAAAAAACACAATAGAATTTGGACGAAAAATAAGCAAGAAATCGGCCAAACATAAACGAACCAAGAACATAAATGAAAATGATGAACACAGGGATTTTACGTGGTTCGATCAAAGATGATCTATATCCACGGAGTTTCTATACACCTCAATTCACTCCACTATTCAACCAATTACAAGAATTATCCAGAAATCTAGCAAAACCCCAAATCAAACTCTAATCTGGAACAGGAAACCCTAGAGGTCTAATTCTCTTAATTGAGTAATGTTTACAGAGGGAAAAATATGTCTACTAGCTCGCAACTACAAGTGTTTACAATGTATATAAGTGTTGAAGCTCGAATCTGGAAGTTGAGAGAGTTGTAACCACTTTGACTCAGGCAGTTTCAAACTGCTGCAGCGGGCTTTCACAACGGTTTCTTATGCAACAGAAAAAAATCGTTGTATTTGACGGTTATAATCACCTCAAACCCGGTTCTTCTTTTAACCTCTTTTCTGATCTTGGCTAAACCCGGTTCTCTGATCCGGTTCCTTGCACTTTAAATCCGGTTCTGGAATCCTCAAAACTTTTACTTCATACCATAACCACTTGATGAAATTGAACTAATATCTACACTATGTGTAGCCGGAGGGCAGGATATTTACATGTTTTCAATTAAGGATGAGAAATCCAAGTTGTAGAGGGTCCGAGCTATAAGGGCCTCTCCATTGAATCAAGAACGTGTTACATACATAGGAAATGAATCCTAAGGGGCACTGTGAGCATCCCACGGGAAATAGCCAAGGGTTTGAGAAAGAACCTCACCCTTGTCCCCAGAGGTTAGTTTTCAGGGCATGGGGTTGACCTAGCTCTGACTCAAAATGATGCAAGCCAAGAGTTTGAAAAATAACCTCGCCCTTGGCCCCAAAGGTGAGTTTTTAGGGTATAGGGTTGACCATGCTCTGGCTAAAACATGATGCAAGCCAAGGGTTTGAGAAAGAACCTCGCCCTTAGCCCCAGAGGTGAGTTTTCAGGGCATGGGGTTGACACAGCTCTGTCTAAAAAATTATGCAAACCAAGGGTTTCAGAAAGAACCTCGCCCTTTGCCCCAGATGTGAATTTTCAGGGCATACGGTTGACCCAGCTCTGGCTCAAAATGATGCAAGCCAAGGGTGTGAGAAAGAACCTCGCCCTTGTCCCTAGAGGTGAGTTTTCAGGGCATGGTGTTGACCTAGCTCTGGCTAAAAATTGATGCAAGCCAAGGGTTTGAGAAAGAGGGCCCTTAGCCCTAGAGGTGAGTTTTCAGGGCATAGGCATGACCCAGCCCTAGCTCAAAGACAAGTGGATTTTGTAAGGACTCTCACCACATACAGCAGCTCTGGGAAGAATTCCCTACAGATGCCCTGAAAAGAACTCAGGGAGAACACTGCGCATTTTCAGCGCACAGCAGCTCTGGGAAGAGTTCCCTTCAGATGCCCTGAAGAGAACTGACGGTGGATAACGCTGCGCATTTTCAGCGCACAGCAGCTCTTGGAAGAATTCTCTTCAGATGCCCTGGAGAGAACTCGGGGGGGGGGGGGGGGGGAGGGGGGAGGTAGTAATAATAAGAAGATATTATACAAATTGGAAGGCAAAAAAGCCAATTTTATTAAAGATAAGAAGAGTTACAAAGAGTCTAGGCCCTGATCTATTACAAAATGAGGAAAATGCTAAGGCACTCAGGGCAAATCCCCAACTTCCGAGCCCTCCAGCTCTGTGTCATCCCTGTGCTGCTCGGTACCCGATTTCGGTGCTTGGGCTTCCGAGAATGACGGTAGGATTGGAGGCGGTGCAGGGCACAGAGATGTACCCTCCACTGCATCAGAGAGATCAACGAAGGGATCTTCAGCTTCTCTCAGCTCAGCGGGTAACACCCCTTCAGCGGTCAACTTCGCGGCAGCTCTGCGGATGGCAGGAATCCACCAAGGAGAAGTGGAGGTTGAGAGGGATCACCTTTGAAGATTTCAGGGAGCTACAGTGTAGGAGTGATCTTCGATAAGTCGTAGGGGGTCCTGGCAAAACCCTTGGCCCGGGCAGCAGCGGTGGTAGCAGCGAAGCCTGCGCGGATGAAACCCTTTAGAAAGAGGACTGGACCATGTCACGAATATAGGCAGCGCTATTGCGGTAGTCTTCGATGAGTTTCTTCTGTAGCTCCTTAAAAAATGATAGACCTAGCTCGCTGGAGAGGAGGTGACGGCGGAATTGCTCGATCCCTTCAACTTTGCCTTGCAATAGCGTTTCAGCCTCTTTCCCCCTAAGATTTCTCAGGGCCTCCGGATGGCGGGCCTCTGCAGTAGCAAGCTCAGCTTTCAACCCCTCATTTTATGTAGTAAGGATGGTGTTGTACTTCTGAAGCTTCGTATGCTCTAGTTTCAGGGCTGAGAAGTCCTTTGTGAGCTTGGTCAGCTGCTTTTGGGACTTGTCAAAGTCAGCCCTAAGATCTTTTACCATTGTGGAGCTGGTGCGGCTTCTGTGGCGGCCATAATATGTCAGGAACTACAGCAAAAAGAAGAGGTGAATACCTTGTAAAAAATGGTGAATGATGGATGAGTAAAGAGAAAAGGATTCAGTGTTGAAGACCTAAACGAGGTGTTGGTCCATGATCTCTTCATTGCGTTCATCGCTGTCAGCGCTCATGGTTGCATTGTCCTCCACCGTGGGGAGCTCCTTCACAAAGGTGGTGCACTGAGCCTTGCAGAGGGCTAGGAGTCCCTTGGGCAGGGTCAGGGAATAATAGTCGTTCCCAGCCATGCGAACATCCCCTCTGCTTTTGTCGCGGTGCTTATCTGCGTCCTTATCAGAGCTGCTGGACTTGCCTGCTTGGAATTTTTCTAAGAAGGGAGCTCGGCGCTGGAAAGGGTTGGCCTCTTACCCTTGTCCTTAGGAGGAACCGGATTTGTGCCAGCAGTGGAGGAACTAACGCTTTTGCCCTTGGCAGTGCTCCTTTGACCAGGACGGGCCGAAGGGGATGTCAGAGCTGTAGAAGGCAGGGTAGGGTCCTGCTCTATGATTTGTAGGGCATCAGTTTCATCCCCCTCCATCCCTGCAGAGGGTTGGGTATGAGCTGCAGCTCCACCATCATCGGCCAACAGGAAGTTGAAATCCATATCTACACATGAAATAAGTATGTCAAAAACTAAGATTCAGAGGAGAGTGGGGGACGCTCAGAGTTGATGATTACCAGGGTCAGTCACGGGATTACCCTCATTTCCCAGAAGTCCAAATTTTGTTAGCACTGCATCGTTCCTAAGGAGGGCTATTATGGGAAAGTAAGGTCGCGTTCTCCTGACGTAGGAATTCAGCTTTTCCATGACTGCCATGTTCTCTTCCGAGATGCAGGTGGTGGAAGGATGAGAGATGCGAGGGATAGAATTTACCCATTCGCAGGGAAATGGCCATCCTGCATGGCGGGGGGTGATCACAGCCCAGCAGGGTTTCCAAACCCCCTCGCAGCTTGCTGACTTTCCTACGAAGTAAGCTGGGCCACTAGGCCTCGAGCTGAAGTAGAGAAACCCATTTCCCCCTTTCTTAAAGTCATGATAGGCTAGGAAGTAATCAGGGGTGCACTGGACATCATTGGCTCTCATGAGGATGAAGAAGGAAATTAAGATTCTCAGAGATGAGGGGTTGATTTCGCAAACTGGAACCCTAAGACTGTTGCACTCCTCAATGATGTAAGAATGGATAGGAAACCAGAGCCCTTCGTCTATGTGAGCTCTCCAGAGGGCCATGGAAGGCGGGGAAAGCTAATTTGGCCACTCGTCAGGGCCATGAATATAAAAGAGAACGTTACGGTGCATAGCACTATAATTTCTGAGAAAGGTCATGTCCTCCTCAGAGAAAGTGGAGGCCTTAGTTACTACGTCCCGCTCTTGCCTCTGCACGCAGGAATGATGGTTACATACATACGACGAGAAAGGGGAATACCCTCCGCAGGTTTAGGGTTGGAAGGAGGATCATCTACGTTGGTGTAAGGAACTAAGGCACGAGGACTTGCCTCAGCTCTGGAGGACGGATGGAGGTAGGAGCTCTGAGCTTCTCTCCCCTCCAGCGGCGCAGAAAGGGTCGTTTCACTACTGGAAGAGCTAGAGGTAGAAGCAGAAGACTGCTCAGCAGCCTCCCGCTCTAAAGGGATACGAGAGGAAGAATCCTCAGAGGTAGGAGAAGATTTGGATGAGGACATGAGTTTTTGAAGGAAAATCCCAGAAAAAGACGAAGAAATGAAGAACAAACATGAAATCCAGGGGAAAAGAGAGAATACCTGGATGATTTGGAAGAAAAACAAGGATCGAAAGATGAGGTAGCTTGAAATCGCCACAAATTCATAGAACCACTTAAATCACCAGAATTGAACAGTAGAAGAAAGTGAATTTGTGAAAATGGTAAATGAAGTATTTATAGGTTGCGTAAATGCAAAAAGTAACCACTTGCACCAGAGCTCGACACATGTACGGTCAACGGTCAACAGAAGCTCAAGGGTCAGGACACGTAGATGGCTGAGATCACTCCATCGTACATTTGAAAAAGTTTGGGCGAGAAAAATCACCAAGGAAGAGGAGGAGCCCCTCCAACTAAGACGTCTTCGCTTCAGAACTGCAAGCACCTCTACTTTGAATTAGTTTCTCCTAAACTATCCAGAGTAGGGGGAGGAGTTGATAGGGGAGAAGTGTACATCACCCCTGAACATGAATCCCAAGAGCAGGTATGAGTCAATGGCAATGCACTGGACTGAAAAACGCGAGGAGCCATTCAACTCTGATAATCCGGAGGGGCGGCAGGGCTATAATCATCCCTGTAGAGCGGAGACCCATATGCCAACCAACGACTAACTCAGCTCTGCAGGGTTGAGGTGTCATAGTTTAATTGCCACCGTGGGCCAGCTCGGAAGGATTGAACAGTTCTGAGCTCCCTGCAGTTGGTCTATTGGCTCTAGACAGAAGAACGTAAGATGACCCTCTAGGTGCTCCAATTGACACCGTTGGAGGCAAGTGGAGCCCTGCAACGTGAATGTTATCGTTGGTAACTTAAGGACCAAGATACATGTTCCCCAATCCTCCGACAAGTACAGACAACTGTGACAAAAGGTACATACAACTAAGAGTTGTCCTGGAAAAAACACTGTACCCTCTGACACTGCCGCCTGGTACAAAGGGACAGTTGGCATAATGTCATTAGGTAAACCCAAAATGACCTTTTGGCACTTTATCCTAATGAACAGTGAGTATAAATAGGGGATCCATTCATTTAAAAAAGATACACATTCAAAACTTTACTATTACTTTTCTTGAGTCTTACTCTTTGAGCAGAGCAGTGACTTCAGTGTCGGAGGGTTTACGTCGGGGCACCCCCCGACTCTATTTTGCAGATACACGATCGCACAAAGGAGAGGAAGCTCGTCCTGTTTCACGGATCTTTTATAGGAATTGTTCATAGGTACTTCTTCACTCTTCAAACATTCAAACACTATTGAGGGCTGTATTTAGAATAGCCTCTATCATGATCAACTTGACATATTTTGGAACGTGCTTGGCATATACCCTTTCAACGACGTCATTAAGTTAAAAAAAAAAAAAGCAATTTAACATACTAAAATTGCGCCCAAATAAAAAACTTCAGTCAATTGATAAGTAGAAAAATGTGTATTATTTAGATTGATAGGAATGTGATTTTATGCATTTTATTTATTATGCATCATTATTTTTCTACTTATCTCCTCATTAATTTATATACTTCAAATTGTGTTTTTATGTTAAATTATACTCCTTCCATCCCAAATGAACCTGCACATGGGATCGGCACACATATTAAGAAAAGTTATTTTTTGAAGATTTTGTTGACTTTTCAAATGTGGATTGATGGTGAAGATTAAGGGTGGAGATTTTGAGGGTGGAAATTATATTATAACTTTCCTTATTAAAAAGTGTACAAGTTTACTTGGGATGGACGAAGACGAAAAGTGTACGAATTCATTTGGAACGCAAGATGTAGAGGGTTTAGAATAATTTTGGATCAAATACAACTAGTGAGGAGAACTGGGTCGAAACCTGTCTACCGGCCTAACAAAAGTGGGTGTTGATTTAACAAAAGGGCGCAAGGCCCAATTGAAGAGGGAAGCGGAAGTTGGGCGTCGAATTATTTCCAAAGCCAAAAATCCTTTTTGCCTAAGTGTATAAATAAGTAACTAACAAGGGATTTAGGGGGATTCATTATCCAATCATTCATTCACGTGGAGAACAGACAAGCAACATGAGGCGCAAGTTCGAGGATAGAGTCTTTAAAATTTATGTCATGAGATTTTAGAAATTAGTATAATTATGTGTAGTGAAACTACTTTTACCAGTTCAAAGGGATGTTGAACTCTGCTCTTATTTTATAATTGATTAATCCGTAGTTATGTTTGGATTTCTATCTGACAGCTTATTTGTATTACTTGATCGTATGGTTTATGATATTTTGATTTCTTAATTTGATATGACCCGTCGAATTAGGTTATTGATTTATCCACCGCTAGAGCATAAAATTGTAATCCGTAAATGTTTATTTAATTAGTTGAGTTAGTATATTAAATCCAATCAATTCCCCATAATTTACTTTTTTTTGCTTAGTTATTAATAATTGAAGTGTAATTAATTCATCCGCTCCTTGTGGGATTCGACCATTACTTGCCGCTGCTACTAGTTAGTAGATGTAGATAAGGTAGTTTAATTTGACGTGCCTTGACAACTCGGTCACCAGCCCTAATTTCTCTTCCAAGAAACCCCTTTCCATTAGCGACCAAAATCCTATGCAAATCCGCGAAATTCCCAAAATACAATGAGAAAACAGGAGAATTGCACCACAAATCACAAGCATTTAAAAGTGTTTAGAGAGCGATGGAGAAAATTGCGGATAAGATGCGAGGGGAAATAAAGGAGCAACTAATAGACGAGGAGTACATGATTTGGAAGAAAATACAACATTGAAAGAATTTGATCCCCTAAATTCCTAAGTGTTGCACAAGGTGTTGCAACACTAACTAAAAATCATTTCAGATTGAACAAGTAACTGTCCAAAAACTTAAACAGAGTAGATCGAGTATTTAGAAATCAATCACAAATTAGGTAAACAAAAGCCTGGTTAATTTCTTTATACTAACAATGGAATTGATGTTTTCTACATCAACAATTACAACTCAAAGAATTGAAAGAACAAGACAATATTTCAATTTGTTGTTCTCAAAGCAGTTCCTAACAAACTAAACTAATTGGACATTCTATCAGTTTCTTACAAGATAAAAGTAAGACTGTATGTTAAGATCCTTCTCAATCTCTCGAATGATCTTCCTCTCAACTTAACTTCTTTTTCACTCTCTCCTTTTCTGTCTCACTTCGTCAACCATCTTCACTTTGATTTCTTCCTTTTCTACTCTTTCATAATCCATTTCCTGAGAACAGGGTTAAGAAAGAGAAAACAAAAGAAGACAGTTTCTGACCGAAGATAGTTAGTTCAGTTTGGATAAGGATTAGGAAAATAATCCTTATACAAAAGTTTTCTTCCTGTAAAAACAAGACTTAAGTAAATATATCTAACACTTAGTAACTAAGAACATAAAATAATACTATGCAGCAAGGTGAAAATAATAATAAAAACGATAAAACAACAAAGTGGTTTCACAAAGTATTATAACACTCTGTTCAACACTTAGGTGTTGAAACACTTTATGATTACCGATTTGTAACAATCTCCCCCTTTTTCACCTTTCTGGCCAAACCTTAGAATAGACAATACTTCAACAAATATAAACATATTTACAACTGAACAAACACTATCACAAACAAACACACATAGAGAGGAAGTGGTGGTGAATCACAAACAGCCCCACTCACTTCCCATTAATTTTATACTCCCCCTGAGTTCAATATTATTGCTAACACAGAATATCACAAACTGAACATATCACAGAAAATAACTATAAAGCATATAAACCTACATACTAAGAATTACCCATCAGACATTAGCAGTACCACTTCCACTGGTTCCAGCATCATTACCTCCTTCACCAATATCTCCTCCTTTTTGGCCAGGAAGAAGAGACTTAAGGTCATGCTCGACTTGGTTCTAGGAAGTGCCATCAATCTCAGCACCTCTATGTCTGGAATTGGCCATTTGAATCCATGACTGAATATTTGACACTAGAATTGTGATTGAAGGACATAAGATGTTGCAGCACCGTCTGGAACACTGGTAGTGTTGGCTTCTGGACTTGCAGGTATTTCCACCATATCACATATATGTGGAGGATCCAACAACTTGTGATCAACCTTGATGAGGGTAGAATCCAGGAGAAATGGGAAGTGGCAGGAATAGACAGATTTTGCCCTTTTAACATACTCCAAATAAGATAAGGATAGGGAAGACCACCAAAGGAAGACTCACTTTCAGTAAAAGACACCACAGTGTCAAGATTAACTGACACAAATTGAACCTCATTCCATTTCCAATTTTATACAGCAATCTCATTTCAGTATGAGTGACAACATTTCTATTTTTAGAAGGGAGCCAATTGTATCAAGTGGTTTTGTAAAGAATGGCAAATTTAGAAGTGAGTTTGGAGGCAGGAGTTTTCTTGTTTCTTTGCCAATGAGTAATAACTCCCCCAGTAAGATGTGAAATGACAGTGTTTAAGTCTGTTTGAATCACTTCATCAGCAACAAAAGAAAATTCCAGAAAATCATTGATCAAAGAGGGTGTAAACATGAAAATTATTTTTCTTAAAAACACTTGACCAAAACAGGGACTGGAAGAATCTTTCATGGAATGTGTAAGATTGCAGCAAAACTCACGAACAATATCCTTCAAAATACTACAATTAGTAGTGAGAGACTTTCCTAAATGAAGAGATTTAGAAATGAAATCAAACCAAATTTCCCAAACTGCTGAGTATCCAGCTGTCTCTCAGAAATGGTGTCCCTAGTTTTATAGAATTCTCACCTATGAAATGCATCAATAGAGTAGAAAAGGTTGGAGTACCTCTTTGTTACCTGAAGTGTTGTAGCACTTCACACAACATGTTTGGGAGGTGGAGATGGTGAATCAGATTCGGTGCTTTCAGCGTCACTGGTTGCCTGTGCATTTGTCACCTCCTTATTAGAATTTCGAGATCAGAAGAATCACCAGAACCATTTTCTTCAAGTTCTATAGAGTTTAGATTATCATCTAATTCCTTAGCAAATGCTTTAACATTTGTTCCTCTGTTTCAGGAGTTGTTTAAGCACAACCAGGCACACTAGATGTTTCAGCATAATCAGTCACACCACTAGGATTGGAAGCAATCTCCCCCTAACATCGAAGGCGCTTTCAGATACCTTGAACATATTAGGCAAGTTTTTGATCAGGAGCATACCCAAGGATTTGATCTTCTTCTGGAGTGGAGACTGGAGGAACACCAGGTGTTGCCGAAGGAGTTTTAGCACCAGAGGAACCATTGTTTAAGGGTTGTCCTTCTCCAGCCCTTTTGGATTTTTCTCTCTCAGCACTCATTTTCTGGGTTTTGGGAGAAGAGACCAAAATATCAAAATTAGGATCAGTCTCACTGTTATCATCATCATCAGAGGCCAGTTTATACTTTGGAGGTGGAGGCACAATCTTGGGACCCTTCTTTGTTGCCGACAGGCCATGTTCACCAAGAGTGGGTGAAAGGCCTCTTTGTCATTTGGAAACCCTAATTTCAGGTCCAGACTGTGCTCGACCTATGGGTTTGATTGGATCGAATAAGGGAGGATCATCAACATCCACATGATTTCCAAAATCTCCAGGCAATTGCATGTTGAGGTAAGCATCTGGAGGAACAAACTTCTCTAAAGCCATGGAGGACTCTGAAGGTTGAGGTGTTTCAACACCATGCGCAGCACCAACGGGATTTGAATGAGCATATATGAAGTGTATATATGTCGAGTGGATTCTGCAAAGAGTTAACCATAGTAGAAGCAGAAGGGTTTTATGTAGAAGAAGAAGAAGGAATGTGAGTATTTGCAGTGAGTGGTATGGATAAAGATGAAAGAATAGATGAGCTTTCTTGTACAGAGTCTTTTAAACCAGCAATAATATTAGCAATCTCTTCATTTAAATCTGTAATTTTGGTAAATAAAATAAAACAGAGAAAAGTAATGGGCTGATGAAAATACGAAAACACCTTATAAATAGCTGATCCAAAAATAAAACTACCTCAAAAAAAAAAAAAAAAAGGGCCCACTAACAAAAACTACCCACTAGGAAAAACTGCTCAAAAAAAAAAAAGGAAATAGAAGATAATGCTAATTGAAGAGCAGAAAAATAAGGAATATGGGTAGATGTTTTAACATAAAAGAAAAGAATTTTTTTTAGGAATTTAATAATTAATAAATATATCTTTTATATATATACATACATAAAATAAGCAAGAAGAGTTCCTGCTAAAGAGATATATCAAACCAAATTGAAGTTGTCAGACATACAAAAAATATGGTGTTGTCCAAGGTACTCCAACACAAAAGAGCTTACTGGAGAATCAGAAATTTCCATGATGGCAGTTGGAGTACCAAAACTTACTTGATCATTTGAAATGAATAATAAAATCATTATATAAAATTAAAAAAAAAAAAAAAAAAAAAAAAAAAAAAAAAAAACTGAAACAGATAGGATAATCAGACAGGATAATGACTACCATGAGATCAAATGATGAGTAAGAAACTCGGAGAACCATATCACTAAAAACAACTTAATTTTGTTTTGGTTTGATCATCTTAAGGAACATATAGGAAGGGAAAAAAGAGAAAAAGAAAGAAAACAATAAAATAAGTAAAGACAGAAGAATGTACAAAGTGTTGAATTACTATGTGGAACACCTTTTCACAACGTACTTAAACCGAGAGACTTTTTAAGCCAGGAAAATCTCTCAAAATCCAATCCTTTCGTGAAAATATCTGCCAGTTCTCTTTCAGTGGGAATGTGTTCAATTTTGATCAATCTTTTCTCAACAAGATCCCTAATGAAATGATGTCTAATGTCAATGTGTTTTGTTCGAGAATGTTGAACATGATTTTTGGTTATGTCAATGCCACAGGAGTTATCACAAAAGATTGTAAGTGTGTTGCTATCTAGACCATAATCATCTAACATTTGTTGCATCCAAAGTAATTGAGTACAACAGCTACCTAAACCTATTTATTCAGATTCAGTTGTGGACAATAAGACACAATTTTGTTTCTTGCAATGCCAGGATACCAGATTATTTCCAAGATAAAAACATCCCCCTGATGTACTCTTCTATCATCCACATCCCCAGCCCAATCTGCATCACAAAAACCTATCAAATTGCTATTAGTGTCCTTAGAATACCATATTCCTAAATCAGAGGTCCCATTCACATATTTGATGATCCTTTTTCATAGCATTTAAATGAGACAATTTAGGATCAGACTAATATCTAGCACAAACAGATACACTATAACACAGGTCAGGACGACTTGCTGTATGATACAGGAGACTACAATCATACTCCTGTACAAGGTGTATTCAACAGCTTGTCCAGCACTGTCTTTACAGATCTTTAAACTGGAGCTCAAAGGAGTTTTCATGTGTTTAGCAGACACTAAATCAAATTTCTTGACAAGATTTCTAGCATATTTGGACTGAGATATGAAAGTGCCTTGTTCAAGTTGTTTGATTTGAAGACCTAGAAAGTAACTCAGTTCACCAACTAAGCTCATCTCAAAAGTGGATGACAGTTTTTGAACAAAATTCTGCAGTTGCTTGTCACAAGTGGAACCAAAAACAATATCATCTACTTAAACTTGAGCAACAGTTATGTGAGACAATTTTTTCTGAACAAAAAGAGTTTTATCAACATTTCCTCTCTCAAAGAAAAGAGTCATCAAGAATTCTGTCAGTCTATCATACCAAGCTCTAGGAGCTTGTTAAGACCATACAAAGCCTTTTTCAGATTGAAAACATGATCAGATTTATGAGGATCCTTACAACCTTTTGGTTGTTCAACAAATACTTCTTCATTTAGAAAACCATTTAAGAAAGCACTCTTAACATCCATATGAAAAAGATTTACTTTGAGATAGCAAGAAATGACAATTAAGAAACGAATGGATTCCAGCCTAGCAACATGAGCAAAAGTTTCATCATAATCAAGCCCTTCTATTTGAGTATAACCTTGTGCCACTAGACGGGTTTTATTACGAATAACTTTTCCTGACTCATCAGTTTTGTTTCTAAAAATCCATTTTGTTCCAATCACATTTACATCATGAGGTTTAGGAACTATATCCCAAACATCATTACGAGTGAATTGATGAAGCTCTTCATGCATAGCATTTATCCAAAATTCATCCTTTAAAGCTTCATCAACATTTTTTGGTTGCACATTTGAAATGAAATAGTCACCATGCACACTTAGAAAAGAAGAGGATAAATAATCTATTTTTACCATTTTGGAGTAGTCCTTTCTTTCCTTGGTATGAGTTCGAAGACTATCATGAACATTACCAATAACTTGAGAAATTAGATGATTTCTTCTAATTATCCCAGGAGGATCTCTTCTGATCAGGACTCCTTCATGTGGTACATTCTATTGATTTGAAGAAACTGCTTCAGTAGAGTTATCATCATCATTCTGTTCAAGTTGTTCTTGAGTTGCTTGAGGTGTTCCATCACCTTCTTGAACACTTTCTTCAGTTTGCTTCAAATTTGAACTTTCTTTCTCTTCAATCAAGTTTTGTACTTGATCTTCCTCTCCGTTCCTTGCAATGTTAGAAAGATCATCAAAGACAACATTTACACTTTTTTGTATAGTTCGAGTTCTGAGGTTAAAGATCCGGAAAGCATGGCTATATTAAGAGTAACCAAGAAACAACTCACTGTCACTTTTTGAATCAAATTTACCTAGAGGTTCCCTGTCATTTAGAATGTAGCACAAACACCCAAAGACATGAAAATACTTCAGATTAGGCATTTTGCCTTTAAGTATTTCATAAGGTGTCATAGTACTTCCAGGCCTCAGCTAAACACGATTCGAAATGCGACATGTTGTACTTACAACTTCAGCCCAAAATCACTTTGAAAGATTTTTTGCACATAGCATAACCCTAGCCATTTCTTGAAGCAATCTATTCTTTCTTTCAGCCACTCCATTTTGCTGAGGTGTGTTAGGAGCTGAAAATTCATGCTTTATGCGTTTCTTTTCAGAGAATTCAGTAAACAAGGAATTTTCAAATTCTGTTCTATGATCAGTCCTAATCCGATTAAACCAAACTCCATGTGAATTGTCTATTTGTTTGGCCAAATTTTTTAAAGCTACAAAAGTTTCTGATTTTTCTTTCAAAAAGAATACCTAAGTGTATCTTGAAAAATCATCTACAGACACACAAATATATCTTTTGCCTCCTAAACTATCAATCTCAATCGAACCCATAAGATCCATGTGACACAATTCAAAGCAATGAGAAGTACCAAAGTCTTGCAACACTTTGTGCACACTTTTGGTTTGCTTACCTTTGGAGCAGGATTTACAAACTTTTTCAATTTTACCAGTCAGTTTAGGTAGACCTTTCACAGCTTCCATATTTGCAATTCTCTTCAGTTGCTAAAAATTCACATGCCCTAATTTTTTATGCCACAACACCACATCATCAATCTGAGCCTTGTGGCATCTGTCCCTTCTTCAATCAAATAACAGTTGTTTGAGGCTCTTGTTCCAGTCATGATGCACTCCTTCTCTTTGTTTAACACCCTGCACATTTCTTTCTCAAACTTGACATGTAAGTTCTCATCACAGAGTTGACTGATGCTAATCAAATTAGCCATCAATCCTTGAACATGATAAACATTTGAAATATTTGGGAGTCCATGAAC
This sequence comes from Ajuga chamaepitys, assembly GCA_958295605.1. Classification (NCBI taxonomy): domain Eukaryota; kingdom Viridiplantae; phylum Streptophyta; class Magnoliopsida; order Lamiales; family Lamiaceae; genus Ajuga; species Ajuga chamaepitys. The sequence goes on from OY282502.1 coordinate 17,570,696, forward strand.
ATTCAGTGTTCCTTTACCAATGATTTTACCTTTTACTTCTCCTCCAAATGTTACCTTACCTCCATCAGTTAGCACATAATCTTTCAGAAAAGATTTTGTTCCAGTCATGTGACGAGAACAACCACTATCAAAGTACCAGACACTAGACACATCAGCACTCAAAGATGTATAAATCATATTGCAATATTCATTGCGTTGTGATTTTTCATCAGAAGAAGAATTTGTTCTAGGATTAGAACAACACAATGAATAGTGTTGCAATACATTTTTAGACACCTTTGATATTCTTCTTTTAAAAAAATTCCTTTTTCTTCTGAAGAAGAATGGTCATATATGTCCAGGCATAGAACAAAAATCACACACAAATTGTTTCTCATGGGCCTCAGAATCTAATCGAAACCTTTTTGTTCTAGAATTGATACTCTCATTTTCACAAGTTGAAATGTCCAATTTGACATAAGGAACAATTGAATTAGATTCTGAAATATTCAGTTTTTCTGTTTTCTTGGAAAGATTGTGTATTTCAGAATAAAAAAATTCAGTTCTTAGTACAAGTCAGATCATGTTTCACACTTATAGAGTTGTGACTTTCCTTTGTGAAAATGGGTGTTCTATATTCCTCTATTGAAGACCCAAAAAAGCTTTATTTTTCTCAGAGTATTCTATTCCTAAGTTACCAAATTGTTGAACAGATAGAACTTCATTAAGCTTGTCTGTTCCATTGCCGAATCATTTAAAGCTTAGTGACTTTCTATTTGCATCAGAAATAACAGAATCAAGTGTTTTGTCCTTTAGAGACAATTTTTCTTAAGATTAAGAATTTTCTTCTTCAATTTGTCATTTTCAGGTTTTACTTCTTCGAGACCCTTTAGAACAAGCACTAGTTCTCCATGCATTTCTCTAAAGGCACTCAGAAATAGTTTATATTCAGTGATATCAGAATCACTTCTCACTGCTTCATCAAGTGTTTCTTCATCCAATCAGAATCTTCATCACTTAAGGTAACAACCAAATTTGTGCCACGTTTCATAAGATAATTGGCACATTGATTTGCATAATGACCAAAACCAGAACATGCTCTACATTGAATGTTTTTCAAATCCTTTGGAGCATATGAGTTGCGATTTGTATTCGTGAGACTGGGATTTGAATTTTGACCAAAAGATTTGTTCAAGAAGTCCTTTCCAGAATTTTGACCTTCAAAACTTTTTGTAGCATGATTAAAAACACCTTTGGAAACACTTTTCTTTTTTGTTTTTGGACAAGAATCTTTGATATTTTTTGGTTAGATATGCAATGGGATCATCAAGATTTTCCTTTAAAAGAATGCTATCCCCTTTTTGTTTTGAATTTGACTCTTCAGGTTGAGAAGGAAATGCAATACATGTATTGCTTCATCTCATTTGTTGTTGTTGATTCAAATTCAATTCAAAGGTTTGAAGTATTCCTATGAGTTCATCTAAAGACATTTTAGATGTATCACGGGAATCTTCCAACGGATACACTTTAATATTAAATCTTTCAGGGAGAGTTCTCAATACCTTATTGACCAACCACTCATTATTGATGGGATCACCTAGTGCATGAGATTCATTTGCCAACTCACACAAGCGTGCATCATACGAAGAAATTGTTTCAGTTTCATCCATTTTCACTGGTTTCAAACCGTGTTGCAATCATTCTGAGCTTTGAATCCCTGACACTTTCAGATCCTTCATACTGTCTCTACAGAGTTTCCCAAGCTTCTTTTGCCGAAACACAATTTTGAATCATCCTAAACAATGATAAATCCACTGATCCAAAAATTGCATTGATGGCTTTAGAGTTGTAACATGACATAACAAACTCATCATTTGTCCAGTCAGCTTCTGACTTAGGAATAATATTACCATCTTCATCTTCCTTACAAGGTGGTGTCCATCTAACTACAATTGATCTCCAAGCACGTTCATCAAGATACTTAATGTGGTCTCTCATCTTAATTTTCAAGATGGGTGAACGCATGACGACTGTACCAGGGACATCCATGATTCTTTACCTCAGGACCTCACTTAGTAATGTCAAGTGAAGGCTCGTGATGACAATTGAAAGAATTTGATCCCTTGAATTCCTAAGTGTTGCACAAGGTGTTGCAATACTAAGTAAATTCCAAATTGAAAAAGTAACTGTACAAAAACTTAAATAGAGTAGATCGAGTATTTAGAAACCAATCACAAATCAGGCAAACAAAAGTCTAATCAATTTTTTTATACTAACAGCGGAATTGGTGTTTTGTACATCAACAATTACAACTCAAAGAATTGAAAGAATAAGATGATCTTTCAATTCTTTCTTCTCAAAGCAACTCCTAACATACTAAACTGAAGAAATTATCTTTGGACATTCTATCAGTTTCTTACAAGATAAAAGTAAGACTGTATGTTAAGAATCTTAAGATCTTTCTCAATCTCTCGAATGATCTTTCTCTCACTCTCTCCTTTTCTGTTTCACTTCGTCAACCATCTTCACTTTGATTTCTGCCTTTTATACTCTTCCATAATCCATTTCCTGAGAACAGGGTTAAGAAAGAGAAAACAAAAGAACATAAAACAAGACTTAAGTAAATATATCTAACACCTAGTAACTAAGAACATAAAATAATATCATGCAACAAGGTGAAAATAATAATAAAAACGATAAAATAACAAAGTGATTTCACAAAGTGTCATAACACTATGTTCAACATTTAGGTGTTGAAACATTTTGTGATTACTAGTTTATAACAAATATTTTTGTACTATTTAATTGTGACTCACGCGTCCGAGTGGCCGTCGCTAATAGTCGAGTGGCTGCATGACCGAGAGGAATCACTGGGCAACATCCCCTATAACGATTGCATCAATGCACAACATAAGTATATATTATGTATTTTATATGTCATAGTATACACTTGTCGTAGATTAACACAACTCTTGTACAAGATGTTGTAATTATTATTAGAAGATCCAGTGACATCAACATCGGTGTAGCTAGAGAATGATAAAATTATTTTTGGTCCAGACGTTTTAAATGGAGATTTTACAATCCCAAAGAACTCCAAGCAAGAACCAAAAAAAGAAAAAAAAATAAAAAAATAAACTTTGTTCTGGCCTAATAAGAAAAATGGTATTTTGAAACAATAGAAATTATCTTAAATAGTACATATTTGTGACAATTATCTTATTGAGAAACACATGTTGTTACTAATTCGTGGTCTCAATAACCCGGTTAAAATAATATTATTTGAGACGACAAAAGTCACCTTAATTATGTATCAAGTATTTTTTGCAACAATAATTTTTCTCCAGAAAAAAATATAAAAAATCTTAAATAATTTGTAGATCATTTTATCACAATAAGCTCTTACATAAACTTATTAGGCTTAATTACAGATCAAACTGTTAGCGTTTTTGCACATAAACCACTAAACATTTATTTTTACATCGACACATACAAACTATACGGGTTTGGCAGATAAACCACCAAACTTATTTTCCGATTGATAGAAAAATCACCAAACTTAATTTTCGATCATTTTTCGTCGGAATTTCGTACGTAACTTGCGTGTGATAAACTTTTAGTGACTTTTTTGTACAAACAACTCTTTTAGCATACCGAAAGTGTAAAATTCTTTCACATTTTTCTTTTCCATAGAAATTTCTTTCAATCATTAATAGTTCTCTCTCCAAATATCTACAACATCCATTGTTGAAGATGAGTGGTTCATTTACTTACTAAAAGATATGTTTGGACAAGAAAACTCTTCAAAATTTATGATGTGCAAGTCACATGTAGAATTTCGGCTAAAAATAATTGAAAAACAAGTTTGGTGGTCTATCTGTCAAATTAAATTTGTATAGTTCATATGCATGTGTATCACAAAAAAAAAAAAAAAAATTAATGAATTATATGAAAAACGCTGATAATTTAATAAAATTACTGTAATTAACCCAACTTATTATCAGAGACAATAATTGGAGTCTGGGAAATATGTGCCACGGAAAAGTTTTTTTGTTGCAGTAGTAATCGTATTCACGGCAGGAAAAGGTCCAATCTGAAATAAATATATTTTAATGTTATGTACATTGTCGCAATGTTCAGTAGGACGGCAAGGGAATAGTGGGAAGAGTAAAAGGAAAAAAAAAAAAAAGAAGAGTAAAACCAAATTTTATAGGACCAAAGTTTAAACAAGACAGAAGATGCCCATTTTGTTTTGTTGATGATGTTTCATGGAGCATTTAACTAAGTTTGACTTGCAATTCAAAATTATATAGCTTACATTATACTAATTAATACGTAAACATGATCTTGACCCATATCATTGCAGGGGAGTTGGTTTAACTTAATGCCTTTGATACTTTGTTGATCTTTTTTCTATATCCCATCTACAAAAGGACAACAGAAAAACGCCCTATTCATTCCATAATCCATATAAAATTTATATCTATTTCAGACTCAATTTTAAGTTCTTATTTTAATAGTTATTGTAACCACAATCAATTTTACTTCGCATTAATTCGAAATGAGAGTCATACTATGATACTACAACATAAATGGCTTTATGTAACACTTCGTTTGTAATACTTTTAAACTTTTAACTTTTATGTAATACTTTTGTAACACTTATGAATATATAACACTTTTGTAACATCTGCGAATATGTAACACTTTCGTGTAACACTTTTGGAATATGTAACGCTTTGGCCGTAACATTTCTAAATTATAACACATTTAGGTAACACTTTTAAATAAGTAACACTTTTGAATAAGTAACACTTTTATGTAACACTTATATGTAAGTAACACTTGTAATTAATAAAATTATTTATTTTATTTTAAACTAATTAAATATTTGTGGATTTATTTTTCTCATGTGACTTTAATTTTTATTTGTCTCTATGTTACATCTTAATTATCACAATATAATATATGTAACATAAGTGGTGAAAACATCGACTCAGACCTACAAAAATAATAATTTATTAGAGCACCTAAAGATTTACTTATTCGTTATCAAGAATAAATTAAATTTTATTTGTGACTTATTTGTATATATGTATATAGATACACACACATTATATGTTTACTAAACATTAACAAAATAGACTTGTAGCTTTAAGAATTTGAATACATTTCTTAAGTGTGGAAATCTAGACTTGAGACATTTGGTCATGGCTCTTCACGTATGTAAGTGGTTTTTTTTTTTTTTTTTTTTAAATCTATAAAACACAACAATTAAGGTGTCTTAATACATAAAATTATGGTAATTAAAATTAATGATAGTGTCTTAAGTTTTATATACAATAATTAGATGTATGTGATATAAAATAAGTTATATATATGTATATATATATGAGTCGATGAAAATGGAAAAACAATTAATGGAAACTTTGTGTCAAATTTTTATGGATAACCTAAATAAAATTAAGTTAAATTGGAATTTGATGAGAAATTAATTTTGAGTCTATTTTATTGATGTTACAATAAAATCTTGTGTATATATTGTTTTTCTTAAAAAGAATAACTAAAAAAGTTATTGTAGCCTAGTGGTTAAGACATTGCGCTTAAGCTCCCGCAATCTAGCAACTTGGGTTCGAAACCCAGCAATGACAAATTTTCAATTTTTTCATTCAATTAAAAGTGTTACATAAAAGGGGATATATGTAACCTTTTTTTAGTGTTACCATAAAGTGTTACTATTTAAAATTCAATGTAACACTTATTAAAAGTGTTACTAAAGATCACCCAAAGTGTTACATTAGACTTTAGGTAGCATCGGCAAATGTAACACCAATAAAGTGTTACCTAAAGTCTTTAGTAACATATTTTGGTATATATGTAACACTTTTTGGGTGTTAAATTAGGTCATTTATGTTGTAGTGGATATATAATAGAAGAAAGTATTTTGTATAACAGATCGTTATTATGATCACTAATATAAGTTATTTATAATCACCTGCTGTTAGAAATCTATCTATAAGTTATTTGAGATTATTTTTTAATACTTTTAAAGATAACTTGTTGTAAAAACTATTTGAGATGCATTTGAGACTACTTTTATCGTAATAAATATATTATTTGTGTCCGGATTATTGAGACGACTAATTAATGACATGTCGTTTCTAATAATAAAATTATGAAAAATATTCATAAGTTGTAACAAATATTTATTATTTGAGACTACTTTTTGTTGTATCAAAAGACTTCTTTTTGTAGTATGGTATTTTAAAAATGACTGTCTTACTATTTCAATTTTATTTCAAAAGTTAACATCTTATAATATTAGTCAAAGTAAATATTTTTAAAAAATTAATTTGGCAAACACTACTAGAAATAAGGCTTTTTGTCACTATAAAATGTAGTTACAAAAAATGGAGAGTAGTCACAAAAATATTTTTAGTAACTACAAATCTAAAAGTAGTTACTATAGGGTAGTCACTTATAATAAGATGCAAAAAGTTTTTTTGTAATTACTTTGTAATTACTAATGTATTTGTAACTACAAGTAGCTGCAAAAGAGCTTGGCATATTGTAGTAAATTTGGTTAAAATTGTATGTAATATTTTATGTAACTACTAATAGTTACAAAAGGGATTACTTTTAGTAATCACTCTTGTAGTTATAAAAGGCTAGCGATAAATATCTTTTTTTCTTGTAGTGAAATATATTATATATTATTGCATAAATTAAGTTAGCAAATAAACAAAAGTTAAAAAATTTGTTCCACTATGAAACTTGATTCTCATTTGGGATGAAGGGAATATAATTTACCCTAGGTCCCTTCGATTCTGAATAGTTATTTTTTGAGAAATTATTTTATTCTTATTTACTTGTCTAATCACACACAAAATATTATACTTCCAACATTATCCCCCGGTATAGTTATGGCATGAGTTGATAGAGAAGATAAACTTATATGGTAGATATATATATTGGAATCCTAATTCTATGCAACGGTTGCATCGGTGCAATCGTCAGTTTTCAATCGTTGGATCTTATAAAATGTCATCCTAATCATTCATTTATTTTGGATTTTATTGAAAAAGGAAAAGGGTGAAATTGAAATTTCACTCATAACTCTTCTCAATGACTCACAAGTTCCAACACATCTAATTCAAAATCACTTTCATCACTCTCTCTCCCAAGCTGTATCTGTAAAAAATAAATCTTCCTCATTTTTCTGCAGTTATCTCACTTTCCAAAAACAAAACACTTCAGATTGAAATTACGCAACATAGTTTTATTCCATGAAACAAAGGCAAAAGATAATGGAACGGAGATTAAGAGAAAGAGGCAAAATTATACGCCATCCATGGTGAAGACAGAAAACTCTATCGTTCCTGATTCAGTGGCGAATTGGAGAGCTTTGTGGCAGTAGGAAATGGCGAACGCTCCCAAGAAATGAAGAAGAAAGACCTCGAATTCTGGTAGAAGAATAACTTCTATGGTCGAAGAATATGCTTGAGTAACGATTACTCTAAATCCTTCAAATTTGAATTTCCCCATCACTTCTCACTCTTCATCATCAAACTTCCTAGCTACAAGGATCTGCCCAAATCCAAATAAAGAATCAAGCCATTATGATTCCAGAGTTTACCAAACAGAAAAAATGATGATTACACCCTCCGAATTCCCATCTCCACCATAACTTCTCTCTTCCCCATTCATTTTAATGAACATTAATGGTGGAAAAAGGAAACAAACAAACTGATGCACATTAATTAAAAAAATCAATTGAAAAGAATTAAAAATTAACAAGGGTCTCACTTAAAATTGCAAAGACATTTCTACCCCTCGGTTGCACCGGCGTAGCAATTGCACAGCAGAATAACCTTGTAATTTAAGTTAAAGATCGAATCCATGAATATGTATCATTATTTAAAATGTATTACTTGTTCTTAAATACTAAAACAGTTTTAGCATGATACATTTCTTCAAAATAAGTAATATTTTTCAGCACAACATGACTAATACTTTTTCATGAAAACTGCCTATAACTTGAATAATACAGATCTAAGATCCATTCAACTTGTGTACAAGAAAATTATTCTAATTAAAGTGAGAGATATGTTATTTAGTGGTGTATTTGTCAATTACTAAGAATTCTTAATTCTTTCAATCAAGTCGAAGACAACAACTATTTAAGATAGGAAGGAATATTATATATTATTTCCTCTTTATAAAAATAATAGTATGTTTCAAAATATTTTTTGTTAAAAAATAAGTCTCATTTTAGATTAGTCTTGTTTCAATATATAGTAAATGTTTCATTTTATTAGTTAAAGTAAAATAGAAATTTCTAATTTTATTAATACGTTATACATAAATGAATAAATTAAATATACTAGTTCTCTTATAGATTAGGTTTCGGATCTTAAATCCATGCAATTCGGGAAAGAGCGTATACATGGGTTGTGTGAGCTTTTTATAAAAAAAGTATCACGGTTTATACTGAAAAAACTTACTTGTTTTAAAGAAATGTGTTACTTCGGGCATAATACAGTTCTTCAAAATAGGTAATATTTTTCAACAGAAACACTAACATTTTTAGCATAATACTTATTTAGGATAAGTGACATGTTCTCGTGTAAACACTAATATTTTTTCATGAAAAATTACACCCGATTTGTGTGCGACATGGATTTCGTTGATCTAAAATCAGTCCAACTAGTATTTAAAAAAAAGAAAAGAACACACTTATTTTGGAACGCAAATAATATTTAAATTTTTAGGGACAAAATGATAAAGGTTATTTGCACTTGTGTAATGCATATCTATTCATCGATCAGGACAAAATAGAGCTTCGTAGCATCTCTAAACACACTGAAGCAAGATCGTTTTTATTCCCGTCACTCGCCGGTTGATACCATTTTTGTCTTCACCATTGTTTTTATATCTTCCAACCTCCTTTTCATCAATTAGTCATACTACTCTTCAATTTCATATCGTTTTGCCACTTTGTACTATGCAGACTCCAAGTATTTTCTTCTACCCTGTTTGGCCATTTTGTAAACGAATTTTAAGCACCAATGATCAAAACATGGCTATCATATTTGCTATTTCTATCATTGCAGTCATTTGGTATACACTGCTCCTCCTCAAACAACGCCACCCTCTCCCACCAGGCCCACCGGGACTGCCAATCGTCGGCAACCTCCTCTTTCTGGATCCCCAACTCCATTCAAATTTTGCGGACCTGGCCCACAAATACGGTCCCATCCTATCACTCAAGCTCGGTGGCAAGGTAAGCATAGTGATAAGCTTGCCGGCCGTCGCCTGTGAGGTGCTCAAGGAAAACGACGTCACTTTCGCAAACAGGGACATTCCAAAAGTAGCTACCGTGATGGAGTCGGGCGGCAGAGACATCGTTTTCACACTGTACGAACCGGAGTGGCGGATGCTGAGGAAAGTATGTGTACGGGACATGCTTTGTAATTCTACACTTGATGCATTCTATTCTTACAGAAGGCGAGAAGTTCGAAATACGGTCAAGTACTTATACGGTTTAAAGGGGTCTCCAGTGAATATCGGTGAGCTAATGTTCTCGAATGTTCTTAATGTGATCACGAATATGTTGTGGGGTTGGACCATACAGGGGGATGGTGTTGGGGCCGAGTTCAGGCAGGTGGTGGGAGAGATAACGGACCTATTGGGAAAGCCCAATGTATCGGACTTTTTTTCGGGCCTTGCCTGGCTAGATTTGCAGGGCATTGAGAAACAAATGAAGGGAGTCAGTGTCAAACTGGAGAGGATATTTGATAAAATAGTGGAAGAACGAATGGAAATGAAGGGAATAAGTGAGGGTGGCAAAGCAAGCAACTTTTTGCAGGTGTTGCTACGGCTCAGAGAAGGCGGCGCCACCGAGACTCCTCTCACTATGCAGCATGTCAAGGCTTTGCTCATGGTATATATACCTAATTTTTAAATTCTTATTCTAGCCACAATGATCAAATTTCAAGGTTTTGCTGATACGAGCCTTGGTGTAGGTAGTAACATAATGGTAAAATTGTCGAATTTGGGTAAAAATGAATGAACTTGAGTAGTGAGTAGATATGACATTTGTTTCCATAAGTAGCTGTAACTGAAAACATCCAAACTTTTCTTTGTAAATGATCATACCATCTACACTAGCCCCTTCCTTACCAAAAAAAACTAGATCATTCTACACCTTTCATACCAACTTGATAGTCTATCCATTCTACCCGGTATCATAGAAAGGCATGACTGGAAAATATATAAAAATATAGTTTTCTTCAGTATGATTTTAGTTGCCTGTCCCTTGGACTTCCAAACTTTTTTACGTATAATTTTAATTGTAATTTTATTGATAGTTCGCACCCCTTAATTCTCATAGTTCACCCCCTTAAATATAAAATTTCGTCTCAATACTATTTAATATAGTGAAAAAAATCCGTCCCCCTTGAAAGGAATTCTTAGATCCGTTCCTTGTTTTGTTGACTAAAGATAAATAAACATGTACGACAGGATATGGTGGTGGGAGGCACGGACACAACCTCAAACACAGTAGAGTTCGCCATAGCGGAGATGATGAACAAACCAGAAGTGATGACCAAAGCACAACAAGAACTCGACGAAGTAGTTGGCAGAAATCAGCTGGTGGAAGAGTCCGACGCCACCAAACTACCATACCTAAACGCAACCATGAAGGAAGTCCTGCACTTGCACCCTGTTCTCCCTCTCATGGTGCCTCATTGCCCTAGCAAGCCCTGTGTCATTGCAGGTTATGGTATCCCAAAAAGCGCTCGTGTTTTTGTCAATGTGTGGGCCATACATAGGGACCCTATCCGCTGGACTAATCCGACGGAGTTTATGCCGGAGAGGTTCTTGAACGGCAAGGGGGATTACAGTGGGAATGACTTCAGTTATATACCTTTCGGTTCTGGTAGAAGAAGCTGTGGTGGAATAGCTATGGCTGAGAGGATGGTGATGTTCTCGCTGGCTTCACTTGTGCACAGTTTTTATTGGAAATTGGCTGATGGGGAGTGTTTGGACCTGTCAGAAAAGTTTGGGATTGTGTTGAAGAAGAGGCTACCTTTGGTTGTTGTTCCCATGCCAAGGTTATCTGCTGCTGATATCTGTGATTAGCCCTGTTTACCCATACAAAATATATAGTAAATCGTGTATAGTTTCATTAAAATAAAATACGAAATGAAAATTAACTCTTAAAATGGAATTTTGTGTAATGAGGTGATTTATCACCTCTAAAATGACATTTCCAAGAATTGGGACATACAGATATTGGTCGAGTTCAACAAAAACAACCTCAACTAGCCTTGCTATTTTTTCTTTTCAACACATAAGTGCTTGTTTGTGTTATGTAGATGTTATTAGCTCAAAATGCATATAAGTATGCTTAGAAGTCAGTATTAATTAGTAAGGGCAACTTAGACATAACACATGAAGTTTAAAGCTAGGAATTCGAGGGAATGCATTCAAATCCGAACAAAACAAAGCTGTTAGGATTTAAACCAGGGCCAGTTGTTCTTAGGTGAACAGTAGTGCAGCAGTTATAACAGTTTTCATTATGTTAGCTTCTAGAGGTGTGATGTATCATCTTAACTGCTCTTCTTTTTTGATTCTGAACTAAGTGGAGAGAGATACATATTCTTGAATGTACTTGGAAGCAGGGCAGATCCAGGATTTATAAATAGGGTGGGCTGAGACATTAAAAAGTTATTAACGTTTGGTGAAGTTGCGACTTAAGTGGGATGGGTTTGGTTAAAATTTAGAGTACTAAATAATAAAAAAATATACATTTAAAATTAAGGTTCTACAAAATTTTGCATTGGGTTGGAGACCGGTATGAGCCGTACATAGCTCCGCCCATGCTTGGAAGCATGAAGAGCCAGAGAATACACATAGATGATTAGAGTACGTGATCAATTGTATGATGGAGTAGATAGATTGATTAGCTCTTCTCATTGTTAGTGTGGATTCTTGTACTGAATTTCCTATTAGATTAATGAGATTGGATGTGTTTGGAGCTCCGTGGATGTAGGATCAATTCATGATCCGAACCACGTAAATTGTTTGAGTGTTGCTTTTCATTTATGTTCTTGAAATCTGTTTCTTAAAGTTCACAAACACAAAACTGTTTGGTATATTATCAAGGTGCTTTTGTGGCTGACTTGTAAAGTTGTGAGGTCTAATTTAGAACATTTTACTTTAATAAATAGGTGCTATTATATATATATATATATATATATATATATATATATATATATATATATAAACAAGTAAAGAAATGAAAATTATGGAGGCCACAAGGTGGCCTCTCATAAAGCAAGAAAATAAATCCCTTTTGTGTCACGTGTTGACGGGTAAGGAAAATAAAGAGAAATCTTTTTCAGTGTCACGGGTTGACTGTAAGGAAAAATAAAGAGAAAACTGGAACTAATAACTATACGATGAGATTGCCATCGACGGAATAAAAACGACATTGTCGTCCTATGAGAAGCAAGATGGAATTGCCATCTATAGATGAGACTACCACCATCGATGGATGGGGCTGCCCTTGGTAAAAAATTGATGGGATTGCCATCGTAAACGGCTAGAAAGCGCCGTGCTAAGTCATGGTATGAATGATTGGAAATTGTAAAAAATCAGATCTGACACTAAATGATGCGGTCGCTTGGAAGAATGTGAAAGATATGGACTAGATTAGGATATGTGGGCTTTATTAATTAATAAGTCAGACTAATTAATTAATTAAGTGAACATGGATATTAGGCCCATAAACCTAGGGTTATATGGTACTATATATACATATTCTCTATAGTAGAGAATCAAGGGTTTTTATCAGATAAAATTGGAGGCGCTATAGAATTTGATAAGTGATTTCCTAGCGATCACTTATCGAATAATTGTACCGAGGATAGTTCCTGCGGCGGACGATATGCGCGTGGATACCTGAAGTGGTGAATCAATCGTGCAATTCGGTCCGATCAATTACGCAACAAGTAAGTTGTTCCAACTATTAGCGTAATTTATGCTTAACGTTTAAATCAGTTATAAATCATGATCAATATTCTCGATTTATTATTCCGCTGCGTACATTAGATGTAGTCGAGAATAACTAACAGTGGTATCAGAGCACGGGGCTCGATTTATAATTGTTTTAACTCAATTATTTGTGGATTAAAAAATTTCGTAAAATTTAAAATACAGCAATTGATTTTCCAAATCAGTTTAACAAGATTTTGTTATACTTTGAAAATTGAGAAATTGTTTCAAATAGTTGAAATAAGTTTTAAGTTTTAAAACAGTTTCTTGTCCTAAACATGGTTACGAGAACTCGAAAGAAAAAAAAAAATCTGAATCTCAAATCTGTCATCTGCGTATGTGCTCGCCGACGACGGCGACGATGCTCGCTGCTACTACGTGAGGCAGGCGGCGGAGGCGAGGTCCAGTGATGCATCGAACGGGGCGTGGGTCGGCTGCTGTTGTAGCGTTGCTGCTGCCGCTGCGCGAGTTACGACGGCGATGACGTCGGCGGCAGTCTACTGCTGCTGTTGCGCCTGTTGTTGCTGGTTGCAGTGGCGGCGCGACGGAGCAGTGGCGATGCCCCCACCAGCATCGCGGCTGTCGACAACCAAGGGGCAGCAAGCTGTGCCAGCCCAAACCCTAAAAGGGTTTTGGGTTGGGCTGGGCTGTTTGGATTTTGGGCCGGGCTGAATTTGGATTTGGTCAGTTGTTTCTGGGCTTAGATTGGGCCGGACTGAACATTTGGGCCGCCTAAATCCCTTGCGCCGGTGGACTTGTGTTAATTTTGGATCAGTTTTAATTGGACCTGCTGTTAATTATTTAATTGGGTTGGACTTATTGGAGTGGGTTGGTCCAGTTTTATAATATCAGACTAATAAAAAAAAAAATTATTATTTAGTTAATAAATTAGATTTATTAATTAGATTAATTCTTAAGACCCAATTACAATATTAATTTGTCAATTAGATTAATAAATCTTATTATTATTGTTTTGAAATAATAATAATAAACTTATATATTTATGTTAATTTGGAATTGACATTAAAGTATACTTATATTAATTTGGAATTGATATATTTATCTAGTTGACTAATATTAATTAGATTAATAAATTATAATAGTATTATTATTTTTGAAAGAATAATACTGGACTTATATATTTATATTAATTTAGAATTAATACTAAATGTATATTTATATTAATTTGGAATTAATATATTTAATTTTAATCCACATTTAATTAAAGAATAAAATTTTAATTGGATTAATAATTTTATTCGTTGAGTTTTATTTGATATGACGTGATAAGCTATTATTTGATTTTATGCTTATACAATTTAAATTATAGTAATTTAAGACCGTTTTATGTTTGGGTAGGCGGCGCCCAATACATGTAGTCCGTGTCAATATGTTTGGGTAGGCGGCGCCCAATATGTGTGGTCCGCATTTCTAATGCCTGGGTAGGCGGCACCCAGTAATTGCGTTTAATTTAATATTAGATATTAAATTTAACAATTAGTATCACATATAAAATCCCCACTAAAACCAAGTCTTGTTTAGAAACAAAATGCGTCGTCCATCATAATTGGTTGAGATTCCTAATCTTTTCGACCACGAGTTTTACACCAAAGTGTTTACTCTAAATCGACAAGATTGGGGCTCATTCATAGATGTATGGTTGACATCGTGTGATGGAATCGGCTTGCTTAAATTATTTTGAGACGCCAAAGCGACCAAAATAGTTTGAGGACGCAATATTAATTGGATTAATAAACCAAGAATTGCAAATTGTTGTTGCAATTGGCTTAGAGGCCTACCTAGTGATATTATTGTAGTCATCAGCCAAAGCAGAGGCTGCAGTAATATAGACTTGGATCTTGGACCACTAAGATTTATAATTGTTATAAATCCGTATTTTATGTTTGGGGGCGCAAAATATGTTAAAATTAGTGGGAGCTAATCATTACAATAAACTCTTGTTTTGATTAGTGATACGAATGTGATCTTTGCTTACTTTATTCTAATTTATTTTTCCATTTATTATTTTCTCGTCTGATAAAATGTCGTTTTGGCTTATAAATGTTTCATGGAAACAAACAAGTTGACTGGGTCAAATTTTACGGATTGACTCCGTTGTTTGCGATTGGTGCTAAGGCAAGACAAGATTGAGTATGTCTTGGACAAACCAATCAGTGTCATCCCTGACAAGAATTCTCCTGAGTACGCTACGTTTGACGAAGAAGCTCATAAGAAACATGTTGAGGATGCCACATCGGCTCAATGCTTAATGTTGACCTCTATGAGTATTGAACTGCATAGGCAACATTGGAGCATGTTCCCTTATGAGATGCTGAAACACTTGGAGAGTCTGTACGCTTCAGAAGCTCAGACCATGGAGTATGAGATACTCAGAAATCTCCTCAAGTGTAAGCTTCATGATGGGGGCCAGGTCTCTGAACATATATTGAAGATGATCGGATTGATTGAGAGGTTAAAATCGATTGGAACGAAGCTACCCTCAAGTGTCTCAATAAATCTGATTTTGCAGTCTCTTCCAAGTTCATTTGAAAACTTCATAGTGAATTTCAACGTGAGCAACACGAAGGCAACACTGCCAGAGCTTCACAACATGCTCAAGACCTACGAATCATCTACTTCTAAAGGCAACTCTGTGCTCATGGTGAGCTCTTCTGCGAGATCTTCCAAATAGAAGAATAAGCAGAAGAAGAGGGAGAAAGCATCTAAGGATGTGGCCTTGATGCCTAAGAGTGGAGGGGTTCAAAAGAAGCCAAGAATACCAAAGGATGAGTGTCTGTTCTGCAATGAGAAGGGGCACTGGAAGAGAGACTGCCCGAAGTTCAAAGCACATGGTGCATTGGATGAGAGCTTAAGTAGTTTATTTTGTACGTTGAAAATAGATTAGATTAGATCTTCCTTCGGGATATAAATTAGATTTATATAATTGATATTTTGTTCTTTAGATTTCAAGGAATATTATTTCCATTCGAATATTAGACATTTATGACTTTTCTTTCTATTTTGCAAACAGTAAATGCTTGTTTCGCTTAATGGATTGTTTTAAGGAAGTGTCTTTCTTTTGAATGGAATATATATGCTTGAATGTGAACAAAATATTCTCAATGTACAAGAACAAACGACCTAAGCTATGTAATACGGATAATAAACCCTACCTGTGGCACTGTAGACTTGGTCATATCAATGAGAAAAGAAAAGCAAGATTGAGAAAGTTAGACTATCTCACATCATTTGATTTCACATCATATGGTGCTTGCGAATCTTATCTCAAAGAAAAGATGACAAGTTAACCGCTTTCTGAGAAAAAAGGGTTAAGTGCCAAGGTTGTGCTCGAGTTGGTCCGCACAGCGGTGTGCGGACCGTTCCAACTTAAGCAATAGGCAAATATTCGTACTTCATAACTTTCACTGATGATTTTTCAAGGTATGGATATGTGTATCTCATGAAACACAAACCTAAGGCCTTCGAGAAATTTAAGGAGTTTAAGTTAGAAGTTGAGAAACAACTTGGAAAAGTATTACGACTCTCCGATCAGATTGAGGAGGGGAATATTTAAGCCTAGATTTTCTTGATTACTTGAAATCACATGGAATCCGGTCAGACTGGACACCTCCGAGTACACCACAGATGAATGGAGTATCAATGGAGAAATCGAACTTCATTAGATATGGTTCGATCCATGATGAGTTTCACCAGTCCTTCCTTATTCCTTTGGGGTTATGTCTTACTAACCGATGGTTATGTTCTGAATAGAGTTCCTCTTGAATCGGTCACGCAAATACCATAAAAGTTATGGTGTGGCAAGAAGTCGAGTCTTAACCATATGCGGACCTGGGATTGTCCTGTTTTGTTAAGAATATGACGACTGATAAATTGGAGACTAAAAGTGAGAAATGCTATTTTGTGGATATCCTCAGGAAACTAAGGATATGAATTCTACTGCCCTGGAGATCACCAGGTGATAGTTCCAAGAATGTGGCGTTTCTTGAAGATATTTATATCTCTGAGGAATAAGGTCACAACAAGGTATATCTTGAAAAGATTCAAGAACCACAAAAATAACATAGAGGATGAGGTCTTGTCCAATGCAATGGACAAGAACTCAGTGGGAGTTTTCGATGATCTATTGGGAGGGGAAATGACTCTTAGAGGGTCACCTCAAGACAATGAGATGCATCAAAACAAGATATTGTATCAAACCCGCAAGATAACATAGAGGATGAAGTCTTGTCCAATGGAGTGGACAAGAACTCAGTGGGAGTTATGATGATTTATTGGGAGGGGAAACAACTCTTAGAGGGTCACTTCAAGACAATAAGATGCATCAAAGACAAGATATTGTATCAGTCCTACCTCAAGATAATCATAGTGAAATTCTTGAGAATATTCTAAAAATGTTAAAAACCAACTCACGATCAGAATAAACATAATGAACCAACGCAAAACCAACTCAATAGGCCTCAAAGGAATCGTCGTGCACCTGAAAAACTAAATCTATTGGTTGAGAACCAAGATGATGAAGTTGATTCAGAAGACGACGAATCTAAGACCTATATCGAAGCGGTGTCGGGCACCGTTTCGAAGATGTGGCTGGCTGCCTTAACATCTAAAATGGACTCGATGTACCTCAACTAGTGCGGGACCTAGTTGATTTGCCAGTTGGGGCTCGTCCCATAGACTGCAAATGGATCTTCAAGAAGAAGAGAGATGCAGGTGGCAAGGTACAAACCTACAAGGCTAGGTTGGTGGCAAAGGGTTATAGTCAGCGCAAGAGCATTGACTATGATGAAACCTTTTCGCCAGTCACTAACATCAAGTCCATTAAGATATTACTTGCAATAGCTGCATACTATGACTTTGACATTTGGCAAATGGATGTTAAAACTGCGTTTCTCAATGGAGAATCCAAGGCACTGTGTATATGTCACAGCCTGAAGGTTTTGTATCCAAAGAAAAACCGAATGGAGTATGCAAGTTAAAGAAGTTCATTTGTGGACTCAAGCAAGCATCTAGGAGTTAGAATATTTGTTTTGACAAAGCTATCAAATTGTTTGATTTTGTCAGAAGCAAATAGGATCTATGCGTTTATAGTAAACGTAAGAATGAAATGTTGTCTTCCTTATCATATATGTCGACGATATACTGATAATGGGGAGCAATCATTCCATGTTGCAATCCGTGAAGAGCAGATTTCAGCAAAATCTCGGTAAGGAATACTGGAGAACTATCAAGGCTATTCTTAAGTACCTTAGAAGGACTAAAGAATATTTCTTAAAGTCTATGGTGGGCAGCTAGAGTCATCAGTCACTGGGTATACTGATGTTGGCTTCCAACGGACCATGATGACTTCAAGTCTTTGTCTGGATATGTTTTCGTTCTAAATGGTGGTGCAGTGAATCGGAATAGTTCCAAACAGAGTAGAACTGTCGATTCCAGCACTAAAGTCGAGTATATTGCTAAATCTAAAGCTGCCAAAAAAAAGGGTTGTTGCTTTGTTAAAGTTCGTAAAGGAACTAGGTGTCGTTCCAAGTGCCAGCAGTGCAATACCGTTGTATTGTGACAACGGTAAGTGCGGTTGCTCTAGCAAAAGGAACCGAGAGCCACGAACAGAAATAAACATATTCCCTGTAGATATAATCTGATTAGAGAATAATAGATAGGGAGATGTGAAGTTAGATAGAGTATCCACTGATGATAACTTGGTTAATCCTTCAACCAAACAGTTGTGTATAGCTAGACACAACAAGCACTTTGAGAGTTTGGGTGTTAGACACGTTGGTAGTTGGTCTTGATTCAGTGGGAGTTTATAGTTTGTATGTCTTAGAAACCTTTTCGTTTGAGACATTCATTCTTGATCGCATTCCATGACGTTTTGATTGTCTTTTGAGTTTATGCATTTATTAGAATAATTATTTTGATGGTTTGTTATTATTCTTATAATTGTTCCCTTGAATCATGACTGTCACTTATGATGTGAGACATAAATGATATAGTATGATTCTAAAATTGCCATAACCGATGGTCATCAAGAATGGGATATTGATGACACGCGATAGGTTAACATGTGGTCTGCATCACATTCTTAGAGAATGTAGTAGGTCTCACGACTACGAGATATTAGATATCCGTGATGGACACATGGGTACTTTGGAGAGTATTGGTATACCCTACTATTAAACTGTTTGTTTTCAGTGTCTACGGTTTATTAGTGTGTGGAGTATGTAATGATCCTTTGACCTGAGGTCAATACTCATTTTGTTTGTTAAGTGATGAACTTTGACCAAGTACAACGCTTGCCTCCCAAAGGAGGATAAGACACGTCTTGTGTTGGGTTCATCATGAGGCAAATGAAAATGGTAGTTGAGCCAAGAATGGGATTCATTCCTCGATTGAAACTCGAGAGAACACTCATATTTCTCTATATTATTTGACAATAAAGTCATTGGCCAATGCAAAAGATATATTCAATTAAAGTAATTGAATATGATCGAATGTGTCATATAATAAAGATGAGAAAAATGATTGAGCTATTTGGATAGACACATGGCAGATCCTAGGCTCAATCAGGTGGTTCGTGAATGAAGGGATATTACATAAACTTCATATAAAGGTTTGTTTACTAGATTCACGTAAACGTCCTTCATATATCGAGTTCGCTGCGCAACGCAGTCTAGGAGTTTTGTGCAGACTTTAATTAGATTATCGTCGATAATGGGGGCCTGAAGGGTCACACTTTATGTGTATTATTGTTCCGCTCAAGGGTACAAGGTTAGTGCTTCGAATTATATCTAATGCTAGTCCAAGTGGGAGATTGAAAGATATGGACTAGATTAGGATATGTGGGCTTTATTAATTAATAAGTCAGACTAATTAATTAATTAAGTGAACATGGATATTAGGCCCATAAACCTAGGGTTATATGGTACTATATATACATATTCTCTATAGTAGAGAATCAAGGGTTTTTATCAGATAAAATTGGAGGCGCTATAGAATTTGATAAGTGATTTCCTAGCGATCACTTATCGAATAATTGTACCGAGGATAGTTCCTGCGGCGGACGATATGCGCGTAGATACCTGAAGTGGTGAATCAATCGTGCAATTCGGTCCGATCAATTACGCAACAAGTAAGTTGTTCCAACTATTAGCGTAATTTATGCTTAACGTTTAAATCAGTTATAAATCATGATCAATATTCTCGATTTATTATTCCGCTGCGTACATTAGATGTAGTCGAGAATAACTAACAGAATGAAATATGTAGAAGAAAGCAAGCGAAAGTGGTGTATGACGAGAGAACAGTCGACAATAGGTGCTTGTTTGCATTACTAATATGACTAATTAGTAATTATGATCTATCAAGCTGAGTTCTATCTATTATTTTAAAAATTGAATATTTCGTTTCAATTTCATTATTTTAGTTAACGTGTATCATATAATTAGAGATAAATATTCCCATCTCGTATTTGATTGTGATATTGAGTACGCTGATTGGTGATGTAGTAGGATATAATGATCTAAGCTACAACTCTCCAGTAAAATGTATAAAATGGACCTTTTCAATTATGCAGTCTCGGCCTTAAAGTAGTTTTTTGTAGACTTAATATTCAGCCTAATTTTTTTTGTCATACGGTCCCTTTCAAAGTTAGGCATCGTATTTTTCATCCTATATCTTAATATTTTCACGGGTTAATCGCAGCAACTACATCATACTAGTAGTGTTTTTATATATAAGTTACTGAACTTTTTTCGTGGCATCCATACATATAAATTATACGATTTTGACAGATACACCAGCATACTTATTTTCCAATCATTTTTCGTTGGCATTACATATGCGACTTGCGCGTTATAAATTTTTAAGAGATTTTTTTGTCCAAACACACTTTTTAGTAGGTAGAAGAGTCGTTCATCTTCAACAATAGAGATTTTAGATATTGAGAGAGAGAACTCTTGATAATTCAAAGATATTGCTATGCAAAAGAAAGTTGTGAAAGAATTTTACATTTTTGGCATACTAAAAATGCTTTTGTACAAAAAAAAGTCATTAAAAGTTTATCACACGTAAGTCACGTGCGAAATTCCGACGAAAAATGATCAAAAATAAAGTTTGGTGATTTATCTGTCGATCGAAAAATAAGTTTGGTGGTTTATCTGCAAAATTCGTATAGTTTATGTGTATCGATGTCATAAAAAAATATTTAATAATTTATGCAAAAAACGCTAATAGTTTATGTGTATCGATGTCATAAAAAATATTATGTTCTGTACACATAGTTTTTGGTCCCTTAAAACTTTTGCACTCCTATTCTCGAACAAAAATCTAATAATTTCCTTTTCGTAAATTTCTAAAGATAGAAAGAACTCTGTTCTTATACCAAAAAAGTAATAGCAACAAATACATAAGTAATTACATGTCCATTTGGCAGCTCTTCTACTCCTGTACATCTATTTTCTGGTTAAAAATACCTCCTCCAATCAGGCAACAAAACTTCTCTATAGTCTATAGCCACCGGCCCACCACAGTAAAGGGCCTACAATTCTTAGTTATTTTGCATTTCTAGGCCTAACATAGTCCACTAAATTCACAGACTAGGCCCAGAAGTACGGCCCAACTGCAGATCCTTTTAGTACAATAGTTAGTACAGGGTCCATTAATTTTCTTTTATTCAAATAGAAAAGTGATTAAGTTACTATAATATATATATATATATATATATATATATATATATATATATTGTAAGAAGCATATGTTAGTTTTTAATAATATTGAAGAGTTAGTAAAAAGTATTTGTAGTGATGAAATTTAAATCAACTGTAATAGTAGTGTCAAAAGCGGAATAGAAATCAATAATTTAATATTATATAAGAAAAATGACTATAAGACAATGTATATAATCTTTCATGCACATGGACTATTTTAAATTTTAAAAGACTTATTTATAAATCACATTACTTGTGAATCCAAAATCTTGTCATGCTCCTCACAACAAAGTATTTTCAATCATCTTCTATTTTTAACTCTGGACATAGCAACATATCATTTTCCATGAGTGAAAATTGGTCTAGGTAAATACAATCCCACAGAAGAAGGTGTTTGACCTTGACTCTTGTTTATTGTCATAGCAAAACACACCAGTGGAAATTGTCTTCTTTCAAACTTGATTAGTAATTTGGTATCGGAGGGACTCATAGACATTCAAGGGATGTAGAACTTTGTTCTAATATTTTTTCCTAACAAAACTCTTTCTTCGATTACATGTTTTTCAAATTGTGTTTCTATCAACCTGGTTCCATTACATAAACCGACAGACTGATCAATATTTCTCAGCAACATCACATGGACACCAACTTTCAGAATCAACTTGTGATTAGGAAGTCCGGAACTCCTTATATTGTTCAAGAAATCAAATGTAAATATCTATGCCTTGACATTTGATTGTGTGTCGGCCTTGTCTAAACTATCAGCATTTAGGTATTCAATTTTCTTTCCAAATAATTGATCTAGTATGTGCTCATTAACCGATTCAACAACACAATGTTTTTCTGCCAAGATTGCTCTTTCTTCCGGATATTTAGTATCTCTATATTTTTCTAAAAGGTCAAGATATGTACTTTCGACTATAGCTGCAAGAGGATTCGGTGCTTCCTTAATCAATACATACTCTGATATTCGGATTTAAGTATCCTGT
Organism: Ajuga chamaepitys; assembly: GCA_958295605.1. Classification (NCBI taxonomy): domain Eukaryota; kingdom Viridiplantae; phylum Streptophyta; class Magnoliopsida; order Lamiales; family Lamiaceae; genus Ajuga; species Ajuga chamaepitys. The sequence goes on from OY282502.1 coordinate 17,593,449, forward strand.
TGACATAATGTCTAAGGTCACCATCGCCAACCTAACCATTTTGAAAATTCTTTAATTTCTGTTGTATCAGCTACTGATTAATCAACACTACATCGATGGTAATAATTTCAATTTGATGATTATCACATGGATTGTCGATGCATGAAAGTTTCTTCATCCAAATAACTCAAAAGTGAATGGTGAACGACTCCTTTGATGGATTAATTTGTGCGAGGGAAATACTTGTGCACATCATTTGTACAATACCTATTAAATTAGTACAATATTTTATTAAATTGGATATCCAACAAAAAACTATACTGACGCAGTGCAAAAAAGTACACTCACAATCCAATCAAAATAATTAAAATTTCAACAAAAAAAAAAAAGTATAAAATACTATATAAAAATGAAATGTAATGAATCACAACAGATCGAAAAAAATACTGACTGAAAAACTTACCTTAGAATAAACTAAAGAACTTGTTTCTTTATAACTATACAATGCAGTCTAAATCGTGCATGTTCACACTGGTAAATCCTGTAAACTATGTAGGGAATATTTAAGAGAATCAGTGATTTAAAGAATTGTTGTGTAAAATGTCTCTATATACCAAGTCAATATAATAGATTCTTGAATACAAATGTTTATGTTTTTACATAATAATATAGAATAAATTATAAATAAATTGTTCGGAATGTCTCAGCACATCACATCTATTTAATAGGCTTCTAAATATAATTGTATATTTTACATAATAATATAAAATAAATTATAAATAAAGGAAAAAGTTACAACAAAAGGAAAAAGAAAATTGAGATAATATATACATAAGGTCTCTATATATAGCGTCCATATAGTAAGAACTACTCTATATTATATACATTATATTATATTATAGGAAATGATACTATATACATTATGTTATAGAAATATCTATGCATTTTTTTTAATAAAAAGGAGAGATTATGTTTCTAAAGAACAAAACAAAAAAATTAATATATGAATATCATAATTTAAAATTCAATTCCCATGTATTTTTATTTTAAAATATTTATAGATTATTGGGATGCTTACATATTAGATTTTGAAATAAGATTTTGAAAGCACAAACTCTTGGTTATTAATAACACTACCGATAACCGTAACTATAATTATTTGCAATTATTTAATGAACTTATCTAAGGGAATAAAAAAATATAGAAATTTCAAATAGCGATTTTTTTTTAAAAAAATTAAAATCACAACTATGCAGAACCGAGAAATATGCGTCATTAGTTGCAATAGTTATATCAACCTTATCCAAGGTATATTAAAAAATAGATATATTTTATATTTTCAAAACTCTGGGAGAATGTCATTTGGCTGAGACAATGACACTTAGCAAAATGGTTTCTCCTTTAGTATATAAGTGATGATGGAGAAGCAAGATTGAGACATTTAGAATCTCTCTCTTGGATAATTTCGGTAAGTCCTTTATTTAAGTCCTTTTAGGGCCTATGTTTATTGAAAGTCTTTCAATCTCTTCTAATTAATCATCCAAGAAAATCTGATAATGTAAACTATATTACTCATTAATAATAATATAGAAGAATTAGGCTCTTCACGAGCATATATAGATGGCTAGAATAATAGAACAAATTTCACACATGGCAGTTGTTGAGACAGATCAAACCAGCCAACGATGTTGCTTGGGTTTATGGAGGCAATTATAACAAAATATTGTGGTCGCATGAAAAGATGAGGGGTAATGTACGAGCTGATACATCAATGGAGTCTTTTAGATGTGCATTGGTAGATTCGGGCTTAGAAGATATAGGGTTCAGTGGTATAAAATTCACATGGACCAATGGACTAGAAGATGATCGTAACATCCAGTGTCGCCTTGACTGATTTTGCTCGAATCGTACTTGGATCCAAAAATTCCCATATTTTCACGTATCTCGTCTCACGAGAATAAAATCGGATCATTGTCCGCATTCTTTTGGGATTCGAAGTGAACCCCAAACCAATCCTAATTAAGGTAGGTTGGGATGAAGTGATGAGCGAGCCGAATTACATTGATTAGGTTAGTAGATGTGCTCCAGTGTTACAACAGTGCGATTCTACTGAGTTGGAAATATCAAGGAAATAATCACATTTCTCCAAATGGGTCTTGATAATTTGCAGAGACGGGTTCCGAAGGGGTCAATTATTCAGGAGATGCATCAGTGTGAGGATGAGTTAGAGAAGAAACATAAATTGGAGGAGATAATGTGGTTTTAAGACCATGAGCACTCTGGCTTCGTGATGGAAACCGGAATACTAGCTTTTTCCATACAAAAGCATCACAATGAAAAAAAGGGTACACCATTCTCATATTGAAGAATGATAATGGAACTTGGGTGCATATAGAGAATGATATTATTAAGGTCTTAAGGGATTTCTACAGAGATTTGTTTACGATCAGTGGGTCAAGTAATATGCATAAGGTACTGGATTATATTGAATCAAAAGTAATTTCGGGAATGAACGGAATGCTTACTAGCCCCTACACTGAACAAAAAATCAAGAAGGCTCTAAAAAATGCACCTAGTTAAAGCTCCTGGACCTGACAGTCTGCCTCCACTCTTTTTTCTGAAATATTGGCATATTGTTAGGAAATCAGTTTGTGTCTGCTTGTTTAACTATCCTCAATACTAATGTCAATCCCACACCTTTAAATCTTACTTTCATTGCAATCATACTAAAAACAAAATCACCCAAAACTCCTAAAGAATTTTGACCTATTAGCCATTGTAATGTTATTTTCCGAATAATTAATAAAGTCATAGCTAACATACTCAAAGCAATTCTCCTAAATGATATTTCTCAATCCAAAACTACGTTTATACTGGTAGGTTAATCTTTGATAATGCGATGATTGTATTCGAATCCTTTCATCATATGAAGAAGAAGAAGAAGAAGAAAATGGGTAGAAAAGGCAGGCTTGCTTTAAAAGCGAAAATGAGCAAGGTCTACGATAGGGTGGAGTGGGATTTGATTAAGGGAGTGCTACATAACATGGGGTTTGCTAATTCTTAGGTTGACTTGATTATGAGATGTATTAGTACAGTATTGTATTCCATTCTAGTTAACGGATCTCCCATGGAACCCGTTTTGCCTCAAAGGGGGCTCTGTTAAAGGAGATCCATTATCACCTTACTTATTTCTTTGTTATGCAGAGGGATTATCAACTTTATTACAGGTGGCGGAGATAAGTAAGACACTAACGGGCATGAAGGTGGCTAGAGATGCTCCCCCAATTTCACATTTATTTTTGCAGACGATAGTGTCCTATTTTTCTAGGCCACTGACGAGGAGTGGTTGAAAGTGAAGGAAATTTTTCATGATTATGAGATGGCTTCTAGTTAGCAAATAAACTTGGAGAAGTTGAAATTGGTGTCTAGCGCGAATATAATGATCAAAAGAGGAGGGAATTTGGTGAATTTTTGGGTGTTCGGGCCGTTGAACAATATAACAAGTATTTGGGCTTACCATTTTCAATTGAGGTCTAAGATGCGGGTGTTCCAAATTCTTCTTGATAGAATCATTAGCCGCTTAAAGAATTGGAAGGAGAAGACATTGAATAAGGCGTGGAGGGAGGTTCTGTTGAAGATGATTATCCAAGCAATCCCAACATTATGGGATATTTCTTACTACCATCAACTATGTGTACACAATTTGAGAGTGCATGATACACGTCGTGTCTGCGTGCATTTAGGTCGATTTATAGAGTCAATTTGGTACCATTTGCATACATATTCAATAGTTTTGTGCTTATATTGATTACCTTGATCTGAATAACATATTTTCTCATTTTTAGTTAAAACTCACTATTTTAGGCTTAAAATTCCATTAGGACGAAGTTTGGAAAGGAAACGAGCAAGAGACGAGGTGAAACGGCGAAAAGAGGCAAAAATGCATAATTCCATCCTAACACACCTTCAGTGTTTTTCTCATGACATGATTACTACATGTTCCAATGAGGTGAAATTGGTGGCATTAGAAAGATAATTTAAAGGGCTACAACTTTACCAAAAAGAGCTAAAGCCAAATTATGACTAGAAGACCTCCAAATATAGCCTTGAAGTTGGAGGAGAAAAACAGGCGGAACCAACTCGGTCGAGTTGGTTGTTTGAAGAAAATTTAGCATGGATCGAATCGGGCGAGTCACTTATGTTGACTTGGTCGAGTTGGTTAGTCCGTTCACGCATTGTTTTACGCATTTTAGATTATTTTTGCTCGTTTCAACCCCAATCCTTCCCAAATCATAAATAGAGACTCCCAAGTCAAAATTAAGACAATCTTAGATAATTGGAAACACTTTGGAGGCTTGGATTGAAGAGCAGGAAACGGGAGAAGACGAAGATCAAGATTAAGATTCCGGGTTTTGTTGTTCTTGTTTATTTTTCTTATTCAATAATGTTTGTCTATGAATATTGTTGGGTTTGATTGTGAACATAAGTAGCTAATTCAATTGTATTCTAGAGTTAGAGAGTAGATTTCATATTAACTATGCTTTTATTTTGTTTTGTTAATTCTAGACTTCATTTTATTATTTATCTATATGCTTTGTTCTTATTTTATGAATTGATTGATCCATGCTTTGTTAATTTTAGACTCCATTTTAATAGGCTTACAAGAACGTAGCGTAGGCACCAATAATCATCTGAGAGGAGTGAGGTTTTGCGTAGGGATCGATTTTAGGAGTCCTTTGAAGTCTTTTATGTGATAGTTAGTCTGAGAGGGTAATTGTTCATAACCGATCTACACGTTAACATTGTCCGAAAGAAAGATTAACTAGAGTATTGCTGCCTAATAACAATAGTATGGGTTTAAAAGTCTAGAATAATATAATATTCAAACAAAGGAAATTGTAATTGAAATCGATGCCCTAGGATACGTTTCTTATCTTATTTGAATCTTGTTAGGAAATGAAACTCTTACAACATACACACACAATGCTCAAACCAAGAAAAAATGAAAATCAAACAAGAATTCGGCCAAACAGAAACCGAACGCAAAACAGAAACTAAAATGAAGAACACAAGGATTTTACGTGGTTCGATCAATGTGATCTACATCTACGGAGGCTCAATACACCTCAATTCACTCCACTAAACAATCAATTACAAGAATTAACCCAGAAAACTAGAAACTCCCAATTCACAGGTCGAATTGAGCTCAAGAACCCTAGCTATCCAATTCTAATGATTGAGTAGTGTTTACAGAGGGAAAATAATGTGTATCAATTCGCATCTACAAGTGGATCCAATGTAAATAAAGGTCTAAGCTCGAATCAAGAAGCATCAGGAGTTGTAACCAATTCAGTTTCCAACTGCATAAAACTGTTAGACGGACCTTCCACAACGGTTTTACATGCAACGGTTCTAAACCGTTGCATAAGTCAGTTATAACCGTCTTGACCCCGGTTCCCTCTTAACCTTCAAAACTGATCCGGCTAAAACCTGGTTCACTAGCCCGGTTCTTCCCAACCTGAACCCGGTTCCTGATTCCTCAAAACCTCTACTACAAACTAGGGTCACTTGAAGAAATTGAACTGATATCTACAAATCTCCACCTCAATGAATTCAAGTGTACTTCATCACCTCAATCTGTCTTGTTTGTTCCATAACCACATTGTTCAAGCCTTATCAGGCCTGAGCAATGAACCATCTTGCTCCCCGAAACTGCCTTAGTTAGAAAATCAGCTGCATTATCCATAATATGCACCTTCTTCACCTCAACAGATCCTGCTTCAATTACATCTCTTGCAAAATGAAGTCTAACATCAATATGCTTAGACCTCTCATGAAAAGCTTGATGTTTCACCAAGTGAAGAGCACTCTGATTATCACACTGAATGGTAACACACCCTTGTCTGATCCCTAGGTCTTTGAGAATTCCTTTGAGCCACAGAGCTTCCTTGACTGCCTCAGTTAAGGCAATGTATTCTGCCTCAGTTGTTGACAAAGCAACCACAGACTGCTGCACACTTTTCTAGCTTACAGTTGTTCCATATAGAGTGAAAACATATCCTGTAACTGATTTCCTTGTATCCAGGTTCCCAGCAAAATCTGCATCAGCATATCCAACAAGAGGTATAGCACTAGCTTCTTGTTTCTGAAACTTTAAACCTACACTGACTGAGCCTTTCAGATATCTAAAGACTTGCTTCAAAGCTTCCCAATGTGTCTCTCCAGGATTTGACATGTACCTACTTACCAGAGATACACTATAAGCCAAATCTGGCCTGCTGCATATCATTCCATACATCAGACTGCCAACACCACTGGCATATGGAATATTCTTCATGTGAATCTCCTCAGCTTTTGTCTTAGGGCACTGATCCTTGGACAACTTGGTTTGTAGATTAACTGGAATACTTATTGACCTTGACTCATGCATGTGAAATCTCTCCACAACCTTCTACAAATATTGTTTCTGTGAGAGCCAAAGTGTTCCAGTCTTCCTTCTTCTAATGATATCCATTTCCAGAATCTTCCTTGCTTCCCCAAGATCCTTCATGTCAAACTCTGAACTCAATCTTCTCTTTAGTTGTTGTATCTTGTCCATACTCTTACTGGCAATGAGCATATCATCCACATATAACAACAGAAATACTTGTTCAAACCTTGAACCTTTGTTAAAGTATACACAACTCTCATATAAGCTTCTTATAAAACCTGCATTGATCATGAACTCATTGAACTTCTTATTCCACTGCCTTGGACTCTGCTTCAAGAGCGAGCCACAGGGGTCGAGAAGTTTTTCATCCAATGACCTCCGTCATGGATTCTTCAGGGAGAGATGGGAGAAGGATGCTGAGAACACGTTGATTTTAGTGGTCATTGCCAGAAATTCGAGAGTAGGAACCGATTTACCATCTACTCGGGTTGTGACAGTAGGAGGGGAGCTAGTTCCATCAACAAACTCGACGAGATCACTACTCATAAGGATGGGGATGACATGATTCCACCATAATAAGTAGTTGGAGGAGATAACTTAATAATTATCATGTGACGGAGGGTTGCAAGGGAATGTTGTCAACCATAGGTGAAGAAGAGAGAAGAACAAAAGGCTGAAGACGTAAAAGCAGGAAGAAAGAATTATAGGGCTTTTGGTGTCTGGCTGATACCGTGTAAGATTGAATAATCTTCAACCTTGACTTTGGTGATGAGATTGTATTCTTACTTAAAGAATAGATACAAGAGGATGTATGGTAAATCCTAAATTAATCGGAACTAAATACAACAAAGAATATTTTACAAGATATCTACAAGATATACACTATCTATTCCTTGATAGTTAGGTTTGGTTTTATTTTTGACATGTTGAGATGAACAATTTGAATTTATTACAGTAATTTACTGATGAACTTATTAACATGTGTTATGTATTTTTTATTCCATATTTAATATTTTACAATATTGTGATTATTGGTTGTTATATATGAAAAAATGCATATAAAAACAGTTTTAACAATAAAAATGTTGTCGTTCAACGAAAGGCAACATATTTTTTTTTATCTTTTTAAAGAAAGACAATGTTTTATCCATTTGAACTGAACTAATCTATCAGCGAAATTCTTGTAGTGGGGGCACCAGGTCCTACCTTACAATAGAGATTTTGTCATTATCAAAACTAAACATAAATTTCATAACACTCATGTAACAAAAGAGCAATAATAGCATTATTGGTATCTTACACAAAGTGGAAATAACAGAACTAGCAAAAACACCTACCACAACATGTCAACAACGAACCAGATAGAAGTATTTCACTCTTGAGGACAAACATATCATTAAAAAGCTTTGAGAATTGGTTGCAAGTTCCATGTGAAAAAGTGGCGGAACATAGCCTCCATCTGCGACTACCTCAAAAAAAATTAACGTTCTTATCAAAAGTAGTAGACTATAGCATCATCAATCTCCTCATAAGAAAATGATGGGTCATCATAGCCACCACCACCATTTTTATCCGAGAACATTTAACATATGTTGGATGGGGAAAATAATTTGTCATTGAAAATGATATTGACATCACTCTCCTCATCGGAAATTGGTGGTCTATTGTAACCACCAATAACAGTTGCCAACAAACTAATATGTTGGTAGGTTTGTGTAAGATCGTATCATTGGTCATTCTGCTCCTCATAAAAATTAGTATAAAAAATTGCTTGATGTCAGTAATCATCATTGAGAATTGAAACTAGTCTTTAATACCAATTGATTCAGGTAAAAGCGTGGGAAGAACAATAATTATGTACAATCTAATCCGTTGATATGAGAACATCCGAAAATAATACAAACTGAGAATTAAGTAGGTTATATGTTTAAAATATCAAATTAATCATCTATACAATAATAAGATCGAATAGCTATTTGTACCAGTAATTTGTATCTAGAGTCCTACTACCTAATAATTATAAGGAAATAAATATTATAAAAAGAAAAAACACAATAGATAAAATATATCTAACTAAAAGACATACTAACATCTCATATATGATTTATGCTCAATCTTATAACCATCTAGAGTGTCGTTTTCTGATTAAGCAAACGCCGTGTTACAGTATTAGTTGGTTCTGATACCAATGGAGTATGGAATATACATCAAAAAGTTTGTCGCATTGCAAATGGCAAAGGGTACACGCACTTGTCTGTGTTGCTTCTTTCATATATGCATATAACTGTGGATCTATGATTCAACTTCCACTAGCTACCTTTCAATGGGAACTGACCTAAAGCTTTGTTCCAATGGCCGTCATCATCTTCTTCAAGTTACTCTAAAGAATTGTTTCCCACCAAACTCACTGCAGACGCGTGTCACTCTACACTTGGGAACCTGACCACTATAACGACCGGTCCATGGATACACGATCGGTACCGTTTGAGTACTATCTAAATGGGTAGCATAAAATTAGCGGAGTATTTCTGGCTGGTCAGCTCAGTCTACTTTAGGATACAAAGCACTAGACACGTGAGTCTTGAATTTATCTATCTATTGAAGCCTATAGCTCACTAATTAAGAAATCGAATTTTGTGCTTGAAGTTGTCTTTGGTTTGAAAGAGTTCAAGATGGATTAAAAATACATTAAAGCAAACCCTGTAATAGTTTTCTGGATTACTTTGATCCACTATATATAATATATGGTTGGATTTGAAATTTACTTTCATTTAAGTGGTGATTTCAAATCACTGCATCTCATATCAAATGTGACCTGAAATACAGTAGTTGATTATCTATACTTTGGAAATGAAACCGCATCAACAATGAAATTAAGGTAAAAAAGTATCAGATACCCTGAATAAGTTTGGTTGTTTTGATAGTAAAGAATTGGGCGTAGAAATTTTTGGGAACAAATCATTCAATCAATATCTAAGTTGGTGGCCAATATCGTATGTAAGCCTTACTTATGGGTGTATTTGCTTATGATTTCATTCAATGGATTCAGGGGATCAAATCCCAATAAAGTACATTAATTAATTTCCTCAGCCAAGTTTGCACTCCTCAGTCTTAAGCAAACACAACAATTTTTTATTAGCATGATCCATTTGTCCTCTAAATACACATAACTGTCCAACATTCATCTCTGTTCTGTAAGTTAATAAATTCCAAGTTTTTTTTTCTTTTTCTAAATTTCAAACCTTCATTAGAATAACCGAAAAAGAGCAAGTAGAGTACACTGCACATTCTGATTTTTGACGTGAAGCAGACAAACTTAACATGCTTTATTTCTATAGTTCATACGCGACTTATATACAAGAAAGTGAAAATACTGAAATTTTTGTAAGTAGATTTCAAGCTGACGCATGAGCTTTGCAAACTGGAAGATCACTCTCAACATTTGGAGGAATCTTAAGAATGGGATTGCTCTCGAAGAAATTCACCGGTTTCAGATCAAAGCTGGACGAAACGGTAGGCATAATGGGAAAGTCCTCCTGACATGGAATGTGATGAAATCCCAATGTATACCACACCACAATATCCTTATTCTCTATCGCCCGATCCCTGCACAACCAGCGTAAAGGTATTATAGAAATTTCACTTTTATTTTAGAACCAAGGGAGTATATGTGGTTTACCTGTCGGACCACACTTGCAAGGTATCATCACCGCGGCTCTGGTACACAAAAAGTCCGCCGGCCCATTGCTCTGTCTCGTTATAAGGAGTGACCCAAATCTGATTATTAGTAAACGCCCCCCGTTTTTGTGGGGGGTCATTTGGATCAAGCAAAGTGGCAGCAGTGGCACCAGGTACCACCTTGTAGCCGACAGGGTTGCCAACACGCGTCTTCTTCGCAGAATTGATGACGTGGAATTCAGATGGGTCATAGAGCTTGAGCTTGATTTGAGCATCTTTCTCGGTCTTGGCCACGTTTCTTACAGCTTTCAAGTAGCTGGTACGAGGTGACTCACCGGGTGAGGAGTATTCTCTTTGGAGATGGACTTTGAGGAAGGAGTTGTCCGAGCCATCAATGTCCATGTCGAGGTAGAAGGTGATGTAGTGATCGTGGATTACGCCGATCACGTTTTCGGACAAGAGAGTTCCGTATAGGGTTTCTTCAGAGTTAAGTTGGTTCATGTTGGCATATGGAGTTCCCTTCACCATCAGTATTCCACTTAATCCAACCTGATAACATAATGTTATGATTGGTAATATGAGTTACGTGGAATAATCAGATTTTTTAATAAGATGGAGATCCAACGTCATCTTCTATTAACACGCAATGTTGTGTTCTAATGATACAAACTAGCTAGTTTAGGTACGTAGTACGGTTGAAAAGGGTGAAGATCTCAAGAAAATTGCATTAGCTAGAAAGAGAAGAAGAGTTGAAAGGAGCTAAGGTGTATAAATACTTCCACCAATCCCTTACAAGACTACAGGTGTTTGTTTTTTGTTGTCCTCAATCCGGGAATCCAATCCCAATAAAACTGTGGACTACGAATTGAACCAAAATAAGAAGTGGGTTTATTATCTGTCGATTGTTCAAGGATCTAAGTGACTCGAGATTTGTTTGCTAATTGAACCTGAAAGGTGTAAACATCGATTAACCCATTCTTTTAAGAGAAAATTCCCTAATGAACACCAATTCCAAGATGGTGTTTATTCAGGGTACGTCTATCTCTAACCATATACCTCACTATTATAGTAATATGATAATGGAAAGTGAAGTATAGGAGGAAAATGAAGGTTTTTTGGCAGCTTGTGCAGTGTGTATATGAAAATGATTGATAGAGACAGAGTGGGATTGCACTAACCTTGATTCTAATTAGTCCATCCGTTTGGAACTCCCAATCCACTATGTAATCGTAATTTGCCACCGATGCTGCCATCCGAACCACCAACGTCACTTTCGGCCTCACCTCCCGAATCTGCATTCTTAAAACATTACATTAACAGATGATGAATAAATATTTTAAACTGGTCAAAACTATCTTTAACATGGTACGTGCCATCAATTTCAACTTAAACAATACCTCCATTCCAGTAATTGGGCTCTCAGAATGTCTCCACCCAATATCACCACCATAGCTCTCGAACACACAAACCATATGGGATCGGACATAAGGTGTTCCATCAGCTGCAGGAAATACGCCATCCATGTAATACGCATTCCTCGGACAATCATTAAGCGGCTCAAGCGGCATTGCCTGCAACCCAAACCCGTATTCCCCTGCATCCATATATGTCTTAAAATACCATGCATCCGTAGGATCCATATACGGCACAAACAGCTCCGATGCAAGCCCCTTGTACATCACGTCCCTCATCTTGCCTGTCCCTGAATCACGGACTTTGGCCTGGGAAATGATCACACCGGCTCTGGGGTCGGGCTTGAGGTGAAATTCCCAGTTGGCCCACTTGACCAAATGGCCATCTTCTACGGTGAAACTTGGGCCTTTTGGTTGCTCGAGGGATATGGGATTGATTAGCCTTTGGTAGGAGTTTTGGGCTGAGAAACGGTAGTCTGTGTTGGCAGCATTTGGTATTGGTATGTCTTTGCCGTTATCCGTGATTTTCACAACTTCTTTGGTGTCCAAATCCACAAGGACTGTCAGCCCTTCAATAGGCCTCATGTAGAAGTTAGCTGTGTCTTTCATTGAGTAGCATTGCACTTTGATCAACCTTCTATTTTCCTCACTTTTGCCTAGTCAAATTCACCACCGCAGACCAAATTATCATCATATTTACCGTCGTTTACTATTAATTATCATATATCATGTATCGTCTATGTCAAGTCTGTAAAATTATATAGCAACAGATTATTTTGAATACCTCAACTGCTATATGCAAAATCAAACAAACATTATTATTTTCTTACTGGTAGTCGTAAATATTAACAAGATATGTTGTCTACAATTGATTGAACGCCTAAAACTTATGCTTGTATATACAATGGATGTCCTAAAATCACATGAGAAATTGGAATTCGTGGGAGTAATCAATTTACAACTTAACAAAATCTGTAACAACAGTTTTTTCTCTGTACCAAAATATAAAGGAAACGGCCTGGATCTTCTGTTGAGTGTTTCATCTTTTATAAAGCTCAATTTAATCCACCACATATATTAATTAGTAACATCATAAATACACGTGTTGTTTGATGAATATGGTGAAATATAAGATGAAACGCCAAATGTAACAATCTAAAGAAAAAAAAAAAAAAAAAGTTGTTTTTTTCAAATCTACCACTCTTGTCTGAATTTATAGTTGGTTTCAATAACTTGATCATAAATCACTCAATTTTCTTTGTTTAACTTTCTGGAGAAAAGAAAAAAATGAAGCATTAAGTGTATGATAGGGTTGGAGTGTTACCAAACCATCCGGCTGAAATAGGCAAGCAAGCAAGGTCGACCAAATCAACTCCGCGCTCCACCACCGTCCGATTGAAATCGGCGCTTGCCAGAGGGGCCCACGTAACTGACGTCATATCCTCCACCGTCATGGTCGGGTAACCCGAAATGTCACCCGTCTCATGACGGCTCACCTCCCCGGAACCCAAGTCGACCGTCAGCACGTGCGACGCCCCACCAGCACGTGCCACGACGGCGGCCCTCCTCGGCGGCAGGGCGTCTCCCTTCTTCCAGCCAAGCACTAATTTCTTCTCCGGCTCTTGTAAAACTACTGAATGAAGTGCGTAGGCTTTGTTTTTGAACAAGTCATATCTCTGGATTATTTTCTTAACCTTGTGGAGCTCGGTTATAGTGAGGGGGTCCAGAGGGTGGCGAGGAACATCGGCTGAGTGCCGGCGCGTGGGGTTCTTGGATTGGATACGGTTTTTGGAGATGCACCAGGGAGAGTAGGCGGCGCAGTCAAGCTGCTCCGCCTTGTTGAACGGAGGGGATGGGAGGTGGGCGAGAGTGAGGAGTAGCAGTAAGACGGTGAAGGAGAGAAAGAAGCTGCAACGGACAAGAGTTCTTCCTTCCATATGTTCCGTCCGGTGTATCCTTTGCTTGTGTTATGCTTACTGAATAGAAGAACTGGATTGAAGATCTTATTTTTTCCCCCTGTTTTTTAAAGGGCTGAAAACAAATAAAACAAAATAGGAACGCTTTTCTAATCTTGACAGAAAGCTAACGAACAAAGTTTATGGACTTCTCATTAATCTACCCACCACTACATTTGTTCAAACGATTCCGGTTCACGGTTTCAATTTAAAACTGGCGGTTCCAGAATCAGGGGAGTGAAATCCAAATTGAACTGCTCCTATGGTAGTTCTGTTACGGTTTAAAACCGACTAGTGATCGGCGGTTTGGTTCTTAACCGCTAATTTAATCGTCGGTTTTCAATTTATGCATAAGAAAATAAATAAAATTATTGTTAAATAGATATTGATAATGCACAACCCGGTATCCGCACAATTTAAACGGTAATTTATGTAAAAAATATAAGAACACACAAGAATTACGTGGTTCGATCCGGAGATCTACGTCCACGGGCAAAAAACGGCAACCGCCGAGGTGTTTTTCTTTATTAGAACACGGAGTTTACAGTACGTATTACAGAAGGCAAAGTGCGAACTCTAATTCAGAGTCCTTTTCACCTATTTATACTACTAAACCAAAACCCTAACTAAATCCCTATAATCTTGCCCACCAAATCTGCATGGCAGTTGGGACAAGATCATGGCCTTGATTCACGGAACAGATTTGATTCACTAAACAGAATGCGTGTTGCTGGCGCGCTTGCTGGGCCTGGGCTCAAGTTTGTGCATGCTGGGCTTCGCTGTTAGCCCGGCCTGAGCTGATCGGGTTGGTGACCCGACCCGAGCTGATCGGGTCATCCCTATCAGATGTCCCCCCCAGCCGGAGCGAGGTAGGAGCTTCGGTTGTCACGGGGTGGAACCGTAAGGAAGGAAAACCGGGGTCTCCGGTAGGCCGAAGTGTTTATGCGTGACTGAGTCGGTCCGCGCCCCAGGGACTCTGCGGAGCAGTCTGTAGACTCGGAGTCGAACGGAGCCGAAGTGCACGGGGCATTTGTCGAGAAATCGAGTTTCCCAGAAACAAGAAACGCGTTGGGAGTTTATAACAACCTGGCCGAGGTGAAGGTACGCCGGAGCGACTTGTTTGGTCAAAATGAAAGGAACACCGGAGTGTGGTTGTATGGCCGAGGTAAAGAGGACTCCGGAGTGAGTTTTGAATCTTTTTGAGGAAGGGTGAGGCTGATGTGATTGGCGGCGCCATAATGAGAGAGAGAGAGACGTGAAATGACACGCTCTGCGGGTTCCAAGACAGCTGTTCCCCACGCGCCTCGGTAACTGTAAAGCGCGTGAAGAGCACGCACGAATCCTCAGCACTGAATTTGAATAGGCTGCATCAGAGCCGTCGGTTTCTGCATTTATATAAGGAATAACTGCACAGTAACTTTTCATCTTCTCCATTTTTATCATCTGTTATAGAAAGCGGGAAAAAGAGGAACACTGCGATTGTGAGTCATCAAAGATCAAAAATTTCTCAAATCCATCCTTTCGAATTCAAATCAAGTAAGTATGTCATCCTCTTCATCTGCTTCATCTTCTGCTCCCTCTTCGGCCTCGGTCAAATTAGTGGGAGATTCGGATAATCCGTTAGATATCCCCCCTATATCATATATCTTTCCGGAGAAGGATGCGATAAGAACCATAGATAGAGTCGATGGTTTAGAGTGTAATACCAGGACGATATCGTTTTACGAATGCCCGGCGGTTGATCTTGAGGTGTCCTCCATAGGTTTACGGATGTCGCGGGGGCAACTTGAGAGGGAACTCCCATCATTTTATCTTCCTTTCGACCTTGATTATATAATTCCTACCCCCGAGGATAGGGCCTGTTGCCCACCGCAGGGGTTTATGACAGTATATATTGACCCCCTTAGAGTAGGATTGAGGTTGCCGTTGTGGGGCATAGTCGTAGAGTTGTTAAGATACTACGGCATTGCCCTCTGCCAATTAGCGCCGAACGCGGTGAGGCAGTTGGTAGGATTCACGGTAGTCTGTAAGCAGGCCGGGGTAGAGCCAACTGTAGAACTGTTTAGGTTTTTCTACCAGCTTAAGAACTTCGGGAAGTCTAAGGGATGGTACTCTTTTAGTCCCCGAGCCCGCGGAGGGTTCAAGGTTCAAAACCCGAGCAAGGTAGAAGGGTGGAAGGAGAGGTTCATATTTGTTAGGAATAAAATAGCCCTCCCGAAGTGGAGGAGTGACGAGGTGCAGGATTCCGCTCCCGTGGAGAATCCGGGGCCCGAAACGAGGCACGTATTCCTGCAAGTGGGGACTTTCCAAACCCTTTGTTCCGAGGAGGAACTGGAGAAGGCTGGGCTTAGCCCATATTATTCGGGAAATGGAGGTGCCGAAGAGGGTAGGATTTCTCTGTCTTGTTGCTTAAACTGCCATTTTGTGGAGAACTAACCATGAATGTATATGCAGTGGGACGCTTCGGAAAGCAGCCAGCCTCGGGAAGCCCGGAAGCGGCCAAGAAGAAGGGAAAAACCGTGGAAGTACCTTCCCGGGGGAAAATGCCAACTGCTGCGCGGCCGTCGACAGGGTCGGAGGAGAGGATGACGCCGGCGGGGTCTCCTGTATTGTCGAGGAAGAGGCCGGAGCCCACGGGGATGCCACAGGCCCCATCCAAGAAGCCCCGGACTGGGGAGAGCTCGCAGGTAACACCCAAAAACCCGTTCAGTACGCAAACTTACGCGAGGGGTATGACCGAGGTCTAATCCGTGTGCCGTATTGTGTTTAACTTTTCCAGGGAGAGCAGGTGATCCCCGGTATGCTGGGGTTCGACAGCACAGATGCCGAGAAGATTCTTCGGCTGGCCAAAGGGATAATTGAGGTCGGCCTGAAGGGCGAAATAGAGGCCAAGGAAGGGCTAGCTGCGACGGCGCGGGAGCTACGCGCTAAAAATGACAAGCTGTCATATGACTTGACCCAGGCACGCAAGAGGGCTGCCGTGGTTGAGTCCGAGGTCGCGCGTCTGCGCAGCGTAGAAGCAGAAAATCATGGCCTCCGCGGAGAGTTGATGCAGCTGCGGGCAGAGATGGAAGCTAGGGAAGCAGCCGTGGTTGGGGGGCAGGGAGCTCTGCTGAGGAGCTTCGCCGAGAAGCTGTTCAAGACCACAACCTTCCTCGACTTCCAGACGAGGTTTGTGGCAATCGGGGATAAGGCTACCCGAGCCATGGTGCTGGAGGAGGTGAAGGAGGCATACCCGGATGTGGACATTAATCGTCCCGAATTCGGGTATGACCCTGAGGCGGCGGCCGAGGTGGAAAAGGCCTACTACGCCTTTCTGACAGAGCTGCCGGAGTGGCCGTTGGCGAACGCACTCGGGGAGAAAAGACATCTCCTAACTGCCGCAGAAGTCGCGAACTGCGAAGTGGACCAGGACGCTGAATTCCTGGCCTTCTGCAGGGGTGAACTGGTCCCAGCCCCCCAAAACACCGAGCCTCTCCCACCGATGAAAGCCGAGGTCCCCGCTGAAACCGAGGCCGTCGTAGCAGCCGAAGGGGGAAATGCCGAAGTGCCTGAGGGCCATCAAGAAGAGTTGCCCGAGGAAACTGAGGCAATTGAGCGGGAGGTCAGTAGATCCCCGCAAATTTAACTTTGTAAATTTGTAGAAATGATAGGAATGATGTAATTGACCCATTGTACTTTGGCAATGTGAAATATAATTTCCTCTTTGCGGACCCTTGCAATCTGTTCATTTACGTAATCCATTGTCTGTTGTCGAACTGTATTCAACTCTTATATGTTGTAGAGTAATTCTGTTTGATTTTTACCAACTGTCTAGAACACCGCGGAGCTGCACGAGACAATAAAGAAGTTAATGAAATCACTTGAGTGGTTCCGCGGAGAGAAGAACCGTCTGGAAATGCAAGTAGTGCCAAAGCTAAAGAAGCAGATAGCCTCGGCAGAGGAGAAGGTGGTCGAGGCCAATGAGAGGGCCAAAGACTTCGAGATGAAGTATCGAACCACAGCTGCCGAGATGAGCCGCGTTCGCGTTCACCACAAGGAATATGAACGGATTTTATCCGAGTTCGGTCTTCTAACTTTTGAAGAAGTAGAAGAACGAACTGTTGAAATTCAGAGTGACATCGCGGCGTTGATGTCGGGGAGCTCGGTCGAGTCCGCGGAGCTGGTGAGAAAAAGAGAAGTCCTGGAATTGCTGCTTAGCATGTACGAAGGGCTAAAGGGCCGAATCAGGCGGAGGCCCATTGCTGAAGAGTTTATTGCGAGCACAAGCCAGGACCGAAGTACGCAAAAAGCTCCTCGGAAGGAAAAGAAGACTAAAGGCAAGAAAAAACCCTCTGAGCCGAGCAAAGGCATAGTCATCCGAGAGCCAACTCCGGTGACTATAGCTGAAGAGGAGCCCGTGACGATTGCCGAACAGGTAGTCGACGAGCTGACTCAAGAGATTGAGGCGATGGTCCCGGAGGAGTGGGACCCTAAGCAATGGGCTCAAACCCCGAGGTCCACGTCACAACGAGCTAGCAGAGAACGGACCAGGGGTCAAGCTCTTAGGCCAGCGCCTAGAGAAAGTCTTCGGCGAAGTGAACCACAAAGGGAGGACCGAGCTAGAGCCCAAGAGGGTAATAGAGCCGGAGCCCGAGGTCAAAGATCTTCAAGATCCCGGAGGACTCAACACAGACCGGGGAACGGGTCCCAGCGCCGGAGCGCGCAGTATTGGCTCGGGGGCCATAGACAGTAGGTTCATCTGTTGCCTTGTTGTTATTTGTTTTTTTTTTTTGAGTTTTATGTAAAAAACCATTTGTTAGGTAATATTCGAAAAATGATAACTACTGTAATGTGTACAAACTGGTGTAATGAAAGTGGTTCGTCACAAATCATTTTAATCGGTTGTTCGGGAACATAATAGGGAACTTGGTAACTGTTTTAAGTTGGTGTTCGGAAACACAGTATGAACAGGTTACTCCCCGGACAGATCAGGCAGGAGTAATGTCTCAGGCAGGAGTAATGTCTCCCCGGACGGATCAGGCAGGAGTAATGTCTCCCCGGACGGATCAGGCAGGAGAAAACACTTCTCCGATTAATCAGACGAGAAAGTGATACGAGTCCGGAGACTAAATGTGAATCTCCTCGGACGGATCGAGGGACAGTTGTGATGGTCCGGAGACTAACAACGATCATATGTTAGTGTTAGGGTGTCCCCGTAACGTAAAGAAAAAACACAACGAGGTGCATAAACCGAGATGTTTTATTCAGTAATAAGTGCCGGAGCAAACTTCAAAAGTACAAAGGGAAATAATAACTAAAAAAGAAATCAAAGGAAAGATAGTACTTGCGGTGTGGCTTTCACAGATAGAAGCGTCTCAAATTTGTGACGTGCCAACTTCGGGGGATCGGGGTCCCGTTGAGGTGTTCAAGTTGATAAGAGCCGGAGTCGTGCGTGGCAACGACTCGGTAGGGGCCTTCCCATGAAGCATGTAGTTTGCCCTCGGGGGCAGCTTTGCTGGCCGAGTTGAGTCGGAGGACTAAGTCCCCGACATTGAACTGAGTACCTCGGACCCGGAGGTTATAATATTGGGCAGCTCGCTGCTTGCACTTAGCCTGGCGAACGAACGCTTGTTCCCGGCGATTCTCAAGCTCATCCAAATTCGTGCGAAGAGCCTCGTCATTATCATCTGGGACTAGTGTGAGGAGGCGAGGACTCGGCACACTGATCTCAGCGGGGATAACGGCTTCGGAGCCGTAAGTAAGGCTGTAAGGAGTCTCCCCGGTGGAAGTGTGCGGCGTTGTCCGAATAGCCCATAAGACTTGTGGAAGGTTTTCAGCCCAAAGACCTTTGGCATTATCCAGGCGCTTTTTTATTCCCGTGAGAAGGGTCCGGTTGGTGACCTCAACCTGCCCGTTTGCTTGAGGGTGAGCCACCGAAGTGAAAATCTGTTTGATGTGGAACTCTTCACACCATGAGCGGAATGGATCGTTGGCAAACTGTTTACCGTTGTCTCAAATGATAGTACTCGGGATGCCGAAGCGACAAACAATATTGCGCCACACAAACTTTAAAATGTTCTGTCCGGTGATAGCCGTAAGCGGTTCGGCTTCGACCCACTTAGTGAAGTAGTCTACGGCGACAACCAGGAATTTCAACCCTCCCGGAGCGACAGGGAAAGGCCCAACAATATCAATGCCCCATTGGATGAAAGGCCATGCTCCTTGGATTCCGGTGAGCTCGGTCTGTGGCAAATGCTTCACCCTGGAGTGTAGCTGACACTTGCTGCATCTAGTCACTAAGTCGTGAGCATCGTTGAATAGGGTAGGCCAATAGTATCCCCAACGGAGGACTTTTTTTGCTAGAGTTCGGGAACCGATATGGCTTGCACAGGCCCCCTCATGAACCTCTCGCAGAACTTGAGTAGCCTCGGCAGGGGCGAGGCACCGAAGACTCGGTTGTAGGTACGATTGTCGGTATAAAACTCCATCATGAAGGGAGTATTTGGGGGCTTTGAGCACAACTTGCCGAGCTCGTAGCTTGTCAGTGGGTAGAATCCCATCTTGGAGATACTGAATGATCGGAATCATCCAGTTCGGATCACTGTCGGTCAGTACTGAGACTGTAGCCTCACGAATAGCTGGATGGGAAAGGTCTTCAACCTTGATATCCGGAGATATATTAGTTTGGACTGCGGAAGCCAACTTGCTGAGTGTGTCTGCCCTGGAATTTTGGGCACGCGGGATTTTCCGGATAATAACTGTATCAAAAGTTGATATGAATTTGAGTGCTAGAGCGTGGTACCTGACCATTGTTTCTTCTTTGGCGACATAAGTTCCCTGAATTTGCTTAGACACGATCTCGGAGTCCGTAAAGAGCTCTAAGTGATGAACACCTAAAGATTGAGCGAGCCGGAGCCCGGCGAGGACTGCCTCGTATTCTGCTACATTGTTAGTCACCTTAAATTTGAATCGGATGACATATTTGACCTCGACCCCCTCGGGGTCGATGAGAAGCAGCCCAGCACCACTTCCTCGGACTGTGGATGCTCCATCTACAAATAGTTGCCACATCCGTGGCGGAGGGGTGGGTGTGACGCGGTGTGGTGCATCATTGTCTGCGGAGGACTCATGATTTTCTGCCGGGGTTTCGGCCAGGAAGTCAGCAAGTGCTTGACCTTTAATTGCTCGGCGAGGGAGGAACTGGATATCATACTCACCTAACTCAATTGCCCACTTAGCAAGGCGTCCGGACACCTCGGGTTTCACAAGGATCTGGCGTATAGGGTGATTGGTTAGGACCCGTATTTCACGCCCCTGGAAGTATGGCCGAAGACGCCGAGCTGCCATAACAAGAGCCAAAGCGGTTTTTTCAAGTTCTGAATATCGCGTCTCGGCCCCATGGAGCACCCGGCTTGCAAAATAAACGGGATGTTGAACCCCCTCTACTTCGCGCACAAGAGCGGCGCTGACAGCTTCTTCGGCGGATGCCAGATACAAGTATAGTGGCTCTCCGGGGAGAGGAACTGACAAAGTAGGCAGCTGCTGTATATGCAGTTTCAAAGCTTCAAAAGCCTCGGTGCACTCTGGAGTCCACTCAAAGGACTTCGCTTGCCTCAGGATCTTGAAGAATGGGAGCTGACGCTCCGCTGCTTTCGATAAGAATCTGTTTAAAGCCGCTAGGCCACCTGTAAGGCGTTGAACTTCCCTGAATGTTTTTGGGAGCTGCAAATCTAATATATCACGGAGTTTAGCTGGATTGGCTTGCAAGCCGTTTTGTGAAACCACGTATCCGAGGAACTTCCCGGAGCCAACACCGAAAGTGCATTTTGCCGGATTGAGTCGCAAGTTATAACGCCGCAGGGTGCGCAATGTTTCGGTGATATCCTGCACACATGAAGGATGGGAGGAGCTTTTAATGACCAAGTCATCGACGTAAACCTCAACATTGCGACCTATCTGGTCATGGAAGACAAAGTCCATTAGGCGCTGATAGGTGGCCCCAGCATTCTTGAGCCCGAAGGGCAATTTCTTGAAAGCATAGCATCCAAAGGCAGTGATAAACGCTGTTTTGATAGCATCCTGTGGATTCATAAAGATCTGATGATAGCCTTTGTACAGGTCCAAGAAACAAAGTACCGCGTACCCCGTAATGGCTTCGGCCTTTTGATCGATGGAGGGCAGAGGATAGCAGTCCTTGGGACAGTGTTTATTAAGATCGGAAAAATCGACACACATTCGCCATGCCCCACTGCTTTTTGTTACCATTACTGGATTGGACAACCAGGAGGGGTAGAATACCTCGAACAAGATGTCCGCATCTAGGAGTTGTTTCACCTCAATTCGAATGGCTTCATTTCGCTCTGGAGCGAATTTCCTCTGCTTCTGTTGGATTGGCTTGACACTAGGATCAATATTCAGCTTGTGGGTAATCACCTCGGGAGAGACTCCGGGCATGTCTAGAGGAGACCATGCGAAAACATCGGAATATTCTCGCAGGGTCTGGATAATGGCCTGATGTAGCCATGGCACGTCCACAGCCCCTACTGTTACTGTCTGCTCCGGCTTAGACGGATCTAGCGGGATTTGTGCAGTGGCATCCCCCAACGGGGTACGGTCCCGAGGTTCCAGAACCTGTGATGTTACCTGAAGCTGCTGTTTGGGAGAAACCTTAGCAGTCTTCTTGAGCGCCACATACATGCACTCCTTTGAGACCCGTTGACTGCCACGGATGGTCACTTCACCATGCGAAGTGGGAAACTTTAGAGCGAGGTGATACGTGGAGCATATGGCTTTTGCCGGGGTGAGCCAATCTCGGCCCAATATCATATTATATGGTGAAGGAGAATTCACCACATAAAAGTCCACAAAGATAGTTTTTATCTTCGGATAAGTCCCCAAAGATGCTGGGAGAGTAATGATACCTTCCGGCCGGACTTCACCCTGGGTGAATGTCTGTAATGGCCCGGGGGCCGGTCGAAGTTGTTCTCGGGAGATCCCCATCCTCTCAAAACAATCCGCAAAGATGATGCTTACCGCAGCACCATTGTCCACGAAGACCCGCCGTATTGTTATATTGGCTACAGTCATGTCAATGACAATAGCGTCAGTGTGGGGTGTTATCTCCGGAACCGGATCCCTATCCGTGAAGCTGATAGTCTCGGACTGATGGAGGCGTTTGTGTCGCGGCTCCTCGGGAGGAGGACGTCGAGCCTCTGCCTTCAAGGCATGTCGTGAAGCACCGGTGGGTAAGGCTCCGTATATCACGTTTATCACGTGGGGAGGTGCATTGTCCCCGGGTTCTCCCGGAGGAGGAGGTGGAAGTGGGTGACGTGACGGCTGGCGATTGCCAGAATCTTGTCGCGCGTAGTTACTGGGCCCCTGCCGATTATTCTGCCAATGTGGCCGATTTTGTTGATTATCTCGATCATGGTAACCTCCGCGGTGATGAGACGAGCCCCCATTGTGGTTTGCCCGAGGTTGGTCCCCGGTTCGCGCAACGTATTGCCGCAGAAACCCTTTCTTGAGGCATTCCTCAATCTCCTTGCCGAGTTCTCGGCATTCCTCTGTCTCATGTCCGTGATCTCGGTGGTATGCGCACCACTTTCCACGGTTCCTCTTTTCAGGAGGCGCTGTCATCCGCGGACAAGGCCGGAAGTCGTTTTTGTGGAGTGAAAGAATTTCAGCCCGTGACTTCGTCAGCGGAGTCAATTGCGGAATTGCACTTCGGGATTCTGAATGCCCCGGTGTCAAGCGTGAAAATGCACTAGTTCGCGTACTAGGTCCAGTTTGCGCCTTGTCGGCCTGTCGCTTGATTGCGTGCTTCTCACGTTTCTGCCGTGTCTGTTCCTCGGCCTTAGCAAATTTGCACACTGTTTTGAACAGTGCTCGAGTTGTGACCGGGGTGTTCCGAGCTAACTCGGTGTGGAGAGCTCCAGGGCGGAGTCCATTCATGAAGGCGTTGATGGCTACATCGTCAGGGCAATTTCCCACCTTGAGACTTACCGCTGTGAAACGGTCCAGAAATTGTGTAACGGTTTCGCCGTCCCGTTGTTCCATACTCATAATGTCGGCCAGAGTGGTCATGGGCTTCGCTCGAGCTTCGAACCTTGCCCAGAAATGCTCGGCGAGTTCTCTGAATGAGGATATGCTGTCTCTCGGGAGGGAATCAAACCAAACCCGAGCTTCATCCTGTAAGTACTCCGGGAAAATCCTACAGTACTGAAGAGATGTGATGTTATCATGACTAAGCATACTGTGCCTAAAAGCACCAAGAAAATTGGCCGGGTCTCCCGTGCCGTTGTAAGGTGATATAGCTGGCCGTTTGAACCCTTCGGGAAGGGTAATGGCCATGATTTTGGAGGAGAACGGCGTGATAATTTCTCCGTTAGCATCAAGGCCTAGGATTCTGTCAAGTTCAACGTTGCGTTGAACCCGCTCATACTCTTGGAGGTCCTGAGCATGAGAGTCAGCATAGCGAGCTTTTTTAGCCGCACTAAGTGGACGACGGCGATCCACATCAGCTGGTTCTTCATTACGAGGTCGTGATCCGTTTGAACTCCCAAGGTCCTCGGAAGAACCAGGTCGTTCCCGTCGTCGATCCTGACGCCCGCGATAGCCCGGTGCTGGCTGTCCGTGCGGGCGAGGTGGAGGTACGCCGGGATTATCGTTATGGCTAACAGGTTCCGCGGCAGGTCTCGCTGGTCGTAGGCGATTGACTGCCCAATCTTGTAGGACATGCGCATGCTCCTGTAAGAAATCTTGGAGCAGTTCTGGTGTGATTTGAATGTTCACCGGTGGCTGAGCAACAGCAATATTAGGGCCTTGCTGATCTTGAGGGGGTGGAGGGTTTTGATTACCCTGATGATTGGATGCACTCGTTTCCGGCAATGGCCTCGGCGGTGCAACTTGATCCACGGGTGGATCCTGATCGGAATGGTCTCCACGACGGGCTTGATTCAAACGAGTTGTCACCATGATTCTTGGATGCAATGCAAACGTAAAAACTGCCTTGTCGTTCCCACAGACGGCGCCAATTTGATAATGCACAACCCGGTATCCGCACAATTTAAACGGTAATTTATGTAAAAAATATAAGAACACACAAGAATTACGTGGTTCGATCCGGAGATCTACGTCCACGGGCAAAAAACGGCAACCGCCGAGGTGTTTTTCTTTATTAGAACACGGAGTTTACAGTACGTATTACAGAAGGCAAAGTGCGAACCCTAATTCAGAGTCCTTTTCACCTATTTATACTACTAAACCAAAACCCTAACTAAATCCCTATAATCTTGCCCACCAAATCTGCATGGCAGTTGGGACAAGATCATGGCCTTGATTCACGGAACAGATTTGATTCACTAAACAGAATGCGTGTTGCTGGCGCGCTTGCTGGGCCTGGGCTCAAGTTTGTGCATGCTGGGCTTCGCTGTTAGCCCGGCCTGAGCTGATCGGGTTGGTGACCCGACCCGAGCTGATCGGGTCATCCCTATCAGATATATAATTTGAGAATGTAACCTAAAAAATGATGCAGCTTTCAAAATAATAATACTGCTTTAATTAGTTGCTAATTACTTCCTCCGTCCTGAATGAACTTACACAGGGGCTCGGCCACAGAAATTAAGAAAAGTTATTTTTTGAGGATTTTGTTGACTTTTCAAAGATGGATTAAGTGTGGAGATTGTGTTATAAATTTCCTTATTAGGAAGTGTGCAAGTTTGCTTGAGGTGACCGAATTCGAAAAGTGTACAAGTTCATTCGGGACGGAGGGAGTACATCTTACAAGTTACAAACTTACAATTACAAATTGGTTACTTAAATTATAATCTAACTAAGGAGAAAATTACATAAATAATCAATAATTATTCAATCACAACTTCAATTCTCCAAAATTATAACTTATTTATTTACCCGTTACAACTTCTAATTATTAAAAATAGTCATGTTTCTTATATTATATTTAATTATTAATTTTTATTCCGCTTTTGACTCTATTACTACCGTTATTTAAATTTCATCATTAGAGATACTTTTCACAACTCTTCTATATTACTATACTAGCAATGCGCACGTGCGTTGCATCTGGTTACAATATTATTAAATAAAAAAATTAATTTGAACGTAAAATAATTATACATTGTGATCATCGGTAATATATATACACAACTTCGCAGATTGTTCAATGTAATAAAAAAATTAATCCATTGAACAAGCATAATTTTGAATTGACTAAAAACTAAAAGAATAAAAGAAGAGAAATAGAAAAGTTAAATAACCCTAGTCTTAACAAAATAAGTTACAATAATTAAAGTTAAAAGATTCAAAAAAAAAACAAAATGCCATGTAGAAATATTCAGTCTTACAATTTTTTCTATTATATATGTAAAATTTGATTTATTCTAATTATTGTGTACTTCTTATTATACGGCCATCAAAAATATATCTTGAATAAAGTTATATGATGATTGAAAAACTATGTATGTAATAATGAGGCACATATTTTGATGTTTTGCACCAAATCACAGGCATTTGAAGAAAAATACATGCTTAATTACATCATCCACCGACACCCATAAGTTTATTATTTGTTATATACACACACAAAATATTAATCCTAACGTATTTTCTCTATAATTTCTCTAATAAATAATTTCAATTTCAACATACATTTGCACATGAAATTCTTTACATATTTTAATATGAGAAAAAACTTCCAGCAAATTAGTATCAAGGTCCAACATGCAACTTCTGTTATGAAAATTCTTTTCTAATTCTTTTTTTATTATTAAGTATTATCCTCTTTAATATAAATTTCTTATCAATTTAATATTGCTTATTTCAATTTCCTTAATTATTTTCTCAATTCAACGTCAACTTTTAAAAATTATGTATGAATTAAAATAAAAATCATACTATAGTATAATTACAAACAAATATTTTTTTTATGGAAGGTTGACGATATACATAGTGGCTCTCCCTTCTCTCTACCTTTCTCTCTCTAGAATCCTGAAACCATAATTTTCCGCCGCCTAGATCTGCAACCCCTTTCACAACCTTTCTCCGATGGCGACGACGAGCCACCCTCTCGCGTCCGCCATCGAGGGAGGAGAGTTTCCTGTTCTTTCTTCTAAAGTTCCTGTTCCGGCTGGTAACCACTGAATCTGCCAGATCCGTCACTTATGCCAGCTTCCTTTTTAAGTATCGCTCAAGGAAAATCTGTTGCTCAGAGGTTGGAAGGCAGATCCACAAAGAAGCTTTTCGATCCATGCTTGGCGGAGGGATTTGGATCTACTGGAATTTATCGTGGTACTCCGATCGTCCAGTTTACGGAGTCAAAGACTGATCAGCTTGCCATGCAGTGTAAGTATATGTTGATTGGTAAATCTCTCTAGTTTTGGGTTTATTGGCCCTGTCTTTATAGGTGCTATAAATATCAAATATATTATGCTGAAATTTAGTAATGAAGATGATTTTCAAAGGTTTTGGGCGAAACAGATTGTGCATGTTGGGGGGTTTTCCGATGAGGGTTTTAAATGGACAAAAGAATTTGATACTAAAATTGAATCTGCTATAGTGCCAATTTGGATCTCTTTGCCTGAATTGCCAAATCATTTATTTGATAAAAAAGCTTTGTATCGTATTGCTTCACTGATTGGCCAGCCTCTTCGTATTGATGAGGCTACGACTGACAGGACTCGGCCCAGTGTGGCTAGGATTTGTGTGGAACTGGACCTTTCTAAGCCACGTGCTGAAGAGATTTTTATAGGATGTGGTGATTCCTTGATAACATAGAAAGTTGTCTTTGATAGAGTCCCTAGTTATTGTTATTCTTGTAAACATCTTGGGCATGTTGCTAGTGAATGTTTCAATGATGATTATATAAAAAAAAAAAAAAAAAAAAAAAAAAAAAAAAAAAAAAAAAAACTGGCTGAAAAAGCTAATTTTAAAAAAACATTTCAAGAAAAAAAACTTGAGAAACATTGGGTCCCAAAAGAAGTGCATATAGTAAATTCCCATCCCAATGATGTCCCTAGGACAGATGAGCAGAATCTGGAAGGGCAGATTCATGCTGAGGTTGGGGTGGATGAAGGTGACCCGGGTGCTAATGAGGAAGTGATTTCCAGGGTGGACAAAGGAAAAGGTGTTGCCAACACCCCTGAGACCTCTCTGAAATTTACTCCCTCTAATTCAAACAATGACATTGCTTTGAATGATAAAGGAAGAAATAGGGAAAGGATTGAGGGATCTAAGGTTGTTATGTATGATCCTTTAGAGGATTTCCCATGAGAATTCTTTTTTTCTAAATTTGATGTTCATGTTGATGATGACACTGCTGTTTTTGAAGATGGCTTGAATAATGATGATGATGAAACTAACTCTTTTGTGCAAATATCCTCTTTACATGAGTTGATGGATGATGAGGAAGAGTTGGAAAGGGGTAATGTTTCATGGGGAGAAGATATGACAACAGGAATAAGGAGGAGGAATGGTAAGAAAAGGAATAAAAAGAAGAAGAAAAAAGGCCCTATCCCACTTGTGATGCAAACAAGAAGACGGACTATCTTCACAAAAGGTAACTCTGATCATATTAAATGATTATTTTAAGCTGGAATGTTAGAGGGCTAGGTAACACCAAAACTAGGAACTATTTAAAAAATTTAATAAAGAAAAACAAACCTGATGTGTGTGTTATTTTGGAAATTAAAAGTGCTGTTATTGATCCATTCCTTGTCCATACTTTGGGTTTTCAACATGTGATTGCTAACACTAATGGTAAAATTTGGATTTTGTGGAATGATCCCATTGTGGTTAATGTGTTGTTCACATCTGATCAATTTATTGATGCTGAAGTGACTAATTCTGTGTTGGGGTGTAAGATTTTTTGTTCATTTGTGTGTGCTTTGTGCTCTAGAAAAGGTAGATTGGACTTGTGGAATGATATTAGGAGCTGCTCTCATGCTAGTGACCCTTGGGTTGTTTGTGGTGACTTTAATACTATAAGTACATCTGAAGAAAAAGGGAGAGGGGGCTCTTAAATTGAAGTCCACAGATGATTTTAATAGTATGATATGTGACTGTGCATTAGAAGATGCTGGATTTTCTGGTCTTCCCTATACATGGCATGCCAACCATGTCTTCGAGAGATTGGATAGGGCATTAGTATCTTCTAGCTTGTTGGATCTTTTTAATAAACTGTAAGTTAAACATCTTGTGAAGGGGTCATCTGACCACTGTCCTTTGCTTATTAACTTATATTCTGATCAGTTTACCTCCAAACCTTCATTTAGATTTTTGCATGCTTGGACTAAACATCACTCTTTTCTGAAAACAGTTGAGGACTCTTGGAGTTCTCCTGTTGATCAGAGAGGTATGATTAAAGTTCAACAAAAGCTCTTTAGACTTAAGAATAGTCTAAAGAGTTGGAATAAAAATATTTTTGGGAATATCTTTGATAGAGTCCAGCAAGCAAAGCAATCTCTGATCTCTCAAGAGAAGGCCTATTTATTGGACCCTACGGATACCCAATTGATATCTCTTAAGCAAAAGCAAGCTGAGCTAACACTTGCTTTGGCTATGGAGGAGTCTTATTGGAGACAGAAATCAACCTGCAAATGGTTGAAGGAAGGGGAGAAAAATACAGCTTATTTCCATGCATTAGTTAAAAAGAAACGTTTCAAAAATAGAATAAATGAGATAGAGGTTGAAGGGGCTTTAATTAAAGAACCGGACATGATTTGCAAAACTGCATGTGATTTTTTCAAAGGTATGCTTACTTTTGAGGGTGTGGATTTGGAAAATGCTCTTCTGAGGGTGTGGACATGATTTGCAAAACTGCATGTGATTTTTGCAAAGGTATGCTTACTTCTGAGGGTGTGGATTTGGAAAATGCTCTTTTTAGTACTATCAAACCCTTGGTTAAACATGATGATGCTATTAGATTATGCAGTATGCCTACTAAAAAAGAGTTCTATGATGTTGTTCATTCTATTGATAAGGATAGTATGGCAGGACCAGATGGCTTTTCTGCCTATTTTTATCAAATTTGTTGGGATATTGTTAAAGGTGATTTGTTGGAAGCTGCTAGAGAATTTTTCTTGGGAATTCCAATGCCTCGCAGCTTTACATGCACATCTATAGCTCTTATTCCTAAGAAAAATAAACCAATTGGGTGGGCAGATTTTAGACCTATCAGTCTTTGTAATGTGGTTAATAAAATTTTAACTAAGATGGTGAATAATAGGTTGTCCTCTCTCCTTCCTACATTAATCCCTCTGCTCAAAATGGGCTTGTTCCAACAAGGGATATTGCGGATAATATCATTCTTGCTCAAGAAATGATACATGATCTTAACACTAAGAGCAAAAAGGTAAAATGGTCCTTAAAATTGATCTGCGGAAAGCTTATGATAGAATTGAGTGGTCGGTCCTCTTCAAAATTCTAAGGTTGCTTGGTTTTCCAGAATTGTTTATTGCTTATATTGCTATTCCATCAATAGTTCTTGGTTCTCCCTGCTTATCAATGGTTCTCTTTCTGGTTCATAATATTATAGTCCAATTCACAATAAACATCAATTATAGCACAACTAATTAACCAACAAATAATCCATTTATTCACATCAAATATCTCATTATAATATATGTGATATGGATGTTAAATCGAAGATCGTTAAAAAATATATGATTTGGTATATTATGCATGAAAGTCGGATTAAAAATGAAAAAAATTATTTATGTTTAAAAAATAAATAAAAGAAAGTTATGAACTTACCAAAAAAAAAAATATATATATATCAATTATATGGTATAAAAATTTTGGAGGGAAAGTTAGAATGACATTAACACCCTCCATTTTACTTTTATATATACTAGTAGTTACCCCGTGCGATGCACGGGAAAGAGTTTAAATTAATATTTTTTATATACAAAAATATCATTTAATTTAGTGCTAAAAGTGTAACATGTTGGAATTTGAATGTGTAGCTTTTGTGTGTGCGTGTGTTCTTGTTAGGAATGTTTTAATTGTCATTTTTACTCTCATAAATATATCCTCAATAACAAACATAATAACATCAAAGTTCATCATAAATAAACAACAGGAATTCAAAAAATTCGAAATTAGTAGGTTTTATTAAAAAAAAAAACATCATGCAAAAATACAAAAGGTTTAGTATCAACATATTATAATAAAAAATTACTGGAAAAAACTAATATAGATCATTCAAGTTTCTAAAAAGACATAAATGTTAACGAATTTTGAAATACTTATTTATACACGAACCTGTAGTAGCTTTCCCATAAAATATCAAAATCTTCAATTATTCTTGATTCGTAACTCTAAAAATAACTAAGAATATACCACGATAGAAGATAGGCTTACTAAAGAGCAATCCTAACCTGATTACGAAAATATCAAGTTGTATCATCAATTAGTATATATCGTCAATTCCAGTAGTATCACAAACTCCCACTTTTGAAAATATAGTCTTGAAAATATTGAAAATAACATCGGAAAAGAAAGAAAAAGTCGGTATACAATTTTCCCCATTAGGAACTATTATAGAAATTAATAAGAATCTATCAAGAAAATGTTTGCCATTTGAAACTTTTGCAGAAAAGCAAGAGAATATAATCTACAAATTGTTCCTCGGTGGGGACTTTGCAAAAGGATCCACCAAAATCTACATCATAAACCAAGAAATATTTTTTTAATTATCCTCATAGAAGAAAGTAATTGCTTGCAAGATCTTCAATTCCTAAAACTCATACATGAACTATAAATGTGAAGCAAATCAGGGTATTGCTAATACTTATATAGTGGAGAATAGATTTCTCCCTAGCAATAATCAACCAAAAAAAAAAAAAAAAATTAAGAAGTAGGTAGTCAACGTGGGGAACTTCCATAAGAATTTTTTTTTCTCCATAAACTAATTAATTAATGTAGTACTACCTCTATTTTTTTTAGTTGTCATTCTAACTAATTTATTTTGTTTGTAAATAGTTGTCATTCTAGCGATGCACGGGCTATTTTTTAAAAAAGTAAATCAATATTAACATGAACAATACTTTTTATTGAAAACACATTTTTATTTAATATATAACAGAAAAGGAAATGGTTAAAAAAATTTACAAAGAAAACTTTTGTGTTCTTTTGCAGTGTTATTCATTCATTGCCTCTTACTCCGGAAAATCAGTAATTTCCACTAATAAAAACACATTCTAATTTTTTCACGAATTTCTTACTCGTATCTTGTTCCAGTTCTTTTTTGTTTAATTTTTATTTTATTTTTATATCTTGTCTCTATCAAAACATTAATATTAAATTATGATAAATTTTGAATAGACAACACTGATTGGTAATAATAAATAAAGCGAACATACATAATCCAGAATCCGATATCAGTTAATAGAATTGAGAAACAAATAATCTTAAGGATTATTCTTATATAAAGTATTTTATTAGTTTACGTACAAAACATCTTCTATTAGAAACAAACATAATTTTCTTTTAAGGATTATTCTTTTATAAAATATTTTATTAGTTTACCTACAAAATATCCTCTATTAGAAATAAATTTTAAGAAAGACATAGAAAATACAATTTTATTTAGGATGAATTGAATCTTCATAGTCCATATGATGAGCTCATTCATATAAATAGAGTTGGATTTGGATTTAGAATTTTAAAAGACATAGATGACTTCAAATCTTTCAATTTTTTTATCCAATAATCACCTATATCCATAAGATGAGCTCATTAACATAAATAAAGTTGGATTTTAATTTAGAAAATTAATGGACTAAACTAATAAAATACTTTATATAAGAAATAATCATTAAGAAAATATATTCTTTTCTCAATCTTATTAAATTCTATTGCAATTATGGATTGTATATCTTGGTTGTTTGTTTATTATTATTAATCAGTATGATCTATTCCAAAATTTATTATAATTTAATATTAAGATTTTGGAAGAGAGATGAGAGAAGAAATAAAACGGATAAAATACTTTACAGATAAACTAATTTTGAGAAAAAATAATATTGTACTGTGGAAAAAAACGGATAAAATACTTTACAGATAAAATAATTTTGGCAAAAAATAATATTGTACTGTGGGAAAAAACTAAAAAAAACTGATTTTGTGGAATAAGAGGCGAGGAAGGAATCAAAAATATATTTAGGGTGTTTTTTTAGGTGGAGTGTGTTTGCTGACCGAACACATCATGGTTATCTCTATAAGAAAACTCACTGGTGGTTCCATATTATTATTGATATACAATAATTTATATATAGTTTGATACATTGATTTTTACAATTTAGAAATTCTTGACCTTTTTATGGGAGTATAGAAAATCAGAAATCATATCTGAAAGATTTGGAAAATCAGAAATCATATCTGAAAGATTTGGAATGATCTGGACATTCTATTATCAGATATCTTCAATTAAAGATTACATATTATTGTATATTGTGTTTGGTTCAGTTCAATTTAGTTTAGTTTAGTTTAGTTTAGTTTAGTTTAGGGTTTAGTTTAGTTTAGTTTAGTTTAAAATTGATAAAATCACATCTATTTTTTGGTAAAGCTATGGTAATTCATATATTAATATACACATCATAATTATAAATTTATATTAAAATAAAAATCCGGTCTATAATGAGTATTGATTTCGCTAATCATTCCAATTATGTGATAGTTCTAAATTTATATGTGATATCATTTTATAGTTGTTATCAACTAATCAGTATATTAAATTTATTTTGTTTATAAGATAATATTTTGGAATTTTTTCTGCAATAGTTCTGATAGTTTTTTAAATGAGATATTTATTCTTAAAAGTCTTGCGTATAGTAAACGTTTTCGACTGAGTTTTATCAAAGTTTAATTGTAAACATATTGTAATGACAAAAATGAAATACTGCCATAAAATTAGAATTTCAATTGAAGTTGATACATGAACAGAAATTAAAAAACTGAATTCTGCTACAATTAAATCAAAATTAGTCTTTAATCTCAGCTGATCGTCGAATGAGTTGATTGTCTCAAATCTTTTGCCAATATTTTGAACGGATTGAGACTATACATGTTATAAACAAAATGTAAAGTTTAGCACAATATATGGAAAATAATATAAATAATTCACATAACAGAAATTAAAAATATAGGTTGAATTTTTATATGATTACAGATTACCGTAAAAAACGATGATGGTATATAGATTTGAATTCTGCAATCATCAAACTTGTTTTCGCCATAATCAAGATTCAGTGTTGCTGGTATTTTCTTATCTTGATTTGCATGTAGTACTTTTGGAGCATTCATTGTGAAGTACCTATCAAAGTTGACCCATAATAATCAAGGAATGAAGGAATTATACAAATTTGCAGTAAAAAATGTAAATTGCAAAATGAACTATCAAAGTTGACACATAATAATCAAGGAATGAAGGAATTATAGAAATTTGCAGTAAAAATTGTAAATTGCGAAATGAATAAAAAATAGAAATACCAGCTGCAAAAGTGATTCTCATTTACTGAAGACTTTATGTATTTATAGGAGCAATAATGTTATTGGATATTTTTTTTTTTTTTAAATTCGAATTTCAAAATTTTAAAAAATGTGCAACAAATTCTGTTATACATATATGTACAGATTTGTTATTGCTGAATTTTAGACGGAAAAAATATTCGAAAATTTGAATCCCGCTAATATCATTGGATTTTTCAAATTTCAAAATTCAAATTCACATCTATTTATGGTAACTATTAAAATGGGCGGAAAAAAGTTTCAACTTACTAATTTCGGATAACTTGGCTTATTATATATATATATAGATTTTTAGGGAGGGATACATAACTTCCACACAAAAAAAATGTGATTTGATTTAATTTTTACCAAATTAGCTAGTTAAGGAAACCGTTTCCTAATTTATCGGAGTAAAAACGGGTAGGTAAGTGGGCCAGCCATAAATTGAAATTAACAGTCAAATAAATAAAATAATTTTTTATTTCCCAAATAAGTATATAAGTTGAGGGGAGGAGAGAGGGGGATGAAATGATTTATTTTCAGGTATAAAAATAAAACATTTTTTAGATAGTTGGAATATAGGGTTTGTATTAGTATTTTTCACCCTAATTTTATGCGATAAAATAAATTTGTAGATTCATTTGCATAGTAATTTCGATAAAAGAAATAGCTGATTTATTTATGTATTGTAACATAAATAATATTGGTAAAGATTCATTCTAAAATATTATGGTTAAAGATTGATTTGTATCTTAGGATTTGATAATTTTGTAAAGTAAATCTGGATACAACTAATTATTACTTATATTTAGGGACAAAAAAACTCATTCCAATAAATTGAGCAACAACTTCCCTAATTTTGCGAAAACATTACCATTACATATATATGTACCAGATTCGGAGATATTTTAGGCATATATTGTGTTCTTTTTTTAATTAAAAAAATATTTTTTATTACCATATATACTAAGCAGTTTGGGCGGGAAAAACACTATTTTCTAATTGTAGTATAAATCCATTTTGTTTATATATATATATATACATATATATACATATATATATATATACATATATATACATATATATATATATATATAGACTAGATGTCCATCCGTGCGATGCACGGGATGAATACTTTTTCTATAATAATAATAATAACAACAATACTAATAAATTACAATCTATATATTATTTGAGAATATAAAATCGAGAGTTGATTTTTTTTGTCCAATTATCTTTCTTCTTCCTTACATATGTTTTCCAACATGTGATTTTTTTAATATCTAATATCTTCTATTATGATAACAAATCGAAACTACTGGTTAAACTTTTATTAATTTTGACTATTCAATTCTCTATATTTTTTACTTTATATGCATTTCATTATCACAAATTGAAACTACCAATTATATTTTCATAAATTTTGTGAATTCCATTATTTAAATGCATGATCTGATGATGCTGAGTATTTTAAGTAAATTTTTAAATACAGACTTAGTTTAGTTTAGTTTAATTCAGTTCAGTTCAGTTCAGTTCAGTTCAGTTCAGTTCAGTTCAGTTCAGTTCAATTCAGTTCAGTTTAGTTTAGTTAAGTTTTCAGTTCAGTTCAGTTTAGTTTAGTTTCAGTTCAGTTTAGTTTAGTTTAGTTTCAGTTCAGTTCAGTTTAGTTTAGTTTCAGTTCAGTTCAGTTTAGTTTAGTTTCAGTTCAGTTTAGTTTAGTTTAGTTTAGTTTAGTTTTAGTTTAGTTTAGTTTAGTAGTGAATGACACAAGTTGTAATAATTACATATAAGGACTAAAAAATGTCAATTATTTTGAATTATTATCGTTTGAAAGCCACATCTATATCTATATCTATATAATAACAAAATCCACCCAAAATAGTAACTTAAGAATTTTCCCGCCCAAATTCCTATTGCTATTTCTGTAAAATATTATTTTTGGTATAAAATATTTTATTTGGAGATAAATCTACGTACATTCTAAGATATATTTAGGCACAATCATCACAAATCAATAGCAAGGAGGGTGTTTGCAAGTACTTTTCTCAAGTGTTTTTAAGCTTATATAGCTTGGAAAAGTTATTTTGGAGTGTTTGGAAAAACTATTTCAGCTTTAATAAAAGTTATTTCAGGCCAAAAGATAAAAGTAAAAAAAGTTGTTTTTTTCAACTTGTTGGTATTTTGGTAAATAAATTGATGTTTTTTTCTCTCATTAATAATCTACAAGTTGCTTAATCATCAAACACTCCACCTTTTTTATTTGAGCAAAATTATTTTTATTCTCAAACACTATCTACTTTTGATTTTAAGTAATTTTACCTCAATGTCTATTTTTAATCACTTCTTCAAAAGTTAAGCAAAGGAAAACACTACCTAAGTCCCCCACAATTAGCTTAATTTGTCCAAGTTTATAAAAGGAGACACCCGCGCAACCTTCCAAAAAAAAAAAAAGAAAAAAGGCACACTTATCTCACAGAATATGTGCCGCATAATCAATTTATTTTTCATTGAAATCGACATAAATCAAACCGTTGATTCAGCCAAATTTTGTGTCCACTTCCAAATTTTATTTGCTGTGAAGATTAAGAGATCCAAAGTAACTCAGGCAGAAGGGATGCGACATCACCACCCACCAGAGTAACACAGAGAGGCCGACATTGTGAGAGAGAGTCTGACCGAAATTGTATGAGCGAAATCAATTATCTAGAATCTAAAATGGGGGGAGGGGGTGGGATGGGAGTAACTTTGTCGGCAAAAGCAAAATTACTATTTTTTTTTTCTAAAATCCTATGTATTATGTTTGGAGTACCTATTATTCTTCAATTTAATTGTATGTCACTTAATATGTCCTATAATTTTTATAGTATCAATTATGCATACAAAAAATTATGGTCAAATATATTCTAATCTAGAAAGAGAAAATAAATAAAGAAAGAAAAGAAATTAAAACCAAAAAATAGATTTAGTACGATTTTATCAAATAAACCTCTAATAGTCTTTTTTATATTTAATGTTACTTTGAATTTTGCTTCATCTTTTTTATTAATTATTTTTCTTATTAATTTTTATAATCATATAAAAATATAAAAATTGAATTATTTAGTAAAAAAATTATAATTTCAACATTTAATTTTTTATCAAAAAAATTATCTATTTTTTTGAATTTTTTTTTTCCATTCATAATGTTATTTTCCTGTATAATAAATTAAATTAGTCATCTATTATTATCGATCTATAGTTTGACACCATATTGCATAAACAAATTAAATTAAATTAAAGACAAATATGTTTTTTGTTGGTTGATTATGTGAGTTAATTATTAGTGTGTTGTGCTACAAATAAAAATTCATAAAATCAGAATGTAGTGTTATTGGTACTCATTAAAAGCTTTTGAAAATTTATTTAACATTATATTTGAAAAAAAAATATATAGATATTTTGGATAAATATAAACGTTTATCATAAAATTATAAATATATATATACACTCATCCTTTATACAAGATGATCAACATTACCAACTCCATACAAGGATGATAGAGATATTCATATATTAAGAAAAATAAATATGAATATTCTATAACTTACTCAAATTTATATATTTTTAATCTTTAATACTTTTCATTGACTATTTTTGCATTAACATATACTTTTTCCGCTCTTATTATATATTGATTATAATATTTTATTATATTAAAAATATATAAACATATAAAATTTTTATTATTTATTCATTTACATTTACAAACCGTGCATCGCACGGGAATACTACTAGTATATTAAATAACATAATATTAGTATAAGAAGCCACAAACATATTAGTTACTTAAATATATGAGCAGTAAACTATATTATCATGTCATATTCAAATAAAAAATAATTGACTTATTATTTTCTTACATAACATAAATTTTCTTTTCACAAAATATAAAAAAAAAAGTAATAAGCAAACTAAATTAATTAATAAATCACTTTAATAAAATGTTTAAGTTTTTTTCTATTGTAAAGTGTAAACTTAATAAATATAGATTTTCTTATGAATTTTTTAAAACCAAATTCTTTAAACTATCCAAAAATTATTAAGATAAAAAAGGTTAGCTTAATTAAATTAAATAATTTTAATCTTCTAATAAAAAATTAATAAGGTAAAAAAAAATTATTTTTGGAATTATATCATATTTTAATTTTATATAAAAATGTTTAGAAATCAAAATATATTATTATCATCCTAAAAAGGTATTTTACACTTAAAGAATAAATATTTTAATTATAATATATGCATTATGAATGTTAAATCGAAGATCATTAAAAGATGAATAATTCGATATATTTCTTATAGAAAACAGAGTTGAAACGAAAAATTTATAAGACCTTAATATTTCATTAGGGAAAAGAAAAAAAATAAAGAATTGATAAAAAGGGGAAATAAAATTGATTGGAGGAGGAACCACAAAATAAGGTGGATGAGACATGTGTTTTCCCCTATTTTCTTACAACTTTTTTTTAGTATTAAAGGTAGATATGAAATCTAAATCATAACTTATAAATATTTGTACCAATTCTTTGCGAAATTCATGACAGTATTAATTTCAAATTTAACATATCTAATGAGATGATTTGATTCCTTAAACTCGATTATTTGGAGATTTTTAGTTTTTTATATCAATGTGGAAAAAATATACTTATATCAAAGATTCAAAATTGAAACTACAAAAACAAAAAAAAAATATATATATATATATATATATATATATATATATATATATATTGCATAAATTCATTATAAACATATCAAGTAAAGTCAGCAAAAGTAGTGATGTAGAAAGGTTACATATAAAACTAGGCGGCGGCTAATGCCGCCACACAATATTCTAAGTACAATTTTTTTTCTAAATATGGTGCCTATTAAGATTTATAATACATTCTATTATGGTGCCTATTAAGATTTTTTCAGCCTTTTCCAAAATAATTCAATTTCATTAAATTGGCGTCCAAATTCGTTTGTTACAACTAGTATCGCTTCCATGCGATGCACGAAAATTTATTTAAAAAGTAATTATTTAATTTAGTTAAATACTGTATTATATAATCTAATGTAAAAAAAATAGAATTATTATATCCTAACTAAATGAATATTAAAACAATTATTTTTTCTTGTTTTACGATCACAACCTGACCTTTGCGGTTTCCCACCTTTGTAATCGTTGGTAGTCATTTTCGGAGATAATAGAAACTATTAAAAATTAATAAAAATATTAAGAAAATAAAATATTTATTTTAAATTCTAAAAAATTATTTAAAATATCATAAACTTAACTGAAAAATGTAGAAATTATTTTAACAAAAAATTAATTTTCATAAAAAAAAGATGGAATAATGTTAATATTATTTCAAATAATTTTAAATTTCTTAAAAGGATTTATTTTTGAAAAAATAATTAAAAAAATACTTATGTCATAAAATGACTTTTCACAGATACCTCCACATATTTGAAACGAAATTTTAGAGATTTTAAAATAATTTTTCAAAATCATTTTCAAATAGTTTAAATAATTTTTTAGAGTTTAAAATAATTTTCAGAAATTCATAATAATTTTATGATTTAAAAAAAATTAATAACTTTTTATTTTTCTTGCTAAAACTGTTTTAATTTTAACTTTTTTATAAAAAACACTCAAATTTTTAATATATTTTCAACATGTTTAAATTAATTTTCTGATATTTTAAATGAAGTTTATAATTTAAAAATTATTTTTTAAATTTTTAAACAATTTTATGTTACTTAAATATTTTTTAATATTCTTTTGTTTTTCACACTTAAATTGCTGGCAGATGTTGCAAAGGTGAAAAAACATGTAGTTCAGGTTGTGATTGGAAAAAAAAAAAAAAAAAGAAACTGAAAAACGCGCATACTACAAGTTGCAAAATGATATAAACCCAAAATATAAATAATATAAAAATCAATTTCTCTCACGTGATATATGAATTTAATATAACTTACATTTTATAAAATAAATTGAATTGTAGTATAAGAAAATTATTGTTTCTTTTTTTTTTTCAAATTTTTTAAATATTTTAATTTATCCAAATAATTTTTCAAATTTGAACTATAACTATTTAACTTTATTTAAAAAAATATAGGGACAAATTATGAAATCCATCCTATTTTGGGGTCTTATACTGGGCGTTATAATGGCTACCAAACATTTGATATAATATATGACAATGAGAAAATGCAACCTACCAAACTCAAGATAACATTGTTTATGATATCTGGACTTGATATGCTATCTGATGATAGTTTATACGATGTTAACCAATATAGGTTACCAAATGAGCCCTAAATATAAATTATTTAATAACTCCTATTTTCTTAAGGCATCATATTAAATTCTCATTTTATCCTTAAAGTACTACAACTATTAATAATGAGAATCTTGCACTTTTGATCCAATTCACGTGAATACTTCATATAATAGTTAAAGGAATATCTCACAAAATTGTGAAGAATGTCAAGATTCTTTTATTTTGAATATATGTTAGGAAGTTGTAATTGTGTATAAACTTTTTATTCTATCTAATAACGTGAGCATAGAAGTTTGTCAGAAATACAAAGTACAGCTTAATGTATACAAAATATTAATAGTGGTATTTATATTTTTTTACTTCTCACAGCAAATCATGATTTTTGATAGGGATAATCCGATCAGCTCGGGTCGGGCGATCAGCTCGGGTCGGGCTGATACTAAAGCCCACGGATCGGCCCAGCACGCGCAGGCCCAGCAAACACGTGAAGGCCCACTACGCGTAGGTCCAGCAGGCCCAGGAACGCGCGTTGGCCCAACGGGTAGTTTGTTCCGCGAATCAAGGCTAAAGATCCGTTCACAACCGCCATGCAGCGGGAAGTAGGCGTGAATATAGGAAGTTTGTTAGAGTTCAGTTAGGGTTTAGGAAAGTTAAGTATAACTACGTGAAAAGAACTCTGAATTAGGGTTCGCACTCGGTATACTGAATTACTATCTGTAAACTCAAAATTCTAGTGAAAGAAACACCTCGGCAAGAGTGATTTTCTGCCCGTGGACGTAGATCTCCGGATCGAACCACGTAAATCCTGTGTTTTTCCATATCGTTTTCGTCGATTATTGTTATAGTTCTCGGTTACCAGACTGCGCATTATCAATTGGCGCCGTCTGTGGGAACGCTTTAACCAACAATTTTTTACGTTTACATCGCATTCAAGAATCATGGTGACAACATGTTTGAATCAATCTCGCCACGGTGATCAATCTAACCAGGATCCGCCCGTGGATCAAGTTTTGCCGCCACGGCAATTGCCGGCAGGGAGTACGTCTAATCATCAGGGCAATCAAAACCCTCCACCCTCTCAAGACCTGCAAAAACCCTAATCTTGCTGCTGCTCAACCCCCGGTTAACATTCAAATTACCCCAGAACTGCTCCAGGCTTTCTTACAAGAGCATGCACATGTTCTTCAAGATTGGGCAGTTAATCGCCTACATCCCGCGGGGCCTGCCGCGGGGCCTGCCGGCCATAATGCTAATCCCGTGGTGCCTCCACCCCGTTCGCATGATCAACAGGACCCGGGGCACCGCGGGCGTCAGGATCGACGACGGGAACGACCTGGTTCTTCCGAGGACCATGGGAGTTCTAATGAATCACGACCTCGCAATGAGGAACCTACTGATGTGGATCGCCGCCGTCCACTTAATGCGGCTAAGAGAGTTCGCTATGCCAATCCTCATGCTCTAGATCTTCAAGAGTATGAGCAAGTTCAACGCAATGTTGAACTGGATAGAATTCTGGGCCTTGATGCCAATGGAGATATCATCACTCCGTTCTCCTCAGAAATCATGGCCACCACCCTTCCCGAAGGGTTCAAACGGCCAGCTATACCACCTTACAATGGCACCGGAGATCCGGCCAATTTTCTTGGAGCTTTTAGGCACAGCATGCTTAGCCATGATAACATCACATCCCTTCAGTACTGCAAGATTTTTCCTGAGTACTTACAGGATGAAGCTCGGGTTTGGTTTGATTCTCTCCCGCGCAACAGCGTATCCTCCTTCAGAGAACTCGCCGAGCACTTTTGGGCACGGTTCGAAGCACGGGCGAAGCTCATGGCCACCCTGGCCGATGTCATGAACATGGAACAGCGGGAAGGTGAAACCGTTACGCAATTTCTTGACCGCTTCACAGCGGTAAGTCTCAAGGTGGGAAATTGCCCCGACGACGTAGTCATCAACGCATTAATGAATGGACTCCGCCCCAGAGCACTTTACACCGAGTTAGCTCGGAACACACCGGTCACAACTCGAGCACTGTTCAAAACAGTGTGCAAATTTGCTAAGGCCGAGGAGCAGACTCGCCAGAAGCGAGAGAAACACGCTAGCAAGCGGCAGTCCGACAAAGCACAAACCGGGCCTAGTACGCGACCTAGTGCATTTTCCCGCCTGACTCCGGGGCGTTTAGAATCCCGAGGTGATATTCCACAATTGACTCCGTTGACGAAGTCACGAGCCGAAATCCTTTCTATTCATAAGAACAATCTGCGACCTTGTCCGCGGATGACTGCTCCACCTGAAAAGAGGAACCGTGGAAAGTGGTGCGCGTACCACCGAGATCATGGGCACGAGACAGAGGAGTGCCGGGAACTTAGCAAGGAGATTGAGGAATGCCTCAAGAAGGGTCTCTTGCGGCAATACGTTGCGCGAACCAATGACCAACCTCGGGCAAACCACAAATGGGGTTCGTCCCACAACCGCGGAGGTTATCAAGACCGGGGCACTCAACAAAATCGGCCACCGTGGCAGAATAATCGGCCAGGACCTAACAACTACGCACGGTAAGATTCTGGCAATCGCCAGCAACCACGTCTCCCACCACCACCACCTCCTCCGGGAGGACCCGAAGACAACGCACCTCCTCACGTGATAAACGTGATATATGGAGCCCTACCCACCGGGGCTTCACGACATGCCTTAAAGGTAGAAGCTCGACGTCCTCCTCCCGAGGAGCCACGTCATAAACGCCTCCATCAGTCCGAGACTGTCAGTTCACGGATAGGGACCCGGTTCCGGAGATAACACCTCACACAGACGCTATTGTCATCGACATGACTGTAGCCAACATAACAATAAGGCGGGTCTTCGTGGATAATGGGGCAGCGGTGAGTGTTATATTTGCCGACTGTTTCCAAAGGATGGGATTTCTCGGGACCAACTTCGGCCGGCCCCCGGGCCACTGCAGACTTTCACTCAAGGCGAAGTCCAGCCGGAAGGTGTCATCACCCTCCCGGCGTCTCTGGGTACCTATCCGAAAATAAAAACTATTTTCGTGGACTTTTATGTGGTGAATTCCCCATCACCGTACAACATGATCCTGGGCCGGGACTGGCTTACCCCCGCTAAAGCCATATGTTCCACGTATCACCTCGCACTAAAGTTTCCCACTTCGCATGGCGAAGTGGCTATCCGCGGAAGTCAGCGGGTTTCAAAGGAGTGTATGTACGTGGCACTCAAAAAGACTGCTAAAGCCCCTCCCAAACAGCAGCTTCAGGTAGCATCATCAACTTTGGAACCTCAAGAATGTACCTTGTTGGGGGATGCCACCGCTCAAGTACCGCTTGATCCGTCCAAGCCGGAGCAGACTGTAACCGTAGGAGCCGTGGATGTGCCATGGTTACATCAGGCTATAATTCGAACCTTGCGAGAATATTCCGATGTTTTCGCATGGTC
Organism: Ajuga chamaepitys; assembly: GCA_958295605.1. Taxonomy (NCBI): domain Eukaryota; kingdom Viridiplantae; phylum Streptophyta; class Magnoliopsida; order Lamiales; family Lamiaceae; genus Ajuga; species Ajuga chamaepitys. The sequence goes on from OY282502.1 coordinate 17,637,160, forward strand.
CCCACTAGATATGCCCGGGGTCTCTCCCGATATAATAACGCATAAGCTGAACATTGATCCTAGCGTAAAGCCAATCCAGCAAAAACAGAGGAAGTTCGCTCCAGAGCGAAATGAGGCCATTCGAATCGAGGTAAAGCAACTCTTGGATGCGGACATCTTGTTCGAAGTATTTTACCCCTCTTGGCTATCCAATCCGGTAATGGTGACAAAAATCGGTGGGACATGGCGGATGTGTGTCGACTTCTCCGATCTCAATAAGCACTGTCCGAAAGACTGTTATCCTCTGCCCTCCATCGACCAAAAGGCCGAAGCCATTACGGGGTACGTGGCACTTTGCTTCCTAGATCTATACAAGGGGTATCATCAGATTTTTATGGATCCGCAGGATGCCTTCAAAACGGCATTTATCACTGCCTTTGGGTGCTACGCTTTTAAGAAATTGCCCTTCGGGCTCAAGAACGCTGGAGCCACCTATCAACGTCTCATGGACTGTGTTTTTCACGACCAGATTGGTCGTAACGTTGAGGTTTACGTCGATGACCTGGTCATCAAAAGCTCCTCTCATCCTTCATGTGTGCAAGACATTGCCGAAACATTGCACACTCTGCGGCGCTATAACTTGCGACTCAATCCAGCGAAATGCACTTTCGGTGTTGGCTCCGGGAAGTTTCTCGGTTATATGGTTTCGCAACACGGCCTGCAGGCCAATCCGGCCAAACTCCGTGATGTGTTAGATTTGCAGCCACCAAAAACATTCAGGGACGTTCAACGCTACAGGTGGTTTGGCGGCCTTAAATAGATTCTTGTCAAAAGCGGAGGAGCGCCAGCTCCCATTCTTTAAAATCTTAAGACAGGCGAAGTCCTTTGAGTGGACCCCGGAGTGTACCGAGACTTTTGAAGCTTTGAAGCGCCATATACAGCAGCTGCCCACTTTGTCAGTTCCTCTCCCCGGAGAGCCGCTCTACCTGTATTTGGCTTCCGCCGAGGAAGCTATTAGCGCAGCTCTCGTACGAGAAATCGATGGCGTTCAGCATCCTGTGTACTTCGCAAGCCGAGTACTTCACGGGGTAGAGACGCGATATTCCGCGCTAGAGAAAACCGCTTTGGCCCTTGTTATGGCAGCTCGACGTCTTCGGCCATACTTCCAAGGACGTGAGATACGAGTTCTGACCAATCACCCCATACGCCAGATTCTTGTAAAACCCGAGGTGTCGGGGCGCCTCGCCAAGTGGGCTATTGAGTTAGGTGAATATGACATTCAGTTTCTCCCCTGCCGAGCAATTAAGGGTCAAGCACTCGCCGACTTTCTGGCTGAAGCCCCGGGAGACAATCATGAGTCTCCCGTAGACAATGATACACATCACCGTATTACCATCGCTCCTTCACCCCGGAAGTGGCAACTATTCGTGGATGGAGCATCCACGATCCGAGGAAGTGGTGTCGGACTGCTTCTCATCGACCCCGAGGAGGTTGAAGTTAAATACGTCATCCGGTTCAAGTTCAAGGTGACTAATAATGAAGCGGAGTACGAGGCAGTTCTCGCCGGGCTCAGGCTCGCTCAATCCTTAGACGTTCGTCATCTTGAGCTCTTCACGGACTCCGAGGTCGTGTCCAGACAGATCCAGGGGACTTATGTCGCCAAGGATGAAACAATGGTCAGGTATCGTGCTTTAACACTAAAGCTTATCTCCACTTTTGATGCAGTTGTTGTACAGAAAATACCACGAGCTCAGAACACAAGAGCAGATGCGCTCAGCAAAATGGCCTCCGCGGTCCGAAATAATATATCTCCGGATATTATGGTTGAAGACTTGCTTCATCCAGCAATTCATGAGGCCACAGTTTCGGTACTGACCGACAACGATCCGAACTGGATGACACCTATCATCCAGTATCTTCGAGATGGAGTTCTGCCTACTGATAAGCTACAGGCTCGGCAAGTTGTTCTCAAAGCTCCCAAATACTCCTTTCATAGGGGAGTTTTATATCGACGGTCATACCTACAACCGAACTTCCGGTGTCTCGCTCCTGCCGAAGCTACCCAAGTTCTGCGGGAGGTTCATGAAGGGGCCTGTGCTAGCCATATCGGCTCCCGGACATTAGCCAAGAAAGTTCTCCGCTGGGGATACTATTGGCCAACATTGTTCAACGATGCTCACGACTTCGTGACCAAGTGCAGCAAGTGCCAGCTGCACTCCCGTGTGAAGCACCTGCCACAGACCGAGCTCACCGGAATCCAAAGCGCGTGACCGTTTATTCAGTGGGGTATCGACATTGTTGGCCCATTCCCCGTCGCTCCGGGAGGTTTGAAGTTCCTGGTCGTTGCCGTAGACTACTTCACCAAGTGGGTCGAGGCCGAACCACTTACAGCCATTACTGGTCAGAATATCTTGAAATTTGTGTGGCGCAATATTGTTTGTCGCTTCGGCATCCCGAGCACTATCATCTCGGACAACGGTAAACAGTTTGCCAATGATCCATTCCGGTCATGGTGCGAAGAACTCCACATCAAACAAATTTTCACTTCGGTAGCTCACCCTCAAGCCAACGGGCAGGTTGAGGTCACCAATCGGACACTGCTCACGGGAATAAAGAAGCGCCTGGATAATGCCAAAGGTCTCTGGGCTGAAAACCTTCCACAAGTCCTATGGGCTTATCGCACAACACCGCATACATCTACCGGGGAGACTCCTTACAGCCTTACTTACGGTTCTGAAGCCGTTATCCCTGCTGAAATCAGTGTTCCAAGCCCCCGTCTCCTTACATTGGTTCCAGAGGATAATGACGAGGCTCTCAGGACAAATTTGGATGAGCTCGAAGATCGCCGGGATCAATCATTCATTCAACAGGCCAGATGTAAACAACGAGCAGCCCGGTATCATAACCTCCGGGTCCGAGGTACTCAGTTCAATGTCGGGGACTTAGTTCTTCGGCTTAACTCAGCCAGCAAAGCTGCCCCTGAAGGGAAATTGCACGCTTCTTGGGAAGGTCCCTACCGAGTCGCTGCTGTACACGACTCTGGATCCTATCAGCTTGAACATCTCAACGGGACCCCGATCCCCCGAAGCTGGCACGTCGCTAACTTGAGGCGTTTCTATCTGTGAAGGCCACATCACAAGTACTATCTTATCTTTAATTTCTTTTATAGTTGTTATTTCTCTTTGTACTTTTGAGTTTGCCCCGGCATTTATCAATGAATAAAGCTTCTTTGTTTATGCATCTTGCTGTGTTCTTCTTCACGTTACGGGAGGCCCTAACGTTACCATATTATCGATTATTAGTCTCCGGACCATTAAAAATATCCCTCGGTCCGCCCGAGGAGATTCACATTTAGTCTCCGGACTCATGTCACCTTCTCGCCTGTTTAACCGGAGAAGTGTTTTCTCCCGCCTGATCCGTCCGGGGAGACGTTACTCCCGCCTGATCCGTCCGGGGAGTCAATTTGTCCATACTATGTTTCTGAACACTCAATCAAAATAGTTAACAATTAAAATAGTTAATAGTTCTTACTGTGTTCCCGAACACCCGGTAAAAAGGATTGATAACTTGTTGCTTTCCTTAAACTCGTATATACACACTGCAACATTTTTATTATTTCCTAAATAATACAACATCAAGAAGTTTTTTACATAAGACACTAAAAAAAAAAAAAAAAAAAAATCTTGCTAAAGATTAACTATGTTATTATCTATTTTTTTCCGGAGCCTTCTCCGAACCAATACTCGAAACCGCGTCGTCTTGTCTCTGATTGAGCGTGTCCCGTCCTCCGGGACGATTCTTGCACGTTCCGACGATGCTCAGCCTCGTTTCGGTTGCGAACTCCGGTCCTAGACCTATGACTCATCATTTGGGGACCCCGGTCACCTACAGCGTGCTCGGTTCTCGTTCTTGGCCCTGACATATTGGCCCATTCTGCATGGCCCCATTCTAGTGGCGCCAACGGATCCATCACCTCGGGGGCTTTATTTGTACCTTCCCTCGTTTTGTGCCGAAGAGGATTTGGTGATTTCCGAGGAATTGAGATTTTCCTCCCTTCTCTTTCCCGGGTGTTCGCCCATTCTACGGCATCCCACTCCTCGGCAGGCATTTCGTCGATCTCCTTGGCCAATGCCACAACTATCGCTCCACTGGCCTCTGGCTCCTCCGCGTGAGTTCTTTCCGGTTCTTGAGGCATTTTTGGTATTGCTTCGGGTGCGATGCTAGTTTTCCCAACGCCTACAGCTTGATCGGACAACACTATGTTCTCTTGGATATCGGGCTTTGTTTTCTTGCCCCGACATCTTTTCTTGCGGCTGTGCTCTGGTTCACCCTGCTCTGCAATATTCAAAGCTTCATTCCGAGCCTCGACTTTCTTTTGAAGCTCTACCAGAAATCCTAGTACCAGCCGGCTCCTTATGATTTCGGGATCATTAGCATCACTTCGCTTACTCCGCTGTTGGACGTCTTCCGGAACCTCGGCCCTCCGGGCTTGAATATCTTTCACTGATAGTCGTCCGCAGTCCACAAGAAGATGCTCACACTCTTGCTGGTTGATACGAAGTTGTTCTAATTCAAGATCTTTTAAAACACACTGTGCTTTGTACTGCCTCATTTGTTGTGCAGATTCTTTCCATGAGCCCTCCACCTCGGCATATCTTTTCTTTATTAAGGATAAATTCCTTGATAGTCGGGGGACTTCATGCAACATCAACATATCTCGCTCTTTCTGCAGCCAAACTATTGATGAGTTGAGCTGCTTTATTACTTCATACGGGTTTTCAATGTTTTCCTGGCAAAGGAGACACCTCGGGTTTTTCAGACTTTATTAATATACATACATTGCGTGGATAAGAGAGTAACAGCATTTACTATCCATACAAAAGAAGATTTTTCATTACAATAGGCGACACCTCGGGTTTTTCATTACAAAACAAGTAACTACAATGGCATTCTTTTTACAAGACTCTCTATTCTACGTTCTGCTCATGAGTTGGGAGGTCACTGACCTCTCCGGGGGTAGGGTTGGCTTCTTTTCCTCCCGGGGCCTCCACAACACCACTTGTACCCTCCGCTGCCTTGCTCGGGCCTTCAATCATCGCGGGGGGTATAATAATCTCTCGGCGGGGAATAGGAGCCCGGTTCCTCAGTTCCCTTACATAGAAACCGTTGCGGAAGCCCAAGAAGTCCTTATCCTGGTCTTCGTTGCACCGGTTAATGATCTCGGGAGTGAGGATTGTGTTCTTCTTTGCTAAGGCCTCGATCAATGGCCATTTCGGAGCTTTCGTCAACGCATCAAAATATGCGCCATCTTCGTTCCCGACTGCATCGTAATTATACCCGAAGTCCTTATCATAAATATCGACCTCCGGGTATTTATCATGTATGGCTTCCAACAGCTCGCTTTTGGTGGCCGTATCACCTGCAGCCACGAACGTGCTCAGAAACTTCAGAAATGACTCTGTCTGCATCAGTTTCTCGGCGAAGGTTTCTAGCACAGCTCCCTGACCCGCGATCGCCTTGTTTAGCTCTTCCCGGGTTGCAATTAGGTCGCCTCTCATAATGGCAACCTCGACGGCCTGTTCGCGTAATCTGGCCGCTTCTCTCTCGGCAACTACTGCCCTGTCTCGAGCTGCTCTGGCGCTTTTTTGAGCCTCCACGAAGCCAGCTCTTAATTTAGCAACCTCGGCTTCTAGTTCAGCGACCCTACCTTGGGTGGATTCCTTCTCCAGTCTACCCACTAGCCCGCGGATAGGCTCCAACAGTCTCTCAAGTTCGGCTCCAGCGGCCGATATCTCTACTCCTTGCCCCTGCATTGACTTACTATTATGATGGGTCTGTGCAGGGAATAACAAAATTCTTTACGATGATACCTCATGAGCCGGGGTCATGTGCAGTTTTTTTGGAGGCGGTGGTGTCGTCGGGGAGGTGACCCTTCTCTTGGTGCTCGGGGTCAACCCAGAAAGGGGAATGTTGTCTTCAGGGTCAGCCCTGTGGCTACCCTCGGTTCTCTGTGGCTCCGGGGTCTTCGAACTATCATCTCGGCCCCCTGAGCCGGCTTCAGTACTCTTCCTGGCAGCACTCTTGAACTTGCCCACTGCACATGACAAACACACATTCAAGGGATTGACATTGTTATATTATACAACTTATGGAGCAATAAAAGCCCTACCCTCTACTTCCGCCCGGGTTTTAGTTCTCTCCCCCTCAGACATGCTCGGTGTCCTGTTAGAATCAGTCCCGGTGGGGGTGTTGCTCTCTTGGGAATCCGAAGTCCCACCAGCCCATTTGGAATAGTACGGACTCAACCCCGCCTCGTCTAGTACTTCTTCCGGGAATCTGGACTCCAATACACCAACTTTTTTCAGAACATTCGCACCCTTTGGTTCCCCTGCCGGGGCACTATCTACCACCTCTAACGTTTGCCATTTGGGTAATATGGCTTTTTGCCTAACATATATGAATCTTCCTCTCCATCCTTCGATTTTACTTGGGTTTTTAACCTTAAACTTTTTACCCATCCTGGGGTTAAGGTAATACCAACCCTTATTTCTCCCCATCATCTTCAGTTGGAAGAAATGCCTAAATAAGCTAATACTAGGCACTAATCCCCCCTTACTGCACTCCACTAAAAAGCCCACTACCTGCCTCACAGCATTAGGTCCTAATTGTCCCAGCGCTATTCCATAATAATCCAATAATTTTATTAAGAACTCCCATAGGGGAAACCTCAAACCTACGGCAAGTTGATCGATATACACGGAAATGAATCCTTGGGGAGGACAACAGGCTTTGTCATTACCTTCGGGAATGATGAATTCCAAATCAAAGGGTAAGAAGAAGTTCGGCACCCATCCCTAATCTGCTTTTCAGTCACTGTGGGTCTTACCCCTGCTACCTCGAATCCTTCTATTTCTTCTTCACACCGGGGGAAATTCACTGCTTCTACTCTTATCTCACTAAGGTCACCGCGATGGACCTGTCTACTTTCACTATTCACGGGATAGATCACTCGAATGGGAGGTGCTCTATAAGGCATTCCTTCTGGGACTACCTCTCCTACCTTAGATGAAGATGAAGATGAGTTAGACATACTTACTTGGTTTGAATTCGAAAGGGTTGACTTGAGAAACTTGAATAATTTTTTATCATAAGATGGATTCATTGATAACCGTAAGATCAATAGCATTTGACCTCCACTTGGTTCAATAAAGATTCTTGCGTCCTATACATTTTAGCTTCATATGCTATATTATTTTAAGAAAATTAATTAGCCAATCTTTGTCAGAAAATTAATTAGCCAAATTTGTTCAAATAAATCATAAAGTTATATAACCGCGAAAACTAAAAGTAAAATAATAATAATAATAATAATAAATGTACTAAATATTTAACATTATATGAATGCCTAATTAGTATATAGAGCCCATTGTGAATATCTGTATAATTTGATGTAGGCACACTAATATCAGTTAAAAATAAATTTGCTATGTCATACACTAATTTATTTATTTAACCTTATTATTCGAAAATCTAATTATGGGGTATTTTCTTTTCTTTAAATTTTGAAGAATGTGATTAAGATCAGATATTATGGTAAAATTGCTTAAAATCAAAAGTAAGTAATGTTTGAGAATAAAAGTGATTTTGGTCAAATGTAAAACTGTTTATTTATTTACCAAAATACCAAAAGTTGGAAAAAATAATTATTTCCTACTTTTAACTTTTGGTCTAAAATCACTTCTATTAAATGTAAAATTGTTTCTCAACCATTCCAAAATAACTTTTTCCAAATTATAAGTTAAAAATTTTTGGACAAAGTAATTGCACACACTTTTATACAGCATCCGCCATATAACTCTGAGTTTCTGTACTAACAACCTAAAGTTATATCGCCTAAAAAGAAACCTAAAAATAAAATAGTAACATACTGCAACAGTAATTATTTTAATATAAAAACCAATAACATGATATAATCAAATAAAGAAAATGTTAACAGGAGAAGAAGCAGATTTACATTTTCAGTTTTAGTTGCATTTGCATCCCTGCCAAAGTCCAATAAGATAATTACACTATTACACTATTTATCTAATAATAGGAAGTTTGCATTCTCAGTTTCACCAACCACCCAAAGCGGTAGTTTGTACTTCAAAAAAGAAAAAGTTGACAATATTAGATAGAAATTTACATGCACAAAATCTTAAAAAATGGGTGGCTTATATAACTACCTGTAATCACCAAACTTAAATATGTCAAGCTCTAATGAGGTCAGGAATCGGAACGGTCGGAATCGAGGTATGGCGACGCTTGAGATTTTCAAGGTTGGTCGACTCTCTCCACCGGATGATCCTCCGGCTATGACAACAACGACTCCTGCCCGCGGAGGGGAATCATCTCTCCTCCCAAGACTTCTACCCCAATAATTTTGGTGGTTTGGACTTCGTCCTCTACACCCCTACTGAGGTTGTTTACGCTTGTCGTCCACAAATCTTGCGAGATATCCTCTCCGGATTAGGTCCTCAATTTCGTTCTTGAAGAGTTCGCAGTCCTCAGTATCATGACCATGGTCGCGATGGTATTGACAATACTTTATACGATTCCTTTTGTTTGCAGGGGTCCACATTTTCCCAAGCCTCTTCACATATTTCTTATTTTGAATGTACATAAGAATTTCATTCTTAGAGACATTCAAAGGTGTATAACAGTCAAACGTCTGTGGGCTCCTCTAATTCTTAGACGAATCAGTGGTCACCGACAATCGATCCCAGACCTTCTTTTTCTTATCTGGACAATCATTGTTATCATCTTTCTTGCGCTTTAAATCCGAGGACTCGTGCTCAGCTTCAATCCTTGCCTTGGACATCTCCTCGGCATTAATGTACTTTTCTGTTCTATTGAAGAGGTCCGCCAAGCTTAGCGGGGGCTTCTTCGCTAGAGAGAAAGAAAATCTAGAAGACTTCCGCACTCCATTCATTATGCCGCTAAGGCCACTAATTAATCAAGATCTTCGACCTCAAGAATTTCTCTGTTGAACCGTTGGATGAACTCTCTTAAGGAATCGTCCGGCCTTTGACGAACACCCATTAGGTGTGCCGAGGCTTTCTTATACCTCTTACTACTAGCAAAGTGACTGACAAACTCCTGAGCCAGTTGCTTGAAAGAACCGATTGACGTGGCTGGAAATGAGGAAAACCAAACCCTTGCACTCTTTCTTAGGGTGGTGGAGAAGACTCAATATTTGATGGCGTCGGTCTCCCGATGAAGTATCATGAGAGCTTGGAAAATTCTCAAGATGATCACGGGGGTCCGAGGTTCCATCTTAGTTCTCTATCTGAGGAAACTTAAAGTTCGGTGGGACTTCCTCCCTCATGATGCTCTCCACAAAAGGAGATTTCGTAGGAGCGAAGAGGTCAGAGCCCGGCCTCTTAACCTCCTTCCAGACTGCCCCCGACCTTTGGTCAATCTCTGCCAACTTCATTCATAGGTTGTCTTAGCTATCTCCTTCGATGACGATTGTGGCGGCTTTGCCACGATCCTGATGTGGTCGGACCTTGACTTCGTCATTCATTGCTCTAGACCTTTGGGCACGACTAACGTCTCTTTCATCGTTGGGCTCGTTGGGTATGCCTTTCTCGACAAGTCCCTTCAACAGAAGTTTCAACTCCTGAAGATCGGCCTCCATCTTATTCATAGTTAGACATTGATGGCTTGGGCAGCATTGCCCTGGTTTCCCAGGCTTCGCTCCTCCTCCATTGCTCATCATGCCGTGAAGGATGGGAGTTGTGGATGTTTCCGTGGCTAGCGTTAGGGTTAGGGTTTACTCTTCGATCTTCACCACAGGTAGTTCGGCTGGAATCGATATTTTTTCTCCTCTATGGTGTCATTGCTCAGATCAGATCACCGGCCCCATGATGGGCGCCAAACTGATGAGCTCAGGAACCGGAAAGATCGCATCTGAGGTCTGGTGACGCTTGAGATTTCCAAGATTGGTCGATCATCAGTCTTAACCTGCAAACCAAAACCCCGGGGTTGTCCCCGGGGGTAGATACTTCAATGCTTAAGTTAGTTTCTGACAACGATTTAGTGAGAATAGGGTAAAAAGTATATCACGTCTGCTATTTGTTGCTTACCTCTACCTTACCTTGGTCGAGGTTTATATATGAGAGACCTTGAAACTCGTCCTTGGGCCAACACCTCGGTCTCAGGGCCTGTACTGGGAGACCTTGGACCTCGGCCCTGGCCTAGACCTCGGATGGTATCTCCAAATTATGTCCACTAGTAGTTCATGTGTCGCAATCTTATATTGTCAATTGTCATCATGTATAATTACGGAATTATCCCTCATTAGGTTGCTTGTTGCACACACCAATTTACACCCAGGTGAGCATTCCGTATCTTATTTCTGATGAACACCCAACTTACTTCAAAAGAAAAAAATATTGAATCGATTTTCCCATCTGGTAAAACTGAATAGATGCACATACATTGAATTAATTGAATAACTTTTTTCGCACATGGACTCAGAATCATCTTTTATCAAAAGAGGCATAGTCACAATCTTCCATTTCCTCAACCTGAGTCTCATCTATTTTGAATGATCCAATCATCTTCCTTCTCCTTCCCCTCTTCATAATTGGGGCAAGGAAATTAAGAACAATTACAAATTTAATGCAAATATCACAGTGCATGTAATCGCATTAAACATTGAAGTATGCGCCAATATATATGCAAATCATACATTGAAAGAAGCTATCGAACTCCAAAATACCAAGTGGAAGAACTAATCTCAACAGCATCGGCATCACTCTCCAAAAAAGATGATTTTGATTCCTCCAAAGATGATATTTGGACGTAATATCGTTTCTTGTCCGTCATTCAAAATTCAAAATTTCCCTGCAAATAATTGAATTGTTTGAGATGCTACAAAGCAATGGAGAAATCCATGTTCAACCAAAATTATACTCCCTCCGTCCCAAGCTAATTGTCCTACCTTGGCCTGTCACGGAGATTAAGAAAAAACAGATTTTACGGAATCTTTAACTTTTTCAAATGTGGAGATTGAATGTGGAGATTTTGATGATGGAGATTGTGAGAGAATTAACCATTTACGGAGTAGGATAATTAGCTTGGGACAAACAAATAAGGCAAGTAGGACAATTAGGCCGGGACGGAGGGAGTATATGGCTTCAACATAAAAATATTTCTTATTCTGCTTTACAGTTTTATATTGTATACATCAATACTTTGTTAAAGAATAATACAAACCGTTACTCCACGTCCATTGCCCTTTAAAATCTACATCTTTAGTAGGGGTGGACATGGTCGGAAGCACGTCGTTCGCCTTATCAAATTAATATATATATATATATATATATATATATATATATATAAATATATATTTATTCTTGATCTACTACACTAATTAGTAGATTAGTAAATAAGGTTCGATTCCATGAGAAATGGTCGAACAATTTTGCTTTATGTATTAAACTATTATGATCAAGCAATATAATATAAATAAGCTAGTAAACAATAAAGAAATGGAGGGGGGTTTCGTTCGAATTACAACTAACACCTAAATTTATATTAAGCAACTCAAATAACAATTACTCTAAAAGTACTTAGCAAATTGACAATTCAAGTAAACAAAGATAAGAGAATGATTTTTGGTTTTATAAATGATAAAATGCTTCAACCCTTGATCGAGTATTCCCTTGGCCCGGATAATCTATATAATTGATGTTAGTACCCGATTGATTTAGCCTTAGAATCCCTACTCCAAGATTAATAACAAGCTCTATTAACTTTGTTGTCTCTTAAGTATAATTAATCAAAACAAGCCCTTCAATTAATCCTACTCAACTTATCAATTTCTAGAACAAGCTCTCTAAGAATCAATAGTCAAATGCATTAAAAATCAAGACAACGAAGTATATACGACATAAAATCCCCAAGCTCGGTTTTAGTGGTCGAACTCTATGCTATCCCCAATAAAAATAAATTCATTGTTCGCTACATGGGAATCGGATTCATAACAATTACGGGTTACAAACCCAATTCTAGCAACACACAACCAAATATCCAAATGAGTGATCAAACCATAATGCAATTCATAAGTGTGAATCAACAATCCCAAATAACAGGGACCATTCCAAAACATAATCAAATCGGTTAATAATCGTAAAAATTTCATAAACATCTTAAATCCAAGGTTCAACTAATGATCAAGGGCTGGAATTAGAGCGGGAGACACTCATTGATACACGTTGTGCATGCATGCATTTAGGTCGATTTTAGGTGTATAAATATAACAATTGCATGCATATATGGTCGAGAAGTGCTTATATTGTATACATTGGACCATTTGACGTGTTTTGTGAAGTTTTTTCAATTTTAGGCTAAAATATCGAGTATATGGCGAACTAGAAACGAAACAGACCAAGAAGAGGTGAAATGGGCTCGGAACAGGATTTCAAATCTGACTTCAAACCAATTTTTTAGGGTCTTCCGACCTGTTTTGGGATTTTCTCCTTTCAGACAAAGTTTTAGATCTTTGAATTAGCTTTCCAACGCCAATTTCACCTCAACCGGAGCTGTATAACTCAAGCTATGGCCAAAACACTGGAGGTGTGTCAAGCTGACAGAAAATCACCATTTCGGAGCAAGAAGTGATGCGGCCGCGTCACCACCATTCAAGACCGCGTCAAAATGTAGTTTTTTATGTTGTTAGCACAGTAAACTTCGACGAGGCCGCCTCCGGAGGGGTTTAAGGCCGCGTCAAAAGCCTGCCGGAACACCAAATCGGGTTTTAGTTGGACTTTTTGTCCTAATCTCTCAAGGATTTCAACCCATAACTATAAATAGGTGCCCAAACTCATGAATTAAAGGGGGGGGGGGGGGGACACTCCATATTCTCACAAAAACTTAGAAGAAGAGTTATACAAGCTTGGAGGATGGAGAAGACGAAGATCATCGAGACGGATTCATCCGAGTTTAGTCGTTCTTTTTTAGTTTAATCTTTTACAATGTTTTCCATAGAATCTTGTATTGGATTATTGCTAGGCATGAGTAGCTAATCTATTCGTGTCCTAGGTTAGAGAGTAGGGATTATTATGACAATATTTTGATTATGATTTAATTTATTTATTCCGTTCTTTACGTGTTTATCCCTATGTTTGTACTTATAACTAAATTTAGCTTGATCACCTAGATTTAGTAATTTAGTTTAGCAATTCTGCTTTGAGAGGAGGGAATAATTATCAGACTTATGACATAGAGCGCAATTGTCTATGACTGTGTATGCCGTGGCTTAGGATCGTTTGGGAGTTATTAGGTTTAATTGACTCGAGAGGGTAATAGATTAATTAATCAATGGTTTAATCGCTTCGAGAGAAGTTTTAGATTATTATCGTGCCGCCTAATAAACACTAGAATTGGTAAATTTATAGGTTAATCATATTCAACATTGAAGTAATATCCTGAAATCGAAACCCTATGATACCTTTTCTACTTTATGGTCATTCTTTTTTGTCTGCCAAGTGTTAAGTCATAGTTAATTAGTTAAATTCTTTAGTTTTTGGTAAAATCAACCTTTTGCAACTTAGTATCTAGTTAGAATAATCCTAGAGTATCGAGGTATCGAACTACCTAAAATTTATTCCTTGTGGGATCGAACTTGACTGCCGTTACTACATCTACAACCGTACACTTGCGGAACACAAGGTTATAAAACCGACGTGTCAAGTTTTTTACGCCGTTGCTGGGGAATAGGATTTAGCGCTTAGTTTCTATCTTGAAAAATAGGAGGAAACTAGACTAGATTTTAATTTTTTGTATTTTTATTTTTTGTTTAATTTTAGTGTTACGCAGTATTCGTTGTTTTTGGTGTTTTCAAGCTTCGCATGCACACTAGATCAAAAGGGAAAGAAACTCTTCTTCCTTTCGATCCAGAAATTGAAGCGACAGCTCGTAGACACCGAAATAGAAGGAATCTCGCATCTGAGATGGAGAACCCACCACAACCGAATCAAGATGAAGCAATGAACAGAGTACTGACAGCTCTGGCGCGCCTGGATGACAGAGTCACTGTTATTTCTCAGCAGTTACCACCACAGCAGCCACCGCTGCAACAGCAGCAGCCACAGGTTCACGAGGAACCAAGGGAAGTAGATGAAGATGATACTCCCATCAGTGACTGCCTAAAGCCTAACTCAAATCAGCAGGCAGGCAGAGTACAACCCCCACCACTTAATGCTAACAGCTTTAAGCTGAAGCCTGCACTAATCAACATAGTGCAGCAAAACCAGTTTGGGGGAGGTGCTTTAGAGGACCCGAATGCGCATTTGATAAAATTTTGCAGACTGGCGGACACCATCAAGATAAATCATGTGCCGCACGAGCAGATCAAACTGAGACTGTTCCCATTTTCTCTGAAGGACAACACTACAGTGGTTTAATTCGCTAGAAGATATCAGAGATTGGGAAGACTTGAGTACTTCTTTTCTGTTGAAGTACTTTCCACCGAGCAAGATGCTCGACCTGCAAAATCAGATCAACCAGTTCAAGCAATTGGACCAAGAGCCATTCGGAGAAGCTTGGGAGCGATTCCGGGATCTTATCTGGAGTTTCCCTCAACATGGGTTTACGAAGAAGCAGCAGGTGTGTAAGTTCTATAATAGTCTACTTGCCCCGACTAGAAATCAAGTAGATGCAGCTGCAGCTGCAAGTGGTAGTTTGATGGAGAAGTCTGTGAGGATAGTTGTCTCGATTTTGGATGCTATGGCCAGAACGAGTTATCAGTGGCCGAATGAGAGAAACCAGCCAAGGAGGGTAGCGAATGTGATGGAAGTGGAGACAGTCAACAATGAGCCGCTTGAAAAACTCACATCACAGCTGACAACATTGACAAGCCAGGTTAATCTGCTAACTAGTCTGACGTTAGCACAACAGCCAGGGGGTCAGGAAGAAGTTGAAGATGTAAACTTTGTGAATCAACGAAACTTCAACAACTTCCAGAACAATCCGCCCAGATATAATCAGTACCCCCATAATCGGAAACATCAGAACTTTTCATATGGTAACTCACATAATACACTTAACCCGCCACCCAGATTTACTGTTAAGAATGGGATGATTCATGATGACACGAAGTCCACACAAGAGGAGATTGTGCAGTCCCAATTTGCTAAATACGATGAGAAACTAGCTCAGTTGGAGAAGAAAGTAGATGGAAAGTTTATTGAGATAAACAAGCACATAATTGGACAGGGGGCTGACATAAAAAGGCTCGAGAACACATTGGTTCAGACGCAAGCAAGCATTGGTGAATTGTCATCAAACATGCATGAGCTAATTGATAAAGATTGTAGGAGATCAACACAAGCAGGGCCAATATCCGAGTGACACAGTGGTAAATCCGAGGGAGCATTGTAATGTTGTGAAGTCAGAGGAGCACTTGGTGAAAAAGAAGCAGCTAGACGAGCAAAAAGATGCTGTGAACTCAAGTAAGGTTCAAGAAACCGAAGCAGACGAACCAGCATATGTGCCTCCACCGGCATATGTACCTCCTCCCCCGTTTCCTCAAGCACTGAATAGAAGGAAGATAAAATCTAGTGGCGAAAATGGTACTATGAGCACGAAGGACCATGAAGCGAAGAAATCAATTGAGAAAGTCAAAAATATTGAGAAGGAGGAAGTCAATACCATCATAGATAAGAAAATTTCATCTCCTATTCTTGATGAGTCTTTTGATTTTTGTTTTAACAATTCATTCTTTGCTAACCTTGAGCCTTTAGAGCGCTCTAGCACTGTTGTTGTGAAACAGGAATTATTACAAGAGAGAGTCCAAGATAGGGGGGTAATAAAGAAGGAAGAGCTTCAACCCACCCAAGAGGAACCAAGAAGAGGAACGGTGGAGAATAGACAACGAAGAAGAAACCTAGCAGTCCCAAAAGGAGCGCAAACACAAGCATGAAACTAAAAAAAGCAACAAAAGCAAATGATCCAGGGAGTTTTACTATTTCTTACTCAATTGGTAGTCATGAGTTTCACAATGTCATGTGCGATTTGGGGGCCAGCATAAATCTGATGTCTCTTAAGCTGTATAGACAATTAGGATTAAGGGAGATTAAACGATCCTTTACTACTATCCAATTGGATGATGGATCTTCATTAACGCCACTGGGAGTAGTAGATGATTTATTAGTGAGAGTGTTGAATTTTGAATTCCCTAGTGATTTCTTAGTTGTCGACATTAAAGGGAATGATGAATTTCCTTTTATCTTAGGACGACCTTTCTTGGCGACTAGCCAAGCACTTATAAATTTGCCCGGGGGGGGGGGTGATTTTTCGAGTTCAAAACGAAACCATCACCCTCCCAATATATAGGTCGGGTCTAAGGGGTAGGCATAATTGTAGCATTGTTTATACTACCCAAGCTGCTGTAAGAGATCCACACGCCCCAAATAGCTCGTTAATTACTCATAAATTACCAAACTCGGGGTGGCTGAAAAATGGTTGATAGGAAAAGGACGTCTGGCTGATGACGTAAAAATAAGCGCTTATCGGGAGGCACCCAACTTTTTAGTTGCTTTGTAGTTTTAGTTTTTAAATTTTGTTAATTTTGAGTCTAATTAGTTGTTTTAGGGTTTTAAGAATCAAACCAACAACTCTACAAAGGAAAAGTAAAAGACGAGGAAGAAACGGGTGAAACTAAAGAAAAAAAAGAGTGCTAGGCAGCATGGACTGACGCGGCCGCGTCTAGGGGCTTCAAGGCAGCGTAAAAATTAGCCAGAAAAATCACATTCCAGTAGCGTTTGACGCGACTGCCGATAGCTTTCAAGGCCACGTCAAAAACGCCCAAGAACAGGTGAGATCAGTGTCGCTTGACGCGACCGCATCGCAGGAGTGACGAGGCCGCATCGAATGCCCAGCCCAGGTTCATTTTTGGCTTTTAAACTTAAAATTAGGGCTCACTTTATTCATTCTCTTCCCCAAATTCACGATTTCTCACTTTTTCACACACTCCCACTCATAAAGACAATCCTACATCAAATTCACACACTTCCGCCAATTGAATTTAGGTTTTTCAACCCACTTGGCACAAAAAGGGGACAAGCTCCTCCTTCCCTCTTCGACTAAATCTCTCCAGTAAGAGAAGCTAACTCGATCTTTTACGCTTATATATGTGATTGTTATGCAATCTATTAGTGCAAATTTGTTGAATATGGGTTATGATGAGTTTTTGTTTCAAGTTCTTGTTTAGCCACTTCTAGTATGCAATGTTGATGAACTTTGTGCCACATGTGTTGAATATAGAGCCAATTGGTGCATAATTGTTGTGAAATTGTGTGTTTGAGATTGTTGGGAATGGGTAGGAAGCACCAAAAATGATGTTAACATGTTATTGTCATTGAAGCATTTCATCGAACATGTTACGTGCATTCATGATATCTAATCTTACCTTGAGATTATGATCTTTCTAGACTTAGAATGTGTAATAGGAGGATAAATTATGGTCATATTAAGTGTCCAATGATTTAGGTGAGTCCCTTCATGCATTCCTACGCTTAAGTTCCATTAGTTTGGGCCTTGCACAAGGTTTAGGGGGTTATATGTTGAGGTAAAAGTTAGAATTGTTGGTGAAAGTGGTGAAGATTGGTGATGTTTGAAGACAAAATTGTGTGTTGTATTTTCCAGGTTCACTAAAATAGCTCCAACAAAAGCAAGCAATCACCAAGGACAAGGCAAAGACCACGAGTATTGGGAGCATCAAGGCTTCCATTTACCACATTCACCAAAGTTATAGTAAACTGTAAGTTAGCACCAAGAAATACCACTCTTTTCCCACAAACATTGGCGTTCGACCAAGTTTGGGGGAGGGGGTGGATAGTGGAACGACTTGGCCTCTATTTACATTCTTGCAATCTATTTGGTTTGCCTCGTTTTGCTTGCTGTAATTTGTGTTTTAATGAGTTTTAAAGGATCCATTGGGTCTGTGAGCCCAATTATGTTGGTCGTAGAAGTTTTTAATTTTTGCATTGGTTTTAATATTTTAGTTTTGTTAGAGTCTAGAAGAAGGAAAAAACCCGAGTTGTAATCGTTCAAAAATTTAGGGATCTGACTGATGATGATGTATTAATGATGAGATGATTTTTTTGCATAAATTTGGGAAATTGACATGATAAGTAATTTGAGATGAAATTGAGCTTGAATCTAGAGTATTTGATCAAATAAGACCCTTGTGAGCATTTGAGCCTAATGTGACTCCTAATTTTGGAGCAATTTATTTTTCTTTCGGTGTGATGTTGATTGGATATATGTATCGGTTCTAAAACTTGCCTTGAATCTTTGTTGTGAATATGTCGATAATGTGACTTACAAAGTGATATAGGCAATTTTTTAATTGTAGCCTATTTTTTAGCCTTTTAAACGTTATCATTTTTACCAAAAAGTTTGAGAAAAATTGTCCCTAGTTAGCCACTTGAGCTTTTAAGCCTTTTTGTTTCATAGCCCCATATTACAAGCCAAATACCTTTTAATTTTAGCCTTTGGCCCTATATTGGACTAATTGAGTAAAGAGGGAGGTGGATTGGAAGGTAGATTGGATTTTTGGGAACAAATTGTGCGAAATAAGGGATAAGCTAAAGGGTAGAAGGAATTTGAAGTGATAGGTGCAAATTCAAAGCAAGTATAACCTCTCCTAGTTTGTTATTTGTGTTGAGATTAAACTTCACAAGTGATTAAAAAAAAAGTGAAAATCAAAAGAAAGAGTCAGCTATAAATAGCTGAAATACTATTTTAGTGTGTTAAGGAGAGGTTAGAAGAAAGAAATGCTTGGTTGATTTGAAAAAAATCGGGTAGTCCCATGATGTGGTACCCGAATACTTAGTATGAAAAGCACTTAGTTGAAAAGTACTTTTGGAAAGGCGAAGATGTCACCTTGAGGGGTGATTTGCTGAGATTGGGAGAGTGAGATCGAGTGATTATATTGAGGGATAGTCGGGTTAGGAATAACTTGATTAGTCCAATAGATAGTCACTTTTGTCCAGATTTAGCCCACCTTACCTTAAGCCAATATTACAACCAAATGAAAGACCTAACTGATTCTTTGTCACTTATGTCGAGTACTGTGTCTAGCTTAGACAATTGGCAAGCCTATGGTAAACTGTGCATGTAGTCTAATTTGAGTGAAATGATACTTTTAGCCTAAACACTTAAGAGAAGAGAAAAACACTTACCTGGTGAGGATCAAATACTTCGAAAGTTTAAGTCTTGAAAGTAGTTAACTTTTACTCTATCGCACATGCTCACTTACACTATGATGTCTAGTTCTTTTGAAAAATCTGCCTAAGACTAATTCGTCATCCAATCGCTCTAAATGCATGTGTCTTTGTTCTATTTTATGTTGTTCGGGACGAACAACAATTTAAGTTTGGAGGATTTTGATACACGTTGTGTATGCATGCATTTAGGTCAATTTTAGGTGTATAAATATAACAGTTGCATGCATATGTAGCCGAGAAGTGCTTATATTGTATACATTGAACCATTTGACATGTTTTGTGAAATTTTGTGGATTTTAGGCCAAAATATCGAGTATATGGCGAACTTGAAAAGAAACGGACCAAGAAGAGGTGAAATGGGCTCGGAATAGGATTTCAAGTCTGACTTCAAACAAATTTTTGAGGGTCTTCCGACCCATTTTGGGATTTTCTCCTTTCATATAAAGTTATAGATCTTTGAATTATCTTTCCAACGCCACCAATTTAACCTTAATCGGAGTTGTATAACTCAAGTTATGGCCAAAATACTGGAGGTGTGTCAAGCTGACAGAAAATCACTATTTCGGAGCAAGAAGTGACGCGGCCGCGTCACCACCCTTCAAGGCCGCATTAAAATGTGGGTTTTTATGCTGTTAGCACAGTAAAATGCGACAAGGCTGTGTCCGGGGGTTTAAGGCCGCGTCAAAAGCCTTCCGAAACACCAAATCGGATTTTAGGTTGGCTATTTGTCCTAATCTCTCAAGGATTTCAACTCATAACTATAAATAGGTCCCAAAACTCATGAATTAAAGGGGGGAGACACTCCATATTCTCTCAAAAACTTAGAAGAAGAGTTATACAAGCTTGGAGGATCGAGAAGACGAAGAACATCGAGACCGATTCATCCGGGTTTAGTCGTTCTTTTCTAGTTTAATCTTTTACAATATTTTCCGTAGAATCTTGTATTGGATTATTGCTAGGCATGAGTAGCTAATTTATTCGTCTCCTAGGGTTAGAGAGTATGGATTATTATGATAATATTTTGATTATGATTTAATTTATTAATTTCGTTCTTTACGTGTTTATCTCTATGTTTGTGCTTATAACTAAATTTAACTTGATCACCTAGATTTAGTAATTTAGTTTAGCAATTCCGCTTCGAGAGGAGGGAATCATTATCAGACTTATGACATAGAGCGCAATTGTCTATGACTGTGTAGGTCGTGGCTTAGGATCATTTGGAAGTTATTAGGTTTAATTGACTCGAGAGGGTAATAGCTTAATTAATCAACGGTTTAATCGCTTCGAGAGAAGGGTTAGATTATTGTCGTGCCGCCTAATAAACACTAGAATTGGTAAATTTATAGGTAATCATATTCAACAATGAAGTAAGATCCTGAAATCGAAACCCTAGGATACCTTTTCTCTTTGATTGTTATTCATTTTCGCCTGCCAAGTGTTAAGTCATAGCTAATTAGTTAAATTCTTCAGTTTTTGGTAAAATCAACATTTTGAAACTTAGTATCTAGTTAGGATAATACTAGAGTATCGAGGTATCGAACTACCTAAAATCTATTCCTTGTGGGATCGACTTTGACTGTCGTTACTACACCTACAACCATACACTTGCAGAACACTAGGTTAAAAAACCGACGTGTCACTCATATCAACTATTACAAAAATAAAACAAGTGAAAATCTAAGAAGACATGAATATAAGATAGAATGAACCAAAAGATTGAGTTGATGATCTTGATCTTCAACCCTCTTCCAATTATTATTATTATTATTATTATTATTATTATTATTATTATTATTATTATTATTATTATTATTATTATTATTATTATTGTTATTATAATACTGGAAAGGATATGTTACTTAACCAACCATGAAAGAGAAAAGAAAATGTTTAATGGAAAACAGATGACAGAGGACGGACTCTTGCAAAAGAAAAGTTAAAAAAAAAAAAAATGGACCGAGCAACGAACTCAAACCCAAAACCAAAACAAAATAAAAAATAAAAGGAAATTAGGAAACATAGAAAAGCATAACTATTAAGTCACAAGTGGTGGATTTGTCATTTAAATATTTAAATTATTATTTTATATGTACAACTTATTATTCAGGTAGCAGATTGTAAAATCTAAATGTTATAATTAAAAGACTAACATCTAATGGTTAGAATTTATTAGAGTACCGATATACCCCGTGTACCTTAGAAGCCCCCCTTAAAGTCATCACTTGTTCTCAGTAAATGGTATTATAATATCTTTACACTGAACAAGTGATACCTCTAAACATAAATTTAATACCGATCCGAGATTGCACCGTGTAACTGGTGGACATGAAACATAAGTACTTTGTTTCTTATAATTACTTTGTGGGAAAATTGGTATACCCTGTATGCTACAACTATTTATGAAAATAACCTAAAACATTTTTAGGATATGATAATGTCCTGCATATTGCACATATTTCGTGAAAATGCTCCATTATGCTATTGCAGGCAACCAATAGATCATATGTCTTATATGGTGTTCATGTGGTTTCATTTTCTAATATATTACTCCTTCCGTCCCAGTCTAATTGTTTTACTTGTCTTATTTGTTTGTCCCAAGTTAATTGTCCTACCCCATAAATGACAAATTCTCCCACAATCTCTACCATCAAAATCTCCACATTCAATCTCCACCTTTAAAAAAATCAAAGATTTCACAAAATCTGTTTTTTCTTAGTCTCCGTGCAAAGCCAAAATAGTACAATTAGCTTGGGATGGAGGGAGTATTAACATATAGTTTTATGATTTGGATTATAAAGAAGGAAAATTCAAAATAAAATTGAAAAATAATTTAAATATTTTTTAAAATTATTAGTAAAACTTAAAAAAAAATATACCTTGAAAAAATAATAAGAAATATTTGTTCAACTAGTATTAAAATTGTTGTAAAATATATAAATATTATTAAAAAAACTGAAAATATTTTTTTTTAAAAAAATCTAAATACTATTTTAACATTTTCAAAAATTATTTAAAGTTCTAAAAATTATTTAAAAAATATATAATTAATTCATAAAATTAAGATTATTTTAAAAAATCCAAAAATAAAAATATAAAATGTGATTCTTTTTTATTTTAAGTTTGGTATAAAACAATCGTGGTAACAAAAATATAATATTAAAAAATAATTTAATGAATGATCTAATATCTCCCGTCCCCCCGTCCCGCCACACACACCACCTTCAAACTCCGACCTGAAGACTGTAATTTAAATATTTATTTAAATTATTCATTGATAATATATATTTATTACCACTATTTATTATACCAAAATTATTCATTTGTGAAGCAATAAATTATTCATTGGTAATATACATGACATTTTCACCAATTTTCCCTTTCTTTGTTGTGTATTTGTGAAGGTGGTTCATAATTAATTCATCGTACCATAAAATTTGCTAACTGCTTTTATAGCTCACGTACGACAGCATGTCGCGCCTCACACGTCACACTTACCAAAAATAACACACACTTGTAAATTTTATCTTTTCGATCACCATTTTTTAAATTTTACTGTCATAAAAAATTGAAAATATATATATATATAATAAATGGAGCGTATTTATGTAATTTCAATTTTCCCACCTAAATTTTTATACCATAATTGGTAACTTTTTGCCACTTTTGTTAAGTTGATAACTTTCTTTCATATTTTAAAAATGCAAATAACTTTTTTTATTTCCAATCCATTTTTATGCATAATATATAAAATTATTCATCTTTTCACGATTTTCAGTTTGACATTCATATTGCATATACTATAATGAGATATTTGATTTTAAAAAAGTAGATTGTTTATTGGTTAATTATTTATGCTAAATTTGAGTGTGTACATGTGAATTGGATGCAACTAAATATTAGTAAAATAATAACCTAATAAAAGAAAATAGTAATTGAGTATTTTTATATAAAAATGCAACTAATCAATTTATTTTATTTATCATAAATTTTCAAATATTTTCGTTATTTAAGTTACGCAAGGAGAAAACTCATTATTTAAATAAGAAAATTCTACTTTATTAAATCAAAGGCAAATAATTAATACTCGTATCTATTTATAATCAATTTATTAAATCATCAAGTCTGCTAATATTTTTAATCACGACTGTACAGGGGTTTGAGCATTTGTATAATTATGTATTAAAATTGTTATTGAAACTATTTTTAATTACTTATTTATATTTTCTATAATATATATTTTGTTAAAATTTAAAATTACTTTTTAAGAAATTTTACACTTTCTAACTGAAATTATGACATTTATTATACTTTTAATCTTTTTATTTTTTTCGTTAACTAAACCTCAAGTATGTTTTTTACACTTTGTAACCTAAACATACTTTGTAGCACTAACTAACCTCAACTATGTCTTTTTTCTCCTCACAGTCTATGTAACTTTGTTCGCATTAACCAATTTTCATCTTTAAATATAAACTATTTATAAGAAAAATGTAAAATTTATGTAAATAACAATACCAAATAAACTATGAAATATTCAAATATTTTGGAGAATTCACACACTTTAATTTGTTATTTGAATTATTAAATAATATTTCTATTTTAATTTTTAAAAGTAAAGATTCATTAAAAGATAAGAAGTATTTAAGTATACTATTCGAAATCTCCAAGTGAAATATTAAAAGTTGCAAGCGAGAATCTAATTTTAGAAATAAAAAATAAATAATTATAACTAGAACTTGAAAATGATTTATTCAAATTAAAAGATATAAAACAAAAGCAGGACGATAAAGAAAAAGGTATAAAATTTTACGTTACACCTAGAGTATCCAAATAAAATATTATTATTCTTTTATTATTTATAGTCACAACTGAAAAGTTATTTTCATAAATATATATACACACACATATATACACACACACACATATATATATACACACACACATACAGGGGTGGATCCAGATCTCATGGTTGGAGGGGCCGAGTCGGCCGACCAAAAAACATCTCCAACCAACATTAATATATACACGTGATAATAAATATTAAATATATTATATTTATTATTTAAATTGAATATCAACAATATTTATCATTGTATATGTTAAAATATATCACTAGTTATCTATATATTAAAACTTAGAGTATATCTATTGTATATAATGAAAATTATCTAAGTATATCCTCGTATTTTATACTTTTAATGGGGGTCGTACACTCTCTTTCTTCAAAAAAAAAAATACACAATATACTATTATACACGTTTTAGACATAAAAATAGTGGGGTGTAGGCCGGAGGGGGGGAGGGGGGCAGGGCCACCCCACCCATAAGGGTGGGTCCGCCCCTGCACACATATATATATGTGTGTGTGTGTGTAAGCCACAGTGGGGCATTTCTATAATTAACAGTTTCCAGTCTAAATTTTGGGACTATATTTATTAAGTTGTTGTCAATTTGGTAAGAATCAGAATTTATTGTACTTTTTAAGTTACAAATAACTTTTTTTCTCATTTCCAATCTATCTATTATGTATAATACATCAAATTAATCATCTTTTAACGATGTTTGATTTGACATTCATATCACATCACATATATTATAATAAGATATTCGATTTAAAATATTATATTATTTATTCATTGATTATTTGAGTTGAATTTTAGTGTTCATTGTGGGTTGTACTATATAGTATTGGTTCAGATATAATACTTTTTTTTTTTACTATTATATATGCATATTTTAGTTTCAGATATAATACTAAAAATAAGTCAAATTATTATCTTATAAAAATCATTTTACTTAATTTTTTACATTAAAACCATAACAAGTCAATTTATTTTATCCGTCCTAAATTTTCTCAAGTTTTTTTCGTTTATTACATTGAAATAAAATATTTTGTTATTCCAACTATTAAATAACTTTTGGATTTTATTTTATAATTTTGTTAATTTGGTATAAATGGAATCACCAAGTATTAAAACTTGCAAGTGAGTTTTTGTTTTAAATTTAAATAGTGATAATTAGAATTTAAAATTTTATTTAGATAAATTAAAATATTTAAATTTAAAATGAAATAAATAAAAGGAAAACCAATTTCTTATAATATTATTCCTTTTATTTCATTTAATAATTTAAGTTGATATTTAGATATTTGTTTGTTTTAACATTCATAATTAATTAAGATATTTGTGTATGCATATAGGAAAGAAATTTTACAGACACACTATATGTGTGTTTGGATTTGAAAGATAAGAAATAATTATTTTGAAAAAAATATATATTTCATTTTTATATTTAATATTTTAGTTAATATACAACACACACACACACACACACACACATATATATATATAAAGAGTAAGTTATATTAAATTCATATATAACATGAGAGAAACTTATATTTCCATTATTTATAATTTTATTTATGTTAAATCCTAAATTTTTAAACATTTATTTTATTAGGATAAAACAGTCATATTTTGAAATATTAGGTTATATGATATTTAATTTAATTAAAATTATTCTTTTCAAATAAAATTTTGTGCATCGCGCTCACAGGAGTAATACTAATTTGGGTCAAAAGTAAATATTTTTCAATGTTTAAGTGATTAGTTCAAAATTAAAATTGTTAGAATTAATTAATAACTATGTAATTGTAGTGACTGAAATACATAATATTTAAAAGAAAAAAAAACTCATTAAACTTAGTATAATTAAAAAAAAAATCACACTATTTAATAAATAGTACGCTTTTAAATATATTCTCTTTACAAAATCCATCATTAAGCCGTTTGGCGCGGTATTTTGCACTTTGATTTTGGTCATACAAGAATCTCGAAATTTTGATACATCTAGAAAATAAGTAGATAATGTTGGGATAGTCAAATAAGTCCCACATCAAATATATAAGGAAAGGATCATGGGTGTATAATCAAAGAAGCATCTTCATTAGTATGAGGCATTTTGAGAGTTAGCCCAAGAACAAATTCTTGTGGATTTGGCCCAAAGCCAATAATATCATATCAATGTGGAGATGCGGGTCCAGTCAGGGCTCAACACGTGGCTTTAGAGCCATGGTCCCAATTTGGCCGATTTGGTGGAGATCCTCGGAATGAACTAGGTAGGTCCTGTTCAACGGAGACGACAGGTCCGAGCCAAATGGACCAGGTGGAGATCCTCAAAATGGACCAGGTAGGTCCAGCTCAACAAAGACGACAGGTCCGAGCCAAATGGACCAGGTGGAGATCCTCGAAATGGATCAGGTAGGTCCAGCTCAACGGAGATGACAGGTCCGAGTTAATGGACAAGGTAGGTCCGGCTCTACAAACTAGATGAGGTGCACCTGGGTAGGGCAGACTCCCCAGCAAAGATCACAGATCCGACTCTATAGACCACGGGCCAGGTAGGTTCGACTTAGTAGAGACGATAAGTCCGACTCTGACTCTATAGACTAGTTAGGTCCGGCTCTACGAACCAGGTGTACAGACGAGATAAGGTCTAACTAGGGAGCCTGGCTTTCCAGATGGAGCGTTTGAAGGGAGACTCTACGGACTAGGTGAGGTGCACCTAGAGAAGGGCAGACTCCCTAGCAGAGACAACAGGTCCGGCTCTATGGACCAGGTGAGATACACCTAGATAGGACGAGTCATTGAAGGGAAGGCTTCCTAGCAGAGATGACAGGTTCGGCTCTATGGACCATGTGAGGTACACCTAAGTAGGGCTAGTCGTTTGAAAGGAGGTTCAGTGATCAAGGGCAAGCTCCCAGCAGAAACGAAAGATGCGACTCTACGAGCCAGGAGAATTACTTCTCGCCTTATGAGTGGAAGAGGTATCCTCTAGCTGAGGTAAGACTAGTCGTTTGACTCCTTATGAGTGGAAGAGGTATCTTCTAGTCGGGTAGGACTAGTCATTTGAGGGGAGGGAGGTGATCATTTGTTTGTGAGGGGAAGGAGGTGATCATTTGTTTGAAATGGAGGATTGTTTGGATAGTCAAACAAGTCCCACATCGAATATATAAGGAAAGGATCATGGGCATATAATGAAATAAACATCTCCATTGGTATGAGGTGTTTTGGGAGTTAGCCAAAAGAACAAATCGATACGAATTTGGCCCAGTAGTCATTTGAGGGGAGGGAGGTGATCATTTGTTTGTGAGGGGAAGGAGGTGATCATTTGTTTGAATGGAAGATTGTTTGGATAGTCAAACAAGTCCCACATTGAATATATAAGGAAAGGATCATGGGCATATAATGAAATAAACATCTCCATTGGTATGAGGTTCTTTTGGGAGTTAGTCAAAAGAACAAATCGATACGAATTTGGCCCAAAGTAAATAATATTATACCAATGTAAAGATGTGGATCTAGTCAAAATCCCAACAGATACATATATTTATCTAACTTAAACAAATATTTATGGCTGATATGTTTTCTAAAATGATAGAAACTTCAATAAAATTTAAAGAGGTTTTGTACA
Source organism: Ajuga chamaepitys (assembly GCA_958295605.1). Lineage (NCBI taxonomy): Eukaryota > Viridiplantae > Streptophyta > Magnoliopsida > Lamiales > Lamiaceae > Ajuga > Ajuga chamaepitys. The sequence goes on from OY282502.1 coordinate 17,664,890, forward strand.
ACCGGAGCTAGGCAGATACGAAAATCCTGACAGATTCAGTGTGATTATACAAACGATAGATTTCCCCTATGAAATAAATTTTAGGGCCCGCTTGATTGGGGGTTTAGGGGTAATGAATGAGAATGAATGATGACTCATTTTTATTTGGCAAAAACTCGTATGTGACTGTCACACGGTGTGACGGGAAAAATTATCACTTTTTGTGGTAAAAGTATCACATTTATCTGTAAAGGTATCACTTTTTTTAACAAAAAAAAGTATCATTTTTTGTAGCAAAAGTATCACTTTTATCTATAAAAGTATCAATGTAGTAAAAGTATCACTTTTTTCCTGTAAAAGTATCAATATTTTCTGTAAAAGTGCATTCCGTCACACGTGTGACCATTCACACACAAGACTCACTCTTTTTATTTATGGTGCTTAGTACATAATAAATAAGTTGATCATTACCACCATTTTATTAACAATTATCTCCATTACATTTCATAATATGATTGACCCCTCATTCATAACCATTACCATTGTCATTGATGATTTGCAGCCAAACGGCCGTTAGTTGAGTTAGGATGGAAGTTGGTATACTCTACGGGCTCGTCTACTTGGGTTGAAAAAGGGTGATAGGACTAAATAATCACCCCTAATCCGACGTTTACTTTACGGATGTAAAAGCGCGGGCTATCCCTAAGCCCGGGTCAAAATCTAGAAAAGGGGATAAAACAAGTGATTCCTATCCCTCCTCATTAGGAGGGACAGACTCAATCCTCAACACTGTAGCAAAACGGAGGTAAAAAATAGCCCCCTTTTAAAGATAGAATCCTGAGTTATTCATCCAAATATCATCTATCCTCTTTCAACCAGTCTGGTGATTATTGCGTAGGAGTAAAATTGTCTCTCTCCTCTTTCAACAAATTCCTAGCCATGGAAGTTGCATAGGAGTAAAATATTCTTTCTACGGATCTGCTGAAGAAGAAGATATTCATAAGATGCTGAAGAAGAAAATATTGTCTTTGCCCAGCAAAAGGGATTTTTTTAAAGAAGAAGAAGAAGTTGTCAATGGTCCTGTTCTAATTTATTCCGAAATTTTCGTCCTACAGATCTGGCGATGAAGAAGAAGAAATTGCATTTGCTAATGATGAGATTTTAAAGAGGAAGAAGTCAATGGTCCAAACTGCTGAAGAAGAAGAAAGTTTCTTCCTACTGATATGCTTGGTGGAGAAGACAATAAAATATTAAAAAATTAAAAATAAGGGAAAAAGTGTAAAATCAATTTTAAAGTAAGTAAGGGATAAATTTTGTCCCACAATTTATCCCTTAAAGTAATCAAAGGAATGTTTATTCCTTAGATTGTCCCTTCCTCCCTTTAGTCACTTTTTAATCATATCCCCTCTTAATCCTAAACCCAAAGTAGACGAGGCCTACGGGTTCATTTGATAAGGGTATATGATAAGTGAGTATGAACTATCATGAGATAGTTTAGCATATTTAGATAGCATAGCATAATAAGTCATTCATTTGATAGGAAATATAAGATAATATGATTATTTGTTATTGGGTGTTTGGTGATCCATATTAAATTGATGTTAGACTCATATAAAGCAATATTTGGACATATGTACCATCCTAAAAAACTAAAATTAGCGTTTTCATCTTCTTCTCTCCCATACCTGCGGTATACTTATTTCATATCTTCGAATTGAAGACTACTGGAATCTATAATTACTGACGGACCTACTGGCATCATATTGCATAGTACCTGGTATTAATAGCTAATAATTATATCTTCCTCATACCAAATTCATATGAATTTATATATCTATAAAAGTTAAATGGAGGACTTTTTTGTAATTCTATCTTTCTCGACAAAAAACTTTAGGCCATAAATGGTAAGCTTTAGTCACTTTTGGTAAATAATAACTTTCTTTCATTTTTTTAAAATGCAAATAACTTTTTTATTTCTTTTCTGTTTTTTATGCATAGTATATGAAATTAGGATATTTTAGTTTTCAATAATGATTTTTTATATTACTAAGCCGTGGGTGAAGAGAATTGAAAAAAAAAAAAAAATGGGTTTCAAATAGTTGGCACGTTATATTAATTTATTCTTTATATAAAAAGTACATTTTATAACGGAGATTGATCATAATGCTACGATCTTCAATTTGACATTCATAGTACATATATTATAATGAGATATTTTATTTTAAAAAATAGATTGTTTGTTGGTTAATAATTTGTGTTAAATTTGAGTGTTTATTGTGAATTGGACAAGACTAAAATTAGAAAAATAATTCTCAAATAAAAATATTAATTGAGTATTTTTTTTTAAATACAATTAATCAATTTATTTTATTTGAAATGAATTTTTAAATATTTTTTTTTATTTAAGCTACGCAGAGAGAAAAAATCATTGATTAAATAATGAAATTCTACTTTATTAAATTAAAGATAAAAAAATATACTCAGTTTATTAAATCATCAAGTCTGCTAATACTATTTTATCACGAGAGTATGGGAGCTTTAAGCATATATATGTTATGCATTAGCAATGTTATCGAAATTATTTTTAATTACTTATTTATATTTTTTTTTATAATATATATTTTGTTAGAATGATTTTTTTAAGGAAATTTACTCTTTGCAACTGAAATTATAATATTTGTTACACTTTGCAATCTTTTCTTTTTTTTCTTTTTTTCCTTTTTTGTTTACATTAACTAAGAGGGTGTTTGGCTAAACTTATAAGTTCCTTCAACATCTTACAAGATGTTTAACAACTTATAAGCTCTTGAAATGTGTTATGGCAAAATAAGATGTTAGACAATTTATAAGATGTAAAAATAAGCTCTTAGAGCTTATAAGCTCCAAAAGAAAATAAGTTCCTCAAGTCCATCTTATTTTTTAAGATCTTATAAGCTACACTTAAATTTCACATACTACACACGCATACACAAAGTTCATACACACACTACACGTTTCACACAATATACACACATACACACACTACACACGTTTCACACACTACACACACTTAACACGGTTCACAAACATCACACCTTTCACGCACTAGACATAGTTCACACACTTCAAACACACTTCACACACTACACATACTACACACTCTTCACACACTTATTTTCACGCACACTACACATATTTCACACACTAATCAAAAAGTGTGTTTGATATTAACTTTCAAAATATTAAAATATTAAAATATTTTGAAGAACTCACAGACTTTAATTTGTTTTTTATTTATAAAATAACTTTTAGACTTTTATTTAATGAAAGTAATGTTTATTGAAAAATAAGAAGTATCTAGGTATATTTGAAACCATCAAGTTTACATTGAAATATCCAACTAAATTATTAATGTTTCCTTTATCATATATTTCATGATTATTTTTAACTATTTATGGTTCGAATTGAAAAATTATTTTCATAAATTAAAAAATCTATATATATGTGTGTGTATGTGAGTCTGTGTGTGTCTATATATATATATGGGGCAATTCCACAAACATTTTTCAGCCTAAAATTTTGGACTATAACCGGTAAGTTGTTGTCACACTTGGTAAGAATCAAAATTAATTTTACTTTTTAATGTTGCAAATAACCTATTCCATTTCTAATTTATTTACTATGTATAATACATCAAATTAATCATCTTTTAATGATGTTTCAAGTAGCATTCATACCACATATATTTTAACAAGATATTCAATTTAAAATATTAGATTATTTACTCGTTGATATTTGAGTTAAAGTTTACCATTTATTGTATATGTTGTACTGTATAATATTGGTTCAGAATACAACTAAAAATCACTCAAATAATTATCTTATAAAAAAAATGAACTTGACTATCTCATTTAAATCACAACTAATCAATTTATTTTATCCGACATAATTTTTTTTAAGTTTTCTTCATTTATTAAGTTGAGAGGAAAATCAATATATTTATAACTGAACACGTACGTTATTAAATTAAAAGTAAAATTTAATATTTTATTTATATCAGCTTATTAGATTATTAATTTGCAATTTTTTATTTGTTACATCACAGATCTTTTACTTTCTCGCATATACATATATATATATATATATATATATATATAAAATTTTACATATGATAATTAATTTGAAAATCATTTTTCATTAGTTATTGATTAATTAAGCTATTTGTGTACGAATATAGGTAAAGAGTGATAAATACACATTAAATGTGTGTTTTGGTCAATGATAAATAAACGATCATTTTGAATATAGATATATTTTATTTTAAATTTTAATACTTTATGTTAATGCTAATTTATAGTATATATACATATACATATAAATATAAAGTAAGTTGTATTAAATTCATATATAACGTGGAAGAAACTTATATTTATATTACTTATAATTTATTTATGTTTAATTCAAAATTTCTAAATATTTATTTTATAGGATAAAACAGTCACATTTTTAAATATTAGGTCATCTCATATTTAGCTTAGTTAAAATAATTATTTTTAAATAAATTTATGTGTATCGCGCGGGAGTAATACTAGTTAGTAACAAAGCAAAGCCAAGATTATTTTCTTTACCAATTTCTATCTTCGACGTCTTAATTTTTTTTAATTCTTTTGCTCATTAAGCAAAAATTTAAGGTGATTGGAGTTTGATCTGTTTAATTTTTTTAATTCCATTATCTATCGAGTAGTTAGAATTTCCGTCCTCCATATAAATAATGAAAGTAGTGCATCGAAGTATCCTTTTTTTAAAAATTATTGCTAACACAAACGAGAGGGAATGACTCTTTCAAGGCTAGTTTGGAGATAACATATTATTATCTTGGATACTGTACAGGACATGAAATATTATCATTTTATTTTGGCAAGATAGGTAACATGGGTTAATCATGCATTTCTTCCAGGCCCCTTAGTTTTGCAAGTATATATTGTATGAGCTACCAAATGACCGATTAGGGGGTATAAGTATGTCCCGGTTTCAGATTCGACAGACTGTTCCCACAAACCAACACGAGTCTTTCCCAGTGCGCTTTGTCCTCAATCACGCGCATTCTGAGAAACTTCCCAAGGGATCACCTGTCCCCACAAAACCAACACGAGTCTTTCTCAGCGTGCTTTGTCCTCACTCACGCGCATCCTGAGAAACTGAGAAATTTCCCAGGGGGTCACCTGTACCCACAAACCAACACGAGTCTTTTCTAGTGTGCTTTGTACTCACTTGACCTTGTTGTCGAGGCACACAAAATTTGTAACGACCCACTTCTAGATTTGACGGACTGTCCCCACAAACCAACCCAAGTCTTTTCCAACGCGCTTTGTCATCACTCACGCACACCTTGAGAAACGTTCCAGAGGATTACCCATCCTGAAATTGCTCCAGGCCAAGCACGCTTAACCTTAGAGATTTTTCAGAATGAGCACTAAAAAAGAAGATGCACCTTGTTGGTATGAGTAGCACTAATTAACTCTCTAAGCCCTCTTCAACTTATGCACTCTCATACCTACATAGTCTCAGAATGCCCCTCAAAGCCGACTATACAGTCTCATATCAACATAATCTTAGGATACCCTCTTTTTCGGGTGCAGGATCAGTTCATTCATGTCTCCCGTTCATTCATATCTCCCTTCACCTAGAAGCCTGCTAGGAGCCGCTCATTATTCATGCCTTCTTCTCTTATTGCACCGACGATCACTCAACTCCCTCGTCGGTCCCGGGGATCAAACAATTAATAACTTATCTCCACCTCTACTAAATAGTAGTAGTGGCAAGTAAGAGTTGATCCCACAAGAAGCGGATAAATTAATTATGTTTCTAATATTAATCAATAACATAAACTGACTAGGGGTGTTTGGTTGAAATTTTATCTAATTAATCTAATAAACTAATTAACAACTCGGCAGTAACTCAATAGCTCAAAAAAGTATAGAACAATCAATATAAAAAAATATCAGATCTCAGTTTAGTATCTCTCTATTCTTAATATGTATTAAATAATTATTGCGTCTGATAATCTATTTCACAGTTCTGTATCCCTAGACCGACAACAAGCTCTGTCGGCTCGAATCGTCCCTTAAGTAAAGTTAAGTAAAACAAGCTCTTTAGCTGATCCTATTTAATCGAACAACCTAGAACAAGCTATTTATCCTTAATTCATTAAATGCATTTATTACTAGGACGATATGTTAAACAAGACTCCAAATACACAAGTTCAATTAGGATGACCTAGATTCGTGTTATCCCTAATTAATTAATCATTAATTGCTCTTTGTGAATACAAAACCACAACAATTACATATTGCAATTTTCTACCCTAGCGGCAGACATACCAACAATCTAATCTGTTGGACCCTATCACATCAAGTAACCAATACTTCATAAATCAAATCAGTCAAGTAACAAAAATAAATTATGAAGAATATATCAAAACGCAATTGCGGATCAATCAATACAAATTAAAAATTAGGGTTCAACATCTCTTTGAACTGGTAAATAGAGAATTAGCTACGCACAATAATTAAGGTAAAAAGAAATAAACAAAAAATTAAACAAACTCCACAGCCGTTGTTCCAATCTGCCTGACTTGATCCCTTGAAGTCTTCAATTCTCTCCCCTTTCTGGACGTGATTATCTCATTTTATAAGACAAACCTAATGATTAGGTTATACACTTTGAGGGCCAAGGCTTCAAGTAGCTAATGGGCCTCTAATTTGACAGGCTTTGACTAGTTAAGTTATTGGATTTTCGGGATCGACATTGAATCACCTAATAACGGCCCATGGACCAAAGGTGTTAGCTCATTTCTTCTTTTTTAGCCCAAATATCTTCTTTTATTTATCTCTCAACCCAAACTCATTCCATAATATCCAAAATCACTACAAATCCACTACATGTAACATGAAAATCTAACAATTGGAGTATTTGGTACCAAAGTGCAGATAAGCATAAAAATAACAAATATATGATAATGAAGTGCAATAAAATCACATTCTTAACAATCTAGATAATGTATATTTTTCTACTTATCATCACTCACGCGCACTCTGAGAATCTTCCGAAGGGTCACCCATCTAGAAGTTTCTCCAGGCCAAGCACGCTTAACCTTAGAGTTATCTTAGAATGAGCACCAGAAAAGAAGATGCACCTTGTTGGTATGAGTAGCACTAATAAATTCTTTAAGCTCTCTTCAACTATGTGGTCTCATACCTACACAGTCTCGGAATACCCCTCAAAGACAATTATACAATCTCATACCTGTAAAATCTCAGGTTATCTTTTTTTTAGTGTGGAATTAGTTCGTTCATTTATCCTTTCACCTAGAAGCCTGTCACGAGCCGCTCTTTGTCCGTGCCTTTCTTTCTTATTGCATCGGGGATCACTCCCCGTCCTCGTCGGTCCCGGGTGTCCCACTAGCTTCCGTTTGGTTCTTCAATTAACACTACGAGGCTTAGGACCAACTACACTCCGCCACGCATTATTTTTACCGAGAAGTCAAGGTTAAGGTAGGGTTTACTTTCAAGTTTATTATAAATATTTAAGATGAATTTTGTATTTGTGCGTGAATATGTGATCATTTTATAATTCCCAATATGATATACTGACCTGTTGATGATATACATGTTTATGAATGTTGAAAAAAGTCACATTATGACACAAATTGTTTCGGAAGTTACTAATGTTACACATGTAACACAGACACACACACACACACTATGTATATAAAATGCTTTATTTTTCTTTGTATTTATTTTTTACAAACTGAACCCACGAGCTAGATGTAGCTTACCCCCTCTTAAAAAATCTCATTTCAAGTTATCGGAACTAAGCGTGAAGGCAAGAACGGATAGTGGTGGCATATAAAAAGTAACATCTTATTTAAGTTGTATATAGGAAAACTTTATTTCATTATTTTATTTAAATTTGTAAGTAATTTTTTTAAAAAGGCCTAAAAATAATTTTTTAAAAAAAAACGGATTATTACATTAATCAACCCTTATAACCCCTATCAAATGAGCTCTACATATATTAGGGTAATAATAATAATTCAGGTGCTAAACCTTACTTAAACATTAATTATATTGGGTATTGGATAGGGGTGTCAAATGGGTAGGGTTGCTCGTTTGCGGATCGGATTGAGACTTGATTATTATGTAATATTCACCAACCCGAACCCGACCTACAACCGGAACGAGTTGGGACTCGCAACTCGAACCCGGCACACTTAGGATGCTGGTAGACACCCAACCTACTTCCGACCCGAATATTTAAAAAAAAAATTACTCATTCCTACTTTTGACTTTTCTAGAGAAAACTAATATGATTGCTATAATATTTGGAACCTAAAACGTCACAAAATATATATGTTTAAAATTTTAAATTACATTAAAGCATTACAAATCATATATTCATTCCAAAATATTAATGTGGACTAGGTAGAGTAATGGACTGTAGACACTACAGACACAAGTCAACAACATAAAAATGCACATTACACACGTCAACAAAACATGTTGGCAATTTGAAAAATAAAATCTAGAATTATAATAAGAATCTATCACAAAAAAAATATTACAAATGTGTCTAACTTTATATCTATACCTTGATTTTTATTTTTTTTTGTTTTAAGGAAAGGGTACAAGTTGACCCGTGGTTGATCCAATCCAATCCATTTTTTATTCGAATTCAAACAGTTTTTGACTCGAACATATTTAAGATTCGACCCTAACTTTAATTTTTTGAGTTTATTCGTGCCGGATTGTTCGATCGGTAACAAAAATTATTGTCCATAATATTAAACCACCCCATAAGTTGGAAGGGGGAAGTGTGAGGGGCCAACATAAATGAAAAGAGGGAGAGAATGACGTTTTAATAAAATTATAGGAAAGGTGTTTAAAATTAATTACTATTAGTTAGAGAAACATGACTCTCTTTTCTAAACAGGGAGTACTTTTATGAGTAATCTTTCAAAATTTTGATTATGATGTTAATATCATTAAATAATACCATGATTTACTACAGCAACTGAATAAAATATGTTGCATAGAAGGACATATGTTGATTAACTGGTATATAGTTTATTCAGAAAAAACATTAATTAAATAGTATGGTAATATGCAATTTTTTTTCAAAAGAAATGGTAAAAATATCCTTTATGTTTACCATAATTATGAAATCATCCTATATGTTTACCACTTTAAGAAAAAATCCAGTAATTTGAAAAAAAATGGTAATTATGCCCAGTTATCGGCAATTCCCTGTAACCGAATGACATGGATAAGTACTGTTGATGTGTATCCGATTTTGGCATTAGTACAGCTTAGTTGGCACCCTAAATTCTTTTACATTAAATTAAACTAATTATTTTCCACATAAGCTGAAAGGAAAACCCTAATACATTGAAGAAGCTCGCTTTCTTCTTCTTCCATACTCAGTTTCGCAATGCAGCAAAAGGAATTTTTTTTTACTTAATGTCCTCCTCCCACATATCTCCGATTGGGTTTCTGATCTGCGATTTTGGTTTACGAGCCATGATTCAAACTTCCAAGAAAGAGCCGCATCGTGGAAGGAGGTTCTATGGTTGTAGGAATTGGAATATAAGCTTTCTTCATTTTTCAGAATGTACCATTTAATCTTAATTAAATTATTTTGGATGAAAGTCAAAGGCGATTACATTTTGCTTAGGGTTTAGTTTTTTTTTTTTTTTTTTTTTCTGTAATTTGTTTAGTTCCTCTGTTTTCTCCCTATTTCGCAGACAGGTGGCTGTTTATTTTTTGAGTAGATCGATCCTCTGGTTTTTGTTGGGTCCAATTCAGTGGTGGGCGAGTTGAAGGCTGAAATGAAGGATACAGAGAAGCTGTACAATATGCAGCAGAGGCTCGACAAGATTGCCAAAAAAATTAAGTTAATCAAGCTTATTTCTATTGTTTCTTGGGTTCTCATCCTGGCCCTTTGATAAATTGGTAGATTTAATGGTACGTTAGATAAGTAGACGAATGTTAGGGTTTATGTATTTTAAATTGCAATTTTCAGTGTTTTCTAACATCTGCAATTCACGGAGATTATAGTTTGTAATGCTTAGGTTTTATGTATTTTGAATTACAATTTTCAGTGTATTCTAACTTTTGCAATTCACGGAGATTATAGTTTGTAATGTTTTATACTTGATGTATTTTAGATCCATTTTATGTAATGGTTTCAAAGCTGTATCATGGATTTTCATCATGGCATTGTAGTGTATCTTGGTGTTTCTTTATCAATTTTTGATTTCTTGTTCAATTCTACCTAGTTTATGGTTTAAGGGGTTCAGTTGTTGTACTAATGTACTAATTGATTATGATGCACTCAGAAAGATTGTCAATGGTACCCAAAGAATGCTCTAGTCTAAGGGATAATAAGAGAATCTTCCTTGAACCAGAATGCATTATGCAACTTGTATAGAACATGGAAACTGACAGGCAACTAAAAAGGTTAACCAATATGGTAGTAAAATCAAAAGGATTGGGCAAATGACAATAAAATAAGGATTTCATACAATCCAATTGTTCACAATTCCAAACCTTTAGCTTGGCAGACATACAAAAATCAATAGTTTGGAACACCAACTGTTACATAATATCCTAATCATAAAATCAAAACGAACGATACTTGGCCAGGTCTAAATCGGTTACAAAAAGTACTGCCAATTAATAGCTACTACTGCATCAATATGTTATCAAGTTTCATATGGTAGTGTAGCTATCTGGGATGTCTTCTCCAAATGGGAAAAACCTCCCAGATGCAAACTGCTTCATGCTTGCTAGATGGGCACTTTGCTGGTAGGTTGAATCATCCACCAAGTTGAAGCCGGATGGGTTGCAAAAATCGGCGAAACCTTTCTTCTCTTCCTCGAACGGTTCGTACGCAACAGGATTTTCAAAAAGCCCGGTTACTTTAGCAGGGATGAGATTGGCATAAGACGGCTTAGTCACAGCTGTCGGAGCAGCTTGTTTGGCATGAGTATTCGTATTCCTATTACTCTTCTTTTTTAGTTGAAGCTTTGGTCGAACAGTCGAGCTGCCAGGCCTCATTTCCATCATAAACTGCTTATTCACAACCTAATATAATTTTGCACCAATATCATGAACCATTTCGTTTACAACAACAGAAGCCAAACAAATAAACACAAACTATTATAATGCTCACCATCCAATCAAATCAGTATTGATTTGAGTAAGTTGACTAACAACCTGCTCCTGTGTGTTAATCACCTCAATGTTCTCCTACCATGAAAAATAATCAAGTTAACTTGAAAAACCCAAAAACAAAAATAGATATTTCAGATCAATGTGGCTATCAAAGCTTACTTCATCATCATTGAATATCTCGACAATTACCTCTTCTTCCTCAAGATCCTTTAACCGCCACTCCTGTAGTAATTTCCTAATTTCATTTTGTTCCGCCTCTGTTTAACCAGTTTCTTCCTTAATGTGACAACACCAAAAAAATTCAAATCAATTGCCACCACTAAGGTACAAAGACAGTTCCTTTTTATCTAACAATTTTTTGGACAGTAACATTAATTATGTAAATACTTACAAAGGGACAGTCTCGACGATTGTGACCCGGAATTCCGCAAACACCACACTTGACCGTTGTCTGGTTTCGTTTTCTATGGTGGTCATCCCTATTAACAGGTGGTCTTCCTCTCCTTCCAACATGTTTTTGTTGGGGTTCGTCTGGTTCTCTTCTCCATGCTTTCAGAGGTCTACCAACCCTCCTGACAGCTTTTGGAGGAAGCAGAGGAATTGCATCAACATGAGCCCACTCGTTCCTTCCATTGCTCGGGATTAGGGTAGGTGCATACGCAACTCAGTATGCTTCCACTCGATAACATCTACAATTTCAGCAGCTAGAAATTAATATGTTTTAGTGTAAAGAAAAAATATTTACGGGGATAAAGGAAGATGAATGCTAGAGATTTGCATCAGTACCTGTGCACATAAGCAAGGGGGTCAGCTCTAATGCGGTTAATGGCATACAGTGCATGCTTGCACGGGATCCCCATGATATCCCACTTTCTACACCCACATGTTTTATTCTCGAGGTCAACCGCATATTGGTTCCCGTGAAAACAGGAAATTTGAAATTGTGTGTTAGAGGTCTTAATAGGATTACAATCTGCTACTTTAGACTTATTAAAATCAAGAATCTGCTGAATTCTCGGACGTAGAACCCCCTTCCACCTCTTTGCCAAATCTCTGTTCTCGGTGCTTCTTTTCAAGAGTTCATTCATTATTTTTCCAGCCTGGATAAAATTGGTAGTTCTCGTGCACTCAATATCTTGATGTTGAAGCTTTTGCACATATTATTCATCAGTAGGTCACACCTTGGATATGTGTCGAAATGAGATCGGCTCTACTAATGTGGTGGCTTCGCATTTAACCAATTGTAAGCCCCACCATCCATCGTTTTCATATCATTTATCCGTCTTTCAAATTCAGGTATAGTACAGGCTTTGGTAGCCCTCTACACAGCCACCTTGGAACATGCCCCCGAAATCCCGAATTCCTCATGTTCAGATGCATATGCCTCACACAGAATCGATGGACTGCTCCAGGTAGTTCATCTTCAACCGCTTTAAAAAACCCCACAGTTAATTCAAGTCAAATTATTTTTACCACACTACGATATTACAGTAATCCAGTAAATATCAGGATTACCCACATCACCTTCCACACATCAAGATTTTGAAATCCATTAAATATACACAGATACACAGTTCAACAACAAAAATCGAAACTTTTGACCACAATCCCAGGTGCCATCACTTTACCATACACTTCTTTTGAAATAATGGTCCCCCCCTTCCCCCACCCACAAGCATTAGAAAAAAAAAAAAAAAAACAGATACCCCACTACTCTACTGCACATTATTCTGAACAAAATCAGTCGTAGCATACCCAATAAGAATAAACAAATGAAATCACATTTACAACTAATTTCGACTTCGATTTAGGGAGTTGGTTAGCACAGAAACATACCATAATCCGGAGCGGGGTCATCATTTTTACTAGGATCCCTAAAATGCATTGTCGAAACCCTTCGCGATTCACGTCTTCAACTGATCTGAAATCCTTTGAGAAAGAACTAGGCTTTGAGAACAGTAAAAATGTGGAAATTTTTCCTTCACCAGTAGTAAATTTGGGAGGAGATAAAGTTAATGAGGTTAGATTAATTTTTTAATTACCTTATGTGGTCATGTGATAATCACATGCCTCTATTTCCCTCCAAAAATTGCCAACTAAGTTGTACTAATGCCAAAACCGGATACACATCAGCAGTACTTATCCACCTCACCCTGTAACCGAATGGGTTATAGGGAATTGCTAGTAACTGGGCATAATTACCATTTTTTTTCAAATTACTGGGCATTTTTAAGTGGTAAACATACAAGATGGTTTCATAATTATGGTAAACATAAAGGATATTTTTACTAATTTTCCTCAAAAATTATGCTAAAATTAGAAATACAGGGGCAGCAAAATGAACCCATATGGCAGATTCCCGCTTGTGTCCTGTAGACTATCACCCCCAAAAAAAAAAACTCTGCCTTACGTAAAGTTGCCAGTCTGGCAATGACAGGCTTGGTCTGACTGGGTCGGCTAGGAGAGAGAACGCATGCAACTCGCTTTTTTCTTTTCATAATACCGCATCATCTAGTGAGTTATGTGTGTAGTGGTTACACGAATCTCATTCTGTGTGACGAAGTCTTATTTATCCAAATTAAATAGGAAAATGTGGAGCTTCATCTACCCATTTTTCATTTTATTATACCTGAGTTGACCCGTCACACGGAATGAGATCTGTGTGACCGCCATATACAAGTTTTTGTTAACTAGGTTGTGACCCAACATTTTCCTAACCAAATTTTTTAATTCAAAAGTATTACTTTTATTTATAAAAATATTATTTTCTAAAGTATTATTTTTAAAACAAAAGTAGCCTTTATTTGCAAAAGTATAGTTTTTTCTTGTTAAATGTGTTTGGCCTCAAGTGGCGATCACAAAAAAGACTCACGTTTTCTAGAGTATCCGTGCAGCCTATTGACCTAATGTTTGAAGCTCATTTTCTATTTTCTGTCTAGATTAATTTCACATAATTTCTTCACCCAAACTCGTTTCTTGTAGTTCAAAATTGCTCCAAAATTACTGTCTAGATTAATTTCACATAATTTCTTCACCCAAACTCGTTTCTTGTAGTTCAAAATTGCTCCAAAATTACTAAGAGCAACTCCAGCACATCTCTAAAATAGAGATGGTGCAAACTTTTCTTCTCCAGCAATGCTGGATATCTTTGCTGTATTATGAGGGAGCAAGAATGTTGGCTGCACTAGTGGCACAAGCCTTGCGCTGCGCCACTTCTTCCATTTTCCTTTTTTTTTTTTTTTAATTTTTTATGGTTATTTTAATATGATATATATTTTTGTTTTCTTTTCCTATTAATAATTTATCCGATAAAATTAATTTAAGATTGTTTCTAATTATATATATATATATATATATACAATTTCAATAAATAAAATATATTCTATGAAATTAAAACACATCAAATAAAATTAAACACAATAAAATTACAACGATAAGAAAAAGTAAATCAAAATGCAAAACTTAAACAAATACAAATTAAAAATATAAATATAACATTTTATATGTAATAATATTGCATGCATAATATAATTTATAAGTAAAGTAATATAATTAATTGTGAAAAAATGACTTTTAAGGAATATTCATTTTTAGTGCTAAAAGTAGTGCAAACTGGAGAAGGGGTGCAGCTTTTGCTGTAAAGTAGAGCAAAAGCTGCTGGAAAGTAGTGTCATCTGCTGGAGATGCCCTAAGAAAATATGAAAACAACGATGGGTGTAGTTTGAACTAGAGATAAGATAAGTGGAAAAAGCAAATAGGTACAAGGATAAATGTAATAAAAATACAAATTTAGCAATCTAAATTACACACGTTTTTCCACTTTAACAAAGTTTTAGAATGAACTAATATAATATCATACATATATCATCACATCTACTAGCTGTATATTTTTACTATTCTTAGAATTATGAATGAAATATACTTGGAAATAATATAATCCAGTGGAAGTATAGACAAGACATAATGACCACAACCCAGAAAACCTTTGCTCAAAATGCCTAGAAAGGTCAATTTCTGCATTACTTTGTTGTTCATTCAAGCTATATTCTAAGCAAGTGTACTCCATATAGGAGAGTTATTACAAGTTCACTTGCACGTCTAACAACAGTTTCCAGTTTTACCTCCAATAAAAAATAGGGTCAATTTCAGAAAGTAACTTGTATTATGAGTTATGATCGTTCTTTACTTTTTCAACTTTAATTTTTTTTGTTTTTCCGATGACAACATGTATTAATTGTTTTTTCGTTTTTTTAACCTCTGGCTATATTTCCGGCTGTATAGGCCATGTGGTTAGCACATGTTCTTTATTTGGGCCAATAAGATGACGACACGTGTCGATCACAAAAAATTAAAATTAATTTAAAATTCTAAAAATTTAAAAATTATTTCTGAAATTAATTTTAAAATTCAAAAATCAATTTAAAATTTCAAAAAAGTTAACATTTAAAAAATTCAAAAATTAATTTTAAAATTCTAAAAATTCATTTAAAAATTCAGAAAATTTATTTAAAATCTAAAAACTTAAAAAAAATATTTTTGAAATTAGTTTTAAAATTTTAGAAATTCGGAAAATTCATTTAAAACCCAGAAAATATTTTTTTTTAATTCTAAAAATTCATTTAAAAATTCAATTGGACAAAGTCGGCGATGGAAACCCTAGTGAGATCCCCGCGACCAATCCAATGAATCTTGATCTTGCCGACGGCGTGGGAGCAGATCCATTCGAGAGCATGTCAAGAGTCCTCGTACGTCGTCGGGAAGGGGTGTTCCAATATGAGACGGTACTCGACAGAGAAAGAGGAGCCGATGCATAAGCCACAGGCCAGAGTGGAAGTATATCGAGCAGGATGAGGAGCTTTTGAGAGGGATTGGTGACTTTAGGGAGGTGGAGTCTGGCGGATATGTCCGAAGAAATGGTGAGGTCTTTGGAGGCGACGCCGGTGGCAGGATCTTCTGGCAATGGTGGTATGTTAGGTGAAGGATCGAGGCGGTCGACGATGCCGTCAATGTAGAGCTTGATCAGCGGAGAGAAGTCGATAAGCATCTCTCTGGTGGTGGGAGCCGTGACAGTGTGTCTCTAGAAGATTCTTGACGTCGAAGGCTGCTGGCGGTGGAGTTGCAGTGGGTGAGTGATAGTTACAATATTTGGTTTATTCTTTGGTTGTGATTTTTTTAATTTTCAACAATGACCAAATACAAGTAGATAATAAGTAATCATTAAAAATATAATAATTTTCTTTTAATTTTTTAATTTAAAATTAATTTTTTAAATTTTAAATAATTTTTTTGCATTTTAAATAATTTTTTAGAATAGATTTTAAATAAATTTTCTGAATTTTTAAAGAAATTTTTAGAATTTTAAAATTAATTTCAGAAATTATTTTTTTAATTTTTTATTTGAATTCCTAAATGAATTTTTGAATTTTCTAATAAATTGAAATATTTCTTTTCATTTTTAAATTTAAATAAATATTTTAAATTTTAATATTAATTTTTTTATTTTAAAAATTAATTTCAGAAATAATTTTATAATTTTAAAATTTTAAATATTTTTTTGAATTTTTAAATTGTTTTGAATTTTTTTAAATTGATCGACACGTGTCGTTATTTTATTGGTCCAAAAATGAAACATGTACTAATCACATGGTCTATGCCGGAAATGTAGTCAGAGGTTGAAAATACGAAGAAACAAATAATACAAGTTATCGTCGGAAAAACAAAAATGTTAAGGTTGAAAAAGTGAAAAAAGAGTTGCTTTGGTAATTGACCTTAAAAAATATACAATGTTGTAAATCTTATACTAATTACTTTTCAATCATCAAGGAAAAATTCTAATCATTGTCTTTCCCTAACTCTCTCCTCCAATTTTAGACGAAAACTGGGACGGACTCGTCCAAACTTAATTCAATACGGCCCCTCATTCATGAGTACGTATCTTCAAGCCGAAGCAGCAGCTTTGCAAATAGGCAGCTCATTTTCGACATATGGTGCGATTCTCAGGACAGGATTCCTTTCAAAGAAATTAACTGGCTTCAGGTCAAAACCGGAAGAGATGGTAGGCATGATAGGGAAATCCTCTTGGCAAGGAACATGATGGAAGCCCAACGTATACCACAGCACAATGTCCTTGTTCACAATTGATCGATCCCTGTATCAAGTTTAGTTCCATAAGCACTAATTAATCGAACAAATATAACTTAAAAAACGGTGTGATGTATTTTTGTCTAGTGTTTACCTGTCAGACCAAACTTGAAGAGTATCTTCACCATGGCTCTGGTAGGCAAACAGGCCACCCGACCATTGCTCCGACTTGTTATAACGGGTCACCCAGATTTGATTGTTGGTAAACGAGCTTCTCTTCTGAGGAGAATCCTCAGGGTCGAGCAAGCTAGCAGCCGTACCGGAAGGAACCACCTTGTATCCAACATTGTTGCCCACTTTGGTCCTCTTGTTTGGGTTGATGACGTGGAATTCAGACGGATCGTACAGCTTCAGCTTGATCTGAGCCTCTTTTTCAGTTTTCACGACCGTTTTGTTCACTTTCATGAAGCTCTTTCTAGGAGACTTTCCCTTGGTGTATTCCCTTTGAAGATGCACGTTTAAGAATGAATTGTCCGAGCCATCAATGTCCATGTCTAGATAGAAATTGATGTAGTGATCATGCACAACTCCAATTATGTTGTCACCTACGAGGGTCCCGTAAAGATCCTCGTTTTCGTTGACTTGGTTCATGTTGACATAAGTTGTTCCCTTCACTATCGCCATGCCGGTAAGTGAGACCTGCAAACAGTGATAACTATATCAGAATGCTTCATCTCCTATTTCAATTTCTATTTAGAAAATCCTACTTAACATCTCACGAAGGGAAATTTGGAATTTTTCAAATGCACTAGTTAACAAAAATACAAAGAGATGAAACCTTCAACCAAAATGATAATGCTACTAACCTTAACATGCATTAATCCATCAGCATGGAACTCCCAATCCACAATATAATCGTAGTTGGCGAGGGATGCAACGAATCTCGCGACAAGCGTAATCTTAGGCCTGGCTTCTCGAATCTATACGACATTAAAAACCAAAATTGTCACAATCACGAACTGTAGATCATATTTTGTTTAATAAAATGAGACCAAATCGCATTTTACCAGTTTTCCAGTAACAGGGCTCTCAGTGTGTCTCCAAGCAACATCACCTGCATAGCGCTCGAATATGCAAATCATGTTTGATCTAACGTACGGCGTGCCATCAGAAGCTGCAAAGACTGCATCCATATACTGAGCATTTCTAGGGCAATCATTAAGCGGCTCAAGGGATAGGGACTGAAGCCCGAACCCATATTCACCAGCATCCATATAAGTCTTGAAGTACCAAGCTTCCTCGGGGTCCATGTATGGGACAAACAGCTCTGATGCGAATCCTTGATACATCACATTCCTCAACTCTCCAGTCTCCGTATCACGGACCTTGGCCTGAGAAATCATGACGCCGGATCTTGGGTCGGGCTTCAAGTGGAATTCCCAGTTAGCCCACTTCACTAAATGCTCATCTTCTATAACGAAGTTGGGGCCATTGGGCTGCTCCATGGACACGGGGTTAGGGAGCTTAAAAATCGGCCCGTTTTGGGCCGCCAACCGATAATCTGTGCCCTCGGCTTTAGGGATCGGAATGTGTTTTCCTTTGTCAACAATTTCAACAATTTCCTTTGTGTCCAAGTCAGTGACAACGATAATGCCTTCAATGGGCCTCATGTAGAAGTTTGCAGTGCCCTCGGTGTTGAAGCACTCTAATTTAACCAGTCTTCTTCCATCCTCAGCCTTACCTGATAATTTAGGTACAGCAACGGATATCAATACAACAGCAGTTCATTCATAACTAAACATATCTTACTCTATCTTGAAAACATAGTTAATCAGCAAAAACCAAATTGGCTCTTGAATAGAACATTAATGATGAAATAGCATTCATGTTATGCCTAATGTTCCGGACAGAAAATATAACAGATAAAGTAAAAAAGTGAAGTTATTTTACAGTTGATGTTATTTTCAGCAATAAAAGACACATATTTACAGTTGATGTTATTTTCACATGTGGTGTGTACAATGAGAAGTTTGAATAGAGTGAAACGGTATACACTGCTATTCAAATATAGCATAATGGATCAGTATTAAATATAGACCAAGGTTTTAATGTTTTACAGATGCAGAAGATATATAAGTATTTGTTCTTCGGAAGGAAAGCCCAATATAGCAAGCTGAATTAGGGATTCTGGCCCAAAAATTTTAATGTACTAGAAAGTAGAATAACCCTACTAGGATCTGAAAATTCAAGGTCGAAGCTGTTTCCTTGGACCAAGTACATATGTCATTTTCAATTCAACTGGGGGCTTTTAATTCAGATCAAACAGTTAAAGCCACCTGTCCCGGGCTATAGTATCATCGCATCAATCTTTGATGTTTCAATATTTATTTCCGTAGCATTCATTGACTAATTCTATGCTATCTTGGGTGATCCAACCTTCAAGTCAAATGCAATGAAAAGATCCGACTGGTACCCGTTGGGCGCCGGAAAAGTGGGGATTGTTGATGTAATTGCTATTATGAGCTGTGTAAAAAGTTATTCTTACCAAACCATCCAGGGGAGAAGGGGAGACAAGCAACATCGTTGAGATCAACTCCTCTCTGGGTAATCGTACGGTTGAAATGGGCGCTGGCAAAAGGAGCCCACATCACGCTCTGCATATCCTCCAGCGTCACCAGAGGGAATCCGGAGATGTGGCTGGTGTCGTGCTGCTCCACCTCGCCGCTTTCCACGTCCACCGTCATCAAGTAGTTCTTCCCTGCCGCGCGTGCGATAACCGACGCCTTCCGCGGCGGGAGTGGATCCCCCTTCTTCCACTGAAGCACCACCTCCTTGTCGGGGTCTTCCAGAACCAGAGAGTGAACTGAGTACGCCTTATTCTCGTACACAGATTTGAGAACCTTGTGCACTTTGTTCATCTCCTGCACGGTGAGAGGGTCCAGGGGGTGGTGGGGGACATTCGCGGTGTGATCGTGCTGGAGGGAGGCGGCGGAGGGGTGGCGAAGGATGCGGTTCTTGGCGGTGCACCAGGCGGAGTTGGTGTCGCACTCAAACACGTCGGATTTGGTGGAGAGGAGATCGGGGAAATTGGTAATGGTGAAGAGAGTAACCACGACTACGGCGGAGACGAAGAGGACACGACGGAGGAGGTTGTTTCCTTCCATTTTCCCTCTCCGCTGTGGAATATGTGAGAGCGCAGTTTATAAATATGTAAGTACGTGTGTGTATATATAGATATGGAAATGGAAGTCGTCGATTGATTGAGTAGGTGAAGGAAGTATTTGGCTGTATGGAAATGTAAACTAGAGGGGGCAGCACACTGGATGATCTATAGCTGTATTAAGTTTGCTGAATTTTAGTTTGGTTCTAAGTGGGTAGGTGAGTGGCAAGTGGGTCGCAGACGCCGCCTTTATGGTCGTTGCTCGGACCAAAGTTTGCACAAAATAATATCTTGGTCCAAAATTAATAAAATGTTGTTTAGAGATGATTGGATTGGGATGTAGTGGTATGTATCATGTTTGACGGAGCATATTTATTGACGAGACATTCAAAAAAATATTTAATTTAAGGGTATATTAGAGTAGAATGTGTATTAAAATTGTAAAAGGTGTATTGAAATTTGTAAAAGATGAATTGGAAATAATAGGATGTGAATGTGGGAAAATGGGTCATTCGGTGTAAAATGAAATACGTTGAGGATGACTCATTGCACATCCGAATAGGGACATGTCAATCCAATTATTTCTAGGGGTGAGCATTCGGTCGATTCGGTTGAAAACCGAACCGAACTAGAACCGAAATCGAATGTTTCTATATTTTTAAAACCAAACCGAACCGAATTGAAAATTTCCAGTTTGGTTCGGTTCGATTATCTCTTTAGGTTTTAAAGTTTTTATTTTTTTAATTTTTTATAGCAACAAATCTTGATGTTCATAATTTTTTTTTTTTTTCTATTAAAAAGTCAAATTCAAGAAGGGACAAAAATATAGGGATAAATTTCAATTTTCATGCATGTTAAATGTGGAAATTACTAATGTATATCAACTCAATCAAGAAAAATAGTATACAATAAATATATAATACTCCCTCCGTCCCAAGTTATTTTGCACACACACTCCAACACGTGGAATAAGAAAAAAACTATATTTTGTTTTTTAGTTGACTTTTCAAAGGTGGAGATTAAGGATGAAGATTTTAAGGGTGAAGATTATAATATTTCTTTCCATTTCGGGGTGTGCAAAATAAGGTGGGACACCTCCGAAAATGAAAGTGTGAAATAACTTGGGACGGAGAGAGTAACATATAATTAAATATGAGTAATTCGGTTCAGTTTGGTCATCCGAATTATTTTTTGCTATGAACCGAACCAAATTTGTTCCAATATTTAGAACCGAACCGAATCGAATCACCCGATCGGAATTGATTTTTCGATTTCGATTCTGAAATTCTGAGAACTACAGTGAATGTTATAACATTCACAGACGAAACAGTAAACAGAACAAATCACACCACAATATAAACGCGGGGCTGAATCCCTCAGACCCCTCGGACTTTATGTTATTGATAATATTGCCAAATAGGCTATGTTTTACAAGAAGACTTCACTCTTCTATACCTAACCTATTGTATCATCAACAACGCCCGGCGACTCCCGTCGACTTCTTCGACACTGACACGGCACACCACCGAAGGTCGGACGAACTCTCCCGAGCCCGCCTTGAAGTAGCTTCTCCCGAAGATACTTCTACTTGACACACTAAGAATAACAAACTATTACAACTCGAAGACTATGTTATAACACACTGAAAATCAATTCTTAACTCAATAAAAATAACGCTGTCGAATACTAAGATACTGATCTGTTTCTCTGAACTATAATCACGTATTCGATGCACCCTACACTGAATGACTTTCGTTAATAAATAGCGGGGTCACAACTTTCTCTCCAAGTAACATATCTCTGAATAAGATTGTAATCTTCTTCCATATCTTTTGCAATCCTTATCCATAATTCCTATTTTCTGCACATAAAATAAATAATTAAATAACAATATATTTTTGACAAAACTCCCAAAATTAAATTCTTTTACAGATTCGATTTTACTCATCCCTAAGTATCTCCTTATGTTAACAATAACAATTTTTTTCTCATTTTCTTTTAAAAAAACATGTTATAGCAGGAGGATTCAGGCGGAATTATCAACCAATGTAATAAAGCTACCCAATCCTCCTATCGCCGCCTCAACCCCGCCCCCATCTCTGCTAATTCCCAGCCCCAATCCCCCCTTCCCACCCCACACCCCCGACCACCGTCCTCCCTTCGCCACCTCCACCCCCTCCTTCCTCCCTTGTCCACAGAACTTAAAATTCATGTCTTTGAAATCTTTAGTATCCATTCTCCTAAAAGTTATAGATAAAGTAATTGATTTCCAACCAGCAATTTCAACAGAAAAAGACACCAAAAATTCTTAAAATTAATTGATAATTGTGTTCTACATCTTCTACGGTACGGTTCGATGTAAGGTTTAAAATATTTTGGGTGGCAACGAGCAATGATGCATTGGTTGTTGAAGAAGATGTTAATGACCAGTAGTAATATAACAGCATGAAAATTGAGTGTATTTCTTGTTTATTTGTTTTATTTATATTTTTTCTAGTGTAAAGATAATATTGTGTTCACACATTATTTATGTCTTGTTATTGTTAGGGGTATTTGAGTCATATTGTAATAGTATTTTTATTTATAAAATTAATAAATTGCATTAAGAAGTTTATTGGGTTGTAAATAGTCGTGGCCTACAATAAACACATAAAGAATTATTTCAAATTACAAGAGATGTGAATTATAGACAATGATTATGGAAATCTAACTATGAAGAGTAGAGTTTAAGTCAACTAAATTTATAGAAAGAAACTAAAAAATTATATAGCTAATTATAATATCTTATTTTCTCCGGTAGAAGGGTTACCATATGCCGTAGTGACCAAAAGAAAAGAAAAAATAATTGTTTGCGGGTTCCCATTATTCACTATCTATAATAAATAAGTCTATTATTAACAAAAAAGGAAAATAATAATAAATAAGGGTATGTTTGTTTAAAGTTGGGGAGTGCTGGACCAAACTTGACTGAGAAAATTAATGAGTGTGCTTTATTGAAATTTGGTTCCCTAAATCTATTGGGGTAAACCATAAACAAACATACCCCAAGTTGTATTGTTAAGTCATGCAAAAAAAATTTGATGTCTGAGACTAGCTTCTGAAAAATTTAAAGTCACGACATTGGGGATCGTTTTCTAGCAGATGCTCGCGTTTAGCTATATTTTCGCTTGAGGCTAGACAATGCGGAGTCAAACATGGCTGAGGGAGTTAATAAGTGTGCTTTATTGAAATTTAGTCACCTTTATCCATTGAGGGAAACTATGCAAACACACCCTTTTTGTGGAGGTGTCCATTTGAACCGGGCACTGGCAAATCGGACCAGACGGCACCGCCAGTTAACGGTGCTGGAATCGTTGACCCCGATTCCCGGTTCCAAACCGCACCAGCCCGGGGGATAGGTCGGTGCTGTTACGGTTTAGGTATTAGATAAACCGCGAATCGCCGGTCAACCGTCGGTTACGAACCGTCCGCTGAACTGCCAGTTAAACAGGCGGTTCGTGGTTATTTAATTTTCTTTTATATTTTGAATTTGCCACATGTATGGCCGATATTTATTGGCCGTTGGAGATGAACGGTGGAGATCATAAACCCGTCGCCCCGGAACCGAAGGTTCAACAGGAAATTTTGTTTTTCTAAAATAATTTTTTTTTTTTTTTTAAAAAAAGGTCAAGATCAATTGGTAGTTGATTGATCATTGGACCGTTTTGAAAAGTGGTGGGGGGAGGGGGGGTTAAACTTTTTTTTTCTTTTTTATTTTATTACCGAAAAACCTCTATAGATACCATTTCACTCCAATTTTTATTCATACATCAATCCCATCTTTCTCTCTACTCTCAATTCTCAAAGCTCAATCGTGCAATCTAGCATTATTATTATTATTAATATTATTATTATTATTATTATTATTATTATTATTATTATTATTATTATTATTATTATTATTATTATTATTATTATTATTATTATTATTATTATTATTATTATTATTATTATTTTCAATTGTGCAATTTGTGCTTACTTCAAGTTTTAGTTCACAGCTTCGATTTATAGTTTACTTCAAGTTTTTATTTACCTAGATCATTTTTTAGTTGTTCGATCCTTCTAAAATCCTCCCCCCCCCCCCCCCCTCCCCCTCCCAAAAAAAATCGAGTGGTAGAGCCGGATCCAACTCTTCTCGCCAGGGCTCCGATAGATGGAAGATCAAAGTTGGAGGTTCGTCTACTTTACCTCCTCCTCCGAGCTTCTTCAACCTAGATGACGAGGAACCAATCTACTTGGACCATCTTCCAATCAATTTGGACCTAGCCGATGCTCTAGGTATATTTTTCATTATTTTCTTTGTTTTAATTTTTAATTTCGTTGAATTATAATTTATAAGTCAATTTGTAATTTGATTCAAGTTTAGGTTTTCCATAAGACAAGTTTAATAAGTTTAGTATATTTTTATCTTACACTCCAAGCAAGCAAACCAGCCTCAATTTCCATAGGTAAGCAAGGTAAGAGAACTACGTTGGCTTTGATTCATTCACCCTAACACCGAAGGGTGAATGATATGTATGCAATTAAATTCTTACTACATCCTTATGGTTGTGTTTACATAAGGATGGATTGGGCCAATCTACCTGCTTTTACTTGTGGGTTCCTATAAATAAATTGAGGCCAACTAGGTTTGGGGGAATTTAAGAGAGTGGCGCCGGATGAGTTAAAATAGCCCTCTCTCTCCTCTCACCTCCTATTCACTCCGCAAACGTCCCTTCGTTCTCTCTCTCTACTGTCTCTTCGCCATTCTCTCTCTTCTGCAACTCTTTCAATCTCTACAACTTTGCTTATTTCGTATTTTATTTCGTTTAGATATAGGCCGGATTTATGGGTTGTTTAATGCTCATTCTTCTTGGATGTGGGAAGCTCTTCCACTTTAATGGCGGTCAAGGCTTTTTTGTACGCGATTTTAACTTTAGACGAAGATTCACTGTTTTTGAAGTCTGTAAAGCGATTCTGGCTTAGGGTTTATAGATTTTCTTGTCTTGTTCAAGATCTAGACCCGTGATCTGAACACTGTTTGCTTTAAATTTTGCAATTGGCGTACTTATTTGCTTCTTGTTTATTTGGGTTATTGCATGTCTATTTATAATTGCTTTCATGGAGTCCCTCATCTCTCACACTTCGCACACGTGCACATATAAAAAAGGCCTCTCTTCGACCTGCGAAGAAGGCAATTTCTTTTGTTACCACACAGCATACACAGTGCACAAATCGAAACAGGGCTACCTATTTTATGCGTTCTAGAAGGGAGGAACAAATTCGCTGCTGCAATTTGTGTTCGAGGACTGAATCT
This sequence comes from Ajuga chamaepitys, assembly GCA_958295605.1. Classification (NCBI taxonomy): domain Eukaryota; kingdom Viridiplantae; phylum Streptophyta; class Magnoliopsida; order Lamiales; family Lamiaceae; genus Ajuga; species Ajuga chamaepitys. Next base: position 17,690,658 of record OY282502.1, read on the forward strand.
GTCGACAGTAGTCTATCTTCAATTTTTTCGCAAAAAAAGGTGAATCTTTCATAAGTTTTGATGAATTTATGTTAATATGTTTAGGCCTTGTTTGATGAATTTTGTGCAATTTTGTCCTCCGTTTTTTGTTCTGAAAAAATTTACAGACTTTAAAACTTGGATGGTATGAACTGTATAGACAAAAAATGGATAAATTTTTTTAATACTTTAATGCTTGTTTAGTATGAACTGTCTTTTGTGTGTTCTGTATAGCATAAATTTTGCAGAGGCAGTCTGTTTGCTTGGAATGTGTTTTACTGTACTGTACCAGACTTGCATATATTAGGAACAACATCTTGATGGGGTGCCTCCACCTTCCGAGTGGAGGCGTAAGTCACTCCCCCTGATGCTTACATTTCCTTTTTTGCCCATTTTTTTTGTTTATTTTGTCATCCGAGATGAGGGGCACGTTTAGCTAACAACACATGAGTATACAACCCTTGTTGTCTGTCCTTAATTTTTTTATCTGTATTGCTGGTATATTGGTTAGCGTCGTTTCCGACTACCAAATTAAATCGTGTATGAAGATACACTTAAACCTTACCGACTACTCTAACTAGTAGAGTGGCACGCAAGGGTCGATCCCACGAGGAACGGTCGAACAAATTTTGCTTCATTATGTTAAGCTATTATTATGAAGAAACATAAAGTAAATAAGCTAGAAAACAATAAAGAAGTGGGGGGTTAATGAAATAACAACTACACCTAAATAAACAAAGACAAATAAAGAGATTTTTATAGGTTTTTTGGTTTTTAAATAACAAAACGATTCACCCTTGATCATGTTTCACCGAGGTCTTGGACGATTTATGTAACTATTGTCAATGCCCTATTCAATTGTGATTCTAGCCCTTATCTCAAGACTATTAACAAGCTCTAATAGCCTTGTTATCCCTTAATCTTAGTTAATCAAAACAAGCTCTTCGACTAACCCTATTCAGTTTAACCGAATCCTCGAAAAAGCTCTCTTAGATTCAATCACCAAATGCATTAAACACTAGGACAACGAGATAAATTCAACATAAAACTCGCAAGCTCGGTTTTAGAGGTTAAACTTTGTGTTATCACCAATAAATAATTATTGTTTGCTACTCGGGAATCGGAAATCCTACAATTACGGATAGTGACCTCCTATTCTAGCAACACATTCACAAATCCCTTAAAGGGTGATCAATCCAATAATAAATTCATAAATGTGAGTCAATAACAGCAAATAACACAAAACACTTGAATACACAATATTTTCGGTAACATTAACCGTAATAATCACATAAATGTCTTGGACTCAAGGTTCCACAATAATCAAGAGTGAACTAAGGGTGCTAGCCACCCATTTTACCTAATACAAAGATAAAATAACAGAAAATTAAAGAAAACATGAAAATAGGATAGAAAGAACCAAAGGTTAGGGGTTGAAGATCAAGATCTTCAACCCCCTTCCATTTTCTTGCTTCCAATGGAGAAAAGTGGCTGATTATGTGTGGGGGATGGGTTCTAGGTTGTTCTAAGTTAGGTTAAATTCGAATGGGATGATATATATATAAGGAGAGAAAGTGCTAGTCAAAAATAGGCAAAATCGCATTCAGGATTTTAAAACAGGGTAAGGAATCTCGGCCGAGATGCAAGTGTGTCTCGGCCGAGACGTGAAAAAGAGAAAATTTGGAATTTTTAGGATTTGACTCATCTCGGCCGAGATTGGATTGCATCTCGGCCGAGATCTCCATTTCTGGAATTTCTGAAATCCCCTGCAGACTCATCTAGGCCTAGACGCATTATCTGTCTCGGCCTAGATTTACATCTCGGCCTAGATGCAAAGTTGTCTCGGCCTAGATTTCCATCTCGGCCTAGATGCAAAGTCTGTCTCGGCCTAGATTTGCAATTTTGCAATTCTTCATGAAATCCCCTGGAGACTCATCTCGGCCGAGATTTTCATCCTGTCTCGGCCGAGATCTTCAGGTAGCCCTTCATTTTGTTGCCTCGATCGATCCCTCGACTCCGCGGTCGTTTGATGTTCTTTTTCGACCCTTTTTCACCTGTCTTAACACAAAAATAGCACAAACGCATTATTTTGCCCATGAGAGTATAAAAGCACTAAATACACGTGATTATGCACATTATTGACACTAAAATGACACTAAAAATGCCCTAAAGTGCGTGCACGAAACACGTGTACCATATATGTTAGGAACGGTACTGTGATGGTTGCTAGTTACTTTGCTTTGTTTTTCCCTGTGACTTAACCTCATTGTTGTTTTGTGATTGTTTCTGTTTAGTATAGGTCTAGGGTTTGTACAAGGGTTGGTTAGTGTGTTGTCCCAGATTAACGTTACGTTCGATTAATAACTATCTAGTATTACTGATTGCTATATAGTCCACGACCTTCACCACATCTTTTGAAACGATCTAATTTCATGTCTTGTGATTGTAGTTGTATTTGCCAGAGCAGAAATTGTGTGCTTATTTTAGATGTGTAGAATTTTTCTTTTTGTTTTTCATTCGGCAATTGTAATTGAGATTATCGTAAATTAAATTCAATGATGAAGTAGTTTATTTAATTTTGCCAATTGATGCTAATGACTCTTCCAGTAAAACAAAACCTTGGATAATTAAGTATTTTATTCAAGTAATGGATAAATGGATATTGTTTATGACAAAATAAATAACAGCAAATGGAGTTTTATAATTGTTGTTTACACCCTCGAATGATACCATACTAGACCAGAATAACACAACAAACAATTTGTGGGACTCACGTTATTTAAAAAGTGTAAAAAAAATACTCTTCAGACTTTAGAGAGGTAAATATTTTACGAAAAGGATGTTAATAATTAGGCAAAAACTCGTATGTGACCGTCACATGGCCGTCACACGGTGTGACGGGAAAAAATATCACTTTTTGTGGTAAAAGTATTACGTTTATCTGTAAAGGTATCATATTTTTTTAACAAAAAAAAGTATCACTTTTTGTAGCAAAAGTATCACCTTTATCTATAAAAGCATCAATGTAATAAAAGTATCATTTTTTCCTGTAAAAATATCACTTTTTCCTATAAAAGTATCAATGTTTTCTGTAAAAGTGTATTCTATCACACGTATGACCGTTCACACACAAGACTCACTCTAATAATTAAGACTGGTTTTTCAGAAATTTATTCCGAATATTATTTTAGAAACTGATAATTTTTAAAGCAAAAAAAAAAAAAAAAAAAAAAAAAAAAAAAAAAAACACTGGTATCTTTTGAACTTGAGAAGTTGTAATAAATTTTGAAATAATTTCAGTTATACCATGGCAATGTTTCAAACTCCATCCATAATTAAATAGAGCCGAATCTTGCAAAAAATCAAATTATTAATGTAATTAAGATTTTTTAATTTGTTCTTTTCCCATTAGTCAAACATTACAACACCTAACGAACTCATGAGTCGTATTAATTTTGGATTTCACAAGAATTTTTTTGAATAACCCAACATTTCATTTAATTAATGTAAGATTAATTCAAAACCTGAAAAGTGTATTTACTTGGAAAATTTGTCGGTATGAACTTTGTTTTGAATTAGTATAAAAAATAGAAAAATTAATCATTACGTATTTTTCTTAATTAAATTTTTTATAGTGGAATAAAAAACTAACATAATTGAAGATCACTAGTTTTGTCTTGAATTTGACTAAATTAGATAATAAAATATCATCTTTGTGAAGTCCTTTTACAAGAGCAAACTGCTTTCGCTGATCCTTAATCCATATTATACGATACTTATATTTATAATGTGTTGAGCATAGATGCCTCGAGGTAGGGGTAGAAATCAAGCTCCTAGGGTTAGGGATCCCCCGACCCAAGATCGGGCGATTTGGACTAGGGGAACTGAGAAAGAGTTTATAACCCTTTGTTATGTCGAATGGGCGGCCGGAGGCTTGATGTTAGGCCGGTTCTCCCAAACTGTTTTGGAACGCATTTAAAACCGGCTCAATGGCCGATTTGAGGGGTTGACATACACGTTAACTGCCATTGAAAATAAGTTGAAAAACTACAAGAGGTGTTGGCGAATGATGAGGGAGCACCGGTTCAAATCAGGTGTGACGTGGGACCCGGTGCGGGAGACTATTGTAGCCGAGAAGGACTACCTAGATGACATTGCCAAAGTAATTAACCTTGTAATTAAACATAATACTTGCCATAACAAAAATCCATGCTCCTACACTTAAACCTTAAACCACTAAATCTCCTTCACTTCATTCGTGCAAAAAGCTAATGACTATCGCGGGTTCATCCTGAATGACTGTCCTAACTGGGAAAAATGTGAAAAGATGTGGCATAATAGTACTGCTCTAGGCGAGGAGGCAGTGTTTGCCGGGGCGGGAATGCAGGATGGTGGGCCTAATGAGGGTGAGCCCTACAATGCTTTCAATTTTATGGATGATCAAGGCCCCACTGACGAGGCAGGTCCTTCACAAGGTGTTGGTAGCTCACCTACTGCAATTGATGCTCAGGTTGCACAAGTAGAAGCGTGTCAAAGCTTCTCATCCTGGTCATCCGGCAAGCGTGGGTCTTTCGGCCGGAAGGAGGACATAAAAGCTTGTTGCACTGAAATTAAGCAGATTGCCGGCCCCTACTCAGGAGATTCGTATGGCAGGATACAGGGCGATGAAGGAGGAGGGCAACTGTCACTTATGGATGAACATGGACGACGAGGAGAAGCTGTATTTCCTCGCGACTTTGTAATTGACCCTGTGTTAATGTTTTCCCTATCTTTCTCCTTTTTAAAATTGTGGTGATGTCCTACTGTGAACCAGACTAATTATGTGTATTTTTATTTCATTTTATTAGGACCTAATGTTTGTTGGTTTACTATTTTGATCTCAGTCCAATTTATTTTTCACCTTAACTCTAACGTCTTGTGTGTGTTCTACTTTACTTTATATATGTTGTTCACAAAATGGTTGCTCAGTGATAGAAACTACTAATAAGTAAAAAGATTGCTGGCAGCATGTCTAATTCCGACTCTAACTACTCAGACTCACAATCGGAGTCCTCGAAATCAAACTCTGATAATTCCGATGATGAAAGAGTGGCACATTTTGCCTTAAATGTCCTAATAACCAATCTTGTTCCCGTGCGTAATCCAAAAAAAAATTCCATCCTTCAAGGCGCTGATTGGGTGGCAGAATTGTTGTATGGCCACCCAATTTGATTTTATGATCAAGCATGTATGACGAAGGCCTGCTTCTATGCCTTGGTAAATACTTTAGTGGGCCGTGGTTTTTTTAAAAACATCACCCCGTTCTCACCTCTCCCCAATCGAATCTGTTATGATTTTTGTTCGGATGGTTTGCATGCACCACCGACATCGAGAAGAAGAAGAAGAGCGCGTCCAGCACTCGACACGAACTATTAACAAGCACTTCCACATGGTCTTAAAGTCCATGCTTAATCTAGGTCAAGACTGGATAAAGGAGCCGGATTGTACACGTGTTCCTCATAAAATTGCACACGATGGGCGGTTTTTCCCATTCTTCGAGGTACTCTATAAATCTCCTTATAACAACACCTTTTAACACACATGATTTTTTTATTCAGCATCTTATTCGATTCCGACCACCGTGTGCCTTAAATTTCATAGGGGGCAGTTGGTGCAATTGATGGAACCTTGATTCCCACAAGGGTCCCGGCAGATCGTAGTACTGCGGGGATTACCCGCAAGGGGACAAAATTCCAAAACGTTTGTGCCATCGTAGACTTCGACATGTATTTCACTTATGTATATGCTGGATGGGAGGGAAGTGCATATGATGCCCGAGTGTTGATGAAAGCCATTGAACTAGATAACACATTCCACTAGCCACCAGACGGTACGTATATACCTAATATATTTTGTCAAAGGTTTATTAAGATTTTAGGTGGTTAAATTTGATAAATTTAAACGGGATAAAATTTCAGTTGGTTTCAGGTAGGTACTACTTGGCCGATGCTGGTTACACAAACTACGATGCCTTTTTGGCACCGTATAGACAAACTCGGTACAATCTACCTAAATTCAATGTTGGCCCCCTTCCTCAAGACGAGAAGGAATTATTCAACCATAGACATTCGCAGTTGAGGAATGTTGTTGAACGTGCCTTTGGGTGTCTTAAGAGTTGGTTCCCCATTCTGGCATCGGGAATGCCATCTTATCGTATTAGACACCAATCTAGGATTGTCATTGCATGTTGCGTTCTACACAATTTCATCAAGGCAACAGGACTACTAGATCCTATTATGCAGTTAAACGCTCAGCATTATCATCCAGATGAGCTAATATTTTCTGGCGCCGAGTTCCCAACGGCTGAACGTATTCAGATTCAAAATGCCCGAAGGGACGCCATTGCTTTAGCAATGTGGACCGATCACGTCAAGAAACATGGATTTCCATAAGCTTAATGCTCTGTTTCAAAGCCTTGTGTTTAACTTATGTAATTAGATTCAACAAAATATTGGCAGATGTATTTTGTCATTAGGTTATTTGTGCTTTATTTCTCTAAATCAACCAAATGGGCAATTTTTTTGCAACAGTGTAGGAGCATGTTATTCATGATTGTTCACAATTGCAATATACATGATAGCCATAATCTCAAATGAGTTATTTACCCCGAAATCTAAACCACTTGCAAATTTATTACAACTAGTAACAACATATCATTTCCTCGTGCATCAAGACAAAACAAATAAAACACCTTGTAACTTTATATTGAGATGTACAAATTATTAACAGATGAACAGGCCAAGAATGGTAGGGCGTGCTGGTAGCGTCGTTTCTTACTACCAAATTAATGTATAGAAATATACACTTAACCTTATCCTACTACTCTAACTAGTAGAGTGGCAAGTAAGGGTCGATCTCACGAGGAACGGTCGAACAATTTTACTTTATGTATTAAGTTATTATGATCAAGAAATATAATGTAAATAAACTAGAAAACAATAAAGAAGTGGGGGGAATTTAATGAAATAACAACTAACACCTAAATAAACAAAGACAAATAAAGAGATTTGTTTTGGTTTTTGGTTTTTAAATAGTAAAACAAGCCACCCTTGATCATGCTTCCCCTTGGTCTTAGACCATTGATGCAACTATTGTCAATGCCCTTTTCAATTGTGATTCTAGCCCTTATCTCAAGGCTATTAACAAGCTCTAATAGCCTTGTTATCCCTTAATCTTAGTTAATCAAAACAAGCTCTTCGACTAACCCTATTCAATTTAATCGAATCCTCGAACAAGCTCTCTTAGATTCAATAACCAAATGCATTGAACACTAGGACAACGAGATAAATTCAACATAAAACTCGCAAGCTCGGTTTTAGTGGTTGAACTTTGTGTTATCACCAATAAATAAATCTATTGTTTGCTACACGGGAATCGGAAATCCTACAATTACGGATAGTAATTTCCTATTCTAGCAACACATTCACAAATCCCTTAAAGGGTGATCAATCCATAATTAGTTTATAAATGTGAGTCAATAAGAGCAAATAACACAAAACACTTGAATACACAATATTTTCGGTAACATTAACCGTAATAATCACATAAACGTCTTAAACTCAAGGTTCCACAATAATCAAGGGTGAACAAAAGGGTGCTAGTCACCCATTTTACCTAATACAAAGATAAAATAACAGAAAATTAAAGAAAATATGAAAATAGGATAGAAAGAACCAAATGTTAGGGTTGAAGATCAAGATCTTCAACCCCCTTCCATTCCTTTGCTTCCAATGGAGAAAAGTGGTTGATTAAGTGAGGGGGATGGGTTCTAGGTTAGGTTAAATTCGAATGGGATGATATATATATATATAAGGAGAGAAAGTGCTAGTAAAAAATAGGCAAAATCGCATTCAGGATTTTAAAACAGGGTAAGGAATCTCGGCCGAGATGCAAGTGTTTCTCGGCCGAGACGTGAAAAAGAGATTTTTAACTGGTGGGTCGAAGGCTGATCTCGGCCGAGATTGGGTTGCATCTCGGCCGAGACGTGAAAAGAGGAAATTAGGGCTTTTCAGGATTTAACTCATCTAGACCGAGATTGGATTGCATCTCGGCCTAGATCTTCATCTTTTGAATTTCTGAAATCCCCTGCAGACTCATCTCGGCCTAGACACATTATCTGTCTCGGCCTAGATTTTCAATTTTGCAATTCTTCATGAAATCCCCTACAGACTCATCTCGGCCTAGACGCATTATCTGTCTCGGCCTAGATTTTCAATTTTGCAATTCTTCATGAAATCCCCTGGAGACTCAGCTCGGCCGAGATTTGCATCCTGTCTCTGCCGAGATCTTCAGTTAGCCCTTTCTTTTGTTGCCTCGATCGATCCCTCGACTCCGCGGTCGTCTGATGTTATTTTTCGACCCTTTTTCACCTGTCTTAACACAAAAACAGCACAAACGCATTATTTTGCCCATGAGAGTATAAAAGCACTAAATACACATGATTATACACATTATTGACACTAAAATGACACTAAAAGTGCCCTAAAGTGCGTGCACGAAACATGTGTACCAAATCTCCCCAAACTTAAAACTTGTTCGTCCCGAACAATGAAGAGAAAAACAAAAGGACACGTGTTTAGGGCAGAGTTTAGTGGCATTTGATTTCAGAAAATTTTCATGAAAAAGAATAAGCGGTCATGATATAAGCGAGCATATGTGATAGACTAGATCCACTACTCTCGAGACATAACACTCTCAACTTAAGATCCTTACATGGTGAGTGTAACTCTCGACTCTCAAGTGTATCAAAAGGATAGTGTATACGCTCACATTGAAATGCATAAAATGCCTACCATAGGCTTGCCAATCATCTAAACTTCAATGTATACCCGACATGTGTGACAAAGAATCAAAAAGGTCTTTAACAGGTTGTAATGTTGGCTTGGGGTAAGGTGGGAAAATTTATGGTATAAGTGACTATAAAACGGACTAAATGAGTCGTGCACTACCCATCTACCCCTCAAACAATGGTCACTCAACCTCACTCTTTACTTCCTTAGTAAACCAATCCCAAAAATTGATTTCTTCTCCTGATAGGTATGGCCCAATCACTTCGGATCGGGTTAACACTTCGGCCCACTAACCGGCCCAGACGGCCCAGAAGTATGCGTCCCAGATAATGTATATGAGCCCAACTGCGGCGTGTTCCGCGATCCAAGGCCCACGATCCGCTTTCAACTGCCATGCAACGGAAAATAGGCGCCATGATAGGGAATTAGTTAGGGTTTAGTAGGGAACAGTATAAATAGGAGAATAGAACTCGGAATTAGGGTTGGCTCTTTTGTACTCTGAAACAGTATTGTGTAATTTGAAAAACGATAGTGAAGAAAACACCTCGGGAGGTGTCATTTTCAGCCCGTGGACGTAGATCTCTGGATCGAACCACGTATATCTTGCTTGTTTTCATATTTCTTGCATTGATTTCTAACTGAATTGATTGGATACCGGATTGCGCTTTATCAATTGGCGTCGTCTGTGGGAACGCAAGTGGTTTTTGATATTAACAGTGCATTCGATATATCATGGTGATGACTCGTCTAAATCAATATCGCCAGGGTGATCAAGCCAATCAAGATCCACCCGTGGATCAGGTTATGCCGCCGAGGCAATCGCCGATGAGGGATACATCTCATCATCAGGGCAATCAAGGCCCAGCCATGAATCCAGACAACCAGTTCTTACCTCTGCCCCTGCAAGACATGCAAAACCCTAATCCCGTTGCCGCTCGGCCGCAGGTTAATATTCAAGTGACTCCAGAATTACTCCAGGCTTTCCTACAAGAGCATGCTCATGTCCTTCAAGACTGGGCCGCCAATCGCCTGAATCCTGATGGACTTGCCGGACACGCTACCCACCCCGCAGTGCCTCCACATCGTCAGCATTCGCACGATCGACAAGACCCGGTGCACCGCGGGCGTCAGGATCGGCTACGGGAACGACCTGGTTCTCCCGAGGACCATGGGAGTTCTAATGGGTCAAGACAGCGCAACGACGAGCCTGCAGATGTCGATCGCCGCCGCCCACTTAACGCGGCTAAAAGAGTTCGTTATGCCAATCCTCATACCCTGGATCTTCAAGAGTATGAGCGAGTCCAACGCAATGTCGAGCTAGACAGAATCCTGGGCCTTGATGCCAATGGAGATATCATCACACCGTTCTCTCAAGAAATCATGGCCACCTCCCTTCCCGAAGGGTTCAAAAGGCCTGCCATACCCCCTTATGACGGCACGGGGGATCCAGCCAATTTTCTTGGAGCTTTTAGGCACAACATGCTCAGCCGCGATCATACTACGTCCCTTCATTACTGTAAGATTTTCCCCGAGTATCTTCAGGACGAAGCTCGGGTTTGGTTTGATTCTCTCCCTCGCAATAGCGTATCCTCTTTTAGAGAACTTGCCGAGCACTTTTGGGCGCGTTTTGAAGCACGTGCGAAGCCCATGCCCACCCTAGCCGACCTCATGAATATGGAACAACGGGATGGCGAAACCGTTACCCAATTTCTTGACCGCTTTACAGCGGAGAGTCTCAAGGTAGGAAGTTGCTCAGATGATGTTATCATCAATGCATTCATGAATGGACTCCGTCCCGGACCACTCTACACCGAGCTGGTTCATAATCCACCGGTCACAACCCGAGCACTGTTTAATACTGTGTGCAGATATGCTAAGGCCGAGGAGCAGACTCGTCGAAAACGTGAGAAACATGCTAGCAAGCGGCAGTCCGACAGGGCACAGGTTGGGCCTAGCACACGACCTAGTGCCTTTTCTCGTCTGAACCCGGGGCGTTCAGAATCTCGAGGTGATATTTCACAATTCACTCCGCTGACAAAATCACGAGCTGAAATTCATTCTGTTCACAAGAATGATTTACGGCCCTGTCCGCGGATGACTGCTCCGCCTGAGAAGAGGAACCGCGGAAAGTGGTGTGCGTACCACCGAGATCATGGGCATGAGATAGAGGAGTGCCGAGAACTCAGCAAGGAAATTGAGGAATGTTTAAGGAAAGGTCTCTTGCGACAATATACTGCGCGGACCGATGACAAGCCTCGGACAAATCAGAATGGGGGTTCGTCTCTTAACCGCGGAGGTTATCATGATCGGGGTTCACAGCAAAATCGGCCGCCGTGGCAGAATAATCGGCCGGGGCCTAGCAATTATGCACGGCAAGACTCTGGCAATCACCAACAATCTCGTTTTTTGCCACCACCTCCTCCTCCGGGAGGACCCGGAGACAATGCACCTACTCACGTAATAAACGTGATATATGGGGCCCTTCCCGTGGGGGCTTCTCGAAATGCGTTGAAGGCAGAGGCACGCCGTCCTCCTCCCAAGGAACCGCGTCATAAGCGCCTCCATCAGTCTGAAACTGTCAGTTTCACAGATAGAGACCCGGTTCCAGAGATTACACCCCATACTGACGCCATAGTCATCGACATGGCTGTAGCCAATGTTACAATAAAGCGAGTCTTCGTAGACAATGGAGCCGCAGTGAGTGTTATATTCGCCGACTGCTTCCAAAAGATGGGGATTCCTCGGGATCAGCTTCGGCCGGCCCCCCGGGCCATTGCAGACTTTCACCCAGGGTGAAGTCCAGCCAGAAGGCGTTATCACTCTCCCGGCATCTCTGGGAACTTATCCGGCGATAAAAACCATTTTTGTGGATTTTTACGTGGTTAACTCCCCGTCACCGTACAATATGATCTTGGGTCGGGATTGGCTTACTCCCGCAAAAGCCATATGCTCCACATACCACCTCGCGCTAAACTTCCCCACCTCACATGGTGAAGTGGCTATTCGCGGTAGTCAGCGGGTTTCTAAGGAGTGCATGTATGTCGCACTCAAAAAGACTACCAAAGTTCCTCCCAAACAGCAGCTTCAGGTAGCATCATCGGCTCTTGAACCTCAGGTATGTACCTCATTGGGGGACACCACTGTCCAGGTGCCGCTTGATCCGTCCAAGCCTGAACAAACAGTAACTGTCGGTGCCGTGGATGTGCCGTGGTTGCATCAGGCCATCATTCAGACCTTGCGAGAGTATTCCAATGTCTTTGCATGGTCCCCTTTGGATATGCCCGGGGTCTCTCCTGATGTAATAACCCACAAGCTAAACATCGATCCCAGCGTTAAGCCTATACAGCAAAAACAAAGGAAATTCGCTCCGGAGCGAAATGCGGCCATTCGAATCGAGGTACAGCAACTCTTAGATGCAGATATCTTGTTCGAAGTGTATTACCCTTCTTGGTTGTCCAATCCAGTGATGGTGTTAAAGTCCAGTGGGGCATGGCGGATGTGTGTCGATTTTTCCGATCTCAATAAGCATTGTCCGAAGGACTGTTATCCTCTGCCCTCCATCGACCAAAAAGCCGAAGTCATTACTGGGCATGTGGCGCTTTGTTTCTTGGACTTATATAAGGGATACCATCAGATCTTCATGGATCATCAGGATGCCCTCAAAACGGCATTTATCACTGATTTTGGGTGTTTTGCTTTTAAGAAAATGCCCTTCGGGCTCAAGAACGCGGGGGCCACATATCAACGTCTCATGGACCGTGTGTTTCGCGATCAAATTGGCCGCAATGTTGAGGTTTACGTCGATGATCTAGTCATCAAAAGCGCCTCACATTCTTCATGTGTCCAAGACATTATGGAAACCTTGCGTACTCTGCGGCGTTACAATTTACGACTTAATCCAGCAAAATGCACTTTCGGCGTGGGTTCCGGAAAGTTTCTTGGGTATATGGTTTCACAACATGGTCTTCAGGCCAATCCGGCCAAGCTTCGGGATGTTTTAGATCTGCAACCACCGAAGACGTACAGAGACGTTCAACGCCTCACGGGTGGTTTGGCGGCCTTAAATTGCTTTTTATCTAAAGCAGCAGAGCGTCAACTCCCATTCTTCAAAATTTTGAGACAGGCGAAGTCATTTGAGTGGACTCCGGAGTGCACTGAGGCTTTCGAGGCTTTGAAGCGTCATATACAGCAACTGCCCACTTTGTCAATTCCTCTCTCCGGAGAGCCGCTCTACATATATTTGGCTTCCGCCGAGGAAGCTATTAGCGCTGCGCTTGTACGGAAGTCAATGGTGTTCAACATCCAGTGTATTTCGCAAGCCGAGTGCTTCACGGGGCGGAGACACGGTACTCCATGCTGGAAAAAACAGTGTTGGCTCTTGTCATGGCGGCTCGGCGTTTGCGCCCATATTTCCAAGGGCGAGAAATACGGGTTCTAACCAACCATCCCATCCGTCAAATTCTTGTCAAGCCCGAGGTGTCAGGGCGTTTCGCCAAGTGGGCTGTTGAACTAGGAGAGTATGACATTCAGTTTCTTCCTCGCCGAGCTATCAAGGGTCAAGCGCTTGCAGATTTCTTGGCCGAGACCCCCGGGGATAATAATCATGGATCGTCAGCACACAACGGTGATCCCCACCCCGCTTCTCTTGAACCTACACCTCGCACCTGGAAATTATATGTGGATGGTGCTTCCACAGCTCGTGGGAGTGGTGTTGGGCTGCTTCTTATTGACTCAGAGGGAGTCGAAGTTAAATACGTCATCCGATTCAAATTTAAGGTGACCAATAATGAAGCAGAATACGAGGCAGTTCTCGCCGGGCTCCGGCTCGCTCGATCCTTAGCTATCCGTCATCTTGAGCTCTTTACGGATTCCGAGATTGTATCCAATCAGATCCGGGGTACTTATGCCGCTAAGGATGAAATGATGATCAGGTATCTCGCTTTAACACTCAAACTCATGTCAACTTTTGATACGGTTGTTGTCCGGAAGGTACCACGTACACAGAATGTTAAAGCTGACGCGCTCAGTAAATTGGCCTCCGCGGTCCACACTAATGTATCTCCGGATATCATAGTTGAAGATTTATTTCATCCGGCGATTCATGAGGCAACGGTCTCGATATTGACTGATGGTGATCCGAATTGGATGACTCCTATTATTCAATATCTCCGTGATGGAACTCTGCCTAGTGATAAGCTGCGAGCTCGGCAGATAGTCCTTAAAGCCCCCAAGTACTCCTTTCACGATGGAGTCTTATATCGACGGTCGTACCTACAACCGAGTCTTCGGTGTCTCGCTCCTGCCGAGGCTAATCAAGTTCTTCGGGAGGTTCACGAAGGGGCCTGTGCCAGTCATATCGGCTCACGGACGTTGGCCAAGAAAGTTCTCCGATGGGGGTATTATTGGCCAACTTTGTTTAACGATGCCCACGACTTAGTGACCAAATGCAGCAAGTGTCAACTGCACTCTCGTGTGAAACACCTGCCACAAACCGAGCTCACTGGAATTCAAAGTGCGTGGCCATTTATCCAGTGGGGAATTGATATTGTTGGCCCATTTCCGGTCGCTCCGGGGGGATTGAAATTTCTTGTGGTCGCCGTGGATTACTTCACTAAATGGGTAGAAGCAGAACCTCTTACTGCCATCACTGGTCAAAACATCTTGAAGTTCGTCTGGCGAAATATCATATGTCGTTTTGGCATACCGAGCACTATTTTTCGGATAACGGCAAACAATTTGCCAATGATCCCTTCCGGTCATGGTGCGAGGAGCTCCATATCAAACAAATTTTCACCTCGGTTGCTCACCCTCAAGCCAATGGTCAGGTCGAAGTCACTAATCGTACACTGCTTACGGGTATAAAGAAACGCCTGGATAATGCTAAAGGTCCTTGGGCCGAAAACCTTCCGCAAGTTCTATGGGCTTATCGCACGACGCCGCATACCTCTACCGGGGAGACCCCCTACAGCCTTACTTACGGCTCCGAAGCTGTTATTCCGGCGGAAATCAGCGTACCAAGCCCCCGCCTCGTAACATTGATTCCCGAGGATAATGACGAAGCTCTCCGTGCAAATTTGGATGAGCTTGAATATCGTCGTGATCAATCGTTCATCCAGCAGGCCAGGAGTAAACAACGTGCAGCCCAGTATCATCACCTCCGGGTTCGAGGCACTCAATTCAATGTCGGGGCCTAGTACTTCGACTCAATTCAGCCAGCAAAGCTGCCCCCGAGGGGAAGTTACATGCTTCTTGGGAAGGTCCTTATCGCATCGTTGCCGCACACGATTCCGGATCTTACCAGTTAGAGCATCTAGATGGAACCCCAATACCCCGAAGCTGGCATATTACCAACTTGAGACGCTTCTATCTGTGAATGTCAAATTACAAGTATCATCTTATCTTTATGCTCATTGTACACTTCTTTTATGTTATTATCTCTCTTTGTATCCTTCAATTTGCTCCGGCACTCATCATTGAATAAATACTCTTTGTTTATGCATCTTGTTGTGTTCTCTTCTACGTTACGGGGACGCCCTAACGCAGTCGTATTATTATTATTCCTCTCCAGACAATTAAATCTCTCTCTCGGTCCGTCCGAGGAGATTCACGTTTCGTCCCCGGACTCATAACACTCTCTCGCCTGCTTAACCGGAGAGGAGTTTACTCCCGCCCGATCCGTCCGGGGAGATTTTACTCCCGCCTGATCCGTCCGGGGAGATTTTACTCCCGCCTGATCCGTGCGGGGAGATTTTACTCCCGCCCGATCCGTCCGGGGAGATTTAAATTGGCGCTGTCCATATCGTGTTCCCGAACACCCGTTAAAACAATTATTACTTCTGGTTAGTAACTCGTTGTTTTCCTTAACACAACTATGCACATTAAACGGTTTATTACATTTTCTAAATTCACGCCAAAAAGTTTTTTACATAAGACTTCAAAAAAAAAAAAAAAAAAAAACAAACAAACGAACAATTATCTACGGCCTCCGAGCCAGTATTCAGCGCTCCGGCGTTGTAGCCTATTCCTGGACCTACGCCGAGTCCTCCGGGATCTTGTCGTTCCTCGGCCTTGGGCTCCGGCTCTTTCCCCTCCGTGGACTCGTTCTTGGCACTTGTCTGGGAGCTTCGTCTCTTGTGCGAGCACGACTACTTGGCTGCGAGGTAGACCTCGGGGTTTGGGCCCATTGCACAGGGTCCTATTCCTCGGGGGCCATCACCTCGATTTCTTTGGCCAGCTCTTCGACTACCTCTTCGGCGACAACAACGGGCCCTTCTTCGATCGTAGTCACTGGAACTGGCTCTCTGATGATAATTCCTTTGCTCTTTCCAGCTGGCTTCTTTTTACCCTTCCGGGGGGTTTTCGAGGCACCTTGGCTCCGGCTAGAACTCGCTATGTATTCCTCGGCAGAGGGCCGCCACCTACCACGGCCCTTCAGTCCTTCATACATATTGAGGAGTAACTCCAACACCTCTCGCTTTCTTACAAGCTCCGAGGACTCGGCTGGGCTCCTCGCCATAAGTGCTGAAATTTCATTCTGAATCTCTACGACCCGCGCCTCAACTTCCTCAAATGTCAGTAAGCCGAACTCTGTCAATATCCGGTCATACTCCCTTTGATGGATGAGGACTCGGTCCAATTCAGCAACTTTTGCCAGATACTTCAACTCCTGGTCAAAGGCTTTCTCCTCGGCCTCCTTCGCCTTTCTCTCCGCAGCGGCCGCCCGCTTTTCTAGCTTCGGCACTACTTGCATTTGCAAGTTATTCTTCTCTCCGCGGAACCACTCCAATGATTGCATGAGCTTCTTTATCGTGTCATGCAATTCTGCGGTATTCTGAACAGGCAACGGAATCAACAAGAAAGATCAATCTCAAGCATACAATCAAAGGGAACTCAGTTCAAAAACAACATCTATATTCAATAAAATCAGAGTACATTATCCATGGTCCCGTGCAGGGGATTTACATTTACTCCTATTATTTACTACATCAAATTTGAGGGGAGCAACTGACCTCCTCCTCGGTCCTCTCGGCCTCTTCGGGCACTTCCTCCAGTCGGCCCTCAGCCGCTCCTGCCTCTTCCACTACGGCAACAGCAGCAGCTTCTATACAGGGGGGTGGCTCTTTATTTCGGAGTCCAGAGGCGAACTCACCACGACGGAATGCCAGGAATTCCTGGTCCTGGTCCGCCTCACAGCTTGCAACCTCCTCGGCCCTTAATATTACCTTCTTCTCTGCCAGAGCTTTTACAAGGGGCCACTCCGGGAGGTGTGTCAGAGCTTTGTAGTAGGCCTCCTCCACCCCGGCCACAGCATTATAGTCATACCCGAACTCTGGACGGTATACGTCCACATTCGGGTAGACTTCTTTAATTTGCTCCAGTAACAATGAGCGTGTGGCCGTGTCCCCGATAGCGACGAAGTCAGTCTGAAAGTCCAGGAATGTGGTCGTCTGGAGTAATTTCTCGGCAAATGCTTTCAGCATTGCCTCCTGACCTTCGATAATCGCCGCTTCTTGGGCCTTCATTTCTGCCCGTAGCTGGGCCGTTTCTCCACGAAGGGCTCCGGCCTCCGCCTCCACCTCCCGCAGACGCGCTACTTCAGTTTCTGCCAAAACCGCTCTCTTCCGGGCTTCGGTCAGATCCTGAGTTAGCCTGTCATTGTGCGCGCGAAGATCCCTTACAACTGCGGCCAGCTCTTCTTTGGCCTCTATCTCATTCTTCCGGCCAAGCTCCATGATTCCCCGAGCTAACCGCAGAAGTTCCTCGGCGTCCGCGCCCTCCAACCCTAGCAGACCGGGGGCCACTTGCTCCTTCAAAATATCGCACAAAACAGAAAACAGAAATCAGTACTGGTAGTACACACTTCATTTACGTAAAAAATAACAAACAAGGGCATTTCAGATTTACCTCAGCGCTTTCCCCCGTTCGGAGTCTTTTGGATGGTGCCGGAGGTGTCCCGGACGGTTCCGACCTCCTCTTCGCTCCGGGGGTTGACCCCGCAGTCACAACTCGTTCCTCCGGCCCCACAGAAGGTCGTGGACTGGGTGATATCTTCCCCCGGGGAGACACCTCAGCAGCTTTTCCCTTCTTCTTCGCTGCCGCAGCCGCAGTAGAGCTTCCCGCTGGTTCCTTCCCGAAGCGTCCCACTGCACACAGAAATTCGGGTTAGTCCTGCACAAGACAACAATTTCTAAACAAATATGAGGACTCCTACCCTCCCCGGCAACCCCGGCTCCCGACTCTTGACCCTGGGTGGACTTCCCCGTTGCATCGCCCGAATAATATGGGCTTAGTCCGGCCTCCTCCAGCTCTTCCTCCGAACACAGGGTCTTGAAGGTCCCCACCGCCCGGAATATTTCCACAACCTCGGCGTCCGGGTCCCCCATCGGGGCAGTATCTAGCACCTCCTCCCGACTCCACCTCGGGAGGGCCACCCCGTTCTTCACAAAGATAAACTTCTCTTTCCACCCCTCAACCTTACTAGGGTTTTGTACCTTGAAGCCACCTCGTGCTCGGGGACTGAAGGAGTACCACCCCTTGGACTTCCCGAAGGCTTTTAGTTGATAAAAGTACCTAAATAGCTCTACGGTTGGTTCCACCCCAGAATTCTTACACACTACGATGAACCCGACTACTTGCCTAATCGCGTTCGGCGCTAATTGGCTCAAGGCGATGTTATAGTATCTCAGTAACTGGATAACAATGTCCCAGAGGGGGAATCTCAAACCTATTTTTAACGGATCTATATATACACCGATGTAACCCTGCGGGGGGCAACAGGCTCTATCGTTGGGATCCGGAACTATATATTCTAAGTTAAATGGGAAGTAGAAGGAGGGGATTAGGGCTTCTATCTGCACTCGCGTCATCCGCGACGCTACAGTGGACACTTCAAAGTCCTCCTCCGCGCATTCATAGAAACCGACCATCCTAATGTTGGTTTCCATGCCGTCGGCCCTTTCTACTGTCCTAATCTCATTCCTCTCCGGAATAACATATTGAAGGGGTGGCACGTCTAACGGAGTGCTCTGAGTCCCTACTTCTTGAACAGAAGAAGAAGATGAAGAAGAAGGCATACTTACTTGGTTTGAGTTTGGAAAGTTTTTTATTTGAGATGAATCACAGGTGCACGGAATTCTCCTTTTTTCCCGCTTTCTAAAACTGGCAAATCGCAATGAAGAAGATGAAGTGTACTGTGCCATTATTCCAAATATATACTCAAAAAACCAACGGCCCTGATACGGCCTATTCAAATTCAGCGATTGAGATTTGGACGTGATGTTCACGCGCCTTACGGTTCCCAAGGCGCGTGGGGAACAGGTTCATTGGAAATCGTAAAGCGCGTCACTTCCCACCCTTCTCTCTAATGATGGCGCCGCCAGTCACATCAACTCCACTCTTGGCCAGGAAGATTTGACCAACACTCCGGTGCTCCACTCACCTCGGCCAAACTACTACACTCCGATGCTCCTTTCACCCCGGCCAAACTACTGCACTCCGCTCCCACGGACTACGCCTCGGCGTACCTTAGGCGCGGAACAGTCTTGGCCACCCAACAACACTTCGGCTCACCAGCGACCACGGCTCATCTTGCCTACAGCTCCACCCCGGTCCTAACCGAAGCTCCTTCCTCGCTCCAGCTGAGGGGGGGGGGCATCTGATAGGTATGGCCCAATCACTTCGGATCGGGTTAACACTTCGGCCCACTAACCGGCCCAGACGGCCCAGAAGTATGCGTCCCAGATAATGTATATGAGCCCAACTGCGGCGTGTTCCGCGATCCAAGGCCCACGATCCGCTTTCAACTGCCATGCAACGGAAAATAGGCGCCATGATAGGGAATTAGTTAGGGTTTAGTAGGGAACAGTATAAATAGGAGAACAGAACTCGGAATTAGGGTTGGCTCTTTTGTACTCTGAAACAGTAGTGTGTAATTTGAAAAACGATAGTGAAGAAAACACCTCGGGAGGTGTCATTTTCAGCCCGTGGACGTAGATCTCCGGATCGAACCACGTATATCTTGCTTGTTTTCATATTTCTTGCATTGATTTCTAACTGAATTGATTGGATACCGGATTGCGCTTTATCACTTCTCCTTACCACAAAGTCCACAACCTAAATGCTTTCTCAATTCTCCCTTGGAGTGTATTTTCTTTTAAATTTTTACAACTTTGAGAATATCTATTAAAAGGCATTTACATTACTATTCTCTCCAAATCAAAAGCAAAAATTAAGTATATACAACTAACTTTTTCTTTTGTTTTTCTGATTTTTCGACTTCTTTTTTTTTTCGATTTTCAACTTCTTTTTTTTTTTAATACAAATATAAAAAAAATAAATGGAGAGAACTAGTATTCTCGATTCTTTGCCTATTGTTTCAATTCCTTTCACCCTTCTTCGTTTTCCACTAGTTTACCCGAATTCAATCCCAATTTCAAGACTAACTACCTTCCAACCGCCTCCCTCATACTCATGTAGTCCAATTAGGTTCAAAGGCTAATTGAAAGGGTTTCGGCTTGTAGAGTTGGGCTGTCAAACAAGAAACAAGAGGCTAAAAGCTCAAGGGGCTCAACTAGAGACAATATCAAATTTGGTAAAAAGGAAGTATTTTCAAGCTTCAAAATAGGCTCAAGTCAAGAATTGCCTAAGATCATTTTCAATGTCACACAATGCACCAACACATGCAAAATAGAGAATCATGGCAAGTTCTAGAGACAATTAAATGCACTCAATGAATTTCACACCGAAAGAAAGTTTAAATTACTCCAAAGATGGAAGTATCTTCTAAGCCTCAAAAACTCACTCGGCTGCAATTTTGATCAAAAGTTTTGAGTGCATGTTCAATTTTGTTTCAACAAGTCTATCATGCTCTACCATGTGCTTCTTTCAATAATATTTGTCAAAAATTTTCATCATTAATCAATACCACATTTTTCCTTCCTAAACTCATCCAATTGCTTTCTCAAGCTGCCAATTTGTACGATCCCACCCCCTCCCCAAACTTAGTTGCAAACTAAGTTTGTGGAAAAGAGGAGTACAATTTGGTGCGCGCCGAATTTAACCATATTATTCACCACTTTAAAGTTTATTAAAAATGCAACAGACTAATCCATACAAAGATACCAAACTATTTCAAGTCTAATAAATCCAAAAGACAATAGAGTAGCATACGGGAAGTTAAACTCTTGGACTGCCAATACGTACTCCTAACAAGGCTTTCCCAAACTTGGTTAAAAACCAAAGTTTCTGAGGAGGAAAGGGTATGAATTGGTGTCCTAACTCACAGTGATTTTCTTTTTTTGCCTTCTTCAATCCCATTTGGTGCTATCTCCTTGAATTTCACGGATTGGTCAGTTCCTCATCATCATAGTCTCTGCACTCTAAAAGAAGATAATAAGATAATATCTAAATATAAGAAAACAACCTAAACTACGAAATTGAACATACGAAAAGCAATAAACGCCGGGTTGCCTCCCGATAAGCGCCTTTCTTTAGCGTCGTTGGCTCGACGGATGCTCTTTAAATGAACAAAACAAACAACTAGCTATGTAACTAAAACAAACACTTAACACATAAAACAAAATCGTTCTAAACCGTTCCCCGGCAACGGCGCCAAAATTTGGTAGCGTCGTTTCTTACTACCAAATTAATGTATAGAAATATACACTTAACCTTATCCTACTACTCTAACTAGTAGAGTGGCAAGTAAGGGTCGATCCCACGAGGAACGGTCGAACAATTTTACATTATGTATTAAGCTATTATGATCAAGAAATATAATGTAAATAAACTAGAAAACAATAAAGAAGTGGGGGGAATTTAATGAAATAACAACTAACACCTAAATAAACAAAGACAAATAAAGAGATTTGTTTTGGTTTTTGCTTTTTAAATAGTAAAACAAGCCACCCTTGATCATGCTTCCCCTTGGTCTTAGACCATTGATGCAACTATTGTTAATGCCCTGTTCAATTGTGATTCTAGCCCTTATCTCAAGGCTATTAACAAGCTCTAATAGCCTTGTTATCCCTTAATCTTAGTTAATCAAAACAAGCTCTTCGACTAACCCTATTCAATTTAATCGAATCCTCGAACAAGCTCTCTTAGATTCAATAACCAAATGCATTGAACACTAGGACAACGAGATAAATTCAACATAAAACTCGCAAGCTCGGTTTTAGTGGTTGAACTTTGTGTTATCACCAATAAATAAATCTATTGTTTGCTACACGGGAATCGGAAATCCTACAATTACGGATAGTAATTTCCTATTCTAGCAACACATTCACAAATCCCTTAAAGGACGATCAATCCAATAATTAATTCATAAATGTGAGTCAATAAGAGCAAATAACACAAAACACTTGAATACACAATATTTTCGGTAACATTAACCGTAATAATCACATAAACGTCTTAAACTCAAGGTTCCACAATAATCAAGGGTGAACAAAAGGGTGCTAGTCACCCATTTTACCTAATACAAAGATAAAATAACAGAAAATTAAAGAAAATATGAAAATAGGATAGAAAGAACCAAATGTTAGGGTTGAAGATCAAGATCTTCAACCCCCATCCATTCCTTTGCTTCCAATGGAGAAAAGTGGCTGATTAAGTGAGGGGGATGGGTTCTAGGTTAGGTTAAATTCGAATGGGATGATATATATTTAAGGAGAGAAAGTGCTAGTAAAAAATAGGCAAAATCGCATTCAGGATTTTAAAACAGGGTTAGGAATCTCGGCCGAGATGCCAGTGTTTCTCGGCCAAGACGTGAAAAAGAGATTTTCAACTGGTGGGTCGAAGGCTGATCTCGGCCGAGATTGGGTTGCATCTCGGCCGAGACATGAAAAGAGGAAATTAGGGCTTTTCAGGATTTGACTCATCTAGGCCGAGATTGGATTGCATCTCGGCCTAGATCTTCATCTTTTGAATTTCTGAAATCCCCTGCAGACTCATCTCGGCCTAGACGCATTATCTTTCTCGGCCTAGATTTTCAATTTTGTAATTCTTCATGAAATCCCCTGCAGACTCATCTCGGCCTAGACGCATTATCTGTCTCGGCCTAGATTTTCAATTTTGCAATTCTTCATGAAATCCCCTGGAGACTCATCTCGGCCGAGATTTGCATCCTGTCTCGGCCGAGATCTTCAGTTAGCCCTTTCTTTTGTTGCCTCGATCGATCCCTCGACTCCGCGGTCGTCTGATGTTCTTTTTCGACCCTTTTTCACCTGTCTTAACACAAAAACAGCACAAACGCATTATTCTGCCCATGAGAGTATAAAAGCACTAAATACACGTGATTATGCACATTATTGACACTAAAATGACACTAAAAGTGCCCTAAAGTGCGTGCACGAAACACGCGTACCACGTGCAAATTGGTCGAGGGAGAATGAGAAGATCTTCTTGTATCTGTGCTACTGCTAGTACGTAGACGGGAACATACTACGGCCCTTGTACATCACTGATGCAGCACTTCTAGTAATAGGATGGAGGCTGAATGCTCTGACTAACGTCAATCCCGGCACTAGCTGGCCCATCTATCGAATAAGCTCAAATGTGTAAGACGCGCATGGCGTTTATTTTATGAGCTTCGTTGGCGTAGTGGAGTTCATTGGGATGGTGAATTGGAGACGGTGGTCGGTTGCGATCATTCCATGATATGGATTGCCCAGGTACATTTATTTATCATCTTTGTATTAATTTGTGCCCTGTATCAATGTAGTTTTAACTTACCCTTTACTTTCCAGCAAAATCTGGATGCCCAGTCTATTATCGCCAGAGGACAACCATTCTTCGATCTTTGCACAGACTTGTTTTCGGCAGTGGACAACAATGAGATAGACCCGGCTTACCGTCAGAGCTTGACCATCGCTTGGGAGATGGAAGACGTCCCTGTCGGAAAACATTGCAGACGCAGTAGTTAAGCTACACAACCCATTAGTCACCCAGTGGTTTTTGGGACTGACACCACAAGAGAAGGAAGCATGGGTCTTGTCCTTGGCCTAACAGGTGTCATCTATCCCTAATATGCTTTTGCAACCAAACATTTTTCCCACTTCAATTACAAAATTAAGCAAGAGGTAGCCCGTCGACTATGAAATTTTTATTCTGAAGTGTTATGTGGAAACCTTATTGTAATATTTTTAAAAATACTCTTTTTTTTAAGACTTAAGTGGTTGATTATTGCTCCGTATTTTGGTTCACTTAGAAATTAGTTAAATTTAAATTAGATGAATGAGGACAACGCCAACGTGAATTTAAAATTTCAAAATTCATCACAACTCAAGAATATAACTAGTTATTTAAAATAAAATTTAATTAACAAATATAATTTAGCACGACTCAAGTATATAACTAATAAAAATAATTTCGGATTTATATTTACACTATTAAATTTTATTAATAAATAAATATTTTTACTTGTATTTATTAATATAATTAATTTTATATTTAGTACAAAAAATAAAAAACGATAACTCATAAACGACAAAATTAAAAGATTCAGCACAACTCAAGAATATATCTAATAAAAAATAATTTCGGATTTATATTTACTAATTAAATTTTATTAATAAATAAATATTTTTACTTGTATTTATTAATATAATTAATTTTATATTTAGTATAAAAATTAAAAAACGTTAACTCATAAACGACTAAATTAAAAAAAATCATCACAACTCAAGAATATATCTAATAAAAAATAATTTTGGATTTATATTTATTAATTAAGTTTTATTAATAAATAAATATCTTTACTTGTATTTATTAATATAATTAATTTTATATTTAGTATAAAAAATAAAAAACGTTAACTCATAAACGACTAAATTAAAAAAAATCATCACAACTCAAGAATATAACTAAAAGCCAAATAATTTCGAATTTATATTTATTGATTACATTTTGTTTTAAATAAAAAAAAATTAATTGTATTTATTAATATAATTAATTTTATATTTAGTATAAAAAAAAGGTTAACTCATAAACATCAAATCATCACCCAACAATTATCTAACTAACTCTTACACACCATCAATCAACACAATTCTCAACACTCACTTTAATCAAGCGCCAATCATTTATTAACTAACTCTGACACACATATCACATCATCTTTTCTCCCTTTTATAAAATAAACAATCTCCAACCCAATCTCCAACCAACTAAAACAAACCTTTCTATATTCAACCCATGCTACACTTTTTATATTATTTACCCCAACCTACAGTACTCCAGCCCCCTCCAGCCCTAAGTAAACATCCCCTATATTTTGGTTAAATTCTTACTTTATAACTCATTTCTAGTTTAAATTTTTAGTAGTGAAAATGTGTAATTCATATTTTTAGTTTTTTAGTTTAAATTTTTAGTAGTGTAATTTGTATTTTTTTAGATGAAGTAATTGTAAATGTAATGTTTAAATTTCTTAATAAATGAAGGTTCATCTTTACATCCTCACATGTTAGTTAAATTCTTAATTTACAGCTCTAAATTCTCAATGTATAACTTACAACGGTACAATCCATTTTTTAAACTAAAAAATCTGAAAATTAAGATAAAAGAAAAGTGAAAAAAAAAAAAAGAAAACCGGCGGTATGAACTGGAACCGGAGGTTCCAAACCGGAACCGTCCATATTGGCGATTCAATTCAAGTTCCACCCCCCTCTCCCCGGTGCCAAAACCGGCGATTTCGGAACCGGAATCGAAACCGAAACCGGAACCTTGCACTTGTTGGGCACCTCTACCTTTATGTATTGTGTAAGCAGTTGCAATTTGCAAAATGTACTAGAAGAGTTTGTTTCCATGAGGATTTCATTAACTTAGGGATGTTATTTTATATGTCCTACTTTATAGATGTTAACTATTTTTTTTCTCTCTTTAATTCTTTCTTTTCATTCCATCTTTTGTTCTTATTTGAAATATGAACAAAACTTAACATGTTTGAAGATATCATATTATTTAAGGAGTGAACTGCTTTCTAGTGTTTTCTATAACTATTACAATATGTTCTCTACTCGATGGTAGAGTTAACATATTTAGATTTTACAAGCATCGTGTGAGATAATCTTACAAGTTACCTATCGTTTATTGGACACCTCAAAATGTACTCAACTCAGATTTTACAATCCATATAATGTAGAATTTACCTGTAAGATTTATTCTATGCTTCCCAATTGGATAGTCCATCATACATTTGGAAAGTGTGTGGAGATCTAAGGCTAATTTTATTTTGATCTTCATTCACATTTTAAGTGTATGGTGGATCACTCAAGTGGGGCATTACCCACTTGGGCAGAGTAGAATTTACCTATAAGTATTTAGCTATTTTGGAATTAAAATAAACTATTAAAATAAACAATATAATTTAATTTTCTACACGTAAATCTTTTTTTACAGAAAAAAAAAGTTGTTGATTAGAAAAAAGTATACCAAATATCAAAACAAGAGTGGCTAAAAGATTAATTATTGTTACTAAAAATTATTAATCCAAGGAAAAAGTAGTACTTATCTCAACCACCGCTTGGTGTAAAAGAGCACGTGCGCGCCCCCTGTTCCGATATGGTTGTTGTAAAATGATTAACTTTTTATTGTTTTCAGCAACCCAGTGGTAGAATTCAAGTTGGTCTGTTGTCTGACTTTATATATGAAAATCATGAATTTTTTGGATAAACATCGTGGAAATATCTGACTTTTAGATTGCAGAGAAATTAATGTCGCAGAAAATTGGTAAAAGTACTCGTATGTTTTTACTAGAAATATTGTAGATATTAATATATTTAGCTTGATAAACAAGCTTAGAGATTGTTAAGTAGTTAGTCTAATAACTAACAGTTGTTAGTTAGTTATTAAGCTAGAGATTAGTATAAGTAAACACCCTTGTAGTCAATATTCATTTAATTCAGTTCATTCTCTCAGCTCTCTTTCTCTCTCATCTCCTCTCTCTTGTTGACATGGTATCAGTTTGCCATTGAATTCGTCTTGAATTTTCTTCAACAATCCTTCAATTCAGTTCTGCATAAATTCTGCGCAATTTCTTTCCAATAACGACGACAATTACTCTCCCCCATCTCACGTCTCTCCCTCTTCGCCTGGATCCGGCCAATTATCATTTCTGGTGAGCTCAAATTCTTTCTACCGTAAGGGCTCATGGTATTGGAGGCATTCTTCTTGGCACATAAATCACTCATTCGCCAATCATTCAAACTATTGGTGCCTCAAGTAATTATGAAATTACTATCCATCCGAGTTATGATTTGTGGTTCAGGAAATGTCGTGTTTTTAGTGCATGTTTTTGTTATTTTAGGAACTGACATGACAAGAAAGTAGTTAAGAAATGGAACAAGGTGGAGATAGCGAGAAACGGGGGTCGAGAAGATGAAAAAATCGAGTGATGGGATGATGGGACCATCGGGATTGCGTCTAAGAGGAGCGGCCGCGTCAAAAGTGGCCCAGGAACGGGAAATCGACGTTGACTGTCCAATGCGACCGCTACTAAGCTCAACGCGGTCGTGACAAAAGGTGCCCAGAATTGGATTTCAATGCGGACATCCAAACGCGACCACCATAGCTAGAAGCGTTCGCGACTCAAAGGTCAATTGTGTCCGCGACGAACCGCCGCGGCCACTAGTCCAGGTTAATAAAACCCAGCGAGACCAGGTCAGTCTCACAAACTTCATTCTCTCTTCTCTCCTTTCGCGATTTTCACTCTCACAAACTCAAATCTTCGCCAAATTCTTTCAAATCTCTTCTAAAATCACACAAAAACACACTACTTCAGAAACCCACACACCCACATACAAAAATTCACACACACTTACGGATTCGAGGGCAATTTTGCGGCTAATCGAAAAAGGAGCGAAAAACTTAGTTCAAATTCTTCCGACTAAAATCATCTGGTAAGTGAAGCTAACCCTTCCTCTTGATTTATTATGCTTAATTTTGAGTTGTGAGGAATGGTTTGCATAGATAATCGTAGTTGTGACACGTGAATTTTTAACCTAGTGTTCCGCAAGTGTACGGATGTAGGTGTAGTAACGATTATCAAGGTCGATCCCACAAGGAACAGTTTTAGGTAGTTCGATACCTCAATACTCTAGGAATGTCCTAACTAGATAATAAGTTGTAAAAGATTGATTTAAACAAAAACTGAGGAATTTAACAAATAACTATGTAACTTATGACTTGGCAAACAAAAAGAACTAACAATCAATGAGAAAGGGTATCCAAGGGCCTTGATTTCAGGATATTACTTCAATGCTGAATATAATTAACCTATAGATTTACCAATTCTAGTGTTTATTAGGCGGCACGACAATAATCTAACCCTTCTCTTGAAGCGATTAACCGTTGATTAATTAAGCCTAATAACTCCCAAACGATCCTAAGCCACGGCCTACACAGTCATAGACAACTGCGCTCTATGTCATAAGTCTGATAACGATTCCCTCCTCTCGAAGCGGAATTACTAAACTAAATTACTAAATCTAGGTGATCAAGCTAAATCTAGTTATAAGCACAAACATAGAGATAAACACGTAAAGAACGGAATTAATAAATTAAATCATAATCAAAATATTGTCATAATAATCCCTACTCTCTAACCCTAGGACACGAATAGCTTAGCTACTCATGCCTAGCAATAATCCAATACAAAATTCTACGAAAAACATTGTAAACGATTAAACTAGGAAAGAACGACTAAACCCGGATAAATCCGTCTCGATGATTTTCGTCTTCTTTGTCCTCCAAGATTTCTTTTAGGTAGAATGATGATGTAATTGATGTTCTTGATGTTTTCTATCTCCCTCCCCTGATTTCTAGAGCTTGGGGTCCTTTTTATAGAGTTGGGAACGAATCTTTGGGAAGATAGGATCAAAATCCTATTAAAATTAGGAAATTCTCGTAGGAAAGGCTTTCTGACACGGCCGTGTTGGCATTGTGACGCGGCCGCGTTCGTTTTGCCCAGGCAGATTTTCAGGTCTGACTTCCAAGCCATTTTTTAGGATCTTTCGTTCATTTTTGGGATTTGTCTATTTCAAGTAAAGTTGTAGCCCTTTGAATCAGCTTTCTAACGCCATCAATTTCACCTCAATTGGAGTTGTATATCTCAAGCTATAGTCAAAATACTAGAGGTATGTCAAGCTGACAGAAAACTTCAGTTTTGGCTCAATTCTGACGCGGCCGTGTTGGTTATTGACGCGGTCGTGTTGGTTGGCAGTGCGTTTCTACATATTCTAGGCCACTTTTGACGCGGCCGTGTTCATATTTGATGCGGCCGTGTTGGCCCTTTTGCTCCTTTAACTCCCTTTTCATCCATTTTGACCCTATTTGGTTTGTTTCTTCTTCGAACTTTATCCAAATGGAATAAAATTACCTAATTAACTTCAAAACAAGTCGAAACACGTCAAATGACCCAAATATTATTAATATAAATAAATTTCGATTAAATATGCACGTAAATGATATTAAATATGATCCTAAATCGACCTAAATACATGCATAATTAACGTGTACAAAATCCCCCAAACTTAAACTGTTATTCGTCCCGAACAACATAACAAAAGACACAAAGAATACAAGTGATTATGCATTTGTTTAGGGCGATTAGATGATGAATTCAGTTTCAGTCTGATTTTTCTTAAAATAACTAGGAAACACAATTCACTTGAGCATGTGTGATAACGCGAAAATCAACTAATCTCGAGACTTTGAACTTTCGAATTATTCAATCCTCACCGGATAAGTGTTTCACTCTTCTCTCAAGTGTTTAGGCTAAAATAATTTCCACTCATATTGAATTACATGCAAAGCCTACCATATGCTTGTCAATCGTCTAAACTAGACCTCGTACTTGATGTGTGTGAAAAATGATAAAAAAAAGGTCTTTCTTTTGGTTGTAATGTGGGCTTAAGGTAAGGTGGGATACATTTGGATATAAGTGACTATTCATTGGACTAATCAAGTTACGTCTCACCCGACTACCCCTCAATATAATCACTCAATCTCCCTCTTCAATTTTCAGCAACTCATCCCAATTGAATGACTTTCTTCACCTTTTCTAAACCTTTACACCAAAATGCTTTTCAATTCACAATCAACACATGGGTACCACATTTTTGGGACTACCCAATTGTTCTAATCAATTCGAACAATGCTTAGCACTTTTATGATTTCTTAGCCTCTCCTCACCATACTTAGCAATTTATTGACAACTGTTTTTTTTTCTTTTCTTTTTCTCTCTTTTTTTTTCTAGGAGAGGCCATTCTTCGTTTTTCACCTATCACTTTTCTCTTATTTCCTTCATCTTTTGAAAATATCCCTACTTCCCATTCCTTCCCACAAAATTTTCACCCAAAATTCCTTCCAATTCTCCTCCCTCTAACTTGATTAATCCAATTAGGGTCAAAAGGGTTAAATCAAAAGGTTTCAGCTGACATTGTTAGGTTATGAATAAATAAGGCTATAAGGCTCAAGTGGGCTAACTAGTGACATTTTTTTTTTTTTTTTTTTGACATTGTGGTTCAAAGGCAATTTTCATGGTTCAAATAAATAGGCTTAAACAAAAATTTGCCTAAGATCATTTCCTCAATCACACCCATACTTGACACATTCTTAGTAAAGACTCAAGGCAAGTTCTAGAGACTAGTACACATATTCAATCAAATTCACACCGAAAGAAAGTATATTATCACAAGGTTAATTTTTTTATTGAATATTCTAAATTCAAGCTCAATTTCGTCTCAAGTCACCTCTCATGCTCTATTATGTGCCATTTTTTCATCTACTTCTCAAAATCATCTCATCATTAACCATTCATCATCCATCTTTCCCTATTGTTCTCTTTTTTTTTTCACTTGTTAACTATTAACTTCTCGGGTTTATCTCATTCTTACTGACTCTAAAACCTAAAATACTAATAAGACTTCTAAACTCTAAACTTCTAAAACTCAACATGGAAACGAAATATCATCAAACTTGGGCTCACGGACCCAACATCACCAATAAAGCAGATAAATGGGCTCACAAACTCGATAACTCCAATCGAAGCAATAAAAATCAGCACAATGGGCTCACGGACCCACAATTAACCACTATTATCAAACAGCAAGCAAATCAACCGACCGATCAACTAAAAGGAGAAATAGCAGCAAAACTATAAATATAGCTACCAAGACGTCCCACGGTCCACCCGCTCCCCCAAACTTGGCTGAAAGCCAATGTTTGGAGGAAAAACGTGGTACGCCTTGGTGCTAACTTACAAATCGTTGTGGCGGCGGCGGCATTTTGAAACCCCTACTAGCTCCGAAATCGTGCCATCGCCTCCTACTGAATCTGTTTCTACCGTCTCCGCATCAAGCCTTGTGTTTCACATTTTTCAGCTGCTGAGGTTCTGAAGCGGCCGTGTTGCTTTACAGTGCTGATTTGCGTCTAGAGAACACTTTTGACGCGGCCGTGTCATTTGTGTGACGCGGCCGTGTTGCTGTTGAGCCAAATTTGACACGGCCGTGTTACTTCCCAGTTCTAAGAACACTTTTTAGGCACTTTTTGACGCGGCCGTGTCCATAGTGCGACACGGCCGTGTTACTTCCTCCTCCTATAGCTCGAGTTTTTCGTCTCTTCGACCCCCGTTTCTTGCAACACTCGTCCATGTTGATTCCTAAAAACATAAAACACTAAAACACAAGTAAAAACATAAAAATTAAAGAAATAAATAAAAAGTAAAAATAAAACAGTAAACATCGGGTTGCCTCCCGACAAGCGCTTTGTTTTACGTCGTCAGCCAGACGTCATTTTCCTATCAACCATTTTCCAACCACCCCGAGTTTGGTAATTTATGAGCAATTAATGAGCTATGTGGGGGGTGTAGATTTCTTATATCAGCTTGGGTAGTATAAACAATGCTACAATTATGCCTACCCCTTAGACCCGACTTATATATTGGGAGGGTGATGGTTTCGTTTTGAACATGAAAAATCAACTCCCCTTTAGGCACATCTATAAATGTTTGGCTAGTTGCCAAGAAAGGTCGTCCTAAGATAAAGGAAATTCATCATTCCCTTTCATGTCGACAACTAAGAAATCACTAGGGAATTCAAAATTCAGCACTCTCACCACTACATCCTCTGCTACTCCCAACGGCGTTAATGAAGATCCATCAGCCAATTGGATAGTAGTAAAGGATCGTTTAATCTCCCTTAATCCTAATTGTCTATACTGCTTAAGAGACATCAGATTTATGCTAGACCCCAAATCACACATGACATTTTGAAAATCATGACTACCAATTGAGCAAGAAATAGTAAAACTCCCTGGATATTTTGCTTTTGTTGCTCTTTTTGATTCCATGCTTGTTTTTGCACTCTTTTTGGGACTGCTTCGTTTCTTCTTCGTTGTCTCTTTTCCATCCTTCATTTTCCCAGTTTCGTCTTTGTTGGGTCGAAGTTCTTCCTTCTTTGTTACCCCCCTATCTTGGACTCTTTCCTGAAGTGATTCATGTTGCTCAACAACAATGCTAGAGCGATCTACAGGCTCAAGGTTAGCAAAGAACGAATTTTTAAAATAAAAAATCAAAAGATTCATCAAGAATAGGAGATGAATTTTTTTTATCTATGATGGTATTGACTTCCTCCTTCTTCTCAATGTTTTTTACTTTCTCAATTGATGTCTTCACTTCATGGTCCTTCGTGCTCATAGTACCATTGTCGCCACTAGATGTCATCTTCCTTCTATTCAGTGCTTGAGGAAATGGGGTAGGAGGTACATATGCCGGTGGAGGCACATATGTTGTTTCGTCTGCTTCGGTTTCTTGAACCTCACTTGAGTTCTCATCATCTTTTTGCTCCTCTGCCTTCACAACATTACAGTGCTCCCTCGGATTAACCACTGTGTCACTCGGATATTTGCCCTGTTTGTGTTGAGCCCCTACAATCTTTATCAATTGGCTCATGTTTGATGACAATTCACCAATGCTTGCTTGAGTCTGAACCAATGTATCCTCGAGCCTTTTGATATCAGCCCCCTGTCGAGTTATGTGCTTATTTAACTCAATAAACTTTCCATCTACTTTCTTCTCCAACTGAGCTAGTTTCTCATCATATTTAGCAAACTAAGACTGCACACTCTCCTCTTGTGTGGGCTTCGTGCCATCATGAATCATCCCATTCGTGACAGTAAATCCGGGTGGCGGATTAAGTGTATTCTGTGAGTTACCATACGAGAAGTTCTGATGGTTCTGATTCTGAGGGTACTGATTGTACCTAGGCTGATTGTTCTGGAAATTATTGAAGTTTCGTTGATTCACAAAGTTTATGTCTTCAACTTCTTCCTGACCCCCTGGCTGTTGTGCTAACGTCAGACTAGTTAGAAAATTTACCTGACTCGTCAAAGCTGTTAACTGTGATATGAGCTTTTTAATTGGCTCATTATTGACTGGCTCGAATTTCATTATATTTGCCACTTTCCTTGGCAAGTTTCTCTCATTCGACCATTGGTAGCTTGTTCTAGCCATAGCGTCCAGGATTGAGAATGTCATCCTCACTGACTTCTCCATCAAACTACCACCTGCAGCTGCATCCACCTGGTTTCTAGTCGAAGCAAGTAAACCAATTTAGAACTTACATACCTGCTGCTTCTTCGTAAAACCATGTTGAGGGCAACTCCGGATAAGATCCCGGAATCGCTCCCAAGCCTCTCCGAATGGCTCTTGGTCCCATTGCTTGAACTGGTTGATCTGATTCTGCAGGTCGAGCATCTTGCTCGGTGGAAAATACTTCAACAGAAAAGAAGTACTCAGGTCCTCCCAGCTTGTAATATCCTCCAATGAATTGATCCATTGTAGGGCTCTATCTTTCAGGGAAAAGGGAAATAGTCTCAATTTGACCTGCTCATGCGGCACATGGTTTATCTTAATAGTATCTGCCAGTCTACGAAACTTTATCAGATGAGCATTCGGGTCCTCTAAAGCACTTCCCCCGTACTGGTTTTGCTGCACTATGTTGATTAGTGCAGGCTTCAGCTCGAAACTATTAGCACTGAGTGGTGGAGGTTGTACTCCTCCTGCCTGCTGATTTGGACTAGGCTTCAGGCAGTCACTAATAAAAGATCATCTTCATCGCCTGCAGCTGGTTCTATCTGAATTGGGACGTGCTGTTGTTGCAGTTGTGGCCCTTGTGGAGGTAGCTGCTATTGTATATTAGTGACTCGATCATCCAAGCGTGCCAAAGCTGTCAGTACTCTGTTAAGAGCGTCATCCGGATTCAGATGCTATGGTGGGTTCTCCATCTCAGACGCGAAATTCCTTCTAATTCGGTGTCTACGAGCTGTCGCTTCAATTTCTGGATCGAAAGGAAGAAGGGTTTCTTTCCCTTTTGATCTGGTGTGCATGCGAAGCCTGAAAACACCAAAAATAAGAACTACCACGTAACACAAAAAATAAACAAAAATAAAAACGAAAATTAAAATTAAAATTACGAAAAAATAAAATCTAGTCTAGTTTCCTCCTATTTTTCAAGATAAAAACTAAGCGCTAAATCCTATTCCCCGGCAACGGCGCCAAAAACTTGACACGTCGATTTCTAACCTAGTGTTCCGCAAGTGTACGGATGTAGGTGTAGTAACGATTATCAAGGTCGATCCCACAAGGAATAGTTTTAGGTAGTTCGATACCTCAATACTCTAGGAATGTCCTAACTAGATAATAAGTTGTAAAAGGTTGATTTAAACAAAAACTGAGGAATTTAACAAATAACTATGTAACTTATGACTTGGCAAACAAAAAGAACTAACAATCAATGAGAAAATGTATCCTAGGGCCTCGATTTCAGGATATTACTTCAATGCTAAATATGATTAACCTATAGATTTGTCAATTCTAGTGTTTATTAGGCGGCACGATAATAATCTAACCCTTCTCTCGAAGCGATTAAACCGTTGATTAATTAAGCTAATTACCCTCTCGAGTCAATTAAACCTAATAATTCCCAAACGATCCTAAGCCACGGCCTACACAGTCATAGACAATTGCGCTCTATGTCATAAGTCTGATAACGATTCCCTCCTCTCGAAGCGGAATTGCTAAACTAAATTACTAAATCTAGGTGATCAAGCTAAATCTAGTTATAAGCACAAACATAGAGATAAACACGTAAAGAACGGAATTAATAAATTAAATCATAATCAAAATATTGTCATAATAATCCCTACTCTCTAACCCTAGGACACGAATAGCTTAGCTACTCATGCCTAGCAATAATCCAATACAAAATTCTACGAAAAACATTGTAAAAGATTAAACTAGGAAAGAACGACTAAACCCGGATGAATCCGTCTCGATGATCTTCGTCTTCTTTGTCCTCCAAGATTTCTTCTAGGTAGAATGATGATGTAATTGATGTTCTTGATGTTTTCTATCTCCTTCCCCTTATTTCTAGAGCTTGGGGTCCTTTTTTATAGAGTTGGGAATGAATCATTGGGAATATAGGATCAAAATCCTATTAAAATTAGGAAATTCTCGTAGGAAAGGCTTTCTGACACGGCCGTGTTGGCATTGTGACGCGGCTGCGTCCGTTTTGCCCGGGCAAATTTTCAGGTCTGACTTCCAAGCCCTTTTTGAGTATTTTCTGGTCATTTTTGGATTTGTCTATTTCAGGTAAAGTTGTAGCCCTTTGAATTAGCTTTCTAACGCCACCAATTTCACATCAATCGGAGTTGTAGATCTCAAGATATGGTCAAAATACTAGAGATGTGTCAAGCTGACAGAAAACTTCAGTTTTGGCTCAATTATGACGCGGCCGTGTTCGTTGGCAGTGCGTTTCTACATGTTCTAGGACACTTTTGACGCGGCCGTGTTCATATTTGACGGAGCCGTGTTGGCCTTTTTGCTCCTTTAACTCCCTTTTCATCCATTTTGACCCTATTTGGCTTGTTTCTTCTTCGAACTTTATCCAAATGGAATAAAATTACCTAATTAACTTCAAAACAAGTCGAAACATCTGACCCAAATATTATTAATATAAATAAATGCGGGTCAAATATGCACGTAAATGATATAAAATATGATCCTAAATCGACCTAAATACATGCATAATTAACGTGTATCAAGTTGTAAACATGTTTTGTTTGTGAACACTTGAAGTGTTAATTTTCTTGTGATTTGGCTTATATTTATGCATTATTGTGTAAAATCAATAGGGCAAACTATGGATTTGATGTGTTAAATTGTTGGGTAGGGTGAATCATGCATCAATTTTAAGTTTCAAGTCTTAGGCTCATTGAGGCATTTTAGCAAACACCTTGTGTACAAGGAAAAGCCTAGACTAGCTAATTCGAATGTTGATTGAGTTTTTGGGCAACAATAAGGATGTTGGAAGCCATGCATTGCCTAATATTATTGTGTAAACATATAGTATGGGTAGTATTGGTTGTATTTATATATAGTGATAGCTTGCTCAATTGGACTTGATTAATTAGTTGGGAAAAACTACTTAGACTGTTGAAACTTAGTTGATTCTTGATTTCAACTTCGAATTTGTGAATTGTGTGAAGGTCCTAACCATGCCTCCGAGAAAGATGATTAAAGAAAAGGGCAAACAAAAAGTGGTCGAAGAAGAAAATCGTCCGGATCCTAAGGGAGGTGTATAGGAAGGACCAATCGATCCGTTTGATAGTCAGCTCTTGTATGACATTGTGCTGGAGAAGGAGGTGCATCAAGCATGGTTCCAGAAGCTAGTTCATCGGGCAGTCGTACCTACATGGTACAACCGAGATCTACTTACTTGGACTATGGGGATACATGAAAATCTCCATGAACTTTTGAATGGAGTAGGGTTGCTCAAATTATTGCGACCCTAATTGATGTTCAAGAGACTTACCCTAAAGTTTCTGAGCACTCTAGGAATCTCTGGCCCAAGTACTTATAACAGTCGGCGCCACAAAAATATCACCTTCCAGCTCATGAATAAGTGGCATATATTGAGCCTTAGTGACTTGGATGAGATTTACGGGCTTCCCACGCCTTCTGATGAAACCCCATAGGAGTTATTCGATATACAAGATTTTTGGGGAAGATTGACAGTTGCTCCAGGGCTCATTGAACCACAATGTCACTTGCCCAAGTCTTATAAAATGTCTTGGATTCGCGGTCCAGTAATTCGTTATCTACAGAAGATGTTTGCCCTTACATTAGTTGCTCGTATGGAGACAGGACCAGCCCGACAAACTAAGTTGCAGATGCTTTAGAATATTCTCAAGCAGCACAAAGTGGATGTGGTCCACCTCTTATTGGCGTATTTTGAGAGTGATGTCTTGAAACAAAAGGACAACATATGTATTGGAGGTCTGATCACATCAATTGCCTCTCACTTGGGAATAGCTCTTATTGATATAAAGCCGGAAAAAGGACCAATGAGGCCTTGGAGAGCATGAGAGTAGTCACTATGGGCTACAAAGAAGGATAACCTCGTAGACCCAAGAATAAGACAGTGCCTTACGTCATTCAAAATGTAGGGCCTTTTCTTAGGTTGCCCCAACCTCAGGTTACCTATGTCATTAGCCTTCGAGATATCGACAACGTCTCTTTGGCCACTGCAGCTCATCTAGCAGTGTCTCGAGTTCCGGATAGAGACGAGCTTCAAAAGTATCAAGTAGGGAGAAACGGAGACCAGGAAGGAGAAAGCAGTCCAGCCACACGACTTCAAAGAAAAAGACCAGCTAGAGTTGTTGGGTCGTCATCAGAGTACAATGAGGATATGGAGGGGTTAATAACTTCTTTACAAAATGAGGTGCACTTGTATAGAGACGATGTTTGCTTGTATAGGGACGATGTGAATTTATATTGTGGTGAAGTGTACTCGTATCTAGATGAACTTCAGACGTCGCACGAGACTCAACAACAAATGTTGCAACACTCATTGATCGAAGTAAACAAGAAATTACATGGAGGCAGCAACAAGATAGGCAATGGAACGCGATGGAGCAGTTTTGGAGCCAACATGGTTTCCAGCGACTCTAGTTTGTAAGTTAGCACCAAGGCGCACCACTCTTTTCCCACAAACATTGGTCTTCGACCAAGTTTGGGGGAAGGGGTGTATAGTGGGACGTCTTAGCTGCTATTTACATTTTATGTTGTTTATATTTTGTTGCTTGTTTTCATGCTGTTTATGTGCTTTCTTGGTATGAATTGGGTCTGTGAGCCCAAAATTGAGTTGATCGTTGAGTCAGGTTTGTATGCCCATTGTTAGTTGATTTCATTTTCATGTTGGTAGTGGTTGTTATTTATTGCTTTTATTTATTTTTTTGGAGTCGTGTTTACTTGAAAAAACCTGATCATTGATTGAAAAAAAAAAGGGAAACGATAAGATGGTGAGACAATTTTTGAAATATTTCGTAAAATTAGCACATAGTAGAGCATGATAGGCAAATTGAGACAAAATTGAGCTTGAACTTAGAACTTTTGGTCACTTTTAGCCTACTGAGATTTTGAGCTTAAATTGTACACCCATTTTAGGAGTAATATATATTTCTTTCGGTGGAAGTAATTGGTCATGTGTATTTGTCTCTAGAACATGTCTTGAGCCTCTTTTAAGAATGTGTCAAATACATGTTGGGACATAGGAAATGATTCTACGCACTCTAGATTTTCAGCCTATTTGTTAGCCTTAAAAGTAATCATTTTTACCAAAAATTGTGAAAAAGAATCCCCAGTTAGCCATTTAAGCTTTTAGCCTATTCGTTTCATGAAGCCCTACATTACAAGTCGAACACCATTCCTTTAAGCTTTTGGCCTTATTTGGACTAATTAAGTAAAAGGGAGGTGGATTGGAAGGTAGAATGGGAAAATCATGGGATTGAGGTGAATAGATTAATGGGATGATTTTGGTAGAAGAAATGCAAAAAATTAGGTGGAAATCAAGAAGAATTAACCTCTCTTAGCATTGTTAGTTTGTTTTTGTTGTTATTTTCGTTTTTGAAAAAATGAAAAACAAAATCGAAAGAAAAAGAAAGAGAATGATGTAAATATATGTTTAACTTTGATAATTAAGGAGAGATTAGGATTCAAAAAAGTGCTTAAATGTCTTGTTGATTGAAAGAATCGAGTAGTCCCAAAAGTGTGGTACTCGAATAAGTAGGTAGGAAAAGCACTTGGTTGTTAAACACTTTTGTAGGGTGAAGAAGCCATATTTGATGGTTTTTCTCAAAATTGAAGAATGGGGTTTGAGTGATTGTTGTTGAGGGTTAGTCGGGTTACTAACTTGATTAGTCCAAGATTAATCACTTTTACCCAAATTTATCTCACCTTACCTTAAGCCTACATTAGAACCAAAATGAAAGTCTTTTTTTTATTCTATGTCACACATTTCAAGTACGAGATCTAATTTAGGCAATATGCAAGTTTATGGTAGACGGTGCATGTGGTCCAATTTGAGCGATAACATGTCCTAATCTATACACTTGAGAGATGAGTGATACACTTACACGGTGAGGATTAATTGTTTGAAAGTTGCAAGTCTTGAAAGTAGTTGATAGTGTCATGTCAAATCTGCTCAATTTACTATGTTCCCTAGCTTTTTGAGAAAAATCTAACTGAAACAAGATTCATCATTTAATCGCCCTAAGCATGAGTGTTCTTGATTGTTTTTTGTTGTTCATGACGAACAACAGTTTAAGTTTGGGAGATTTTGATAGACGTTATGTATGCATGCTTTTAGGTCGATTTAGTTGTCTATTTTATATGATTTGCATGCATATTTGGCCTGGAATTACTTATATTCATTATTTTGTGTCATTTGACGTGTATATGCTTGTTTTGAGGTTATTCAGGTGTTTTTAAACCAAAAAGTCTATCTAGACGAAGTTTGAAAGAAGAAACAAGTTAAGAAGGAACAAAAATGGAAGAAACCGAGCTGAACTAGAGTTGGACCGGTTTTGAACCAATAGCGGCCGTGACAAGTAGATGCGGTCACGACAAAAGGAAGCTGACTGAAATTTGTTTTGCCTTTCCAATGCGGTTGAGATAGATTTCTGTAGCGGTCGCGACAAAAGGTCCTCCCATAAGCCAAAGATGTGCTGAGACTCAAATGCGACCGCGTCCAAGGGTAGCGGCCGCGACTTTTAAGGCGGTTTATGAAATCCTTATCCGAGAAGGCTTTATCTTTGGCCCATCTTCACCCCAACTCGTCCCCAATTATAAAAAGAGGCCCTCAATTCCGATTTGGGGGACAAGATCATAATGTCACATAGAAAAAGTGCTTGGATACTTGGAACAAAGATCAAGGAACACAAGTGACAAAAATGGAGATTGAAGATTCGGGTTTATTCCTCTTTTGTTTATTGTTATTTTCAATGTTTGTCTACAAGTTTTGTTTGGTTTTAATCTTAAACATGAATACCTAAACACTTACTATTCCTGTGTCTCTTGATTCCTCTTTCTTCACAGAAGTTTGTAAACTCAGTAGAGAAATATTCCAGTCCATTATCAGTCCTAAGGTGCTTCAGCTTCTTCCCTTTGACATTTTCCAGTTGAATCAACCATGTTTTGAACTTATGAAAAGCATCACTCTTATTCTTCATCAACATGATCCACACCTTTCTACTGTAATCATCAATCAAGGACATGAAATACCTTGCACCACCATGAGACTCTGTCCTTGCAGGACCCCATATGTCAGAGTGAACATAATCTAATGGCTCTTGAGTTGTGTGAACACCCTTTCCATAGGGCAGCTTCTTGGATTTGCCCAAAGCACACTGTTCACAGAACTCCAGATCTTGATTTCCCATGTTTCCAATTACTCCACTTCTTGACAGTTCCTTCAACCCTTTCTCTCCTATGTGTCCAAGCCTCTTGTGCCATTTAACAAGCTCAGAACTGCTCAAGACCATATCTACACTCCCAACAACAGGTGAACCAATCAAGATAAACAACCCATTATGCTGTCTACCTTTTATCACCATTTTTCCATGTTTGGTGATATGCAAGAAGCCATCTACTGAGCTAAACTGACACCCACTAGTTACTAAAGAACCAAGAGATAGAAGATTTCTTTTAAGGCCAGGAACATATCTTACATTTGAGATGACTCTTACCACACCATCAAACATCCTTATGCTCACTGATCCAACTCCTTTGACCTTACATGATTGGTCATTTCCCAGGAGAACATTTCCACCATCTTCTCTTTTCAGTTCATCAAACCATGACTGGTGTGGACACATATGAAAGGAGCAGCCTGTGTCCAAGACCCATTCCTTTACCATTCTTGATTCAGTAACATTTAATACCTCTGGAGGATCTTCTTGATGATCAATGGCAGCAGATTCTGCCCCTTGATTTCCACCTTTCTTATTTCTCTTAGGATAGTCCTTCTTCAGGTGACCAGGCTGCTTGCACTTGAAGCATTTCCTCTTCTCAACCCATTCATTCCCCTTCTTAGGATTAGAGTCTCCTGCCTTTGGATCCTTAGCATTCTGTCCCTTCTTTCCTTGCCAAGGTTTCTTGAATTTGACATTCAAACCTTCTCCAGATTGCATCATGCCTTTATCACCTTGAGTCTGGAAACATTTAGACCTCAGAGCCTTCACTATCCCATCATAAGATAGCTGCTCATCTCTCCCATACATCAAGGCATCCTTAAAGCTTTCCATGGATTTTGGAAGAATGTTTAACACCATCAATGCTTTGTCATCCTCCTCCAATTTCACATCCAGGTCTTCCAATTCTTCAACCATCTTAATGAACTCATCAAGTTGATCAGAAATTACCTTATCTTCAGTGATCTTGAAGGCCAACATCTTCTGCTTCAAGAACAGCTTGTTGGAAACTGACTTAGATTGATACAGATCTTCCAATCTCTTCCATGCTTCTGAGGAACTCTTCCATCTTGAGACCTCTCTCAAAGGTTTATCACCCAAACACAGAAAGATAAGACTGAGGGCCTTCTTATCCACTGATGCAAACTTGGGTTTCTCACTTTCTTCCCACGAATCCAGAGGTATCAATGCAAGATCAAGGCCATTGTGAACCAATACTGCATTCATCTTGATCTTCCACAGTGTGAAATCATTCCTTCATGTAAACTTCTCAAAATCCATCTTCATACCAGCCATTCCTTCTCTTCTTCAAGCTGTGAGAGTTGATTCCCACAGACGGCGCCACTTGTTAGTGAACTCAACTCCTAAACACACAACTATACAGAATCTGGAATTCGCACAAAGATCAATTTGAAAACACACACTCAGTTCGGCCAAAGTTGTGGTCGAATTGAACTCACGCAAACAGGAACTGAAAATGAATCACACACAGCTTTTACGTGGTTCGTTCAAGATGAACTACATCCACGGAGGCAAGACACACCCCAATCCACTAAGAAATCCAATCAATTACAGAGAATACACACAAGAAATGAAATGCCCAATTCTGTTGACAAATTAGGACAGAAACGTTCAATCTCAAAATACTCTCTCTAATCTAAGAAACAAGGAAATTGCTCGACGTAGTGACCTTCTCCTTGATGAGAGCTTTTCAATGATATAAGAATTGGAGCTCGAATGTAACCGTACAGAAAGTTCTAACTGAATGAAGTTGAGCTCAGCTACCGGACAAAAACGACGGTTTTCTTCGTCACAAACTCTGAAACTAATCCGTCACAAATGACGGTTATCCTCAACTGCCACGAACCCGGTTTATTCTGAACAGCTTGACTTCTTGATGCTCAAACTCGGTTCAAACCTCCGGTTCTTCACTTCCTGATTCCGGTTCCACATTCCCAACACACCATATTACAAAGTATAGCTCACTTGATGAGATTGAACACCACCTCACAATGTCACATCCCCATTCCGGCGCCACGTGAGCTAAGTGGCTGGAAAGCCCCAACATTGACTGGCATGCGCAAGTCACATGCCAATTTCTGGTCAATTTGGCAATCTCAGATCAAAATTGGGTCAAAATTGTACAAATATTTGAGATGTGGAAAGAAATTGAAAAAGTAACAAATTATGGGACTAAAATTAATAATATATATAAAAAAAAAAAAAAAAAAAAAAAAAAAAAAAAAAAGATAATTATGAGACCAAATCTGATCTATTCCCCTTTTAATAGCTAGGATATATTTAAAGCGATGGCTATTCGCAACCCACTTATTTAATAAATTGAAATGCTGTTGTAAAATTACAACAATACCCTTAGTGATAACTAAATATAAATAACTAAAAAATAATCATATACTTTTCTACCAAAACATCACCTAAACCCCCCTCACCAGCGAGCTCTGGAATCCGTGGCCGTTGCTGCAGCCGAATTTAGCGAAAAGCAGCCTTAGACCTTACCGCCACCAATCAATCTATGGTTTCTGGAAAACTAAACACTCCATGTCCGATCCTCCAATCGGAGCTCCGGATAAAAACGGCAATCATCTCGCACATCAACTCCAACAATCCAAATTGCGTTGTTTTCCGCATCCAACCTCACGCAGAAAAAGTAATCATTAAAAAATTTAAAAGTTTTTAATGGTTTTCTCTGTGTTGTCTTCATCAATGAGGCCCTATATTCTTCTGCATTTTATTGATGGTGCCTTCTCTTCTGGATTTAATACCAGCAACCAAAAAATGCAAAATAATAATACACCATTAAATGAAAATTAGCTTTAGGGCGTTGGGTCTCAATTGATCAAATGTACAAGAATAAGTCCTTTCTTTTTTTTCTAAAGTCATAAGAAGCTAAAATGGATCTGAAAATAAAACACAGACATACATTAAGAAAAAAAAACCATCACGATTGTATTACGAGTTCTAGTTAATCTGGAAAAATGCTATAAGAGAAAAAAAAAAAAAAAAAAAAAAAAAAAAAAAGAGCAAATTATAATCGCCAAGAAGGTTGGGACTTCTTGGGACTGCTTGTGCGGGTGTTTGTGAAATTGTCAGATGGAAGGACTCTTCAGTCTTCTTGGCGACCGACTTGCCTATTTGTTTATGTCTTCTGTTTTTCTAATATTTTGATTATTTATTTATAATATGTTTATTATTTCTTTTTTGTATTTTTTTAATGTTTTGATTATGTTATTTATAATATGATATTTTAGATAATTTAATTTGGTAAAGAAGGGTAAAGTTGGTATTAGGTGGGATGTATTAAGAAGTTGTACTTATATTTTAAATATAAATGAGTTGCATTGAGAAATTTAGTGGACTGCAAATAGTCGTCGTCTATATTTCATTTGTTATAGTTTATCTATTAAGATATATCTTTTGAATTGTTACCTTTTATTTATGACATTATAGAATTAAATTATTATTACAAATGTGAATCTTCTTTATTGTTTAAGATAGTTGGTTTGATATATGGTAATTAAAGTCGATTTTATTATCAGTTTGTAGCTCTTTCTAGGTATTAATAGAATCAACGCATTTAGAATTGCGTATTATTATTTTTTGCATACTTATGTCTGCATCAATTGAATATTCATATACCATAAATTTTAATATGCTTCTGTTTGCATCAATTGAATATTCATATATCATAAATTTTAGTACGGTAACAGAATAGATGATTTGGTAGAGTATGAACAAATCTTGTTGAAAATCCACTCCCTCCCAATTTATTGTAGAAATTTGTGGATCACAATCTATATCTATATCTATATATATATATATATATAAGCAAAATGGAGGATAATTATGCTATTGTAACTTTCCCGCCTAAAATTTTAACAATAATTTGGTAAGTTCATGTTAATTGTGGTAAGTTCATAATTTTCTTTCAATTTTTTTAAATGCAAATAACATTTTTATTC
Source organism: Ajuga chamaepitys (assembly GCA_958295605.1). Classification (NCBI taxonomy): domain Eukaryota; kingdom Viridiplantae; phylum Streptophyta; class Magnoliopsida; order Lamiales; family Lamiaceae; genus Ajuga; species Ajuga chamaepitys. The sequence continues at coordinate 17,735,290 of OY282502.1, forward strand.
TAATCCATTTTTTTATGTATAATATATCAAATTATTCATCTTTTCACGGTGTTCAGTTTGACATACATATCATATATATTATAATGATATATTTAGTTTGAAAAATATTTTTTTATTGATTATTATTGGGATTATATTTGAGTGTTTATTGTGAATTAGACTATACTGTTGGGTCTAGGCTGCAATTAAAAAGTAATAAAATAATCCTTTGATAAAAAATATTAGTTAAGATATTTTTAAAGTACAACAAATTAATTTATTTTATTTGACATTAATTTTTAATTTTTTACTGATGTTATACTGGCGATAAAAATAATTGTTTAAATAGTGAAACTCCTATTTTATTAAATTGAGGGCAAAAATTAATGTTTAATTTTTACAAATAATTTATTAAATCATTACATCTATTCATATTTTTATATAATGTATTTTGTTGCAATTATTTTATTAAATAAGTTTACTCTTTGCAACCTAAGCAATTTTGATCGCATTAATCCATTTTTATCTTTAAATAAATATAATATATATAACAAAAACATATAATATATTTGAATAAATTATCATACCAAATAAAACTTGAAAATATTCAAATATCTGAAAAAATCACATACTTTAAATAATCAATATACTTTTGGATTTTATTTTGTTAATGGTAGAATTTACTAAAAAATAAGAAGGATGTGAGTATATCACCAAGTGAAATGTTACAAGTTGAAAATGATAATCTGTTTTTAGAAAAAAAAAATATTAATTATGTATAGTTATAACTTGGAAATGTTTTAGATATATTAAGAAATCTACACATATATATAAAAGCTACTTCCTTCGAACCAAAAAAAAAAGTGTCGCTTTAAACTTTTTTTGAAAAACTAAGGATGAGTAGAAATGATAAATATATCGCTAAATATGTTGTGGATTTAAGAAAATATAGTCAACTAAAGTAAATAGGTTGTTTATGGTAAGAGTTGAAGAATAGTGTTTTTCTTTATTTAGTTGCTAAAATGACATTTTTTTTAACAATTCATTTTTTCTAAAGCGGCACATTTTTCAGACGGGAGGGAGTACAAGTGTAAAATTATAAATTGCATTTTCCCAGCAAAATATTTTCTGTTATTTATGGTTATTTGTACAAGTACCAACTTTTTTGTTGTTTGTTCATTTTTTTTTTCCTTTTGCCATTCTTCCTAAGAAAATCCATTTTTTATTTTTATCTTAAACATTTTTTACATATTCTATATGAAATTAATCATCTTTTTATGATCTCTAATTTTGACATCCATATAATATATTTAAAAGTGTGATATTATATTAAACAAATATACAGTTGTTAGTGGTTGATTATTCACTTATTTGATTAGATTTGAGTACTTATTGTGGATGTTTACTGATGTCATATTTACGCTGCAAATACGAATTAGTTAAACAATCCTGTTAAAAATATATCTTATTTTATTTTTTAAATAATTTAATTTATTTATTTATTGTATTTACCTTTTATTCGTAAAGTATTTTATATCTATACTAATATACATATAAGTGTGTGTGTATAATAAAATAAAATGGAGTCAAATATGTAAAAAAAAATCATAGTTCTGGTCAATTGCAAATCAAATATTTTCAAGATTTATGTATGTGTCCCTAAAGAGAGATTGTTATAGTGTCAACATTCTATCACTTTGTTTCTTTGTCAACAACTCTTTTCTATTTTTTTTAAATGTTAACAAGTTTTATTTTTTTGTTTTTAATCCGTTTTACATATAATATATCAAATTAATAACCATTTCACCTTCTTAAGTTGAATTATGTGTTAAGTCTTTTGTGGATTAGACTATGTATATAGTGAATTAAATTATATAAAAATAAATAAATTGACAAATTTTAACAATAAAAATATGAGATTTTTCTGAATGAAAAATCTAATTTTCTTATAAATTATTAATGTACTTTATCACTATCTTATCTTTTTTTAATAAATTGTGTGTTATTATATTTGTATTTTTTTCAACACATGCAATTAATTGGACTATTTGTGGTTATTCGCGTAGGTTAAGAATGATAAGGTATATTTGAGTTTTTAGAGAAAAAAGATTAGCATTTTTATTTGTTGAATTTAATATTTATTTTAGTTGTATCAATAACATTATTTTTTATTCATAAATAATAAGTATATATTTAATCCAAAAATTTTAAGAGAGAAACAAATATTTACACTATTTAAAATTTTAATATAATATAATTTAAAATTTTAAAATATTTATTTTATCAAGTATACCATAATTACATTTTTAAATAATAAAATAATATTAAATTAAATTTAATTCACATATTATTCTACTAACCGACTTTCGTGCATCGCACGGAAGTAATACTAGTATATATAAAAATAAAATGAGGGTTATTATTGTAAATTACCTTTTCCCGCCTAAAATATATCTTTAATGCATTCTTAATTTCTTCTAAAACATTAATTATATTTTTCCTTCAAATTAATATAATATTAAGTATTACCTTCCTTAATAAATGAATATATACTTTATTAAATTAAAAGTAAAAGTTAATGATTGATTAATTAAACTATTATATTTACAAATATTAATTTATTATAATTAATCATGGGACTAAGACTTTCACATATATTTATATATGATAATTAATCTTGAACTTATTTTTTTATTACATATTCATATTTTTTATTTATTAATATTATTTCGTTATAAATAATAATTACACTTTGCAATGTAAACTATGAGATTTTACATATGCTACAATCTATATTTCTATTTAAAAACTAAAATTAACATGCTTGAGCTAACTAGATTTTTTAGAGTTCTCAATATAAACAATACTTTGTCGCATTTTTTCATATTTTGCAACCTAAGCAAAATATACAAACATATATATATATATATATATATATATATATATATATATTAATTGTATATTTAAATAAATTTCAACATATACATATATTATTAAGATATATTGAAGAATTCATATGTTTTATTTTGTTAGTCCAACTATAGAATAATCATTGAATTTTATTTTATTAATATAAAGATTTATTTAAAATCTAAAAAGTATTTGAGTATATTAAACCACCATGTAAAATATTAAAACTTGAAAATTAATTTTTCTTAAAATAAAGTAAACAGTTATAGTTAAAATTTGAAAAATTATTTGGATAAATCAAAATATTTAAAAAAATTGAAAAAAATAAAAGAAAACATTAATTTTCTTATAATACAATTCAATTTATTTTATTTGATATATTTTGGTGTGTCGTGTGATATTTATGTATTTGTGTTTGTTTTACTATTCATTTTCAATTAAGCTATTGCGGGTTCGCATAGGTTAAGGTGGATACACACATACACTAAATATATGTTTGGGTTTCAATATTAGGAGATATTCATTCTTAAAGTAGATATAATTTATTTATTTTTACATTGAATATTTTATCTTAATGTAAATTTATAAAATAATATATTTATAAAATGTAAGTTATATTAAATCCATGTATCACTTGGGAGAATTGATATTTACATTATTTATATTTTGAGTTTATATCATTTTGCAACATGTAGTATGCACGTTTTTCAGCCTTTTTTTTTTTCATTCACAACTGCCAGCAATTTAAGTGCGAAACATAAAAGAATATTAAAAAATATTTAAATAACATAATTTTTTTAAAAAAATCTAAAAAAATATTTTTTAAATTCTAAACTTCATTTAAAATAACAGAAAATTAACTTAAACATGTTGAAAATATATTAAAGAATTGAGTTTTCTTATAAAAAAGTTAAAATCAAATTCATTTTAAGCAAAAAAAATAAGAAAAAAAATTATTATTTTTTAAAATCATAAAACTATTATAAATTTCTGAAGATTATCTTTTAAACTCTAAAAATTTATTTAAACTATTTGAAAATTATCTTGAAAAATTATTTTAAAATCTATAAAATTTCGTTTAAGACATGTGGAAGTATCTATGAAAAGTCAAATGTTATATATAAATATCTTTTCAATTATTTTTTTGAAAAATTAAATCCTTTTATAAATATTTAAAGTTATTTGAAGTAATATCAAAATTATTCGAAACTTTTTTTTATGAAAAATGTTTTTTTTTTAAATAATTTCTACATTTTTTCTAGTAAAGTTTATGATATTTTAAATAATTTTTTAGAATTTGAAAATAAATATTGTATTTTCTAAACATTTTAATTATTTTTAAATATTTTTTTTCTCTCCGAAAATTGCTACCAAAGGCTGCAAAGATAGGAGCGCAACGTTCAGGTTGATCGTAAAAAAGAAAAAAATGATTATTCAAATATTCAGTTAGTTATAATATAATAGTTTTATTTTTTTATATTAGATAATATTATATTTATTTAATAAGATAATTACTTTTTAAATAAATTTTCGTGCATCGCACGGGAGAGATCCTAGTTAGACAAAAAAACTAAAAGTACTACTAAGAATAAGAATTAGTGTCATAGCCTTCCTCATTAATCTAATAAGCCATATATTTTGGTAATAGGAATCGGAACTGCCAACGCAAAGGCGAAGAATATCTACTTTTAGAAACTCATTAATCTCCTGTACCAGTTTTTCTAGGGGTATATTAATTTTTATGGAATATATGAGTCAATGATATTCGATCTTCACAATTATTATACACCCTAATTTATATATATACGAATTTTGAGATCAGTTGAATTAAATTTCGAGAAACATGCCTGATTTTTTTTTTTTTTTTTTTGAGGGGGGCAGAAACATGCCTGGTTACAAGAAGTTTAATTGTAACGTAGATTTAATTTTATAAGCATGAAATTTTACTTGTTTTTATATAATTTGGGTCTTTTTCTTGGAAATGATGTTATAATTTTATTCTAAGATAAAGTAGAAAAGGTTTGGACTATATCAATTTCTTTCTTTTTTTCTTTTTTTTGAAATAACTACATGAACTTTGTAGGAGATTGATTTTCAATTTTCTGGAATTTGTAGGAAACAATAAATATTCAATGCTGCAATAAATAAAAACGCGTACCATCATCACCATAATTTTGCTCCTAGACTTGACCTTTGACCTCTTCAATCTACTTAGTTCAGGATAAGCAATTGAAAAAAAGAAATTAAAAGAATCATATGTAGAAAATCAAATTAATCTCCTCCGTTAAAAAATCAAATTCATCTCAAATCACTCACTATTATTTTAAAGCTAAACCTTGTACTGAAATACCAATAATTGTTCCCTTAAAAAACAAAACAATCATCACCACCAGGCGCCAGCACACCAGCACTGATGTTCCTATAAATTGCAAACCCCTGTGTTTGTATCAGCCCAGACCAAATGCCCCATTAATCCAAACATCAAGCTTTACAAACAAGAGGGGCTAGATCGGAGGACCGAATTTTACTCAATTTCAGCACAGAATTAAAGTCATTTTTGTTGATCGAGATTCCGATGACACAGCTGAAGCCCATACTCTCACACTTAGACCCCATCATCACCTCCTCTACCGGCAAGTTTAAATCGCCTCCGTATGCCTTCCACCGTCTGCGCTTTCACCCAAGACTCACTCTTTGGTCCTTTCTCTTCCTCTTTTTCCTTCTTCTCTTCTTCTTTTGCTCTCCACCTGCCGCCTCCGCCGGAAAACGCCGCCTCCTCCACAATTCCGCTCCCCGTTTAAGCCCCAATTGGGAGGTCAAGGCGCGTAACTCCGCCCGACCCCAATCTAAGTCCGGATTCACTGTTCTTGTGACTGGCGCGGCTGGCTTCGTCGGAACCCATGTCGCTTTAGCTCTCAAGAATCGCGGGGATGGAGTGGTGGGCCTAGACAATTTCAACCCTTACTACGAAACCGGGCTGAAGAAAGCCCGGAAAACCCTCCTTGAGCGCAAAGGTGTGTATATCATCGAAAGCGATATAAATGATGCTGATTTACTGAGTAAATTGTTTCAGATTGTGCATTTTACCCATGTAATGCATTTCGCCGCCCAGGCTGGGGTTAGATACGCAATGCAGAATCCCAATTCTTATATACATAGCAATGTTCATGGTTTTGTTAGCTTACTCGAAGCATGCAAAAATGCCAACCCACAACCTAGTATAGTGTGGGCCTCTTCCAGCTCTGTTTATGGCCTCAATTCTAAGGTACCTTTCTCAGAAAAAGATCGAACTGATCAGCCTGCTAGTTTATATGCAGCTACTAAAAAGGCCGGTGAAGAGATAGCACACACTTATAATCATATATACGGCCTCTCAATCACCGGTCTTCGATTCTTCACGGTTTACGGGCCGTGGGGAAGGCCCGACATGGCCTACTATTTCTTCACCAAGGATATATTGAGAGGGAAAGAGATCAAGATTTTCGAAGGGACTAATCACGCTACTGTAGCTAGAGACTTTACATATATTGATGATGTAGTGCAGGGTTGTTTAGCGGCATTGGATACTGCAAAGAAGAGCACGGGGAGTGGTGGGAAGAAGAGCGCTGAGGCCCAATTGAGGATATACAATTTGGGGAATACAAGCCCTGTTTCTGTTGAGAGGCTTGTGAGTATCTTAGAGAAGTTGTTGAAAGTAAAGGCAAGGAAGAAGGTGCTTCCAATGCCAAGAAACGGGGACGTGTTGTTTACGCATGCGAATATAAGTTTGGCCCGAAAAGAGCTCGGTTATAAGCCCACCACTGATCTGGAGACCGGATTGAAGAAGTTTGTCAAGTGGTATATTAGTTACTATGCTGCCAAGAAGAAGAGTAGTGCCTGGTGAATTCGAAATTTACCTTTGTGTTGTTTTGTCTTGGTGGTTTATGTTTATGGTTTCATTATCAATAGCTAATTTTAGTTTATGTGCACATTTAGTCTTATTATGCTTGATTGTGAGGAGATGCCCTGCATTTGTGTTTGCCTTAATTGATTTTCTACACTGGTTATTTAGCTGGTTGTTATTGTAGGCAGACTTTCAGCATTACATGGCCCTCGTTGTGGACGTTTATTCACAATATCTGCCAGGGTTTAATAGGAGAGCATTACATTAGAATGAATACGTTCATCTAGCATTTTAGGAGTTTTGTGCTTAAGTTTTTCATGTAAACTTCAAGCGATGCACACCCTGCTGTTTTTTTTCAATTTCAACAGATTGTTGTGCACTGATTGTGAATGGGTGATGATAAACTATGAAATGTCCTATTGGGAGTCCCTGGTCTTCATTTTTTCATATTTTAAACTGTAGAATGTTCCATTGAGAACCCCTACCCAAGATCGGATGTATTCTGTAAGTATTCTTTCTTTTCCATCTGGTCAGTATTTGCATTCTTGTTTAGTTGGCTGACGCTTGAGTTCCTGTTTTCTTGATCAAATGGCCGCGTTTGCTGGCCTGGTGGTTCGTCCATTGTAATGTAAGTCATCTAACAGTTTTTGTCATATATATATATTTGAGAAGCTTGTATTTTGAATCATCCATCTCTAGTCAGCCTATTAATTGATCTTTCACCATCCCTGTTATTCAATGGAATGTTTTTACATATTGTTTTACTCTGTATTGCTCAGTAGTGAACAAAGTGATTTAACTGCATTGTCACCATTAGATGAGGGTGGTTGGTGAAACCTCCCTTTTGAGCCCAATGGCTAGTAGCATGTCACTGTTTAGGTTAATTGATGAATGAAAGTTCATTGTTTTGATCAAATGATGTTTGTCCTTTCGATATGTTGGTCGGAGAATGTATTGTTTCTTTTGCTTGTTTACTAGTTGTCTCTGTGTTCAGTATATTGCAAAATTATTGGGTTTCCTTTTCGGTCTTGTACCAAAGAAACTTTGGTACATCTGCAGTTGCTCGAATTCGGTCTGTCCTATTCCTATAATTCATCAAAATTACTGTAGCACTGTTTTTAGCACCCACCGGAAATCATATATGACTGGCTGCCTTTTGCCTTTTAACATTAATCTGTGTACTAGTTTATTCGTGTAATCCTGTCCTGTAGCATGCAGAAAAATAGCTAGGCGCTTACCTATATCGCATTAAATATATTTGTTTTTCAAATTTGAAGCGCTCACCAAGTGCTAACATTCACTGCCACTGTTTAATTTTGTAACAAGTTATGTTCTTTTCATGTGGTAGTAAGTCCGTTAATGCCTAGTCTAACCTGTACTCGATGATGATTAGAATAATGGGTTCTTCTATCATGCAACTATTGTATTGATACAATTTTAGATATCATGATATTAATTCCTTTTTACCTCTTTTACCTGCATATTATTTTACTGCAGTAAGTATTTTACCTAGAACTTGTTCCATCGGTGTGCCTCTAAATTTCACCAGATTTAATTATCTCTTTACAAATAAACTAGTAGTTATCCTGTACGATGCACGGGAAAGAATTTCAACTAATATCTTTTATATACAAAAATATCATTTAATTTAGTGCTAAAAGTGTAACATGTTGGAATTTAAATGTGTAACTTTTGTGCGTGCGTGTGTTCTTGTTAGGAATGTTTTAATTGTCATTTTTACTCTCATAAATATATCCTCAATAACAAACATAATAACATCAAAATTCATCATAAATAAACAACAGGAATTCAAAAAATTCGAAATTAGTAGGTTTTCTTAAAAAAAAAAAACATCATGCAAAAACACAAAAGGTTTAGTATCAACATACTATAACAAAAAATTACTGGAAAAAACTAATATAGATCATTCAAGTTTCTAAAAAGACATAAATATTAACGAATTTTGAAATATATATTTATACACGAACCTGTAGTAGCTTTCCCATAAAATATCAAAATCTTCAATTATTCTTGATTTGTAACTCTAAAAACAACTAAGAATATACCACGATAGAAGATAGGCTTACTAAAGAGCAATCCTGACCTGATTGCGAAAATATCAAGTTGTACCATCAATTAGTATATATCGTCAATTCCAGTAGTATCACAAACTCCAACTTTTGAAAATATAGTCTTGAAAATATTGAAAATAACATCGGAAAAGAAAGAAAAAGTCGGTATACAATTTTTCCCATTAGGAACTACTATAGAAAATAATAAGAAATCTATCAAGAAAATGTTTGCCATTTGAAACTTTTGCAGAAAAGCAAGAGAATATAATCTACAAATTGTTCCTCGGTGGGGACTTTACAAAAGGATCCACCAAAATCTACATCATAAACCTAGAAATATTTCTTTAATTATCCTCATAGAAAAAAGTAATTGCTTGCAAGATCTTCAATTCCTGAAACTCATACATGAACTATAAATGTGATAGTTTAGTTTAGTTTAGTTTAGTTGCAAATCAGGATATTGCTATTACTTATATAGTAGAGAATATATTTCTCCCTAGCAATAATCAACCAAAAAAAAAAAAATTAAGAAGTAGGTAGTCAACGTGGGGAACTTCCATAAGAATTTTCTTTTTCTCCATAAACTAATTAATTAATTATTGTAGTACTACCTCCGTTTTTTTTTAGTTGTCATTCTAACTAATTTATTTTGTTTGTAAATAGTTGTCATTCTAGCGATGCACGGGCTATTTTTTAAAAAAGTAAATCAATATTAGCATGAACAATACTTTTTATTGAAAACACATTTTTATTTGATAATATATAACAAAAAAGGAAATGGTTAAAATTTTTTACAAAGAAAATTTTTGTGTTATTTGGCAGTGTTATTCATTCATTGTCTCTTACTCCGGAAAACCAGTAATTTCCACTAATAAAAACACATTTTAATCTTTTCACGAATTTTATGCTCGTATCTTGTTCCAGTTTTTTTTTTTTTAATTTTTATTTTATTTTTATATCTTATCTCTATCAAAACATTAATATTAAATTATGATATATTTTGAATAGACTACACTGATTGGTAATAATAAATAAAGTGAACATACATAATCCAGAATCCGATACAAGTTAACAGAATTGAGAAATAAATAATCTTAAGGATTATTCTTATATAAAATATTTTATTAGTTTACGTACAAAACATCTTCTATTAGAAACACACATAATTTTCTTTTAAGGATGATTCTTATATAAAATATTTTATTAGTTTACCTACAAAATATCCTCTATTAGAAATAAAATTTAAGAAAGACATAGTAAATACAATTTTATTTAGGATGAATTGAATCTTCATAGTCCATATGATGAGCTCATTCATATAAATAGAGTTGGATTTGGATTTAGAATTTTAAAAGACATAGATGACTTCAAATCTTTCAATTTTTTTATCCAATAATCTCCTATATCCATAAGATGAGCTCATTAATATAAATAAAGTTGGATTTTAATTTAGAAAATTAATGGACTAAACTAATAAAATACTTTATATAAGAATAATCATTAAGAAAATATATTCTTTTCTCAATCTTATTAGATTGTATTGCAATTCTGGATTGTATATCTTGGTTGTTTGTTTATTATTATTAATCAGTATGATCTATTCCAAAATTTATTATAATTTAATATTAAGATTTTGGAAAAGAGATGAGAGAAGAAAAAAAAATAAATGAAATTATTTTCGAGAGAAGAAATAAAATGGATAAAAAATACTTTACAGATAAAATAATTTTGGGAAAAAATAATATTGTACTGTGGAAAAAAACGGATAAAATACTTTACAGATAAAATAATTTTGGGAAAAAATAATATTGTACTGTGAAAAAAAACTAAAAAAACTGGATTTGTGGAATAAGAGGCGAGGAAGGAATCAAAAATATATTTAGCGTTGAACACATCATGGTGGGCTCTATAAGAAAACTCACTCGTGGTTCCCTATCATTATTGATATACAATAATCTATATATAGTTTGATACATTGATTTTTACAATTTAGAAATTCTTGAGATCAAGCAAGCGGCCATCCTTTTGCCCTTTTTATAGAAGTATAGAAAATCAGAAATCATATTTGAAAGATTTGGAATGATCTGGACATTCTGTTTTCAGATATCTTCAATTAAAGATTACATATTATTGTATATTAAAAATTTGATAAAATCACATCTATTTTTTGGTAAAGCTATGGTAGTTCATATATTAATATACACATCATAATTATAATTTATATTAAAATAAAATTCCGGTCTATAATGAGTATTGATTTCGCTAATTATTCCAATTATGTGATAGTTCTAAATTTATATGTGATATCATTTTATAGTTGTTATCAACCAATCTGTATATTAAATTTATTTTGTTTATAAGATAATATTTTGGAAATTTCATGATAGTTGTTAAATGGGATATTTCTTCTTAAAAGTCTTGCGTATAGTAAACGTTTTCAACTGAGTTTTATCAAAGTTTAATTGTAAACATATTGTAATGGCAAAAATGAAATACTGCCATAAAATTAGAATTTCAATTGAAGTTGATACATGAACTTATTTTTGCAGAAATTAAAAAACTGAATTCTGCTACAATAAAATCAAAATTAGCTGATCGTCCGATGAGTTGATTGTCTCTAATTTTTATGAACTTATTTTGAACGGATTGAGACTGTACATGTTATAAACAAAATGTAAAGTTTAGCACAATATATGGAAAATAATATAAATAATTCACATAACAAAAATTAAAAATATAGATTGAATTTTTATACGATTACAGATTACCGTAGAAAAGATGATGCTATAAAGATTTGAATTCTGCAATCATGAAACTTGTTTTCGCCATAATCAAGATTCAATGTTGCTGATATTTTCTTATCTTGATTTGCATGTAGTACTTTTGGAGCATCCATTGTGAAGTATCTATCAAAGTTGACCCATAATAATCAAGGAATAAAGGAATTATACAAATTTGCAGTAAAAAATGTAAATTGCGAAATGAACTATCAAAGTTTGACACATAATAATCAAGGAATGAAGGAATTATAGAAATTTGCAGTAAAAAATGTAAATTGCGAAATGAATAAGAAATAGAAATACCAGCTGCAAAAGTGATTCTCATTTACTGAAGACTTTATGTATTTATAGGAGCAATAATGTTATTGGATATTTATTTTTTTTAAATTCGAATTTCAAAATTTTAAAAAATGTGCAACAAATTATGTTATACATATATGTACAGATTTGTTATTGCTGAATTTTAAATGAAAAAAATATTCGAAAACTTGAATCCGGCTAATATCATTGGATTTTTCAAATTTCAAAATTCAAATTCACATCTATTTATGGTAACTATTAAAATGGGCGGAAAAAGTTTCAACTTACTAATTTCGGATGACATGGCTTATTATATATATATATATATATATATATTTTTTTTTTTTTACGGAGGGATACATAACTTCCACAAAAAAATGTGATTTGATTTAATTTTTACCAAATTAGCTAGTTAAGGATATCGTTTCCTAATTTATCGGAGTAAAAAAGAGTAGGTAAGTGGGCCAGCTTTACAGTCAAATAAATAAAATAATTTTTTATTTCCCAAATAAGTATATAAGTTGGGGGAGAGGGGGATGAAATGTTTTATTTCCAGGTATAAAAATAATACATTTTTTAGATAGTTGGAATATAGGTTTTGTAATTAGTATTTTTTACCCTAATTTTATGCGATAAAATAAATTTGTAGATTCATTTGTATAGTAATTTCGATAAAAGAAATAGCTGATTTATTTAGGTATTGTAACATAAATAATATTGGTAAAGATTCATTCTAAAATATTATGGTTAAAGATTGATTTGTATCTTACGTTTTGATAATTTTGTAAAGTAAATCTGGATACAACTAATTATTACTTATATTTAGGGACAAAAAACTCATTCCAATAAATTGAGCAACAACTTCTCTAATTTTGCGAAAACATTACCATTACATATATATGTACCAGATTCGGAGATATTTTAGGCATATATTGTGTTCTTTTTTTAATAATTTTTTTTATTACCATATATAGTAAGCAGTTTGAGCGGAAAAAACACTATTTTTCAATTGTAGTATAAATCCATCTTGTTTTTATATATATATAGATAAAATATTTGTTATGTCAAAAGAAAAGGGCAAAATAGTAGATCCCTATCTCTGCTTCATTTGGCGCATCTGGGAAGAACTCCCATCTGCAAGACAGAGTAGCCCAGTATCTTCACCATAGTCTCTGGTAATCGAAGTTCATGAATTGAAAGGTTTAGGATGTTAAGCGTCTCTAGCCAAAATAATAATCCAGGAAAGAATTACCTATGACCAAATCCGTAAATTCACCACCCTTGCTATTAATGTTCTCCGGTCTATTAATGATCATGGTGTAGTTCGCCACTAATTAGGGGCTTTGGCATCCGGGTTGCTACTGCTGCTTGTGCCTCTACATTATTAAAGCAGCTCCAATCATATACCTCAAAAATAACTATATCTTTTGCTCACGTCAAAAGTTAAAATATTTATACCTCAAAACAAAACTTCTATAACAATATACCCAAAAATCAGAAATATATGGGGGGTCCACTAATTTTTTTATCTATAAACTAAATGAATTATTTAATTTTTGAATTAATAATAAATAATTAATATTTTGACTGTTTAAATTTTTATATTTTATTATATTTTGAAAAAAATTAATTCCCAAAAAAATATTATTAATTTTTTTATTCATATAAAACGTTAAAATATAAAACAAAAGCACATACAGTACATTAAAAAATTCGAAGGCAACAACCGGCTATTTTGTTCCAAAAGTTCTATACTAAATAGTGTCCAAATGTGAGAGCAAACAAAAAAAAAATGAAAAAATGAAAATAAATAAATAAATGAATGGGGGTAGGCCTGCAGGCGCGGGACCCACGCCGCTCGTCGCCGACGCATGTGTGGGGTCCATGCGCCTGGGCTGCTCCTCCTTTTCCTGCGTGTCGTCCCCCACTCTCCCTTCCCCAAAAAACCGAGGTAGCAAAAATGCTTCCTAAAAAAAAAAAAATCCTTCCCCAACCCCTTCTTCCCAATGACAAAATATCCCATGATGGGTATTTGTTATTTGCCATGTCACCCTATTCATGGCCATTGGGGATGCCCCTAATCCTCTGTTCAGTCTTCTTGGTTTATGCCGTTATATATTAATCCGAGTGAGCTTTGGAAAATTTCTGGTGTTGGAGATATGAACTGCATAAGATCCATTTGTTATTTGAATTTTCAATCTTCTAAAATTAATTATTAAATTAAGGGTAATTCTTCCAGGTAACGATTGCACCTATACAACCATAGAATATTTTGTCATTTTAAATGTTGTAGTGGGACCCATTATTATTTTTTAATAATTTGAATTCACCCCTGTCAGAATTAATTATAATTTCGAGAGAGAGTTGAGGGGACATTGTTTATGAGAATTCTCAAGGGATTTGTTTGAGTAAGGGGCTAAAATTTGTAATGTCGGGTAATCCGTAAGCAGGGAATTGAAGAACTCGTGAGTTTGGAAGGGGACCTCTTCATAATCGAATCGAGGTGGATTTGCCGACGCTCTTTCTCTTCATAATCGAATCGTGGACCTCTGAAAAGTGGATGTCTCGACGAAGGTAGACACATCTGTTGGGGTCGACACAGTGACGATGTTGGAGGAAGCCCTGCTCTCGTTAGATATTTTTCGTCTATGTGAGGGGGTGAAGACGGATTCGTGTAAAACCGCAATATTTTGCGCAGAAGTAAAGAGAAAAAATTGTTTGAAAAGCTTGGCTAATGGAAGATTATTTTCGAAACAGAGGGAGATCGAGTGTTGAACATAGTTTTCATAAAAGTTTTGTGGGAACTTGTAATAACTTATGGGGAAGAGGAGATAATGATTAGGCATTTCAGCCTTTTTTTAAAAAAAAATTATTTGAATTAAACGGACGTTCAGGATCGAAAATGAATAAATCTAACTGTAGAAAAAGAAGAATTGCACGGATGCAATGATTGCGCAGAAGCTGGACTCTTAAATTAAATAATTTTAATGTTTTATAAAATTATGATACAATTTCATCTCACATGTGAAGAAGTAAGCAATTTCATTATTGTTGACGCTAGCGATAAACTCAGTATTTGCTTCCTTCTCATTTTAAAGGTTTCTGATTTGCACTCGCAAGTCACAACCACTAATATAATTGATGTATTCAGTATTTGATGTATGTATGTATATTTAACATAGATTATTAGCTAGTTATCTTTGTCAACACAATTAATTAGACCTAATTATTACAGGTTAATTATTTTGTTATCAAGGAAACACTAGTAGTTACCCCGTGCAATACACGGGAAAGAGTTTAAATTAATATTTTTTATATACAAAAATATCATTTAATTTAGTGCTAAAAGTGTAACATATTGAAATTTGAATGTGTAACTTCTGTGTGTGCGTGTGTTCTTGTTAGGAATGTTTTAATTGTCATTTTTACTCTCATAAATATATCCTCAATAACAAACATAATAACATCAAAATTCATCATAAATAAACAACAGGAATTCAAAAAATTCGAAATTAGTAGGTTTTCTTAAGAAAAACATCATGCAAAAACACAAAGGGTTTAGTATCAACATACTATAACAAAAAATTACTGGAAAAAACTAATATAGATCATTCAAGTTTCTAAAAAGACATAAATGTTAACGAATTTGGAAATACTTATTTATACACCAACCTGTAGTAGCTTTCCCATAAAATATCAAAATCTTCAATTATTCTTGATTCGTAACTCCAAAAACAGCTAAGAATATACCACGATAGAAGATAGGCTTACTAAAGAGCAATCCTAACCTGATTGCGAAAATATCAAGTTGTACCATCAATTAGTATATATTGTCAATTCCAGTAGTATCACAAACTCCCACTTTTGAAAATATAATCTTAAAAATATTGAAAATAACATCGGAAAAGAAAGAAAAAGTCGGTATACAATTTTCCCCATTAGAACTACTATAGAAAATAATAAGAAATCTATCAAGAAAATGTTTGCCATTTGAAACTTTTGCAGAAAAGCAAGAGAATATAATCTACAAATTGTTCTTCGGTGGGGACTTTGCAAATGGATCCACCAATATCTACATCATAAACCTAGAAATATTTCTTTAATTATCCTCATAGAAGAAAGTAATAGCTTGCAAGATCTTCAATTCCTAAAACTCATACATGAACTATAAATGTGAAGCAAATCAGGGTGTTGCTATTACTTATATAGTGGAGAATAGATTTCTCCCTAGCAATAATCAACCAAAAAAAAAAAAAAAAATTAAGAAGTAGGTAGTTAACGTGGGGAACTTCCATAAGATTTTTTTTTTCTCCATAAACTAATTAATTAATGTAGTACTACCTCCGTTTTTTTTAGTTGTCATTCTAACTAATTTATTTTGTTTGTAAATAGTTGTCATTCTAGCGATGCACAGACTATTTTTTTTAAAAGTAAATCAATATTAAAATGAACAATATTTTTTATTGAAAACACATTTTTATTTGATAATATATAACAAAAAAGAAAATGGTTAAAATTCTTTACAAAAAAAACTTTTGTGTTCTTTTGCAGTGTTATTCATTCATTACCTCTTACTCCGGCAAATTAGTAATTTCTACTAATAAAAACACATTTTAATTTTTTCACGAATTTCTTACTCGTATCTTGTTCCATTTTTTTTATTTTTTTTTATTTTTATATCTTGTCTCTATCAAAACATTAATATTAAATTATGATAAATTTTGAATAGACTACACTGATAGGTAATAATAAATAAAGCGAACATACATAATCCAGAATCTGATATCAGTTAATAGAATTGAGAAACAAATAATCTTAAGGATTATTCTTATATAAATATTTTATTAGTTTACGTACAAAACATCTTCTATTAGAAACAAACATAATTTTCTTTTAAGGGTTATTCTTATATAAAATATTTTATTAAATTACCTACAAAATATCCTCTATTAGAAATAAATTCTAAGAAAGACACAGAAAATACAATTTTATTTAGGATGAACTAAATTTTCATAGTCCATATCATGAGCTCATTCATATAAATAGAGTTGAATTTGGATTTAGAATTTTAAAAGACATAGATGACTTCAAATCTTTCAATTTTTTTATCCAATAATCTCCTATATCCATAAGATGAGCTCATTAATATAAATAAAGTTGGATTTTAATTTAGAAAATTAATGGACTAAACTAATAAAATACTTTATATAAGAATAATCATTAAGAAAATATATTCTTTTCTCAATCTTATTAGATTGTATTGCAATTCTGGATTGTATATCTTGGTTGTTTGTTTATTATTATTAATTAGTATGATCTATTCCAAAATTTATTATAACTTAATATTAAGATTTTGGAAGAGAGATGAGAGAAGAAAAAAAAACAAATGAAATTATTTTCGAGAGAAGAAATAAAATGGATAAAATACTTTACAGATAAACTAATTTTGGGAAAAAATAATATTGTACTGTGGATAAAAACGGATAAAATACTTTACAGATAAAATAATTTTGGAAAAAATAATATTGTACTGTGGAAAAAAACTAAAAAAAATTATTTTGTGGAATAAGAGGCGAGGAAGGAATCAAAAATATATTTAGCGTGTTTTTTTTGTGGAGTGTGTTAACTGACCTAACACATCATGGTGGTCTCTATAAGAAAGAAATCCCACTGGTGGTTCCATATGATTATTGATATACAATAATCTATATATAATTTGATACATTGATTTTTACAATTTAGAAATTTTGAGATGAAGCAAGCGGCCATCCTTTTGCCCTTTTTATAGGAGTATATAAAATCAGAAATCATATCTGAAAGATTTGGAAAATCAGAAATCATATCTGAAAGATTTGGAATGATCTGGACATTCTATTATCACATATCTTCAATTAAAGATTACATATTATTGTATATTAAAAAATTGATAAAATCACATCTATTTTTTGGTAAAGCTATGGTAATTCATATATTAATATACACATCATAATTATAATTTATATTAAAATAAAAATTCGGTCTATAATGAGTATTGATTTCGCTAATTATTCCAATTATGTGATAGTTCTAAATTTATATGTGATATCATTTTATAGTTGTTATCAACCAATCTGTATATTAAATTTATTTTGTTTATAAGATAATATTTTGGAAATTTTTCTACAATAGTTCATGATAGTTGTTAAATGGGATATTTCTTCTTAAAAGTCTTGCGTATAGTAAACGTTTTCGACTGAGTTTTATCAAAGTTTAATTGTAAACATATTGTAATGACAAAAATGAAATATTGCCATAAAATTAGAATTTCAATTGAAGTTGATACATGAACTTATTTTTGCAGAAATTAAAAAACTGAATTCTGCTACAATAAAATCAAAATTAGCCTTCAATCTCAGCTGATCGTCGGATGAGTTGATTGTCTCTAATCTTTTGCCAATATTTTGAATGGATTGAGACTGTATATGTTATAAACAAAATGTAAAGTTTAGCACAATATATGAAAAATAATATAAATAATTCACATAACAGAAATTAAAAATATAGGTTGAATTTTTATATGATTACAGATTACCGTTGAAAACGATGATGGTATATAGATTTGAATTCTGCAATCATCAAACTTATTTTCGCCATAATCAAGATTCAGTGTTGCTGATATTTTCTTATCTTGATTTGCACGTAGTACTTTTGGAGCATCCATTGTGAAGTACCTATCCAAGTTGACCCATAATAATCAAGGAATGAAGGAATTATACAAATTTGCAGTAAAAAATGTAAATTGCGAAATGAACTATCAAAGTTGACACATAATAATCAAGGAATGAAGGAATTATAGAAATTTGCAGTAAAAAATGTAAATTGCGAACTGAATAAAAAATAGAAATATCAGCTGTAAAAGTGATTCTCATTTACTGAAGACCTTATGTATTTATATGAGCAATAATGTTATTGGATAATTTTTTTTTTTTTTTTTAATTTCGAATTTCAAAATTCTAAAAAATGTGCAACAAATTCTGTTATACATATATGTACAGATTTGTTATTGCTGAATTTTAGACGGAAAAAATATTCGAAAACTTGAATCCTGCTAATATCATTGGATTTTTCAAATTTCAAAATTCAAATTCACATCTATTTATGATAACTATTAAAATGGGCGGAAAAAGTTTCAACTTACTAATTTTGGATGACTTAACTTATTATATATATATATATATATATATATTTTAGGAAGGGATATGATAAAGCGCAATCCAGTTATCAAATGAACTCCGAACGAAAATCCGTTTGTAGCGTAAACCAATGCAAGAGAATTAAAGAACACGGGATGTACGTTGTTCGATCCGGAGATCTACGTCCACGGGCATCAAATATCACCTGCCGAGGTATTTCTTCACTATCCTTTTCAAGCTTACACGTAATAGTTCGGGAGTACAAAGTGCGAACCTTAATTCTGAGTACAATTCTCCTATTTATACTACTCAACTCAAACCCTAACTAAATCCCTACAATTGCGCCTATCATCTCTGCATGAAAGTTGGAAGAAGATCGTGGAGATCTTATTTTCCAAATACGCTACGATTGGGCTGCTCCAGGTTCATGCGCGCTTCTGGGCCGGTTGTTGAGCTTGCTTTCCTGGGCTCAGTTGCTTCGGGTTGGACTGATCTGGCCCGGAGTGTTGACCCGACCCGGAGTTGTTGGGCCATACCTATCAGATGTCCCCTCCACCAGTCGGAGCGAGGGAGGAGCCGTGGTTATAAATAGGGTGAGGTATAACAGGTGCTGAGTTTGAGCGAGGCAACGAAGCAACGAGCAAGATGGGATGTTGTCAATGTCGAGCCGAAGTACCCCTAAGGCCCGAGAATTAGCTGGAGCCGAGATAGTCCACACCCGGAGTGATGGGATCCGCGAGGACCAAATCGGACCGAACTGAATGACCCCGAGGTGAAGGAGTCATCCTGATCCGTAGTGAAGCACCCCGGGGGGAGGAAGTCGATCAGAGCCGAACCGGAGTACCCCGAGGGCAATAAGGTTTAGCGGAAGCGAACTGTAATTTGTCCGAGGTGAAGGAGACACCGGAGTGAGCCCCAAAACTTCCTGGCCAAGAATGAGGTTGATGTGATTGGCGGCGCCATCATGAGAGAGAGGGATGTGAAGTGACACGATTGGAGATTTCCAAGGAACTTGTTCCCCATGCGCCTTAGGAACTATAACGCGCGTGAGCATCACGCACGAATCTGAGACACGAAATTTGAAAAGGCCAGATCTAGGCCGTTGATTAAAGAGTATATATATAGAAATAGGTGCACAGTATACTTCATCTTCCTCGTTTGCGACTGCAAGTTTCAAAAAGCGGGAAAAAATGAGACTCATCTGTGCACTTGTGATCCATCTCAAACCAAGATCAAGTAAGTATGTCTTCTTCATCGTCTTCTTCTTCAATTAGGGAAGTAGGAAATGAGAAAGCCCCGCTAAATGTACCACCCATACGCTTTATTATTTCAGAAAGACTAGTGAATAGGATGGTGTATAGGGCAGACTTGATGGAGTCCGGTACCCGGGCAGTGGGATTTGGGGAATGTCTGGAAGAGGAATTCGAAGTTTCGGTGGTAGCACTGCGGATGACACGGGTGCAAATGGAAACCTTGATCACCTCATGTTACTTTCCGTTTAACTTAGAGTACATAGTGTTGGAGCCCGGCGACAGGTCTTGTTGCCCGCCGAAGGGCTTCATTAGCGTATATATAGATCATCTGAAGATAGGGTTAAGATTCCCCCTCTGGGACATCGTTATACAGCTGCTGAGGTATTATAACATCGCCCTGAGCCAATTAGCGCCCAATGCCGTGAGACAAGTAGTCGGGTTTACCGTGGTATGCAAGAATGCCGGGGTAGAACCAAATGCAGAATTGTTCAGGTATTTCTTCCAACTGAAGGCCTTCGGGAAATCAAAAGGCTGGTACTCCTTCAGCCCCCGAGCCCGAGGCGGTTTCAAAGTACAAAACCCGAGCAAGGTGGAGAGGTGGAAGGAGAAATTTATCTATGTGAAGACAGGCGTGGCCCTCCCGAGGTGGAGGAGGGAGGAGGTGTTGGATAATGCCCGGTGATGGAACCGGAGACCGAGGAGGTGAGGCAATTCCGTGCGGTGGGGACATTCAAGACCCTCTGCACCGAGGCGGAGGAGGCAAGATTGAGCCCATATTACTCGGGCGATGCAGAGGGGGTGTCCGCCCGGGAGCAGGAGTCGGAAGTCGGGGTTGCCGAGGAGGGTAGGAACTCTTATATCTGTGTAATATTGGCCTTTTGTGCATGACTAACTCCAATTTTTGTATGCAGTGGGTCGCTTTGGAAAGGAACAGGCTGGAAGCTCCGCGGTGCCCGTAGCAGCAAAGAAAAAGGGCATAGTGACCGAAGTGTCTCCCAGAGGGAGGGTGTCGCCCAGTCCAAGGCCATCAGCTGGGTCGGAGGATCGAGGGGTGGCAATGGGGTCAACCCCCGGGACAAAAAGGAGGTCGGAACCATCCGTGACACCTCCGGCGGCGGCCAAAAGACTCCGCACGGAGGAGAGCGTCGAGGTAAAGCATGCATAATCCTCTGCCGAGGTGAAAACTTAGTTAATGTTTTCTGTAAATTGCGGACGTTGATTCTGGTATTTGCTTTGTTGAAGGAGCACGGGCCCATAAGTGTATTGGGCTTGGAGGGGGCGGATGCCGAGGAGCTGCTGCGCTTGGCGCGGGGAATAATGGAGCTTGGCCGAAGGAGTGAGAGGGAGGCCAAAGAGGAACTGACCGAGGTGGCAAGGGAGCTGTGCGCGCAACGACAGATTAACGCACGATCTGTCCGAGGCGCGCAAGAGGGTCGCCCTGGTGGAGAAGGAGGTCGCGCGGTTGCGCGAAGTGGAGGCGGAGGCAGGGGCACTTCGAGGTGAAACGACCGAACTGCGGGCAGAGATAAAGGCCCCCGAAGCGGCTGTGGTGGACGGGCAAGAGGCGGTGCTGAGGGCGTTTGCCGAGAAGCTGTTCCAGACGAGCACCTTCCTCGATTTTCAGACTAACTTTGTCCGAGTTGGAGATGCGGCCACCCGATCGGTGCTGCTGGAGAAAATCAAGGAAGTCTATCCGAACGTGGACGTCTACCGTCCAGAGTTCGGGTATGACTTCAACGCCGTGGGAGGGGTAGAGGAGGCATATTACGAGGCCCTGGCTCGTGTCCCAGAGTGGCCCCTTGTGAAGGCACTGGCGAAAAAGAAGAAGATCTTAAGTGCCGAGGAGATCTCGAACTGCGAGGTGGACCAAGATCAAGAGTTCTTGGCATTTCGGCGTGGTGAGTTCGTCCCAGAACCCCGGAAGAAAGATCCACCGCCACGCATGGAGATCGCCGTGGAGGCCGCGGGGAATGAAGCAGGGGTGATTGGAGATGTGCAGGAGGCGGAGCACGAGGTGGATGAGGAGGATGGTGGGGTGCCGGAGGCGGTCGAAGGAACCGAAGAGGGGGAGGTCAGTCGTTCCCCGCAATTTTGATGCCCTGTCTTAATATAGTAGATGATAGAAATAAGTGTAATTCTGTTGTAAAAACCTTTGACAATGTATGCTCGTCTTGCTGAATATAAAGTTGATTTGTCCATATGATAGAATAATTGCCCAACGATGTGTTTGAGTTTTATCTTTTGCACTGATTGTGTTGTCCGATCAGGAGGATACTGCGGAGCTGCATAATACAATAAAGAAACTCATGCAGTCCTTAGACTGGTTCCGCGGGGAGAAGGATAACCTGCAAAAGCAAGTGGTGCCTCGGTTGGAGAGAAGGGTGGCCATAGCGGAGAGAAGGGCCAAGGAGGCCGAGGAGGTAAGAGCCAAGGGCGCGGAGAAGGCTAGAGACCAGGAACTGAAGTACTTGTCGACGGTGGCCCAACTGGACCACGTCATTATCCATCAAAGGGAGTATGACCGGATACTAACAGAATATAGCCTGCTGACTTTCGAAGAGGTTGAGGAGCGAATCACCGAGATTCAAGGCGAAATTTCATCGCTGATGACGACTAGTCATGCTGAGTCCTCGAAGCTGATAAGAAAGCGGGAGGTGCTGGAGTTACTCCTGAATATGTACGAAGGACTGAGAGGACGCGGCAGGTGGCGGCACACTGCCGAAGAGTATATTGCGAGCTCCAGCCGGGGCCAAGAGATTGCGAAAGCGCCTCGGAAGGGTAAAAAGAAACCAGCGGGAAAAAGCAAAGGGATAGTAATCCAAGAGCCAGCCCCGGTAACCGCAGTCGAGGAAGTCCCCGTAGTTGTTGCGGAAGAGGAGGTCGAAAAGCTGGCTGAGGAGATCGAGGTGATGGACCCCGCGGAATGGGCCAAGACATCGAGACCAGCGCCTCAGCCGAGTCCTCAGGGCAGGGCGAGGGGCGATGCCCCAAGACAAGTGCCGAGGGTGAGTCATCGGCGCAGAGGGAGCCGTAGTAGGGAAAGAGCCGGGGCTCAAAGCCGAGAAGCCTCGGGATCCCGGAGAACACGAAGAAGTTCCCGAGACGGGTCGCAACGTCGGAGCGCCGAGTATTGGCTCGGAGGCCGAAAATAGGGTTTACTTTTGTAGCGTTGTATGCAGTGATGTAAAGAAATTTTTGTGGAGGATAAAAATGGTAGAAACATTTTGGTATGTAATGAAATATATTTTGAACGAAAAGTAATGAACTTTTAAACGGGATGCATGCGTAATTACTTTAACAGGTACTCGGGAGCACCATATGTACATGATGCCTGTTAGAAAAACAAGGCAAAGAATCTCCCCGGACGGATTAGGCGGGAGTTAAGGACCTCTCCGGTGAAACGAGCAAGAGGAAATATAAGTCCAGGGACCTAATGTGAATTCCCCGGACGGATCGGGCGAGAGATCAAACTGTCCGGAGACGGATAATAATAGTAGGTCGAAGCTAGGGCGTCCTCGTAGCGTAGAATAAAGTACAGTAAGATTCATAAAGTAAAAACTTTATTTAAAATAATTATCGGAACAACTAAAAAATACAAGGGAACTTATAACCAAGAATACGCGACAGTAGGGGAACTAGAAAATAATCGACAAGGAATGTAAAGGTAGAAACAATACTTGTATCTTGGTGCTCATAGATAGAAACGCCTTAGGTTGGTAACATGCCAGGTTCGGGGAATCGGAGTTCCATTAAGATGAGCTAACTTGTAGCACTCGGAGTCATGCGCGGCAATGACGCGATAAGGGCCTTCCCAGGCGGCATGCAATTTACTCTCAGGGGCGGCCTTGCTAGCTGAGTTGAGCCGGAGTACCAAGTCTCCGACATTAAATTGAGTACCCCGAACCCGGAGGTGGTGATACTGAGCTGCGCGTTGCTTACACTTGGCTTGCTGGATGAAAGATTGATCACGACGATATTCGAGCTCGTCTAAGTTAGCACAGATGGCTTCATTATTAGCCTCGGGATCCAAAGTCACGAGGCGGGGACTAGGCACGCCGATTTCCGCAGGAATGACGGCCTCGGAACCGTAAGTGAGGCTGTAAGGGGTTTCTCCGGTCGAGGTGTGCGGTGTGGTGCGATAGGCCCAAAGAACCTGCGGGAGATTCTCGGCCCAAAGACCCTTAGCTTGAGCTAAGCGTTTCTTTAGACCCGTAAGGAGTGTGCGATTGGTGACTTCGACTTGACCATTGGCTTGAGGATGAGCGACCGAGGTGAAAATTTGCTTAATGTGGAGCTCCTCGCACCATGACCGGAAGGGGTCATTGGCGAACTGTTCGCCGTTGTCTGAGATAATGGTGTTCGGGATGCCGAAGCGGCATATGATATTACGCCAGACAAACTTCAAGATGTTCTGACCAGTGATGGCGGTGAGAGGTTCGGCTTCAACCCATTTGGTGAAGTAATCAACAACGACCTCAAGAAATTTGAGTCCCCCCGGAGCGACTGGAAACGGGCCCACAATATCAATTCCCCATTGGATAAATAGCCAGGCGCTTTGAATGCCAGTGAGCTCAGTTTGCGGTAGATGCTTTACGCGAGAGTGTCGCTGACACTTGTCGCACTTGGCCACCAAATGGGCATCGTTAAACAATGTGGGCTAGTAGTACCCCCACCGAAGAATTTTCTTGACCAATATCCGCGAACCAATATGGCTGGCACAGGCCCCCTCGTGAAATTCTCGAAGAACCTAATCAGCCTGGGCAGGAGCAAGGCACCGAAGACTCGGTTGTAAGTACAATCGGCGGTACAAAATCCCGTCGTGGAGTGCACACTTAGGTGCTTTAAGAACCATCCTCCGAGCTTGCAATTTGTTAGTTGGCAATGTACCATCCCGAAGACAAAGGATGATCGGGGTCATCCAATTGGGATTGCTTTCAGTCAATATGGAGATTGTGGCCTCATGAATTGCCAGATGAAGGCCATGTTCGACCATGATGTCCGGAGACATGTTGGTAAGGACCGCGGAGGCCATTTTGCTGAGAGCATCAGCTTGAACATTCTGTTTACGAGGTACCTGCTGGATATCAACCGAAGCAAAAGTTGACAAAAGTTTGAGTGTCAAAGCGAGGTACCTTCTCAACGTTTCATCCTTGGCCGCGTAGGTGCCTTTGATTTGATTAGAGACAACCTCGGAATCCGTGAAGAGCTGGAGATGGGAGGCTGCAAAGGATTGAGCGAGCCGGAGCCCGGCAAGGACTGCCTCATATTCCGTTTCATTATTAGTCACCTTGAATTTAAATCGTAGGACGTATTTGACTTCAACACCCTCGGGGCCAATGGGAAGGACCCCAGCACCACTTCCTCGAATTGCGGAGGCACCATCCACATACAGTTGCCACTTACGGGCTGGAGCTTCGAGGGCAGCGGGGTTAGGACTGGCGTTATTTGCAGACGGTCCGGGGTTACCCACTGGCACCTCGGCCAAAAAATCTGCGAGGGCTTGACCCTTGACGGCTCGGCGTGGGAGAAATTGAATATCATATTCTCCCAGCTCGATAGCCCACTTAGCCAGGCGTCCTGACACATCGGGCTTGACAAGAATTTGACGAAGGGGGTGATTAGTAAGAACCCTGATATTACGTCCTTGGAAATAAGGCCGCAGACGTCGGGCCGCCATGACGAGAGCCAGCACTATTTTCTCCATCACGGAATATCGGGTTTCCGCCCCTTGGAGTGCTCGGCTCATAAAATATACGGGGTGCTGTGTTCCATTAGCCTCGTGCACAAGAGCCGCGCTAATGGCTTCCTCGGCGGAGGCTAAATATACATATAGGGGTTCTCCGGGGAGAGGAGCGGACATAGTGGGCAACTGCTTAATATGGTGCTTTAGGGCCTCAAAAGCTTCGG
The DNA here is from genome assembly GCA_958295605.1 of Ajuga chamaepitys. Classification (NCBI taxonomy): domain Eukaryota; kingdom Viridiplantae; phylum Streptophyta; class Magnoliopsida; order Lamiales; family Lamiaceae; genus Ajuga; species Ajuga chamaepitys. The sequence continues at coordinate 17,761,546 of OY282502.1, forward strand.
TGCACTGCGGGGTTCACTCAAATTTGTTTGCCTGCCGCAGAATTTTGAAGAATGGAATCTGGCGCTCCGCGGCCTTAGATAGGAAACGATTGAGGGCCGCCAGACCACCGGTAAGGCGCTGAACTTCTTTTACCGTCTTCGGCGGTTGCAAATCCAATACATCTCGAATCTTGGCCGGATTGGCCTGGAGGCCATGCTGTGAGACCACATAGCCCAGAAACTTTCCGGAGCCAACGCCGAAGGTGCATTTTGTCGGATTGAGACGCAAATGATAACGCCGCAAGGTGCTCAATGTTTCAGCAATATCTTGCACACATGCAGATTGAGAGGTACTTTTTATAACAAGATCATCAACATATACCTCAAAATTACGACCAATTTGACCTCGAAAGACGTGATCCATAAGGCGCTGGTAGGTGGCTCCCGCGTTCTTGAGCCCAAAAGGCATTTTCTTGAAGGCAAAGCATCCGAAGTCAGTGATAAATGTCGTTTTGAGTGCGTCCCAGCGATCCATATGGATTTGGTGGTATCCCTTGTGTAGATCCAAGAAGCAAAGTGTCGTGTGTCCAGTAATGGCTTCGGCTTTTTGGTCGATAGAGGGCAAAGGATAACAATTTTTTGGACAGTGCTTGTTAAGATCAGAGAAATCTATGCACATTCTCCATGCCCCGCTGGACTTCGTTGCCATCACCGGATTAGACAACCAAGAAGGGTAATGTACTTCAAACAGGACGTCTGCATCTAGAAGCTGTTGTACTTCAATTCGGATGGCTGCATTCCTCTCCGGAGCGAATTTCCTCCGTTTTTGTTGTATGAGCTTCACATTAGGGTCGATATTCAACTTGTGAGTTATGACATCCGGAGAGACCCCGGGCATGTCCAAGCGAGACCATGCGAAGGCTTCAGAATATTCCCGCAAGGTCTGGATGATGGCATTATGTAACCACGGCACATCCACGGCGCCGACAGTTACAGTTTGCTTAGGCTTGGCTGGATCAAGCGGCACCTGAACAGTGTTGTTCCCTAGCGATGTAGATGAATCAGGTGTGAGAGCCGAGGTTGTTACCTGAAACTGTGGCTTAGAGGGAACCTTTGTTGCCTTTTTTAGCGTGACGTACACGCACTCCTTGGAGACTCGCTGATTGCCGTGGATAGCCACTTCGCCATGTGATGTAGGGAATTTCAGCGCGAGGTGATATGTGGAGCAAACGGCTCTCACCGGGGTAAGCCAGTCCCGACCCAAAATCATGTTGTATGGGGACGGAGAATTAACCACATAGAAATCCACGAAGATGGTTTTTATCGCCGGATAAGTTCCAAGAGATGCGGGGAGGTTAATAACTCCTTCAAGTTGGACTTCAACCTGGGTGAAGGTCTGTAGCGGACCGGGGGCCGGTCGGAGCTGTTCACGAGGAATCCCCATTTTTCGGAAACAATCAGTGAATATGACACTAACTGCGGCTCCATTGTCGACGAAAACCCGCTTTATCTTAACATTAGCTACGGCCATGTCAATGACGATGGCTTCGGTATGTGGGGTGAGCTCGGGAACAGGACCTTTGTCAGTAAAATTGACGGTTTCAGATTGGTGGAGGCGTTTGTGACACGACTCCTCGGGAGGAGGCCGGCGTGCTCCCGCCTTCAAGGCACTCCGGGAAGCCCCGATGGGGATGGCTCCATAAATCAAGTTTATGACATGAGTAGGCGGGTTGTCTCCGGGGCCTCCCTGAGGAGGCGGTGGCGGCAAAAGGTGGGGTTGTTGACGATTTCCTTGGTCCTGCCGCGCATAGTTGTTATGCCCCGGCTTGTTATTCTGCCATTGCGGCCTGTTTTGACGTGAACCATTTTCATTATAGCTTCCGCGGATTGGTTGTGAACTTCCATTCTGGCTTGACTGCGGCCTGTCGTCGGTCCGAGCAACATACTGCCGTAAGAAACCTTTCTTTAGACAATCTTCGATTTCTTTGCCGAGCTCTCTACACTCCTCTGTTTCATGTCCATGATCATGGTGGTACGTGCACCACTTGTCACGGTTACGCTATTCTGCCGGAGCAGTCATTCGCGGACACGGTCGCAGATCATTCTTGTGAACAGAAAGAATTTCGGCTCGTGATTTTGTAAGCAGAGTAAGTTGTGGGAGATCTCCGTGAGATTCCGGACGTCCTCGGTTTAGACGAGAGAAGGCACTAGGCCGAGTACTAGGCCCGGCTTGTGCTCTATCAGACTGTCGTTTGCTAGCATGCTTCTCACGCTTACGGCGGGTCTGCATACAATGTTAAACAAAGCCCGGGTTGTAGCTGGAGGATTCCGGACCAGCTCGGTGTAGAGCGGTCCGGGACGAAGGCCATTCATGAAGGCATTGATGATAACATCATCTGACTGGCTCCCCACTTTAAGACTCTCCGCTGTAAATCGATCAAGAAATTGGGTGACAGTTTCTCCATCCCGCTGTTCCATATTCATGAGGTCGGCCAAGGTGGCCATGGACTTTGCCCGCGTATGAAAACGCGCCCAAAACTGTTCGGCGAGATCGCGAAAAGAAGTAACGCTACCCCGTGGTAGAGAATCGAACCAAAGTCTAGCCTCGTCCTGGAGATACTCAGGAAACACCTTGCACAGGTGGTGAGGAGTGCAGTTGCGGTTGAACATAGCATACTTAAAGGCGTTTAAGAAATTACTTGGATCTCCAGTGCCGTTGTATACGGCCACTGGGGGAAGCTTGAAACCATCAGGGAGTGGGACAGCAAGAATCTCGTCAGAGAATGGGGTGATGATCTCCCCGTCGGCATCAAGACCCAAAACCTTGTCAAGCTCCGCGGCAAATTGGGCTTGCCGGGATTGGTCTAAGCGAGCACGCTTCGGGACGTCCGCAGGTCTTCGGCGGTGTACTCCCTCGTGGACGTCTCGGGGCCTTGACCCATTAGAACTGCGGTTATCCACCGGAGAAGCTGTCCTCCGTCGTCGACGCTCAAGTCTCCCTCGATGAGGGGGATCTTCGTCTAAGTCACGTGACAAATCACGGGGTGGGTTTCTCACATGCACCGCGCCATTGTTGGCACGTTTACCGGAGTGGGCGCGACGGTCGTTCCATTCTTGGAACAAAGCGGCGTGTTCCTAAAGAAAGACTTGCTGCACCTGCGCCAGCTCCGGGGGATTAACTTGCGCTGGATCATCAGCAGGGGGATGATTCGGCATGTTAGCATGCTCTGCGGGCGGATCTTGGTTCCGTTGACGGGGCGGCGGAATCTGGTCCACAGGAGGATAACGACGGGACTGAGTAGGATTAGCGGACCTACGAGTATTCACCATAGCGATTGCGATGAAAAACTAGGGTTTTCTTGCCAAACGTTCCCACAGACGGTGCCAATTGATAAAGCACAATCCAGTTATCAAATGAACTCCGAACGAAAATCCGTTTGTAGCGTAAACCAATGCAAGAGAATTAAAGAACACGGGATGTACGTGGTTCGATCCGGAGATCTATGTCCACGGGCATCAAATATCACCTGCCGAGGTGTTTCTTCACTATCCTTTTCAAGCTTACACGTAATAGTTCAGGAGTACAAAGTGCGAACCCTAATTCTGAGTACAATTCTCCTATTTATACTACTCAACTCAAACCCTAACTAAATCCCTACAATTGCGCCTATCATCTGTGCATGGAAGTTGGAAGAAGATCGTGGAGATCTTATTTTCCAAATACGCCGCGATTGGGCTGCTCCAGGTTCATGCGCGCTTCTGGGCCGGTTGTTGAGCTTGCTTTCCTGGGCTCAGTTGCTTCGGGTCGGATTGATCCGGCACGGAGTGTTGACCCGACCCGGAGTTGCTGGGCCATACCTATCACGTACATAACTTCCACAAAAAAAATGTGATTTGATTTAATTGTTACCAAATTAGCTAGTTAAGGAAACTGTTTCCTAATTTATCGGAGTAAAAAAGGGTAGGTAAGTGGGCCAGCCATAAATTAAAATTTACAGTCAAATAAATAAAATAATTTTTTATTTCCCAAATAAGTATATAAGTTGGGGGGGAGGGGGGGGGGGAGGGAGGAGAGAGGGGGATAAAATGCTTTATTTCCAGGTATAAAAATAATACATTTTTTAGATAGTTGGAATATAGGGTTTGTAATTAGTATTTTTCGCCTAATTTTATGCGATAAAATAAATTTGTAGATTCATTTGCATAGTAATTTCGATAAAAGAAATAGCTGATTTATTTAGGTATTGTAACATAAATAATATTGGTAAAGATTCATTCTAAAATATTATGGTTAAAGATTGATTTGTATCTTACGATTTGATAATTTTGTAAAGTAAATCTGGATACAACTAATTATTACTTATATTTAGGGACAAAAAAAACTCATTCCAATAAATTCAGCAACAACTTCCCTAATTTTGCGAAAACATTACCATTACATATATATGTACCAAATTCGGAGATATTTTAGGCATATATTGTGTTCTTTTTTTAATTAAAAAAATAATTTTTATTACCATATATAGTAAGCAGTTTGGGCGGGAAAAATACTATTTTTCAATTGTAGTATAAACCCATTTTGTTTTTATATATACTAGTTATGTCCCCCGTGCGATGCACGGGAAAAATCTTAAATAATTCTATTTTATATACAACAATGTCATTTTATTTAATGTTAAGAAATTAAAGATGTAAAAACTCGACACGACCCGTTACCAAAATACGAACTTGTATGATAATTTTGAGTTCCAGTGGATGTCTATCGGACCTGGGTCGTTATAGGGTCAACTTGATAAGAAATGATAAAATTTCGATCAAAGATAAAATTTTGGTCGGACAAATCAAATAATTGCCCTATACCTTTAATATTCTAATTATAACTTAACTTATGAGTAATAATTTATTTGGAAATATTGGAGTTGATTGATCTAGTAGAAGAAATTTACTTGACGAAGAGTTTGAGAACATGTAAGTATTAAATTTGATACCTAATCTTACAATTTGCAACTATTCTCAGTTTATCTCATACAACCCGTATTTCGAGCACAACCCAACCTGCAGTATTAGCTTCAATAACATATTGATATCACTCTAAGAAGAGAACCTACTGAATCAGAAACAAATGTCCTATAATAACCAATAGTAACAACATCTGTCTCGCTACTTGTAAGTTATTTATCAAGAATCACACTGATTTAATTAATCATATGCCAAATAAAACAAAGCAAAGGCACAAAATATATTCAGAGATGAACAGTTAAGACAGGAACATATGCCCTCAAGCAAGTCAAAATACCGAAAACAAAGACTCACCCCTTGGCAGTGCCAAACAAAATTTTCATATGCCCCTCCCACATGACGTGCCCGTGATGCCCCATAGCTCCATGGAATCATTCCTCAAAATTGTCATTGATGTAATGCTGTCAAGTAAACCTTAGATAATGTGAATGATAAATTCAAGAGGATTATGAATATACCTTGGAAAATAAGTGAGAGTATGTTTTTTGTTGAATGATGATTTTTTTATGAAATGAAGTGTGAAGATGTGATATTTTTAATATCTTATTAGGTAAAAAATCCCATAATATAATAATCTAAAATATAGGAGTTTTAAAATCTGCCGATTTTTATTACCACAAATTAAGGATTTCAATTTTTTTTTCAAAATTTGAATAATTTATAAATGATTTTAATATCAAATTTGTAAAAAAATAGATTAATGGTGGATGTCTTATTATTAACTAAGATAAGATAAGATTAATATATTTCAGTTTTTGAAACGGAGTGAATGTATTAACAGATTCATCAATTAATTAAAATGGATTATATATATGCAGTCAAATACTGAAAGATATTCAGTTGCTAAAATTAAGGGATTTTATTTAAATCTATATGTTTATTTATTCTTTATTTTTACGGAGGGATACATAACTTCCACAAAAAATGTGATTTGATTTAATTTTTACCAAATTAGTTAGTTAAGGAAACCGTTTCCTAATTTATCGGAGTAAAAAACTGTAGGTCAGTGGGTCAGCCATAAATTATAATTTACTGTCAAATAATAAATAAAATAATTTTTTATTTCTCAAATAAGTATATAAGTTGCGGGGGAGGGGGGGATGAAATACTTTATTTCCAGATACAAAAATAATACATTTTTTAGATAGTTGGAATATAGGGTTTGTAATTAGTATTTTTTATCCTAATTTTATGCGATAAAATAAATTTGTAGATTCATTTGCATAGTACTTTCGATAAAAGAAATAGTTGATTGATTTAGGTATTGTAACATAAATAATATTGATAAAGATTCATTCTAAAATATTATGGTAAAAGATTGATTTGTATCTTACGATTTGATAATTTTATAAAGTAAATTTGGATACAACTAATTATTACTTATATTTAGGGGCAAAAAAACTCATTCCAATAAATTCAGCAACTTTCCTAATTTTGCAAAAACATTACCATTACATATATATGTATCAGATTCGGAGATATTTTAGGCATATATTGTGTTCTTCTTTTAATTAAAAAAATATTTTTTTTACCATATATAGTAAGTAGTTTGGGCGGGAAAAATACTATTTTCCAATTTTAGTATAAATTCATTTTATTTTTATATATAGATATAAATATAGATATTACATCTGTTAACCAGAAATATTAAAGAAAGTAATACGAAAATAAAAATAAATTTATAGAATTTTTAAAACATAAACTTATAGAACTTTTATTGTAATAAGTCTGTACATATAATACTCATTTAATAGGTAAATTTGTCAACAGGGAGAGCAGAGGGCCCGCATAAACCTATTGAAAAGGTTAAAAGTAACCTGACATAAATTTACATCATCTAAAAATACAATTGTATTGATGCAATGATTGCATGGTAGAATTACCCTATAATAATAATAATAATAATAATAATAATATTATTGACGATGATAAGTTTGATTTAAATATAAATTGGAGATGTGTAAGAATTTGGAATTAAAACAATTCAAACGGACATAACTTAGTGTGCATAATGTATATCAATTCAATGAAATTCCTCGAAATCTACTTCTATTATAAAAGTTGGCAAAAACTCGTATGTGACCGTAACACGGTGTGACCGGAAAAAGTATCACTTTTGTTGTAAAAGTATCACGTTTATCTATAAAAGTATCACCTTTTTTGAAGAAAAAAAAAGTATCACTTTTTGTAGCAAAAGTATTACTGTAAAAGTATCAATGTAGTAAAAGTATCACTTTTTCCTGTAAAAGTATCACATTTTCCTGTAAAAGTATCAATGTTTTCTGTAAAAGTGTATTCCATCACACGTGTGACCGTTCACACACAAGACTCACTCATAAAAGTTTGAGTTATTTTTTACAAAATTTAAATTTGTCTTTTATACTTTTAATGAATTTTAATTTTAAGGTTGTTTTAGTAACTATATCTTTCAAGTTTTATGTATATGGTTAGACAACATATGATTTGTCTATTATATCCTTGGTGAATATTAATTTTTAAGGTTAGTTTTTTAACTATATTTTTTAAATTTTATTTATTTGGTTAAAGCCCTATATAGTTCAAATATCATCTGTCAATTCATGGATATGATACCCTACAAAAAGTTTTATTTATTTGGTTAGAGCCCTATATAGTTCAAATATCATCTGTCAATTCATGGATATGATACCCTACAAAAAATCATGGATATGATATCTAATTCATCTAATGACATAAGTTGAACCTACAATCTTTATTTTTAATAGTATGAATAACATTATTATTTTTATTTCTTTATATTATAAGTTTCTTTTTAAATTTCGTATTTCTTTTATAATGATATTATTTTATATAATTGTCAAAAAAAGAAAATTGTAGAAAAAGGAAAAAAACCATTAGTAAATTTTTAAGACTAATTTAGTAACTTTATTTAATAAAGATTCATTTTATAATTCAAATTCATCTCTGAAGTCTCAACATATGAAATTTTATATCACATTCCATATAATATATAGTTCCAATTGATGACATAAGCTTAATCTAAATATTCATAATATCTTATTCGATTCTTCGAATTTTTTTTCTTATGGTTTTCCTAATCGGTTTCTTTTATAATTAACAGAAATGAGCAGGACCGGCTAGCAAAAATGTACTTACAATCAGTAAAATTACTTTAGTGTATGATTCTTAGGTAATAAAGGTTTACCCAAAAGATATTAATGTATTTATAAAAAAAATTAGAGAAAATCAAATATCTTATAGTTTAATAGGATTTTAGTAACTCCAAAGTTTGATTTTTTTACTAAGATAATGATTACAAGACTTTTAATTTCAAATAGTGGTAGAGTAGAGTTATTTAGATATTAAATGTTGCAAAACTATTAAGTTTTGGTGTTTTCATGGTGAGAAAAACAATAAAGGGTTTTACAATTAGCAACAACAAGAAAAAAAATCATACATATAAATTAGAACAATGAATAATAGTGAAAGTTCTTATTTATCGTTTTTTATATTTAGAGATAATGTTTTATTTTTAGTTTACTTTTTTTTAAAAATAAATTTAGTTACATAGATAATCAATATATATATATATATATATATATATATATATATATATTGTGGTATGGAACCCACCGGTAGATTTTCTTATAGAGTCCACCTATTGATGTGTTCTGCCAGCTAACACACTCCACGAATAAAAACATGCTACATATATTTTTTATTCCTTCATCACTTCTTACTATACAAAGCATGCTAACGCTACAATTTTTTTTTACGAATTCCTTTATCGTATCATACAAAAAAAATCAGTTTTTTCCACTATATAAGATTTTTTATTTCCAAAATTATTTTATCCGCTTTATTTCTTCTCTCTAGAAAATTAAACTTTTTCATTATGGGAGATTTTTTTCTTCCCAAGATAATTTCATTTGTTTTTTCTTCTCTCACCTCTCTTCCAAAATCTTGATATTAAATTATAATAAATTTTAGATTATATTATACTGATTAATAATAATAAACAAACATAAAAGATATATAATCCAGATTTCAATACAATTTAATAAGATTGAGAAAGAAATATATTCTCTTAAGGATTATTCTTATATAAAGTATTTTATTAGTTTTGTTCATGGATTTTTTTTTATGTCTATTAAGTATCTAAATCAAAATCCAACTTTATTATATCAATGAGTTCATCATATAAGATATAAGAGATTATTCGATAAAAATTTAAAAGATTAGAGTTCATCTATGTCTTTTAAAATTCTAGATCCAAATTTAACTGTATTTATATGAATGAGTTTATCGTATGGACTATGAAGATTCAGTTCATCTAAAATAAAATTGTAGTTTCTATATATATCTTAAAATTTATTTCTAATAGAGGATATTTTGTGGGTAAACTAATAAAATATTTTATATAAGAATAATCCTTAAGAAGTTTTTGTTTATAATAGAGGATATTTTGTAGGTAACTAATTAAATATTTTATATAAGAATAATCTTTAAGAAAATATTTGTTTGACAGACCTATTAACTCATATTGGATTATATATATTCACTTTATTTATTCTTATGAATTAGTGTGATATATTCAAAATTTAATATGAATATTTTGGTAGAGACTAGCAAAAGAAACAGATCAAATAATTTTGAGAAAAAAATCCGCCATAATGAAAAAAAAAAAATTGGAATAAGATATGAGGAAGAAATTCGTAAAAAAAAATGTAGCTTAGTTTTTATTAGCGGAAACAAATTATTAGTGGGAAGAAATATATTGAGATGACAACTATAGTGTATCATATTCCTTTTATTTACTCTTAATTTTTTATTAATCGACCTTTCTCGTTTCTCTACAATTGTAAAAGAATCCAATTAGAATAACTATAAGAAATTTATAAAGAATTGAAGAAAGTATATAAATGAAATAGAAAATGATACAATGTCTATGACTAAAATGGTATAATAATATAAGATATTATGAATATTAAAGTACTTTAGTTAATGATTCTCAAAATATTAAATAATTAAAATTTATACAAAAGATATTTATATATGTACAAAAAGATTATAGGAAATTAAACATAGTTTAATTGGAGTTTAGTAGCTCCAATGATTGACTTCTTAGTTAGGATAGTGACCACAAGAATTTTAACTTCCAATGGTGGTATACGATAAGCTTACCTAGGTATTGAATGTTATATTAAGTTTCTGTGTTTTCATGGTGAAAACGTACTAATAGATTCTAGGATTAACAACAAAAGAAAAAAAAAAAATCATATACATAAAATTTAGAATAATGATAATAGTGAAAGCTCTTATTGATTTAATTTATCCTCTTTGATTTTTTGGAGATAATTTTTTTATTTTACTTTTTTTATTATGGTACGTAGCTATAATATTTATATACTCATTCCACTAACTACAACAAAAAACATATTGAAAAGATAAATATAGTGTATTATATAGTATTTAATTTACCACAATATATGAATGACTCAAGATTAATGATACTTACATAATAAAATATTTAAATTATGTAAAATGTAATAGTTTAATATGATTTCAATAGTTATAAGTTTGACTTCATAGTCGAGTAATAGATACAATATCCTTATTCTGGGTCGGAAGTACAAGAGGGTTATTTAGGTATTGAATATTTGAAAATTACTATTAAGTTTAGGTGTTCAAAGTCCTTATTAGTTTATTTTTATATTTGGATATTTGGATAAGATACAAATAGACACCTCAGTTATATCCTCAAATACAAATAAATCCTTCACTTATTTTTTTGTACGATTAAACACTTTAATTCTTAAATCGCACACATAGATGCTCACACTTTTTATTGTATTTAATTAAACACTTCAATCAATTTTTTTACCGACGTTGATAATTCTTTTTTTTTTTTTTTTTTTTTGAATTGTTCTTCCAATGTAATACGAAATTATCAGTTAATATTTTATTCAATCATTATTCATATTGGGAACATGAATTTTGATCAATTCCGGTGAAGGCGGACGTCCCCAAAAAATACACCTTATGACCGTTGGAGCCCCTTCCCCGTTGCTGCTAGGTTTTGTCGTTAGGGTTTCGTCGTTGTGGCACCGTCGACTTGCAGTGACTTCCTTCATGTCGTCATGTCTAGTTTGATTTGGTACTCCTACAACCCACTTCAATTTGATTAATAATCTCTCCAAATCACCACTTATTGGTTGAGGTCCTCCATTGATGATGATTTATGAGTCCTCCATTGTCAATGGAAGTCTTTCTGAAATCGTTATTTTGTGCAGCTAATCGAGAACTTAGTTCGTTTTGATGATATTTGATTTATCTTGGGTCTTAATTTGTGCTCGTGAGTATCTCCGGCGATTATACCATCTCCACTTCGTCTTTCTAGCATATTTGTATTTTTTTAGGATCATCATATTTTTGTATTGAGTATGTGTTATTTTATTGAGGTGAGATGAAGAAGATAGTGGCCACCGTCCGGTTCGGCTTCAAATTGACATCGTGCATTTTAAATTTAACGGAAGTTTCACTTATAGTATATTGAAAAGTTAGAGGGTTCATTTGTATGATTTTGAAAATTAAAGTTTTTAATTGGATAAAAATATAATTGAGGAGTTTATTTATACTTGGGAATATAAATAAGGTGTCTATTTGTGCCTTAACCCTTTCTATTTCCACCTTTTATTTTCGAGAGACAAAATAAGAGATTTCTTCCGTTTTTTTTTGTTTTTTATATATTTTACAAATGCAATATTTTTGTACCCATTTCACTTAAAATTATTGACGAGACAACTATAATATATCATGTATAATATTTATTTACCACTTCATGCATATGTTACACAATGTAAGCCTTATTCTCAACAGAAGTATATGATATTTGAAATCACCATCTTTTTTTTTTTGCCCAACTCCATGTTCAAGTTTAGAAAACCGCATTAAATTAGTGTCGTGGTAAAATTTCACAAATATCAAATAAAATCTTCAAAGAATTCAATATTATTCGTATTATAATTATATTAGCACTTAATGAGTTTCAAATACATGAATATTTTTATATGCAACACTAAAATCATAATAAGATATATTTATAAGCTAATTCTTCAATTAAAAAAATCGCATAACCTCAACAGGTAATCTCCACACTTTTAAATATGGTCAAAATTCATCATGTGTCTCACCAATATTTTCACAGAGAATATATGCACCAAGTTCATGCCTGTACCAGCCTCTAGTACAAGGTTATCGCGAAATTTACATTTATCCTTTGAAGTTATATAAAATGGGCAGTAAGGCTAACAAAAACATAAAAGATCGACCCAATATAATTCTTGATTACTATATTAGAGGGGATAATTATCCATAAGACTATAAAGAAACTAAATTATTGGGTTCTTACTCCACTCCGAGTATCATTGCAAACGTGAACTAATGTAAACAAACAAATTAAAGAGCCGAGAAATATTGTTAGCATGCATGAGATATAAATAACACATACCGGAATATGCTAACACATAAGTCCACAATACAAAACTAAAATCGATTATCACACGAGGAGAATAAAAACAAATGAGTTGACCTCTTGTTAAGATCTGTGCAATAAGGGTCATGAATATTTTTTTTATGAAAATATATTAATACATTTTTTTAATTTTTTTTTTCTCCTAATCTAAGAACAAAGAAAAAACCCTCCCCTCCCTCCACGGTGACGGTGACTCGAACCCAGGACCAAAGGCCTAGGTAGTAGATGCTCTACCACTTGAACTATCTGTTATAATTCGGTATGTGATTGTATAGACGAAGATGTAAAAATTCAGACAAAGTCGAGGCTAGAGTTTGACTCTATATCCGTAAGACGAAATTGCCACGTACTCAGGTGCAATACGTTTAGTAGCAAAACGCCTCCAAGATACAACGACTTTAAAACTTCAGACCGCTGCACTACGAGTCGGAAGTTATCGGCGAACGTACTCGGATATTTGGAACTTTCGGACTCTATTAATGCAGAATTTAGAAAGCTTTTGAATTGCAAAGAACTTATGAATTTTAATATATGAAATGAAATGTGGAGGGACCTATTTATATATGTTGAAGAGTTGTGGTGCCTTTTTGGAAAGGCACCTCTTTACCCCTTGGTTGCACCCTTTGGACTGGACCCACCAGTTCGCTGGGCGGACGCACCCGCTGGCTGACCCGCGCCCTGGTTCGACCCGCCCGGCCTGCTGGCGGGTCGGTCCGACCCGCCGACCCACCGGGTTGTCCGGTCCGGTTCGACCGGTCCAAGCCGCCGACCCACCGGGTTGTCCGGTCCAATCGGTCCAAGCCGCCCAACCGTCCGGTTCGACCCGGTTCCTAACCGGACCCGGTCCACGTCACCGCACCGCCTGACTCGAACCGCCACGAACCCGCGAGCCATCCGTCTGGACCACCTAGCCAAAACTTTAAGGCTCCTTCAGCTCCTCGCGACGACGCGTACGTGCGAAGTGCGCCTCTAAAGCGACTCAATGCGACATGTGCGACGTGCGCGTTCGGGCCCGGGCTCGGGCTCGGGCTCAGATGGTGCGAAGCACCATCCTCGGGTCCATTTTAGCCAAAGGCTAAAATCCAACTAGGATCCACCATAGGGGAGCACACTTGATAACTACTTATCAAGTGCTTTACTAAATAAGGAGTATCCACTTACTCCAATTTTTCTATGTGGGACAAGTTCCCATATGTTTCCTTCATAAACTCTTCAACTTCCATGTTTAAGTTGCAACCTTTTACAATTAATATCTCATTCACCCGAAATTGGTTTTGAGCATATTAATACATTAAATTCATCTACTCGAAGTGTAGATTATGAATTTGCAACTTGTTTCCATTTTTAAAAAATGGATTGAATTAATTAAATTGGTCAATTTTGAGTCAAAATCCAAAATTCCAAATCAATTTCCAACAATCCCCCACATGAATGATATTAATGCAATGCACACCTAAGAAAGTCCCAACGAGCCGTCCCTTCATCAGGATAGGTAGCTTCAGGCTTTGAAACTTCCCTAGTGAGATGCCATCGGATTTACTCGCTGCTCAGTGAACATGATGTCTTGAACTGGTCAGCTTTTGTGTAAATCAAGTACAATGACAACCACAAAGTAACGACTCTAATATCCTTTTGGTTCTCACGTTGTTGTCCATTTTGGCCATGGACCTTATCTCGGATTCATAAGTGTGTACTGAAAATATTACATTTGTCAGTTTGAAGCGGCCCCACCTCACACTTATATAGGTGATCTCCTATTAAAGGTACCCTGAAATACCTTACCACGAAGGTATAGGAATCATTAAAAGCTGTTAAGCTTACCCTCACCACACGTCATCAGGTTTTGTACCAAATAGGTACAATTGGCACTTGAGCGGAATCGAGAATGAGCTTGAAATTTGTTTTCAAGTGCAAAACTGAGTGCTTCAAAGCTTAGTTGTCTCGTTGAACCAAGTTCTTGGGATCCTCCAGTCATCATGAACGAGTTACCACTATGAACACTCTTTAGTGTGTGGGTTTTAGCCACATTCCCCTTACCGTGCTATACATTTGATCTCGACCAATGCCTTTAGTCAGCGGATCCGCAATGTTGTCTTTTGACTTTACGTAGTCAATGGAGATTACCCCACTTGAGATCAAATGTCTAACGGTACTGTGTCTCCTCCGGATGTGTATAGACTTACCATTATACATGTGGCTTTGTGCCCTCCCTATAGCAGACATGCTATCACAGTGTATCATCACGGGAGGCACTGGTTTGCACCAACCAAGAATATCCTCTAAGAAGTTCTGAAGCCATTCTGCCTCTTCACCAGCTTTGTCTAAAGCAATGAACTCCGATTCCATTGTGGAACGAGCTATACAAGTTTGTTTAGAGGATTTCCAAGCCACAACTCCTCCACCTATAGTGAATACATAACCACTGGTGGATTTTGAATCTTTTGTATCAGATATCCAGTTTGCATCTGTGTATCCTTCCAATAAGGCTGGATATCTTGTATACAAAATTCCATGATTCATGGTATGTTTTAAATACCTTAAAACTCTCATCAGAGCTTTCCAGTGATCCTTGTTAGGATTACTTGTAAATCTACTAAGTTTGCTAAGTGAATATGCTATATCTGGACGCGTACCATTTGTCAAGTACATCAGGCTTCCGATAATTATTGCATATTTCAGTTGCAGCACTGGGTCTCCTCTATTTTTGGCTAAGTGTAGATTAACATCTACAGGAGTGTTAGCCGAGGGTACGTCATAAGCATCAAATTTCCTCAACACATTCTCAACGTAATGAGTTTGTGATAGGAAAATTCCATCAGATGTTCTAGAGATTTTCATCCCTAGAATGACGTCAGCCAGACCCATGTCTTTCATGTCAAAATTTCGTTTTAACATGTTTTTAGTATTCACGATCGAGTCATGATTACTCCCCGTAATAAGCATGTCATCGACGTATAGACACACTATCACATAATCTTCTGGAGTGCCCTTTATATAGATACACTTATCGCACTCATTGATTTTGAAACCATTAGAGAGCATCACATTATCAAATTTTTCATGCCATTCAAGAGGTGCTTGTTTGAGTCCGTACAAAGATCTAACAAGTTTACACACCTTCTTTTCTTGGCCAGGCACTACAAACCCTTCAGGTTGTTCCATATATATCTCCTCCTCCAATTCCCCATTTAAGAAGGCCGTCTTCACATCCATTTGATGTATCTCAAGGTTATGCAGAGCTGCAATAGCAATGAGAACTCTAATGGAAGTGATCCTCGTAACTGGGGAATACGTATCAAAGAATTCGTATCCTTCTCTTTGCTTGAACCCTTTGGCTACCAATCTAGTCTTATACTTATCAATTGATCCATCGGCTTTATACTTCCTCTTTAGGATCTACTTGCATCCAAGTGGTTTACAGCCTGGTGGTAGATCTACAATCTCCCATATGTGATTTTGCATGATGGACTCGATTCCACTGTTTATTGCTTCTTTCGAGAGAGGAGCATCTGGACTGGACAATGCCTCATGTATTGTCCTGGGTTCACTTTCCATCATGTATGATAGAAAATCCGGCCCAAAGAACTTTTCCTTTCTGGCTCTTTTACTACGTCTCGGTTCATCATTACCCTCAGGTTCTTTATTAACCTCTACAGGTGAACCATTTGTAATTTCATAAGTCCTTTTACGAGAACTTACTTCTGTGTTTTCCTTCTTAGGAAATATGTTCTCAAAGAACACCACGTTCCTTGACTCAATAGTCATTCCCACGTTTATTTCAGGAATGTCTGATTTGTGCACCAGAAATCGATATGCACTACTGTTATGCGCATATCCAATGAAAATGCAATCAACAGTTTTGGGTCCTATTCTCACTTGTTTCGGCTTAGGTACTTCAACCTTAGCTAGGCACCCCCACACTTTAAGGTAATGGTAGGAAGGTTTTCTTCCTTTCCACAACTCGTACGGAGTTTTGTCCCTTTTCATATGTGGCAATTTGTTAAGAATGTAGTTGGCAGACAAGATTGCTTCCCCCCACATGTTCTGGGGTAAGCCCGAACTTATCAACATAGCGTTCATCATCTCTTTTAGAGTTTGGTTCTTGCGTTCTGCAACGCCATTTGATTCAGGTGAATATGGAGCTGTAGTTTGATGAATAATACCATTTTGTTGGCAAAATTCTTCAAATGGAGCTACATATTCTCCACCTCTATCACTACGAATCACTTTGATTCTTTTGCTAAGTTGATTTTCAACCTCATTCTTATAATTTTTGAATGCCTCAATGGCTTCATCTTTATTTTTCAAAAGATAAACATAACAGTATCTTGTGCAATCATCAATAAAAGTAATGAAGTAATTCTTACCACCTCTAGTTTGCACAAACTTTAAATCACACACATCAGTATGAACAAGTTCTAGAAGTGAAGTACTTCTATCAACTGAATGGAATGCTGTTTTGGCCAATTTTGCCTCGACACAGATCTCACACTTTTGTGAATCAAATTCCATTCTAGGAAGTAAATCTAAATTCACTAAACGTCGAAGTGTATTTTGATTTACATGTCCTAATCTACCATGCCATAAATTAGAACACTCAAGCAAGTAATTAACTTCACTTATATTAATATTGCGCTTAATGTCGCGCTTTACAGTCATTACATTCATTTTGAAAAGGCTCTTTTCGAGATAACCTTTCCCAATAAATTGACCACATTTGGTCAATACAAAATTATTTGCTTAAAAAACCAACCTAAATCCGGCCTTACTCAATAAAGATCCGGGCACTAAATTCTTGCGAATGTCTGGGACATGCAGCACATCCACGAGAGTTAGTTCTTTTCCCGACGTCATCTTCAACACGACTTTTCCCAATCCTACCACTGGAGACGTTGCAGAGTTTCCCATGAAGAGCTTTCTGCCATTGATATCTTGGTAAGTGGAGAACAGTTCCTTGTCTGAACAGATATGACGGGTAGCCCCTGTGTCAATCCACCACTCCCTTGGATTATCTACCAAGTTGGCCTCAAACACGACGGCGGACAGATCCAATTCAGACAGTTCTTCTGGCAAGGATTTGTGCTCGGCAAGGTTGGCCTGATTCTTTTGGCCTTGATTTGCTTTCTTTGGCTGTCGACATTCACTCGACTTGTGTCCGGGCTTATCACAGTTATAACAGTTACCTTTGAATCTTTTGTTCGAGGTCTTCTGTTGCTTATTAGAGCCAGCACCGCGTTTACTCTTCTTGCCACTTCCGGACTCTGCCAAATTCACACGTGCCTCACCACGGTTCTTGTCGCTTTTGACTTTAGATTTTCGGTTGTCTTCCTCAATCCGTAGTCTCACGATCAAGTCCTCAAGCCCCATTTCCTTGCGTTTGTGCTTGAGATAATTTTTGAAATCCTTCCATTGAGGCGGTAGCTTCTCTATGAATGCGGCTACTTGAAAGGATTCAGATAGTTGTATACCTTCAGCATGGATCTCATGGAGGATCAACTGCAACTCTCGAACTTGGTCCATGACCGTCTTCGAGTCCACCATTTTGAAGTCGAGGAACCGTCCGACAATGAATTTCTTCATTCTGGCATCCTCCGTTTTGTACTTTTTCTCCAAAGATAACCACAATTCTTTTGCGATTTTAAAGATGGAGTAGACATTGTAAAGTGAGTCGTCTAATCTATTTAGAATGTAATTTCGACACAGGAAGTCACTGTGGTTCCAGGCGTCCAAAGCAGTCATTCCCTCTTTATCCCCTGTTTCAACAGTAGGAGGATCTTCCCTCAAGAACCGGGCAAGACTGAGAGTTGTCAAGTAGAACAACATTTTCTGCTGCCATCTCTTAAAATCATTTTCGGCAAATTTCGCCGGTTTTTCGGCGTGAGCAGCAGGGATTGAAGGAGTAGAAACAGTAGAAGACATCTCCGAATATACAAAAATTTCGTCTTACGCTGTTATAATTCAGTATGTGATTGTATAGACGAAGATGTAAAAATTCAGACAAAGTCGAGGCTAGAGTTTGACTCTATATCTGTAAGACGAAATTGCCACGTACTCAGGTGCAATACGTTTAGTAGCAAAATGCCTCCAAGATACAACGACTTTAAAACTTCAGACCGCTGCACTACGAGTCGGAAGTTATCGGCGAACGTACTCGGATATTTGGAACTTTCGGACTCTACTAATGCAGAATTTAGAAAGCTTTTGAATTGCAAAGAACTTATGAATTTTAATGTATGAAATGAAATGTGGAGGGACCTATTTATATATGTTGAAGAGTTGTGGTGCCTTTTTGGAAAGGCACCTCTTCACCCCTTGGTTGCACCCTTTGGACTGGACCCACCAGTTGGCTGGGCGGACGCACCCGCTGGCTGACCCGCGCCCTGGTTCGACCCGCCCGGCCTGCTGGCGGGTTGGTCCAACCCGACCCAGTTCGACCCACCGGGTTGTCCGGTTCGACCAAGTTCCTGACCGGACCCGGTCCACGTCACCGCACCGCCTGACTCGAACCGCCACGAACCCGCGAGCCATCCGTCTGGACCACCTAGCCAAAACTTTAAGGCTCCTCCAGCTCCTCGCGACGACGCGTACGTGTGCCTCTAAAGCGACTCAATGCGACATGTGCGACGTGCGGGCCCGGGCTCAGATGGTGCGAAGCATCATCCTCGGATCCATTTTAGCCAAAATCCCACTAGGATCCACCATAAGGTCCACCATAGGGGAGCACACTTGATAACTACTTATCAAGTGCTTTACTAAATAAGGAGTATCCACTTACTCCAATTTTTCTATGTGGGACAAGTTCCCATATGTTTTCTTCATAAACTCTTCAACTTCCATGTTTAAGTTGCAACCTTTGACAATTAATATCTCATTCACCCGAAATTGGTTTTGAGCATATTAATACATTAAATTCATCTACTCGAAGTGTAGATTATGAATTTGCAACTTGTTTCCATTTTTAACAAATGGATTGAATTAATTAAATTGGTCAATTTTGAGTCAAAACCCAAAATTCCAAATCAATTTCCAACACTATCCAACTTCGTCGAAAATATATTAGTACATATTTATGTTTAAAGGTACTACTTGTTGTGAAAAAATATATTATATTGAAAATGTATTAGTATTTATGTTTAAATGTATTACTTGTTCTAGGTGAATGTATTATAATATATTTACCCAGAATAAACAATACCTTCAAGCATAAATCATGATGCCCAACTCAAGTTACGTCATGGACCTGGTGTACTGAAGACTTTGCCAAAACAAATTATTGTTTCATTTTGTATGAGCCTAATAATTTAAATAGCTGGAATATCTCATTTTGAGCGAGAATTATTCATCCATCATAAAAATTAAGCATACAATCAAATTTTATATAAGTTTTATCTAATCAATAGTAAATAATTCCAAACATGTATAATAATACAAAAAATTAGTTGAATATAGAATTTCATTTATTTATAACATATTAATTGAAACAATTATCCCACAAAACACAAACATCTCTCGCATTTCATTAATTTCAAGTTTGATGTCATTTCCACATAATTAGTAACTTAGTCAACTGTTCGAACACATGTTGTAGTTGTAAACAATATATTGATTGTTTTTACGAGTAGTCACAAAATATATAGTGCCATCATAGAAGCTTTCCTTCCAAATTCAACGATCCGTTACAATATCAATGGAATCCTCTCTGTACATCCATCTAGCACAAGATCCTTTGCTGCCATTATATGCGCTACAAATAACTAGGTTGATATCCAACAGTAGCCGATAATACCGGGCCGCCAATGAATCGGCCTTTTGCATCAGCCTCCATACTTGCTTACCCTATATTGCCCAGTCTGCCCTCATCCTTTGGCCTCGCAATTCAGCTCCAGCTCGCCCAATCAGGCTTCCATGTTTCCGTCGGAGACTCCAGGATAACTTTGCAATTGCTTTTTCAATTTGTTAACAAAGGGTGATAGGGAGTAGAAAACAACTCATGATATATGTAGGGAAAACAACTCATGATAAATGTATCATATAACATGAGTAAAAAGGAGTTATTTTACTACTTATTGCCTTAGATTGGATCGTCTGTACCCACAATCTCTGTCCTACCTCTGAAACTGTGTAGTTTCATATTAATAATAAATGCGTTGAATTTATCCGGCTCATATGAAGCTCCAGTCTTTTTTCTCTTCTCTTCTTATCCTCCTCATTTTCATTCTCTTTAATTTGAGACCCTCCTTAAATATGCAGAATTTGGGCTTCTCGGATCTGAATCATGTGGTGCAAGACTTTTCCAGAACTAAAAAAAAATCATCATCTTTTCATCTGCCATTCCCCTTCTTAACAATCCTTGAAAATTATGCACCATGGAAATAGCTTTGAGCTTTCCTAGGTGAAGTTATCTGTACTTATGCTTTAATGGAATATTTCGAATTTGTTTAGTAATTTGAAATTTAAGAATTTATTTCTCCAATCGAATTATAATAAATTAATTCAATGAAAAAGTTTATCTGATCTCTCCTCATCTTATGTAAAATCATAAAAACTTCTACGGTAAAAGCCAATCGAGAAACAAAGAACTCCATTGACCTTAACTAAAAGGACATATTTTTTCTCCAAAAAATATTTACAAGAATACAGTAGTAGTATATGATAGATTGCCATGAAAATCGATTTCATGGTCATTGATGTCTTCACTTGAATACCTCTCTCTTAATTATGGCAGCGAGATCATGACGACATAATGTTTATACGGGGCCTAGGCTAGGAAAATTAATCCCTAATTGAAGCGTGGGCGAAAAAAGACAGAGCATAAACTGAAGAAAAATCCAATTGAACAGGCCACATAAATGGAAAATGGGGAAAAAAGTGAAGAAAGAGAGAGCGGCTTGGCGCGGCTTTGGCTCCTGTGAGCCGGATAAAATCTAAGCTCTTATTATTACAATGTAACGACACAGTTATAGGGGTAGGACATGAGTGAGATAGAAATTGTGGGTACAGAGTATCCAATTTGCTTACTGTCTACATGTATAAAAAAAAGAGGCATACACTTAGATAAGACAGTCTTACAGATTTTCTTCGTAAGACGAAATTTACTTTTTTATCATAAAAAACGTGTTCTTTGGACCGTTAACTTTTATATCAAAGCAACATTTTTTATAAATTAATTTTGTTTCAAAATAATTCTTTTTAATTATAAAAGTAACTTCTGACTTAAAGAAATGCTACCATATCACAAGAAATAAATAAATAAATAAATCACAACCCCTTTTCCGGTTTGTCGGTTCAAGGTTAACCATTATTTTATATTCACCGAGAAAAACGGTTTTAACTGTAAAATCAGGTCCGATCTTAACAACATACTTTGACATGCATCGACTGCTAAACACGAGCGACACGGGTAGAGGGAGGCTTCGGCCCCTCTTAGGCTTCAGCCCAGCCCTCCCCCCTATAATGTCCCACTGGCAGTAGTCCTAATTCATATAAGCCCACCTTAAAATAAAATTAAGCCACCTCATTAAAAATAAGTCCGATTATATTTAGAAATTACAACATATGGTCCGATTTTCAATTACAACGTCGATTATATTTTTTTACATCTAATTGTGTCGTCCACACCACCGTTAAATGCACCTGAATAAGACCTTCATTTACCCTCGACCAATTTCATAATCCTTGATTTCACCGTCGTTAACCGGTGAGCGAAGTTATTGTGTCACTTTTCACTCCCAATGAACATCAGTGAAAATGACGGATTGTAAAATTGATCTAGGGTAAATGAATGTCTTATCAAGGCGCATTTAACAATGGTGATAGCGACATTATCAGATGTAAAAAAATATAGTCGATGTTGTAATTGAAAAAAAAAAAATATAGTTGACTAACATTAATAAGTTTTAAAAGTCATATTGTAATTGAAAATTAGACTAAACGCCGTAATTTTTCTTGTAATTAACCCTTAAAAATAAGCCCACGTCACTTTGATTCATCTTATTTTTACCTACATGTTTCTACTGTAATAACTGAACGAATATTTTAGCAAGGAAGCATGTAAGACAAAATGAGAGCAAATGAGCGATGAATTTCTTGTAGATTGGTTAAAGTTATATATTGAACGCGATTTTATTAACAAATAGATATAGATTCAATTATAAACGGGTTCTATATATAGTTAAAACCTCGTCGAATGTAATTTATTTGGACTATGTATTGATAAGTGTTTGTGAGACCTGACCGGAGATCAAATCGGACAAGTCATCAATTCAAGGCCCAATCGATTTGACAGATTCAACCACCGATTTTGGGAAAATTGCCAACTTTTGAATTTTTCAGAGTAGTTTATGTAAAATCCAATACATTGCATAATTGATAGTGGAGTTTAAGTAACATCTAAAAATAATTAAATTAAATAAAAATAAAAGTTTTTCTAACAAGTAAAAAGAAACTAAAAATCTTACCAGTTGAAGAAAGTTGAAGAATGATTGCACAAGGAATTAAACGAAAATATTCATCAAACTTTAGATGAATTTTAATTACAACATGAATTTTATAATGTAATAAAAAAATTCATCAATTTTTAATTTTTTTCAATTATCATATGGATCGTATTATTTTACTTATAATTGTATCGTCACCATCACCATTAGATTTATCTTAACGAGACCGTTCTATATCCATCATATATTTTACTACTTGTCATCGCAACCATCGTGCACTGATAGTAAAAGTTGTGGAACCGAAGCTTCAACTATTGATTTATTACCATTGTAACAATATAGGGAAAAAATTATTTTTAGTCCTGTATATCAGGCCATGTCTAGTAAAAATCTTGTATATTAGAAAATTTCAATTTTAGTCCCATATGTTTTCAAAAGTTGTCCAATTTAAGGACACTGATCATCACCAACAGTCCATTTGGCCGCAACTAATAAATTTGAGAAAAATGAAGAAAGAAAGAAAACTAAAATAAAAAATAACATGAAATGCACCTCATACGGGAATTAGGGTTTAACTTCCTTTTTTTTTGGGTCAACTATTAAAGTAATTTAATGATTTGACATGTTATCTGAAAAAAATATTTGACACATAAGCATTAGCACTCGAAAGCTCTAAATTTATTAGTCTAATTCCGGCTAAATTGGTTTTCGGTGATTATCAGTTTCCTTAAATTGAACAACTTTTGGAACATACAGACTAAAATTGAAATTTTCTAACATACAAGATTTTTACTAGACAAGGCCTAATATACAGGACTAAAAATGAAATTTTCTCTAACAATATATGACAAATTAGGTGGTGAATATAGGACGAGCTCATTTAAGTAGATATATTAATGATGGTGGTGAGGTGACTTTATTAGATGTCGAAAATACCGATGTTGTAATATAGAATTTTTCTGTTACCTTTTAAAATTCATGTTGTAATTGAAAATCCACACAAAATTGATGAATTTTTTTACAATTAACCTTAACTAAAAAGTGGTTTGGAGTTTGAACTTTAGCGGATAAGAAAATAAACTGCTTTAATTAATTGTTGAACTCGAAAGAATGAAGTCTGGGGGTGTGTTTACTTACTACTTAGCCCAATCTTCAATGGATTGGGCCAACCTAATCGTATTTATTTTGGGGTTTTCGGCAATATATTTACACACATCACATCAATTTTTGTTTTTCATCACTTTTTACACTAAAAATCACTCTCCAACCAATAAAATCAAACACCTATTTATTTAACCCAATCTTCTCTTTTCACTTTATTTCCCCCAATCTACAATACTTCAACCTACTTCCACCTTAAGGAAACACAGCCTGAAATTCTGAAATCTGGCTAACCCTAATATTAGCTGTCTTTCTAACGACGATAAGTTAAAATTATTATATAGAAAAAAGACCCAGTTCGAGGGAGCCAGCGGTCTACCTGGTTTATCGATTTTCAACAGTTTTCAACGAATTTTTCCGAATTTTTATTATTTTCGGCTATTTAGTCCTACTGGACCTTACTAGGGACGATCTACAGTTAGACCGGTTGAACTGATTCTATAAACATGGACAATGTTTGATTGGGGCTGGGGTTGGATTGGGGGAAGTAGTTGGAGTTGGTGGCTGAGGATGTTAGAGAGTGATGTTTGGTTGGGTGACTGGGGTTGTGGTTGGAGTGTGAAATTTAATTATTAATTGTAAAATGTGATGTGATACATGGAAGAGGTAGTTATTAATGATTGAGAGAATGATTACAATAGTGTTGGGATTTGTGATTGATGTCCCTCCACCAAACCCTAATATCCCAACTTGATCAAACCAACCAAAAAGAAACATGAAATTGGATTGGCCCAAAACATGCCCGTGGTATCGATATGTATAAATTTTATAATACAAATACAAATATTTAATTATAGTGAAAATACTCTCGCAGGTCCTGTCAGTGGGTTGTAACCTATTTTTTTAATTATATTCTTGATCCGTCCCTGAACGAGGCCCAACCCACGTGGTTACCCTTGGTCAAAATCACACAGATCAACAGCCCATGGCAATCATTGCAATTACCTAAACTCGGAAACAGCGCATCAAATTCAAATCGTAGAAACCTGTAAATTGAACTACTATCGTGATTATTGTTCATTAATAACCCTACACAGACATGCATATGCCTAATTCTGATTGTTGATAGCAGCAAGCAGCGAACCTTAAATTCAGCAATGAAAGGCGTCTTTTCGGCGCCCGGTGATTACATCTATTTCAAGTCTCAGGTCCCTCTTCACAAGATCCCGGTAAGTTCTCCGCCCCCTCTTTAGCTTCGATTTTTAAGTCGGTGTCCTTTATTGTATATATATTTTTTAATTTTTACTTTGGCCTTAGTTGATGGATTGATTGGTTGACTATTGATCTCGCCTGTGTCATTTATTTATATTTATGTGTCTCTTATCATCAATTGGACTCAAGATCTCACGTTCAAAGGTTTTGACTTTTGTTTTTCCCGGCAATTGATTTTATTGAGTATGCGCCTATGTTAATCTCGAGTTCATGTTTATCTGTTTGCAATTGGGTTCTTAAACAATTGGGATGATTTAAAGCCCTGGCATTGCACACGGGAAATGGCATTTTCTTGCAAAGACTGATATTAGAGGATGGCTTGAAGTATTAAATGCCTCTACGTGTCCAGGGATACTTCATGTTAGTAGCTTATTTTTGAGTTGAATGGAGGATTTATTAGAATTGCTGTCAGTAGGAAGTTCAAAACCTTGTAGTAATCACTGTCTAGGAGCTTCAACTATGAGAGAACAATGTCGAATTTCTGATTTATTTTTGCAGTAATTTTTTAAAATCTAAATGCTATATATTTCTCTCACATTTGTTGTAGATTGGATCGAAGCAGTGGCGATATTATGATTTTGGCCCAAAAGTTGTTCCCCCTCTAATATGTCTTCCAGGTACAGCTGGAACTGCAGATGTATACTACAAACAAATCATGTCGCTCTCTATGAAGGTAGATAGGTTAATGCTTTGCAGATCATGAATGTCTACCTTTCAGCCCAGTGTTTACCATTGTGTTTTCACTATGCCATGTTTGGGTGTTGGATTAAGCTGGATATAAAAAAATAAATTTTAAATTCTGAGATGTGCAAAAGATGAAGTTGGGACTTGGCAAATTAGCAAAACATGGTTTACTACTGGTATCTATGAAAGACGTTGACTTTGAAGAGGCATTCAACATTTTTAATCGTAGATCTACAGAACAAATTGAACACTGAACACCTGCTTTCTGTTTCTTACTGCAGTATGCCCTCGTCCGAGGCTGAGATGTCTGTCATGTATACCTTATCCAACTAGATAAATTTTTATTTGATAAAGCTCTCTATTCAATAGTTGAGGCCCTTGAGGAATACTTCTTACTAATAATATTGGTTGGCGGCACAATATTGAACTGTAAACTGAGCCCTATTACTTTATACACAACACAACTATGTCAGTTTATTAGTAATGGCTTATCACAATATAGAATACTAAGCTTCAATATCCACTATGCGACTTACATTATTGGATTGGACGTAAATTACTTTCTGGAATTTGATGTATAGAAAAGGTATGTTGATGCAAGTTTTGCTTGCTCTGTGTGCACTATCATCGTTAGCGTTGTTTGTCAAATGCTTAAACCATGTGCTCTCTTTTAAGCATTAGAAGACTTGTTTTGTTGACACTAACGTCTTTGAAGTCTTGATGGAATTGAAATATCACATCCTACTCTCTTTCTATTCAGTATACGGAGTTAGGCATTATCATCTGCACTAAACTGAAATGATTTTTCTCTCTTGAACTCTGACTTTCTCTGGACTTATAACATCAGTTCTTTTCTCTTTCAAAATCCGCTATGCATTCTGAAAAAAAAAATCATCTTTGTTAGAAAGGTCATTACATGGTGCCAGCAGTCCTGTTTGATTTCTTCTATTTAAATCCTTTTCTTGCACTTACAAATAGGCTAGATATTGTGACTGATCAGGCCATTTAAAACTTTATTAATATTTTCAGGGCTATCGTGTTATTTCAGTGGATATTCCACGTGTATGGAATCACCAAGAATGGATCCAGGCATTTGAGAAGTTTTTGGACGCTATTGATGTTCATCATGTAAGATTCCTTTTGACTACTGCACATAATGCTGCTATCTTTTGTAACTGTTTGATGGCTAAAGACTTATCAACTAGCATTGTAGCACGTCTTATATTCTTGTTTAATATCGTGGTGCTTATTAAAGAGCCCTGTCTTTCATCATCAACCTTCCATACTTTTTCTTGCTTTTGTATTTCCTACCCACTAGGATTTGGCTTGTACTTGTGTAGTTTCTTCATATTAGAAAGACAAGACTGCTTTGTCAGTATTGTCATTGTTCTGGATTCCACTCTCAGTGTCCTCATAATAATATACTGTATATATTATGCATAGAAACTGTATGCTGGGAAGGGGTGTGCACGGTACAGTGTTGATAGGATATTTGAAAATATCTAGATCCATACCAAACTTCGGTTATTTAAAAATGAGTATCCATTACCGATCCAAAAAATCAGGACGGTACGGTACGGTTATATTTCTTTTTGGGGACAGTTCGGTTCAAAATTTCGGATCTAACGGAACGGTTCAGTTCAGTTTGGATAACTGGAGATTTATTTGTCTTTTGAATAACAAATATAATTTGAACTAAATATATTGACGTCTAACTAATATAAGTAATTTTATTGCATCAAATTTGAATTAACTTACTAACTTGTGTTTTTAAGTATAGGGTTCTTTAATTATTTATGTTAAATATAAATAGCTACAAAATTATGAATAATTTAATTTTTAATACTTATTTAAATTAATCTTGTAATAATATATATTTTTAAATTTATAATTTGTTATTTTATTCGGTTATTCGGTTCGATACAATTCGGTATGGTGTGATATGGTTAAGTACGGTTTTCGGTTCGGTAAATTGGGAAATATCCAAATCTGTACCAAAGAAATAATCGATTCAGTTCGGTTCAAGAAAAATCAAATGGTCAACGGATTTTTTGGTTAGGAACTTATTCGGTCCGGATTACAGTTCGGGTTCGGTAGTCTCCAAGCTTCATGCACAACCCTAGCTGGGACATTGTCGATTAAAAATACTTGATTGGTTTGGTTCTCCATAGTCTAGCAACCAATAACTTTATCATATTATCATGATCAACATCCTTTAGTTTGTAGTTTGAGAAAAATGTGGTAAATAATTGTGCGCATGGCTTCAATTCCAATAGTATTTCCTCCATCAATATATTGATTTCTATTTACCTAATAAAGCATACACACAGTGCTTCCTTCTACATCTCAACCTTCTATCAGAAACATTATAAGTTGCCCCTCAAAAGTTCTTCACATATCCTTTAAACTTATAAGGCTGTTCTTCTTTCATCCCTACTATAGTGCATTTTGAAATTCTTTCATTTAATTGGATTGAGTTTTGCTGATATATTATCTTGTTTAACAGTAGTGAGTTACGCTTGGCCAGCCAAATTTTCGGCACTTAGCATTTTGTCCAATAATAATTTATAAGTCAAAGCACTTTCTAACTCTGAACTTACAATTCATTACGTTCACCTTCTCGACTGCCCCAAATTTAACATGTGTTTAGAATACCAGACAAATGTCCTCTGTAAATGGCAGCCCTAGATGGTAAAGTATACTCGATCATAACTCTTTGGTCGTAAAGTGCTAAGATCCAAAGTATATGGCAAAGTGCTAAACATCGAGATGTTTTTGTTGTAAATGGTTTATCCACTACCGCTAATATCAAACTTAAAACTTCAGGATATGAGGGCCATGCACACTAGCAATTTCATGCATTTAACTGCTTTTCAAATAAAAAAGAAGTAAAAAATGGCCGGAGTTACGACTTTGAGATGCTGTCTCAATAATGCAGTATGAAGGAGTATTAAAGTTTAATATTTTATTTATAAAGCGTGAAATTAGGACGCTGCCTTCTCATATAGTCCTTTAGGTGCATGGCACATGCTAAAAAATGTGCTTTTCCAAGTAAAGTGCTGGTTTGTAGTCATACCTGATGATATTTCACCTGGTAGTACTATGTATTCAGCAAAATCTAGTTGATCTGCCAAATATATTGGCACTGCAATTTCGTCTGCTGTCCTTTAGACAGCTGATACCGAAAGATTCCAAATTTTAACATTCAAAAATACATTTATGCAATGATATTTCTCATAAATTCAAGTGTTATGTGTCCACAATTTTGCAGATACATCTTTATGGTACATCTCTTGGGGGCTTTCTAGCTCAACTTTTTGCTCAACATCGTCCAAGACGAGTTAAATCTTTGGTTCTCTCGAACACATTTCTAGAGACAAGTAGTTTCTCTGCTGCCATGCCATGGGCTCCTGTGTATGTTCTAAACTTTTCCTTTTCTGGTTCTCTGATTGAAGCTGGATCTATTGTGAAAGTTATGTATACAGATGTTATATATTGATGAATCATTTAGAATCTTTCATTACCTGAATGTGTCCTTCCATCTTTTGAAATCGAAATGTGGTAACTTCACCATTTACTACTCTTTTTTAACTTTTAAAATCCTGTACATCTTGTGATAGAAATAGATCTGGTAGCCTATAATTATCAGAAACTACCACAACTTGAAACACCAATATGTTGGGTACCCGATAAGGTACACGTAACTAGGTGAGTCATCTCTTTCCCGTGTGCCCCCTCCCTGTTCTCCTCCACACTTTAAAGCATTGTATCTTTCATAAATATAATTATAATCACAATTGACAAGTCAGTCAATCTTCTAGTTGTACTTAAAAGTTAAAATGAATATACAAGCAATTGTTAATGGCCACCTGTGTAATTAGCAACAAAGTTTACCTGTCCTGTACCTCCAAAAGAAATCATGATATTCTGTAAACATCGTCTACCATACACAGAATTCTAAACTTCTGCTAGTATTCATCTTTACCTACAGTGCAATTTGCTTCAGTGAGAACTTGATGGTCTCATCGCCATTGGCATTGTATATTAAGGAAATTGACCAACTAATTGAGAGCAATGACCTTTCTGCGAAGACAATGAATGAAGTTGTACAAGTTCTCAAAACTAGTAATAACCTGTAAACAAGCCAAGACTTGCTTATGAAAATTAGGTGCAACAATTCAGATTGGTTTTTTTTTTTTTTTTTTTTTTTTTTTTTTTTTTGGGTCACGTTTCTTCACTATGAACACTAATCTGATAATAATGAATGTAATTTACACGGGACTACAGGAGTTTTGTGAGTTATTTAGCCATATAGGGTATGTTCAACCTAAAAGTTATATCATACAATCAACAATTTTAACTGGATTTCTAATTTTAAATTATCATGATAACAACCTATTCAGTGAACTTGAAAGTACTACAGAACACACCAAGAACAACGTAATATTTACACAATATTATCTAAAAATAACAAAGAATCCAAATTACAAACAATTCTAGCTTTAACAATTTTGTCAATTAACAAATGGTTTATGACTTACATGGGCCATTTCCGGAGACATGAAAACAAAATGTTTAGTTATTGAGTTACTCAGGTTCCAAGTTCTGACGCTAATGCACAAGTTTCAAGCAGATATATTTATAGCATTTTAGGTTTGGGTTGTCTTTTTGTGTCTGGTCAGGAATTCCATCTCTGTCCACAGGGTCTGCTGTGCTGATAATGAGCTCAATCTTTGACAGTGTAGGTTGGTCACCCTCTTTTCTACTTAAGCGTTATATCCTAACTGGAATTCATGGCGGTCCTCATGAACCTTTCATTGCAGATTCCGTGGACTTTGTTGTTGCTCAGGTAAAAGTTCTCTATACAGACTTTTTTTTGGTTTCTAATACTACAATTGGCTTTATTTGAAAGGAGTTTTATGTATTCTGGGATCCCATCAATTACAAGATATGTCAGTCTCGTATGTTGCATGTATGTGTGGCTGGGGGTAATTCATAGTATCTGTAATGCTTTGTCATAGAAGGTAAAGTCCTTGTGGAACCTATTCTTGGATGGAACGTAGTGAAGGCTGCTAGACTTCTTTTTTAAACAGTAGCGATCATTTTGAATTACTTAAATACAACTCTCTCCACTCCCAGGATCTCTCTCTCCCCTTCTAAATTATTTCTAATCAAACTAAACTTTATGGTTATCTGCATCTGATTGTGGCACGGGGTATCCTTCGTACAAAGAAGCTGAAAATGATCTAACTCATTTGTAGTCTCACCATGCCTGATCTTATTTGCATCAACTTGTGTGCTTTATAAAAGAATTGTTCTGTTTCTTTGTAAATTATGATTTATGTTGCTGAAGTAATGAGTATTGAAGTAAAATTAATGGCTATATTGTGATAAGATTTGAACTATGCACAATATATCTGTTATTTCCTCCGTCCCAATATAAGAGTCCTATTTCAATAAATTTTTTCTTGTCCCAAAACGAGAGTCCTGTTTCAAAAATCATTGCCTCGTTTTATTAGTCCAAGTAAAAAATTAAAATTTTTAACTTTACGAGTTAGTCACATATCACTGGATAAGTCAAATAGAAATAAGTCGTGCAAGTTTGAATTGATGGTCTTTAAAGAGTTTATACCTTTATCACACTGATCAAAAATAAAAAGTTGTACATTTTCAAATAGGAGACTCTCATTGTGTGATGGAGGGAGTATAATAAGAAATTGGATATGGCCACTAGATTGAGATAATATTGTCAATCTTGTGCTCTAAAACTTAAAATATGTGAGAGAGAGTTTACCAAATTGGTTTGGTAAAAGATAAATAAAAAATTGAATCGAAACAACTGGATTCTTAAGCAACATAAGTTTCTTCTGATTATATGTCAGCTTGATTTCAGATATCAATTATATCTAGTGTAGTTGATACGATTTTGGCCACTGAAAAATAATTAATCACATTGAGATAGTACGGTGTTGCTGATTTCAATATAACTACTTGATTTATATGTCAGAACATGATCTGATTTTACATGACCACCTTCTGAATAAGCAATTATTTATAGGATAGACATTGCAGTCATAAAAATACCAAATACTCCCTCCGTCCCGGCCTAATTGGCCAACCTTGGCCGGGCACGGAGACTAAGGAAAAACAGATTTTGTGGAATCTTTGACTTTTTCAAAGGTGGAGATTAAGAGTGGAGATTTTGAGGGTGGAGATTGTGAGAGAATTTGCCATTTATGGGCTAGGACAATTAGGTTGGGACAAACAAATATGGCAAGTTGGCCAATTAGGCCGGGACGGAGGGAGTAATCAGCTACATTACTGTTGGGGTTGATCTATTCATCGCATGCTCAGAATAGTGAACAGACGACAGACAGTTAGATTATGCACGTTGTTCTTTGAAGATATAATTATCAAAATCGACCATTACCATACTGATTGATGCCCCTAGATACAATTGATTTTTCAAAGGAAAGTTTGTAAGAATGTGAAAAGACCTGCTTCTGAGATGGTCTGATCTATAACGCGTGATTAGTCATTAGACAATATTTATCTATGTTTGCGCTTTTAATATAGCCTTGTGCACGGATTGTTTTGCTACTTCAATGAATTAATGGCATATCATGGAAGTTCCATTTAATTATCACGAAATGCATATAAGGAGAGCACTACTCTGAAGCTGTGAATGCTCACTGTCCTGCAGGTTGAGACACTTTCAAAAGATGACTTAGCCTCCAGATTAAGTTTAACTGTTAATGTAGCATCAGTTGGACCTCTCCTGCTTCCGGACTCGTCTATCACTTTAATGGATGTAAGTGTATCCTTGTCCTTGATATGAATTTTGAAAGTACTTGGTACTTTTTGTACACTTCGTTTCCAAGTTTCAGAACCATTGACACATCAATGAAGACATGTCGCTCACATATAAATGTCAATATAAATATTTCATGATATTACGCTTATAAAAGGATTTTGTTCTTTTCTGTATATATTATGGCCCTTTTCCTGCTTATTTTCTTCGATACTATCCAAGATGGAACACCATTTCTCCCCTTACTAAGATTCTCTGGAAAGGGAAGATTGGGTGCTCCGTTATTGAAAGGATCATTGTTGTTTCTCAACCAATAGATTAAGCTACACGTTCGATCCCCTTAAGGATCATGAGAAATAATTGGGAAAAAAGGGTTAGCATCTACTCGTTAAATTCTCCGGAAGGACGCTTGAGATAGTATTGAACTGAATCTTTATAAAATTTACATTCTTGCTGATATGTGTTTTCTTGGTGAAATATTGCTTGCTTGAAGACAAATGATTTCTGTGCAATCCCCCAACAACTTAAAGATCAAGTAACTGAGAGATACCCTGGTGCAAGACAAGCTTATCTCAAGTCTGGCGGTGATTTTCCTTTTCTTTCCCGACCAGATGAAGTAAATCTTCATCTTCAGGTAAACATATGGTGGTGTTTGAATTTTTCATTAACAAACTTCTGTTAATAAACTGTTTCATAGACGACCATCAATGGTGGTAGCATCTGTTGCATCCATGGAAACTTGTTCACATCTCTCTTGCCTCTCATGTAACAGCTACACCTAAGACGAGTTGGTGTTGAAGCCCGGCCAGACATGGTCCCAGGCCTCCCAAAGGACGACCCTGGTGGGAGTTCGAGTGACCAAAATGATAAACGAGGAAATAGTGATGATGCACCAGAAGACGATAAGAAGGAAGACCACGGTGGGTCCACCAACACAAGCGAACTGCCTCTGGTTCCAGGAGGTCCAGATTCTGGTAATTTTGAGAACCTGCTCCTCAGCAATGCTTATCTATCTAATGTAAGTGGCGAACCTCTTATGCTGCGAGCTGTTTTGGAGGCTTCAGAAGCCATTTTGAACTTGATACGCGAGTATGCCATTCTTAGTTTGATTCAGGTATATCTGTGCACCTTGTACATTAGTTTGGAAGTATAGTTGGGAATTCGAATACATGTATTTTTGTACATCGCTGTTTGTAAAGTTTCCTATTTAGGAATGTTTTCTTTGGGAAGAATTTCGTGTGCAAAGCCTATATCTTCTTGTGTTGTATAACTACACAAATTGCTTAGAATTTCAAAAGAAATTGAAACAATAAAGAGAAGTGGTTGCTGGTATCTGTCAAAAGATGTGTTGATAGGGAAAGGCAACAATTTTGAATGGAAAGATGGCCGTAGAATGAGGGCAATAGCAGTATTCCATTAAAATTTAAAGTGAAGATAAATGTGCTTTTTGTGAGGGAGATCTATTTTTTTTTTTCCCCAGCAATAATGGTTGAATTAAAATTGCTTTGAATGATGGAAAAGGGTGATGTGAGTGAAACCTTTTTACACTTGCAAATTGCAATATGCAA
Organism: Ajuga chamaepitys; assembly: GCA_958295605.1. Classification (NCBI taxonomy): domain Eukaryota; kingdom Viridiplantae; phylum Streptophyta; class Magnoliopsida; order Lamiales; family Lamiaceae; genus Ajuga; species Ajuga chamaepitys. The sequence continues at coordinate 17,795,929 of OY282502.1, forward strand.
AGTATAAAGACTGTTGTCATCATGACGACTTGGACAGAGTGAGCTGTATCTATTTATGCCGCATGTATCATACTTGGAATTATTTTTAGAAAACATATTATTTTCAAGTTAAAGGTGTTACTTTCTCCGTCACAGAAAATATTATCTTTCGGTTACAATTTTTATTCTTGATCAGCAACTTCTAAAATTCGCTTATGTCACTTCTTTTATTCAATTGTTTGTGATTTATTTACCGATAAATATCTTACCGCATCGTGTGTGTATAAGGACTTGAAATGAAGGTATTTTAATTGAAGTTTTCTTTTTCAATCAATATAACTTGGCATGAAATTCAGTTGGGTGGATTTTCGTTGAGACATAGTTCAAAATGAAGTTGATGGTTTTCAAGCTAATTTGTTCAAACTACAAAAGAGTGTTTGCTACAATAAATTTGAAAATTCATCGCGAGATCTGTTTATGCAAACATACTCGAATGATTTGCAGTTGTATGTCTAGAGGGCATACACAAAGACTTCAACCTTAATTATTGTTCAATCCAAATCTCATTAACTTATGAACTAGCTTTCTTCAATCACGGCTAACTTTTTACTTTGAATTTGATTGGCTCCAAAGAGGAACATGTTTGATTAACAATAAAGCTATCTTTAGAAGGGTAAAACATATACCATATACTTTTCGGTATGTCTAATTGCTCGGAGATTTGTTCAGGATCAAGGATGATATTTTAGATCTTGTGTTTCAATCTATCACATCATTTTGATTCAACCTTTAAAATTTATACTTTCCAAGTCTCATAAAAAAAATCATGTTTTTAAACTTGACTCAAAATAAGAATTCTGCTTCAAATGTCATTGTCTCGTCTTTTGAGTCCAAGTAAAAACTTAGATTTTTTATTTTACGAATTACTTATATATAATTAAATATGTCAATTTATAAAATAATATAAGTCGCGTGAGTCATAACATATGATTTTTGGAGTGTTATTCATTCATCAATTTGGCTAAAAATTAAAAAGTTGTACATTGTTCAAATATTACTGTTTTTTATAAGATGGATGAAGTAATTCTTATCGGCATCTCAAACGATATAATTTTATGTGTGGGACAATGTTGGAACACTGTAGGTGAGACAGATGATTGGAAGTGGACACATGTTCGAATCTTGTATCACACTTCTACAATGACCCCTTCCTTGTTCCACTCTAGTATCAAACCTTACAACATAATTGACGTTTTAGGATATTTTTCCATTTTACAATTAATTGGCGTTTTACATATTTTTCACTAATTTTTATTTTATCTTTTGTATCGGACATAACCTTCATCTTTTTTACTGCAATGAAGAAATTGAGAAGTCGTGTGTGTATATATATTACAATGATAAACAACTACATTTTAATTTACAATATAACAGATCGACCAGTACTATTACACAAAATACTGTTATTCTGCATTTAAATTTATTTCTTTGATTTTAATAAAATAGCAAACACGTGCAATACACATGCTTATTGTTAGTATAATAAAGGTTTAATATGATATTCACTAGATCTTGGTTAGTGATATGATCATATCGTTATTAAATTGTAAATGAATAAAATTATATTATTACTTTACATGTTTTGATTTTTAAATTTGATAAGTTAGTCAATGTTTCGTGATTGATGATATACATATATATAACATATATTTGTAGTTAGTTCTTATATATAAATACTTAATAAAAAATTTATTATTACATAAATCTTATTAAGTTGTTAAAATATTTTAAACGTATATATTTAAACGAATATAATATAAAATAATTATATAACAATAATAATAATAATAATGATGAGAAAGTGAAAGAAAGAAATGTTTAAAAAAAGGCGGTGACTATTCACAACCCACAAATTTCTCAACGTAGTCAACTTCTCAATGCAGTCCACTTTTATTTATAATTCAACCCACTAAATATCAATTATATCCTTTTTTTAAATTAAAAATTTACAAATAAACATTAAAAGAATAAAAAACAAAAAAACAAAAAATAGAGAAAACAAAGCGGGCAACAAAAACAAAGTCGCGATTTTGGACAAATTTTTCGAAATTAGCATAGAACAGTATCAATGAAGATGAAATTTTAGTTGCTGCAATCATCAAGGGCCATCGGTTGATCAAATAATAAGTTAATCAATGCATGTTTTATTAACAACTTCTTCCACATTATTCCATAGTATGATTAACCCTTTATTCGTACCTATTACCATTGTCGTTGATGATTTGCAACCAAACGAGTCCTAAATAGTTTTAGTTTCAAAATTGTAGCCCTAAAATTGAATAAATGTGAGAAACTAAACATGGTAAAAGAAAAAAAAAAAAAGATAGAAGATTAATGAAGGTATTTGGAGAATTAGCAAATTGAAACTGAGTTGATTACACTAACACTCATTAGTTGAAAATATTTGTGTGAATATATGAATAGATATATGATGGCTTACATGTCGGTATACAATTTAATTTTTTTTCATATTTGGGAGTTTATGGTTATGTCATTCACTAATGAACCTTGAAGAAATTAGGGTATATATATGTATTACATTGTAGTCTTTTAGTAATAATTTTTAACCTTTTAAGTTGGTGAATTACGTTGAGAAATTTTATGGGTTGCAAATAGTCGCCGCCTTAAAAAAACTAACGAAAAGAATGAGGAATGATGTGGTGGGCCCAGTGGGGGGGCATAGGGGGGAGCACCTAGATTTGGTGGGAAATGGACTACGGCATAGGGGTGATGAATGAGAAAATGTGATATTTGAGAGACTAATTTATCCTTTATAGTTTTTATTTATTTAGTTAATGAATTAGGGGTCCACATTAAAAGATTTTTAATTTGATGACTATAAATTAATTTGTATGAATCAGATGAATGAAGATGTTGATTAATTAAGGTGGTGGAAGTGGAAGTTAATAAAAGTGTGGTGAGTTGAAAACCTTGACTTTGTAAGTTAATCATGTCGTGAATGGTGGGAAGATTTAGAAACATGCATCATCACTATACTATAATTAATGTCTTTTTTCTACTCGAAATTTAATTCATTAATATCTGAATTACAATACTACCTACCTATTTTCTATTTCTTCCATTCCAGTTTGGTAAACCACCAACTTTAGACTTATGAAATGCCCTTTTTGGTAACACTTTATTTTATTTTCTATTTTCTTCTTTGGACTTATTTATTGTTGGTGAATGTTGGTTGCATCCATATCTGATGGATCCCAATATGGTTGGGATATATATTTGACGAGATATTTAATATCTTATTAGATATATTCCCGATAGGGATGGAGATCTTATCCATAATAGGAGATAGATCTCTCCCATACTGGTATATATATGAATATACCGGTATTCGTATACTACGGAAAATTAATCCACAGAATACATATTTCTCCCTTTTCTCTCTAATTCTCTATCTTGGAGAATCACCGGAGTCCTCAAGAGTCTAGGGTGTGAAGTAGACGGTGAATGCTCTAGTAGTATTCGTCCAGACGGGCTAGTAGACAAATCAGAGTACGATCCTTCAGTTTGGGAATCAACCGAATACATTCCGCTGCAACTCAACTGAGGTATACCGATTCCCATATACGTGTTTACGTGTTTTACGTGCTTTAATCTCTAACAGTGGTATCAGAGCGAGTAATGATTCGTACTCGCCTGTGTTAATTATTAATTTCCGATTCGTTATTCCATTAGAAACAGTTTTTTAATGAATTAATCTAAAACTGTTGAGAATGAATGGAAAAGAACAAAACTTTTTTTTTTTCTTTTTTCCAATTGAAATTAGTACCAAACGCAACCTTCTTTATTTCTTTTCATCCATGAAGAGGATGGATTTTTTTTTGAATTCAGTGAACCCTGCAAATTAAGGTGGGTGTGGAGTCCCACGGCGCGACCCAGACGACGACGGTGCGACCGCGACGACGGGGTTGCGCGACCGCGATTGACGCAGCGCTGCTGTCGCTGCTGCGTCCCTGCCCTGCAGCGGCGCTGCGTCTTGCTCCGGCGGCTGCGCGCGGCGCCGGTGCTCCGCTGCGCCTCTGCTTCTCCTCCGCGCCGGAGGCGAGAGCTTGCGATGGCGGCTGCGCGACTGCGCCGCTTCGCCTGCTGCTGCCCGCGCTGCGTCGCTGCCATGCTTTGCTGCTCCTGCTGCCGCGGCGGCGGCGGCGGGCGACGGCAGGAGGAGGCGATGGCGCGGGTAGGACTAGGTTTTTTTCCTATGTTTTTTGGGCTGAACTATTTTGTTTGGGCCTGGTCATTAATTTGTTTTTCCAGAAAATGGGCTGCTATGTAATCTAGCTGGGCCAGAATTCGGGCCTGTTTTATGAATTGGGCCTTGTTAATAATGCAGCAGCAGGGTTGCTCCTAAATTCATTCTCCGGGCCTGTATTTTTAAAGAAATCTGCCATAATCTATACAAAAAAAAAAAAAAAAAAAAAAAAAAAAAATTGGGGCAAATTTTTTTTAAATTGGGTCAGGAAAAGGGGCTGTAACATATATATATAAAAATATATTGTTGCGCTAACATGCATTATGTGTTTTAATTGTTTGCGTATTCTTTTATTACGTAATAAAATGATTGATGTATGTGTGAGATGGCTAATGACAATGGTGGTTATACGATATTACGATGTAATTTTTTTTAGAATCATGTAGTAGGAACGAAAATTGTAATTATTTATTTATTTATTTTTCGTTTCTCACTAGGGCACATGTATTAGAGGGGCCAATTTTTAGGCCATGTAATTTTTGTTGTTTCGTATTTACCACCATAGGTCATTAACATCTCACTTTATTATTATTATTTTTTTTGTGAATGTTATTGAGATGGACAATTTTTTATTCGCGATCATTTAATTTTTTATTATCGTCTTCAATTGAGTGGGAGATGATTATGAGCCTATACGGCGAATTTTTGATCCCATTCACTTGTGAGAAATAATAAAATTTTATTTGAACTTGAATAAAAATATTAAATAGACAACCTTCTAACATAGTTTGCGCAAATATTAATAGAGATGGAAGCCCAAATAGCTTTTTCTGATCTTTACGGTTCTGGCAAACTAGATGGCCAGAACTATGCCATGTGGCACCGTAAGATCAAATTTCTGCTACATAATATGAAGGTCCTTGACCATCTCACCGAGACTATGGCCGCGCCGGTTGAGCCAGAGAACGGTCAAAATGCCCAATATCGTCGCGATTTAGATGCGTACAATAAGTGGGCGAATCAAGATCGGTCTGCGCGCTATACTATGCTTAGCTGCATGTAGGATCATCTGATTCGTGAGTTCGAGACATTTGCTACAGCTAAAGAGCTGTGGGACGGCTTAAAGGTCACGTACGGCACTACCTCGACAACGAGACTAAGGGCTTTAACCCTTAAATTCAATCAGTACGTACTTGACCCTAATCACACCATGGGCCAACATCTTGATGTCATGAAAGACATGATTCGAGAGCTTCAAAATGCTGGAAATGAACTCACCAACGAACAACAAGTTTTGGCAGTCCTAAGGTCGCTACGTAAGCAGACTTGGGGACAAGTTAAACTTGTGCTTACACACAACGAGCAAATCCAGACCTTTGACAGCGTCGCCAGTCATCTTAGACTCGAGGCTGATCGTTGAGAGGCGGAAAGAGCACAAGCGGCTGCTTTCGTCGCACATGCTGAGCAACGCAAGCCTAACACAGGCAACCGTTGGAAAAAGCAAAAGAATGCAGGACAAAGCAACGCCAAAAACCAAAACTTGGGCCCGCAAGGTGAAAAGGCTAAAAAGCGTCACCGTGGCAAAAGGGGCGGAAAGAAGAAAAACACCTGCTATAACTGTGGAAAGACGGGTCACTTTGCTCGTAGTTGTACTGAGCCAAAGAAGGTAAGACCCGCTCCTAGCTCTACTGATTCATTTGTCTGTTCACATGTGTTAGTTGCTAATTCTTTCCATGGTTGGATTGTAGACTCAGGAGCAACCAAACACGTGACAAGAGATAGAGCAGGATTTGTAGATTATCATCGAGTACCAGCGGGCAGCCACTACATTGCTATGGGAAATGGCGCGCAAGAAGAGGTGGTGGGAGTTGGTGCATACCAGCTCAAACTTAGCACTGGGCGCGAGCTGCTCCTTAGTGATGTGCTTTATGCGCCTAGTATTCGATGTAATTTACTTTCAGTTTCAGCACTTTTGAGTCAAGATTTTTCTTTCTTGTTTGAAAAGACCATGATATCTATTTTTTTCGGCAACAACCTTTATGGTGTAGGACATATGAACAATGGATTTTTCATGTTAGATTTATCGATTGAATGCACTACTTTTATTTCTTTATCTGTTGATATTTTGAATGATTCAAATAAATGGCATGCAAGGTTAGGACACATAGGACGTGAAAGGATGACTAGGTTAGCTCGAGAAGGCCTTTTAGGCAATCTCGCTAAAGTCAACCTTCCTGTGTGCGAACCATGTCTGGCAGGAAATGCCTGCCGGAAGCCTTTTGGAAAGGCAAAAAGAGCTACTCAACCTCTAGAGTTAGTTCACTCGGACATATGCGGACCCGTAAATGTGAAGACACGACACGGTGCATCCTATTTTCTCACATTTATTGATGATTATTCGCGCTATGGTTCAGTGTATCTCCTGTCTCACTGCTCAGAAGCGCTTGATTGCTTTAAGCGATTCTTAGCGGAGGTTGAGAACCAAAGAGATAGGAAACTTAAAACTTTACGCACTGATAGAGGGCGAGAATACTTATCTGATCAGTTTAGGCAATACTGTGAGGAAAAAGGGATCATAAGGCAACTGTCAATTCCTTACACTCCGCAACAAAATGGTGTTGCAGAGAGGAGGAATAGGACACTTCTGGACATGGCTAGATCAATGATGGCCCAAGCAAATCTACCAATATCCTTTTGGGGAGAAGCAATCTTAACTGCTGCCTACATATTGAACCGTGTGCCGTCCAAATCAGTTCCTTCGACGCCGTATGAGTTGTGGCATGAGAGAAAGCCCAACTTAGACGGTTTGTGCCCTTGGGGGTCAGCAGGGTTTGTTCATAATACTTCCCATAAGCATGTGAAACTTGGTCCTAGAGCAGTCAAACATATCTTTATAAGATACTGTGACCACTCGAAAGGCTATATGATGTATGGTGAACATCCTGACGGAGGAATGACATAAATTGAGTCACGCGATGTCAATTTCCTCGAGGAGGAATTTCCAACAATTGGAGAAGTTAAAAGGAGATCTTAGACTTTATGAGTTACAAGCTCCCGAAGACAACGCTGGAATTCCTGGCGAGGATGCGGTTTTACAACCAAATCCAGCAATTGACGGGAATAATGAGAGCGATCTTAGAGTCAGTGGGAGAATTCCATTGCATGAAGACTCTCAAGATCTAGAGTTGCGCAGGAGCAAGCATGGAACGGTTCCCCGAAGACGTTTTGAACTCGAAGGGGAATCTTTCATGTGCGCAACAATGGATGTTGATGAGCCAGCCACTTATGAAGAGGCTGTAACTTCTCCAAATGCTAAAGAGTGGATAAGTGCTATGGAGGAAGAGATGAGTTCGATGGCTAAGAACCAAGTTTGGGAGCTAGTCGATCTACCGTCTGGACGCAAGACAATTGGGAACAAGCGGGTTCTCAAAGTCAAGCGAAAAGCAGATGGCTCGATAGACAAGTATAAGGCTCGCCTAGTGGCGAAAGGCTTTACCCAAAGAGAAGGTGTGGACTATGAAGAGACATTCTCCCCGGTGGTGAGGTTTGCCTCTATCCGTCTCATTTTAGCAATTGTCGCCCATCTTGATTTGGAACTGTTCCAAATGGATGTGAAGACAGCATTTCTCAATGGAGAACTGGGTGGCGAGATCTATATGGATCAACCTAAGGGTTTTCAGGTAAAGGGACAAGAGCGCAAAGTGTGCCGCTTAAAACGTTCCATTTACGGACTGAAACAATCATCCAGACAGTGGTACCTTCGATTTCATCGAGCTATCACTTCGATAGTCTTTACGATGGTTGAGGAAGATCACTGTGTGTATGTCAAAAGGGATGAGAAGAATTTCACAATTCTCTCATTATATGTGGATGACATTTTGGTGGCGGGAAATGATACGGAGATGATTGTCGCCACTCAGCAGTGGCTATCATCTACTTTTGAGATGAAAGACATGGGAGAAGCAGAATACATACTTGGTGTTAAGATACACCGAGATCGGTCAAAGAGACTCTTAACTTTGTCTCACGAGACTTATATTAAGAGGGTTCTAGAGCGATTTCGTATGCATAATGCTAAACCCGTTGACACGCCTATGGAAAAACATTGTGTTCTTAGCAAAGAGCTATGCCCAAAAACAGATGATGAAAAAGAAAGCATGGCTAAGGTTCCTTATGCAAGCCTGGTAGGAAGTTTGATGTACGCAATGATGTGTACTCGACCAGACTTGTGCTTTGCAGTAGGGATGGTGAGTAGGTATCAAAGTAATCCCGGACGCGCTCACTGGGCTGCAGTCAAAAGGATACTTAGATATCTAAATGGGACATGTGATTTGCGCAGGGGCAAATGGTTCTCAGGCACGTTCTCACTGGTGAAATGATAGCTGATCCTTTCACCAAGCCTTTGAGTAGAGATGTATTTCAAAGGCATGTTAGGAGTATGGGACTTCGTAGAATTTAAAATTCTTTTAGCCTGTATGAACAAATTTTATCAATAAAATGTGCCCTTATTATATGTTAGAAGTAATGTGTCTATTATGTGATATGTCACAAGGCTTGGATTATCCCACTCACACGGGAAATCGCCTTGGCGCTTTGGTAAGCGAGCGGGATGAGACTGGCGGATCAAACACTTGAGTGATCACCTTCGTGAAAGGAACAACACGAAAGGTTGTCGTCCATAGTCGCCTTGGCAAGAGGCCAAGATGAGATCATACTTGATCGATTATGAAGAAAGTCCTAACTTCATAAAGCTTCTTAATAGCCGAGTCCGCGAATCATTAGGAGTTGTGTTGGAGACAAATTCCTAAGTGGTCCGCAGGTCAGACGCTAGAAGAGCGACTGGACTAAGACTCGTATGATGTTCAGAGCGTGACATGCCCAAATTTGAGTGGGAGCTCCATCATAGCATGTATTCATACTACGTGTGCTTAATGACGACCTTAGTAAGAGGAGTGACCGAATAGATCCCTGCTTCGTCACTGTGTGAGCTCTTATAGTGTTTTTTGTGCCCTTTGGGACTTTGGACTTTTGTCATGAAGTGTAAGCTTGATGACGCTACTTTAGCATGTGTTCAATGGCCATGGTTGATACGGTCTGTCGGAGCATGACTAAGAAAGCTGTCAAGTCCAAGCAGATTGACATTAGAGGCCAAGGAAAAACTAAGCTGGTAATGCACTTGTGTACTATGGCTCATAGGCCGGCCGACTAAGTCGAATTAGTTTTGACATAGTCATGAGCATAGATACAAGTTAAGGGGTCAAACATGCTCTATATGAATACGAGGGGTCAGAGATGTTTGGTCTAGTGCAACCACGTAGTTTGGGGTACACAGCGAGTCTCCTGAGTTGATGAGTTATGTTAGTTGGGTGATAACTTAATATAACTCTCCTCACTTTGTTCCATTATGTTCTCGCTCGGTCGCACGCCTTAGTCTCTGTATGAAAGAAGAGATATGATGATGAGAATTGTGGAGTCTTTCGGATTCGAGTAAGTCGGATCAGATTTGTATGAGTGGGAGATGTTGGTTGCATCCATATCTGATGGATCCCAATATGGTTGGGATATATATCTGACGAGATATTTAATATCTTATTAGATATATTCCCGATAGGGATGGAGATCTTATCCATAATAGGAGATAGATCTCTCCCATACTGGTATATATATGAATATACCGGTATTCGTATACTACGGAAAATTAATCCACAGAATACATATTTCTCCCTTTTCTCTCTAATTCTCTATCTTGGAGAATCACCGGAGTCCTCCAAGAGTCTAGGGTGTGAAGTAGACGGCGAATGCTCTAGTAGTATTCGTCCAGACGGGCTAGTAGACGAATCAGAGTACGATCCTTCAGTTTGGGAATCAACCGAATACATTCCTCTGCAACTCAACTGAGGTATACCGATTCCCAAATACGTGTTTACGTGTTTTACGTGCTTTAATCTCTAACAGTGAAAAACCTGATAAGCTAATTTCAATCATTATGGATATAATATGAAGGTACTTTATTTCTCGTTTAGTCGCTGGATAGCAAAGAAAGGAAGAAGAAGAAGGAAATGGCAATATATTCAAATGATGATCCATTTATTAATATGCACTTCGTGTTATCACCATAACTAGAGGTAGTAACGAAGACGGACAATGAAATTTGAGATATTGCACAAGATGAAGACGAAGACGAAGACGTAGAGAGAGTAACATTTGGTGAAACAAAAGTTAAAGGTGGATAGAGAAGTTCTTTTAAACTTAAAAAAAAAAATAGCGAATTAATAAAACAAAAACCATAGCATCATTCCTCCATCAGATCTCCTCCTCCTTCTTCCTCCATCCTCCAATTATAGGAGGATGAGAGAATACTTATAACATGTTCTTGATTATATATTTAATTTTGTTTTGTTTCGGCTTGTTATTTGTTTTTTTCTCATCAAATTTGTCTTTGTGAGATTTCTCCGTCCATTTGGGCATCTTTCCACGCCTCGTGCGACTTTCGATCTTATTTTTCGGTTTCCTATTAATCTTTTGGCTTTGAATGTTGTTTTGATTGACAAGCATCCGAGACGAAGTTTGATGGGATGGTCTTGTTTTAGAGGCAGATCCAATTTTATTGTTTATTTCGGATTCGAATGTAGTTATTCATGCCTTTTTTGATTCATTGCTTGATGTGCATGCTGTCACGAGGTAAGAATCAAGTCTTACTGTTGTTAGCCTTCTTGTGGAATATATTAGCGTATGTTTTTTACATACTAGTCAATATAGTTGCTTATAGGTTTGCACATTTTTTTTCTTTTTTCAACCCATTCGGTTGTGTGAACGAGTTCTAATTTTTTTGATTGGGTTAAGAATCGGATACTGGAGATTAATTAATGAGATTTCCTATTTAAAAAAGAAATAGCGAAGTAATTAAAGCACCACTAAAATGTTATTGCAATGATGAGTTTTTTTATTGATTAAAGTACATTCAACATTGGAGATTAATTATTTTTCAACCGACGGCTATAAGAGCCTTTTGGTAATAGTAGCACGTTCATACTATAGAATCACCCATGATTTCAACCACCTTTGTAACTTCAACATAAGTTTTGCCTTTTATTACTATAACACTTTAACATATTTACCCTTCTTACACACGTGCTATTGACGAATATATTTATAACAAAATCCCCACTCCCTAACTTGAAAAGCTTATGAGGTTCCAAATTTCCATTAATTTACTTCTACTTCAATACACGTACACAGAGACACACATACTAGCAATGATGGGCACGTGGTCTCATTTTTTTTGTTCTTATTAATATTGTCTTTGATTCATCTGTTTTTGTTATTTTGGGCACTACGATATTCTGAATTAAGACTAAAATAAGACATTTCATTTATTTGCTAAGTATCATAAGATAATATGTGGAGAAAGTTAATGACTATGTAAGTTTAAATTTTTCAAAAAGAACAGTTCTAAAAAACGTTTTTCAAAAAGGACTAAAAAATGAAAAAGATGCAAAATATGACAAGATTAAGTGGTGAAAATAAATAATAAATATAAAAGGAAATTTGATAGTTGGAATACTTATTTGACTCATTTTAAATGTTAAACTGTGTAATTGTACCTAAAAATTGTTGGCTTCAATGTTTCATAAATTTTGTTTTAGGTCAAGTGTTTTTTATTTTTAAGAAAAATTATATTATTCTAACAAAGCTATTTGTAGATTGGTTATTGTGATATGTTTTACCGTTGTTTGTTTTTATAAACCCTATTTTGTACTGTCTATTATACTTTTAAATTGTAGATTCTTAAGAAACTTAAAAAATAATAAATTCTAAAGAAAGGAATAAAAAAAGTAATGATTTCAAAGTTTTGTTTCATGCAAAACATAAGGAAAAGTAAATTCTTTCTCCGAAGGTGGACTGTCTTTAATTTTTAATTTTCTATCATTTTGTTTATCTAGTTTCTTTTGTGGTGCTTTGTTGTTTGAACTTCCGATTGTCTTTCATTCATGTTGGTTTGTTCCTCTTCTCTCATTATTTCTTTTTACCGTTGGTGAATTTTCTTTGGCTTTTCTTCTTCTTTTCTTTTGTTTATTCAGAATCTTTTGCGGTGCTTTGCTGGTTGAAGTTTTTCCTTATGTTTCGATCTTCTTGTTTTGTTCCTGTGGACACATAAAATTTGTGTCAAATTAAATAGTCAACTAAAAATTGTCAAATGTCGAAATCTTTATTTCTTGGCAATCAAGATAGAATCTTGCCAATATTTGAGAGAATTGCCAATTTATTGGTAACAAAATCAATTCATATCAAATCTCCCTATTGAAGGAATGAGGTGTTATCAAATCATGAATGACCAATCAAATTGCGTCATTAAAGAGATTCCATCCTACACCCGTTCTTCAGTCCAAGACACCACAACAGAAGTTGGAGAATCTAGAGGAAAGACGAAATTCTCTCCAACATTCAAGGTGTCTTTCAAAGACAGTCAAAAGCATTCTTTGAAGAAATTGACATGAAAAGACGTTCAGTTCGAGTTCAAGGTGCCGAGACCCTCTGATCGGTGTTTATTCAAGTCAACTCCTCCATCAAAGAGAAGAATCAGATGATCAATACTAGAGATTGTATCACGCAAATAGTTTATTTCATCAGTATAGTTGTGCAATATTTTCTGGTTTGTTATCTATTTCTTGCAGATAATAAATTTGTTGCTACAAATTTGGTATGCCCGGTGGGACCATCTCTACCTCTCATCTCTTCTCTTCGCTAAGTTCTCAAATATTAAGAAGTTTGAAATAGATTCTATGGTGACCATCGAAGAACAAATCACCAGCCTTGCAAGAGGGAGACATTCTGATCACAATGCCTATGAGCAAATTAAGAAGATCACGTTGTTACAAGTTATTCGATGGAAGAATAAATCGATAAACATGATTAAGTTGAGATGTTCACCAAGCAATGCTCAAGTTAACAAGAAAATCCTTCACTCAAAACGCTGCAAGCTCGCCGGATGGAGCGATTCCTGCAAATCAGTTGAAGTCGCTCATCTTAGAGAATATCAATAATAAGTTCGACGAAAGCTCCAAGCCATCTCCAACTTATACCAAGCCATATACTCCATGGATTGACAGCCTAAAGATGTTGTCCTGCTACCAACCCCCAAAGTTTCAACTCTTTGATGACAAAGGCAACCTAAAGAGCATATGCCTCACTTTGTGGAAACCTGCAACGATGTTGAAACATATGGAGACCACTTGATGAAGAAATTCATCCGTTGCCTAAAAGGAAGCGTGTTTGACTGGTACACTGACTTGGGGGAAATTTAATCGACAGTTGGGAGCAATTGGAGAAAAAAGTTCTCAACCGCTTCTAAAGTATTCGAAGGACGGTCAATTTGCTCAAGCTTGCAAATTCACGCCAATTGAAAGAAGATCCTTTCATAGATTACATCAACTGTTGGAGAAATTTAAGTCTAAGTAGCAAGGAGAAATTGTTCGAAGTCTCTGCCATCGAGATATGCATTCAAGGGGTGCAATGGGATCTCCGCTATATCCTTCAAGTAATTCAGCCAAAGTCCTTTGAAGAGCTGGCTAGTCGAGCTCATGGTATGGAGTTGAGCAGGGTTGCAAGTGGAGTCGATGATCAACCAGCCCAAGAGATTCAAGGTGAAGAAGAAAATAGGGTAATGCTAATGCCGAAACTCCAAGTGAAGAAAATTAATTTTAAAATGCTCCTTGATACGAGCCTAAACTATCTACAATGCTCCTAAATATAAGCCAAAACTATCTAAGTCCCTTTAAGATAAATTGAAATCAAGGCTCCTTGACACGAGTTAAAAAGGCCTACAAATCAAGTGCAAATAAAGGTTCCTCGACACAAGTTTAAAAGGTCCACATATTATATCTAAATAAAGACTCATTGACACGAGTTTAAAAGGACTCAAACAAGTCAAATAAGTCAAATGAAGACTCCTTGACATGAGTTTAAAAGGTCCACAAGTCAATCCAAATCAAGACTCCTTGGCACGAGTTTAGAAGGTTTGCAAGCCAAAATCAAATCAAGAACTCTTTGATATGAGTATAAACTATATACAAATCCCAAATCCAAATTCAAATGAAAAACTCCTTGATATGAGTATAAACTATCTAAAAATACAAATCTAGATTGAAATGAAAAACTCCACGATATGAGTATCAACTATCAATCAAACTCAAATGAAGACTCATTGATATGAGTATAAACTATCCATATGTTCTGAAAAAGCTCCGAAAATAGTTTCAAGACTCATTTACTCCAAGACATGTTGTCCATAAACAAGTATCGAGGAGACATTTGTAGACACCTAAAATGTGTGTCAAATAAAATAGTCAATCAGATATTGTCAAGTGTCCAAATCTTTATTTTTAGCAATCAAGATAAAATCTTTCGAATTTATAAGAGAATTACCAATACTTTGGTAACAAAATGAAATCATATCATATCATATCAAATCTCCCTATCGAATAAAGGAGGTGTCCTAAAAACATGAATGACCAATCAAATTGCGTGATTATATGGCAACAGAAGTTGGAGAATCCAGGCAAAGACAAAATACTCTTCATCATTCAAGGTGTCCTTCGAAGACATTCAAAAGCGTTCATCGAAGAAATTGACACGTCGGTTTCTAACCCAGTGTTCCGCAAGTGTACGGATGTAGGTGTAGTAACGATAATCAAGGTCAATCCCACAAGGAATAGTTTTAGGTAGTTCGATACCTCAATACTCTAGGAATGTCCTAACTAGATACTAGGTTGTAAAAGGTTGATTTTAATAAAAACTGAGGAATTTAACGAATGACTATGTTACTTATGACTTGGCAAACAAAGAGGATTAACAATCAATGAGAAAAGATATCCTAGGGCTTCGATTTCAGGATATTATTTCAATGTTGAATATGATTAACCTATAGATTTACCAATTCTAGTGTTTATTAGGCGGCATGACAATAACCTAATCCTTATCTCGAAGTGATTAAACCGTTGATTAATTAAGCTAATTACCCTCTCGAGTCAATTAAACCTAATAACTCCCAAACGATCCTAAGCCATGGCCTACACAGTCATAGACAACTGCGCTCTATGTCATAAGTTTGATAACGATTCCCTCCTCTCGAAGCAGAATTGCTACACTATATTACTAAATTTAGGTGATCAAGTTAAATCTAGTTATAAGCACAAACATAGAGATAAACGCGTAAATAACGAAATCAATAAATCAAAACATAAATAAAAACATTGCCATAATAATCCCTACTCTCTAACCCTAGGACACGAATAGCTTAGCTACTCATGTCTAGCAATAATCCAATACAAAATTCTACGAAAAACATTGTAAAAGATTAAACTAGGAAAGAACGACTAAACCCGGATGAATCCGTCTTCGTCTTCTTTAATCAGAGATCAAGGTGCCAAGCTCCTTTGATCGGTGATTATTCAAGTCAACTCCTCCATCAAATTTCAAAGTCAACCGAAGAGAAGAATCAGAGGATCAATACTAGTGATAGTATCATGCAAATAATTTAATTCAATCAATAGAATTAAAGTCGTACGGTATTTTCTTGTTTGTTATTTTTTTATTGCAGACAATAAACTTGTTGCTACAGTTCCTCTTCTTGCATATATGATATATCTTCTTCTATATTATTTTCTTCACTCTTCTTTTTCCTTGGTACCTTTTTCGTGGTTATGGCGGTTGTCTGCTCTTGATTCCGTATCTTTTGGTTGTTCGGATCCATTATTTCTTTTTCCTCAGAAATTGCGCATAATGTTCCTTCTTCTTCTTTTGTTTCTCGTTCAGTGGTATGAGGAAATGAATCTCTTTGTGTGCTTGTGATGTTAACCCTTTGTATTAGCTGGAATAATTCTCTCCCTAAAAATATTTATTATTTATACTCCTCCGTTTCAAAATAAGTGACTTTTTAGACAAAATAAAAAATTTCAAATTAAGTGTCATTTTAGCACAAAAAAATTACAATTATTCCATTTTTTTTTTTATAAAATACCTACTTAATTTATTGATTATTTCCTTATTCCACAAAACATATCCAATAAAATGGATTCTTTATGGAAATATTTGCCTTTTATATCTATTCTTAATTTTTCCAAAAAAAAAGCTAAAAAGATACTAATTTTGAGTCGGAGGAGTATTAGTTTTTCACTTCGGATTTTTGTATTTGTGAGCATGTATTTGAAATTTGTAATTTACTTATAATGTATTTTTTCTACCATTGCTAATAAGGCGATATATTCTTGCGCTGAGCACCCGACATACATAGCTGTTGTGTCGCAAAATGGTGTTGTCAATTCCTTGTCATCTCCCCGAATAATATTTAGATTCACTCGGTACCCATTCAATTTTATCTAGTTAAATTTATGTTAAATAAAAATACACACATATGGTATATTAGTATTATTACAGTAGAAGATGTTGCTATGATTATAGTAAATGATCTGGATTATAGAAACATAATCATCGCAAATATGTACCTTTTTACCATTTCCATGCAGATTCTACATAAATAAATCATAGTGTAGGCACATAATTTTTTGTCAAATCAAATAATCAATCGGCTAGTGTCAAGTGTCCAAATCTTTATTTCTTGGCAATCAAGATATTGTGCCAATATAGAAGAGAATTACATATATTTTGGTTACTAAATCAAATCATATCAAATCTCTCTATTAAAGGAAGGAGGATCACCAAATCAAATCAAATCTTCCTAACAAAGGCAAAGAAGGTCACCAAATCAAGAGTGACCAATCAAATCGTGTCATTCCATCAAGTGTAAATAGAAAGAACTCCAATCCTACAATTATAAATAGGGGATCATTTCACAGTTCAAAACACAAGTCAAGAAGTAAAGAAACAAGTGCAAGAAGCAACTGAAGAATTCTAGAGCAATCCAAGGAGTTCTTCAAGGCGTTCTTCAAGAAATTCATCAAGAAACAGAATTTGATCCGAAATTAAAGTGTCAAGCCCCCTTAGATTGGCATCATTCAAGTCATATATTGAACTGTGATGAGACCCTATTTATACTTGTAGGATTGAAGTTCTTTCCATATACACTTGATAGTATAACGTGATTTGATTGGTCACTCTTGATTTGCTGATCTTCGTTGCCTTTGATATAAAGATTTGATTTGATTTGGTGATCCTCCTTCCTTTAATAGGGAGATTTGATATGGTTTGATTGTGTTACCAAAATATTCGTAATTCTCTTCCATATTGGCACAATTTTTTATCTTGATTGCCAAAAAATAAAGATTTGGACACTTCACAATAGTTGATCGACTATTTGAGTTGACATAAATTTTATGTGTCTACACATAGCTCCAACATGGAGCAATTTTTTTAGTAATAACAAAAGTATACAATGATTTGTGGTGGTGATTGATTGTAACTTTTAATATTATTATTAGAGAATAGATGAAAATTTAGTTCAAACAATCAATTAAGTTATAGCTTATTAAAATTTCCTATAAATATTATTTTTGTAAAATGGGTAATAACATGGAACATAGTAGCTCTTAGCTTATTTGGTATTTATTTATAGGAAAGTGATCACTTTATCAGTTGTGTTAACTCTCATATTTATATGAGATACAATAAAAAAAAAGCTCGTTAGGGTTAAACAAACAGTTTTCTCTATAAATGAACCTTGAGTCCTGTATTTTCATATTTCTATTTTTGCAAAGTTTATATGGAATTACCTTGGTTTAGCTTGTATGGATTTTTCGATGTACTTTTTGCATCACAACCTTTCCATCTTCCTTGTAGGTTTCTTTGTTACATCTTTCATATGCTTTACGCCATATTTTTAGAATATTTTTCACCTTGTCTAGTATTCTAGTGAAACAACAATAGTTCCCCCATTTCATTGAGAATAAACATGTTCTTTATTGAAATATAATATAATATATGCTCTAAATTATTTGTATATTGAACTTACCTATGCTAGTGTCTCTATTTTCTATGATATGTTTAAGAGTGACTTTATGACAATTTTCCATTCTTTTACTCATAGTCATCTCATATATTTCAATAGGATCTTGTATTGTGTTTGACCTGCATATATTATTTTTAATGCACAAAAAAATTACTGTATGTCATCTTATTTGGGTCTCCTAGTTTATTGCTTACCATCGACAATGCGCTCCAACTATTCTGAGTTTGAGTTTATTTTTGCTGTTGTAGTTTGTATTTTACTTCAGTTGTTAAGAAAATAGAGTGATAGTTATTTTCCATATATAAGTTAAAAGTTTTTCTTTTTGTTTCTAAATCTTACTCAGGACTACAATTATTGGATTCCATTCTTGGCTTTCCTTTAACATTTCTATTTTTTATTCTATCCATGTCTTCCCATAAGGAAAGTTTTACGGTTATTTTTCTATTTGATGACATACAAATTATATATATATTAGTCTAAGCATTTTGCTATATAAGAATAACGAGGATTACTTGATATATAATATCATCTAGAGTAGAGAATGACATGATTTAGTTTACCTTCTTGCTCTTGAGATATAATATCATCTGGAGTAGAGAACGACATGATTCGAGAAGTATCCTCTATATTTGTTGAATTATTTATCGTACATGATATTTATATGGAAATGTCAGTGTTGTGTTGAAAAATTTATAAAGTGAATTTTGAGTATATTGGATGTAGTAGTATATTCATTCAATTTTTTTTTCAAATATATAAAGCGTAGCTTACTGCAAAACAAAAAGTATTTCTAAAGATATAGCTTTTAAGTTTGAATACAACAAAACACTAATTTATATTGTCACCAACAATGGACTTGGGGACATTAAATTATACAGGCTTTGGTACGACTGTCTTAGATATCCTACTCATAACACAATGATATGTATTTAGGAAATTATATGAACATTCTTTCTTTTGAGTGAAACGCGCAATGGGATGAAAATCTGATACGATTTACAGTGTCATAACACAATAAATGCTTTCTAAAGTACTAGAAGCACGACCACCATCATACTCTGCCTCATTAACTATTTTAAGACACATCACTCGTTCTGCCAAGTCAATTATTTTGCTAATAAGTAGGATCATTGCCTTACTATGCGAAATATATAAGCAAGACATTACATTCTTACAAAAGAACATAACATCATTATATGTGGAACTATCAACCTAGAAAGCTGGTCATTGAAATATCTATGGTTCTGGTAAATGCTTTGACACGCTAATTGATTATCATATTATTGTTCACAACAAATGTTGCGTTTAAAAAATTCCTAGAAAATATTATATAGGGCCTCACCACCCTCACTCTATAAATTCTATCAGACTTATTGACTCTAGAGAGTTCCCATCACAAGGATTTGATGATTATTGCATATCTATCGGGATCAATGTAGAGTATCATTTAACTCATGTGCATACAAAAAAATGGTCTCAAAGAAGCCACCATCATATTAAAAGGATATAGATGGAGGTCAGGTCATTTGAAACGCGCACTAAAATACCTATTTGACATGGGCTTATCTAATATCACTACAACTTTACTTTATTCCTCTCAAACCCAGTGCTGATCAGTAATTTATGTGTACCAGTTGGTAACTGGATTTAGCCTGATATATTTATATTTACAAATATTTGGCTACGCAGTATATGTGCCAATTACACCCCCACAATGCACCAAAATAGGTCTTTAAAGACGATTACGTATTTATGTTGGATATGGATTCCCAACTATTACCTGTTATTTGTAACCTTTAACAGGCGAGATCTGTTTACCGCGAGATTGGCGGATTATCACTTTAATTAGACAGACTTTCCGTCATTAGGGAGAGATAAGGAAAAAGATTTTTATAAGGGAACGACATAAAGTATTTCCCAGTATGTGTCATTGGGATCCCTGTACTTCATAATGTAAAAGTGAAGTAAAGTGAATTACCGTTCTTCAAAGTATGAAAGATTTAATTGTTGATGCATTTGTTAAAATTGCTAAAGTGACAAGATCATATGTACCAACTGCAAATGTGCCTGTAAGGTTAAAAGTCCCCAGTAAGGGGCACAACAGCGCAGATAAATGTGTTGCAACCATACTTAGGAGGTGTGGTTGAGGCCCTGGCTCCCAAAAGAAAATGAAGGATGCCATGTGGTTCGATAAACATCTGCCCAAGGAAGGGGATAGGTATGGCACAACTGGAAGGATCAATGAGAAGAATTACTCTCATGAAGTTATCTATGATTAATTATGTCCATAAATCATTACTAGAGGACGCTCCGAAGTTTGATATGATTCCAGAGAACAAGAAATCTAAATAGATTATGAGAGTGTGTATGAGATGATGGAAAATTTTCCACGTTGAGGATATAGTTGCTCAAGGAATCATAGAACATGATGATATCGAACACCACTTTGTTGCAACATGTCAACAAGAGACGGAGCCAGCGAGGGGCCGGCCTGGCGGCATCGACCACCCAACCTCAAACTTTTCGGTGAAACAATTGTGTATATACACATACAATATAATTGTAGTAAAATATTGGATTTTGCCCCCCTTGAATTCTAAAAACTTCGATGAATATTCTAAAAAAATTATTCCACCCCTTCATTATGAAATTCTGACTCCGTGCATGATGTCCGCAGAAGCATATTGGCCTAAATGAAAAGAATCAATCCAGGTAGAACTTGATTCTATGACAAAACATGTATTTGGTTTGGTAATGCTAGCCTCGCCACGTGTAAAACATGTAGGACATAAAATAGGTTTTGTCAGTAAGCATAGTGAGAAAAATAAAGTTCTGCGATACAAAGTTTACCTTGAAGTACAAGGTTTCTCACAAAGCCCTGGAATTGACTATGATGAGTATAGGTGGAAATTTGGGTGGCCCAGTCCGATCAGCTTGGCCCGTCGGGCCAACGCCATATTTCATGTCAGGTCGGGCCGACCTAAAATTTGGTCGGGCCTATAATTAGTCGGCCCGGTCCGGGGTATTCTCCTATAATATACTAAGATTATCGGGCCGACTCGGGGCCTGTTGGGCTTTTGCCCGGCCTGATTGGGCCATATAGTACTTCGAGTCTATATTTCTATGGCCTAGTCCATCTAAAATATCGGGCCGGGTCGATTTTGTCACCTCTAATGATGAGATATACTCTCTCAAAATAGACGTTACAATGTCCTATGAATAAGTTTCCATATCATCAAAATGCAGCATAGTGATGTGGTTACGACATATCTCTTTAGGGATTTTGTTATAGAGATATGTAAAAGTGTATGATGGACTTGTATTGACCAACTAAAGTGACTCTAAACCACAGAGTGCATTTAGAATATTAGATTGAAATGCTCAGTTTGATTTAAACAATCCAGACGCAATTGGTATACCCGTCTGAGTGACTACTTGATTGGGAAGGAAAAAACAATTAACGTTGTATTTGTGCATTTATTAAAGAAACAAGTCCCGAATTCGCAACTGTAACAATATATATCGATGTGATGGAAATAATAGGCACTCTTAAAGAAATTAGAGAAACCATGAAGTATTTGAATTTGAATTGAGATAAAGGATCATGGAAAACTTCGGTACTGTCAATGCCTTGAACTAAAAAACCGAGTTTGTGGAATATTAATTCCTCAGTTTGCATGTATCTAAAAGATTATCAGACAATTTAACGTGGATAAAGTGCAATCTGTTAGCACTCCTATAATTGAAGTGTGGACATAAGGAAAGGCCTATTTGAGCCTAAAGGAAATGACAAAAAAATATTGAGAGATGAAATTCCCTACTTAGTTGGAATGTGTGCATTATTTTACAAAGCTCAATGCACTCAACTAGATATTACTTTCTCAAAGAACTTGCTAGTTATACTTTACTCGGAACAACGCAATACTAGTAGAATGATATCAAAAAGTATTTTGACATCTAAAAGAAACCATTGACATAAATTTGCTCTTCCCACATTAGAGACATGAAAAACTACAAATGAAATTGTAACCTCTGAAGGAAAATGTCAAATGCTCTCATACAGAGAGATAAAAGGACTACAAAAAAATATGTAACTCCTAAAGAAATGTTGAAGCTAACCCTACTCTAAAACGGCAACATACTACTTTAGATTATTTTTATTGATGTTGGTGACCTCATTGGCCATGTAAAGGTTACTATTAAACTGGTTATGTATTACCACGAGGAATACGATGAAATCTTGAAGATCCACCAAGCACAACTTATTTAGCAACCTCATCGTGTCATGTAGATGATTGTCCTACACGAAAGAGTTCTTGAGTACTATGGTTAAAGATTATCATCACACATATACAAGAGGCTGGCGGCTTGAGTCCTACCATATAAGACCTACTTGGATTTATGAAAGCAATGTAGTTTGCAACAAGAAGATGGAGCTGGGCTACATCAGATGTAATAATACGAAGCATGCATTATTAAGTTTTTATATAACTAACAACCGTAAACTTCCCTCATAGTTTATGTAAATTGAGGAGATCGAGATTTTCAAAGCTCTCTTGATAGATCTACGTATCAAGGGAGATGTGTAGACTTCAGGGGGTCTCAACATAGGTGTGTTGCACTCTTTTTTCCTTTGACCAAGGTTTATTTTTCCAACTGAGTTTTTTTTACTTGACAAGGTTTGTACGAGGCGACAAGTTATACATCAATTCCCTGTTATCTTGGCACAAGGGGAGTTTTCAAAGAAAAACACAATTAGCGTGCCTTCATCAAAAGTAACTGATGAAGGGTAATTTAGGTATTCACTTATATTTATGTATTCGTGAAACCCTTGTATTTGAAACTCTACATATATGGACCTGATGAATGAGAAATTCCTAATTATTTTGCATCTCTGTGTTGTTGTTCATCTTTTCTATTTTTCTACAACAAAACGAATTTTATTCCTATTTATATCTAAGTCTGGGTATTTTCATAATTAGTAGATTTTGGCATATCTATTATTTTTCTTCCTACACTTATTTGTGCAATACTTTCTCTGTCCCGAATGAACTTTTATTTACCCATTTGCCATTACTAAATTAGAATTAAGTTAATAACCAACTAAACTAAGCCTAATTACCTAAACTAATTAACAACCCACTAATTAAAAACCACATCTAAGCAATCAAGCCCATCCAATTTCCCATTTACTGATATTGGATCATTTCAATCCATTTCCCTCATCTCATAAACCCTACTTTGAAATCACTCTCTAGATCCTTCTCATCCCTCATACTCTTGCCGCTAAACAAATTCCTCTCTCTTCCTCGAATTTACTGTGTCGACCTCATCCCCTTGTTGAAGATCCATCCTCCCTCTCATTCTTCCATTATGGCAAGATCTTAGATCTACTGTTGCATGGAAGACTCAGTTCTTCCTAGGAAATATTTTTTCGATTCAGAGGTTCTTTTGTCCTCGAAACACCTGAATCCGATAGATCTTCATCCATTTTTTAGGAGAAGGAACCAGATCTGAATCTAAATTTGTGCTCCACCTCAAAATCTTATGGTGATTTTGTCTGGGTTGAGGAAGATCTTGATGCTCCTATTCCTGTGGTGAACAACTGGTTTGATTCGAAGAAAAAATGGATGCACTTCATGCAGTCACTAACTCTTTAATTTCCGGTATTTTTGAAGGTTAATATTCTTCAACTGCTTGAGGATTTCTAGATATATTGTTTAGGGTTTCTGGTTCAATTTGTTTATTATGGTTTTTTTTTTTTAAGAATGGCCACCAATGTGTTTTTACGGTTAAGTGTTAGCTGTAATTGATCCATTGTAGAGGCTTTCTTTGCTGAATTAAGATTAACCTAATTATGGTTCTGCTTATAAGCTGGTGATGTTGTTGACTTATGCTAATAATTTAAATAATTGCACCTGTTTTGATTGATTTTGGTCTGTTGGCTTCTATGCTGGACATGTATTAATCTTGTCCCTGTTATGTTGAGCTAAAATATTTAAACTAGATGATTTTGTTGACTTGTGCTGATAGTTTAAACAATTTCCACTGTTCTGATTGATTTTGGTCTGTTGGCTTCTGTGCTGGATATCTGTTAAAAATGTTTAAACTAGACGATGTTGTTGAGTTATGCTGATAGTTTAAACAATTGCCTCTGTTCTAATTGATTTTGGTCTGTTAGCTTCTGTGCTGGATATCTGTTAATCTTGTCCCTGTTCTGTTGAGTTAAAATATTTAAATTATATGATGTTGTTGAGTTGTGCTGATAGTTTAAACAATTGCCTCTGTTCTGATTGATTAAAGTTGTTGGCTTTTGTGCTGGATATCTATTAATCTTGTCCCTGTTCTGTTGAGTTAAAATGTTTAAACTAAATGATGTTGTTGAGTTGTGCTACTAGATTAAACAAATGCCTATGTCCTAAATGAACTTGCATACTATGATTGCTTCTTTGCTAAATATTCAATCTTGTGTGTCGACAATTAGTTAATGAACCCAATGGTTATTTATTTATTTATTTTTCCGATGGTTGTGGGGTGAAATGAAAGACGAAGTGTTAAGCAAATGTTCACATATAAATTGAACAACAGAATTGAAATATGAGTGTTTACAGCCTAATCAAAATGTACACATATATTGTGTTTATGTTGTAAACACAATCCTAAAATGAACCATGAAGTCTCACTTGTTACTAAACATCTCCTAAGTCTGTCATCAGCCCACCTATGTCATATGTGCCTCCAGCCTGTTCATGAGCAATCAAGTTCTCGATCACTTCCCTCACCACCTCCTCATCCACCTCTAAAGTAGTTGACAGAACTCCTTCTTTTATTAAGGCAAATTTGCCCATGTGTGACAATTTGTAGCCATTATGCCCCTTTAGCTTCATAACTTCGATCATGCTGGCGTGTGAACTTAAGAAACATTGTTAAGCTTACTTACTTCTAGGTCTTCAAAAGATTTAAGGACATTGTTCACTAGTTGATCAACAGTATATGAGGGAGTGTCCACTTGCAATGATTGTATTGCTCTAAAATACCCCAAGTCTAGCACATTAGTGCCTGGTGAGTTTAGTGGCTGACATATGAGTTGAATATGAAACCCATGTGATGATGCAGCCAATCTGAAATCTTGATTGTAGTTGTTGATATGTGGCTTTGCATTGTCTTGCTGGATTATGATATTTTTACTTGCATTTGCTGGCTATTTAGCTTTAATTGCTGGTATAATCTATTTACATTAATGTAATGTGATATTAATGTCACCATTGTGTTCTAATAGCAACACAAGGCTAAATGGTGACTTAGTTCTGATAGCTTAAAAACATACCTGCTGCAAAATGCAGTCCTTGATCACTTGTTTGATTATTGATTCTATGGGCTTAGTGACCAATAGTTCTGTTTCTACTGTTTCTTTGAGCTGGTGTTCGAGTTATGAAGGGAAAGATTCCAATCTTTCCATCAAACAATAGTTCACCTTGGCTTGAGTACTGTGGTCTTGCCACTGCATACATAAACATCACCTTTGGAATGTATCTCTTACTTTTAATTGACCTATAAGGATCATTGTCATCTGCCACTTTGTATGCCCTCTCGGTGCACCTTTGCATATAACATATAAAACCGTTTCTCATTAATGTGAATAACATTTTGCATCGATTCATACCTGGTTTTACTTGTTTGTCTGTCCCAGTGCAAAGAACTAAGGCTGTATTACAACCTTTGCAGCATATTTATCTCTGTTAGAACAGGTTTTATGGCATTAGTGTGAGGTTTGATCACACCAGATTGTAGTCATATTTAATTCCTTGGCTTGTCTTCTTATGGTGACCCTATTTGAAATAGTATGCTTTTCATCATTTCTACATTAAGGTCAGTTCTTACCACCCTAATACCATCTTTTCTGGCTTTGAATGTAAAATGGACACCTTCTAACATTTGTTGTCTTGCAGCGTCCCAAATGTATTGAATGACCTGCCAATTAAATCCAAATAATGTAGCCCCTTCCTTGATCTTGTCATGATGCACAACTCGATCTGTGTTGTTAACAATAAAAACTAAGCAATCAAGCATCGGTCTGATGGAGCAAGATTTTTTCCTTTTTTGGTGCACACAATTTGTACGTTTTTTGTTTGAATAACTGTTAGAACAGAAACCAGACATTGAATGTGGTGTGTTCATATTTAATGTTGTATTTATAGGGAATTAGTTAGCTGGTGAAATTTTAAGGGGGAACTTTGAATTTGTAATTTTGGATTTTGAGCTATAAAAACAAATTATATTAATTGTATGTTTTGGAGGGAAATTTCCCTAGAATTGAATTCAGTTGAAATTTGAAAACTTTTAGCCTGTTCAATTTTAAATTTTTGATGTTGCTTGAACTGAATTTAATTAATAGGCGGAAAATTGGAGCTGAAAATGAGAGGGAAAGATTAACATATTAATCCCTCCCTTATTTTGCTAATAGAGCAAAAAGAGAGGTTTGAAAATTAACATAAACAAAAAAAGAATTTTTCTTAATACTCCCTCCGTCCCATCTTATCGTGCACACTTTCCTTAAACGACCGTCCCACCTTATCTTGCACAGCCTAAAAAAGAAAAATTATAACATAATCTCCACCCTCAAAATCACCACCTCAATCTCCACCCTCAATCCACATTTGAAAAGTCAATAAATAACCAAAAAAGCAACTTTTCTTAATATGTGTGCTGACCCCCCCCCCCTCCCCCCCCCCCCCCCCCCCCGGGGGGCAAGATAAGCCTTGATGGAGGGAGTATGTGTTTTCTCTTGTCAGTGCAAGTTCATTATGTTGGTTATTCTCGACTACATCTAATGTTACGCAGCAGAATAAACAGTCGAGAATTATGATCGTGATTTATAATTGAATTAAACGTTAAGCAATTATTACGCATAAGTTCGAATTACTTACTTGTTGCATAATTAATCGGATAGAATTGAGCGATTGATTCACCACTTCAGGTATCCACGCGTATGTCATCCACTGCAGGAACTATCCTTGGTACAATCGTTCAATAAGTAATTGCTAGGAAATCCCTTATTAAACTCTTTGATGTTTCTTACTGACAAGATTAATTATTCCCTACGATAGGGAATATACATATAGAGAGAGAGTGTTCATATACCCTAGGTATATGGGCCTAATATTCTGGTCTGCTTTAATTAATTAATCAGTATAACTTATTAATTAACTAAAACCCACATCCTAATCTAGTCCATTACTTTCAATCTCCCACTTGGACTAGCATTAGATATAATTCGAAACACCAACATTGTACCTTTGAGCGGAACAACAATACACATAAAGTGTGACCCTTCAGGCCCCCATTATCGACGATAATCTAATTAAAGTCCGCACAAAACTTCTAGACTGCGTTGCGCAGCGAACTCGATATATGAAGAAAGTTTACGTGAATCCAGTAAACAAACCTTTATATGAAGTTTACGTAATATCCCTTCATTCACGAACCACCCGATTGAGCCTCGGATCTGCTATGTGTCTATCCAAATAGCTCAATCACTTTTCGCATCTTTATTATATGACACATACGATCATATAATTACTTTAATTGAATATATCTTTTGCATTGGCCAATGACTTTATTGTCAAATAATATAGAGAAATGTGAGTGTTCTCTCGAATTTCAACCGAGGAATGAATCCCAATCTTAGCTCAACTACCATTTCTATTGGCCTCATGATGAACCCAACACAAAACGTGTCCTATCCTCCTTTGGGAGGCAAGCGTTGTACTTGGTCAAAGTTCATCACTTAACAAACAAAATGAGTATTGACCTCAGGTCAAAGGATCATTACATACTCCACACACTAATAAACCTTAGACACTGAAACAAACGGTTTAATAGTAGGGTATATCAATACTCTCCAAAGTATGCATGTGTCCATCACAGATAACTAATATCTAATAGTCGTGAGACCCACTATATTCTCTAAGAATATGATGCAGACCGCATGCTAACCTATTGCATGTTATCAATATCTCGTTCTTGATGACCATCGGTTATGGCAATTTTAGAATCATACTATATCATTTATGTCTCGCACCATAAATGACAGTCATGATTCAAGGGAACAGTCATAAGAATAATAACAAGCCATCAAAATAATTATTCTAATAAATGCATAAACCCATAAGATAAACATATTATCATAGAATGTGATCAAGTATTGAATATCTCTATGAAAAGGTTTCTAAGACACACAAACTATAAACTCCCACTGAATCAAAGCTAACTACCAACATGTCTAACACCTAAGCTCTCAAAGTGCTTGTTGTGCTTTGCTATACAGAGCGGCTTGGTGAAAGGATCAGCCAAGTTATCATTAGTGGGTACTCTATCTAACTTCACATTTCCACTATCTATTATTTCTCTAATCAGATGATATCTCCGGGGAATGTGCTTGTTCCTGTTCGTGGCTCTGGGTTTCTTTGCTTGCACAACCGCACCAGTGTTGTCACAATACAGCGGTATTGCACTGCTGGCACTAGGAACGACACCTAGTTCTTTTACGAACTCTAAATAAGCAACAACCCCTTTGGCAGCTTCAAATGCAGCAAGATATTCGGCTTCAGTGGTAGAATTGGCAGTTGTGCTTTGTTTGGAACTATTCCAACTCATTGCACCACCATTGAGAACGAAAACATATCCTGACTGAGTCTTGAAGTCATCATGGTCTATTTGGAAGCTAGCATCAGTATACCCAGTAACTGATAACTCTGGTTGCCCACCATAGACTAAGAAATATTCTTTAGTCCTTCTAAGGTACTTAAGAATAGTCTTGATAGTTCTTCAGTATATCTCACCGGGATTTTTCCGAAATCTGCCTGTCATGCTGAGTGCATAAGCCACATCTGGCCTAGTACATATTATGGCATACATAATAGATCCTATAGCCGAAGCGTATGGGATCTTCTTCATGAAACTCATTTATTTGTCATTAGAAGGGCAACCTTTCTTAGACAATATAATGCCATGTCCCATAGGAAGAAATCCTTTCTTGGAATTTTCCATTGAGAAGCGTCTCAGCGGTTTGTCTATGTAAGTAGACTGAGACAATCCCAACATCCTATTAGGTCTATCTCGATAGATCCTAATTCCAAGGATGTAGGAAGCCTCACCCAGATCCTTCATCATGAAGGAGCTAGAAAACCAATCTTTCACGAATTGCAACATGGAACGATCGCTTCCCATTATCAGTATGTCGTCAACATATATTATAAGGAAGACAACATTTCCATTCTTGCATTTACTATAAACGCATGGATCCTCTTTGCTTCTGACAAAATCAAACAATTTTATAGCTCTGTCAAAGAAAATATTCCAACTCCTAGATGCTTGCTTGAGTCCATAAATGGACTTCTTTACCTTGCATACTCCATTCGACTTTTTTTTGGATACAAAACCTTCAGGCTGTGAGATATACACAGTGCCTTCGAGTTCTCCATTGAGAAACGCGGTTTTAACACCCATTTACCAGATGTCAAAGTCATAGTATGCAAATATTGCAAGTAATATCCTAATGGACTTGATCTTAGCGACTGGCGAAAAGGTTTCATCATAGTCAATGCCCTCGACTATAACCCTTTGCCACCAACCTAGCCTTGTATGTTTGTACCTTGCCATCTGCATCTCTCTTCTTTTTGAAGATCCATTTGCAACCTATGGGGCGAGCCCCATCTGGCAAATCAACTAGTTCCCAGACTAGATTGAGGTACATCGAGTCCATTTCAAATGTTAAGGCAACCAGCCACATCTTCGAATAGGTGCCCGGCACCGCTTCGATATAGGTCTTAGGTTCGTATTCTTCCGAATCAACCTCATCATCTTGGTTCTCAACCAATAGATTTAGTCTTTCAAGTTCACGACGATTCCTTTGAGGCCTATTGAGTTGGTTTTGCGTTGGTTCAGGGGATTTATTTTGATCGTGATGAGGTTCCTGCGTGTTGAGGTTTTCAACATTTGGGATATTCTCAAGAATTTCACTATGATTTTCTTGAGGAGGGGTTGATACAATATCTTGTCTTTGATGCATCTCATTGTCTTGAGGTGACCCTCTAAGAGTTATTTCCCCTCCCAATAGATCATCAAAAACTCCCACTGAGTACTTGAGGTGGGGTTGATACAATATCTTGTCTTTGATGTATCTCATTGTCTTGAGATGACCGTTTAAGAGTTATTTCCCCTCCCAATAGATCATCAAAAGCTCTCACTGAGTTCTTGTCCACTCCATTGGACAATACCTCATCCTCCATATTATCTTGTGGTTCTTGAATTTCTTCAAGATCTATCGTGTTGTAACCTTATTCCTTGGAGACATAATTATCTTCAAGAAACGTCACATTCCTGGATACTATCACCTTGTGATCTCCAGGATAATAGAACTCATATCTTTTGGTTTCTTTAGGATATCCCACAAAATAACATTTTTCACTTTTAGATTCCAACTTATCAGTCGTCATTTTCTTAACAAAAGTAGGACAACCCCAGGCCCGCATATGGTTAAGACTCGGCTTTCTGCCACACCATAATTCAAATGGTGTTTTCTCGACCGATTTAGAAGGAACTCTATTTAGAATATAAACTGCGGTAAGTAAGGCATAACCCCAAAGGAATAAAGGGAGACTGGTGAAACTCATCATGGATCGAACCATATTCAATAAAGTTCGATTTCTCCTTTCAGATACTCCATTCATTTGTGGTGTACCTGGAGGTGTCCAGTCTAACCGGATTCCATGTGATTTCAAGTAATCATGAAAATCTCGGCTTAAGTATTCCCCTCCTCGATCTGAGCGGAGAGTCTTAATACTTTTCCCAAGTTGTTTCTCAACTTCTAACTTAAACTCCTTAAATTTCTCGAAGGCCTCAGATCTGTTCTTCATGAGATTCACATATCCGTATCTTGAAAAATCATCAGTAAAAGTTATAAAGTACGAATATCCACCTCTTGCTTGAGACCGGAACGGTCCGCACACATCTGTGTGGATCAACTCGAGCACAACCTTGGCACGTAGCCTTTTCCCAGAAAGTGTTTTACTTGTCATCTTTTCTTTGAGACAAGATTCACAAGCACCATATGATTCGAAATCAAATGATGTGAGATTATTATTGACATGACCAAGTCTACAGTGACAAAGATAGGTTTTATTATTCGCATTACTTAGCTTAGGTCGTTTGTTTTGTACATTGAGAATATTTTGTTCACATTCAAGCATATATAAATAATTCGAAAGAGAGGCACTTCCATAAAACAATCCATTAAGAAAAAACGAGCTTATACTGTTTGCAAAATGGAAGGAAAAACCTTGAATGTCTAACATTAGAATGGAAATAATATTCTTTTGAAATTGTAGGAACAAAATAACAATCATGTAAATCTAGTCTATATCCTGAAGGAAGATCTAATCTATAAGTCCCTACACGTTCAACAGCAACTCTTGCTCCATTTTCCACGTGTAAGTCGACCTCCCCAGGCCTCACTTTCCTGCTGTCACTTAGACCCTGCACATTGTTACAAATGTTTGAGCCACAACCTGTATCTAATACCCAGGATTGTGAATTGTTCATAGACATATTTATCTCAATGACAAACATACCTGAGCTCCCAACCAATGCACCTTGTGCTTTGAATTTTGGGCATTCTCTCTTTCAGTGTCCCTTCTCGTGACAGAATAGATACTCATCCTTTGGCAGTTTCGATTTCTTTTGAATCCCTCCACTCTTAGGCTTCAAGACCGCACCGCTAGATGCTTCCTCCTCCTTCTCCTCCTCCTCCTCCTCCTCCTTCTTCTTCTTCTTCTTCTTCTTCTTCTTCTTCTTCTTCTTCTTCTTCTTCTTCTTCTTCCTTTTGGCAGAGTTCGTATAAGAGCTCACCATGAGCACATATTTGCCTTTAGAAGGAGAAGATTTCATATGTCTTAAGCATGTTGTGTAGCTCAGGCAAAGTCACCTTCGTGTTGTTCATATTGAAGTTCACTATGAAAGTTTCAAAAGAACTAGGAAGTGGCTACAAGATTAGATTAGTTGAGACACTTAAGGGTAACACCGTTCCAATCGATGCCAACCTCTCAATTAATCCGATCATCTTCAGTACATGCTCAGAAACCTGGGCCCCATTATGAAGTTTACACTTAAAGAGGTCACTGAGTATCTCATACTCCATTCTCATAACTTGTGAGGCGTACAAACTCTCCACGTGTTTTATCATCTCATAAGGAAGCATGCGTTCATGTTGCCTATGCAGTTCAATACTCATCGAAGACAACATGACACACTAAGCCGACGTGGCATCCTCAACATGCTTCTTGTGAGCATCTGCGTCAAACTTAGCATACTCAGGAGAAGTTTTATCGGGGATGGCATTGATTGGTTCATCCAAGATGTACTCAACCTTTTCTTGCCTTAGCACCAAGCGCAAGCAACAGAGCCAATCCGTAAAGTTAGACCCAGTCAACTTGTTTGATTCCATCAAACATTTATAAGCCAAATTCGACATTTTATCTGAACAGAAAATAATCAAACGAAAAAGTAAATTAGAATAAAGTAAATAAAGATCACATTCATATCACTAATCAAAACAAGGGTTTATTGTAATGATTAGCTCCCGCTATTTTTCACATATTTTGCGTCCCCAAACATAAAATACGGATTTATAATAATTATAAATCTTATTGGTCCAAGATCCAAGTCTATATTATTGTAGCCTCTGTTTTGGCTGATGAATGCAATAATATCACTCAGTAGCCCTCCAATCCAATTGCAACAACGATTTTGCAATTCCTGGTTAATTAATCCAATTAATTTTGCGTCCTTAAACTATTTTGGTTGCTTTGGCGTCACAAAATAATTTAAGCAAGTCAATTTCATCACACGATGCCAACCATGCATCTGTGAATGAGCCCCAACCTCGTCGTTTTAGAGTAAACACTTTGGTTTAAAACTCGTGGACGAAGAGATAAAGAATTTTATACAATTATGATGGACGACGCTTTTATTTCTAAATAAGACTTGATTGTAGTGGGGATTTTGTATGTGATACTAATTGTTAAATTTAATATCTAATATTAAATTAAACGCAATTATTGGGTGCCGTCTACCCAGGCACAAGAAATGTGGACCACACATATTGGGCGCCATCTACCCATACATAATGTCGCGGACTACATGTATTTGGCGCCGCCTACCCGAACATAAAAGCGGCCTTAAATTACTATAATTTAAATTGAATAAGCATAAAATCAAATAATAACTTATCACATCATATCAAATAAAGCTCAACGAATAAAATTTTAATCCAATTAAATTTTATTCTTTAATTAAATGTGGATTAAAATTATATATATAATAATTCAAAATTAATGTATATATACATTTAATATTAATTCTAAATTAATATAAATATCCAGTATTATTCTTTCAAAATCAATAATACTATAAAAATTTATTAATCTTATTAATAAATTAATATTAGTTTATTAGATTAATATATTAATTCCAAATTAATACAAGTATACCTTTTAATGTTAATTCCAAATTAACATAAATGTATAAGTCTATTATTATTATTTCAAAACAATAATAATAAGATTTATTAATCTAATTAACAAATTAATATTTTAATTGTATTTAAGAATTAATCTAATTAATAAATCTAATTTGATTAATTCAATAAATTCTTTTTTTTTGTTTGAACAACCCAAACAAGTTGTCTTGGCCCAGCAGCAGCCTAACCTTGGGCTGATCTTAACATGGGCCCAAATCCGCGGCCCAGTCCAGAAGGTCCCAGCCCCGATCTGACACAAAATCGGCCAAAAACCCAGTCTAGGCCCCATCTTTTAGTAGCCCACAACCCATTAGGGTTTCGCCTGCAGGCCGCCCTCCTGAGCGCCGCAGCCCCGGCCTCCGCCGTCGTCGCCACGCTGAGCGCCGCAGCAGCAGCAGAAGCGCTAGCTGCCTATCGAGATCCACGCTGCCGCCACCATCCACGCCGTCCCTCAACAGCAGCATCAGCAACGCCAAAACGTTGTCGTCGCCGCCGCTGAGAACGTGCAGCAGTAGCAGCGCCACCAATCTCCTGTAGGTTAACCCCTTCGCCATTCGTCTCGCCACCGCCCGCGTCTTGCTCATCAGCAGCAGCGGCACCGCTGTCGCCGCCGTCGAGCAGATCGTGCACAGCAGCAGCAGCTACCACGCCACCGCCGCTGCCCGTCACCCGTCAAACCCAGTCCGCCGTTCGTCGCCTCGCGTAGTGGTGGTGAACGCTGCCGCCGCCAACAGCGAAGGTTTCAAGGACAGCAGCGAAGGTTTCAGTTTGTTTGCGTAAAAATAGTTCAAACCCAAGTTTCAAAATTGTTTATGCGTGGTTAATCAATAACCAGTTTCAAAATTGGTTTTCTTTCAAAAAAATCGAAACTGGTTTTAACAATTATCAAGAATTTCAATTTTTCAGAATTTTTAATCTACAAATTAATAAATCAAAACAACTATAAATCGAGTCATGTGCTCTGATACCACTGTTGGTTATTTTCGACTACATCTAATGTTACGCAGCGGAATAAACAGTCGAGAATTATGATCGTGATTTATAATTGAATTAAACGTTGAGCAATTATTACGCATAAGTTCGAATTACTTACTTGTTGCGTAATTAATCGGACATAATTGAGCGATTGATTCACCACTTCATGTATCCATGTGTATGCCGTCCACTACAGGAACTATCCTTGGTACAATCGTTCAATAAGTGATTGCTTGGAAATTCCTTATTGAACTCTTTGATGTTTCTTACTGACAAGATTAATTATTCCCTATGTTAGGGTGTATATATATATGTATATTACTAATATAAAAGTGTGAATGTTTCTTCTTTTCTTGAGACGACTATAATATTCCTATAAAATATTAAATATCAAGGATAATTAAGTAATTTTATCATATAATAAAATATTTCAATATATCCAACATAAATCCAACATATCTATATCTACATCTATATCTATATCTATATCTATATCTAATCTATATCTATCTTTCTATCTATCTATATATATATATCTATTTATTATTGCTAATTAGTAATAGTATAAATATATAAATATGGATTTTTCGTCCTGTTATTTCGTTTCGTCATTTCTCGTGATGTCTGTAATATCCTTACTAAGTATTATATTTATGGATAGTTAAAGTAATTTAAAATAAATTATGTTTTCTCATACTTCATTATGAAGAACAAGAGTTCCTTTATATTTCAAAATCCTCCTTAAAAACTACATACTTAAATTATTATTCTTCTACACTTTCAATACTTCGAATTTTAAAATAAAATTTGTTTCATATTAAAATATATCTAATAGTTATTTTAAGAAGAATATATAATTGTGATTGAATGATTTTTTGTAAAAAAAATAAGTCTAATTAATTAATTAATTTAGAACCATTCGTTTTCAGACACTATATCTACAAACATGAAAATTACACTTTATAATTTAGTTTAATGAATTAGCTGAAGCTCCCAATCATGATTTCAATAACTATTTCACATGTGTTGCTAAAATTTATCATAGTGCCATTCTCAAATGTCTTTCGTTGCGAGATTGAATATCTTTTTCATTAATCATATTAAGAATTCTTTTTTTAAATAGAATTTAAGGATTCTTAACCATAATAGAATAGATATGTAGTATACCAAAAATAAATAATGTTTTCTGATCATAGTTGAATTTTAAAAATACATACTTTGGCCATACACTATAAATAAATTAAATATATTTCGTACGAAGCATTAGTAGTATTAAGTAACTTAAAATATATTATTATTTAATTACTTGTATTTAAAAAGTAAGAGTTTTTATTTAATTCAAACTCCTCCTAAAAAAATACACACTTAAATTATTCTTCTTCTACACTATCAATACATTGAATTTTGGAATAAAAAATTAGTTACATATAAAAGTATGGATTTTTTTTGTCTTATTTTATGTTTCGTCTGTTCTTCTGGTACCTATAATATTCTTAATAGGTATTAAATTTAAAGGTGGTTAGGTAATTCAAAATAATTTATATTTCCTTACGTGATTATAAAAAAGAGTCATTTTATATTCAAACTCCTCCTAAAAAACTACATACTTAAACTTTCAAATACATTGCATTTTGAAATGAAATTAATATCATATTAAAACATTTTTATAGAGTTTTTCAGTGATATGTTCTTTGCATTTATTTTAAGCAATTGTACTAGATAATATTACATTAAGGTATTATAAAACAATCACATTTATGAGTCATTCTGTTGTGCAATTATTGCACCAATGCAACCAAAGGATTTTTTGGGTCTTTTTACATGTTTTATTTGGTACCTATCTTTTTCTTTAAATTTTTTCTGGTAGTTCATTTGTCAATGAGGGAATCATTACTGTTTCTTGAGAATAATATTCGATACTTCTGTCATCTGCACAATTATATCTTAATTCTAAGCAAATTCAAAGAAAGAGTGCATTTTGGAAATGATAACGCGAAGGTCACCGAGGGCCAATTGGCTCGACGGAAGCATCGTCGGTGGTCGAGCAGAGGTCGACCCAGCCTATAAACTAAGGACATCCAACTTTCAGCAAAGAATACAGGAAGGAGAAAATTTCTGGAAATGGGGCATCAATGAAGGGGTTTGTGCGAAAGAAAAATTGAAGTGGAATGGATACATTTTATGTAAATGGATC
Source organism: Ajuga chamaepitys (assembly GCA_958295605.1). Lineage (NCBI taxonomy): Eukaryota > Viridiplantae > Streptophyta > Magnoliopsida > Lamiales > Lamiaceae > Ajuga > Ajuga chamaepitys. The sequence goes on from OY282502.1 coordinate 17,832,884, forward strand.
TGGCCATTGCTTATTTTAAATAAAAAGAAACCCATTTCAACAAAATTTTGGAGCTTGTAATTATACATAAAATGGATAAGGGTGAAATGTCACTATAACCCTTTACATTTTTTCATTCAAAAATAAATGAATGAATGGTTAGGATGAGAGTTTTTAAGATCCAAAGGCTGGAAATGAATAATTACATCAAAACAACTATTGTATAGAAGTAGGACTCCACATTTATATATTTTTCAATCTTATCTAAACTACCATATTATAATATTCACACTGTCAATTATTTTTTAAAAAATTAACATAAATTTTATGGCATAATATTAAAACTTTACGTTTTTACTATTGACTAGATATTGTACTACAATTTTTATTTTTACATGTTAAATTTATTTAATTGACCATTAAAAAATATACATAATTTAAGATATTATGCTTGCATATAATGTGACTATATATTAAAATTATTTTAATACAATACGAAGAGGAAAAAGGTATATAGATATAGAAAAAAAGAAATATTGTATTTTCTTAACACTATTTATTTAAGTTAGTTCATATTAAAAGAATGAAAAGCCTAAAATATTTTAATGAGAAAAAGAAATAGTGACCAAATTTGTTGTGATAAATCTTATCTAATACAAACATTAACATATGAAGAATCGTGACAGCAAACGTTTTTATCAAAATTGAATCTTATATAAGAACAAAGACACATGTGTAGCTTGCCGTACGACAAATTTAACATCATTTTCAAAACTAACATTTGCTTTATAAAAAAAAATATTAATATCTCATTTACACCTCTAATCACAGAGTAGAACGTAATACCTTATTAAAACTGAATCTTTGAGAAAAACACACACGCTCGCACAAAAAGTAGGCAGGTAGGTTCCTAATATTAATTCAAAATCGTATAAACCCAGAATAATCAAACAAATGGGAACTTACCAAAATAAAATAGTTTTTTTTTTTTTTATCTTTTATTAAATAATGAAAATATCATTAAATATCATTTATCCAACATAAATCCAACAATCAAAACTACCTAATTTTTAATTCTATTTAATATCAATATATCCAACAGAAATTCATTTATCCAAACTATCTCTATCCTAATCATATTTAATCATTAAACTACCTAATTTATAAACCTATTTAATACACTTAGCCTAACAATCATTGGTCAAAACTTGCATACTCCAAAGTTGGAAAAATAAACGGATCCGAAGTTAGAGAAATTAGTAGAAAATGTAGAGAAGCATAATCCAAAATCGAAGAAATTAGTGAAGAACTGAAGTTCAAGAATTGGCAGAGAATATAGAAAATGTGGTAATGTTTCTTTTTTCCGCTCAATTCAATATAAGTTCACTTTTTGCGATTAAATCCTAGAAACTGAACTTATATATTGTGTTGTTTTTCAATGAAAAGATGGTTGAGTCAACCACACTAACTAATAAATTATTGTGACGTCCTCTTAGATATAGGTTTTATATGTTTTTTATTTTTGTTACTAATTATATTGATTTATTTCATTCCAGGTGTTATATCAATCGATAATTGTGCAACGGACTTCAGGTAATTTTAATTTAAAGCAAAATTTATAATGCCAAATTTAGATACTCCAAAATTACATAATCAAATTGCCTACAAATGAAGAATAAAAAAGACGAAGGAGCTTGATGTCCGGAAGAGGAAATATGCAAATTTGAATTCCGCAGAATAATACAAAAATAATATTTTAAAGAACAAAAGAAGAGGCAAATATATTCATATCAAAAGGTTATTTTATTATTTCAATAATAACTAATTTCTATATCAATATCAACCACAAAATTAACTAAATAATTTTATGTATGTTACACAATCTATTTGATATATTACTTATTTCCTAATTTCATCTTTATTATTTTTTAAAACAGTTGTTGATAAAGGAAGTGATAAGAAAGTTTCATGTAGAGAATATAGTTGTTATAGTCTTCATATTCGAAATTAAAGGCGATTCACGCCTTTATTAACTGGACGATTATTGCAACAATATACAGTTGATAACTATATATAGTTGGAGACAACAAGGTTAAATTTTTTCTGAAATAATCAAACAAATTTGGGAGTAGAATTATATTAAGGAATCATGAACATTGTCTTGAAAGAAGAAACTAGAGGCAATGGAGTTGGAAAGAGAATCATTCTTCCACAATCATTTATATGTGGTCTAAGGGATATGTGGGCCATATATCTAGATGCATTGACATGAGTTCATAGATTTGGAAAACCAGTTATGTTTATCACAGTGACTTGCAATCATGATTGTAAGAAAATTCAAGAAAATTTATATGATGGCCAGCGAACCACAAGATCGTCCAGATTTAATTGTAAGAGTTTTTGGGACAAATTGCATGATTTGAAAGATCAACTATTCAAAAAAGAGATATGTGAAAAGTAGTACCACATGTTCACGTTGTCGAATTTTAAAAAAGGGGATTGCCACACGTGCTTATTATTTTGAAGCCGATAAATAATGTTGATAAGTTTGATAAGTATATTTATGCAGAAATTCCTGATCTAGAAAAATATCATGAACTATATGAGATGGTAAAGAAACATATGATGCACGGACCATGTGGAGGAAAAAATCTAAAAAAATCATCTGTGGTTAAAGATAATGCACAATTAGATAACCACTGGGTAGTTCCTTACAACCCATATTTATTGTCTAGATGTAATGGTCATATCAATGTAGAAATATGTTCTGGAGCAAAAGTTGTGAAGTATTTGTACAAGTACATCTATAAAGGTCATGATAAAGTGGTGATTAATGTGGCACAAAATGATGACAATACCATCATAGACAAAATTAAACAATATTCAGATGCACAATGGGTTTCTATTTAAGAAGCTAGGTGATTTTTTTTTTTTAATTTAAATTTAAATGAAATATACTCAGCAGTTGTAACATTGCAGCTTTATCTACCTAACCAAAAATATATCACCTATTGGAATAATCAAAATTTGCAGAAACTAATGGATGTTCACTATTATTTAAAAACAATACTCACGAAGTTCTTTTTCATGCGTGCTAAAGATAGAGATGCGAGAAATATTGTTACAAGGAATTTCCAGAGTATTATGTCTGGGATAAAAAGACAAGCGTTAGAAACAAAGGAACAAAGGAGAAGTGATTGGACGTATAAGTGCTCAAAATATATCTGAAGGTGAAAGATACTATTTAAGGTTATTCTTGACGACAAGAAAATGTGCTAAAATCTTTTTTTTTTTTTTTACCTCGAGACCAAGCTTGGAGACAAAAAATGATTTGGTAAAATACTGAAACCATAAGTCTCTATATAAATACGACTTAATTTGACAAAAAAAAAAAAAAAATTAATAACAAAGATATATTTTGAATGTACTAGATATTTGTGGAATGCTTGCAAATGTGATAACAAAATAGTAAAAAGTACTAAGGGACAAGAATTAACCTTGAGGGAAATAACCATCATGGACACACAGTAAGAAAAATCTTCCTCGAACTCTTTTCAAGTAATCTTCATCATTCTTATCTAACAAAATTCTTGAAAAATATAATAATATATGACTACATAAATATTTTATATGTCATAAAAAAAGAAAATAAACGTAAAACTTTTCTGGTGGGAAGTGTTAAAGAAAACGCAAAACGGAATGCATTAATTGATGTCTATTTTCTTAACAACTGAATTAAAGTTACAAACTACAGCAGCAAGCGTCCTGCAAATAAACCCAAATTCTGATGGAGCACATTTGCCGATGGTAAGCAATAAACTTGAAAACCCAAGTAAGATGATGGAAAGTTATTTTTCTGACACGTTAAAAATAATATATGCAGGTCAAACATAATACGAGATCCAATTAAGATATCTAAGATGACTACGAATCAAACAATGGTAAGTGCTCATAAAGTGACTCTTAAAGATATCATAGAAAAAAAGAGACATTGACAGAGGTAAGTTTAATATACAAATAAGTTAGAGCATATATTATATTATATTTTGATTAAAAAAATATTTGTTATCAATGTACTTGGGAATCTATTGTTGTTTTAATGGAATAGTAGATATGTGGAGAATATTATAAAGATGTGGTATGAAGCATGTGACAAATGTAATAGAGGAACCTACAAGGATGATGAAAAAGTTGTTTACAAAAAGTGTATGGGAAAATCCATTGAAGCTAAACCAAGGTAATATATTCAAAAAATTTGCAAAAATAAAGATATAAAAATACAGAATTTAAGATATATTTATAGATAAAATCGTTTGTTTAACCTTATCAATATGTACACTCTTTTGTTTTCAGTGTAACTCATACAAATATGAAAGTTAGCACAATGGGTAAATGATCACTTACCCTACCTATTATAAAATTGGGCAGGTACCGAGTGAATTTAAAAGTCATTCAATGAGATTATAGTTTTTGACAACATAGCAGCTACGCATGTCGAATGTTCGGTCCAAGAATATATCGCATCATTACCAATGCTAAGAAAAAAAATACACTATAAGTCAATTACAAATTCCGGAAGCATGATCACAAACCCAAGAGCCCGAAATAAAAAAATAATTTAAATTATAAATGATTTCCAGGGACAATGATTTCAACTACTACACACAGCTAACATCAAGCACACAAAGAGATTCGTTTTCTCATACCATTGAACGAGAAAACAAATGATGAACAAGGAAGATTGTATGCAATTACCGAGAAAATAGATATAATGAAACCGAAGAACAAGAAGAGACGCAATCAAGAGCAGACAACCGTCACAACCACGAAAAAGAAATCAAGGAAAAAGAAGAGTGGAGAAAAGAAGACAGCAAAAGAGATATCACATAAGCAAGAAGATGAACAAAGAAACAAGATTGAAACACACCAATAAAGCACCACAAGAAAATCCGGTTAAAAAAAAGGAAAGAAAAGAAAAGCTAATACAATTCACCAACGAATAAAGAAATAATGAGAGAAGAAGAACAAAACAACATGAATGAAAGCAGATAAACAAAAGGGTAGGAAAAGAAAAGCCAAAGACAAACCGCTGAAAAAAGAAGCAACAAGAGAACAAGGAAGAGGCAAACGAAAAATTAAAAGAAAGATTTATGAAGATTGCATTTCAGATAAAAGTGATGATGAAGTGGCAATTACCCAATGCATTACCAAAATAAAAAGACAAAAATGAATACTAAGATAGTTCCCAAAAAGATTAAGAAAGAGAAGGTCTAATTTCTACACCAAATCCCATCATTTTTTATGCTCGTCTATCCTGACTTTTGAGTTTATTATTTTAATTTAGTTTTGCATTTTTACACCCTTCTATCATGACTTTAAGTTTTAAATTTAGACTTATCTTAGTTTATTTTTGCTTATGTTTTGCGTGAAACAAAACTGTGAAAACATTACTTAATTATATTCCTTTAATTATAATTTATTATTTTTTAAATTACATTAAACTCTACAATTCATAACAAAAATTGCCAGTACAAAACACGGTTTATCACACCAAACAATAATTTTAAAACATATCACTACAATATCATTCTATAAACATCGATTTACAAACAACTTTATTATATAATATATTTTTTCTAGAAAGCAAGAAGTTTCACAAAAAAAAAAAAAATTTAAAAACCAATGAAACAACAATTTTGAAAATGATACAAATAAGTACTTCAACTATCAAATTTTCTTTTGTATTTAGTATTTATTTTCACCACTTAATCTTATCATGTTTTACATCTTTTTTTTCTTTTCTTTTTTTAGTCATTTTTTGAAAAAACTTAAATTTACGTAGTCATAAACTTTCTTCATACATTATCTTACGATATTTAACAAACAAATGAAATTTCATTAAGTCTAAACTCTAATTATCGTAGTACACAAATAATAAAAACAATGAATCAAAGATAATACTATGCATGCATGTTTCCCCATATAAAATTCATGATTATGCTCACAAATTAAGGGACTAAAAGAGAAAGTAAAAAGGAGTGAGATGTTGAGAGTGTCATTCTACGTTCAAATTAATTTTAATATTGTGAAAAATTAATAGTTATAAAAAAAATGAACCCACGTGCAACGCACGTGCTCATTGCTCTTTCTCTCTCTATATATATAGATATATATAATTCATGTACTCTAGGTATATGAGCCTAATATTCTGGTTTGCTTTAATTAATTAATCAATATAACTTATTAATAAACTAAAGCTCACATCCTAATTTAGTCCATTAATTTCACATTCGGGACCAACGAAGTAAATTTTTATGTAAAAAATAAGGAAGAGAACTGTACACCTAGTCAAACTGTTTTCGCTGGCAGTAGTACCGTTGTCTCTCTACCAAGTTTCAGTGTGAATGTCATAATTCATCTTTGACTTGAATTTTCTGATTGAGAATCTTGTAATAAATAACTGATATTAAGAATGAACTAAATCCTATAAACTCCTATAATAAAATGATCTGCTGAGGAGGTATAATCTATAATAATTTGATTACTCCTTGTAGATGCAGCCATTTGCATACTTTAATGTGGAAACTATCTAATTTGCAATATTTATGTACACGTTTTAACATTATTTGAACCTTTGCCATACTTATTCCTCTCTTACCAAGAAATATAAAAATAAAATAAATATTATGATGCAAGTGCATCAATTTACACATGGGATTCTCTATCCCACAATTACCATGTCTCAATCGTGTTTCACTTTAAAATCAGTTAATTATAATTATTTTTTTACGATTTGTTAATTTAAAGATCATGATTTAGGTTTAGGATTCAGGATTCATGTTTCGATTTCATGTTTAAGGTCTAGGGTTCGACTTTCTTAGACTATGGTATATTTTATATTGTAAACTTACGATATCACAATTCACTGTTCATGCGTTCATGATTTAATGATTTAGTGTTTATAATTCAATAGATCATAGTTTAGGATTCATGATTCATGTGTTCGGGGTTCATGATTCATGTTATATGGCTCGGTTTTAAAGTGGGACACGATTGGGACATGGTAATTGTGAGATAAAGGATCCTTACCAATCAATTTGAGCCATGAAGACTGGGAGGAGGTTTCCCTAACGGTTCGTAAGTCTAAAGAGCTTTGGCGGCCGGCTAATTTAAGATGTCTCATATCGAATTATGATGCAATGTATTTTTGGATAAATTGATCAAAGTACACTTTCTTTCCTAACTATGTCTTTTAGGTGAAGTTGGACCGCTTCAGCCATTAAATTTACGTCGATACTTTTTTGCAACCGTAACTTTTTAAAAATCATTAAGATTGCATTTGAATAGATGGATTTCAAGATGAATTTATAATTTATAGTCTTAAATTAGTACAGTTGCCGTGAATAATAATCACGGGTCTATTTAAATTTTTATTTACTTTTCGAAATACTTTTAATTTATAAATATATTTATGTTTCTAAAAAAGCGAAAAACATTTAAAATTGAAACAATTATTAACATAAATCATGAAATTTGATTTCTTTTTAAATTTAAATTATTTAAAATGATTTTAACCCTATAATTGTAAGATATTATAATGATTCTCAGTATGACACATGTTCATTTTGATTGTCTTTTAGTATATAAAGATTAGAGGATCATGTGAATTTTGATAAAATCATTATGATCAGATTTGAGTTGTTCGATAAATAAATTTATATATATTTGAAGCCATATATTTTCAGCTGATTGTGATAGTATAAATAAGTTAAGTAGCAAATTTGCAATATTTACAATTAATTATGTATGCATTATACAATAATTGTATTATAAAATATCTCTAAAAGAATTCAGATTATCATGTCTCGAGAATCATCTAAAAATTCAAGTGAACAGGTTACCAATCAAATTTAATATATTCACCAATCATGGTTATATAATTCAAAATTATATATAAACGAGAAATAATCTTGAGTTGTTTTCATATAGAATTTTTATTTTGGGCAAGACATTTAGTAGGTACTGCATTGTTCATAATGCTAAATTCATTAATTTTTTGTTATTAATTTGAATAAATTTTCCTTCAAGATTTTATTAATAATTTTATTGTTATATATAGATTTTAGATTTTTTTTTGTTTTTATAATAAGCAAATGTAGTTATACTTGAGTGACCAAATTTAGTAATTATATATTTTATGTATCATTGAACGTTATTTCTTTCCTTTTACATTCTTTTGATTGTTTTGATACTATAATTGTCACTTATACAAAAGAACTCATGGAAGATTGAAATTATACAATGTTATTTTATAAAGATAGGAGGAGTTATAGGAACAACCAGAGTTACTCTCGTTATCAAAATAACACAAATTTCAAATAACTTTATACCAGTTGACTTTTTGCCATAAAAATATTTGAGGTGAATCAACCCAAACATTAGCGAAAAATAATAATGAAGCAAAAAGAAAAGAAATCTCAATAGATAGTCACAGTACAACGAAATTTTGTACTGTAAAATTAGTTACTCACGTGAAAATAATCCAATAAAAGAGATTAAAGTTCTCATTGAGAGAGTACTCAAACAAAAAGTACAATTGAAAAAGTAGAAAATCTAAATAAATTCAGCCACTCAGAAGTCATAAGTCACAACACAAAGTTTAAAAAAGAATATTGACAAAAAAAAAAAAAAAAAATTGGAATGGATAAATACTCATCTGAGAATAAACCTACAGAACTTGTTCCTTTAGAGGTATGCAGTGCATTTTAAATAGTTGATATTCCTGACACTATATCATATCAGCGGTAAATTCAGTAAGTTTCTTAAATCATATAGACAATTTTTTTTCAGTTTGTCTTTTATAATATAGAATCACTGATTTTAATTAAAAAAAAAAAAACATTAAGAGAATCAAATATCTAGCAAATATGAATAATCTATATAGAAAATCTCTATATATTGCGTCCACAACATAATAGCTTTTGAATACAACTGTATATTTTAAATAATAATATAAATAAATTATAAATAAAGGAAGGAAATGTAGTGATAAATATAGAATGTCTACATATCATAACCCTTTTCAAAAATCCCTTAAGTATGTACAGTTTTTATAATTATATATATACACTTGAATTATAATTATCGTAAATAAATAAATCCCTGATATAAGTTTTATAATTTAGGGGTGTGTGTGTATATATATATATAAAATTATACATATATATCACGCATGCAATGATGAAAATATTTTTTGATCACACATGCAGTGTTATCAATCTTTTATCATCCACTCTTCGACAAATTATTTTATCTGTTATAAAAATTTGAGTTATAAGAAATAAAAGTTGAATTAACAAATCATTAAAAAAAAATTATTTGAATTTAAAAACTTGAATATTTAGATAATAAAAAATAGAAAATTTGAAGATTTAAATATTAAAAAATTAGTTTTTATTCTCAAAATTTTAAGAAAATGACACTTGTCCCAAAAATCTAAGAGAATGACACTTGTCCAAGTGATTTCTCTTTTAGTATATAAGGGATACATTGATGTTGTTTGGATTACCATGTATTTAGAAACCCATGATTTCATTTTGAGTTATTTTTGGAAGGATTTGAGTGGAATATTTCAAATCCATCTTTTCTGAGTTAATTTAATATCCATTGTTTCTAAATTTATTCATTTCAAATCCCTTCATCCAAAAACAATATAATATAATTTGTTCATGTGTTAATAGGCATCGGACCGGGATGACAATGAATTGGGTTGAAACCCGAATCTGTACTAATCCCGCTTCGTATAGGATGGGTAAAAACTCGGTCAAACGAGTTCTGGGATGGGTCCAAACTCGGTCAAACGAGTATTTAGGAACTTGAATAGAGTAGTGAATTTTGCTAAACCCGCCCCTTATATATTATTTATAATATATTTTATATATTTTTAATTTATTATAGTAATATTGTCCACTTATAACTAATTTTTACTACCAATATATTCACATTTTTGTTTATTTTATTGTGTTTGGTTTAGTTTAAGAACTTATTTATTATTTTTGGTAAATAGATTTGTTATTCAATATGTATATTTTATTATATTATATTTTGATTATGGAATCATCATATTAAAAAATAGTGACAATATTGTATGTAATGAAAAAAAGACAATAGGGAAGAGTAGGGGGCAGGTAAACTCGTCGACTTAGTGAAAGAAATAGGGATGAAGTCGATTTTTATAAAAAGGGGGATGAAGCGGATTTTAAATCAAATTCTTTTCATGCGGGACAAATCTTGGAAAAAGCCACAACACTAGCAAATTGAATGGGAAATTGCAAAAGTTGCCTACTAAGTATAGGAGATGACAACATTTATACCCCTTATGTTTGACTGTGGCATTTATGCCTATCATGTAACAAAATTACGCAATTGTTGCCCATTTCTCGTTGGAATTAACTAATTGGCACATGTAGTCATGTGCCCATCGAGTTTAAAAAGTCTGGCAATAAAATCCCACTTGGATGCCTAGGTGGATTCAACGCGGCGTTTTGGACAGCTTTTGTCAAATCATACAAACTTATAATAATAACAACAACAACAACAACAACAACAACAACAACAACAACAACAACAACAACAACAATAATATATTCTAAAAAATTCAAAAACTAATAATAATAAGAGAATGATATACAAAAATACATTCTAAACTTCATTTAAATTAAAAAACTAAAGAAATTTATTTTGAAAATTCTAGAATTTATTAAAATTCAGAAAATTAAATTAAAAATAAAAATAATAAATTTAATTAAAATTTAATTTTAGATTGTGAAAAATAAAAATAAATTCAGAAAAATAATAAAATTTTGAAAATAAAAATAAAAATATATTTTTCAAAAAAAGAAAAAACTAATAACATAGAACATATAAAAATATAATATATATATAATAACATTATTTTAAAAAAAAATCAAAATTAATTTAAAAGTTAGAAATTATTTTTGAAATCATTTGTTTCACGTTGGAGAATTTTTCAAACCCTCCATTGAAAAATGGAAAGGTTGGGTTTACCACCCTTTAAAGAACAAAAAGCTCCAAATACACCATTGAAGAACAAAATCGTGGCCGAGTGTCGCCTTGAATGGTCGACGATGACGAGCAGATTGGTAGATCTGAGGTTGATGGTGAGTCCAATAGTACTGAGATTTAATTTTGAGAAACAAGTGTTGAGAAATAAATTCCAAATATGAGGTTAATGGTGGCATCAATAAATCTAATGTTTAACTTTGAGAAACAAATTTTCAGTTCAGAGGTTGATGATGGCGTCGATAAATTGAAGGTGGATGGTGAAATCGGTAGACTTAGTGTCGCCTTGAATGGTTGACGGCGATGAGTGATCCTTTAATTTTTATAAATAATTTTAAATTTAATTTTCTAGAATATTAAATAAATTTTAGAATTTTAAAAATAATTTTCATAAATAATTTTTTAATTTTCATAAATTTAGAATTTTCAAAATAATTTTCAGGATTTTAAAAGAATTTTAGAATTTTAAGAATTATTTTTTTTAATTTTAAATGAATTTTAGGATATATATTTTATATCTAATTTTCTTTTTATTATTATTATATTAAAAATTTTAGAATATATTTTATTATTATTATTATTATTATTATTATTATTATTATTATTATTATTATAATATTATTATTATTATTATTATTATTATGATTATTATTATACTTTAAAAAAAATGATTTGGCAAAAGTTTGCCATTAATTTATGATGATTTGACAAAAGTTGTTCAAAATGCTGCGTCGGATCCACCTAAACATCCAAGTGGAATTCTATCGCTGGACTTTTAAGTTCACCGGGCCCGTGATTAGTGAATTCTGACAGGGGCAACAATTGTGCAATTTTGTTATATGATGGACATAAATTTCCACAGTCAAACATAACGAGTATAAGTGTGCCACCCTTTATACTTAGAGGGTGTTTGACTAACCTTATTTCAAACATCTTATAAGCTCCAAGATCTTATAATTTGTTCAAAAAGTTTATAAGATGCAAATTGTTAAGAGCTTATAAGATAATAAAGTGTTTGGATAAAAACTCTTATAAGCTAGCAATTGAATGAAGTAATTTAGCTATGAAGTGTGTGTAGTGTGTGTAAATATATGTAGTGTATGAAATGTGTGTGTAGTAGGTGAAAATTTTAGTGTAACTTATAAGATCTTAAAAAATAAGATGGACTAGAGGAACTTATTTTTTTGGAGCTTATAAACTCTAAGAGTTTATTTTCACATCTTATAAGTTGTCTAACATCTTATTTGGTCAAATGCATTTGAAGAGCTTATAGACTCTCAAGCATCTTATAAACTGTTTTGTGGAGCTTATAGTTTAGTCAAACTCTCTTTTAATGGACAACTTTTACAATTTTCCCAAGTTAAATTTTGAATATGAAGAAATTATTATGAACTGTTGGCGCACAATAAAATAAAGAACAAAATTACCGGATAATTTTTTGGTTGAATTGCGTATTAGACGATTCGCAGCTCTGCCCAAATTGTGCAAGCAGTATATAACCCCATCGACCCCAGGATAAAATAGCCCAGAAAACTCTCTGTCTTGGGACCCTTCTGCACTGAAAAGGCACCAGAATACTCACTCCCTCTACTGCTTGGTATACTGATAAATATAAAATGCGTAAAGAATATTTGATTCTTTGTCCCCTTTCTTCCCTATCTCGCTCTGGTTTAAATAATGGAAGAAATAGGTTTTACTAACGTTAGAAAGTGGGAGAAGAAGAGGGGAAGATCGGACCTTTTTGTTAATGGGGCTGACTAAGTCTTTAATTATTTAAAAAATAGATATTTTTAAATAAAAATTAAACTAAAAGATTTTAATAAAAATTCACAACTCTAACAATCCCCCACTTGATTTTTTTTCAAAATATTTTTTCAAAACATTTTCATCAAGCAATATTATAAAGTTGTGCATAAGCAAATGTGTTGATCAACTTAGTGTGGATGATTTAGATTTTACTAGAGTAACTCGTAGTTTTGAACTCTATCTCTAACAACATCCCACACACAACTCTCCCAAGGAGTAGTTCAAAAGCCCGTGCTTTTACGATCATGCACGTGTATCCCGGTATAGTGAATGCTCTAGAGATTTTGGCCACAATCTCATAGGAAACAGTCTCACTTCCACATTCACATATGTGGGTCTATCAAGAGTACTCCTGTAGCTAGGTACAATCCAATTGGATATATAGAACCCATTAAGAGTTAAAAATATAAACTCAACCTTAATTATATTGTTTCAGGACATCATGCTTCAATACAACAATACTCGAGAGGATTCCAAATTATAAAATTAACATGATTCACACATATTACATATGACTTGTTATTACCTATTGAACCTATTTATTGGGATCTCCAGTCCATAGGTTGGGTTACCATCGTATGTAACTCATCAATCAATCTGAGGGCAAAACTCCCATTCCTTTTGATGTTCTCCAAACTTTCTCCCGTGCTAATCATTTAGTCAAAGAATCAGCTAGATTTTCATCCGTACGTATATGATCCACTATAGCAACCCTTGTAGACAGGTATTCTCTAATAGAGTTATGCTTACGATGTATTTGTCGTCTTTTGTCATTATAATAACGGTTATGAACTTTTGCAATAGCCGCGGTACTATCGCAATGGATTAATACAGCTGAAATGGGTCTTTCATATAAGGGAGTATCATATAACAGATTTCTTAACCATCCTGTTTCTTCACTAGCTGTAGCTAGTACTATCATCTCAGACTTCATAGTAGACTAAGCCAAAATAGTTTTTTTTTTTTTTTTCTTTTTTACTTCCAAGAGACATCCCCACCAGCTATATTAAATATATAGCCACTAGTTGCCTTGACGTCATCTAAAAGAGTATTCTAATTAGCATCACTATATCTTTCTAGGACAGCGGGGAACTTCTCATAGTGTAAACCAAAGTTCACAATTCTTTTCAAATATCTCACAGCTCTCTCAATTGCATACCAATGTTCAATACGCGGTCTACTTGTAAATCTACATAACAATCTCACAACATATGCAATATCTGGTCTAGTGCAATTAGTTACATAGTATAGGCTACCAATTATGCTCGCATACTCAGATTGTCTTACACTATCATCAAAACTTTTAAACAATTTTATACTAGGATCATATGGTGTGCATGCAAGTTTACAATCAAAATAATCATACGTTTTCAAAACGTTCTCAATGTAATGTGATTGATCTACGTAAATTCCTTTTACAGATCTAGTTATCCTAATTCCAAGAATAACGTTTACTTCACCAAGATCTTTCATGTCAAAATTTGCACATATAAATGATTTCACATTGTTAACCACAGGATAGAACCAAATCTAAGCAAATCATTCACATAAAGACATATAATAATGCAAAGCTCATTCTTTTATTTATAACAAATGCATTTATCATTTTCATTCACTTTAAAACATGGGAGATAATAATATTATCAAAATTTCTATGCCATTGCATTAGAGCCTGCTTTAATTTATAAAGAGATCTATTCAATTTACATATTTTATTTGCTTGTTCAGAAATAACAAAGCCCTCAGGCTGATCCATATAAATTTCTTCAATCAATTCTATCATAAAAAAAGCAGTTTTCACATCCATTTGATGCACAACAAGATCATGAATAGAAACAAGTGCAAATAGAACACGAATTGATGTAATGCGACTAACAGGCGAAAAAGTATCAAAGAACTCAATATTCTCTTTTTGTTTAAATCCTATAGCAACTAGGCAAGCTTTATATTTATCTACTGTACCATCAGGTTTCAATTTCCTTTCAATATCCATTTACATCCTATTCCCTCCGTCCCGGCCTAATTGTCCAAGTTGCCATATTTGTTGGTCCAAAGCTAATTGTCTAAGCCCATAAATGGCAAATTCTCTCACAATCTCCACCCTCAAAATCTCTACTTTTAATCTCCACCTTTGAAAAAGTCAAAGATTCCAAAAAATCTGTTTTTTCTTAGTCTCCGTGCCCGGCCAAGGTTGGACAATTAAGCCGAGACGGAGGGAGTGTAAGTTTGCAGCCAAGGGATAAATCAACTAAATCCCAAGTCTTATTAAAAGCAAGTGATTCAATTTCATCCTTTATAGCTTCTTGCCAAAATTCAGCATCTACAGGGGGCAAGGCTTCATGAATATTTTGTGCATGTCTTGTTCAACAGTAAAAACATAATAATCAGAACCATAATCTTTAACAATTCTAGCATGTTTACTCTTTCTAGGTTCTGATTTCAATTCATACGAGGTTCACTTATTCTAATTATTGGATTTTTACTAGAGGTCGAGCCCCCACTATTCCTTGATATAAAAAGGGAATTTATCCTCATAAAAATTAGCATCATTAATTCAAATAAAAAAAAACTATATGCTTCATTGTTCACAGCATATCCAATAAACACACTAACATAAGCTCTACTGGCAAGGTTTTTCCTTTTTGGATCAGGAATTCTTACATAAGCCAAACAATTCCAAATTTTAAAATAAGACAAATTAGGCTTTCTGCCTTTGAAAATTTCGTATGGAGAGATATTGTTTTTTGATTTGGGAACACGGTTCAACACATAACATGCAGTCAATAAAATATCTCTCCACCAATAAGAAGCAACACCGGAATTTAGCAAAATAACAATACCAGACTCAGTCAAAGTCCTATTTTTCCTTTCAGTTTTTCCATTCATTTCAGGAGAATAAGGTGCCATTTTTTCATGAATAATGCCATGTAATTTAAAAAACTCAATAAACATATCAGAATCATATTCAATGTCTCTATCACTATGGAATCTTTTCATTTTTCTATTGCATTGATTTTCAATTTCAGTGACAAATAATTTAAATATATCAAATGCTTCACTTTTATGTTTCATGAGATAAACATAAGTATAATAAGAGCAATCATCAATAAATGTAATAAAATACCGCTTTCCATTTCTAGTCAACACACCATCAAGTTCACATATATCAAAATGAATTAAGTTAAGTGGCTCAATTTTCTTTTGTATTTCTGATGAGGAGTTTTAGTAATTTTTGCTTGACTGCAAAGTTCACATTTTTCAAAATTATTTACAAATAATTCAGGAATAAGGCCTAAATTACACATATTTTTAGTAATACATTTGTTGGCATGAAATAATCTAGAATGACAAGTATTAAAAGAACAGATTTAAACAAAAGGAGAAATTTTATTCATGTCAACATTCAATTTAAACATCCCATCAGTAACATAACCCCTACCAACAAAAATATTGTTTTCCGCTAAAGTATAAACATCAGCCCCTATAGTCTGAGTAAACCCAACCTTGTTGAGAAAGTAGCCCGAAACAAGATTCTTCCTCATCCTTGGAGTATGTAGAACATTTTTGAGAATCAAGGTTTTTCCATAGGTAAACTTCAATTCCACCTCACCAGTCTCGGCAACAATAATAACTTGAGAATCACCCAAAAGCAAATGTTTATCCTCGATTTCAGAATAAGACTTGAACATAGTTCGATCATAGCAGACATGGCAAGAAGCACCCGGGTCTACCCACCACCCTTCAGATCCTCTAACTAAATGGATTTCAGTAATCATAGCAATAAATGACTCATCAGTAAGATTAGCTTGTGGTGCCACATGATGAGTCCCTTTACGACAATTTCTAGCCATATGACCTGGTCTGTCATAATTCCAACATTAGAAGTCTCCCATTGGGACTCTTGTATGGACCACATCATTTCTTACGAGGGGTCCATTTCTTGAAGGGGGGAGCATTGATTGATCTTGTTCTGAAACTGAGGAGCATTCCGATTCTGAAAATTACGACGACTTTAATTTTGATTTTGATTCTTCAGATTTTTGGGTTTTGGTTTAGAATAGCGGAGGTGGAATGTTTCTGAGTATTTTTGTTGTTAGACATATCAAGGATTTCTTCCTTCTGATCTTGTTTCCGGACTTCTTTCTCAATACGAAGACAGGTAATCAAACTTTCTAGTAAAAATTCTTTGGTTTTGTGCATGAGAACATTTTTTTAAATCTTTCAAATCTAGGGAGTAATTTATCAATTAAAACAACTTGAAATTGTTCGTCTAAAGTCGTACCTTCTGTGATGATCTCATGTGCAATTTTTTGTAGTTCATGAGATTGTACCTCCACGGATTTATTATTAGTCATTTGGTATTTGAGATATCGGCTCACTGCGTATAGACATGGGCAGACGGTTCCCGGTTTTGGTTCCGAGAACCGCCCCCACTGGAACCGGAACCGAACCGGGGACACCCCGGTTACGGTTATGGTTCCGAACCGGCATAAAATCGCCGGTTCGATTTGAACCGCCGGTTCCAGACGGTTCTTCCTCTCTTTTTTTTTTTTTTTTTAAATAAAAGTAAATTTTATTTTTATTAGTAAACATATACAACTTATAATTTCTAAAATCTAAAATTAATAAGTCAAATTTAACTTAATACTTAAATGTTACAATAGAATATACAACTTATAATTTCCTAAATTACAAAGTGTACAACTAATCTACAAAGACTACAATTAAAAAGTACAAATATAAACTACAATTTAAATGTTATAATACCACTTATAATTTCTTAAATTACAAAGTAAAATTTAATACAATAACACTAATTAAAAAACAATCAACCTACAAAGTTCAATACAAGTTTAACTAATAATATTGGGAAGGATAAGGGAAAAAGATTAAAGGGCTTGAGTTTGATTCTAAGTTAAAAATTAAAACTAATTTTTAACTTAGTACCAAATCGCCTACGTATCCTCGATCTTCCGGCTTAAGGTCAAGGAATCAAAGCCCACGTAGTTCTCTTACCTCACTTACCTTTTGAAATAAAGTTGGTTCGGTTGTGCTCATTCACATTCACTTCCTTGAGAAGATGGTGTGCTGGAGGAGCCGCTGTTGAAATTAAGTGTATCTCCTTCTTCGTCTTCATCGAAGTCAACTTCTTGAGCTTGTTTTTTGGCTTTTGTCCAATCTTCAAGGAGGAGTTGATTTTATAGATTCTCCACGGTTAATCTAGATCTTCGGGCATCCAAGGTGTATCCTCCAATGCTTAAAGCTTGCTCAACTGAAACGGTTGAAGAGGGACAAGCAAAAATTTCCTTGGTAATAATAGATAAAATCGGGAAGGAGTTGGATCTTTTCGACCACCACCTTAGGAGGTCGGTATTATTTTCAAAAGAAAGTTCCTCAAAAGTAGTTTGTAAAAAATTTTCAACCTCTCCATAAGGATTAGAGGAAGACCTTGCCTTTTTTTTTGTGAACGAATATCGTAAAATTTTTGCAAACGGGCAAGACTCGAATTTTCAACGGATTGGGTTGAAGAACCAAGACCACTAGAACAAACATCACTATCATTACCATCACCAAATTGGATCCTATATTCTCTAAAAATATCAAATAAAAGACTCTTTGCTTTGGCAACAATATGTAAGGGGTTTAGGACATCATTTTCATTGGGGAATAATGCTTCGTAATACATTTTTAACAAATATTCTAAGCCATCTTCTTTAATCCTTAGGTCTAACAATTTAGCTGCTAATTAAAAATAAATCGGGTATTTCCTCAAAATATTTTAACCATTTTTTTCCTCATAGAATCTATCGTTTCATGCAAAATCGGATCGTCTTTATATTCATTAAAAAGAAGTGCAATTTTAACACAATGATCAAGAACCAAAGGTGAAGTAGGATAGTAGCAAGCGGAAAGTTCCTTAGTTGCATCTTCAAAACATTTTAATAGTGAAATTAAATTAGAACAAGCATCCCATTGATTGGGAAATAAACAAATACCAACTTGATGGTGTTGAAAAAATGCACACAAAGCTTCCTTATGCATGTAAGAATCATTGAGCATTTTATATGTAGAATTCCAACGGTGAGGAACATCAAAAGAATTTTTTTTTTGGATGAATTCCTCTTTGTTTGCAAAATCTTGCCCATTTTTTTGTTAAGGAGGAATGTCTAGAAATAGTGGTGATTGCTTCTCTAATAGGAGCAACATATGTATTGAAATTTGTTAGGCCATCTTGCACACATAAGTTCAAACAATGACAAATACACCTAATATGAAAAAAATTACCTCCACAAGATGGCTTGCAAAAATCAATAAGTTGGGGTAAAGAAGCTTTGTTTGCACTAGCATTATCCTAAGATATCGAATTTTTTTTTTGAACCAAGTTTTGTATTCTTGAAGAATGGAAATAATTTTGTGACAAATGTTTGATGCGGTATGCTCGGTATCAAATTCTCTATAACCTATTAATCTTTTTTGCATTGTCCAAGAATCATCAATCCAATGGCATGATTTTGCTAATGATCACCCCAAATGTCCGAGCATATTGAAACCTTTTGTTTAAGTGAAGCAAACATATTTAGTAAAACAAGTTTAAATTCCCCTACAACTTTCGCAATATCCCGAGTTAGTGTTCTTCTAGAAATCTTCCTATGTTGTGGACCACAACTTAGTTGCATAAAATCTTCGTAAAATCCATCATCGGCAAAGTTAAAAGGTAAATGCTTTACGGAAACAAATTTAGCCAAATTTCTCCTCAATCTTGTCTCACTAAAGGAAAATAAAGGAGAGGGATAGTTAGAATCCGAACCTCCAACGGTGTATCTACCCATTTGGGTTTGGGTTTGGTTGAGTCCACACTTATCGGGATGAAATTTTTTGACATGCTTTGTTAGTGTTCCATATCCCCCTTCGTGCTTGAAACTATAAGGTTGGCCACAATAATTGCAAGTGGCTTTGTAGTCGGTTGTTGATCCTTGCTTTAGAACTTTTGTAAAGTGGATAGTGAAGACGTTGGATTTTAAAGTCGCCGGATTTCCTTGGGTTCCTTGTGAAGCACTACGACTACGAGATCGTCCTGCACCTTGGCCTTGACTTTGGCTTTCTTGTGTTGGATGTTGATTTCCCTCTTCTTGAGCGGAAAATGCGGCGGCGGCGTTTTCTCCTAAATTATTTGAAACAAATAAAAAAAATATTACTACAATAGGATTTAAATTTATTAAAAAACTACTAATATAAATTTATAAAAGATATTAATAATACAACTAAACTTAAAAATTAAATTACTCAAATATAAAATGATTTTACTTACTGCTAGAAAATTTATAATTACTAATACAACTAAATCTAAAAAATTAAATTGCTCAAACATAAAATTTACCTAGACAAGCGGCTACGTCATCGGCATCCAAATCAATTGGAATGTCATCATCATCATCATCATCATCATCATTGAGGTCGAACAATACTTGAGGTGAATGAAGAGGTGGAAGTGGAGCATACTCCTCCGGCGTATGACTCTTGCCCTTATCGGAGATAAGGCGAGATGATGAAGTTGAAGAAGCTCCCCTTCGGCTAGACATTTTTTTGGTAGAAGTAGGAAGAATAAAGATGCAAATAACAAAATATAATTGAAGAAGAAGAACTAGAAGAAATAAATATTTTTTTGGTAGAATGGAATTAAAATTCAATTTTTTTTTTTTTTTATGAACACTAAATTATCAAAATGCTAGAGAGTAGAGACTAGTGAGCTTGAGAGTTGAGAGAGATTGAGGGAGCTTGAGATAGATTGAGAGAGATTGAGAGGTGTAGTGATTTGTGTTGAAGTTGGATGTATTTATAGGGGTTTAAAATAATAAAAAAATTAAAAAAATAAGAAAAACCAACCTCCCCCCCTCCAAAATTTGAAAATCTGAATTTTTAACGGCCAAATGATCTGGGGCCTTTGATTTTCAACGGCCAACAGATCAAGGCCGTTCGTTTTCTTTAAAAAAAAAAAAAAATTGTTGCGGAACCGCCGGTTCGAACCGGAAAACCGGCGGTTCTGGCAACGGCTACAAAGATCAAGCCCTCCGTTTCCAACGGACACTCCACCAGATCGTGACACGTGGCATTTTTTTAATTAAAAAAAAAATTAATCGGGGAACTGGCGGTTAAAAACCGCCGAGGAAATCGCCCTGGGAACCGGCGGTTCCCGGTTCTAGAAATGGCGGAACCGGAACCGAACCGTGGGTTGACCGATTACGGTCCCGGTTTGGAACCGGAACCGGGTCAACGATTTTGGAACCGTCGACCGCCGGTTCGAACCCGCCGGTTCCACGGTTCACAAAACTGTTTGCCCACCTCTAACTGCGTATTTCTTTGCTCCAACTTCCTTAGTGTCATACTTCTTCTGGAGTGCATCCCAGACATCTTTGACGGACTCTTTAGAGGAGTAGCAATCATACAAATCGTTGGTCAACCCATTCATAATAAAATTCTTGCACAAGAAATTAGTTTCCACCCATGCTGTTTGTTAATTTGCTCATCTTGTTGCTTAATTTGTTCATCAGAAGGCTTATCCCGTAGAAGGGTAAAATGGGTTTTTCAGAGGTAAGAACGAACGAGACTTTTCTGGTGGTGAGAAAAAACAACATTTTCTGTCTCCATCTTTTGAAATGGAGACCCTCAAAATGAAAGGGTTTGTTGAGATCAACGGTGACAGAATCAATTTCGATGGTCATGGCAGAAAAGTTCGTCTTAAAATTGTTGGCGCACAATAAAATCAAGAACAAAATTACTAGATAATTTTTGGGTTGAGTCGCGTACTAGGTCACTCTCTTTAAGACGATTCGCCGCTCTGCCCAAATTGTACAAGCAGTAACCAAACCCATCGTCCACAGGATAAAACAACCTAGAAAACTCTCTGTCTCGGAACCCTTTTATACTGGAAACGCACCAGAATACTCACTCCCTCTACTGCTTGGTATACTGATAAAATATAGAATGCGTAAAGAATTTTTGATTTTGTGTCTCATTTCTTCCCTATCTTGCTCTGACTTAAATAATGAAAGAAATAAATCTTATTAACGTTAGAAAGTGAGAGAAGAAGAGGGGAAGATCGGACCTTTTAATTAATAAGACTAGCTAAGTTTTTAATTATTTAAAAATAAATATTTTTAAATAAATATTAAACTAAAAAATTTTAATAAAAAATTCACAACTCTAACATGATCAAATATGTAAATCCACGGCAAAAAACACGTAAGCAAGTATTGAACAATGAACGGACGGTAGCTGCTGCGTTAGGTAGGTAACATGTTCCTGATTGGAAAAGTCCAGAGTAAATAGGATGTCATTTTCTTTGTATACCAAAAAAAAGAAGAAAAAATGTAAATGGGTATGCAGAATGAATAAACAAGTTAATTAGAAAATTGATTAAAAAAAGATCATATGTACTACCTATTTCTGCAGTGCGACAAAAAGTAGTTTTAAAAGAAATGAAACGAGTTTCTAAGTGACAAAAAACAATTTTTAGGTTTATGGGTACAAAAAGTAAGCTAAAATGAAAGCAAAGGCAAAAGAACACACATACATATATGTGCATATATACAAAAACGCTGTACAATTGTTAAACACTTTCTTCATTCACGAAATAAGTAATTTTGAAGAAAACATTTTTTTTTTCATAAAAACAAGTTATTCTAACAATATTTTCCTTTTTTTCTTCTTATATTGTCTTTAGGTTAATCTAAACCTACAAATCTCATAATATTACCGTATAAAAATAAAATTTAAGATTATAAGAATAGATTTTCTAGGTATGTTTTCATTCCATAATTTTTGTCTTTGTGAACGGATGGAGTATCTGTTTAGAAGATTTTTTTCTTGTGGAATTTAGATAAATAAATTATATAGTAGTATGTAGGTTTTATTTTGTGATTAAATCATAAATTGTATCTCCCAGTTAGGGGATTACTGAATTAGAGTGATATTTGAGTCAGGATTGATCCAGTCTAGACCTTATGGTCCGCGACCGTTCGCGGGTCCAATCAAAACTTGCCACATAGCAGTCATTTTTTAAGGCTGCCAAATTATTAAAAAAAAAATAATTTCAGCAATTTTAATTTAATTAATACAGTTTCAGTTTCATCTTTAAATTGGTAATATGCAGAAATCATACGCATAACATATTTGGGACTACTACTTTCTTTTTATTATCTTCATTTCAAAATAATATAATGCATAAATATTTATATAACCAAATTTGTCGGTTGGACACAGACCTTTCTAGTCTCTATTAATTTTTTAATAGATGTGAAAGTTATTTAACTTCAACAATTAATAAAGAAAACTTGTGTTGGATTGTCTAACGATTAAATGTTCTGTAAAAAAAAAAAAAAATTTTGAAAGTAATTCTTTTATTTGTATTAAAATATCACTTTTAAAAATCTTAATGCCTTTTTAATGGATAAGATAAGAAAATAATAATCTAGGGGACGATATAATACTTTTTTAGACTTCTTCGTTTTAGGGCACTGTGATACTTTTATTGAAAATGTGTCTGAATTAATTGATAATATATGGTTAGCAAATTTAAAAAAAAAAATTATAGATGGTTTGTGATTTAAAACAATATTATTTCTTAATTTTTATTGGGTAACTTAGGCGTTTGGAATAGAGGGATTATTTCATATTTTTTTAAAATAACTAATATACATTATGGGTCTGCTTGTTTATGATTAGGCCAATCTGTTGTGGATTGTGCTCAGCCCAACATGTGTTTGTTTATGGGTTTGAGACAATATATTGTCTCCAACCCTCTTACACACATCATTAATTAAACTCAATTTTCAATACAACTTTAATCAATAATCATCATTTTTTAACTACCTCTTACATACATCATAAATTAAATCCAATTTCCAATACACCTTTATTCAATAACCAATCATTCATTAACAAACTCTTACACACATCATCAATCAAACGCAATTTCCAATACAACTTTAATCAATAATCAATCATTCATTAACTATCTCTTACACACATCAAATCACCTTTACTACTTTTTATAATAAAAACCAACTCAAACCCAATCTCCCAATCAACATAAACAAACACTTATTTATTTACCCCAACCTAAAAGTTCTACTTTATTCTCCACAGCCTACAGTACTCCAGCCACTCATAGCCATAAACAAACAGGCCCTATATGTATTTGATGACATTATTAATTAACGTATGACATGTATAAAAGGTATTGGAATATGAATGGAATGGGGATCTCATTTGGTGTTGGGGAAAGTTTAAACATAAACACACTCGGAATTTATTTTATTGTAGTTTGACACACAAATTGCATAGTTTTTCTAATAATATTAAGGTAAAATAAAACTTATTTGACATAACAAAATGAGATAATTACAAAATGGTCGCCGAACTATTAACACTTTTTCACTTCGGCATATAAACTATTAACAGTGACTAAACTGCCGCCAACCTATTTGAATATTACTACTCAAAAGCTGCCGGCCAGAATACCGTCCAAATTCATTGCACACCCGATTTCGGAAAACCACCTTTTGGGACAGAATTTGGGCGGTATTCTGGCCGGCAACTTTCGAGTAGTAATATTCAAATAGGTTGGCGGCGGTTTAGTCACTGTTAAAAGTTTATATGTCGAAGTGAAAAAGTGCTAATAGTTTGGCGGCCATTTTGTAATTATCCCTAACAAAATTAAAGCTTTCTCCCACCGAGATGGACAACTGTACAATCTGATGCATGTAAAAAAGTCAAATTCTCACAACATTTCCACATTGACCTTCTCTCCCCCTAATCCTTATACACACACTACACACACTCATCTCGTCTCTGCACATACCCCAAGAAAACTGTTACTACTTGTTAGCTCAAAACAAATTCCAATTCCAAACCAAAAAAAGCTTCCATTTCTCTCTTCTCTTCACTATAGCCAAAGATCAAATGAATTCACCGCCTCTACTACACTATGTTTAAATAATATTAATCTCTCTTGGTCCTTGATACCCAACCAAAAACCAACAAAATGCACAAGTTCGTCTTCATCATCACTCTTGCATGTTCCTATTTAACAATTACCGTCTGTGGAAACGCAGAGGTGAGAGCATTAATGGAGATGAAGTCATCTTTGGACCCAGAAAACAACTACTTATCATCATGGACGGCCGACGGCGACCCATGCGGCGGATCATTTGAAGGAGTGGCCTGCAACGAGCACAGGAAAGTGGCTAACATCTCACTTCAGGGTAAAGGGCTTGCCGGAAAAGTGCCTCCGGCGGTGGCGGAGCTCAAGTGCTTGTCGGGTCTTTACTTGCATTACAATTCGTTGAATGGGGACATACCAAAGGAGATTGCTAATCTCACAGAGCTCACTGATCTTTATCTCAATGTTAATAATCTTACTGGAACTATACCACATCAAATTGGAACCATGCCTAGTCTTCAAGGTTTGGCCTCTCTCTCTCTCTCTTTTTCTTTTTTAAATTCTTTTTGGGTTCCCTTCAACATTCTATCAGAACTGAAACTGGGAAAAAGAAGTTTGAATTTTGTTATACAAAAGTAAATTCTTTTTGGTTTTTCATTTTGTTCAAAAAGAAGTTTGAATTTTTCGATTTAATGCACAAAAGTAAACTCTTTTTGGGGGCTCTTTTCGTTGTTCTTTATCTCGTCCCATCTTTTCTTTCCCTTTTTCTTTCTATTATGAGATTGAACAGGATGCACAGAATTTAAAAAAAAAAAAAAATTATATTTTTGGTTAAAAAATGTCATTAGCAAGATTTAGTTATATCCTGGCTGAACAAGGAAATGTTATCAAGATCTTGTTAGGAATTTCCAACTTAATTTGGTGTAAATATGCAGTACTGCAGCTATCTTCCAACCAGTTAACAGGAAGCATACCCACAGAGATGGGGTCCTTGAAAAGATTAAGCGTTCTTGCTTTGGAACGTAATTCACTAACAGGAGGGATTCCTCCAAACTTGGGAGATTTAAGCATGCTAAAAAGACTGTATTTGAGCTTCAATCAACTCTCTGGCCCAATTCCTAATAGATTGGCCAATGCTCCTTCATTGGAGGTTCTTGATTTGCAGAATAATTCACTTTCTGGAGTTGTCCCTCTCGGTGAGTTACTCTCTTCAGTGGAGATTGGCTTGTTAAATGTCGCAAAACTTTTTTTTGCCTATTAGGATATTCAGATTCTACAAATCCATTTCCTACTAAGTTCTTGCAATGTTGATTCTGATGTTTTTTTCTCCTTTTATGATCTTCTTGATGCTTAAAATGGATGTTAATGAAGATTTGAAGAGGTTGAATGAAGGTTTCCATTTCGATAACAATCCTGGTTTATGTGGCTCTGGCTTCTCTTATCTGAGAGTTTGCACTGCCTGGGACAATTTGAACATCAATGGCGTCGATTCTACCTCGCCTACCGCCAATAAAACCTCCCGTACAAACGTACCCCAATCAGCTACTTTTCCACTCAACTGTGGCCAATCACATTGCTCGAAATCCTCATCGAGACTGCCACAAATAGGCCTTGTTGCTGGAGTACTCACAGTCACCATTGCATTAACATTAGTGGTGTTCATCTGCATCATTAAGTACCGTAGGCGAAAACAGAAAGTAGGAAACAGATCAGATTCTTCAGAAGATCGGCTCAGCATTGACCAGGCTAAGGATGTCTACAAGAGAAGCCCTTCTCCTCTTGTTGCTCTAGAATATTCCGAGGGGTGGGATCCAGCAAACGCCGCTTCAGATTGCAACGGCTTGTGTCATCACGAGTTTCTTACACAGGGGTCCAAATATAATTTGGAAGAGGTTGAGTCGGCTACTCAGCATTTTTCTGAGGTGAATCTATTAGGAAAGAGTAAGTTTTCTGCTGTATATAGAGGGATACTGAAAGATGGGTCGATAGTGGCGATCAAAAGCATTAACAAGACGAGCTGCAAGGTAGAGGAGGATGAATTCATGAAAGGATTGAGCTTGTTGAATTCTTTGAAACACGAAAATCTATTGGGATTGAAGGGATTTTGTTCGTCCAAGGCTAGGGGTGAGTGTTTCTTGATCTATGATTTTGCTTCGAGAGGTAATTTGTCTCGGTATCTCGATAGCGAAGATAATGGGAGCAATGTTCTTGATTGGCCGACCAGAGTTTCTATAATCCGTGGAATCGCTAAAGGTTGGTATTTGGTATCACCCTATCGTATTGATCATCATCGTTATCTTTTACTTTATCAATTACAGAGTTCCATAAATTAGGCAATTGGTTTATTGCATGCTATACTTGATGAATGACACTAGAGGTGCTACTCAGTATCCAACTACACAGCACACACACGTCAGTGTTTTTTTCTGAAAACCTACATATAGATATAAGATCGATATTTTGGGTGTATTTGGGGCATCATTTATTTGGCTCCTCTCCCTCTCAATTGTTGGTTTATTTCTATCATTTGTTAGCAATTATTGAGTTTTAAATATCTGATGAAGTTCACTGTGGAGAAATTAAAGTTGAATGTTACTTTGAGAAAGGGGCATTCCATCTGTTGTGGACAGAGCACTTATTACAGTTTCTTGACTTGTTATCTAAAGAAGTTGCTATAAATACGTCATTATTATCTGACACTTTTAGGTCCACATATGAAGATAGTAAGTTTCAATCCTTGGTCTACACAGAATTGTAGATAATGTATAGCTCATTGATGGAGTCCCGTTTATGTAATAACATCTCACATTGGTTTATTTTATTTCAAACAGGTATAGAATACTTACACAGCTATGAATCAAACAAGCCTACCATAATCCACCAAAACATATCAGTGGAAAAAGTCCTGTTGGACCAACAGCTCAGGCCCTTAATTCTGGATTCGGGCCTTCTAAGGCTTCTCGCCGATGATGTGGTTTACTCGGCCCTTAAAGTCAGTGCAGCTTTAGGGTACATGGCTCCAGAATACGTTACCACAGGCCGGTTCACAGAGAAGAGTGATGTTTATGCTTACGGGGTTATCATCTTACAAGTGCTGTCAGGCCAGCGAAAGCTCTCAGGCTTGATAAGAACAGCAGCTGAATCTGGAAAATTGAATGAGTTTATTGATTCAAAACTCAAGGGCGAGTTTTCTGAAACTGAGGCTGCTCGGTTAACAAAAATCGCGTTTGATTGCACCAACGAAATACCAGAGAATAGACCATGCATGGAGTCAGTGGTCCGCATGCTAGCTGAGGCAAGTAGTGGCTAATCATCCAGCAGCTGGGTGTAAAATCCACCACACACCCCCAAATGGATGGACGTGATTTTGTGTGAACTTGTCGTGGAAAGTACACCCGGTGAAGGATGGAATAGACCTCATTCAGTAGCATTCAAGCTGATGATCACAATGAGTGAGCTGCTTCCCTAGATAAATTCTGCGAATCTTCTAGTTAGGTTGCAAATTAACCGGCATTACAGGCTTTTGTAAATCAGTATCCTTAGATGGCAACTTCTAGGAGCTTTAGGGAGTAGTGCAAATAAATAGTTGCTTGTAACTTGCCTACTGTTTAACTGTTTCATACCAAAGACTCGGTTTGTGTAATGATGGAACGGATGTGACGGTTGTGTTACTGCTTATTACGAGTTCTTTTTTTTTTTTTTTTCCTTTTTCTGTTTATTTTTAAAGGTGCAATAATCAAGGTTTTATTATTATTTATTTATCCCTTTAAATGCGGAATAACTAAGGTCTCTCACCCAAACATGCTTAACTTAGGAGACCTAATGGAAAACACACAAACTCAGAATCACAACAAACAACACATCAGAAGAGAAACCACAATGAATACTCGAGGCATCTTCCAGCTCTAAATAAGATCCACTCGATATCCCCTTCTACAAAGCTTCAGGGGATGCAATTATTTTTTTCCTTAAAAGAGGGCAAATTATATCCGTTAACATGTTACCGAACTTTTATAACTAGCAGTTCAGTTCAATCTCATACAAAAGCAGACCTCTTACAAAATTATCAGTTGTGTCATGTAAGTGAACACTTTAAGACCAAACCTCCTGAGCAAGACACCGTGGACAATAGTGTCTTACAAACTAGGCAGCTGCACTCTGCTGGTGGTGATCGAGAAACCACTCAGAAGGCCACCATTTTGGTCTAATCGTCTCTACATTAACGTCTTCTGCGCCTTTTATTGTTAAAGAGCCTGTCTCTTTGAATGCTTCGTCCAACCGTAAAAGCCCAAGCCCACGAGATCCAAGGGCAGTTGTGACTGTTCCGACTTTCTTTTGCGATGTCGTGTTAATCACCTCTGAACCAGGAGACACTTTTTGCTCCATCTCTGGAATGAATAAGACATAAGTCTCTGATATATCAAAGAAGCTGAATCGCAGAGAAATTGTTAGGGGAACTACCTTCACCACTACTATTCAAGAATCTTAGAGGAATCAAACGCTTTCGGATAATACCACGGTGATGTGTTCGAGCAATAAGTTCTTGGCCAATGTAACATCCTTTGTCGAAGCTTATAGCATTTAAACCAGCAAGATTGTATTCTAGCGGTATTGCCTCACCTACAAAAAATCATAATTATGGTTGGGGTCTAAAATCCAAGCGTATAAGTTACCAAAGCAAGCCACCAACAGCATAAAAGCATTTAGCTCTGAAAATTTTCATGAGCGGAAAGCTTCTGAAACCAGGATTTATTACATATCTGGCCACTACAATTAAACAGACGAAGACAACCAGACACCAGAAGAGGGGAGAAAGAGATTTGGAGCATTGGAAGCACCATCTGCTAATTGGATTCTTTAATTTAGTAATGACACACACACAAAAAGAAAAAGAAAAAACCGTTACACTCACACCAAGACTTGTGATAACATCCTTAGCGTGTGGAGGTGAAAGTTACTACCAAAATAGGACAGAAATTTGCAAGTTCAGAATGCGCTATACCTTTGGGAATCTCAGTAGGGCCTTCAGCGATTCCCTTCTCTAATCTCCAAAGAAGATAATTCCCTTCATCGGTTTCCTTGTCGTTCTCAACTAGAGGTGCTGCAACAAATAGGCTTATAACAGATCACAACAGTGGGAAATATTAACTATTCCTCAGTAGGGTATACTGATCCAAAAATTGCTTTTTGATGGCTGATGAAAGACCTAACTGATCCAGAGCAAAAGTACAAATAAGATGGTTAACTAATTCAACTTACGTGTTGCATTAGCTGGAAAGATGCCCCTATATCCAAGACAAGCCAATCGTGGATCCTTATACCAATGCCAACCAACACTATTTGCTTGCGAAGCTGACACACCAGAACGATCATGTGTTCCACCCCAGCCAACAGAATTAGCTTCCGGTTCATCTACAGATGAAGACTTCCCTTCAAGATCCCCGCCATACCGTTGCCAGCAAGAAAATTCTTCGGCCACATTCTCAATATCAACCTTAGACCTCAAACGATATCTGCTAAGTCAGAATTCATTGAAAAAATTAAATGGTGAGACCTCTTAATACAGTGATTCTTAAGCTTAGGCCAAAATTAGAACAAGACACTTGCATTTGGGCACAAGAGTAGCATAAGCATTTATATAGTATATTGAAGGCAGCAGAATATGTGGTGGTACGACATTTCTTTTCATTCTCATATCAATGAGAATAGGATTTATATAGTACAACATCCTTAAGCAAATAAACTTCATAATACGATCCACAAATTATGTTCTACTGCTCGAACTTGCTTTTCCTTCCATGTATCGGTTTTAGACTAGCCAATTCTGATAAGATGTAGGTGTAATATTTCTTTGTCCGATTTGTATTGGCGGACAGAGATGGTAACTAGCCGAAGGCATTAACCTTATCTAAAAAATGCTGCTCAGGTTCCTGTTTAACAGCTGTTCAAATACTCAAAACGGATTTCAGTATCCCTTGTTCGCATATCTGAAAATAGCGTCCTACTTCTCAGATGGCAGTTTTACTCCAAAAACAATCTCTAGAAGATACAAATGACACAACTTACTCCCAAGCACCACTTTTAAAGTCAAAATGTGAATCGTTCTTCCAGATCTTTCACAAAATTTCATTTCAACACTAAGTGTATAATTATAAATAAACACATGGCTTATTTAGACCCCCGTCACCCAATCTTAAAATTGCAGCAGTTAATTCAGCCAGCTGAATATACGGTTAAACTTATTCAAACTAACAAACCACAATGCCCTTCACATTTTTAGTATTCTCACTATTAAGAAAAATAAAAATAAAAATCGGTCTCACAATACGGATACAATTTTGCTGTACATTTAGAAGGGATAAGTGCATGCTCTCTTATAAACATCTAGTTCTAATCTTACTGGAGGACTTATCATAATCTAAGATAACTTCATTTTGCCAGCTCTATAAAGAAAATGTTACATTAATTCCCCCAAATTTCCAACCAAACAATACAACCTTCAAATTCTTGAAATTTAAGGTATAGTAGTAGAAAAAGGAAAGAAAACTCACTTTTTCAAGGTTGCCAAGAGCTCATCCATGGCAGAGCCATCGACATCGGCGTAAATCTCCAGGTCGCCCGCATTGGGCCCGGGCCCCGACCCTGTCCGATCGAGTTTCTCATCGGGACGGGGAGGTCTATACAGAAAAAAATCGTAAAGAAACCTTCCCTGAGGAGTCAAGAAAGCGGCGTATACAGGAGGTGCGACAGCCACCGGCATGTTGGGGGTAATGGCATTCTCAGCCACGGCTTCGGGGTGTTCTAAACTCCGAACGTCATTGGTCACCAGACCCTGGAGGAACTTAATGGTTTCGGGTCCCTTGAACCGGACTACCGACCGGGTTTTGAGAAGAGACGCCATGGGGCCAGCGGACTGGAGTGTGGTCTGGGAGGAAAAGAATTTGGGGAAGTTGTGAGAATTGGATTTGAGGAATTGGAGAGAAGAGTTGAGAGCATGCATCTTCGCGGAGGGAGCGGGAGGGGGCTTAGGGGTTGATGTGGTTTTGCATGGGCGGCTGAGAAAGGGAGAAGAGAACACGTATGACGGTGTGTTGTTCGATGAAATGTCAGCACATCGATACCGATCTAAGCTGACTTGTTTGGAATGAGGGTTGAGTCTGTATTTTGCAAACCGCCTTTTTATTTTGTCTTTAAATGAAGCTTTGAAAATTCATATTCCTCGCATGTTTAAAGTGTTACTAGAAGAAATGGTTTTTTCTCCTGCTAAAAAAGAAAAAAGAAAACAAGAAATGGAATTTTTTTCATGCGATGGAAACTCAATTCATGTCCAAATATATTTATTTTATTCAACTTTTTTTGCGACACAAATGTTTACAAGTAATTCGATTCACAATAATTACGTGAATCTTATCTAGATAATCTAACTATAAAATTGTTGCATTTTTCAAATCTAATGTATTAGGTTAAGACAAAAGCTCGTGTTCATCAAGTTGTTATTGTACACTTACTTTTAGCTGATCCACGAGTCGTTGAATTTCTTTTGTTATTTCTAATACTCCCTCCATTCCATTTTAATTGACGTTTTAGGATGTTTTCTTCTTTTCCTATTAATTGACGTTTTACATATTTTTCCTTAATTCTCCCAGTTTTCTCCCTGCACTCAGTCCTTAAAAATCTCTACTTTTAAATCTATCAGAAATATTTTTATTTGATTAAATCTTTATCCCCTAAAATATTCTCGCTCATTATAGCCTTTCTTCCCTCTCCCTCCTTATTCCACACTTTCTTCCCCTCTGATATTTTTATTTGATCAAATCTTTATCCCCTAAAATATTCTTGCTATACTCTGATATTTTTATTTGATCAAATCTTTATCCCCTAAAATATTCTTGCTCATTATAGCGTCTTCTTCCCTCTCCCTCCTTGTTCCAGGCTTTCTTCCCCTCTTCTTCCCTCTCCCTCCTTATTCCACGCTTTCTTACCCTCTTCGGTAATCCCTTTTTTAGGATTCATATGAGAGAGATAAATAATTAGGTGAGGGTACCTCAGTCAAAAAATTTTATTCTTAATTCTTCCCTTTTATTCTAAAACGTCAATTAAACGGAGGGAGTATTAATTAACATCGCAAAATTGTAATGAATAGAAGCTTCCACGATAACGCTGTTTTCGAGTCTCAAAGGATTCGAACTATCAATTTCTTTTTTCTAATTTTACATGTCTTTATATGTTATATATAATATATAATAATGTACAACATTACATCAATAGGCGTTAGTACTTAGTAGCCTAGTTGTTAGTTTCCTCACGGTCTCATCTCATATTCTAAGGTTTGAGTTTAAATCTCAAGGCTCCAATTTTTCTAAATTGCTTTTTATTTTTTCTTTTTTCGCTAAATTGCTTTTCTTTTTTAATATTTAATTTATATATATTACCCTCATCCAAGGACGAACATATCAGTTTTTATGAAAATTTCGATATTTCAATTTTAGAGAAATTTCAGAGAAATTTCAGTTTTGGTGGAAATATCGATGCATTTTTTAAAAATGCCAAAAAATGTATTAAAACATATAATTTACCATGAAATTTTATATATTGTTATAAATTAATTCAAATACAAGTATTTGAGCTAAAATTTGAGCCAAATTCACATATTTATACCTAATTTAGGAAATAATAAATAATACAAACATTGTCGGGCAACACCAGACACATTCTCAACTCTTTTCACACTACATTACTACATTCTACTACCAAAATGATGCCTTATGAGGCTCGAATGAAACAGATTTGTATTTGCAATAGTGGTACCAGCTAATCGCATTAGAGTAATGATGAAGATAGTCATTCAGATGAAACGCGTAGGTTTGTGCGTCTCTCCCAAGCATTATCCCTCCCATAGATCAAATACTCTGGATTTACCCAAGAAACATAATGATGACCTCCATTTGACATTTGAGGGAATTGGTTATCATCAGTGCTAAGATCAGTCCAGTCATGTTCCAGTGATTTGTATGCAATCTTGTGCGAGAAATTAGGATACATATCACTTCGATCACTGCTCAGACTCACTGAGTGAAAATTTGACGAGAGTGATGTTATATCAGTGTTTGAGCTCTGACCATAGTTCCGACCACGGCCTCTCGTGTAATCCTTACCAATTGCCCTTATCCTACTCCTCCTGCCCTACATCCATAGTCTGAATCTTGTGTACTCACGCTCAACGGTAAATGAACTCAAATTCCCTTCATTTGAGAAATAATCTTCATTGGTGTATCTGAGTCCACTAATGATGCTTCCACCAGTATTACGTCCCCCATCATCATGAGCTCCCCACATGTGAGTAGAGGTGGCAAAATTGGCCCGGCTCGACGGACCGACCCAGTAGGACCGATATTTTAGATGGGTTGGGCTATAGAAATGTACGCCCGAAGTACTATTTGGCCCGATCAACCCGGTCCAAAATATGATGTTGGACCGACGGGCCCAACGCGATCGGGCCGGACCGCCCGAATTGCCACCTCTACATGTGAGTCATCACCGCTACCAGTTACACCAACTTCGTCATGCAACACTTGATCCACATCAATTCCAAACTGGCTTGCCGCTGCAGCTACCTGTGGGTCAGGATGTCCTTCATCATTGTCTAGGTGTGTTGGCCGAATTCATTGAAAAGTTAATCACCTTCCTCATTATCTGTTTCAGCGGTGATGTCTACTAAATCTAAAAATTCCTGCCCAACAACCCTATCTGCTTTAGTTACAATTTAAACAACATTATGCTTCCCTACCTCCTGCACCATTTCTTTAAGCAAATTATCATTTTTGCGCACAAGCAATCATATTTTGCAAGTGGTGGGAAAACGCTTTGTTTGATGATAAATTATCATAAATAAAAAACTTACTGACCATTTTGCCCAACTTTTCCTTAAAGTTGCCATCGGAGAACATACTTTTTATCCTCTTTTGACGTGCATTGAATGATTTATACAAAGAAGGTGCAGGTGAGGACTCATAGTTAATTGGTCTACCACTTTGCGTTCGACGAAATTGAGAAGATTGTGTACCCTTTTGACTACGTGAACTCCTCCTCTACTACTGCCAAAATGCTAGGTTTGTCGTCGTTCCCACTCACTTGCCCTCTCCTCTCTAATGGCATCTTCGTAGGCTTTTTGATCAGCTGGATTAATATCCGGCGAGTAGTTTATATAGTCTTCTTGGTCGTCATCTTCGTCATCTAATCCATATGATAACCCTTGTCATAATTCTGATCTTATGTCGTTCATTTTTGCGGCTTTCTTCCCTTTAGCAGTAATCTTAGCTCATAAGATCACACTACAACAAAAACTGTTAATCACAACGCCCAAAAGACAATGGTTTTATGCAATAACTGTAGTCTTTTAGCGCTCAACCGTGGTCATTGTACAAACCGTAGTGTTTCACATATTTTTTTTCGCTAAAAGACTACGATTTTGCAAAACCGTTGTGGTTTAACCGTAGTCAAATACCTATATTTCGCTGAAAGACTACGGTTCGCAAAACCATTATGATTTAACCGTAGTCGAATATCTATTTTCGCTAAAACACTAAATAGTTTTCTTTATTATATCACTTAGTTTTCAAATTTTCATTTTCTAATTTTCTCTCCCTTCCATTTTCTCCCCTTCACAACTTCCTCTCACCTTTCTCCCCCTCTCTCTCAGACAGACGTGCTTCTCTCACTCACAAGTGCACACACACACGTCTGTAATCTTTCTTGCTCTCACACACAAACACACACATGTACTTGTTCTCTCTCTCAGTAGGTATATCGCGACCGATCGAGAAGCTGGTAGTGCACCCACTCGTGCTGATAAGGATCGAGCCCACTTTAATCGGGTATTTAATTGGATTGCTCAGCCTCTTTCATTATGTGTTTAATTGAATTGTGAGTTGAGGTTTGTTCAATTGATGGAAATCGTGATTGCGCTTCCATGGTGTTTGTCAAAAAGCCTGTGTGGTATCATAACTCGAAACTTGATAAAATTTGTAGCGGAATGCTCCAGCTTCTGTCGTTCTGCAAATCTAGGTAATTATGATTTAACATGCCCCAATATATATGTCTCCAATTGTTTGTTTGCTTCATTTCTTGAATGTCTTTTATTTATCTTCGAAAAAAATTCTTACTTCTGTAATTAATTATAGCAGTTTTTTATTTATTTATTTTCCAATATATTTTAGAATAAGTTTATCCTGCCCTTGCCCATAGTTGGTAGGCAGAGCTCCTGACATATTGATACTTTTTGTGAGTAATTTTAGACCTATTTGCAATTTTCTGCAGATTTTGAAACCATTGTGAATTTTGTTCATTCGCCTCCCGAAGAGGCTTGGTTCTTTCTCCGATCTCAAGCCTTGCCTCTGTCATTAGTCATAACATCTATATGATGGATTATTCAAGGTATTAATTTTCTTAAACCAAAGATAGTGATGATTGCGAATGATGGGGATGATGAGTCCAGAGCATTGTTTGCTGACAGAAAAGTCGAGGAAACCTAAGAAGAAAGTTCAGCTGTTATATAAGAATGGAGATAAACTTGCAGATATCTTGGAGTTTCAACCTAGGTAATTAAGTTTTATTTTTATTTTTTTATCTTATGTGGTGTTGATGTTGTGTAATTTGAGATTATGAAATGACATACAAGAGTATCAAAGTGATGACATCTTTTATCTTTGATTTTGTTTTCACGAATCATGGACCATTTATATCCTTTAGTTCCCAAATACTGAAAATTTTCCAACATTCTGAATTTTTTTGCATGCACAAGCAGGGCCGGATCAAGAAAATCTGGGGCCTGAGGCGAAATGAAATTATACTTAAGGAGAATTCATTTTATTTTTCTTGTTTTTTCAGCTGCAAAATTACTTATTAATGTTTTATAATCAAGATGCTCTAACATACTACTTTCGATGGACAATATATTTAATCCATTCAATCTCTCTTGGGACATAGTTGATCGTAAATAAGATTTTAATAATTTTAATTTTGAAAAACTTCTTTCGGCTGAAGCAACGGTTATAGGTACTGTTAATAAGCCTGTGGGCCTGGACTAAGATTGAGCCCAATTGGCAATTGCTTGCAGGCTGACGCATAGGCCTTCTTTTTTCTTTGAGGAAAATAGGGAAAAAAATTTGACACCAGTAGGGCTTGAACTCAGGCTTATGAGTTCAACACCCAATAGACTAGCCACTAGGACAACCTGCCATTTATGACATTATTACAACGCATATATATATATATATATATGTGTGTGTGTGGGCCTATCCAGATTCTGGGCCTGAGGCACCTGCCTCAGCTGCCTCAAGAGTCAACCGGCCCTGTGCACAAGGAAACTTTGACTAATTGAAGAATGGGTATATAGTTCATCTTTGTTTTGAATATGTTAATCTCATGTCAATCTGAGCCTACAAGTAGTTGTAAATATTCATTCTTTGAGGGATAACATCTTTCTCTAACAATTGTTCATTCTTTCAATGATAGCATCTTTCTCTAACATGAAAGTTGCTGGTCTAAGATAATTTGAAACAG
The DNA here is from genome assembly GCA_958295605.1 of Ajuga chamaepitys. Lineage (NCBI taxonomy): Eukaryota > Viridiplantae > Streptophyta > Magnoliopsida > Lamiales > Lamiaceae > Ajuga > Ajuga chamaepitys. The sequence goes on from OY282502.1 coordinate 17,870,253, forward strand.
AGAGAATATTTTTACTTCTACATAAGTCATGTGGAGTCCTTATATTTGACCATTGTCATTTCTTCTTTGAAATTATGTCATCGGCTTTGTGAGGCAAATATCAAAGTACTAAAATGAGGAATATGAGAGCTTTTATTAGCTTCCATTTTTTTACCTGCAACTGTATTTTGGATTGATATGTATGATACAATTACATAAACTGGATAAAAAATATGAGTGTACAATATGAGACCAGTTTTGCGCTCCACTTTTTTAGCTTAACTCGTTCGATTTGAGCCTCTGAATTACTAAATTATTCGAACTAATTCAATTTTGAAAATAGTCTGGGACAATATTTTCATTTACCTTTCATCCACATGTATATATAAATTTTACTCCATTTATCTTAATTAAGAAATATTACTCATCTTCTTTGTGTTTAGAGTTCCTTTTCTTCTTCTTGACAGAAGGACGTTTGATTTTGATTAGTGAAGCAAGCATTTGTCTTATTATATATTACATGGCCTGAACTTCACATCTGATTAAGTCTCAAAGAGGAATTTGGATGCAGGGATCATGGTTGGGTTAGAATCTTGAATACAAGTTTGATATTAGTTCGGGTGGTAACCTTTATGTTGTAACCAATCATCATGTCTCAAATGCTTTTTGATTATCTTGCTAATTTAAATGAAATGATACTTATCATTCTCTTTTTTATTAACCTTTGCAACAGAACTGCCTTTTCCCATGTAGTTGTCAGCTTCTTCTATTAGTTTGTTGTTCAAAGCTGAATACAACATTTAAAGGATTCTTTGATGATTTTCTATTTTAATTCTCCATTTTCTCTTTACTGTTGGGACTGTCTAATACTAACCAAGGTTGCAGAAGTCGGAAATCGCTAGTCGGGCGGCCTCCAAGCGACTAGCGACTAGGCCGAGTAGTCGCCGAGTACTCCTCCCGAGTTTTTTTTTTTTATTTTTTTTTAATATTTTTTTGGCATGACCTATATATAATTATATGTCCGGAAAAATCGAAAAAAGTGGAGAATACTCATAATATAATTATCCTAGTCCCATCAATTCAGGCGACTACATACTAACGAAAAATCTAAAATACACATCAAAAGTTCAAAACTAATACATATTATTATTAACCAAGGAGTCACTAAAGCCACATAATAAGTAATAATCAATTTAACCACCAACTACCAAATAGAAATATACTCAAATAGTCAAATAGTCCATGATACATAACATAATAAACCAAATATTCAAATACCAAAGTCATAAACACATTTTTTTTTATCCAAATTGACATCAAATTCATATTTCAAAAGTTACGGATTAAATTAGTAATGGTAGTTTTCAAGTTTCTTAGTTTTCCCTCTTTTTTTTTGTGTAGTTTAGCTGTTTAGGATTGAATTCAGCCCTAATAATTCTAACTATAATAATAAAAATAAAAAATAATTAGAACAAAAATGGGGGGAAACCGGCTAGCCGAGTAGACCGCCTAGACCGAGTGGACCGAGTAGTCGCCGAGTGGACCGAGTAGGCGGCGATTTTTTTCTACAGCGCCTAATTTGGGCGATTTTAAGAAAATCGGGTCGGTCGACCACGAACTAGTGAGTAGTTGCCGAGTACTCGGCCGACTAATCCGAGTTCTTTAACACTGATACTAACATACGAAATTCAGGTTGCTCTGGATTACATTGGGAAAAGATAAGCCACTGTTGGTGTCACCAAATAGAAGAATTTAGTTTGTGTTACATATAGGTGTACTCATTATAATTGTTTCGTGCATTTGATTCTAAATCTTCTCTGTAAACGTTATGCAGGTATGCTAAGGAGATTCTTCAAAAAGAAATGTTTCTTATTTTGGGTAAGTCATTTTTTTTTTAATGGTTGCTACTACATGTGTTTGCTAGCTATCACTAATCATTTTCTTCTTCTGCACTCTCTAGGTATATTATGCATCGGCTTATGTTGTGTGCTATTGGTCGAAGGGCAGAGGATGATAGAGACCACTATGGACATAAAAGACTGGATCTCACCAGTCCTTTGCTGGGTGGCTTTTCTGGGTGGCCTTATAGACTGCCCGCCCTTGTCTAAAACTAGACCATGAAGTCGAACATCAGTCCATGTTTATCACTGATCTATAACCAAAAATTCTCCCTTGCCCACCTTCAAATGCAGCCTTTGTAAAAAATCTTACCCAAAAGCTCATAAAAAAACATGTATGGCCTCTAATTTATTTAACGTTGTGGTTGTGCTAATCTCAACCATTATTTATTTTTCAGCTTCCAACTGTAGAATTTGATGGGATCACTCAATCTCAGTTCATGATCATTTAATGATAAGGTGTTGCAGATGCTTCTATACTCATGGTGTACTCTTATTTTATTTTATTTTTTTTATTTTTTTATTGTGCAGCTAAAGTGGTAGTCCTTGGTTTCCAAATAGAGGTAAGCATCTAGTTTATGAGCTATGATTTCATCCCAGTGTAACTAAGTTCAATAATAGTATTTCCCCCAACTCCACCCGCTTAATCCATCCTAGATTCCGTTCAACTCTATCTAAGCTCCATTTTTTTGGTTTTGTCAGCATGCGTGAGACGATAGATACCAGAAGCACACTACAGAGATTCAACCTAGCAACCCCCCTGTGGAACATAATATGCAGGTGATTTTATTTCCTTATCACATAGATATATCTATATATATATATATATATATATATATATATATATATTACTAATATAAAAGTATGAATTGTTTCGTCCTGTTTTTTATTTCGTCTTTTCTTGTGAACCCTATAATATCCTTACTAAGTATTAAATTTAAGGGTAGTTAAGTAATTTAAAATAATTTATATTTTCCTTACTTGATTATTAATAGTAAAATATCCTTATTAAGAATTAAATTTAAGGTTAGTTAAGTAATTTTAATATAATTTATATTTCCTTACTTGATTATAAAAAGTAAGAGTCCTTTTATATTAAAAACTCCTCCTAAAAAACTACATGCTTAAATTATTCTTCTTCTACACTTTCAATACTTTAAATTTTGAAATAAAATCAATTTCGTATTAAAGTAGATTTAAAGAGCTTTCCAATGATATGTTATTTGCATATATTTAAGATTATTTAAGGTATAAAATAAAGAAAAAATTGAATTTATTGATTTTTTTCAATCTTATCTATAACTATCATATTTTTACTATTTTTTGCAATAATAAATTTTATGAAATAATTTTAAAACTTTTATAATACATACTTATAATTTTATTATTCATATTTAATTTATATTATGATTTTTTTACATGCCAAATTCATGTAAGTGAGCTTAACAACTAACATACTTTAAGCTCTTATGCTTGCATATATATATAATGTGATTTTATATTAAAATTATTTTTAATAGAATAAGTATAGGAAAAGGTTATATGGACAGACAAATAAAAATATTGTCTTTTCTTAATACTATTAATTTAAGTTATAAGGTCATAGCAGAAGAATGCAAAGTAAAAAATATATTTGAAAAAAAAAAGGAAATAGTGAGCAAATATGTTGTGATAAATCTTATTATGCATAAACATTAAATATAATGAAAATTTTATATCTGAATACTCATGCTATTTCACTATAATTTGTAAATATCATGTCATTATAGGTTTTTTAAAACATAAAGTAATTTCATTAATGGTTGTTTGAATCGGCTAACACTGATTGACATAAAAAGGGTGCTGAACCAAGCAATCCTGTTGGCGCTATAAATTTTATCTTACATCCTATCCAATACAATTTCCATCCATGGAAGGAAAAGAGTAAATGTCTAAGATTAGATAGCAAAGACATACATGTATATGCATAGTCCCCATCACCTATCCATCCGAATATAGTAGTGCTAGAATCCCCAAGAATATAAACTTGGGCACTCAAACATTAGTGGTAAGTCAAACCGCCTCACGAGGAGCAAGAACTTTAGCATACTACAGATCGTTGATATTTATAAATTGGTCATCCTTGGAGCAAGCATAAATACCAGCAAATGAGGAGTTACGGGTAGATGATGTACCCCCATCAAAGTATATATGAACAATGGTATTGGGGGAAAGAAGAAGCAAGGAATCAAGGGTGCGGCTGTGATGTTTAATAATAAAATGATATGCGGATCGTACTGAAAAGTTACTACAATGAGAATAATATAACATCCAACGGTCCGGAGAATGGTGATTTTTCAGAGGAATAGCAAGAATCACATCAGGCTTTAATAGGTCAATATTAGCCCGAATTAACTGCTCATTCTAGAGTCCAAGATCTAATTCAGTGATGGAGTTGATTCGGGCGTCTTGCGGGAGGCCTGATGTAGCTGATCTGATGGTAAAACGGGGAGGCAAATGAACTCATCTGTCACGGAAGAGGGTTGTTGTCTAGCCATTGCCTATGAGCTTGCGACAACCAAGAAGAATAACACGATGATCGCCATAATGTTGTGCCATATAAAGCTGGGCCGAGAACCAAGAGAATCATGTAACACAGAAATTGTACTAGGACTGCATGATTCGGACAAAGAGGCTGGATGTAGAAACTAAAGGGCCATGCTAGCTTAGGCAACATGGCAAGGTTGAATGTTTTTAAATTGCAAAAGCTTAGGCCACGTTGAGATTTTCGTTGCTTGAGGACATCCCATGGCTTTCACCGAATTTTTCTCGTGGACGAGATATCCCCTCCACCCCACTAATAAGATTTTTCCGAATTCTCCAGATTACTAAGAACATGGTTTAAAAACTTGAAACATTACATTGTGTACGTGAATATTACTTATATAATAGATATAATGCGCACTTCTTTACTCGCTTTGCTTAATTGCTTGTCTTACCAATCATTAATGCGCTTACTAATCTTTCTTTAATGTCTACAAAAATCTCATGTTTATTCCGGCCAACAATAGAAAGGAGCCAAGATATCTACCATGCGAAGTCACTTCAACAATTCCAAACAATTTGCAGATTGAGTGACGAATTTGAGCTTGTGTATTAATTCTAAAACGAATCCCTGATTTCTCAAAATTAATACATTGGCCTGAAATACTTTTGTAGAGATTGATGGTGAACTTAGTAAAATGCAAGAAAAAACTTCAGCACGAATAGGGGAGAGGGGATCCCCATAAAGAATTCCACACTACACGTGAGTAAGCCAAAATTAATACCATGAAGGAAGCTAAAGTGCACAATTGACAAGCAACACAAAACAATGTCATAAAAAATCTTAGGAAAGCCTCAAGCAAGAAATATACGATAGACGAAAGACACTTAACCCAGTAAAAGATTTTACTCATATCCAACTTAATAGACATGAGTCACTCTTTCCGGATGTCCTAAGCTTTATACAATGGTTTCATAAGCGATAAGAATATATTATCCGTAATTAACCGATCTGAGATGAAGGCTGACTGAGATTCAAATATTATATTAGGGATGCAGGGCTGGACCCGATTAGAGAGCACTTTAGAAGCTAACTTATGAATGATATTCCACAAAAAAAAAATCAGGCGGAATTGGGTAATAAGCTCTGGTTTTCTAATTTTTGAAATATGCACACTGTAAGTGTTACTAACATAAGGACTCAAAGAATTATGAGTAAGCATGTGCAAAATAAAATACAAGGTTCATAACATGTTTCATTTAATTATGAGTATTCTTTGCCAACATAGCCAATTTTTATTTTTAAAAATACAAGGTTCATAACATCTTTCATTGAATTATGAGCAGATGATGTAGCCGCTTCCTGAATTGATGATGAAACGGGGCCCATGAAGAAGAGATGCATTAAAGAGGGATCATGTGGTGAGCATAAAGAACAATTCCACATGATGAAGATGATGGCGAGCTAAGTCGTTGGATGAAGACAAGAATTAGAGAAGCATCTCCAAAGAAAATGCAAGATACATGTTGATAATTTAAACTTTCAAATTCTCCTCCAAATGAGGCTTGGTCCATATCTACTAATCGGGAAGAAGTAGGTGTTAATAAAATCTTCGAAAGAACCCATAATAAAATGATATGCGATCGGACCGAAAATTTACTAGAATGGAAATAATGTCACATCCAACAGTCTGAAGAATGATCATGATTTTTCAGAGGAATAGCAATAATCACATTAGCATTCAATAGGTCAAAATTGACCCGAATTAACAGCTCATTGCAGAGTCCAAGATCTAAATCAATGATGGAGCTGACTCGGGCATCTTGCGGCAGGCCTAATGTAGCTAATCTGATAGGAAAATAGGAAGGCAAAGGAACCGATCTGTCATGGAAGAGGGCTTTTGTCTCGCCATTGCCCATGAGCCTTCGACAACCAAGAAGAGTAAGTTGATGACCATCCATAATACGGTGCCATTGAAACCTGGGACGAGAACCAAGAGCAGCATGTAACACATACGTGGAAGGGTAGTACTTGCACTGCATGATTCGGGCAAAGAGGCTGGATGGAGAAATTAAAGGGTCCTATGCTTGCTTAGACAACATGGCAAGGTTAAATGCTTTCAGATTGCAAAAGTCTAGGCCACCTTGAGATTTCGTTGCTTGAGGACGTCCCAAGACTTCCAGCGAATTTTTCTCGCGAACGATTTATTCCCCCCACCCCAACCAATAAGATTTTTCCAATTCTCCAGATTAATAAGAACATGGTCTGACAACTGGAAGCAAGACATTGTGTATGTCGATATTGCTTATATAATAGATTTAATGAGCACTTTTTTTACCTGCTTTGCTTAATGCTTTTCTTTCCAACTATTGATGTGCTTACTAACTCGTTCTTTAATGCCTTAAAAAATCTCTTGTTTATTCCGGCCAATAATAGAAAGGAGTTCGAGATATTTACCATGCGAAGCCACCTCAACAATTCCAAACAATTTGCAGATTGAGTGAGGAATCTGAGCATGTGTATTAGGCCTAGAAAGAATCCTGATTTCTCAAAATTAATACATTACCCTAAAACACACTTGTACATATTGATAGTGGACTTAAGATGTTGGGCCTTCTCTATATATAGTTGCAGCACCAAAATAGAAGTGTGTCATCTATACATAAAGAGAAGAGAGATAACGGGTGCAATTCAGGAGATTTTAATCCCATGAATGCGCCGACAAATCTGTAAATATTGTAAAATGCAAGAAAAACTTCAGCACAAATAGAGAGAGGGGGTCATCCTGAAAAATGCTCCGTTGCAGCGTGAGGGAGTCAAAATTTACACTCACACATATGTGAAAGTCAAGAATGTTACATAGACTTCAACAATTTTCTTAAACTTCTATATTAAAGAATTTTCTATGATGAAATTTGTTTTATATTAAAGTTAATATAATAATAATAGAAGAAGTTAAAGGGCAAACGTGAAATTAGTGAACATAAATAATGACACCTAATTATTTTTAATCTTTAAAATCTAACATCCAAGAAAATTATTAATCGATAGAAATATCATAAATATATTTTAATCATATATAATAACTAATGGAATGTATTTATTACGCTATATATATTATAAGCTACAATAAAGAAACAAAAAAGAAGTATAAAGAAATAATAAACTAAGTTGTACTATGTGAATGGTATAAAAAAATGTACTATGTGAATCAATATCAGATGATTAAATTAAAACATACAAAAACGTAAAGATAGTAGAATTTGAATAATAATATTATCTTACGAGCATAGATTATATAAAAATAAACAATAACTACACTGGAATAAAGTATGGTATTGTCCAAATAAAAAATAAAAGGGGAGAAACAAAATCAGAATGATTGAAGTACATGTATATATAAGATTTTTAACTGAATGTGCAGTGTTCGAAAAAATGAGAGTATTTCACTAAAACTAAATAGGGAAGTCGATTCATAAAAATAGTTGAAACGTTGAAAAAAATATATTACATTAGCATACATATTGGAACATATATCTCGATTGAAGATTATGAGACACTATATATATAGTCAACCTTCCATATGAAAACATTATTTATCTTATAAATATACTATAGTAGGATTTTCATTTTAAATTACACATAGTTTTCAAACTTCAATGTAGAATTGAAGAATAAATCAATAAGCAAATTATACTAAAAGAAGTTATACTTACCAATAATTAAAAAAAATAAAATTAAAAAAAACGTTTTCATAGCAGAAGCTGGATTTTGGACTATGATACAAGTGGTTGGAAGTTTTTTCTCACATTAAAATATAAAAATGATTTTATTTGCAAATGTATGTTTAGATGAGAATTAATAATTAAAGAAATTAGAGAAAGTATGTTAGGCCTAATATTCGTGTGTATCTAACAAATACTGAACTTATAGATGTCAGTTGAAGATGTAATAAGAATGACTTTGTATCTTTTGTTCAATGAAAATCTATATCTTCATCAATGTTTTTAAACCCAGACTGGACAGGCCAGTCTGCTCGTTTTAACCGAGGACCGGACATGGTGCCGGTCCGGTTCTTAGTATGTAACGGGTTTCAAGTGGCCCAACATGATACGGTAAAAAATTGGATAAAAACGGTGACTCAGTGACCTATTTAACCCCAGTTTTTATGATTTTTAAAATTTAACCAAAAAAGAAGAAGAAGAAAAGAGATAGATAGAGATATTAAGACCAACATACACACGTGACAAGTGACCAGCAATACACGAACAACTGTAATAATGTAGTAAACAAGTTTATCAAATTAAACTTTAAAAATCAAATACACAAAGTTACAATAATTTATTATTAGTTCTTCAAACCCCATAATTATATAGATTTTGATTATATATTTAATGTGCATACATATATTATATATTATATATACATATATATCATCCGATTTTTCCACAACGGTTCAACTGGTCGAACAAATGATCTAGTGACCCAATTCATCTTCCGGTTTGATGGTATGTCTGGGTTTAAAAACATTGATCTTCATTATTATACAATTTTCAGTTATCGTATAACTTTGTTTCTCATATATTAATGATGCGGGAGTCTATCTATATTGAGATGTAAACAATAATTAGAATATATTAAACTTTATATATATAGTAGAAAATTTTGTAAAAGTAATACTCCCTCCGTCCCGAATGAACTTGCATACTTCCCTAATCGGGGTGTCCCACCCCTTTTGCACACTTTCCATTTCAGGAAATAAGACTTTACATACCTATCTCACATTAATCACATAATTACAAATCTGACATCACATAAAGGTATAAACAGATTTGACTAAGTCAACATTTATCAGAAAGCAACTTTTCTTAATATGTGTGCCGGGGAGCCAATGCAAGTTCATTCGGGACGGAAGGAGTACATTATATCATGGTATGTCGTTTTTATGAAAAAAATTTAACATTACTATATCGTGTTTTGCTAAACTAAGATTGTTTAACCTTTTCTTTCCCTCTTTTATGATTATTTTTATTTGTATTTTATTTTAGATTGTGTTTGCTCAAACGATTAAATCTTTCATATTTTTTTTTTGGCACCGAATAATCTAAGAAGTTGTGTATATCTATTTTCATGATTAATAACTATATTGAGTTTTATTAGAATGATCAACCAACATCATCACACAAAGTACAATAATTTTAGGGTTAGTTACAACAACCACACCAACCTATCAGCGTTTTTGCACATAAATCACTGAACTTTTTTTTTTTTTTGTGGCACTCATACATATAAACTATAAGGGTTTTGGCATATACAACACCAAACTTATTTTTCAATCATTTTTCGCTGGAATTCCACATGTAACTTGCCCGCTATAAATTTTTAAGGGTTTTTTTGTCCAAACGCTTTTTAATAGGTAGAGGGGCAGCTCATTTTCAACAATGGAGGTTCTAGATATTAGGAAAGAGAACTATTGATGATCAAAGAAACTGTTATGGAAAAGAAACGTGTGAAAGAATTTTACACTTTTAGCATACTAGAAAGGTTGTTTGTACAAAAAAGGCCATTAAAATTTTATCACGCACAAGTCACGTGTGGAATTCCGACAAAAAAATATCGAAAAATAAGTTTGGTGGTTTATCTACCGATTGAAAAATAAGTTTGGTGGTTTATCTACAAAACTCGTATAGTTTATATGTATCTATGCAACAAAAAAAAGTTTACTGGTTTATGTGTAAAAACGATGATAGTTTGATGGGGTTGATGCAACTAACCCATAATTTTATGTTCACATTAATTTTTTTGACTATATAATAGTAGAAAATATTGTGATCACGTGCAACGCATGTGCGTATTGATAGTGTATATATATATATATATATATATATGTATGTATGTATGTGTATATATATCTTGTCAAATTAATTCATTTTTCGTCGCACACGATTATTAGAGTTATGAAATGTATTTTCCTTTTTATTTTCTCATTTTCCAGTTCTCTAGTTAGTTAGGGTAGCTTCTAGAAACTTTCTAGCTACGTTGTGTACAAAATAAAAAGGGTATATTGTGAAGGTTGTGTAACTATCTAGCTACATTGTTGTAATGCAGCTCTTAAAGCATGAAGCTGCTAGTATGATGAAGAAGATAGAGCAACTGAAAACATCAAAGTGGTTTGAAATTTTTTAAATCCTAAATTTCCATATATTTTCTTAAAACTTCATTTTGTAGTTGAATAAAATCTTATTTCTGAGTATGTATGCTATCTCAGAAGGGTGGTTGGGGAAGATCTGGGGCCATGCACCATTAAAGAACTGCAACAGCTGGAACAACAGCTCGAGTGCAGGAAATGATGCTTGATTACATGACAGGGGAAAGCTCTAGTTGTTGAAAATGCAATGTTGTGTGAGAAGGTACATTTCCTAATCACTCCATTTATTGCCTAAGAAATTATACAATTAGTGTTATAATATTATGGTTGCAGTCTTTTTATATCTAATCTGCATTTTGTCTGGATTGTTTCTCCAGACTCTAATTTTATGTTTTCCTTGCAGGTATTTCTTATTCCTGGACATACAGAAATTACTGGAAAATTCTAATCATTTTTGTATACTTTTCTCTAACAAAGTTCCATGTGATTGTGAATATCAACATCAAATATATATATATATATATATATATATATATATATATATATATATATATATATATATTATATATCCAATATATTAGACATTTTCAGTTGAACCCATGTACAAATCATTCCCGTAAAGGATGGGAAATCAGTGAAAATATAGCTCAATGATGCAAAGACAAAGGAGCCAAAGATACTCTGGAGGTAATATTCGGAAATCCTAGGAAAGATATGAGCCTCAAAATCCTACATAACCTTTTTCCCACCTGCAAGTGATATTGCTTATTTACAATTTCATTCATAAAAGTATTGATACACGTCCTTCTATGAAAATCACCATTTCTATGTTTACTTAATTAATTTGACGTATAATCCAATATATATATATATATATATATATATATTTGTACTAATGTCTATTTTATCATATGTTTATGTATTCAGGATATGGTATCGCCTTTTTAAGGGGAGCTTTTGTGTTATGCAAGGGATCAATGTGGGACAAAACCAAGTGGAGCCTTAACTTGTAAGATTGAGACTATAGATAGAGGAGCTAATTAAGATCTTCAACGTTGTGTAGTATTTGTTTTGTAGTTAATTCTTTTTTTTTAACACTTTTTATAATTATAATTCTGTTGATATTGATAAATAAATTTGGAGCAATTTTTCTTTATTGTGAATTTTTTGTTTATAGATATGATTTACAAATTTTAAATTATTAAATGTGTATATATTAATTATTAAATATTAAAAAATACATATCATAAAATAAATATAATTCTGTAAAGACAACGGTTTATGATGAATAACTATGGTTATTAACCGTTGTCTTTATTTAAAATAACTACGGTTCCCATCGTAGTCAAAGAAACCGTTGTCTTTATCAAAGAAACCGTTGTCTTTATTTAAAATAACCACGGTTCCAACCGTAGTCAAAGAAAGTCACTAACTGTGGTCATACTGTCGTGGTAGATATTAAATCTACCACTACAGTTGTCAACTGTAGTCGTTAGTATAAATTACTACGATTGAAATCGCAGTTAAAGGAAGTTCCCAACCGTGGTCATACATACGGTAGTTGTAGAAGCTACTAATACGACTACGGTTCACAACCGTAGTCTTTATTATTAACCACTACAGTTTATTAACCGTAGTTATTGGTGGTAGGTCTACGATTCCGGTATCTACTACTATGGTCGCTTTATGACTTTAACTACGATTTTTTACCGTAGTCTTTTACGTTTTTTGTAGTAGTGTCACGGATCTCTTTCTTCACTTTCGGAGGGACTTTCTTACACGGGGCAACATTTCTTTCTGGATCCGTGTGGCTCAAATGATATTTGAACCTAGTAATACCTCCAGATTTTATCACATTTCCACAAAAACCACACATTGTTGCAGCTTTATTGCCATCAACATTACTAGTATATTCCATGCATAATTATATCTTGTAGACTTTCGTTCAGGTGCGCTACTACCACTAGCCATTCCAGTTAATAAATAAAAACTATTTAGAATCTAAAACATTACATATTATAGATTTCTAATTAAACAAGACAGTGAGAATTTAAAATTAGTTATACAAACTTTAAATAAATTTCGAAACTTAAATATAAATTATTAGAAATTTAAAAATTAATTAAGAAGATAATAAAGCACGTGAAATAAAAAATTTAAACTTATAAATACATTCTAAAAAATGACATAAATTATGAAAACTACAATTTAAAAAAAAAGTTTGAAAAAAATTGAAAATACAAACAGATTAATATTGAATAAATTTACAAAATCACAAAAAAATATATTAGATTTGTAGTATGAATCTTACTTGTGATTTTCAGTAATGTCTTATCATTTTAAGGCTTTATGTATTAATTACTAGAATCTATTTCTAACTCTGATTTTAATGTGCATAATTTATTTGTGATTTTCAAAATTTATCTATAATTTTCAATATTAATTGGTAAGCTTCAAAGACTAGTTGTAATTTTAGAATTTATTTCTAACATCTGAATGTATCAATTTTTTTGGAATATACTATTTCTTGAAATATTTCAACTTAATAATTTCTTTGCGATTTTTGTTCTTATTTATAATTTTTTTAGAAATTACTTTACAATTTTCTAAGAACATGTTAATTATCTGAATTTGTTTTCAGTTTTGGAATTTGAAGTCCATTTTCATATTTTTCTTATTTTCGTTTTTAATATTTTTCCATATTAATTTTCTGAATATATTTATAATTATTGGAATTATTTTTATTTCAAATTCGCTTTCAATATTCCATTTTATTTTTCAAAATATTCAGTATACCTATTGCTTTTTCTAATAACATCCTTCTTATATTAGCATATTTCTTGTATGCATTTAAATTGTTTTTAGATTTATTTATCAATAATATACTACATCCGTCCCGCTTTAATTTGCCTAATTTCCTTTTCGGTTTGTCCCAACCTAATTTGGCAGCCCATAAATGACAAATTTCTCTCACAATCTCCACCCTCAATCTCCACATTTGAAAAAAGTCAAAGATTCCACAAAATTTATTTTTTCTTAACCTCCCGGCCAAGGTAGGCAAATTAGGCCGGGACAGAGGGAGTAATTATTTAAGCCAAAGCATAGATAAATATAAAATTATGAATACTACACAAGGAAAAAAAATCACATAAGCAGTTCAACCTACATAGTACTCCCTCTATCCCGCCCTATTTTGCATACTTTCCTTTTTTGGCCGTCCCACCCTATTTTGCACACCCCAAAATGGAAAGAAATCTCACAAAAAATGCCCTCATAACACACACTTATTTACGATAATGCCATTACTTATTCAATTTTAATAATCTAAAATTTGTTAATTAACCTAACTAAATTTCCTTAAGACTAATCCTAAATTAATTAAACTACCCCAAACCCAACCCATTTTTCCTAGACCCAGCCCATTTACAACCCTATTTTCTGGATCATATTCTCCCTATCCCCTCTCTCTCTCTCTCTCTCTCTCTCTCTCTCTCTCTCTCTCTCTCTCTTCGAAACCCTATCTCGTCTTCTTAACTACCGAAATCAAACCCTAGTTTGATTTCAATCTATCTCCTTCATCTCTTTCATCGATCTACCTATATGGTGGTCGTTTGAGCATTGTTGTTCTTCTCTTCTACTAGATCTCCCTCGTTGGATAACTGATTCGTCTTCTAGGCTATCTCAAACCCTAGTTTTCAATGATTGGTAGATCTGGGTTATTTTGCTATTCTGAATCTGTTTCATTTCTGTAATTTCATGGACGATTCTCCTAAATTTGACAAAATTGCATAAGATTCAAAAGATTCGTTCGTCGCTGATACTCATTTGCCGGAGCCAGCATTGAAGCTAGAAAATGAAGCGGATACAATTTCAGACGAAAATGGATGTTCAAAGTGGGTTTTGATTCCAGATCTCCCGGCTCCGTGTAGCGAGTGGCTCAGCACCAAGGAACTCCGAGATCATTATCTGATGTGCCTTGCAATATGAATTCTTTGTAGGAATTTCCGAATTTCCCTAGGACCTTCTTGGTTGTCATAATTCAATATACACATTGATTAATCCTAAACATGCATCTATTAATTTAAATACAACACATAGGTGTTTTAGAGTTGACCTGAGAATCGTGCGCATAGTGATTCGATGTTAGACTCCAGAATTGACCTTCTGGACTGTATCCCTGCTCGATCCTCAACGCCGGATGACGACGAACTTTGAGAAATCCCAAGTGTGGGAACCAACACTATCGTTGCCGCCCTCTCACTCTCTCTTTTCTGCTTTGTGATTTTTACGTTGTTCTGTTATTTTTCACAGACTGAGAGTTATGTATTTAATACATAATAACTGAGTGTGGGCCTGGCCTGGTAGTTTAATTCCCTACTGGGCTAGGAGCCTGATGGGCCAGTCCAAGGATCAAATACAAGAAATAAAGATGGGCCTAACTATGAATTAATTCTTCTATGTTCAGCCCAGAACATAATTAATTCATTCCACTAAAGAATTAATACTGACTTTACCCCTTTATTCCCGAATTGAGTCGGGGCTTGAATTAGACTTAATTAATCCCGTATTTAAGATATCGAATATCCATTAATTAATTAAAGCCTCTGACAGCTTAAATTAATTAATTGCTTATTAATTCCTTAAGTAGTACCACTCTATTTCATTATCGTACCTGAATCAATCTGCAGGGTTTAGTACAATAAACCTTTTGAGCTCCTTAAGGGGATATCATCATCCTAAACGGATACGGTTACCTAAACACAAATTACTAGTGATCATATGCAAGCTGCCGTCACCCAAGATATAGAGTATAAAGAGTTAGCACTTAACTCTCACCCATAGTAAATCAAAGTGACACACAGACATGCACACATAACTGTAATCTTATTTAGGGTTTAGATTACAGTAAGTCACCGAGATCTCTTGTTCTTCACTAAGGTCAGGCAGAAGAACTTATCTCACCGTGGTCATATCAATATGTAAAGACGTACCAGTATAAGTAAAGAGTCAAGATAAACTATTCCTACTTGATATTGTAGCCTATACCAACAACTCGTCCTCAAGTTATCTCAGCTGTGATATATATTTTATTTCTCATTAAGTTTAACCAATCATATGATCTTCTGTGATCTACAACACACCATATGATCTACTTATAGAGAGAGATATAGGGCATATATAGTGATTAGTGTAAACAAAATCAGATAGGAGATTAATAGTGAATAACTAGAAACATTGTATATAAAAGGTCTTGCTTTCAGTATACAAATCCAACATTCTTGTTATTTTACAGGTTGATGTAAACTATTCTCTCCTTTTGTAGTTTATTTTAGCCTAGATCTGGGTTTTGCTGATCTTAATATGCCATGTGTGGGTTTGCTTAAATCTGCTCTAATTTTCTGTTTAGTTTGCTAGAAATACCCATGTGTGGGTTTTGATTGGTCTGTTTGGGTTAATCTGATCTGAGTCTGTACATGATTATACCCCTCTGTGGGTTTTGATTGATTTGTTTGGTTAATCTGCTCTGAGTTTTTACAAGATTATACCCCTGTGTGGGGTTTGATTGATCTGGAAATGCCCCTGTGTGGGTTAATTTACCTGATGTTGTCCCTATATTGGTGTCGGTTGAACAACATGATGTTTGTGAATTTTATGGGTGATACAATCAAACAAATGGTAGCTTAAAAGAAATGATGTGTTTATTTTTTTATGTTTAAATGTTGTCTTTGTTGATAAGTTGGTATAATGTGCTGAATTTGTTTCATTGAAGCTGGCAGCTTAAACTAGCTACTGAACATGGTTCTTGCTAGTTTAAGGTTGCCCTCTAAAACATGTGGAGTGCTTAGTTGTTATCCTATGATGAAATTTTTCTGAGGGTTAAGTGTTGGGATCAATTGATGTTAGAAGTTGTGAACAATGCTTGAAAAACTGAAATTCATTAAATTGATTCCTATGTTTATGGCCTAAGCAAAATGTATACATCTATATATGATTATGCCATAAACATAAGATCATATCCAAAAGATGCCCTAGTCCCTATTCTAATGATAACCCAAAGCACACATTAATCTACCAATGTCATAACTTCCACCAGATTTCTCTTTTTCAACCAAATGATCAATTGCTTGTTTGACTACTGCTTCTTCAACCTCTAGGGATGTTGGGAGCATCCCCTCCTTACTTAAATGGCTCTTGCCCAAATATGGCAGCTTGTAGTTGTTGTGACCTTTATGTTGCATGATTTCTGTCAAGCATGCTTATTGGCTTAAGAACACATTGTTCAGTTTGGTTGCTTCTAGCTGTTCATAAGTTGTTATGACATTCCTCACTAGATCTTCCACATTATATGAAGTTGTTTCAATTTGTAGTGATTGAATGGCTCTGAAAAAACCTAAGTCCAGGATATTTGTGTCTTGTAAGTGAGGGGGTTGAAAAATTAGTCGAATGTCAAACACATCTGTTGATGTTGCCTGTCTAAATTCGGGGTCAAAATTGCTTATGTGTGGCTTTGCATTATCCCGTTGAATTGAAATCTGTCTGCTTGCATTTGTTGGCTATTTTACCTTAATAGCTGGGATAATTTGAAACTGTATGGCATGTTGGCAGTAAATGTTCAATTAAAAAATACAGCCTCTTGTATAGTCACCAATGCTACTAACAACATTGTTAAATTGCATTTAGGAGACTTACAAGAAAATGTTTGCTAAATGATGAAAAGTTTCTGATAGCAAATCAAACCTGTTGTAATAGACAGTCTTTGATTACTTGCTTGTTGATTGTATCAATTGGTTTAATAATCAAAGTGCCTCGGACTCAATTTCTGCTGGTTCGAAGAGCAGGTTCATTTGTTGTGAATGGAATTTTTTTAATTTTTCCATCGAAAAATAAATCTCCCTCGGCTGAATATTGAGGTCTAGCAACGGAACACATGAACATTACCTTGGTGATAAACCGTTTGCTTTTACATGACCTATATGTATCCTCTTTTTCCTCTAATTTATATGTTCTCTCAATTGCTCGTTGCATATAGAACCATTTTTTGTCTATACGAACAATGTTGTGCATCGACTCGTACCTGCTATTATTCAGTAGTATATCAAGATGCAAATAACTTAATTTGAATTTTAGCCTCTGTAACATGTTTGCTTCGGTTAGTGTTGGCTTGATTGCGTTTGTATGGGGTTTTATCACCCCTGACTTGACTCATCTTCCAACTTGGCTTTTACTCACCTGCAATTCCTTCGCCAATATTCTAACACTGCCCCTTTTATAGAATGGGATTCCTTTAAATTCCTCGATATCCAATTATGCTAGTTTCGGACCAACATTTCTTTTTTTTTTTTTTTTTTTTTTTTTTTTTTTTTTTAATCTAAAAATGAAATTGGTGACCCTTCGGCTATTTGCTTCTTTGTAGATTCTCATATGTAATGAATCGTTCGACGATATTGGACGACCTTGTCCGTGCTGTTGGCCAACAGATACTGCGCAATCATGGTCCTGTCTGATGGAGCGATATGAGGCTACTTTCAAGTGTTAGGCATAGTTTTTTCTTGTTTTGAAATTCGGGATGATCATAAATGTGCACTACAACAATTTCATAAATAGACAACAGTTAAAAGACAACAATTTTTTTCAGCAGTGTTGTCTATTCATGAATTAGCAATAATTTTACCGCAATATGTTGTCTATTAGCGACAACATGCGCTAATAGACAACAGTTTTACAATGGTTTTCGGCGTTTGTCGTTTATTAGCGCCTTTTTCCACAGATAGACAACATTTTTAATGACAGTTGCCCAAATCTGTTGTCTATTGGCAATACATTGCTCCAATACACAAAACTATTGTCAACATTTTTGGAAAACTGTTGTAAAAAAGGCATTTTAATTTACAATACTTTTATTATGTTGTAAAATTATTTTTTTAATAAACTCTTCAATGTAATTTTAATAATTAATAATATATTTGAAATAAAATAATTATTATAATTATATTTTGTAGATTGCATTTTATTTTATATATTGCATTTTATTTTAATAAAGTCTTCATTGGTATTATCGGGTTGACCCGATAATCTTAGTATATAGTAGGGTAATAAGTCGGGACGGGCACTCTAATTTTAGGTCCGACTTAATTTTTGAGGCTCTGCCATCAATTACTACAAATAATTTGATTGCAAAATGTACTTTTAATTTTTGTTAATTACATAAGTTAAACATCATATATCACATTCGTATACAAACACTTTCTTTTCTTATCTATTATTTGATATCAATTTTTAAATATTGAGATTTTGTGAAAAAAATTATTGTATTTAATTTGTATGTATATGTTAGAACTCAAAAAGTAATGAATTAATTTATTTGTCATGAATTAACATTTTAAATTTTCCTATGCCCCACATATTGTACATAAGTATTTTTCTGATTTATTTTAATAAAAAAAAATCCCAAATCAGATATCCACACAAAATGAATAATATAGCAAAGCCCATTTAGAAATTCACTATTTCACTAAGCAAATTAGATAACAAAACCCATTGAACGATTCACCATTTCACAAAGCCCATTGAACTATTCACTATTTCACTAATTTTAAATCAGATATCCACACAAAAAGTCCAAAGCAGATAACAAATACTACACACTCATTCTTGTACTATTCATATTTGAGTGGGCCCAATAACAAAGCCTGATTCATTATTTCACTAACAAAAAAAAAAAAAAAAAAAAAAAAGCGCGCTCTTTGCGCGCCCTTCTTCCCTTCTCTCTCTCCTCTCTCAAATCACAATTTCATTTGAATTTCACAAAAGGAATGAAGGATTTCAGTAGAATTTCAGTATAATCACCATTGCTAAATCTCTAATTGATTAATTATTTGATTTTCCGTTGAAATTTTTTCATGGAAGATTCTTCTATCTAATGAGCTGATGTGTTGAAGGCAAGCTCATTGATCCTCATCCTCAATTGGTCACGATCAATCAACAAGCGGTGTGATCTGGATAGTGAATGTGCTGTGAAGATCCGACCTTTGCTCTCCTCTATCAGTGGTCGTCTAATTCTCAAGCAGGTGGGTAGTCGATTGTTCAATTGATGCCACTCGTCTTGTGATACTTCATCGGAATAAGCTCTCGACAATACTGCTGGTCCGAGGCTTTTCTTCTCAGTCACCTCTGGAAGACGATGATTGTCCGCTAATTCTTCATCAGAATCGACTTCTGGCTATAACTCTCCTCTTGTGATCATTCATCGAAGGTGTGGAATCTCCTAGTGATATTATAATTGAAATTGGTTTTATTTAACATTGAAAAAAAATCAAAATTGAAATGGCAAGGTTCTGATAATAGCCACAATTGTCTAGGGTTAGGAAAATTCACAACTGTTTTTTTCTCAACATTTCTCAGATTGAATCTGTTGCCAATCTGTATTCTCTAAAACTGTGATCTAAGGGCCTTGCCTGCTAAATGTCAATCTGACTCTTGGTTGATTATCTGGATAAAATAATATTTATTGTGCTTATATTTATTTTTTAAAAAACACAATGGATAATTGTTGTTTATGAGCTTAAATGAGCTTTGTTGTAATCTGTGAATTGTTACCTTTCTCCAGTTACTTTTTTGCGATTATATTACTCGTGTTTTTAAAAGTGGAAGACATCTGATGAGTTGGTCGGGCAGGTTGTGGTCAGACTTGCACAGAGCTACTTACTTCAGCTCTATTTGGTTCTCCCTCTATGTGTGTATTTCCAATGAAAGTCAGACTTCTCACTACAACAATTTCATTGTCAAATATTCAGGAGACTTGGTGTAGCTCAATTGATTGAACCCTTGGAAATTCATGTCAAAGACCACGTATTACAACAACTCTGTTCTTAGATCATCGTATTACAACAACCTCCACTTACTCGTTGGCTCTGTTTTTCACCATCGTTCTCCGAAGTGGCGCTGTTGTCCTCCTCCGTCTCCCTCTTGCATTTTACCGATAAACACCGATCTCTGTATTTTACCGGTATCCACCGATCTCCGAGTTGCCTAACTTCTAATGAAGATATCTGTTATAGGACTCGAATGCTTTGACCCATTTTGTTTCCCATTCCATGGTGTAAGTCAAAAACTTCCTTTCCATCTCTTACTCGTTTTATTATCGATATATCTTTGTCCAAAAAATTATAGTTTTAACTATCAGTTACATAGGATCTGCAGACAAGAAGCTAAACAAGAATTATTTAGGCATCACTTGAAAAAATTATCGTGTATTAATCTTGAATTTCCTTTCTAGCATATGTTTATTAATTTTTCCATAATCTCGATTGGGTTTTTAAAGAGTAGTATTTGTTTCTGTCATTGCAGTATTAATCTTGAATTTCCTTTCTAGCATATGTTTATTAATTTTTCCATAATCTCGATTGGGTTTTTAAAGCGTAGTATTTGTTTCTGTCATTGCAGTCAAAAAGTCAAGGCAAAAGGCCCCTCAGGATCAAATAGAGAGTACTTCTTCAAGCTGGAAATGCCCTTGCTCAAATAGGTATCATTTCCAATTATAATAACACTTTAAAAAATTTATATCTTTTATTTTTGTGATCTTCAGAATATATAGATTCAATTTTTTTTAGTGAATTAATTTCATAATTGGTAATTGCAGGATGTGAAGATAAGCATGTGACTGACTTGAAGTTAGGCACATTATGTTATTACAGGGTAATTGACTGTTTAATATTATTCTAAAACATAAATTCTTATCTTATTTAAAAAACAATATTTGTACCAATTCTTTCACTCAATGTACAATAAGATCTGGTGTGTACTAATGAAGTTCTGAAGCATATAATTGTTTTTCTGCATCTCATAGTTTTTCTAATTCAACTTATTTTGCTTGTTTGTTTTCTAAAACTGCTTATTTTGTCGAATGTGAGAATGAAATAAATACAAAGTCCTTCCGTTCCCCAAGGAAACATCAAGTCCTATTTTGAAAAAAAGAAAATTGTTAAGTGAATGAATAAGTTACAAAAGGTAAATTCGGTCTTCATTTCCTTATTTTAGAAGAAAATGTTTGTCCTTGAATTTTGAATGGCCGGGCATCAAGCCCAATGTGGTATATCACTTACGACGAGCTGAGTTATGTGCCATCGTAAGTGAATTATGTGCACAGTAGTTCAATTGGATCTTTGACTTAATGGACTACTGAAACTGTACATAATATTAATGTAAGATTTTCTTTTCCATATTTGATGGACCATTCTAATGCAAAACTATGTTATGTTTGGCAATCTGGTACAGTGAGCTTAGTGGTATGACTCTCACCCGAGCCCCTAAGCTATGCAATTTTGTGGAATGTAGGGGATATAAAGTTGTTTACAAGAGGTAGTATGCATCTTGTATTTTTACTAAACCTTTCTTTCCTTCAGTGGCAAGCATAAATAATTATTTTGCATCTTACTTCATTCTGCAGGTATTCGAGCCTATTTCTGTATGTGTGTCGACCAGGATGATAATGAATTGGAAGTCCTTGAAATTATCCACCACTTTGTTGAGATACTAGACTGCTACTTTGGAAGTGTGCGATCTGAGATTGAATTATTTTTTTACTTCATTTTTATATATTTCTTTACTATATGACGTTCAAGATATATTTCTTCTATTTCCAGGTTTGTGCAGTGGATTTGATCTTTAATTTCCACAAGGTATGTTTGTCTTTTGCTTTAAGTGTTTTGTGCACAATTTACAGTGTTTTATGTCTCCATAGTCCATTCACCATATCTAAACTCTTAAGTAGGACCTCTTTCTTTGTATCCAGAGTTAATTAAATTAGCTCTAGATTATTCTACTAGATAGAATTGGATGATGGTGGAACTTCTTTTGGTGACTGTTTTCAGGTCTCACCGTTTGAAAGATATAGCATGGTTGCCTAACGAACTTGGTAGGACTAAAATAATATGTGCAATGTCTATACTAGGACTACTCGCATTACTTCAAAAAACCTAATCAGGTACTTTTCAAACCTGACTCATTTTGGATTTTCAAATAGTTCTATCTATCCTGATAATTTTAGTTGGAAACTTAGTCTATTTCTTGCAATCTTGATCCTTGTTTGATTTTGTTCACGCAAATTTGGCTTATTTTTTCTCTAGACGGGTTGAGTCATAAGGAATTTGGCCCAAAGTACCTCCGGGCACAAGCACACTTCGATAATACTATGATTTTATTTGAATGCGAGTTCTATGTGTCGGTTAAACCCTTTGATTGATATTTTTACCTCTGTTGGATGACTTAATACCTTTGCTTGCAACAAGAACTAGATATAATGCTAAAGTTTGACAAAACCGAGAAACAGTGTGATCCGAACAATAGATTTGTGGTGAATGTAGCTCACCTTTCTTTTTGGCTCGTGTGTGTGGGTGGTGTTCTTTCCATCTTGTTTGTCCTCATTATCTTTTTTTGTTGTTGTGTAGGTTGCAACTATGACACTTTCCCACCCTTATAACTTTATGTTAGGATAACTTCACAGTGGTTTGTTTTCTTTCTGTTTCTTATGGTTATGTGTTGTTATGGGATTGATGGTTCCCTTTGATTCAAGATGACCAAATTTACTCAGTCCACCCAATTCATCAACGGTTTGCGCATGTACCATGCTGAGAGTAATACCGCTGCATTGGCTCGGACTTCTAACTTGGGCGAGGAACTTGGACAGGTGGATATTTGCATTGTTGACTCATACACATACTCTACTTTCCAAATGTGGCAATTAGAATGTGAAGAAATGATTTAATAAATATTTCTTCTGTCATATCTTTAATTATGTTGTTTGTTCACTTGATAGGTGTAGTACATCTTTTCTGACAAAACAGGAACTCTCACAAGAAATTAATTGAAGTTTTTAAACGTTCAATTGGAGGAGAAGTATATGGTATAGGTATTAGTGAGATAGAAACTAGAGCTGCTCAAAACATTGGTGCTAAAGTCGAGGCAAGTTTATTTACTAGTTAAGTTTCACAAAGTAGTGGGTCCTGTGCTATATCTTGATTTTATGCCTTTGGTTTCATGTTGCAAAATAGACAAGTGGAGCACGTGAAAAGGGTTTCAATTTTGATGACCCAAGGCTTATGAGAGGTGCTTGGAGGAATGAACCTAATCAGAAGAGTTGCAAAGTAGGTGTATTAAAATGCTGAGTTCTTCATGCTTTATTGAGGCATCTATTTAATGTGCTATATAGCTTCCTTCATTGCTATTGTTGGTTTTAAAGTGATGCTGCTAAATTTGAGCATGAATTGCAATGCAGTAAGCTACTACCGATTTTCTCCACTACAGAAAGCACCGGTGCCGCCTAGCTTGCGTCAGTATATTCTTGCATTTCCCTCTCTGCACTTTGATAATGAGGCTTGGATTTATTTCCTAATATTCTTATATTTGAATGTTGGTTGCTTATTTCTAGGCCCCAACTGACAGTAGCTACTGCAATGATGTTCCATCGGATTTATATGCATCAGTCTCATCTAGGTAGAAGTATTATTCTTTACATTAAACAATTTCTGTTTGAAGTATGTAGCTTTATTGGCTGCTAAAAGTATTACTTTTTACCTTTGTTGTTGTTTACAATATATCTTTTCAGGTGTGCATGCTTGTCATTCTAGCACTCGTGTAACAACAGAAAATTAAAGAAGGTAAGCTTTCAGGTTGTGTGGTGAAATTTTATTGTAGTATTTTGTTTTTTAAAGTTCTTGATTTGAACTTTTTATTAATAAGCTTGCTTTTCTTTTTGGTCTTATACTATACTATGGAACAGAGTTAACTCACATCCTGTACTTGTATATCACATCTAATTGAATCAGACATGCTAGGACATCAACAATTCCTATCATTCTTTCGATATATGCAAAGATTTTGATGCACACTATTATGCCAGACCAGGAGTTACAGAAGCAAATCTGGGCAATATTCAAAAAGTGATTATATATAACAATTTATTAATTTTCATAATTTGAAATTTGATTTTGATATTGTGGTTTATCCACTAAGATGGCAAATTACACTTTCCAGGTATGAAAGTTGCAATGATGCTGAAATACAGCAACGAGCTGTCTGGTTATCTTGCTTTGAGCATGAAATAATGGATATACTAGCTGAAATGCTGAAGTTCCTGAGAGACAGAGTGTTTCCTGTGTTGACTTAGGCTTAATATTAGTTTACGATTTATGATGATATGGCTAACGCATCTTCGTTTGCCTACATTTTCATGATTATTTATTTTAACTTTGTTAATTTGATTCCAGATTGGCATAAAAGCTGATTGGCGAGCCCATCATAGGCGAGTTGTTCTCTTCTTGGGAAATAAAAATACTGCTCCACTCGTTTTAGTTCAAGCTTTGATATTGACCCCATCACATCTAAAGTTATAACTATCACTAGTAATAGAGACTATTCCTCCAAGGGCGTAGGTTGGATTACTAGTGATCCTCCTAAACTCTTCTATTAGATTGTGATTTTTTTTCAAAAAATTAAAAATTCTGCTTCTGCTTCTTAGGTCCAATGCCCTCTTGAACTAATCAACCTCCAACCTAGCAGAGATTTAGCAGTCCTGGATTTCTCATACAAATTTGCAAACCATTTGGTACAAACTTAACAACTATAAAGCAATTGTGATAATTGAGGGGCAAGAGAGAAGTATTACTCATCTGTTAAGTTAACTTGTATTGCATGTACAGATCAATGTAAAAATGGGTTGAAATCGAAGATCGCCTAAAATCATTTTCAATGCTCATAAATATATCTCATGATTTCAAATAGACTCAAGACAAGTTCTAGAGGTGCTATGCATACGATCAACATCACACAAGTCAAGAAAAATATTGAACTCTAAAAATAGGAGTTCCTCATTTTGGTTCAAAAGCTCACCGGCTTATATATTGTGATTTATCCTTTTGTTCCAAAACAAGTGCGTGCATATATCACATTTTCAATCAAAAACAATTTTATGTATCATCATTGAAACCACTTCCAATACCTCATTAACTTAATATCTCCTCTTTCAAGAAAGGTTTTGAAAATTTTTTCCTCAATTTTGCCAAAGTTAAAGATCAACAGACGGTTTATTCAAACTATCAACAACTAAACTAAAAGACAAACATAACTTAACAAATTAACTCAAGTTTTACAATTCAAAACAAAACAACATTAAAGTCTAAACAAGGTTCAAGTCTGGCAGAGTAAACACAAGGAAAACGAGCAACCACCCTCTGAATTTCACAACATACACCCCCCTCAAACTATTTTAAGCGAATTTCAAAAGAGCGTTAAAATAGTTTTAAAAAAATGTAGAGACGTTGCGAATGTCTTACGAACTCCTAAGGGGAGGGTGGAGGTGGCTCATAGTTACCGGCTTTCACATTGAGGTCATCGAGCTTTTGCAGAAGTTTAGCCATCCGCCTTTGCTCCTTTGAACTAACCTTCTGAGCTTCCAAAATTTCTGATAAGGCACCCATAATGGTGGCCTGGAAAAACGTTGTCAGATTTCTCTGGGTGTTCATCACATCAGCCTGGTTGGCTATGAGTACTTGTTGTTGCTCTTTAAGCTCGGTGATGGCTGCTTCCAGAATTCTCAACCGCTCTGTGACTATTGGAGATTCCCCGCACTGTCGGGAGGAAGAATCCTCCCCTCGCTGTCCAAGAAATCTCGCTTCAATGTTTCGGATCTCCCGATCTTCTTCCATTTGCTCTTTGGTTGGCACTTGTCTGTGCAGTAGTTGAGCTCCGGCTGGCCTCTTCTGAATCATTGCTACATGGTCTGAGGTCATCATTAGCCAGTTCTCGGGCTTCATCACTGTGGGCAGGTTGCTGTTGGGCAAGGGGAATGGCCCACCATCACGCTGCTGCCACATCCACACTCCCTCCTTAGATAACTTGACATAATGAGATGTCTTGAGGATTTCAGTTGTTATCTTGGAGTCGCCGCTCATCCGTTGATAACTTGACAGATTAATCTTGAAGTGTTGTGCCTATGCAGTGATGAAGCCTCCAATTCGTATAGCTCCTGTTTCATGTGCTATCGAATGGAACTGGCCCATCAAGTGAGGTGCTGATCGAACCTTGTGGGATACCATCATGCACCATAACATATACAACTCGTCCCCCCGGAGACCTCCTGCTTCATTCCTCGCGAAAAGAGTGTGTTGCATAACCTTAGCCATGTATCGGAATGTCGGATTTTGAATTTTAGTTGGCTTCGATCTGCTAGCACTATAAGTGGGATGAGATGGTGTAGCATCTGATTAAGAACTGATTCTTGACCAGAAGTCTTGGGAATTGAAATCATCATGGTGAGTGAAGTAGCCAGTGGACCAAAACTGGAAGATACTTCCCAATTGTTGGGAGTTCAGCTCTCGGGGCCGGTTTTCTAGCCAAAACATCATGCTCAAAGCTTCTTCGCGGTATATGACAACATCAAGTGTGGAGAAAAAACTCCAGGACCAATTCTTTGTAAGTTGGCCAACATCCATATAGAAAGTAATTCCACTTCATTCGCAAGATTAGAGTTTCGAAATCCTCCCGAATACCCAACTCATCCATGGTTGGTGGGTATGGATATAGAGTCGGAATGATTCTTCTCTTGACCAGTTTGTTCCAGCGGTCCCGGACTGTTTTCGATTCCCACATCTGTCAAAATTCGATGCCATACTCATCAAGCGGATTAATTTGTTCGGGTTCAACTTGCTCGTTATATTCTTGTGTGCCTCGTGAACTTGATTCTCTGATTCTTGCAGCTTTTCTTTTGGGCGCCAAGTTTGGTATGAGAAGATGTAACCTACGATCACTCAATACAATGTAAGACAATTTCTCATTAAACACCCCCTCAAACTAGAATGGGGACATATGTTCAAAATAATGCATTCCTAATTACATATTTCCTCATGTCTAGTTTTATAACATATCAATACTATCAACACAAATAACACACATAACACACAATTCCCACAATAATGTTTTTCATTCTTGAGCAATTAAACCACATTTCACTAGTGCTTCCCTCAAATTAATATGTAGTACGTGTTTGAGATAAGAACATGCACAACATATCATACTACAAATTAGTTTGACTCAACTGGAATCAACAAATCCGAGCAATTAACACATGCCCTCAAACTAGTTTGGTGTTGTGTGCTTGAGATAAAGCAAAGTGTGATGCACTACAATCCCAACTAGTTTGAGCCATAAGAGTTCAATTCTAATGACCATTAAAATGAATGAATGATAACACATAAAGTGCAAAAATGGATAAAAAAAATAATCAAGATCATGAAGAATATAACCTATCTTGCACCTACACATTATATATACCTCAATGGTCACAAGTTCATTCATCACCACAATTAATTTTGAGCATATAATTGGAATAAAACATAAGAATAGTCACCAATTGGCCTTCAATCAATAAAATAAGCACAAAAATAATTGCACCCAAAGTGTTCGATGAAATGCTCCAAAGAATTTCTAAGTCCGAATTGAACAATTTCAAGTTCCATGTACTCCCTATGCTCAACAATCAACAGTGTATGCTCATCAAACCATTCCATCCACAAAACATCAAGTAATTCGAATTTATATGTGAGATAGATAACTAAGCCCTAATTTGATAAAATTGCCCAATAAAATTCTAAATATTTACCCTTTTTTGAAGCTCTTCTCATCCCTTTTGCATCCCAATCACTTTTTCTACCAGTTCTTGCATTCACCTGCCGTTATTCGATAACTAAGAATTTAAAAACACATTAATAAAGACATCTAACTAATCAAAACACAAAATTAAAGAAATTAACCGCCGGGTTGCCTCCCGACAAGCGCTAAGTTTAACATCTTCCATTGGACACCTATTTATCTGGACTCAATTCGGTTCAACCAAAGATAATTGGTGAACGTCTCTCTCTTGTTCGTTGCCAAAGTACCTCTTCACTCTTTGTCCATTTACCATAAACGTGCTCCTGTTAGTATTAAGTAGCTCGACGACTCCACTTGGTAGCACTCTATTGACTGTGAAGGGTCCCAACCATTTCAATTTCAGCTTCCCGGGAAAGAGTTGGAGACGAGAATTGAACAAAAGGACTTGATCCCCATGGAAAAACTCTCTTTTGATGATCAGTTTATCATGAAACCTCTTGACTCGTTCCTTGTACACTCTTGATTTCTCAAATGCTTGATTTCGGAACTCGTCAAGTTCGTCCAATTGCAGCACCCTATTTGCCCCAGCCGATTGAAATTCGAAATTTAACTTCTGTATCGCCCAATATGCACGATGTTCAAGCTCCATGGGCAAATGGCATGATTTCCCAAATACTAGTTGATAAGGTGACATACCAAGGGGTGTCTTATAGGCCGTTCTGTACGCCCACAATGCATCATCCAACTTCAAAGCCCAATCTTTTCGGTTTTCGCTTACTGATTTCTTGAGGACTTGTTTAATTTCCCAGTTGGCTAGTTCGGCTTGGCCATTCGCTTGAGGATGATATGGTGTAGTCACCCTGTGCTTCACATCGTATGGGGCCAACGAACTATTAAGCCATTTTTTTGCAGAAATGCGACCCCCATCCCTTTGCAATGCTCTAGGTGCTCCATAACGGGTGATGATATTCTTCACAAGAAATTTTAACACCACCTTAGAGTCATTTGTCGATGTAGGGATAGCTTCGACCCATCGAGAGACATAGTCCATCGCTAACAAAATGTATTGGTAGCCTTGAAATAATGGGAATGGTCCCATGAAGTCAATTCCCTAAACGTCAAATAACTCAACTTCAATAGAATTGACAAGTGAAATTTCATATCTTTTTTAGATTCCACCAGTTTGCTGGCATCGATCACATTGCTTGATGAAGTCGTGGAAATCCTAAAAGATTGTTGGCCAATAGAATCCACTTTGAAGCACTTTAGCCGCCGTTCTGTTGACCGCAAAATGTCCTCCACTCGGGGAAGAATGACATTGCTCAATAATCTCTCAGCCTTCTTCCTCGGATACACACCTCCGGATAATTGAATCGGCATATCTTCAAAAAAGGAATGGATCATCCCACATATAGAACTTGGCTTCATGGTAATACTTCTTCCTTTGATGTGGTGAAAGATCGGGTGGTGGTGCACCACATACTAAGTAGTTCACAATGTTAGCATACTATGGAAGTCGAGCAATGGCCATTATAAGGTGTTTATCAGGAAATGTCTCTTTGATGACCTCTTGTTGACCTTTTGTGTCCACCTCGTTCTCAATTCTTGAAAGATGATCTGCTACAGCATTCTCACATTATTTTTTATCCTTCATTTCCAAGTCGAACTCTTGTAGAAGCAAGATCCATTGGATGAGCCTTGGCTTGGCATTTTTTTGTCGAACAGGTATCGAATGGCTGCGTGGTCTGTGTATATAATCGTTTCATGCCCACAAGGTAAGCACGAAAATTTTCAAATCCATATACTACTGCCAACATCTCCTTCTTGTTTGTTGTATAGTTTGATTAAGTCGGGTCAAGACTTTTACTCGCCTAATATATCACTCGGAAAATTTTGTCCTTCTTTTGTCCCAAGACAGCCCCAACTGCTATGTCACTAGCACCTCATATGAGTTCAAAAGGTTGGTCCCAATCAGGTGATACCAAGACTGGTGCCAAAACCAACGCTTTCTTCAACACCTCGAAGGCCTGTAAACATGAATCGTCGATAACATAAGCAGCATCTTTTTTTAAAAGGTGAAGCAAAGGTTTAGCAATTTTTGAAAAATCATAAATAAACCTTCGGTAAAACCCGGCATGGCCTAAGAAGCTTCGGACTCCCTTCTCATTGATTGGTGGTGGTAGTCTTTTAATGGCAACCACTTTGGCTCGGTCTACCTCCAATCTCGCAGCTGAAACCTTGTGCCCTAACACTATACCTTCTCTTACCATGAAGTGACATTTTTCCCGATTTAAGAAAAGGTTAGTGTCTTTACAACGCTGCAAGACTAGAGACAACTTAAATAGGCAATGATTAAAAGATGAGCTGTAGATGGAAAAATCAGCCATGAACACTTTCATCACATTTTTAATCAAACCGCTAATGATAGCCATCATGCACCGTTGAAAAGTAGTCGGTGCATTACATAAGCCAAAGGGCATTCTCCTAAAGGCAAAAATACCATATTGACATACAAATACTATTTTTTCTTGATCCTACGGGGGAATCATAATTTGATTGTACCCGGAGTACCCATCCAAAATACAATAGTACTCATAGCCGGCTAATCTATCCAATATTTGGTCAAGAAACGGAAGGGAAAATATGATCTTTCCTAGTAGCGGCATTCAACTTTCGGTAGTCAATATAAACCTTCCAAGCGATTATTAACCTAGTGGCTACTTCTTCGAAATCAGTCACCTTAATCACCGTCATTCCTCCTTTCTTAGGCACGACTTGGGTAGGACTCACCCACTTGCTATCAGATATAGGAAAAACTATGCCCATTATCAAGCCATTTCAAAACTTCTTTCTTCACCACCTCTTGCATAATTGGATTTACCCTATGCTGATTTTGCACACTCGGTTTATAATCCTCTTCCATTAAAATTTCATGCGTGCAAATAACGGGCCAATCCCCTTAAGATCCGAGATGGACCATCCAATAGCACTCTTGTACTTTTTTCAACATTTCAAGCAATTTTGCACATTCACTTCATTAAGATATGCAGAAACTATGCCCGGAAATTTCTTACCTTCATTGAGGTACACATACCTCTAATGGTCGGGAAGAGGCTTCAACTTAACGTTGGGTCCCTCTTCTTCTTTACCCTTAGGCTTCTTTAGCCCGGTTGAACCCTCATCCTCCAATTTCAACGAAGAAACTTCCTTTTTTTGCACCTCCTGCAAAGCATTCAATGCACTAACGCTATCCACAACATCAACATTGCCAGCTTCAATGTTAGTACATGCAAATATAGAGTCGAGCAAACAAATCTCTAAAGAGTCAATTTCACTAGAAGCTAGGAAATTTCTTGTATCATTGATATCTAGCAAATCTAAAGCATTGCATTCCTCGATAGCACTAACCTCATGCACATTGTGAAACCTCATTGCCATATAAATCGAAAAAGTAACATTTTCATTATTCACTCGTAGGGTGAGTTTCCCTTTTTGGACATCAATGAGGGCTCCACCCATTGCTAGAAACGGATGGCCCAAAATCAATGGGATTTCCTTGTCCTCATTCATGTCCAGTACTACAAAATCCACCTGGATTATGAACTTACCTACTTTAATCAACACATCCTCCACTATTCCTTTCAGATAGGTCAATGACCTATCCGCTATTTGTAAAGTGATAATGGTACCTTTAATGGTTTTAGTTTCCAATTTATTGAATATAGTGAATGCATGAGATTGATGCTTGCCCCGAGATCACATAATACTTTTTCAAACTTTTGATCTCCAATAATACAAGAAATTGCAAAGCTACTTGGATCCTTCCTCTTTTGAGGGAATCTTCTTTGAATGAAGGCACTACACTCCTCGGTTAGGTTCACCGTCTCATACGCCTCCAATTTTTGCTTCTTTGATATCACCTCCTTAAAAAATTTAGCATAATTAGGTCTTTTTTGTAAAGCATCAATAAAAGGAATGTATGCAGCTTTTTGAAGATTAACAAAAACTTAGAAAATTGGTTATCTAAGTTTGTGGAAATAATAAGTTTGTGGAAATGGAAGGGGAGGGACATAAGTAGGAAGAGTAGAGTTAGGAGTGGAGTTTGGCTTCAAAGCACCCTTTTTCACTTGTTTCTCAAAGATACTTGGGTTTTGCTTCGATCACTCGGTCACTATCCACCGGTAACTTTGGCCCTTCAGACTCGGCTCCGCGCCTTAGCCGAATTGCTTGGCATTGTTCCTTGGGATTCTTCACCGTGTCACTCGAACTATCCTTTGTGGTGTTGGGGGCTAATTGCTTGGGTTAACTGGCTCATTTGCAATCGCAATCTTTTGATGTCAGTCCCGTTCCTCACAATACTCTTGTTTTCATCAACTTGAAAATTTGCAAAAGAATTATCCATATGTGATATTTTTTCGTCCGTTCTTGCAGTGAAAGATGTCAAGAGTTCCTTTAAGCTTGGCTCCCTACCTTCGTTTATTAACCCATTGGTAACAGAGAATATGGGTGGTGGTTGAATCGAATTTTTGGGATTGGCATAAGAAAGGTTTTGATGATCCTTTGATCCTGGTTGGTAGTGACCCGATTGTTATTGGATGTGATTGTAGTTCGAATGTTGGCCTTGCCCCGGATGTGGATATTGGTGTCCTCTTTGGTTTTCATAACCCCTTTGATGAATAAAGTCACAATCATCGGGTTCTTCTTGTGAAACAATGGTTTTCAAACTGTGTTCCGCTTGAACTGAAGTGGCGGCTTTAGATAGTGACGCCAATTGCTTTGACAAAGCTGCCATTTGAGTCGACGGTGAGGAGCTTAACTCCTTTTCCACTACGCTCGCAACCATCTTTAGTTTGTTCCTTATGAATTTGTCGCCATGTCCTCAATAATTCTCGTTGCATGTCTTGTCGTTCTTGCAAACAATGAACCACTGGCGGCTGCATCTATGATTTTCCTTGTAGGCCCGAATAACCCATCGTAGAAGTAGCAAATTTGCTCCTTTTCTTGCAACCCGTGTTGGGGGCACTTTCGGAGTAAGTCTTTGAAACACTCTCACGCCTCCTATAATGGTTCAGCATCGAATTGATGGAATTGCATGATTTCTCTTCTCAGTCTAATGGTCTTACTCGCCGAAAAATACTTCTGAAGAAACCTCTGATAGAGATCGTCTCATGTTTGTATGTCTTCGTTGACAAGGGAGTTGTACCAAAGCTTTGCCTTGTCTCTCAACGAAAAAGAGAAAAGGCGGAGCTTAATCTGGTCATGAGGGACTTGGTTGATTTGAATCGTCCCGCATACTTCTACAAATGTAGACAAATGCAAATTCGGGTCTTCACTTGCATGGCCCCAAAATTGATTATGTTGGATAATGTTAATGAGCTCCGGCTTTAGTTCGAAATTCACTGCATTCACGGGTGCTCTGCCCATCCCACTGTAATTCTAGTTTACCATCGGTCGTAGAAAGTCTTGAATAGTAACTTGGGGTGGCGGGTTAAGCACTTGCTCTCTCCAATTCCGGAGAGCATTCACCACTTCTTGTTGTTTCCGCATCATCTCTATCATTTGATGATAGATGTTTGCTTGATCGGGCGGAATTAAATGTGCATTCCTCTCAACTTTATTGACGACTCTTGGGTCGTTACCTCCAGCTTCCATGCTTCTTTCTCTATTCTTTCTCACTTGATTGTGTCTACAAGTTGCCTTAATTTTTGGGTGAATAGGTAGTAATCCTTCCAACCCTTGTGATCTCAAGTGCATCAACACCTTGCACAACAATCAAAAAGAGATGTCGTCAGCTCAATTGATAACTAATCAACATAAAAAATAACTAAACTAAGAAAAAAAAATGTCTAGAGTATTACAAAATGCCAAGAACAACACTTTCCGGCTATTGCTACCAAATCCCCAGCAACGACGCCAACAAATTGACACACACTAGATTTGTTACTAATGCGACAACCGCAAGTGAATGGTGTTGCTATAGTACTAGGTGAGTACAAGGTTAATCCTATGAGGATTGGTATCAAATCGGATAAATGAATTACACTAAACATTTTAATGGCTAACTAGACGATCGATTGAGTGATTTTTTGTATTTAAGAACTAATTTGAAATAAACAAGTAATTAAAGCTAGTAAGATGAACTAGAGAATAAACTATAAGGATTAGACAATTAATAAAGATAATATAGGCTTAGATTTCAATTATGGGCATTAAGCACTATTAATCCAATTTTTCTACCGAATGCTATGTATCAAGGAATATATGCA
This sequence comes from Ajuga chamaepitys, assembly GCA_958295605.1. NCBI lineage: Eukaryota > Viridiplantae > Streptophyta > Magnoliopsida > Lamiales > Lamiaceae > Ajuga > Ajuga chamaepitys. The sequence continues at coordinate 17,904,711 of OY282502.1, forward strand.
AGACCCCCTCTCGGAGCGAATTACGTGTTGATTGTATAGGATTAATCACCGTCTCTGGTCGCTTAATCAAATACAACTCCTAATTGATGCTAAGACCAAAGTTTCCACAACTAACTCAAACCTCTCGGTTTTATTGTTTAATCATGTCAATTAATGTGATCTCGGATCAAATCTCCCCTCTCAGTTCCAATTTAATCCTCAATAAATGTTAAACAAGTGATCAAACCATTCAATAAATATTTTTAAACAATTAATCAATCAAAAGCATAACACGGAGTTGAATTAATCGCTAATAATCACTAATCACCCATAATCTACTTTCTAAACCTATATTAAACAAATTTAGCCAACCATAATCATAATAAAGGATAAACACAAATCTATAAATTTAATCATGTTCATACAAATATTAAATGAGAATGAAAAGATAAAACCTATTTTAATGTTGATCTTGGTCTCCAAGCTCAATCCCCACCTTTTGCTCTCTATTTTCTCTCTCTAAAAATCTAACAATGAAAGTGTGTTATCCAAGAAAGTTGAAAATTAGGGCATCCATACAATATTTGGGGCTTTTCTAAGGCTCCTGGGCCAAAAATAAAGTTTTGGGGTTAAAAAGCCTACATTTCCGGCATTTGTGCATGTTCGTGCAAGCTTGTACGACCCTGAAATTCCCCAACTTTATGTTCTCCCGCAGGGTCCGCGCAAGGTTGCACGGTCACGATCGTACGCCGAGCTCTAGGCATTTTTTACGCCTTCTGCATGCACGGTCTTAAAGGCTTGCACGGTCGTGACCGTGCACGGCCTAGAATTGGCCCATTTCTTCAATCTTCGGGTTTTTTCTTGTTTTCTTCGACTCTCTTCTACTCCTCGTCTCTTGTTACACATATTTTACCTACAAAGTGCTCAAAAACTAATTTTTTCGATGAGAGAAAGAAAATATGAATTATATGACAGACGAGAGCTTAGAGTATGCAAATATACGACAAAATCTCTATTCTAAGCGTCTTTCTAGGAAGAAGATTGGATTATGACTCACCCCTTAGTAGGCTATTACTGTGGATTCTAGACTGCTCTAACTTGATTTAACTAATTAGATCTCTTTGACATGGCAGGTAGAACATACAAGTTCCATATGTAGACTCCATTTACTCTACAACCAGTATATTAATACTACTGAGATCATATAACTTAACCCTAAAAACCCATGACACTTTTTCTAACCTAAGTGTTACTGCAAGGATACGGTGCTATTGTAGCTAGTTGTGAACAAGGTCGTTGCCATAGAGACTATATCCTATGTTCAATTTAAATTCCTCAATTATAATAGGTCAACCCTATCTAGACTCTCAAATAAAAGTGGTTGTTTAACAAATTAAAATGCCTATAACAATAAAGAAAGTAAATAAAATATGTACAGCTCTCAAAGAAGCAACAAGAAGTCACAAATGAATAAATCATATAGAAGAACGTATTTTAGGGTTTCGATTTCAGTTATAATTTTCTATGTATAAAAATCTTATTATTATAGACCTTTAAAACGATTCTAATGTTTATTAGGCGGCACTACTCTTAATTAACCCTCATCTCGGACGATGTTAATGTGTTGATTGCGTATGAATAAGTACCCTTTCGAGCTAACTATCAAATACATAACTCCAAAGGATATCTAAAACCAATGCCTACACATATATCTCACTCCTCTTGGACAACTATTGATATCTATGTTATACGCCGTATACCTATTAAGAACCCTCTTCACTCGGACGTCGAGTTATTAAGCACGTAGAATATAATCAATTGACCAGATTAATCAATTCATAAAATAAGAATGAGCGTATAAGATAAACATATAGAACGGAGTCTAGAATAAGTAAACGAATCAAAACATAGTCAATTATAACCTACTTTCTAGCCCTGGAACACAAACAGGTTTAGCTACTCATGTCTATAATAAAAGTTAAAGGACATTCATAATCAAACATTCTAAAAGCAATAAAAATAATGAAGAATGACTAAACCTGGAGTCTTCAATCTTGATCTTCTCCCATTCATGCTTCTTGTTCTTCAATTCACGCCTCCAAGACGATTCTTATGGTGTTTGATGATCAATTGATGTCTAGAGCCTTGAGGTATTAATAGGAGTACATAACTAGGATAAAGAGGGAGAAAGTCTGATGTAGGATAGGAAAATCTCTCTCAAATCGCGTCTATGGACTTGGTGGCCAATTAATTGGCTTGTGGGCGCCAAGTAATGAGCCGAAGTTGCTCTGCTTGTCCAACTTAAAAACATATTTGGAGGTCTTTCGGTGCAAACTAGGATTTGGCTATTTTTGGCAATGTTGTAGGCCTTTGAATTATATTTCTAACGCTACCAATTACATCTCATTCAAACTTGTATATCTCAAGATACAGGCAAAATATGCAAGACATGTCAGGCTAGGATTTAACGATGCATTCCAATATTTTCACTGTTTCACCTCTTTTCTTGCTCGTTTTTACCCCTAATGACCTTTTTGTTTCTCCCGAATCTCGTTCCAATGAATTTTGGTCCTAAAATATAAGGTTTTCACTACAAAACAAGCAAACACATCATTCGGCTCAGCATAATCAAATATAACACAAAACCACCGAATTTGTATGCATGCACTACCAAAATGACTCTATAGATCGGCCTAAATGTATGCATACACTATGTCTATCAAAAGCCCCCAAAATTAGATTGTTGTTCATCCCCCAACAACACAAAAAATAAAGAACAAGACTCAAGCGTTTAGGGCGATTAGACGACGAATCTAGCCTCAGTCATAATTTTTTGAAAAATAGGCAACATTGAAAATCGAGCATATACGACATGAAAATAAATCAACTACTCTCGAGACAAGATACTTTTAAATAAATGATCCTCACTAGTTAATTGTATCACTCATCTCTCAAGTGTATGAAATAGGACATGTTTACGCGCAAATTGGACAACATGCACCATCTACCATGACTTACTTATTGTCTATCTTATGCTTTGTGCTTGACACTTGTGAACAAAGAATCATGAGAGTCTTTATTTTGGTTGTAATGTAAGTTTAAGGTAAGGTGGGATATTTTTTTACAAAAGTGACTTATTCTTGGACTATTCAAGTTATTCCTAACCAACGTACCCCTCAAAGAATTCTCACTCAATCCCCACTCTTCAATTCTTAGAAAACCACAAATTATGGTTCTTCACCTTACAAAAGCACTTTTAATCACTTCATCAACCAATCGCTCTCAATGCCTAACATATTTGAGTACCTCTTTGGGATTACTCAATTTCTCAATCCCTTAGGCATATTAAGCTTTTTTTTTTTTTCTCATTTAGCCCCTCCTATACAACATAATTAACATAAAAGAAACATACTCCAATTTTTTTTTATTGTTAGTATAAAAGATAAGTACACCAATAAATACTATCAGGGGTCACTTTTTCCAATCTTTTGCCTATGATAATTTATTATTTCCACTAAATCATCCCAATCATCCATTCCACTCTAACCTTATACTTTTTCCCGTTCTACCTCATAATATACCTCCCTCATACTCAATAAGTCCAATTCAAGGGCCAATGGCTAAAAGGAACGGTATAAAGCTTGTAATGTGCGGCTATGAAAAACAAAGCTTAAGGCTAAAATTGCCTACCTAAAGACTATAGAATTCGACCAAAAAGGTCAACTTATGGCTCAAAAATAGGCTGCAAGAAAAAAAATACCGAAAATCATTTTATAAGTTCACTTCATTTACTCGACAACATTTGTAAGTAGACTCAAGACAAGTTCTAGACATTAAATGACAATGACCAATACATCACATTGAAATAAATATAAATTACTCCCATAACGGGAGTACAATTAAGGTTCAAATCTCACAAGCTAAAATGATCATTATTCAAAGTTCAAGCCCAATTTCGTCTGGATACACCTATCATGCTCTTCTGCGTGCCATTAAAAATTTTGAAATTCAACTTTTCATAGACACATCATCATCTATCATCCCTTTTAGCTTTTTATTCTTTGAAGACCAAATAATTTCGGGTTTGACTCTACTGACTCAACAAAAATCAAATAATACTCAATGCTTTAAATAAATAAATAAAAACAACCTAAACCAACATGACACAAATTAACCAAAATCAAATGAGTTCATAAGAAAACATAGCTGTCAAAACGTCCCACTCTACCCCCTTCCCAAAACTTGGTCGAAGGCCAAGGTTTGTGGGAAAGAAGTGGTACGCCTTGGTGGCACTCACTCAAAGCTAAAATTTGAACATCAAACCTGGAATTTGGGGTTGTTTTCGAATTTTCTATTTCCATCACTCAATTGGTTTCTTCGCATAAACCTGATCGGACCTCAACCCCCTCGTCCTCAAATTTCATATTCTCACACCTTGTGACTCACTTAATTGCATTTTCTTCACATCATGTCAGTATCTTAAAAACATAATAAAATGAAATATTATAAAAATAAAATAAAAAAGTAAATGCCAAGTTGCCTCCCGACAAGCGCTAAACTTTACGTCTTCAGCCTGGTGATTCTAATGTTATCCAGGATCTAAAAAGAAGTATTTTTCTTGCCATGCTTTTGTTTGCTCTAAAAGAACAGGCAAATCATTAATGCAGACATGGCAAGAAAGATTCTTGATAACATTCTAGGCATTATTTTTAATAAAGAAAATGAATTTAATGCCCAATTGCGAAACAAGTTTTCTAAATTTTTTTTAAAAAAAAGACGATTCAAAACTTGCATGTCAATAACCTGACTCAGTAGAAGGTTAGAAAGAAATTGAACTCCTTGAATCAATATGATGAAGGTGTACTTTCTTCAGGATCGGTGTTGTCAACGTTGTTGTCTTCTAGCAGAATCTTCTCAAATAAGCATTCGTCAATGTCATCAGTCAACTCATGCGGAGCAATAGACACTTGTTCTTGAGGATCTTGCATGTGGATTTCCTCTTCGGCCTCCTCACACAACTTGTCCTCAATGATCTCTTTAATTTTTCTATGTCGAGTAGCAATCCTTGCTCTTCTAAGTCAACTTCAGTTTCAAGTTGCTCTTTCTATAGGTCTACAAGCATCTCAAGTATTTTCTTTAATTGTGCCTTCACTTCTTTTGTGCCAACTAGTAGTTCCGTCCTAATTTTCCAATGAGTAAACTGCCATTCTTCCTCAACCTCAACTTGATTATGGTATTCAATCCAAGGCGCTTGTTTAAATTCTCTTCTAATAACATAAGAATGATCATCAGACCATAACCCTTGATTATCCAAAGAGTTGTAGGAGTATCTACCACATGTGTAATCCACGTCTTCCACTGATACCTTTGGAGACCATTGATAATATGGCGAATACATATCTCATTCCAATGATCTCGCAAAATAAAAATAGAGTTTAGCCCTAAACGCGGGAATCAATTATCAAAAGAAAAGAAATACATAATCTTTTTTTAAAATATAAATATATAGAAAGAAAAAAATAAATGGCTAATCTAACATTGAACTATTTATCAGAATAAAAATCGAACACAATTACTAGTCCCCGACAACAACACCAAAAACTTGACAGACGCTTTCTGACCTAAGTGTTATCGCAAGGATATACAAAGATTGTGTCCTATGTTCAATTTAAATACCTCAATTATAATAGGCTAACCCTATCTAGACTCGCACACAAAAGTGGTTGTTTAATAAACAAAAGTGCCTAAAATATAAAGAAAGTAAATAAAATATGTACAACTCTCATGGAAGCAACAAGAAATGACGAAGGAATAAATCAGATAGAAGAACGAATTCTAGAGTTTCGATTTCAGTTATAATTTCTTATATATGATTATCTTATTATTACAGACCTTTAAACCGATTCTAATATTTATTAGGCGGCACTACTCTTAACTAACCATATTTTCTGACGATGTTAACGTGTTGATTACGTATGAATAATTAATCTCTCGAGCTAACTATCACATACAAAAATACAAACGAATCCTAAAACCAATGCCAACACATATCTCACTCGTCATGGACAACTATTGATATCTATTCTATATGTCATATGCCTATTAAGAACCTTCTTCTCTAGAATGTTGAGTTAAAAAGCAAGTAGGATATAATCAACTAGCCAGATTAATCAATTCATAAAATAGAACGAGTTTATAAGATAAGCACATAGGACGGTGTCTAAAATAGATAAACGAATCAAATAATAGTCAATTATAACACAAGCATGTTTAGCTACTCATTTCTATAATTAAAATCAAAGAACATTCAAAGACAAACATTCTAAAAGCCATAAAAATAAATAAGAATGATTAAACCTGGAGTCTTCAATCTTGATCTTCTCCGCTTCGTGCTTCTTGCTCTTCGATTCATGCCTCAAGACGATTCTTATAGTGTTTGATGTCAATTGATGTCTAGAGCCTTGGGGTATTTATAGGAGTACATAACTAGGATAAAGAGGGAGAAAGTGATGTGAGATAGGAAAATCTCACTCAAAACCTGTCTATGGACTTGGTCGCTAAGTGATTGGCTCGTAGCCAAGTAATGGGTCGAAACTGCACTGCCTGTCCAACTTAAAATCCATTTTTGGAGGTCTTCTGGTCTAAATTGGGATTTGATTATTTTTGCAAAGTTGTAGCCCTTTAAATTAGCTTTCCAACGTGCTATAGTAATATAAACCTTGCTTTCATATATTGAAAAACTGATTTGTACATTTTGATGCATCTATATTTACAGATGCAGATAGAATGTGAAGATAGATTGTGAAGAAGCAGTTTTGAATAATAGATTTCAAATGTTCTTTCTAACTCAAACTAACACATGCATGCACATGCGGTACCTAACTTAACTAATTTCACTAACAATGTATTAGCTAATATTATTTACAAATATTCAGCTTAATTCTAATATACTTCAACATGCTCCATTTCATTTCGAACATGGATGATGATTAGAGCACAACAGCTCACTTAACTTCTGGAAACGTGTTGTAGATAGGCTCTTTGTTAGAATGTCTGCAATCTGAGACTCAGTGGAAACATACTTCACTTGGATGTCTCTTTGTTTGACCCTTTTCTTTATAAAGTGTACATCTAGCTCGATATGCTTTGTCCTAGAATGCAACGCAGAGTGGAAGGATAGCTGAGTAGCTCCTTCATTATCACTCCACAAGACTGTTGGTTTGGTAACTCGAACTCTTATCTCTTCCAATAGATTGTGTATCCAGATGACTTCAGTTGTAACTAATACTAGAGCACGATACTCTGCTTTAGTGCTGATTCGTGCCATAAGAGACTACATTTAGTTTTTAGAGCACCACACAATAGGATTACCTCTAAGATACACACAATGTCCACTCTTACTTCTCCTATCATCTAGGTCGCTGGCCCAATTTGCATCAGCAAAGCCTGTTAGGTCCAATCTAGTAACAAGTTTAATGAACAAACCTCGATGAAGAGTACCACTAAGATATCTGAGTACACTTTTACAAGCTTTCCACTGATTTATAGTGGGCACTTGTAAGAATTGACTAGCATAGATCAGGTCTTGTGAGTTGTAGACATTGTAAGGAGCCTGCCACCTTTCTGTATAGAGAGGGTTGGTCAAATAATGCACTATCATTGGTATGTAGCTTGATATTTGTGCAAGTGGGAGAGAAGAGTGGTTTACAACTGACCATGTCAACTTCTTTGATCAAATTTGTGATGTACTTGGTTTGCTTTAGAAAAATGCCTTCATTTGTTCTGTGAGCTTCTATTCCTAGAAAACAGTTCAGTACTCCTAAGTCTTTTAGAGAAAACCTTTTATCTAGTAGAGAAATAACATGTTTTACACTAGAGGGATTAGAGGCCTGCTAGTAATATATCATCTACATGTACAAGTAGTAGACTAATATAACATCCCTGTCTTTTGTAAACAAAGAAGAATCAGCTACAAATTTCTTAAAACCAAGACTGATTAAAAAGAGACCAAGTTGGTCATACCAAATCTTTGGAGCTTGTTTAAAGCCATAAAGTGACTTTTTAAGTTGACACACATAATCAGGGCGAGATGAAGAGATATAACCTTCAGGTTGCAGCATGTAGACCTTTTCTTTGAAGTCACCTTTTAGAAAAAGCATTATTAATGTCCACTTGTTGTATAGGCCAGCCTTTTGCTACAACAAGGGACATCATGATTCTGATAGTACTTGGCTTTATAATTGGACTGTAAGTAGCAAAATAGTAAACTACTGCAGTTTATTTGAACCCCCTTGCTACCAACCTTGCTTTGTATCTATCAACAGTGCCATCTGCTTTGTATGTAATCCTCAGCACCCATTTACATTTTACTATGTTTGCTGCTTGTTGAGAGGGTACAAGTTGTCAGGAACCATTGCTCATTAGAGAATTATACTCTTCATCCATAGCTTTCTTCCACATTGGTGATCCTAAAGCTTGTGCAACAAGCAAGGTTCTGTGTTTTCAGAAGAGACAACAGTAGAGTTTGCTCTTAGTTTGAAGACTCCTGACTTGGCTCTTGTGGTCATTGGATGTATATGTAGCATTAGAGCTGGTGTTTGGACTGTCACTACTGTTCTGAAGTTGATTTGGGTTATCTTGATTGCTTTGATTGTGTCCACTGTTTTTATTTTTAGCATGTAAACCTGTACTGGTGTTCTGAACTACATTGGCAGCATTACTAGTAGAATATTGTGGATGGGTCGTCTTAAGTAGCTTAGCAAGTTGTATTAATTAAGGAATTTAAATGGTTGTTTAGCTTGTAGACCGATACCACAATATTTAGACCGGTTCAACGGTCGGTCGTGCAAAATGGAAAAAATTATCATACATAGTTTATGATACGAAATGATGTTTTTTATTGATTATCTGAAACTCTACACTTGGAGTTTGAAGTACAATGTTTCTCAAGTCTAATCTATCTTTCTTCTCCTTTTCTCTCTCTATTTTATGATCCTCTATTACAATGGGAGTGTTGAGGTATTTATAGATTTTGGAAGCAGCTCTTGCATGACTGACACGTGTCCGCCAAGTTTCATAGTCGGTGTCAGGTGGCCGATGTCCAAGTGGAGCTTCTTTGCTGAGTTGGAACATCATTCTGGCCATGTGTTATTCTGACGTTGCAATGATGACTGAGGTCGGCGATCAAGGTCGATGTTGGGATTCGATTTGATGCTACTTGCAGATGGGTGCGGGGATCTGGTAGGTGCAGTCCTGGAGGCGTCGATGTTCTTGGTTGGTCGTTGGGCCCATGAGGTGTATGTAAGCGGTCTTGGATCGGAACGGTTTAGCCGACAGATAAACCCTCAATGGATTTGGTTTTAAATGTCTCCATTTTCGGTCTGTAAAATATTTTAGTTTGATGACATCCACAAATATGAACCAAGTGAGTGTGTGAAAGAAGGTTGAAGTGATGGTGTAGGACTGCTAGCTATGGGTAAACAAGGTAGAACAAGTTTTGCGTGAATAGTAGCAGACCGCTCATGTGTAGAAGGGAACATAGACAAGTAAAGATACTCGTCCTCATTGAGACAGTTCTTGTTGTATAAATTCTACAAGACTTGCTCAAGCACCTATATCCTTTATGAAGTACATTGTAACCTATAATCACACACTTTTCTATTTTATGTTGCAACTATGTGTTATTATAAGGCTTCAAATAAGGGAAACAAGCACACCCAAAACTTCTCAAGAATGTACACTCAGGTGTTCTGTTGTACAGTTTTTCATAGGGAGAGATATTATTGAACACATCAGTGGGTAATATGTTAAGAGTATAGCAAGCAGATACAAATGCATCATACCAAAAGGAAACTTGAAGAGAGGATTGAGAAAGAAAAGTAAGACCTTTGTAGACCACATGTTGATGTTTTCTCTCAACAGTTCCATTCTGTTGATGAGTATATGGACAGGCATACCTATGATACCTTTCTATTGAAAATATGATCTAAGACCCATGTATTCTCCCCCACAAAGTCAGATTGAAACATCTTTACACCAACACTAAATTGTTTCTCAACCTTAGTTACAAAGGTAACAATTAGCTGATACACTTGAGATTTTAAAACTAAAGGATATATCCAAGTGTATTTATTAAAATCATCAACAAACAATAAGTAATACCTAAAACCATCATTTGACACAGTTGTTGCTTTTCCCCATACGTCATTGTGGACAAGCTCAAAGGGCTTAGTAGTATGATGTGCACTGTAGGAAAACTAGTAGTACGCAACTCTCCAAATTGATAAGGTTCACAAAAAGATATTTTATACATACTACAAGGTACATTGAGTTTCTTGAGTACGATAGACAGAACATAATTACATGGATGTCCTAGTGTTCTATGCCAATGATTACAAGTAGTTACAGAATTACACATAGAATCTATAGTGATTACGACAGAATCAGTGAGTAATTCATCAGATGAAGATTATGTTACAGCAGGAGAAACAGACTTAGGTAAATCAGGAACAGACTTAGAGACACCATATTTGGAAACAAAATTACACATAGCAGAACTAGAAAGAGCCTTGTCATGGAGATTAGCATATGGTTGATCAAGATGGTATAGTTCTTGCTTAAGGGAACCTTTGAGTAGCACCTTGTTGGAACTCAGGTCCTTAACAAAACAACAAGAATCATAAAAGATAATGTAAGCGGAATTATCTTTCCAAAATGTGAAATACTTAGCAAATTGTTAGTGATTGTGGGTGCAAACAACACATTCTGTAAATAAACAACTTTATTTAAGCACAAGGTAGGAAAAAAAGCAGATCGAGTATGAGTAAAAGAAACATGAGACTCCTACAACAATCTTATTGTTACCTTGATATGGTGTGTGATGTGTGAGATTACCCATATTAGATGTGACATGATGAGTCACACCACTGTCGATAATACCACTCAGTATTACCATTTTCTTGAGTAACTTCAGCAGAATTAACAGTAGCATCAGCTGAGCACCCTTCTTGACCACTGGATTGTCCCATAGTGGTTAAATGGACTTGTTGCCTTTGTTGGTCTGTTTGGAAGACAATTGTAGGATCCAAACTAAGGTAGCACATTAAATCGATCCCAACAATCAGCTGCCACATGATTAGGCCTCCCACACAATTGACATATCATTTTAGATTTGTTCTTGTAATTTCCTCTAGAAGCACCTCTATTACTGGCTCCCCCTAAATGTAAAACTGCTTTGTGAGTCTCCACCTCTTGAACTTTTGGGATTGTCTCCGACCCTCTGTATAAACCCCTAGAGTTTCCTCTGTTATTATGGTTTCCACCCCTTCTTGCAGCTAAATTGGCATTAGGATGTAACATTTCTATAGAATTATTCTGTATCACATGAATTTCTTGAGTTTGCAGCAAAGAATGCAACTCTATGAGAGCAACACTATCAACCCTAGTTGTAAGATTGACAACTAAAGATTCATACTCTTCGCCTAATCCTGCAACAATATATAATACTAATTCATCATCTGAGACTTCTTGTCCCGCAGTATGAATGGAATCAACAATTCCACGCATCTTGAGAATGTATTCATTAATAGATATTCCACCTTTCTTAAGCGTCTGTAGCTGCCACCTAAGATTTAGAATGTTGGCCTTGGATTGCGAGTGAAACAAAACATTAAACACCTTCCAGACCTCTGCAGATGAAACACACTGGTTTACATGTTCTAACATGGACTCGGTAATCGAACTAAACATCCAACACATAAGAAACTGATCTTTGCGAACCCACACCTCATAATCAAGATTAGGTGAACTTACAGTAATAGCAGCAGCACTTTCAGTCGCAGTTGTAGTAGTCTGAACGATCTTGGGCGGTGGAGTTGATGTACCAAATAAGAATGCATCATAACCTTGTACATGAACTGCCGTAATGACCTGAATGCGCCAGTACACATAATTGTTACGATCCAATCATAACATGAGTGGGGGAACGTCGGCAAGGTGAACTCCGGCGTAGCTCTGTCGAAATAACAAGCACAAGAAAGAACTAACACAAACTCACACTTTCTTGATTACTTTGGCGAGCTAGACAGCCTAACTCAATGATACCATGCTATAGTAATATAAACCTTGCTCTCATATATTGAAAAACTGATTTGTACGTTGTGATGCATCGATGCATATAGATTGTGAAGAAGCAGTTTTGAATAACAAATTTCAAAACTACTTTTCTAACTCTAACTAACACATGTGTTATGCACATGCAGTACCTAACTTAACTAATTTAACTAACAATGTATTGCCTAATACTTCCTCCGTCCTACCATATTTTGCACATATGAAGGGTCACGTATATAAAGAAAAAAATATTTTTTGTTTTCTAGTTGACTTTTTCAAAGGTGCAGATTGAGGATGGAAATTTTAAGGGTGGAGATTGTGAGAGAAAATTCATTTTTAAGGGTGTGCAAATTGATGCGGGACATACCAATAAGGATAAGTGTGCAAATTACGGTGGGACAGAGGGAGTATTATTTACAAATATTCAGCTTAATTCTAATATACTTCAACACAACGTCATAATTTGCATCTCATTTGGACTGATATATCTCAAGATATGGGCAAAATAAGCAAGATATGATAGACTAAGATTTGACACCGCATTTCACTATTTTCACCGTTTCACCTCTTTTCTTGTTCGTTTTTACCCTAATAACCTTATTCTTTCTCCCGGACCTCAATCTAATGAATTTTTGTCCTATAATATAAGAATTTCACTACAAAACAAGCAAACGCATCATTCGGCTCAACATAATCACATATAACAAAGGCAAAAAAAAAAAAAAAAACAAACAAACAAACAAACAAAAAATTTCTATGCAAGCACTATCAAAATGACTCTATAAATCGACTTAAATGCATGTATATATTAGGTGTATCAAAATCCGAAATTTATTGTACATACATTAGTTTAGATGGTTACTTAACTCTTTAGCGTAGTAATATATATATATATATATATATATATATATATATATATATATATACCTTTCTTGGCCTTTTGGCTAAGATCAAGTACAGTAAAATAAAAAAAATTCACTAGCTTGCTTGAAAGATATGGAAAAAAACCAAAGCGAATGCGAGGAGTTATTTGTTCACGTCATGATAACGCAATGCAGTTGAGGCCTTCCCCAATCATAATACCCAAAAAGCAGGTATTTTGCTGCCACATCAGCGCCACCTCAAAAACAAAAATACCTATACCTCCAAAACAAAACTCCTCCCCAAAAATATACCCAAAAAGTAGGTATTTTGGGGGGAGTCCCAGTACCGGCAAGTAACTCTTGTTTTTTATTTTTAAGTAACGACTGTATTTCTTTCTCAGTCGTGCATCAATTAAGAATTCAAGAAGACCGTCACTTTCTTCAGAAGATGAAGATATTTTCGAGAGAAGAGGAGTGTAATGTTTTGAAGTGAGATATGCAACAATCTGGATAGGATCTTTTATAGACTAGAGTTACAACGGCTAGATTTATAACGGGTAGTTTTATAACAGCTAGTTTTGCAACGGAAAGAAATACAACTACTAGTTTTATAACGAAAAGAAATACAACGACTAGATTGACAATGAAAAGAAATACAACGGCTAGTTTTGCAAACAACGACTACTTTCCAAATCTACATCCCCCACTTCTTCTTGATTTTATCCACCACAAGGAGATGGAAACGTAATTGTTCCTCTGTCATATTCGAGGTATCTTTCATCACTATTTTATACTCTTTAGCAGTGGCAATAGTATTAAGTCCTTCGATCTTTTGCTTGTTCTGTTCTTCTAAGGCCTGGAGCCTTTGCCCAATAACGTCGATGCTTTCTCCTGCATTGGACGTGCCTATTTTTCCTTCGCCCTTGCCTAATCGCCTAGCCGCGTTCCTCCCCATTGGACGAGTGCGTTCCGTTCTAGCTTCCTCTCCAGCGCTCGAGTCAGTGTTTGAAGATATCACGTACTCTCCAATTGCCGATACTTTTGTCTTTTTTAAGTCGCGGCCATCATCTTCTGGATCCGCAAACTTCGGGTTGTCTTTCAAAATATACCAAGAACTCATATGATTAAAATTCCCTCCATGTTTTGCTTTATATTGAACCTTCGCCTTCTCTATGATATCTGCATCGCTACAACCACTCCCCCAGACCTTATTCTCCTTATTGAAACAGCAACAGAACCATTTCACCTGTTTCTGCAGGGTATAGTAATGTGTCTTCAACACATTATGAGTCCTAAACAGTGTGCCACTTGGACGGTTCCTGTTGTACGCCTCGACGATCGGAACCCACATTTGATCGAGCTTTTGATCGTTTCCACAACAGAGTCTGTGCTGATATCAAGCCAACAACTAGAGAGAAGAGTGTTTTCTTTATGAGAGTAAGTTTTCTTTTGTGGAGCTGGAGCCTTGGATGGATCACCGGCAGCCTCAAAGTCAGCAGCGAGATTTATTCGCTCAAGTCCAATTGGGAAGAACTGAGACGAGAAAGGAGACGAATGTTGAGAGTTCGGGGTCGGAGTGTCTCTGTCTGTATCGGAACTATCACTACTGGGCCTGCTCGATGAATTTATGCCCATCATCGGAAGAAACCCGGATTGAGGAGGTTGCATGTACGGAATTTGATTCGGATACATGTAGAATGCTGATCCAGATCGAATAAACGGAACAAGTTGGTTGTTGCTACCTTTCGGAAATTTTGGAAAATGAGTTGAAAAGTTAAGATTTTGAGGATTGAAGTTGGTAATAGGTGGACAAAAGTTGATATTTGGGGGCGACGCTTCTTCTCCGGAATTCGAAGAATTGAACCATTGCGTCCATGAATTTTTATCCATTTTTTTTTTTTTTTTTTTGTGTGTGAAGAGAAGAAATTTAGCTTAAAAATTGAAATTTGATAGTAGTAGATAATGTGGGAAAAATGATGAAGTGGGAAGATATATTTATAGGGAAAATTTAAATTATAAAAAAAAAAAAAAAAAAAAGATTTTCTAACGGCTCCCCAACAATTTCAGTTAAAAAAAAAAGAATAATTTTGGAGCCGTTGCAATAACGGCTATTAATATACATACATATTTCACTTTCAATCAATAACATGTAATAAAAAAGGAATAAAAAAAATGAAAAAAAATATTAAATAGGGGTACTGGTTGCAGCCCGCGGGGCGCATGGAGCCCACGCGCCTGCCCTGCCCCCTTATTTCTGCGCGCGTCTCCCCACCCGCCAGCCTCCCCCACTCTCAGCGAACACAATATATTTGGGTAGCGTTTTTGCTACCCAGGTATTCCTTCCCCTACCCCCAAATCCCTTTCCCAATGATGAATACCCCCATATTTTAGTATTTCACCCAATTCCACCTAGACAAAATACCTCTCATTGGGGAGGGCCTGAGACGGCATTTACAACTTTCTATTATTAATATGGTAACTGATGAATGAATTAGCTATTTTACCTCTTAAATGAATGTTAGATTGTCTGAATCAGGTGGTAATAGGGGTTCCAATGCTAATTCAACCCACTTTAGGTGGGTTTTGGTAGATAAATGATGATTTTATGAGTTAAATGGGTTGAACCAATCAAATAAGGGAAAAATTATATTTGGTCCCGTAACTTTTTACTTTTTTACTTTTAATTTTATAATTAATTTTTTCTTTTAAATTTAATTCCGTAACTCACTCATTTACTCAATTTTGACCTAATTTTTACTTTTATGCTTTACCTGATTTTCCGACTTATGTATTTCGTATAATTTTTTATTTTTATAGTTTCCTTGTTTAATTTTGATTTTTTAATATAATTATATATCTAGGTTTTATGTATCTGTTTACATCATTTTCTCATATAACAAACATCTTTTTGTAATTTTTTTTATTTCTAAGTTCTATATATTTTTCCATGAATGTTATCTAAGACTGAAAACATAAAAAAATACATATTTTTGCATTAAAACTGAAAATATAAAAAAATAAAATATTTTTTTTGTGTGTTTTGTTATTGATTATGTATATGTTTCGAATGTTTTTAATGAAATATTTGTTGGAAATTTGGGTTTTGACTCAAAATTGACCAATTTAATTAATTCAATCCATTTGTTAAAAATGGAAACAAGTTGCAAATTCATAATCTACACTTCGAGTAGATGAATTTAATGTATTAATATGCTCAAAACCAATTTCGGGTGAATGAGATATTAATTGTCAAAGGTTGCAACTTAAACTTGGAAGTTGAAGAGTTTATGAAGGAAACATATGGGAACTTGTCCTACATAGAAAAATTGGAGTAAGTGGATACTCCTTATTTAGTAAAGCACTTGATAAGTAGTTATCAAGTGTGTTCCCCTATGGTGGACCTTGTGGTGGATCCTAGTGGGATTTTAGCCTTTGGCTCAAATAGACCCGAGGATGGTGCTTCGCACCATCTGAGCCCGGGCCCGCACGCGCACGTCGCACATGTCGCATTGAGTCGCTTTAGAGGCGCACTTTGCACTTCGCACGTACGCGTCGTCGCGAGGAGCTGGAGGAGCCTTAAAGTTTTGGCCAGGTGGTCCAGACGGATGGCTCGCGGGTTCGTGGCGGTTCGAGTCAGGCGGTGAGGTGACGTGAACCGGGTCGACGGCTAGGACCGGTCGACTCGGACCGGACGATGGGTCGAACCGGGTCGGCGGCTCAGACCGGACCCGGGGGCAGTGGGTCGAACCGACCCGCCAGCAGGCCGGGCGGGTCGAACCAGTGCGACCCGTCGCCCACCAGGGCGCGGGTCAGTCTGCGGGTGCGACCGCCCAGCGAACGGGTAGGTCCAGTCCAAAGGGTGCAACCAAGGGGTGAAGAGGTGCCTTTCCGAAAAGGCACCACAACTCTTAAACATATATAAATAGGCCCCTCCACATTTCATTTCATACATTCGAATTCACAAGTTCTTTGAGTTTCAAAAGCTTTCTAAACTCTGCATTAATAGAGTCCGAAAGTTCCAAATATCCGAGTCCGTTCGCCGGTAACTTCCGACTCGTAGTGCAGCGGTCTGAAGTTTTAAAGTCGTTGTATCTTGGAGGCGTTTTGCTATTATACGTATTGCACCAGAGTACGTGGCAATTTCGTCTTACGGATATAGAGTCAAACTCTAGCCTCGACTTTGTCTGAATTTTTTTCATCTTCGTCTATACAATCACATACCGACATCTAACAATATTATGATATTTTTTATAAATATAAAATAGGAAAAACAGAAAATATATTAGAAAAATACAGAAATTGTAAGGCTGGAGGAGATTAAGAAAGAATATATTTTTTTCTGATTTGATTTCCTTATTATGTGATTTGTCATTGTGTTCTCTTAAAAGAAATGTAAATAACATTACACATCAGAAACTGAATCCACATAGATTAAGTCACCGACTTTTCCCAAAATTTAACGGAACGTGCATTGCACAAGACCTTTTTGGGTCAATTTAACAATTCCGAGTAACATTGAGTCAAAATTGAGAAATTGAGCGAGTTACGGGACTAAATAAAAAAAAAATATATGAAATAAAAAGTGAAAAGGTAGAAAATTACGACACCAAATATGATTTGTGATAAAGCGCAATCCGGTATCCAATCAATTCAGCCTAAATCAATCCAAAAAATATAAAAACACACAGGATTTACGTGGTTCGATCCGGAGATCTACGTCCACGGGCAGAAACTCACTCTTGCCGATGTGTTTCTTTCACTAAAACTTTGAGTTTACAGGTAGCAATTCACAGTACAGAGTGCGAACCCTAGTGCAGAGTTCTTTTCACGTATTTATACTTAACTTTCCTAAACCCTAACAAACTCCCTATTCTCACGCCTATTTACCGCTGCATGGCAGTTGGGAACGAATCCCGAGCCTTGATTCGCGGAACAAACCACCTGTTGGGCCAACGCGTGTTCCTGGGCCTGCTGGGCCTACGCGTGCTGGGCCTTCACGTGCTTGCTGGGCCTACGCGTGCTGGGCCGGTCAGTGGGCTCAGGTATTAACCCGACCCGAAGTGACCGGGTTATCCCTATCAGATGCCCCCCCCCCCAGCCGAAGCGAGGAGGGAGCTTCGGTTGTCACCGGGGTGGAACCGTAAGCAAGAAGGGCCGTGGTCGTTGGCGGGCCGAAGTGTTTATGGTTGACTAAGTCTATCCGCGTCCCCGGGGACTCTGCAGAGCAGTCTGCGGACGCGGAGTCGAGCTAGGCCGAAGTGCACAAGACATTTATCGAGATAACAAATTTCCCAGAAGCAAGAAACGCGTTGGAAGTATATAACAACCTGGCCGAGGTGGAGGGTACACCGGAGTGAGTAGTCTGGCCAAAATGAAGGGAGCACCGGAGTGTGGTAGTATGACCGAGATGGAGGGTACACCGGAGTGTAGTTTGAATCTTCATGACGAAGGGTGAGGTTGATGTGATTGGCGGCGCCATCATGAGAGAGAGGGATGTGAAGTGACACGCTCTGCGACTTCCAAGAAACCTGTTCCCCACGCGCCTTGGGAACTGTAAAGCGCGTGAAGAGCACGTTTACATCTTCATCACTGAATTTGAATAGTCTGCATCGAAGCCGTTGGTTTTTGCGTATATATTTGGAGTAATTGCACAGTAACTTTTCATCTTCTTCATTGCGATTTACCAGTTTAGAAAGCGGGAAAAAGAGGAAATCTGCACTCGTGATTCATCTCAGATCAAAAACTTCTCAAATCAACCCACTCAAATTCAACCCAAGTAAGTATGTCTTCCTCTTCACCTTCTGCCTCATCTTCTGCCTCTATTGAAGAATTAGGGACTTCGAGTACCCCGTTAGACGTTCCCCCCCTATCATATCTCATTCCGGAGAGGAATGAGGTTAGGACTATAGACAGGGCCGACGGCCGGGAATGCAACGTTATGATGGTTGCTTTCTATCCATGCGCGGAGGAGGGTTTGGAGGTGGCCTCCGTAGCGTTACGGATGTCGCGAGAGCAAATTGAGAGAGAACTCCCGTCATTTTACCTTCCCTTCAACCTAGAGTATATAATACCGAACCCCGAGGATAGGGCCTGTTGCCCACCGCAGGGGTTTATTAGTGTATATATAGATCCCCTTAGAATAGGCCTGAGACTGCCCTTGTGGGACATTGTGATCCAATTGCTGAAATACTACGGCATTGCCCTCTGCCAATTAGCGCCGAACGCGGTGAGGCAGGTAGTGGGATTCACCGTGGTGTGTAAAAACGCCGGATTAGAACCGACCGTAGAGCTTTTTAGGTTCTTCTTCCAACTAAAAAACTTAGGGAAGTCCAAGGGGTGGTACTCCTTCAGTCCTCGAGCCCGAGGTGGGTTCAAGGTTCAAAACCCAAGTAAGGTAGAGGGGTGGAAGGAGAGGTTTATATTTATTAGGAATAAAGTAGCTCTCCCGAAGTGGAGGAGTGATGAGGTGCTTGATACCGCTCCTGTGGAGAGCCCAGGGGCCGAAGTGATACATACATTCCGGACAGTGGGGACTTTCAAAACCCTCTGTTCCGAGGAGGAATTGGAGGAGGCAGGACTGAGCCCGTATTATTCGGGCAATGCGGGTGCCGAAGAGGGTAGGAGTTCTGTATCCTGCTGTTTATAACTGTCGCTTTGCGCAGGACTAACCATAACCTTTATATGCAGTGGGACGCTTCGGAAAGGAGCCTGCCGGAAGCCCCGCAGCGTCGGCGGCGGCCAAAAAGAAGGGGAAAGCCGCGGAGGTGTCTCCTCGGGGGAAGATGCCACCAAGTGCGCGACCGTCAGCGGGGTCGGAAGAACGGGTTATGCCAGCGGGGTCACCTCCCGGAACGAAGAAGAGGCCGGAGCCTACCGGGACTCCGCTAGCGTCCTCCAAAAGACCCCGGGTAGGGGAGAGCACACAGGTAAACTTGAAACGCTGCTCGTAATTCGTACGTGCACGAAGTGTGTGTTATGAAGGCTGCTCATAATCTCATTTTTTGTGTAATTGTCCAGGTTGAACAAGTGGCCCCGGGTCTGCTGGGGTTGGAGGGCGCAGACGCTGAAGAACTTATGCGCTTGGCGCGAGGTATCCTAGACCTCGGTCGCAAGAGCGAGAAGGAGGGGAAGGAGGAGCTGGCCGAAGTGGCCAGGGAACTCCGGGCGCGCAACGACCGACTGACCCATGATATGACCGAGGCACGCCAGAGGGCTGCCTTGGTCAAAACCGAGGTTGTGCGTCTGCGCGGGGTGGAGGCGGAGAATAACGTCCTCCGGGGTGAAGTGCTACGGCTGCGAGCAGAGATGGAAGCTCGGGAAGCTGCTGTGGTCGAGAGACAGGGAGCGATGCTGAAGGCCTTCGCCGATAGATTATTCCAGACTAGCACATTCCTCGACTTCCAGACGGAGTTCGTGGCCATAGGGGACCGGGCCACTCGATCCGCGATGCTGGAGCAGGTGAAGGAGGTCTACCCGAACGTGGACGTATATCGTCCAGAGTTCGGGTATGACTTTGAAGCAGTGGCCGGAGTGGAGAAGGCCTGCTATGCGGCTCTGACGAATCTGCCGGAGTGGCCCCTGGTGAAGGCGCTCGGGGAGAAGAAACAGCTTCTGACGGCCGCGGAAGTTGCTAACTGTGAGGTGGACCAGGATCCAGAATTTATGGCATTCTGCCGAGGTGAGCTGGTCACCGCACCCCGAAGCAGAGAACCCCCTCCACGGATGGAGGTCGAAGCCCCAGCTGCGGTCGAAGCCGTCGCAGCAACTGAAGAAGGAGAAGCCGAAGTGTCCGAGGGCCGGCGAGAGGGGTTGCCCGAAGAGACTGAGGCAACTGAGCGGGAGGTCAGTCGATCCCCGCAAATTTAAAATTGTATAGTTTAGGAATATATGCGAATCAATGTACCGAATTTGGAACAATTGTACTTCTGTTTTGTGAAATATAATTTTCTGTTTCTCAGGCTCTTGAACTTCTCGTTTTATTTGCATGATCAATTTATGTCTGTTGTCGAACTGAACTCCAACTTTTGATATACTTGAGATTGATCGATCTGGTTGACTCTTCTTCTGTTTAGAATACCGCGGAGCTACACGAAACAATACAGAAACTCATGCGGTCACTTGAGTGGTTCCACGGAGAAAAGAACAACCTGCAAATGCACGTAGTGCCGAAGCTAGAGAAGCAGGTGGCCTCGGCAGAGAGGAAAGTAGTTGAAGCCGAAGAGAGAGCTAAAGACTTCGAGATGAAATACCGATCTACAGCTGCCGAGATGAGCCGTGTCCTCGTTCATCAAAGGGAGTATGACCGGATACTGTCGGAGTTCGGTCTTCTGACCTTTGAGGAAGTGGAGGAACGGGTTGTAGAGATCCAAGGTGACATCGCAGCATTGATGTCAAGGAGCTCTATCGAGTCATCGGAGCTCGTAAGGAAACGAGAAGTTCTGGAGTTGCTTCTCAGTATGTATGAAGGGCTGAAGGGCCGAGGCAGGTGGAGGCCTTCTGCCGAAGAATTCATCGCGAGCTCAAGCCGGGACCAAAGTATGCAGAAGGCTCCCCGGAAGGATAAGAAAAAACCCTCCGGAAAGAGCAAAGGCATAGTTATCCGAGAGCCAGCTCCAGTGACCATGATCGAAGAAGAACTCGCCGTGGTCGCCGAAGAAGTAGTCGAGGAGCTGGCCAGGGAAATCGAAGTGATGGCTCCGGAGGAGTGGGACCCTGAGCAGTGGGCCCAAACCCCGAGGTCCGCGCCACAACCAAGTAACCGAGCGCGGACTAGAGACGAAGTCCCTAGGCAAGCGCCCAGAGCAAGTCATCGGCGTAGGGAAGCTCGCGGGGATGACAGAGCTGGAACCCGAGGCCGAAGAACTTCAGGGTCCCGGAGGACACAGCGAAGATCGAGGAGCAGGCCGCAACGCCGGAGCGCTGAGTATTGGCTCGGGGGCCGTAGATAATGGTTTTCTCCTTTTTGTTGTTTTGTTTTTTTTTTTTTTTTTTTTGTTTGAAGTCTTATGTAAAAAACTTCTTGATGTTGTAATATTCAGAAGATAATAAAACTGTTGCGGTGTGTACAAACGGGTTTAATGAGAGCAACAGGTTACGAACCATTTTAATCGGGTGTTCGGGAACACGACAGGAAAAATTATTAACTACTTTAATTGGGTGTTCGGGAACACAGTATGGATAAATCCAATCTCCCCGGACGGATCAGGCGGGAGTAATACCTCCCCGGACGGATCAGGCGGGAGTAAACACTTCTCCGGTTAAACAGGCGAGAAAGTGATATAAGTCCGGGGACGAAATGCGAATCTCCTTGGATGGACCAAGGAAGAGATTTAATTGTCCGGAGACTAATAACGATAATATGATTGCGTTAGGGCGTCCCTGTAACGTAAAGGAAAACACAGCAAGATGTATAAGCAAAGAATTTTTATTCAATGATAAGTGCCGGAGCAAACTCAAAAGTACAAAGAGAGATAACAACTATAAAAGAAATTAAAGATAAGATGGTACTTGAGATTTGGCCTTCACAGATAGAAGCGCCTCAAGTTAGTGACGTGCCAGCTTCGGGGAATCGGGGTCCCGTTGGGATGCTCTAGCTGATAGGATCCAGAATCGTGTGCGGCAACGACTCGGTAGGGACCTTCCCAAGAAGCATGTAATTTCCCCTCGGGGGCAGCTTTGCTGGCTGAGTTGAGCCGAAGAACTAAGTCCCCGACATTGAACTGAGTACCCCAGACCCGGAGGTTATGATACTGGGTTGCTCGTTGTTTACACCTGGCCTGTTGAATGAATGATTGGTCACGGCGATTTTCAAGCTCATCCAAATTTGCCCGGAGAGCCTCGTCATTATCCTCTGGAACCAATGTGAGGAGGCGGGGGCTTGGTACACTGATTTCAGCAGGGATAACAGCTTCGGAACCGTAAGTAAGGCTGTAAGGAGTCTCCCCGGTAGAGGTATGCGGTGTTGTGCGATAAGCCCAAAGGACTTGTGGAAGGTTTTCAGCCCAGAGACCCTTGGCATTATCCAGGCGCTTCTTTATTCCCGTGAGCAATGTCCGATTAGTGACTTCAACCTGCCCGTTGGCTTGAGGGTGAGCAACCGAAGTGAAAATTTGTTTGATGTGGAGCTCTTCACACCATGACCGAAATGGATCGTTGGCAAACTGTTTACCGTTGTCCGAGATAATAGTGCTCGGGATGCCGAAGCGACAAACAATATTGCGCCACACAAATTTCAAGATATTCTGACCAGTAATGGCTGTAAGTGGTTCGGCTTCGACCCACTTAGTGAAGTAGTCTACGGCAACGACCAGGAACTTCAATCCTCCCGGAGCAACGGGGAATGGGCCAACAATGTCGATACCCCACTGAATAAACGGCCACGCACTCTGGATTCCAGTGAGATCGGTCTATGGCAGATGCTTTACACGGGAGTGCAGCTGGCACTTGCTGCATTTGGTCACTAAGTCGTGAGCATCGTTGAACAGGGTTGGCCAATAGTATCCCCAGCGGAGAACTTTCTTGGCTAATGTCCGGGAGCCGATATGGCTGGCACAGGCCCCTTCGTGAACCTCCCGCAGAACTTGGGTAGCTTCGGCAGGAGCGAGACACCGGAGACTCGGTTGTAGGTATGACCGCCGGTATAAGACTCCATCATGAAAGGAGTATTTGGGGGCTTTGAGGACAACTTGCCGAGCTCGTAGCTTGTCAGTGGGCAGGATTCCATCTCGGAGATATTGGATGATAGGAGTCATCCAATTCGGATCACTATCGGTCAGTACCGAAACTGTGGCCTCATGAATTGCTGGATGAGATAGGTCTTCGACCATGATATCCGGAGATATATTAGTTCGGACCGCGGAGGCCAACTTGCTGACTGCGTCTGCTCTTGCATTTTGAGCACGCGGTATTTTCTGGATAATAACTGCATCAAAAGTTGACATGAGCTTGAGTGTTAGAGCACGATACCGGACCATTGTTTCATCCTTGGCGACATAAGTCCCATGAATTTGCTTGGACACGATCTCGGAGTCCGTGAAGAGCTCAAGATGACGAACACCTAAAGATTGAGCGAGACGGAGCCCGGCGAGAACTGCCTCGTACTCCGCTTCATTATTAGTCACCTTAAACTTGAATCGGATGACGTATTTAACTTCAACCTCCTCGGGGTTGATGAGAAGCACCCCGGCACCACTTCCTCGAGTTGTGGATGCTCCATCCACATATAGCTGCCATTTCCTATGTGAGGGTACGTGGGTAGCGGGGTGATGTGTATCACTATCTGTCGGAGACTCATGATTGTCTCCCGGGGTTTCAGCTAGAAAGTCGGCAAGTGCCTGACCCTTGATTGCTCGTCGGGGAAGATATTGAATATCATATTCGCCTAACTCGACGGCCCACTTTGCGAGGCGCCCAGACACCTCGGGTTTGACAAGAATCTGGCGGATAGGATGATTGGTCAGAACCCGTATTTCTCGCCCTTGGAAATATGGCCGTAGACGCCGAGCTGCCATAACAATTGCCGAAGCAGTTTTTTCTAACACGGAGTATCGTGTCTCTGCCCCGTGAAGAACACGACTTGCGAAATACACGGGATGCTGAACCCCATTGACTTCGCGTACGAGTGCAGCGCTAATAGCTTCCTCGGCGGAAGCCAAATATAAGTAAAGCGGCTCTCCGGGGAGAGGAACTGACAGAGTAGGCAGCTGCTGTATATGACGTTTCAAAGCCTCGAATGCCTCGGTGCACTCCGGTGTCCACTCAAAGGACTTCGTCTGTCTCAAGACTTTGAAGAATGGGAGCTGGCGCTCCGCCGCCTTAGATAAGAATCGATTTAAGGCCGCCAAACCACCTGTGAGGCGCTGAACGTCCCTGAATGTCTTGGGTGGCTGCAGTTCTAGCACATCCCGAAGTTTGGCCGGGTTGGCCTGCAAACCGTGTTGTGAAACCATATAACCCAGAAACTTGCCGGAGCCGACGCCAAAAGTGCATTTTGCCGGATTAAGGCGCAAATTGTAGCTACGCAGGGTGCGCAACGTTTCGGCAATATCTTGCACACAAGAAGAATGGGAGATACTCTTTATGACAAGGTCATCGACGTAAACCTCGACGTTGCGGCCAATCTGGCCGTGGAAAACCCGGTCCATGAGACGCTGGTACGTGGCTCCGGCGTTCTTGAGCCCGAAGGGCATTTTCTTAAAAGCATAGCACCCAAAAGCAGTGATGAATGCTATCTTGATGGCATCTTGTGGATCCATAAAGATCTGGTGGTATCCCTTGTACAGATCTAAGAAACAAAGTGCCTCATACCCAGTGATGGCCTCGGCCTTTTGATCTATGGAAGGTAGGGGATAACAGTCCTTCGGACAATGTTTGTTGAGGTCGGAGAAGTCGACGCACATCCGCCATGCCCCACTGGATTTAATCACCATTACTGGATTCGATAGCCAGGAGGGGTAATATACTTCGAACAGGATGTCCGCATCCAAGAGTTGTTGCACCTCGATTCGAATTGCGTCATTTCGCTCCGGGGCGAATTTCCTTTGCTTCTGCTGGATAGGCTTTATGCTGGGATCAATGTTCAGCTTGTGTGTTATTATGTCGGGAGAGACCCCGGGCATATCCAGAGGAGACCATGCGAAGACATCGGAATATTCTCGCAAGGTCTGAATTATAGCCTGATGTAACCATGGCACATCCACGGCTCCGACGGTTACAGTCTGCTCCGGCTTGGACGGATCAAGTGGTACTTGAGCGGTGGCATCTCCCAACGAAGTACATTCCCGAGATTCCAGAACCGATGATGCCACCTGAAGCTGCTGTTTAGGAGGAACTTTAGCAGTTTTTTTGAGTGCCACGTACATACACTCCTTTGAAACCCGCTGACTCCCGCGGATAGCCACTTCGCCATGCGAAGTGAGGAATTTTAGTGCGAGGTGATACGTGGAACATATGGCTTTAGCGGGGGTAAGCCAGTCCCGGCCCAGGATCATGTTGTACGGTGATGGGGAATTCACCACATAAAAATCCACGAAAATGGTTTTTATTGCCGGATAAGTCCCCAAAGATGCCGGGAGAGTGATGACACCTTCTGGCTGGACTTCACCCTGAGTGAAAGTCTGCAGTGGCCCGGGGGCCGGCCGAAGTTGTTCCCGAGGAATCCCCATCCTTTGGAAACAGTCGGCAAATATAACACTCACCGCGGCCCCATTATCCACGAAAACCCACCTTATTGTTATGTTGGCTACAGTCATGTCGATGACAATAGCGTCAGTATGAGGTGTTATCTCCGGAACCGGGTCCCTATCCGTGAAGCTGACAGTCTCGGATTGATGGAGGCGTTTATGACGTGGCTCCTCGGGAGGAGGATGTCGAGCCTCTGCCTTTAAGGCATGTCGCGAAGCCCCGGTAGGTAGGGCTCCATATATCACGTTTATCACGTGAGGGGGTGCGTTGTCTCCGGGTCCTCCCGGAGGAGGAGGTGGTGGCGGAAGACGTGGTTGTTGGCGATTGCCAGAATCTTGCCGTGCGTAATTACTAGGCCCCGGCCGATTATTCTGCCACGGCGGTCGATTTTGTTGTGTACCGCGGTCATGATAACCTCCACGATTATGGGACGACCCCCCATTCTGATCTGTCCGAGGCTTGTCATCGGTCCGCGCAATGTATTGGCGCACGAAACCTTTCCTCACGCACTCCTCGATTTCCTTACTGAGTTCTCGGCACTCTTCTGTCTCGTGCCCATGATCTCGGTGGTACGCACACCACTTCCCACGATTCCTTTTTTCAGGCGGAGCAGTCATCCGCGGACAAGGTCGTAGGTCGTTCTTGTGGATAGAAAGGATTTCAGCTCGTGACTTTGTCAACGGAGTCAATTGTGGAATATCACCTCGGGATTCTGAACGCCCCGAGGTCAGGCGGGAAAATGCACTAGGTCGCGTACTAGGCCCGGTTTGTGCTTTGTCGGACTGCCGCTTGCTAGCGTGTTTTTCACGTTTCCGGCGAGTCTGCTCCTCGGCCTTAGCAAATTTGCACACCGTGTGGAACAGTGCTCGAGTTGTGACCGGTGTGTTTCGAACCAACTCGCTGTAAAGTGCCCCAGGACGGAGTCCATTCATGAATGCGTTGATGACTACGTCTTCGGGGCAATTTCCCACCTTGAGGCTTACTGCTGTAAAGCGGTCAAGAAATTGGGTAACGGTTTCACCGTCCCGCTATTCCATATTCATGACATCGGCCAGGGTGGCCATGGGCTTCGCCCGTGCTTCGAACCGCGCCCAAAAGTGCTCGGCGAGTTCTCTGAAAGAGGATACGCTGTTGCGCGGGAGAGAATCAAACCAAACCCGAGCTTCATCCTGTAAGTACTCGGGGAAAATCTTACAGTAATGGAGGGATGTAGTGTTATCACGGCTAAGCATGTTGTGCCGGAAAGCTCCAAGAAAATTGGCCGGATCTCCGGTACCATCGTAAGGTGGTATGGCCGGCCGTTTGAACCCTTCGGGAAGGGTGGTGGCCATGATTTCTTGGGAGAACGGTGTGATGATATCTCCATTGGCATCAAGGCACAGAATTCTGTCCAGTTCAACATTGCGTTGAACTCGCTCATACTCTTGAAGATCTAGAGCATGAGGATTGGCGTAGCGAACTCTCTTAGTAGCGTTTAGTGGACGGCGGCGATCCATATCAGTGGGTTCATCGTTGCGCGGTCGTGATTCGTTAGAACTCCCATGTTCCTCGGAGGAACCAGGTCGTTCCCGTCGCCGATCCTGACGCCCGCGATGCCCCGGGTCTTGTTGATCACGCGAGTGCTGATGAGATGGAGGCACCGTGGGATTAGCATCATGTCCGGTGGGCCCCGCGGCGGGTCCCGCGGGATGTAGGCGATTAGCTGCCCAATCTTGAAGAACATGTGCATGTTCTTGTAAGAAAACCTGGAGCAATTCTGGAGTAATTTGAAAGTTAACCGGTGGTTGGGCAGCAACAATGTTAGGGTTTTGCATGTCTTGATGGGGTGGAGGTAAATTCTGATTGTCTGGATTCGCAACCGGGTTTTGATTGCCCTGATGATGAGACGTACTCCTTGCCGGCAATTGCCTCGGCGGCAAAACTTGATCCACGGGTGGATCCTGGTTGGATTGATCACCGTGGCGAGATTGATTCAAACGAGTTGTCACCATGATTCTGGAACACGCTATGAACGTCAAAAATTGCTTTACGTTCCCACAGACGGCGCCAATTGATAAAGCGCAATCCGGTATCCAATCAATTCAGCCTAAATCAATCCAAAAAATATAAAAACACACAGGATTTACGTGGTTCGATCCGGAGATCTACGTCCACGGGCAGAAAATCACTCTTGCCGAGGTGTTTCTTTCACTAAAACTTTGAGTTTACAGGTAGCAATTCACAGTACAAAGTGCGAACCCTAGTGCAGAGTTCTTTTCACGTATTTATACTTAACTTTCCTAAACCCTAACAAACTCCCTATTCTCACGCCTATTTACCGCTGCATGGCAGTTGGGAACGAATCCCGAGCCTTGATTCGCGGAACAAACCACCTGTTGGGCCAACGCGTGTTCCTGGGCCTGCTGGGCCTACGCGTGCTGGGCCTTCACGTGCTTGCTGGGCCTACGCGTGCTGGGCCGGTCAGTGGGCTCAGGTATTAACCCGACCCAAAGTGACCGGGTTATCCCTATCAATTTGTTCCCCATTAAATATAATTAAAAATGAGTTGAACGCGAGTGACCCAGTTTTAACGCGTTTAACCTTTTAACTTAAATCATTTATAATTCAATAAAAATATAACTTTATTTTTCGGTACAATTATTAAAAAAAGAAACTCAAATTATATGTAAAATTTATCTGAGGAAAAAATTTATTTTTAGTCCTGTATGTTGCTTTGTCTACTAAAAGTCTTTTATGTTAGAAAATTTCAATTTAGTCATGTATGTTCGAAAAGTTGTCCAATTTGAGGACACTGACCATCACCGAAGACCAATTTAGCCGGAATTAGACTAATAAATTTAGGGCTTTTGAGTGCTAATGCTTATGTGTCAAGTATTTGTCTAGATAATATGTCAAATCATTAAATTACTTTAGTAGTTCGCCCAGAAAAAAAAAAAAAAAAAAAAGATTAAAACCTAATTCACGTATAGGTGCGTTTCATTTTATTTTTCTTTCTTTCTTCATCTTTCTCAAATTTATTAGTCACGTGCATCGAACGTGATTAATTGCGGTCAAGTTGATCGTTGGCGATGATCAATATTCTTAAATTGGATAACTTTTAAAACATATAAAACTAAAATTGAAATTTTCTAACATACAAGAATTTTAGTAGATAACCATAATATAAAAGACTTAAAGTGACCTTTTCCCTAAATCTAACATATAAATGTGAATTTGCAGAAGAAATTTGAATTTCGGTGGGTACACTGGTAAATTTGAATGAAATAATTCTTAAATAGTGGATTTGAGCCTTCACAGGGGTGAAGTTGAATATGTGGTGATTGACAAAAGTAAAGTAGAATAAGCGTTGGTTGACAGTTGAAATCGGAAACTTTAATTCATTCTAATTTTTTCTTTTTCTTTTTTTTTTTTGTCTTCGTATTTTTTATTGTGGATGTAGATATTGTATTAACTACATTAAGCAAACAAAATAAATTATCATTTTGATTGTCTCTTATGTAGTGACTTACGCTTGAGTTGTATATTTTTTAAAGTTTTTCATATGGTATGCAATTTTTACAACTTATAAATATTTAATACACGCAATTATATTTTAAATTTATGTGGGTTATATGAGTTAAATAATTGATGCACAAAATTAGAGATTTAAGCTTGAGTTCTAATTTGTAACGCATTTAATAAATTGAGTTTATATCAGAATAATTTAGCCACGAGGCGGCTACAATCCAACATATTATTAAGTAGCACCCAAGCACACAGGGAAGAATTAGCCCGGTGTGTGCCATTTTCACAGCCCCGATTTATTGGAAATTTATGAATATCCACGAGACATGGGGCACAAAAGCAAAGCAGGGAGTGGGGGAAAATGTAAGTCAGCCATATGCATTTGAGTTACTCAGGGCCCACCTGGTTAACGAGTTTAGGGGTAAAGAATAAGAATTAATGGGGATTTATTTTCATAATAAATAAGTCAATCATTACTTTATTTTATTAACAATTCTTCCTATTTCATTTCATTGACTCCTCATTCATACTCATTATCATTATCATTGATGATTTGCAACTAAGCGGGTCCTTAATTTATATATATCTTTCATTCCCTTCTTCCCATCCTAATTTGTACACTTTATTTTTCTTTTTGTTCGTTCCATACTAATTTGCACACTTTTAAAAAAGAAAATTTTCTCATAATTTTAACCCTCAAAATCTCCATCTTTAAAAAAAGTTAATTAAAAAATAAAAAGTATATTTCTTTTAATATACGTGCTGAAGCAAATGTGCAAATTAGATCGGGACACAGAAATTACTTTTGAAAAATAGTAACCTCGTACTATACGGAAGTGCAGAACACTTGTATTACAAGCCATGACGCAATCAGTTTTTGTATATAGTCGCCTATCCTTATCACGTTATTTTATTTATTAAAATATAAACAAGTTTTCTTTTTGAGTGGATTAAAATATAATCAAGTTGTATAATATATTAATCGCCAAGTTGTTGTTGGTCGGCTGTACTTTTTTTTTATTTTTCTCATTACATCACAGTCACTTGAACATAAAAATGCCGTTTTGGCCTCATTATCCAAAGTCAACTTTATGTCTAAATGTAAAAGTTTCCAATGATATAAAATATATGTAGTCAACAAAAATAGACGCATGATTAATACTTATATAAGTACGGACGGAATTTTATTTCAAGTTGAAATACTATAGTTTTTCTCTACGGTGGTACAGCCTGGTAAAAATGGATACTCAATTTTTTGTTTTTAAGATATATATCATGTCATTTTAGAGTTCCACATAGATTAAAGGAGTGTTTACGATTCCTTCTACTTCATAATAATTGATTAAATTTAGTACTTCTAAGAAAAAAGTAGGAAGTATTTGCAATAATAAGTGATTTATACACAAAGTAGAAGTTGTATTGTTTGAAAAAAAAAAATGATACACTACAACAAAAAATGTATATTGGGACACTTAAATTTAAAGCACTTATTTTAAGAGTCTCAAAAATTAAATTTCGGGACACTTTCGTAAAGTTCCTTTTCTAAATACTAGGAAATACAGTCAATATAAATATAATATTAATTACAAATACTTCTCTTATTTTCAATCACCTTTACCCATTCACCTTCCCAATTCCCAGCCATTCTCGTCTCTGCACACTCTCTCTCTCTCATGCTCGCACGATCGAAATCTCCGACATCTCACTTCTCTCTCACACGAAATCCATCTCTGGAAATTTCACACACACGAGAATCGATCTCAAATTCCTATTCAATCTCTGAAAATCTCTACCATTATCCTCTCATTAGTATATTAAGCTAATTCAGATCTAAACTACCAAAATCGATCTCAAATTCCTATTCGATCTCTGAAAATCTCCACCATTATCCTCTCGCCATCAGTATATTGAGCTAATTCAAATCCAAATTATCTGAATATACATAAATTGGATGCCGATTGAAGGAGAAATCAAAGAGGCCTGGCCTTTGGAGGTCATCTGAAAGCTAAGCCAGCGGAAGTACTTTGTTCTATAAAAGAAGATTCATATAACAAGGTTAATATTGCTGCATTTTGAATGTTTTTTTTTATTTTATTGTACTTTGAAGATATGGTGCAATGGAAACTAAAAGAAACTCTTATGAATCTACATTAGGGCTATTAGTTAGATTATCATGGGTAGATGGAATATATGTAGAAGAAATGGTCATTTATCGTTATTGGTTTTTCTTATTTCATTTCACTAAGGAATAAACTGGAACGAATATAATTGTTGGATTTATTTGATTTTCTGTCAGTGGCGCTCAGATTCTGATTAATTTTACTTTTAGTAATTTCGGCTTATACTTGAAGTTTTCTGTAATTTGAGCTTACATTGGATTGAGTTATGACTTCAATTTCTGATGAATAAGCTTATTCTGAATAGCTGCATCGATACTTTTTGTCTGTGTGCTCTAGAATCTGATGCATCCGCTAGTAGTTGCTGCTGAATTTCTTTATTGCCCTTTGCTCTCAGTTTCCTTTTCTGTATTTAAGCTGCCTTTTTCGCCCGTTTGATCCACAAAACATGTCCAATCGTTCTGTGGCATAAATATCCCATAATAGGACTAAATTGCTTGATTTCACTTTATTTTACCATATTAGGCTATTCGAGATGCAAATTTGTAAATTTGAGCTTACATTGGATTTTGACCCTTTGGACCACTTCATAGTGGGATAGGGAGTACTATATATAGCTAATTTAGATTTATATATGTATATATATCTATTTGAATCTGATTTTCAAATCTTACAATCACATGGTTTTCTTTTACTAAGGCAACTTTATCTTGCTGGTATCAGATCACACCCTTGAAGAGCCTCCCTGAGCAACCAAACTTAGAGGTGAATCTCTAGAAATTGTTTCACTTTGTTGCATTCTCTTAGTTTCTATACATGATGATAAAACATAAAAACATATTCCTCTATGATTCGCAGTTTCTCTCTGTTGCTCAGAATAGGGAGAGGAATCAGCAAGTGAAAATCAGCACACAAAGTTAGTTAGCTCATGCATACGGCTATATAAATGTGTTTGTATCTTCATCTTCAACACATTTTATCTTTATATGAAATTCAATCTCTGAATCTTTAAGATATACAATTAGGATGAGAAACTATGCTCCCTTCATTATTGGATATATTGTTGTTCAAAGTAAATTATATATACAGAAGTAATCTAATATCTGAGGATTGAGGAGTGTGGAATGGAGAAACAGTTATCCTGTGTTGATGCAAATCCAGATTTCCTTATAATCCATGTAGTTATTGTAGTCTTCCTGCGATAAGGCTTCAGCCTATCGTGGTGATGAGCCATTATTGGTGGTATGAGGAATATAACATAGATAGGCACCAGTGATTTGTCAATTCAAATGCATATATACATAATTATTTGTCCCTTTCTTCTCAAGCTGCTTCAAGTCTATTCTAATAGGATCTGGTAAATGAAACTCATGCTTCCTTTTGTAATAATCTGTGAATTTCAGAAAGACAAGGCTGCAAAAATTTCAGAAAATATACTCCGACTTATGGGGAGAAGAATAAGATTAGTGCTGCAAAATTTGAGTATGCGAGAGGATAGACTGACCTATGTAAACATCACTGTATTTGCTGATTTGATTAGAGTATTTGACGGTAATTTGTAGGATTTTTGCAAATAGATAATCTACAACACGATATTGTAGGTTTCTGTGAACAAAAACTATGCGCAGGTTATGTGGAGTGTAGCAAAAACTTAGTATTTATTGTTTGTCTGAATGCAGAGAGATTCAATTGGATTGAAGAACAAGGAACTCAAACTAATGCTACAGGCTATGGAGCAGCAGGCACACCTCAGAGACGGTATTTTAACATGATTTGAGAAGTGTGCCTAGGACATTTCAAAGAATTATGACAATTGTACAAGATAGATGGGAGAGGTGGAAACTAATACATGAATTTTGTTGCAAAGAATTAAGAGAGGCTCCTCCAATGAGACCCTCTACCAAGAAGAACAGTATCATGATAGTTGAGCGACATCGAGTAAACAATTCTACACATGGTACAAGCCAGCCACAACAACAACCAGGTTGTATTTATCACTATTTTTCTCTTAAATATTTATGCATCTTGTTTCTTTTTTTAAATACCTTATATGCGTATTTTGTGTTGCAAAGAATCAAGAGAGGCTCCTCCAATGAGACCCCGGGGCAAGCAGAAAGGAATCACTGTAGTTTTTCAGCCTCATCAAGTATATAATTCCACCACACATGGTACAAGTCATTCGCAAGAACCACCAGGTTGTATTAATCACTGTTTTTCTTTGTATATTTATGCAAAACTTTTTCTTTTCTCTAAATATCTTATATGTATATATTTTTTTGCAAAGAATCAAGATATGCTCCTCCAACAAGACCTCGTAACAAGCAAGACAAAACTACTGTAGTTGAGCAACCTCATCAAGTGATCGATTCTACCATATCTGGGACACGTTTGTCACAGTCATGTTGTACTTTTTAATAGTTGCTATAGCTTTTCTATAGATAATTGCCATTATCTTTCTCTCATACATATTTTTGTTGTTAATTTGAAGGGGAGGATGTTGGGAATTTACCTTCTACTGATATCCCACTAAGATCGGTAAGTAGTTTATGAGGTTTGGGTTTTTCGTTTTTGGTGAGTTATGTACTTTTGGTTTTATTCATTTGTATGTATGTTTACTTGATAGATAAACTGTATATTTAATTGATTTTTTTTTTTTAGCTTAGGATGGGAAAACTTGGATTATATTTCCTGTCAAAAGTAGTCCATTGATGGGTTTATTCAGATTTTGTTATCCAGTCAAAATGAATTGAATCTGAAAATTGTGCAACAAGTGTTTTTCCTTTTTTTTTCTTTTGGTTCTAGATTGATTATAGTGAATCTTCTTTATGTCTTTATAGTTTTATTCGTTTTGTGTGGTTATTTAATTGAACTAAATATATATTTACTTGAAGTTATGTTTGCCTAGGATGGAGGAGACTTAGTTTGATTCTTTACAATATGATTCATAGATGGGGTAATAAGGCTTTGTTATCCAGTAAAAAATGAGCTTATACCACTGCGTGTAACATCACCTATTTGCAAATATTTTCAAGGAGCTGACTGAAAGTTGTGAAAGAAATGATGCACATGGAAGTTCCATTGAAAACATACTGGTCGGCGCTATTTGACACCCATTTACTTGTAGATTATGCTCTCTAGAACGAGCAAGCGCAAGAGAACCAAAGTAATTAATCATCATTCCCGGGCGTTTGAGTCTACTCGTGGTACAAGTCAGCCACAACCACAACCACAACCACAACCACAACCGCATCCACAACCCCAACCCCAACCCCAACCCCAACTAGGTTATATCTTTTGCTACTTTGTTTTAGTTTTGCTATTTAGTATATTTTATCTTTCTCATACATATTTTTTGTTTGCAAAGCTTCAAGTGAGCCTCATGTACATTTATATGATGATTCAGATGACATTGCAATTGAACTTGTTACAAGCAAACCAGGTATAGTTGCATTTTCCTAATGAATTGATATTGATATTGATACTAATATAATACAAGAAGAGCTTCACTTATTTGTTCTTGTTATGTAGTTAGAAGTAAAAGAAAAAGAGGGCCTACTTGCATGCCAAAAGTTTGGGGACAGCCAATGGATCAACGTGTACCCGTTAAATTCAACCACCTCGGCCAACCAAACGATGAAAGGACTTGTACTCTAGCTCACTTTTTAGGGACAATTGCCAGAAACGGAAGATTTTGCCCTCTTCATTACAAAGATTGGAGATTGATGCCTTATACTTACAAAGAAGAAATGTTAAAGATTGTCAAGGTTATTTAGTAATTTATTTTCATCCTTTTATGTGAACTTACATGTTAATTATTGTTTGAGATTAATATATATTGTGATGCCTTACCATGGAGGTTTCTTTTTGTCACTTTTAGGCTAAATTTGAGTTACCGCTGGGAAATGAGTCTTACATTTTGAAGTCGATTAATAAAAAGTGGAAGAGTTGGAAGAATTTTGTGAAGAACATGAAGTTTGACCCGCTGCTACCTATTCAACAGCAAATAGAAGACATACCTGAAAGGGTGGAAGATGAACAATATCAGAGTTTGATTGAACATTGGATGTCTGCTAAAACTAAGGTATAAAAATATAAGCTGGATTAATGTTTTTTCAGCTTTCCTTTATTAATATTTTTATTAACTTAGGCAACAAGTGAAAAGAAGAAACAGGCTCGTGCTCAATTGCAATTGCGTCATCGCATGGGGAAGAGAAGTTATGCACTAGTAAAAGAGATCTTCGTAAGTTTTCTTTGGGGTTTTAACAATATATATGCATACATATTTTTATTATTTTAACAAATTGTATACTTTCTTGTCTTCTATATGTCTAGAAGAAGAAGTATGGCCGATATCCTACCAGATATGAATTGTTTAAAATATGTTATTATAGAGCAGATTGTCCACGTACAAGTGTTGTAATAACTGAAGCAATAGTGAGTAACTTCATTTATGCTTTCAAAAAATGTTCAATGTTAGTTATTGTTTGAAAAGTATAATTCAATAATTTATCCTAATATGTTATAATATCATTAAACTTGTTGTAGGAACAAATGGATAGACTTGAAGAAGAAGAACCAACGAGCTTGAGCGAAAATGATTGCACTCATAAATTAGGTGACACGTTTGAAAAGGTAATGGGACCAGATAAACATGGATATGTGCGCATGTATGGTACAGGAGTTGGACCAACTGATGTTTATGGAAAAAAACCAAGTCGTGATGCAAGTTATAGACTTGCCATGGAGTACAAAGAAAAATATGAAGCTCTCTCAGCAACTATAGCGAATGGCCAAACATTTTCGAACAACAACCGGTCATCTACATCGACGTTACAATCAAAGCGGATTGAGGTATGAAAGTAGTTTTAGTATATATAAAGTAAACATAATTTCATTTATTAAATCGTAACACCCTGTAAAATGCAGGTTCATTCTAGAGTTGTCCTAAAAAGTTTGGAGGATATAAATGAGATAGTTGCGATTGGGTATGTTAGTAATATGAATTCTATAAGAGTAAATGGTGAGGAGTTAGGGCCGGGATGGTGTGAGCTGATCATTCAATCTCAAATGAGAAAAGATGTGCGCCTCTTTAAACCTTACGATCATATACAAACAATTGGAGACTCCCTTGGAGCGCCTATTGCTTGGCCTTTATCTTTGGTATGCAGAAAACTAGTTAGTTGTGATTCATAATCTTTATTGTATTAGCTTCTTAAATTTATATCATTTTGTGTACAGGTTGCGTCGGAGGAAATCAATGATTGATATGAGTGATTGATCCACTTTGCTGAAGGTATAATTGCTTAAAACATTTCACTCAAATTCAATAACAACAAACAAATGTTTTTTAGTGAGATCAGTTTTTGAAAGATAAAAAATCAACTCATTGTGGTTGTTGAAGCAAATTGATGTCACACTGAATTTTCTTACCAGAGTAGCCGTAAATAGGCCATTTCAAGGGATGATGGCAGTATCTAGAAGTGGTGCTATGTGCTATAGGAAATAAGGTGAATTAGTTCTCCTCTTTCTTCCTATTGGCTTTTCTTATATGGCCTTATTACTGGAATAACACAAGATTGGTTCAGTTTATGTGCATCTGCTGTATACTCGGTCAACGTGACGTATGCCTAATTATTTTTGTAATCGACCTGTGTACTTGGTCAGGGACTTCTTATCCTTGTTTGTTTCATTAATAAATTCTTTGTTTCTTATATACAAAAAAAAAAAAAAAAAAAAAAAATGAATTTAGTTGAAGATTTGATATACCATAATTCATTTCTTTTACTTTTGCAGGTGTCCGTCATTGTGTTTGATTACATGGTTGATTCCATATAAGAGTTGTATTGATTTTTCATAGCTATAGTGTTACATTTTGTAATCAGTGGGATAGTTTTTGTTGTAGTGAACATATTGTAACTCTCGTATCTCAATGAGAATTTTTTGTTTGTCGAATTCGTAATTTTTATGTGATATATATATACACACACACACAAGAATTACAAAAACAGAATCATGAAAACTGTTGTCGTAGAAGGAGTCTACGACAACGGTCACAAAACTCCTTTAACAACGGTTGAGAACCGTTGTCTTTTGCTTTTATGTAGTAGTGTAGGAACGCAATTAGGGACACTTTTATGTGTCTCGTTAATCCACTTTAAAGACACATGTATGTGTCTCAATATGGTTACCTATTAGGACACTAAAACATTTCGGGACTCCTATATACGCGACACTTATATTAAGTGTCTCGAGAATATAAGTGTCCCAATATGTATCCTATTGGGACACTTTTTAGTGTCTCAATAGCTAATTTTTGTTGTAGTGATATTAAAAAAGAAGTTGTATATATAAGCACAAAAGACATATGATGACCTACTTCCAACTTTTGCTAAAATAAGTTATTTTAAACCACTATTAAAGCAGAAGCAAATATTTAAAAATATCTTAAAATTATTTTTTTTAAGCTAAAAATGCATAAGTACTTAGAATAAG
The DNA here is from genome assembly GCA_958295605.1 of Ajuga chamaepitys. NCBI lineage: Eukaryota > Viridiplantae > Streptophyta > Magnoliopsida > Lamiales > Lamiaceae > Ajuga > Ajuga chamaepitys. The sequence goes on from OY282502.1 coordinate 17,942,959, forward strand.
TTTTTGCAAACGCTACCTAATAAAATATTTATTAACTTAAATTATACGTGCTTGAAATAGCTACAAAATCCATTTGCTTACCTAGATAAATGAGATTAAACTACAAAGCACTAAGAAAAGGATACTATTGGAACTAAAATATTTGATTCTTCTTAGAAAATCAGAAGTGGATATAAATTTTCTTTTCCGGAAGCAACAAATATTTTGAGAGTACCTTTTGAGTGAGTTTTGTGTGTGACGGAATATATTTTTACAGAAAACATCGATACTTTTATAGGAAAAAGTGATACTTTTACAGGAAAAAATTATACTTTTACTACATTGATATTTTAACAGATAAATGTAAACTTTTGCTACAAAAAGTGATACTTTTTTTTTTTGTTAAAAAAAAGTGATACTCTTACAGATAAATATGATACTTTTACCACAAAAAGTAATACTTTTTTCCGTCACACCGTGTGACAATCGTGTGACGGTCACATACAAATTTTTGCCGTACCGTTTAGAGGAAAAGAATAATACTACTGAGACAAAAGATTTTCTTATTTGAAAGTATCACTTTCTAAAAAAATTGATACTTTTTAACAAAGTAAGAAATACGCTTGCAATAAGTTCACGCAAATCAGGCTTTGCTTAATGGCATTAGGTATTGTGTACGTAGGTTACTCATTTTTTTCTGCTTATTTGATTTCTATACTCGTTTTACAGGTAATCACGGGACATGAGGATTCTTTAGATTATTGTGGTACTTTAGTTGACGACATTCGATAGTTGTTGCATGGGATTAGAGTTTTTCATATGAATCGTCGTTGTAATAGTGTTCCTCATACTTTAATTCATTTTTTCTTTTCTTTTTCGGCCGATCCGCAAGTTTGGATGGGGCACAATCTTCCTTCTTAGATCGAGAATTTTGTACTGAAAGACTTGATTTGAGTAATAAGATTCTTAGTTTGATGATAAGAAAAACATAATACAAATTTATTTGTAAAAATTTGAAGAATCAATTTTACAACATACTAAAGACAATCCTCTACGAGAGAAAATTGAGGGGATTTTTCTGCTTAGTTTATATACAATTTGTCGGTTTTCCAAATTAAATTTGTGCATGTAATATCTATAAAAAAAAATAGGGAAAAAGGAAAAAGATAACTATCTTTATAAGACAGATGGAGAGATTATAAATATGAAATTCGAAATAAACAACTTTTTACTGGTTGATTATTGAGTTCAAATAAGAATATTTAATGTGGGAGGAAATATTTGTATTGGATATAGACTACAGATTAAAAAAAAAAAATTGAATATTTTTTATGAAATAAAAAGCTACTCCCTTCGTTTCATAATAAGAATACGATTTTAAATAAATAAAAAAATGTTGACCCAAAGATCCCTATTTCAAAATCAATCTCTCATTTTAGTGAAAATTTTATATTTTTAAATTTCACAAGTTAGTTATATATAATTGAATAAGTGTAAAAAGAGTTGTACATTGAGTGCATATTGATGATTTTTAAAGAGTTGTACCATAAAATTAACAAAAATTATAAAGTTGTACATTTTCAAGACGGAGAGAATATTAGATATTTTAAAATTCTTTATTTAACAAATTAAACTAATTCAATATATTTTATTTTATTATCTGATTCTAGTTTTTATAAACATATCATAAATCGTTAGCAGGATGGAGGAATTTTAATTTATATAATCGAACATTTAACTTTTGTATTATATATATTATTGTGGTATAGTTTCTTTAAGCATATAACAATATTAGAGGCGAGAGCATCTCATCCTATAACACATTATATTTGTCTCTCACCTTTCTCTCGGTTGAAATTTGATTTTCAGAAACTGGATATTAAGCCTGTAGGTATATTTGTGCGGAAAATCATTGCGAAAATAACAATTCAAATAAAAGGAAGAGGTATGCAGAGTCGGACCTAATAATGTCTAGGCCTGAGTCAACTTTTCAAAACGAACTCCCAAATTACAATCTCTCCAATTCACAATTACTTACAATTTCTCCAATCCACAAAATTAGTAATTACATCATTTCTTATTAATTGACATTAAAACTTTTCTTTCAGAACACTTTAACATCAAATGAAAATTACTTATCTGTATAGGGGTACTATGACTAGAGTTTTGAAACTTAAGCCCTTTAATTTGTTATGTATTTTTCTTTACAAGATCAGTGACATAGGAAATATCTTCAAGTATTTACTCTTCACTTTTCTAATTTATTGTTTTCTTTTTGGCCCTACCACAACAAGAAATTAAAATGATGTTCAAGCCCAAAAAATTAAAGAAGAAAAAAGAACAAGAAAAGGAATAATAGCGTCCAAAGTAAACTAAAATTAATTAGTTTATGTATTACATCATGGGATGGCAAGAAACTAAACACTTTCCCACTTAGATTTCAAGCAATTATGAAATGATATTGTCACAAGTAAAGATAGATTTATTAGTTTGCATACTTAAACCTATAAAAAAATGCACATTGACTTTAGAAAAGAAAATGCAAAATAAAAAGTAAACAAAGGGAGTCGAATCTTGGATGCTAAAAAATCGCTAGTATGCTATCCACTAGGACAACAATATCTATTGGTTATCAATTACAACTAATATATATATAAAAAAAATTGGATCCCTAAAAATTCGTAAACTTTTCGGATCCGAGTCGGTGGACTCTCCCGCCTTATGGGAGGTTTGGGCATGGAGGTACGTATTCAACACAGTTTTCTTAAAATGTATTCATCACCTTATACCATAGTGCTTGAGAATTCAACGGACATTTGTTTCTTTGGATATATCGGTAGAAATTTATAGCAAGTTTTGCATGAACTTCTACTCTGACAAACTGAACATTGTGCCTAAAATATTGTATCACCAAAATTCGAATGGCAGGTTAAGGGAATTCAAGGAAAAGAAAAGGAAAAAGAATAACAATTGCTGGAATATTTTGTTTCGCATCTTTCTTCGATGTCTTTCTTTCGTTTTCTCTTTTTGTTTGCGTGTGTTTCCAAGTAGTCCATAGGAGGCTCAACTTATAGCTTTCAAATTATTGCTTGAATATGATTGCATGTTGGAGTAACCCTAATGTATATTTTATATCAAATATACAAAATTAACTGTAGTCAACGTTCAACTAATGTACAACATATATAATTCCATTGTACGCATTAATTTAGGTAAATAATCAACAATGTACACAGTTAACTCGATTGACTCATTAAGGAAGCTCCAATGTCATAAGAAGTTTGAAAGTTCGACAAAAATTAAATTTCAAAAGGAGTCGGTCGTGAGCAACTAATCTGGTCCGAAATTCCTTCCACACAGTTGTTTAATTTGTTATTCACCCATTAAAAGTTTTGGGTAAATATTATATGATTTCAAACTTTTCTTGGAGTAATCCTAATGTACATTCTTTGTCAAATGTACAAAATTAACATTTCTCGTCTGAGTACGGTTCCACCGAATATGACCAAATTGAAGAAACTCAATTTGGAGCAGTTATTAAATTAGCAACAACATAAATTAACAAGTTGATGTTGGCGTGGACAAAAGAGCAGTCAAAAGTGATTCGGATATTCCCAGGATTTTAATTTTATTATGCAGTTATGTTGTACTGGAACTGTACTATATAGGAGTACTTGTCATGATTGTGAAGGAAATTGGTAGCCGTACGTACTATATCTTCTTCATACATATCTTCCGCGTGACGTGGCAACAAGGACCACCCAATTGGCGGCCCATGGTATCGCACCCACAATCAGTTATACATCACGTGTTTCCAAACTCATTATCAACATTAAAATTACTTATAAAAAATATTTTAATTTAAAGGAGTATTTGCAAACTTCTATTTGACCACTCTAATCACTTCCTATAAGTGATTTTCAGAATCCCCAAAACCTTAGATTTTAGGTGCTTTTCGTTTTTTTTTTAAATAAATAGAATTATTTTTTAATTTTATTTATACTTTTTTATCTGTTTACAATCACTTCTTTTTCTTTTCCAAACACTAGCAAATTCTAATTTTATCACAAAATTAATTTAAATCACTTTTCTGAAAGTACAATTGTTTGCAAACACCTCCATAATCTACTATATCTTAGAATATGTTTATCAATAACCCCCCACAATTTAATTTATCAATAAAATATTTATTTCTATCTCTTTCACATACACAATCTACTCCACAACCTAAAAAACACATTTTTATCAACAACTCAACACAACCCAATATTTTAATAAATATTAATTTCTTTTTATCTAAATACATGATCTATTTCCCAATAACACCATTATTTTTGTTACGATTTAATAATTGCATTTTATGTTTTGGCGCTTTTTCTAATATATTTTTTAAGAAAAATAAATTATTTTAATTCCGCAATTACAATAAGATGATTTTTTTTTTCATGCACTTAAAATAACTGCTAACATAATAAATAAATTAAAATTACAAAAATTAAATTACGAAATTGAAAAAAATGAATTAAGCTACAAATACATGGTTGAAATGATAGAAATTATGTGAGAAAAGAGATAACTTTAGGCTCTATTTATAAAAGGAACAAAATAAAAAGCTTCAAATTTTAATCCAAAACATATCAATATTAGACTCTATTTGTGGAGGAAAAAAAATAAGAATTTCGATAATTATTTTAATTATTTTAAAATAAAAATTATGTCATTTATTTATCTTTAAAATTATATCCAATAAATAATTTTATACAATCAATAGGGAATTGACATGTGACAGGTTGTGAAATGAGGTTAGATTGTAGAATGAGTTGGTTGACCAACTCAATCCACAACCGAGTCGCCAAGAATCACCTGTATTCTAATTTTATTTTTTTTAATAAATTTTTTGTCGCTTTCCTCACGACCCCTCCAGTGGGTCGTCAATAATCCTGGTCTTATAAATAACACAATTTCTTCAAAATATTTTTATTTATTACAAGTATCTTATGGATCCTTTATTTTATGCACCCTCAAAATAATAAGAATATTTTGAAAAATAGGTTAAAATTACTTTTCTAATATCATTAATGATTTTTTAGTCCGTATGTAAAATAAATTGTACTATTTTCGTCCCGTCTTATTTTGCACACTTTCCTTTTTCGGTTGTCCCACTCTATTTTGCACACTCCCAAAATGGAAAGAAATCTCACCAAAATGTCCTCATAACACACACTTACTTACAATAATGTCATTGTATATTCAATTTAAAAAATCTGGAATTTGTTAATTAACCTAACTAAATTTCATTAAGACTAATCCTAAACTTATCAAACTACCCCAAACACAACCCATTTGTCCCAGACCTGGCCCATTTACAAACCTATTTTGTAGATCATACTCTCTTTATCCTCTCTCTCTCTCTCTTTTCGAAACCCTATCTCGTCTTTTTGGCTGCCGAAATCAAATCCTAGTTTGATTTCACTCGATCTCCTTCATCCCTCTCGCCGATCTATCTATATGGTGGTCGTTTTAGTATTGTTGTTATTCTCTCCTACTAGATCTCTCTCGTTGGATAACTAATTTGTCTTCTCGGCTATCTCAAGCCCCAGTTTTTAACAATCGGTAGATCTGGATTATTTTCCTGTTCCGAATCTATTACATTTCTGTAGTTTCATGGACGATTCTCCTGAGTTTGACGAAATTGCATGCGATTCGGAAGATTTATTCGTCGTTGATAATCAGTTTTCGGAGCCGGCGCTGAAGCCAGAAACTGAGACAGATACGATTTCGGACGAAAAGGGGTGTTCAAAGCGGGTTGCGGTTTCAGATCTCCCGGCTCCGTGTGGCGAGTGTCTTAGCACCAAGAAACTCCGAGATCATTACTGGATGTGCCTTGCAATATGGATTCCTGCCATTTTATAGGTCGATGTAAACTATTCTCTTCTGTTGTCGTTTATTTTAGCCTAGATCTGGGTTTTGCTGATCTTAATAATGCCCCTGTGTGGGTTTGCCTAAATCTACTCTAATTTTGTTTGGTTTTGCTGGAAATGCCCCTGTGTGGGTTTTGATTGGTCTGTTTGGTTAATATGATCTGAATTTCTTCATGATTATACACTTGTGTGGGTTTTGAATGATTTGTTTTGTTAATCTGCTCTGAGTTTCTACATGATTATACCCTTGTGTGGGTTTTGATTGATCTAGAAACGCCCCTGTGTGGGTTAATTTACCTGATGTTGTCCTTATGTTGGTGTCGGTTGAACAACATGATGTTTGTGCATTTTACTGGTGATACAATCAAACAAATGGTACTTAAAATAAATAATGTGATTATTTTTTTATGTTTTAATGTTGCCTTTGTTGAAAAGTTGGTATGGTGTGCTGAATTTGTTTCATTGAAGTTGGCAGCTTAAACTAGCTTCTGAACTTAGTTCTTGCTAGTTTAAGGTTGCCCTTTAAAACATGTGGAGTGCTTAATTATTACCCTGTGATGAAATTTTTCTGAGGGTTAAGTGTTGGGATCAACTATGTTAAAAGTTGTGAATAATGCTTGACAGACTGAAATTCATTAAATTGATTCCTATGTTTATGACCTAAGCAAAATGTATACATCTATATGATGATTATGCCATAAACATAAGATCATATCCAAAAGATGCCCTAGTCCCTTCTAATGATAACCCAAAGCACACATTAATCCGCCAATGTCATAACTTCCACCATATTCCTCTTTTTCAACCAAATGATCAATTGCTTGTCTGACTACTGCTTCTTCAATCTCTAGGGATGTTGGGAGTACCCCCTCCTTACTTAAATGACTCTTGCCCAAATGTGGCAGCTTGTAGTTGTTGTGACCTTTTTGTTTCATGATTTCTGTCAAGCATGCTCGTGGGCTTAAGACCACATTGTTCAGGTTTGTTGCTTCTAGCTGTTCATAAATTGTTATGACATTCCTCACCAGATCTTCCATATTATATGAAACTGTTTCAATCTGCAGTGATTGAATGACTCTGAGAAAAACTAAGACCAGGATATTTGTGTCTGGTGAGTTAGGGGATTGAAACATTAGTTGAATGTCAAACCCATCTGTTGATGCTGCATGTCTAAATTCGGGTCCGGAATTGCTTATGTGTGGCTTTGCATTATCCTGTTGAATTGTAATCAGCCTACTGCATTTGCTGGCCATTTTGCCTTAATAGATGGGGTAATATGAAATTGTATGGCATGTTGGCAGTAAATGTTCAATTAAAAGCCTCTTGTAAAGTCACCAATGCTACTAACAACATTGTTAAATTGCAATTAGGAGACTTACAAGAAAATGTTTGCTAAATGATGAAAATTTTCTGATAGCTAATCATATCTATCGCAATAGGCAGTCTTTGATTACTCGCTTGTTGATTGTATCAATTGGTTTAGTAATCAAATTGACTCGATTTCTATTGTTTCAAAGAGCAGGTTCAGTTGTTGTGAATTGAAAAATTCTAATTTTTTCATCGAACAATAAATCTCCCTCGGTGGAATATTGAGGTCTAGCAACGGCACACATGAACATTACCTTGGTGATAAACCGTTTGCTTTTACATGACCTATATGTATCATTTTCTTCCTCTGATTTATATGCTCTCTCAGTTGCTCTTTGTATGTAGAACCATTTTTTGTCTATATGATCAATGTTTTGCATCGACTCGTACCTGATTTTCACTACAAGAAAAGTCACTTTTAGTGACAAAAAAATAGTGAGAGTAAGAAAAACCTCTCACTAAATATTACAATATACATAGCAATAATGAGGGTATAATCATACTCTCACTAGAACGCTTAATTGTTTGTGACCAAATTAAACTTTTCTTAAAACTAAAAAGTAGACCGTCACTAATAATCCATAAAAGAGGCGGCAAACATCTCCCCCCACATTTGAGTCATTTTGAGTCTTTAACAAAATTTAAAAAAAAAAAAAAGAGATATTTATCAAATACCATAAAGGATAACCCCATTTTGTCCTCTCTCTCATATAATTGTATCTATCTACAAACTGAAGATATCTTTCTCCGCTTTCATCGACGATGACTTTCCGCTACCGACGTCCGTGCTGTTCACAGGTATGATAATTTCGATCACTTTTTTCTCTTTACTATTTCTCTTACTAAAGCCCTAGTGGTTTGCTGGTAATTTGCAGAGGTAGTGCCTCCTATTTAGGTGGCTCGAGTTTCCCATTTTATTCTGCACCATTATTGTTTGTCAATAGCAATAAGAGTTTCTCTGCCACTTTACTCTTTTTCTCTATAAACCCATTTCAATTTGTTAGTTTAATTTCAAACATTGTTACAAGCTTGAAAATTGTTATCTTAGGTCTATTCATTTTTATATGAATGTATTTATTTCTTCATTAATTTATTTATAGCCAAGGTGTGACTTGATTAATCTAATTTTTTTTTTATGTTTTTTGTTTGTTAGACAGTATTGTATGATGTTTGTTAGCGGTAAATGTTTGATGTAAATAGCTCTCTTATTAGAGGAAGGTCTAGGACTTTCTGGGCGGGTTTCGGGTATCTGTCCCAACCCTGTTGGAGTTTCGACTGACTTTTATCTTGACTTTAGATTCCTCACTTTTTCCAAACAACCGAATCTTTTAAGAACCATTGAAGTTAATCACGCCTACATATTTATCAGATTTGAAGGATGTTGTTGTCTTTGGTTTTCCCCTGAAAAATATATTGCAAAAGTCTTTAGTAGTTAATCAGCCATCAAACTGATGAGAAATGTTTCACGGTAAGAGATTCATTTCTGCTCTATTATTGTCTTTTTTTACATGGTAGGTTAATCTAAATGGTCCTATCCTTCTATTGGATGTAACATAAGGGAGCTTTGATAATTTAGTGGCCATTAGAAATTCTAGTGTATAGATATTTGGCCATTTGGGGACTGTTAGACATTTAGCTGTTTAGGTGTTGTTTCCTTGTATCAATATTTCAAGAGTATTAATACTTTCTTTTCTTATCACATTTACTAGACTGTTGGAAAACTTGAACTTTAATGCCTTCTTCTGAAAAGAATTTGTAACAGATGCATCACACATCTACTATTCTCGAGCGGAAGGTACACATACGATTCTGCTATTTGTTGTTTTACCTGATCTGGATATCAAGTTATATGACCAAGACTTGCAAAATCCTGAAGTGAAGCTTTGAGTTGCATTTTGTCACTAACTCAATGGTGTGCAGTATGATGCATGAATTATCAATTTATTTGATTGTCTTTTTGGTGGGATTTTTCTTTCCTTAGAAAAAATATATTGTAGTATTCTTATTTTCTCAATGTGGAGTCCGTAGCCAATTTCTTAGCTTCTAGGTACACGATGAGAGAGATGGATCATGTCCCCAAGATCAAAGGGATTGAACGAATTCGCATTAATAGTCGTGGCCATGGTATGTCTTTCAATCTTTGTAAAGAATTATGTCTAATGATCATGTTTCTTACTTGGTTGCATGGTAATTAACTAGAACTCTATTTTTCTTATAAAAAAATTAACTAGAACTCTGTTTGCTTCATATGGCTATGTGGTTAATCATCAAATTACTTATATTTTTCTAAATACATGTCTTAAAAGTATGATCACTTGACATTTTCTTGAAGTCGTATAAACTACTTCGCAAAAAGTGTACATGCCATACTGTTGGATCCCTGGAGCAACACGAACTATCATTATCTTAGCAATAGCTCATCAAACTTCACTTCATTTTTATTTTTTATTTTTTGTGGGGATACTTTTCTGGGTTTCTTATAAAAAAGAAAGAGCTCTAGCATGAAACCGAAATAACAGTTAATAAATTTCTTTAGCAAATGATACGTAATCTTATTACTTTCATTTATGAGATATTGAAGTTTCTATGCTTTAGGTCGTGCATGATGAGAATTAAATGTTATATGTGCTATTGAAGGTTCACCACTCATTCTCTGCATTACGTTGGTTCAAATCTTGCTTTGTAGTTAAGAATGAATTCTCACATCATGGCCTCTCTTGGCTTAAAGGTTAATCAGGTATTTCTATTATTTACATTCAAACTTCCTTACATTATTTATAAGCAGCACCCTGCTAGGTGTTTTGGTGAGTCACCGCCTGTCTAATTCGCTGTGATTGCATATATGACAGAAGTCTTGATAAAGAGGATGCAAAATTTCTCAATGATTGATTTGTTTGTATCAAGGTATGCTTCTCAACTGTTTAGAAAAATATACATTCCCTTCTCTCCGATGTTAGTATCTATGGCTAAAGATGTCTTTTGTCAAGTGGACAGAGAAGAAAGATTAGACATTGATAAGGAAACACAAAAATAATTTTTTTTTTTTTCTGAGCTTTGTTTCTTTATCTTGTAGGTTGTAGAGCTATTTAGAAATGTCGTGCCTAAAGAAACACAGCAGTGAACAAATTTGAAGTTCTAAAGTTTTTTAAGCAACTTGAGGACACCTTTGTTTTCTTGGTTGTTGTATTTGCTTAGACTCAAATAGCATTCTATGTATGCATTATACTTCAAATAGCTTTTTTGTGCTTCTTTATTACAATATACTCTTTAGAAGTTATTAGCTTATTATTAGCTTTCTTAATTGTGTATACTGTCATGACACTTCTAAATATTATAATATAGTAATCTATAAGGATAGACTAATAGCTATATTTATCACTTAATTAAATTTACAGGCAATATTACAAGTATGAAAAAAAAAATACTAAAATGTCAGAATTTGAGATCTTATCACAAAATTATATTATTTAGTGAAATGATGATTTAAATATAATGAGATAAAGTTTCTCATTAAGTTACCATTTAATGAGGGGCAAAAAATGTATTTGTGAGAGTTTTTGGTCATTGAAAAGACTTTTAATGACGGGAAAATTACTCTTGCTATATAGTTTTTAATGACGGGACCCTATCCCGTCACTAAATACAATTAGCTACGGAAGCGATAGCCAGGGGCCGTGACAGGAGATCTACCGTCACTAAAAGTCTTTAGTGACAGTTTTATGACTTTTAGCCACGGTTTTTCCCGTCACTGATAGCAGTTTTTCTTGTAGTGTTTATTCAGTAGTGTATCAAGATGCAAATAGCTTAAGCTTAATTTTAGCCTCTGTAACATGTTTGCTTCAGTTAGTGTTGGCTTGATTGCATATGTATGGGGATTTATCATCCATGAATTGACCCATCTTCCAACTTGGCTTTTACTCACCTGTTATTCCTTTGCTAATCTTCTAATACAGCCCCTTTTACAGAATATGATTCCTTTGAATTTCTCGATATCTAGTTCTGCTTGTTTCGGACCAATAGTCCCTTTTTTTTATTATCTAAAAATGCAATTTGTGACCTTTCGACTATTTGCTTCTTTGCAGATTCTCATATGTAATGAATCGTCCGACGACTAACTTCATATGATGTCACCGCTGGCCTGATCTTGCCATAGTTGACAACCCCATCCGCACTGTTGGCCAACAGATACTGTGCGATTATGGTCCCGTCTGATGGAGCGATATGAGGCAGCTTTCGAGTGTTAGGCATAGTTTTTCTTCTTTTGAAATTGTGGATGATCTAAATGTGTCTTAAATGCTATAGTAACAACTTTTATAGAGCAATTTGGGGGGGGGGGGGGGGGGGGTTGATTTTGATATTTTTGGGGGGAATTTTGAATTGGAATTGAGTTTTTTATTAAGAGGAAAATTTGATGTAATTATTCCTGATTTTGCATTTTCTTGAGGGAATTTTTTCCCAGACTTGTTTTAATGAAACTAATATTACTCCCTTACGATGCACGGAAGTATGTTGACATTATAGTATATTTTAACAAACTTAAATACTACATGATGTTATTTTTTAAAATGTGAACCTTGTACACTCGATAAAATAAATAATTCAAAATCTTGAATTATCATATAGAGATTTTCTAAAATTGAATATTATTGCTGAATAGACATTACCGAATTTGAGGAAAATAACCTTATACTTTGATATTTATAGAGATTTCCAATTAACGCCCACCATAAGATTTTGATCAACTTCCTTGAACTGAGATTGTATTTTCTCACAAATAAATGGCATTCAAGCCAACACACTCATACATGGCTACACATTAGAAAAACACCACTTTTTCACTATAAACAAATATATGTCTCTAACTGAAATATGAACTAACTGCCATCTATGCTAATTTGGAAAGATAGGTAGAACATTCGTTAAGATCTTTTAGCCGATTCTTTAAATGCTCATTAAAAAGATCTGTTGTATGGTTGCATTTCTATTTTCTAGTCTAATTTCTGCTAGTTCTGAAACTATTTGACAATTTCTTTCACCGACTCCTCTCTTTTTGTAACCTTTGTGAAACAAGTTGCATTAAGTGTGCTTCTATGGGCATACACGATAAATTATTTACTTCATTATTTTCCTGCAATTTGATTTTTTTAGTGGGAGTTGTTACAAAACTTGGAGTAACTGTTTATACATATCTTCTCTTCATAGTTAAGATAAATGTCATTTATCTATTTTGTTGAGTCTTTAATCATAACTAGCATTGCACCGGTATGATGCACGATTTGTAAATAATTTAAAGGTGTATTTATATATTTAAATTAATGTACTATATAAGTGAATTTATTTTCAATTATAATATAATTATATACTCATATATGAGCGAAACACTGTTAATTCTTTTAATAATAATAATTAAGTGAATCACACATATTAAATCAATAATATTAGCATTGCCAGTTAAATTCGTATTTAATCCCTTTTGAAAGTTAAAAAAAAAAAAAAATGAAGAGTATTTTTATGTCATGCTTGGATTATATGTTTGGTTTGATTTCTAGAATTGCATAAGAGGAGAAATCTGAAAATCGACACAAATAATTATGTTATCAGGTTAGGAACTACTTCATTTATTTTAGAAAGTTATTTTTGTGGTATATAAGATGAAATAGCTTGATTCTATTTTTACATTGTTTCTTTACAAAGAAAAAAAAATTGGTTTACATATATGTCTGGACTCTAGAGGAAGCATAAAGTCAGAAGGTTGGTTTGTGTGTAGAATGAGAAGTGCCACTTCAACTAGAATTTAAAACTCGTGGACTTTAGAAACAAAAACTTTATGTTTGAAAATTGATTATTATGTATCTTATACATGGTTAATCGAATAAATCTATGCTTTAAATGCAGGTGTTGAGCTTGTAGAGAGGAGTTATACGTAGAGGATTTATCAACATAAAAAGGATTAGATTTTCAAAGTTAAGGAAGGACATGCATGAAGATTATTGTCAAAGGTTGGGATTCTTGGAGAGGCAATCACTCCTTCTAGTAGTTTTCTTTTCCCTTGGGTAGAAGTGTGCTATTAATGAGCTAAATCTTAAGTTATTATTTTATGAAAGATCAACAATTTACAAAACATGTAAGTACCATATATTTAGTAGTAAATACTTAGCTTTGTCACTGCTTGTATGTGTATTGTGTTCAATTAATTAATTAATGTTGATTCTGTCATTTTACAATTACAAGTGCATATTTATTTCTTTAGTTGAATTTGAATCTTCATTTATCTTATAGTTAATAATAATTTTATGCTATATTAATTGTTAATTAGATAAAATCATGTCTTCATCGATATAAATTAATTATTAAGTAACAAAACATAAATAAATACGAAAATCTGAAAATTACCTAAAGAGACACTTAGAAGTGTCATAACAAAAACACGTAGAAAGAAAGAAAGAGTCGTCTAAAAGAGCTTTTGGAGTCACTTTTAAATGACACTATAGATAACTTATTAAGACATTTTACCAGTCTATTATGACACTTCAAAGTGAACTAAAATAATATTTTTCCATACATTTCACCTTTCGCTACATTAGAATACAAGACACTTTTAAAACGTATCATGATAGGTTAAATGTATTAACAACTAATCTAATAATACATTTTAAAGTGTCATTATAGGATTTTTTTTCTTGTAGTGCGTTAAGCATTTAATTCTTTGCTCGGCTACTTACAAATTGCACATAGCCCCGCCAGAATTGAGGGGGATGTTAACCAAAGTAATATACATGCCAAGTCAGAAAAGCCACATAAGCCAAGTCAACAAAGCCATATCAGCAAAATCCCGTGCAAAGACCATGAAGATGCAAGAAGTTAAAATCAGTTGGGCAATGTCCTTTATATCCGTTGCATGGGAGACCAGTCCTTGTACTGAGCATTTATGAGCGTTTATTACGCTTATTGTCTTATGTAGCTAGAGTTCACATGTTATTGAGATATGACTGGTAGGGTTAGAACAATAGGTATATAAAGTTGTAGTGGGAGATCTCTTGTAATTAACTAAGAAAATACATCAATGAATTAGAAAAGATTCTGCAGAATCACTTCCCAATGAAAGAGCCGAAAATGGCCTTATCTTGTTTCTTTTGTTTTTCATTATTCGTCGTCTCCCCTCATGAAGTGAGAGTATTAGTTTACGAAATAATGAAAGTTATATTATTTCTGGTGTTTACTTTTAAGATTTAATCGTCATTGAGTTTTTCGACATTGCTTTGCCCATTTCTTGGGGCTTTCACCAGAATATTAGTGGCAAATTTGAGATCAACTAGTTTAGTATGCGATTTGTTTGATTTACTAGGTTTAGAACTGTATATGTTTAATTGTAGCAATTTTGTGTTTCAATTGTTTTTCTTATCTACTTTTGTTGTTTTGGTTGTTTCTTCCTGTCAATTAATGCGGATTCTAACAATTTAATGATATTTTTTAAGAAAAGATACATGCAATTTAAGTGACGAATATGCCAGTAATTATAAAAATCATGCACTACAACATAAATGGCTTTATGTAACACTTCGTTTGTAACACTTTTAAAATTTTGACTTTTATGTAACACTTTTGTAACACTTAGGAATATGTAACACTTTCATGTAACACTTTTGTAACATCTGCGAATATGTAACACTTTCATGTAACACTTTTAGAATATGTAACGCTTTGAACATAACATTTTTAAATTGTAACACATTTAGGTAACACTTTCAAATAAGTAACACTTTTTACGCAACACTTTTGAATAAGTAACACTTTTATGTAACACTTATAAATAAGTAACACTTGTAAATAATAAAATTATTTATTTTATTTTAAACTAATTAAATATTTGTGGATTATTTTTCTTATGTGACTTTAATTTTTATTTGTCTAATGTGTTACATTTTAATTATCACAACAGAATATCTGTAACATAAGTGGTGAAAGCGATCAACTCAGACCTACAAAAATAACAATTCATTAGAGCACCTAAAGATTTACTTATTCGTTATCAAAAATAAATTAAATTTTATTTGTGACTTATTTGTGTGTATGTATATAGATATACACACATTATATTTTTACTAAACAATTACAAAATAGACTTGTAGCTTTAGCCTTTAAGAATTTGAATACATTTTTTTAAGTGTGAGAGCCTAGACTTGGGACATTTGGTCATGTCTCTTCATATTTGTAAGTTTATTTTTTTATTTAAAATCTATGAAACACAACAATTAAGGTGTCTTAATACATAAAATTATGGTAATTAAAATTAATGATAATGTCTTAAGATTTATATACAATAACTAGATGTATAATGTGATATAAAATAAGTTATATATATATAAATATATATATGAGTGGATGAAAATGAAAAAAAAAATAGTGAAAATATTGTGTCAAATTGATATGAATAACGTAAATAAAATTAAGTTAGATTGTAGTTTGATGAAAACTTAATTTTGAGTGTATTTTATTGATGGTATAATAAAATCTTGTGTATATATTGTTTTTCTTAAAATAATAACTAAAAAAGTTATTGTAGTCTAGTGGTTAAGACTTTGCGCTTAAGCTCCTGCAATCTAGCAACCTGGGTTCGAAACCCAACAATGACAAATTTTTAATTTTTTCTTTCAATTAAAAGTGTTACATAAAGGGGGTTATATGTAACATTTTTTAGTGTTACCATAAAGTGTTACAATTTAAAATCTAATGTAACACTTATTAAAAGTGTTACTAAAGATCATCAAAAGTGTTACATTAGACTTTAGGTAGCACCGGCAAATGTAACACCAATAAAGTGTTGCCTAAAGTCTATAGTAACATATTTTAGTATATATGTAACATTTTTTGGGTGTTATATTAGCTCATTTATGTTGTAGTGATGGTAATTTGTGATATGACAGAATCGATATAAGTCACACCTATCCTAATATCAAGATAACAAAATAAATAGAGCAAGTCTATTGTACACCAGTTGGGTCATGGACAATTTTTCATAAAAAAATGTATTAGTGTTTAGACTATGCTGAAAGATATTATTCATCGTTATGGGTAAAAGTATTCTAATATAGAGTACTTTTACCCAAAATAAGTAATACCTTTCAGTACTTGATGTGGGTAAATATGTTATAATATCTTTTTTTTGTTGTGAGTAAATGTATCATAATACTAATTTTTCAGAATGAGTAATACTTTTTTGTATTAATAGAGAAACTCAACTCAAATTGCACCGTACACCTAACGTAAAAGGAGACTTTGTCAAACAAGTGAACACCAAAACGATGAATCTGGTAAAAATAAATAGAAAACAAATATATATACATATATATATATATAGGCCTAGAAAATTGATTTAATTAGTATATACAGGTATTGGACAGCATAATTATATAGATGAGGACGTCCATCTGACCAATACTCTGCCTTATCTTTTAATCCACTAACAACGGTGAATTGCCAACTCGCAGTTTTTGTTTCTCATTTTAATCATAGTATTATCAATCTTTTGTTTTTTCTAAAATTAAAATACATGCAAGGACCCGCTTGGTTGAGGAGTTTAGGGATAAGGAATAAGAATGAATGAGTACTCATTTCTATTTATGGTGTTTGGTACATAATAAATAAGTTAATTATATCCCATTATATTCCATAATATGATTAACTCCTCATTAATATCCATTATCATTGTGATTGATGATTTGCAATTAAGCGGGCACTAAGTTAATTTGTAGCTTGTGAAGGAGGCTGATTTTCCATTATGTTTTGTTAGACGAAAAGCAAATGAGATTTGGAGTAGCTAGGTAGTTTAATTGTTTGGTGTGAACCTCTCCTCCCCCTCACAATTAATCAACAAAAAACGTTGTTTGTAATATTGAATGCTCATGAATCATGTCACTCAGATTCTTTCCCTCTTTTTTCTTCTCCATTCGCACAAACAAATAATTTACCCACCTGCCTCCACACTTCATCTATCCAATTATTCAACTATAATTCTATTCAAGATTGAATCGGTAAATTCACAACCACCGCCCAGGAAACTGCAAAAAAATTGCTTTTATTTTAATCTTTTAAATAGAATTTCAGTGTTTGAAATTTCTAACAATTTTTTTATGATATTTAAATTTTTTAAGTAACAATTTATTTTATACTCCCTCCATTCACAAATAAGTGTCATTCTAGGAAACATCATATTTTCACAAAAGAGTGTCATTCTAGCATTTTGCATGTTTCTTCCAATATTGTCCGTAGCTAAATTTAAGGAAATTTCCTTACAGAACTTTATAATATTAAATATAGAAGATTTGGAGAAATTTATATTAATAAAGAAAATGATGGAGAGAAAATTGGAGGGATGTTGTTGTCTATTACATAATTTTTTAAATTTCACTTGAATGTTTAAAATAACACTTATTTGCAAATGTAGAAAGTACACGATAATACGTGTAAAAAGCAGGCAAGAAGTTAGAAATAGGTGATTGTCCGTTAATTTTCTAGTTTATCAATCGGTCTAGTTGTCTGTCAATTCTTATAACGGTCAAATATTGACGTGTTCCATATGAATCGACGCTCTAATTCAATAACACATAACTTAACTCGTTTTTCTTTTCCATCGTTTAATTCGTCTGTTTTGATAGGGTCTAATATTCCTTTATGGTTTCAAAATCTTGTACTTAAGAACGGTTGCTAAGTAGTAAGATTCTTGTTGTTTGTTTAAAAGGAAAAAAAAAAGTTAAATGTTTTTCTATTTTTGAAAGAGATTTATGTTAATAGAATTAGAGCATACAAGTATAAAATTCTAAAGCTGGAAATACTGCTTCAACCCAAGCTTGGGGAGAAGTGAATGACAAAAAAAACGGGTTTTTATCAGTCAAGCACCCGAAAAATAGGTCAACTATCAATTCAGGTTCTGAAAGAAAATTTCTATCAATCAAGGATCTAAAAGATTTAAAACTATCAATGGAAGACCTATAAACCCAAAATCATTCTAGGGCTTGTTTGAAGAATTGTACAACCCACAAAATGAACTTATCTCGAAGTGATAAGCAGGGAAATATACGTCAACAATCTTTCACTATATATATTTTTTAAATTTGTTTTTTATTTTGAAATTGTTAGTTTTTTTTTAAAAAAAAATTGTTATTTTAAAAAAATCTATAATTTCTTTTTTAAGTCGTACACATGGAAAAAAAATTCTTTAAGTTTTTTTTGTCTTTTTTGAGTTCATAATATTTAATTTTATGTAAACATATTTCACTTAAATGTATTTTTTTAATGTAAATTCTTTTTTTGTTAATTTTTATAATTTTGAAAAACAAATTTGTAAATTATTTAATTAATTTAGGTATATCATGATAATTAAAAAACAATGTAGTGAAAAATGTTGATGTATATTTCCCTTCTTATTACTTCTAGATAAGGTTTTTTGTGGGTTATGTAACTTTCCAAACAGAAAATATAATTATTTTGGATTTATCGGTCTTCTATTGATAATTTTAAATCTTTTAGACCCTGGATTGATAGAAATTTTCTTTCAGAACCTGAATTGATAGTTGACCTATATTTCGGGTCCTTAACTGATAAAACTCCAAACAAAACTTATTGCCTCAACTCAAGTTTGAGGAGAAGAGGAGGTCAAAAGTAAAAAACAACTTATTATATAGCACCATAAATTTGTAAGTAAAAAAATTAAATCAAATTACATAATAACATAGTGCAATTCTCTAAATGGAACCAAATAGATTAAAGCACCTTATGACTACGTGCACGATAATGAAAGAAGTTACAAAACTCCAAAAAAAATCAACCAACACTCCACAAATCAAACCATTATCTAAATATAAAAAGCAAAACAAAAATGATAACCAAGGGAAGCTATCAGCAAGCGTAGACTATCTGAAATCCAAGTGAAAAGCAGCCATCTCTCCATATAGGATTTGGCTGTCGGTTATTGTCAACGTTTTATAGATATTGACATTCTTGTTTCTTTCACATTTAAAAACCTCTACACCACCAACCACTTTATTTCACCTTTCACAGACGAAGAAGAAAAATACAACTTCAACACCAACCAATTAAAACTGCCAAACAACAAGAAATGAAGCTTGTTTGGTCTCCAGAAACAGCCTCAAAAGCATACATCGATACCGTCAAAACAGTGAGTATATGAATATTAATCACTTTTTTCCCAACGAACTCTTGTTTGTCTGTTTCTCTTCATTTAAAAAAAAAAAAACTAGTAACGTTTTGTCGAATATCAGTGTCAACTTTTCAGAGAATCAGGCGTAGCAGAAGTTATTTCAGCCATGGCGGCCGGATGGAACGCCCAATTAGTCGTCGAGACGTGGTCTCGCGGCGGCACCATGGCCACCAGCATCGGCCTGGCAGTAGCAACACATCACACAGGGGGAAGGCACATCTGCGTAGTCCCTGATGACGTGTCGAGGTCGGATTACGTGGAGGCCATGACAAAATCTGGAATGGCGGCGGAGGTTGTGATCGGGCAACCTGAAAAAGGGTTGGAAGGAATTGATTTTGTGGTGGTGGACTGCCGGCGAAGCGATTTCGCTGGGGTTTTGAGAGGGGCGAAATTAGGGCAGAAAGGGGCTGTTCTGATATGCAAAAATGCGAGCTCGGACTTTCGGTGGTGGACGGGAAGTGGAGGATTGTGCGGTCGGTGTTTCTGCCGGTGGGAAATGGGTTGGACATCGCGCATGTCGGTGGTAGGCCTAGCTCCAGTAGCCGCTGGATAAAGCACATTGATCGCCGCTCCGGTGAAGAGTTTCTCATCAGGAAATGATCTCTTTCTAGAATAATAATAATTTTACAACTTTGACCGCGAGATTTTTATCCTTTTTTCTGTACATAAATTTGAAGGAAAAATGTTGTTGTTACTGTCGGTTCTTTGCTCAATAGTTCTGTAGATTGATGACATCAATCTTATCTTTTAATTACACACTTATCTTGTAAGTAAAAGATCACGTTCTAAATTCACTTCGTATCCTTAATATCCCAATTTCCCAATGTATTATAGTCAAGGACAAAAATATCGGTATTCGTGGAGATATCGGTCTTTCAATTTACGGAGATATCGGTGAGATATTGATTAATATCGGAATATCAGTGAAATTTTTTGAAAATCGGCGTAAAATGTATTAAAACACTTAATTTATCACGATATTTGTTAGATTGTCAATAAAATAGCTTAATTCTAGTTTCTAATGGAGTAACATAGATCAAAATACACACATTTACACCTGGGCTTTCACGTGATGCTGAATTCAGGCTGCAAAACTGTCCAAAACCAGCCCATTGTTTCATTTGAAGTGCAATTAACCCTAAATATAATTCACTTTTTTTGTGAAAGGAATTCACTTATAAATTTATAGAAGGGAGTCTCTTTAAGGAAAAGAAAAGAAGAAAAGAAAAATCTTGCAGACACACATGTCAGTATCTCTCTTTACACTGGGACCAAATGGCTGTCAAATAGCAATTTCTTCCAATAAATTAAAACTGGACTATACTCTCTCTCTCTCTAAAACCCCTTCATTTTACCCTCTCCTCATCCCATTCATTCAATTTGCAGAAAACTCACACAGTGAAGTCTTCAGTATAGCCATGGCGTTTGCAGGTACAATCCTGGAAATAAAAAATAATAATAATAATAATCGCCGATATTTTGGCGAGATTCTCGCCCTTGCAGGTCAAAATCATGCAGTCCCTCCGGCGTCGAAATATCGCCGAGATTTTCGCGAGATATCGCGAAATCTCGGCGATTACATGACAAAACGCTATGTCCGGAGGTTATCGTCTCGGCAGCTCCAGAATAGATTTCGCCGATTTCTCGCGATTTTTTAGTCCTTGATTATAGTTGTGTTGTTTCTTTAATCACCATAATGGGACTGTATAGTCTAATACCATAGGAGTGGGTCAGTGCGAGTATGAGACCAAATCATTTATTTTATTTTTGATGTTTTACTTTGTGTTTTATACTAAATTTAAAAGTCTATATGCTATAAATTGTGACCTCTTAACTCATGTACCATTAATTTTAAATTCATGGAACATTAACGGTGGATTGTGAATTATAAATTTATGCCATGAAACAAATAATTAATACAATCGAATTACAGAGCCTAAGTCCTAAATTTAAATTTGAACCATGAACTCATGATTAACAGTAAACCATTAACTATTACCCAATTAATTTGAACTACGAATTCTAAATCAAATTGCCATTTTTCTTGGGAAGTCATAATTAATTTGAGTGGAACAAATGATTGATGCTGGGAATAATGCATGGAAAAAATGCAAAATTTCCCAAAACTTATTTACAAAATTTGGAATTAGTCATTTATCTTTCTGTTTTTTATATTTTCAATTGCTTGATTTTTTACTTTAATTTTTAGGTGGAATTTAAAATTGTTATTGGATAATTACAGGTACATCTCACATTACCGTGTCAAATTAAAAAAAAAAAAAAAAAAAATATTTGTATAATAAATAATGTCATCGTGCTTCCCTAATAAATTACATGACATCAAACATAATAAAATTAAATCAACCATAAAGATCATAGATTCATACGGGAAAAAAAAAAAAGAAAATTATAATTCGACGTGATTATGTGGGTTAAACATACAGTTATCCTGTGAAAAATTCACATTTCAACTAACGCTGATCAAATTGAAGCAAAAAAGAGATAAAAAAAAAAAAGCCTGATTTGAAACTGCTGATAAATAATAGATTGAGTTTGCAAATTTAGGCAAAATCTGGAATGTATATGACAATTGAAAGGATAGAGCTTGGAAAAAGTACTAAGGCAGTAAGAATGATGAATGTTCCAGAGTGAGAAAAGGCAATTAAACCAATTACAAATACTAAAACTATCAATAGTAAAAACTAAGTAATAACATATAAATAGAGTGAGATGACCTAGCTAATTTTGATAGTATTAATAAAAAAGGAAAAGAAAAAGGTTTTAATTTGTAATTGAGGTTGGTCAGATGCTCCGTCTACTAAGTATATCCTTCATCTAACTATTACATTGACTTTCCAAAGAAGCCGAAATAGTGGTTATGAGCAAGCATCTTAGCAAAGTGATAATCAAGTTAAGCGATCAACACTAGATTGAATATACACCAATCTTCACATTAAATTATGGCCGTCAGTAAATGTCAACTTCTTTGATATGGACATTTTGATTTCTTTCTGGTATAAAAATCAAAGTTTGCTAGATACTACTTCCTTGCATCATAAACCAACTTCAGTTCTAACCAAAATGAAACTAGTCTGGTCTCCAGAAACAGCTTCAAAAGCTTATATTGATACCGTCAAATCTGTAAGTCTGGAATATAAATCTTTTCCCGAATTCAACCACAACTTATATATAATCTCTCAATGTTAACTGTTTTGCATGTTTATTCAATATCAGTGTCAACTTATCCAAGAATCAAGTGTGGCAGAGTTCATCTCGGCTACGGCGGCCGGATGGAACGCCCAATTAGTTGTGGAGACATGGTCGAGAGGCGGCGCCATAGCCGCCAGCATCGGTCTGGCAGTAGCAACACAACACACCGGCGGAAGGCACGTCTGTGTGGTCCCCGATGAGGAGTCAAGGTCGGAGTATGTTGAAGCCATGAGAAAATCCGGTCATCCGGTGGACCACTTGGTAGTAGGGCCACCGGAGGAGTGCATGGAAGGGATGGAGGGGATCGATTTCGTGGTGGTGGACTGCTGCCGAAACGACTTCGGTAGGGTTTTGAGAGTGGCGAAGTTGGGGCAGAGAGGGGCTGTTCTGGTATGCAAGAACGCCAGCTCGAGAACGGCATCGGATTTCCGGTGGCGGAGCGTGCTGGACAGGACGTCGAGGATCGTGCGATCGGTATTCCTGCCGGTGGGGAATGGGTTGGACATCGCGCATGTCGGCGCTACAGGTGCCTCCGGTAAGGGTAAGAGCCGGTGGATAAAGCACGTTGATCGGCGCTCCGGTGAAGAGTTTCTCATCAGGAAGTGATTTCTTTGCTGCCGGCTGCTCCAATTCTTTTCTTTTGTACATATGCTTAAGGGCATGTTTGGTTTCACTCAACAGAGATAAATTTTGAACGTCTATGTAAAATTCAATATTTCAATTCAATGAAATTCTACTCTATCTACGTATTTTAAATTTAGAGGTCTCTTGTGCATATTTGTACGATTCGGACACATTAATATTAATGTCTAAAGGTAGACCATGTTCTGAATAAATGTATCATGAAGAAAAATGTATTACTCCCTCCATTTCATAAAAAATGTCATTTTAGTTATTTTTTGAGAAATTAAGGATTGGTATTTAATTGGTATGTTTTGTGAAATAAGGAAATAATTAACTAAATTAAGTAGGTTGTTTAAGATAATATTGGAAAATTTGTACTCCCTCCATCCCGACCTAATTGTCCTACTTGCCTTATTTGTTTGTCCCAAGCTAATTGTCCTACCCCATAAATGACAAATTCTCCCACAATCTCCACCATCAAAATCTCCACATTCAATCTCCACCTTTGAAAAAGTCAAAGATTCCACAAAATTTGCTTTTTTGTAGGACAATTAGCTTGGGACGGAGGGAGTAGGTTTTTTGGTAAAGTGACACTTATTGTGAAATTTTTAAGAGTGTCTAAAATGATATTCTTTATGAAACGAAGGGCGAGTAGTGTTTATACTTAATGATATCAAATGTTCTGGTAAATTATTATAATAGTATTACCTTTTGTACAAGACAAATGATATATTTAAGCATAAATCATGATATTCACCCTAAATTGTGCCGTGCAATTGGTGCACATGAAACTTTATCCTAAACATATTATTCCTTTACTTTTTCATTTTATAATAATCTAAATCATTATTTCTCTACTTTTTCATTCCATGAATATCTCCCTACTTTTCCATTTCCTATCAACACTGGTTACCCATTCAATATTACTTCCAGATCTATTGATAATACTCAATGTTACAGAAGTTGTTAGGCACTGGTCAGACGATGGCTGGATCTAGCTACTAATCGGACTAGACATGGCTAGATGAGACATAAAAGTTAATAGACGGGAGGAATCGAGAAAAATATAGGTGGTCAATAAAAAATCTAACACCTAGGCGGAAATTAATAAAAGTATTATCCATTTGTTAATGCATGCAATGCTTAAAATTGCACAATCTTTTCTTTTTGTGTCAAGATAAGGTACAACTCTAAAATACAAACCATCAATGTCCTCTAACACAACTTATTTAATTTTTTATTTGACTTACTTTTTCGTAAGTCTTTATTTAACTTACTTAATCATATCTAAATAACATGTGAAATTGAAATTTTAAATTTCACTTATACTAATAAACAATACATTAACTTTAGAATGTACAGTTTGAGATATAAAAAAACTAACTTGACTCTCATTATGGAACAAAAAATTTATAATATTACGACCACCAATACTTTGACATGTATAATACAATTCTACCATATATAATCCAAAAAATAAACAAGTAACTTCACTATTCAACTTTGTTGAATTCCAGAATTCAAAAGTAGAATTTCCTCCCATCTGCTTAAGCCTAATCCAAACGTACCAAACGTTTTTTTATCCAACTTCTACGCAACGAAAAGCAGATACTTTGCTACTTATATTTTTCTCTTCCACCTTCACCCCGGCAATTTTCTTTTTAATGATGATATTAAAAGTGAAAACAAAGAAAAGGATGCAGAGGGGAAAAACATACTATGTGAAAATATAGAGGACAAAAGTGTAAAGCATAAAACATAGGAAGTAAAATGTAAGAAAAATAAAACATAGCTTAAAAAAGTAGAAATTGAATATTAGTACAAGAGGGAAAAATGCAATCTCCCTTGTGCAATAACCAGATAAGCCGAGGTGGATTGCAACTTGTAAGCTGCTCTATCAGCTCCCAAGATCGGATGAATACTTACAAGTAACAAACACCATCTGCACCCCCCCCCCCCCCCCAAAAAAAAAAAGAAAGAAACAAGAAAAGACATAGTTGCTAGCGACAGTAGCAGCTATTGCACTCTAAAAGAGTAATTATTTACAAACTATAGTCCACTTCAGGCTAACAGGGAGAAGTGCCAAACTTTCACAAGTAAACGGTATGCTGTCCATCCTGCTGTGTATGAAATAAAAACATCGAGGCTAAAGTTATGGTTCTATGATATGACCGTAAATTCGACACTCAAGATAGGCAGGCATGAAAACCAGTCTGCGTCTTCAGCGACAGCGAAAGCATGGGTAAGAAACAATAACTGTGGTCAGGATCGCCACTCAGTCAATCGTCCGCACGTCAAAAACAATATTAACAGACACTACGTTGTAATGGCAAAGATCAGTCCCAGCTATCACGGCTTCTTCGAAAAGATTTCTTCTGTGACTGAGCTTTTTTCTTCTCCAGCCGTTTCTGCTCTGCAGCAGATGATCTTTGGCGCGGGAAGGAAAAAGTTAGTTACCGTTATGTATTGATACAGAGGGGAAGAATATAGGTTGAGGTAGAAGCTTAACTTACACCTAATAATATGATGTTTATTTTGATGACAGAGACAAGACATAGTTTTGTTCACAAACAAAAAGAACATTAACTGCAGTTTAGTAGGAGGATGAGTTACTTACAATCTCGCTATCTTTTTTACCGTTTCTTCTGAAGGAGGTGGGGGGACATATGATGCAGCATCAATGATAGCCTGCATCGTTCATTCTTGTATGATTCAATGCATACAGATGAATAAAACCAGGGTGGGGTGGGGGAAGGGGCGGGGGAGCATGTCCGGAACCACGAGAAAAATTGAAAAAAGGAGAAAACCACACACACACAATATAACACCAAACGGCAAGTTGATGACATCCTTGTGAGATGGTTGAGCACATATTCACCAGCCATAGGGGAACCATAACAGATTTATGTACTTAAGTCTGCAATCTGTTTTCCATAAATGATTACCTGTAATTTTGCCAAAGCATCTTCAATGTTACCCCTAAACACAAAAATACCATATGAACAAGTTGCCATAGTTAAAATAGAAAAAGGAGGAGGGTTGGGGGGTTGGGGGGGGGGGGGGGGTAGCATAGCAAAGAGGTCTTACTTTTGAGTTCTAGTCTTTGTTGAAGAAATCACAATCTCACCATCTTTATTGATCCGGTTCTTCTCCTGCAACCAATATGAAAATTTAAGATAAGATTATCACACCAGAGGTTTTGCAACCTTACAGTAGAGAATTGAAATGATCCTTAGTTGTTTCGGATATACATGGCATAACAAAAGACCCAAAACTATTGAAACCTTAAAAAATGTCATAAGATCAGGCACTCGTTTTCGTCTCAAAAGTTCACTTGGTCATTTGTTAATGTTAATACACAGGTTTCCAGGAGTGATATTGGTTATCAGAGATTGGATAAGCTTCAGATCTTTTATCGGAACTTGCTGTTTCTCCATAGACATAGGAGAAACTGAAGTGCCAAAGTAACATAGCGTCACAGTCAGGAGTCATCAATGCAGAAATGCCACGTTTATTGTACGTCAGGGTAGAATAGAAATGTAACCACATTCTAATGTGCCACTATTTAGTTGAGCCTGAACCAATGACCATGACGGCAAATAAAAGAAAATGCAATTAGCAATGGAAGTTCTGACGCTGCAGAAATAGCACTTTGCGAAAAGGCCAGCACCATCAAGAAGACAAGTAGAAATCTTCCATATCAGATTAAATCATACAATGTAGAGGAACTACCTTAAACAACTGAGCACCTCAAGGGGACAGCAAGGAACATCTTGTTCGCTAACTTCAACTAATAAAACATATGATTTGAAGCCCCAAACCTAAGATAAATTGTGTTTTGCATTTAACTTGAGGCACAAAACTAAAAGTTTATTGGGAAACCCTGTTCCGCCAACAGTTTATTATACAAAATAGAAAGAAACAGCAATGACTGTTCTGCCAAGTCTGAGCAAATTAATGAAACGAGACAATGAATGGTACTGAAAGTTTCAACAGTAGAAGGGAACTCGCAAACAAAGCACAAAATCTCATCTTGAATGAATATGGAAAACAAGAAAATGAAATATAACAGCTCACCATTTGCATAATCCTCTCTCTCACCCATTCGCTCAACCAATATGCATTTTTTACATTAAACCGCATATCAACCTTGGTGTTTACTGCACGCACAGATATCTACTTAGTGTATAGAAGAATAGCTAATTACGCATCGCATTCATGGACGATGTGAAGCATCACAGACCTTTGTTGACATTTTGCCCCCCAGGCCCACCACTCCTTGCATAGCTTACAGTAACATGATCTGCAGGTCGAAGATGTTCGTGTATTCAGTCATTTTACAAGGTAAAACAGAAAAAAAATGCCAAATGACCTACTCGTTCCATCAGCTATAAAGCCAGCACAATTAGATAGAAACATAAAATTTTCGTCTATTGAATTGATATGACAAAATGCAAAATTTGCACCCACATTTCAATGAAATTCCCCAGCCAACAACCCGATGCCCACTGAATAAACAGTGAAATATCCTCTAAGTGAAGTACAAAAATAACCAAGGCTGTGATATGGATTCTTGCAGGAAACAGAAGTTGCTCTATTTAAGAGCCGATACCTATCCAGCATGTAGTGAACAGCTAGAATACAAAAACATAATAGATTGTCAAAAATGGTTGGTTATGACAACACACTATGGCTCTCAATAGACTTTCTAGTTGCATTAGGAGAAATTGCTAAGAATGCATCTTTTGGTATAAGAATTCCTACGAAGAAACATTAAAGAGGAAATGTTCAAAGAAGCATTTCTTTGAAGTAAATGATTTGTATTTTTTAGTTGATGGTGGAATAAGAGCTTCTATCCATGAAATGTCCTGTGGTAGACCCATGGTGCACTGGAAACTGACGAAAGGCTAAAACTAAAGGGCATTAGGAGGTGGCAAGGAACCATTATGGTCCCTCGGGGCTCAGACCCACAGGCATGTATTAATTAAAGACAGCCATGACGAACAAAACCATTGAAAACTATAAGGACAGATTTAGCAGGCAACCTCAGATACGCATGAAGCTACATATTTGATGCATTGAAGAAGCAGAGGCCGAAGAGTGGAGATGAATGAAAAGCTTATTACATGGACGCGGTAAACGAAATTTGCAAAAGGTTGGTGATGCTTATCTAGTTAATGGATTCAGCTATTATCTGCAATTTGTCAAGCTCTTTCCATTTTCAGAACTAATATAATTCACTTAATACATTGCTGTTTAGACTCTTGACTATGCAGTACCGGAGTCTAATTATGGCAATTACAGTGAAGATTTTGCAGCATCCATTATGAAAAAAGCATCAGAAGTTGAATTTCCCGTGAACACCAAACTCTATTAGCTCCATGAACTCATTATACATTATTCTTCAAGTATTCAGAGTCAAACGGAACTTGCTCTAAATTTACCGAAATAAAGGAAAATGAGCATTTCGTTTGCTTCCAGGCCTAGGATAAGTAAAACATTAGAATGAAAGTACCTAGTGTTATTTGAGGAATGGGCACCGCTCCACCTCCGGCGGCTTCATACCGCTCCTCAGCCTCGGATAAGAGACGCTGAACCTCAGCCAGGCGCGCCGGAGACTTCTTCCCCTGGCCGCCGGATCTCGTAGAATCGCACCTGACGGCACAGTAACGGGTGGGCGGCAGCAAGCGCAACCTAATAAAACCACCGAGCAGCGGCGTAGAGCGAAGCAGACGAGCTGAGACTTGCGAATGAAGCGATGGCTGGAAAATTGATCGAGCAAGCATCATGGTAGTGGTAGTGGCTCTAATTGCAGCCATGACGGAAATAACCAACTCTTAACCCTTTATATAAGGATTCGAATTGTAGATGGTGATTCAGGTACTCCGTATAAGACGTTTCTATTTTTTCTGAATATTTTTGTTTACAAATGTGTGGAGGATTGAGCAAAGGAACAAATGCTTGATCGTCTCTATTAAAACTTAAAACGTGTCCAGAAATCGTTTATAGTTTCTTCATCCTTTTTCCCAATAAAATTAAAATGAAGATGGAGTATACTAGCCACTAAATACAGAGAATTTCTTCTCTTCCAAAGCAGAAATATATATATATATATATATATATGTAAAAGTAAATTGGAAAGAATAAAGAGAAAGAGAAGAAAGTAGAAATAGACAGAAAAGCACGTCTATTATTTCACAAGGATGTCTCTTATATAGGTATACATTGTAGGGTTTTATGTATACAGATATGATCAAAGGCCTAAATTGCCTCTCTATCAATTACTTTTGATGAATGCACACTAATGTGTTTTTCCTTCAACACTCTCCCTTGTGCCAAATCAAAAGGGTGAATGGTGCATGAATGGTGCATGAATGTTGCCTTGTTAAAAACATTGCAAGTAACAAAACTCAGTGGAAAAAATAAACCTTGGTCGAAGGGAAAAAGAGTGCAACGCACATATGTTGAGACTCCCCCTGAAGTCTACACCTCTCACCTGATACGTACATCTATCAATGAGCTCAGAAAGTCTACGCGTCACAGTCCTTTTCACATGTTTTTCAAAGATTGTCTTAGGCAGTGATTTTGTAAACAGATCAACTGCATTTTCTTCAGAGCTGACTTGAGTTACTTGAATCTTGAGCAAAACTTGTTGTTGATGGTTGTAGAAGAACTTCGGTGATATATGCTTTGTATTGTCGCCTTTAATGTATCCTAGTTTCATATGTTCGATGCAAGCAGCATTGTCTTCATATATACATGTAGGCTCTTCAGTTGTAGAACTTAAGCCACTACTTCTCCGAATATGTGTGATGATCGACCTTAACCAAATAGACTCACGAAGTGCTTCATGTAAGGCAATGATCTTTGAATGATTTGATGAGGTAGCTACAAGGGTTTGCTTAGTTGATCTCCAAGATATTACCGTATTTACAATGGTAAATACGTAACCAGTTTGGAAACCCCCTTTATGTGGATCGGAAAGATAACCAGCATCAGCAAAACCAACTAATACATTATTGGGTGTATCGATGTAGGGGGTAGCTTCAACATTTGCTTTAGGGATTACAATTTCATCTGTTATCCCTTTTTTCTCTTTGTAAGGAAAGAACAAGCCCATGTCAATGGTTCCTTTTAGGTATCGAAATATATTTTTGACACCATTTCAATGACGCTGCGTTGGTTCTGAACTAAATCTAGCTAACAAGTTCACTGAGAAAAGCAATATCTGGTCGAGTACATTGAGCCAAGTACAATAATGCGCCTATTGCACTTAAATAGGGAATTTCAGCTACCAACAGCTCTTCGTCATCTTTCTTTGGACGAAATGGATCTTTCTTTAAATCCAAACTTCGACTGATCATGAGAGTGCTAACAGGATGCACTTTGTCCATGTTAAATCGCTTGAGCATCTTCTAGACATATGCAGATTGGTGGATAAGTATTCCACAAACTCAGTAATCTATTTCAATTCCCAGACAAAATCGAGTTTTCCCAAGATCCTTCATCTCAAACTCGGATTTCAAATAGCTCGTGGTTTCTCTTATTTCATTAAGAGTACCTATTATGTTCACGTCATCAACATATACTTCTACAATCGTAAATCCGGAACTAGTTTTCTTTATAAATACGCAGGGGCACTGTTCATCGTTCTTGTAACCTTTCACAATCAATAAGGCACTTAGACGCGTATACCACATCCGTCTGGATTGTTTCAATCCATACAGTGAACGCTTCAATTTGATTACAAACGCACTCCGTGGTATAGAGTCACTTGACTTGTGCAATGGAAGGCCATCAGGCACTTTCATATATATCTATGAATCAAGATCCTATAGAGATACGCAGTAACCACATCCATTAGCTGCATTTCCAGTCCTTCGGAAACTACTAAGCTAACTAAGGGGGTGTTTTCCCCCACTTATTTACCATTGCTTCTGCTTTTCACATTTCAAAAGCCAATTTTTGGTGTTTGTAAAAAACCAACTTTTGCTTTAAAAAAAAGCAGAATCAGCCACCATCCACAAGCTGTAAATACATGCTTTCACTTCAGCTTTTTTTTTTTTTTTTTAATATTTTTTTCTTTTATTCTACCAAACCCAAAAATCCAAATTTGCTATTTTTTCTCTAGAAGTGATTGTGTTGCTAACACTATCCATTTCTTAAATTGGGTTAAAGTACTTTTCTCTCAAACACTACCAACTTAATTTAAAAGTAATTTTCCTCAAAAACTGTAAAAGTTAATCACTTTTCTAGATCCACAAGCAATTAAAAACACCCCCAAGTAGCGGAACGTTATGACGTGGACCCGACGGGCCCGACCCGAATTGTCACCTCTAATCGTAAACTTGAAAAAAGGAAAATAAATTAGTAACACAAAAAAATAAAGTTTAAAAAAACATTAAGCATTACATATATATACTTTCAATATGCACAACGTAAATATAGATAAATATAACAATATAAGATTAAAAAATAATTTTATATATTTGTATTTAAATAATATAAGATTTTTCTATTTTTTCCTTTTTTTTGTTATCCAAAAAGATCAGTTCCAGATTAGCTCTCCTGAAAAAATAGAAATAAAATTTGTATTGTTTCAAGATTATATATATTTTACAAATTAAATATGCACCTCGACCATCAATCTGCCGAGTATTAAAAATTTATTTTATATATCAACCTTATTAAACACATGCAGCTTTTCAAAAACATCAAAGAGTATGTGTATTAAAAATTTATTATATATATGAACCTTATTAAACACATGCAGTTTTTAAAAAGCATCAAAGACTATGGAAATCAATGTATTCGTTGTTTCTGATCAATTCACACATGCACAATCTTACTTTATGGAAATAATGAATGGATGCAGCAAAAAATTATATCTTTTATATTTTATTAAAAAATGTCAATATTTTACTTATGAACCCAACTATTATTTCTATCGAAACCATCTTAAAGAAAATTACAAGAAAACACAAAAAAGTACTCATAAAATATAACAGACTCTAATCGGCTAAATTTTTAAACAAAAGTTGTGTTCCAACACAGATCTATTAATCTTTGAACATCGAAAGACAAAAAGGAAAAAAAAAACACAAACAAAAAGAAATGAAAAACACAGATCTACCTCATCGATCGTCTTATCGACCAATATTTTGGAAATAAGGTGGGAATAAAACACAGATCTCATTTTCTGTGTATAAACCAGCAAATCCATACACAGATCTATTAATATGTGAACATCGAAGACAAAGAAAAAAACAACACAAACAAAAATAAATGAAAAACACAGATCTCTCACACCGATCAGCTTATCGACCAATATTTTAGAAATAAGCTGGGATTGAAACACTGATCTCATATTATGTGTATGGACTAGCAAATCGATCGATTGTAGTGAGAGAGACAGAGAGGAGGAGAGAGATGGATGTAGAGAAAGAAATTAAGATAGTAAAAGAGTAAAAGGCGTAAACATTCAACTGAGGTCCGAAACGGCGAATGAGTTTAAGTACTCCTTCATTCGCATACATAAAGTAGGGCAACGGTGCACTAAGGGTCTTTCTAGAAGCATCATCGATGGGCTGGGTTTGCATAACTTGGGCCGATTTCATTATTTTTATTGTTACCTTACTTAAATGGACTATGGACTTTTTAATTAAATGTTGGGTCTGCATCTTTGGGTTGATTTAAAATGTCACATTCGCTTTGGGTCTTTCATATAGTCATGCTGATAAGACAAATGGGCCCACATAAATGGTCCAATATTACCATTGAGAAATAAATGTATATAAAATTTATTATTAGCGGTGATAATTATATTAAAAATAAAAAAAATATTTAAATTAAGCAAGACAACACAGCTTAAATATTATTTGCATGCACAATATTGCAAACCTCGATTTGCTTTATGATTTTATTTCATTCTCCCCTTTATTTGTAATTATGTGCAATGAAAAGGTTATTATAATTTTTTTCAAAATGGATTTTACATTTTTCGATACATCCCAAAAAATAGTTATTTATTTGTTGACAAAAAATCGTCGTTAATTTAACTACTGTCTCCACATAAATGGTTTTTACATTTTTATACAACCTACATTAATAGACTTATTTACTCTATCTAATATTAATTTAGTAAGTATTGATGAATTGTTTGCTAAATTCATCGCTTTATAGAAAAATAGGAACAATGAACTCAAGGTCATTAGAGGAAGCCAGAAATGTCCATAGAAACAAGTTAAATAAGAAACGAGGGAAAGGTATGCATATATGTTTCTTTCCAACTACTATTGTACATCCATGAAATCTTTATTACTCCCTCTGTCCAATTCAGATTTG
Organism: Ajuga chamaepitys; assembly: GCA_958295605.1. Classification (NCBI taxonomy): domain Eukaryota; kingdom Viridiplantae; phylum Streptophyta; class Magnoliopsida; order Lamiales; family Lamiaceae; genus Ajuga; species Ajuga chamaepitys. The sequence continues at coordinate 17,976,622 of OY282502.1, forward strand.
CACGTAGGGCCAAAAACGTGTATTAAGAAAATATTATTTTTAGCTTCTGGTTAACTTTTTCAAAGGTGGAGATTGAGGGTTGAGATTTTGAGAGCGGAGATTGTAAGAGAAATTACCTTTTTAAGAGGTGTGCAAATTGGTGTGGGATGTACCGAAAGAAAAATGTGCAAATTTAAGTGGGACAAGGGAGTGTAATTTTTTATTTTAAATATTGTTTTTGTATTTCTATATTATTTTTTCTTTTTTTTTTTAAATTTCATTAGTTGACAAAAACACTTTATGCAATGATGAGTTGGGCCAAAGTGTGAATGATATGAATCAATTGTTATGTCCCACGTCATCATCATCTACATGGTCACATATTGACCAAGGTAACAACTTCAACGTACCAACATATACAACTTTTGTTATTTTTTTCTTTATTTTCTCATTTGCTAATATTGATTTTTTTTTTTTTCCTTTGCACTTACAGATATTGTGGTAGATACATTCACTGTGAGGGAATGTCAAAAGTAAGTTTTAATAAAATATTAACCTACAATTAAACTACCGTTGTATTATCTAACTTTATGGTTTAATACATGACACGCACTACAAATTCAGGAAATATTGATTTTATAACACCCATACGATTTTCTTCGTTCCAACCATACAATACAAATACGATCAAAGGTACATCTTTTTTTTTTAATTCTTTACAATTAACATTCGAGATTTTTTTCCAATTATTAGTTATTGTAAGACTTAATTTAGTTTACAAATTCATCCTATATATATGGTTGTAGATAATGTGGCTGATGATCCATCCATTGCAACAAGAAACCTTCATAGAACTAAAATAAGCAACAAACGAGCTGTTGAAAACATTGGTTTGTGGTTTATTAATATTTAATTAATGCATAGTTACAAAATTCATTCAGATTGAATATACCAACTTTAAAAAAGAATCAACAAATATTTTAAATTAAAAAAAATGAAAAACGATAATCCCTTTTGTTTATTTATTTTTTTCAATTTCTTTTGCATTTTTTTTTCTTATGTGTGTACATAATTTTTATTGTTTTTACTTTTTAGTCTATTCCGAAAAGTAAAGTAACAAAGCCCCCCGCCTTCCAGTTAGTGGTAGATTAATTTCTTCAATGTCACTACCAAAAAACTTCAATGTTACAACAAATTCAGAGAAGTAAGTTACTTTGTTTTATGACTTAATGTTTATTCCTAGTATATATTTTCATTGCATTTTTTTCGTTTTTTACAGAATTTAATATGAAATCCAACAATGCATCTACATCTTCGTCATCAAATATCCCACATTCTAACCAAGGTATGTTTTCCAAATTTACCAATTTAGATAGTGTATATATATATACATACATTTGATTTGTTTTATTTATTTTTTTTAGAACCATGATGTTTGTAATATGAATATAAATTCTTCTCTTATATGTGTTAGGATCTCCATATACTCAAATCCGTCAAGGCCCAACTATCAGGTTTTTTATTATTTCTCTTAAAGTTATTTCGGCACCAAATATTTTAGATTTTACTGCAACTGTTTATCTTCGGTTACAGAACTGGTAATGGCAACGAAATACGTCAATCAAATTTAAATAAGAAGCAATGTCGAGCTGGAGTTCATATGTCGGATATTTAACCTCAAGCTGGTATACATTTATTAGTTGTTATTATTGGAAAACTTAAATGGCAATTTTATCTCAAATTCCTATTAATTAATCTTTCCTTTAAATATATTATGTAGAATATTGGGATGTTGGTGATCTTACAGACACATGTGAGTACTGTGATGCTTATTTCTAGAAAGCTAAAAGGCTAAAATCAGATAACAACATAGGTCGTCCAAAATATTCTCTCAGTTGTTCGCAAGGGAAAATTAAACTACCACACATGAAAGAACCACCCACATTATTTGACACTCTCCTCAGTGGTAACGGACTAACAAGCAACAACTTCATAAAAAAACATACGCTCATACAACAGCATGTTCTCATTCACGTCAATGGGAGGAAAGATCGACAACTCAGCTAATACGGGAACTTCTCCACCCATTTTCAAGCTGCATGGGCAAAACTACCACCTAATTGGCGGTTTAATGCCAGCGGACAACACAACTCCAAAATTTGCACAACTGTACATATATGATACAGAAAATGAAGTTGCGAATAGAATCAATTCTGTGAGGTAACAACTTCTATAACTTATTAACTTATTAACAATATAATTGTTAATTTCGATTTAAGACATTTTTAATATATAAATTGTTGACATATTTGTACATTTATTAGATCAAGCAACGGTTCTAACAACTTGGATGCTAATAGCGTTCAACAATTAAAAGCGATGCTTGATGAGAACAATATTTTAGTACAATCTTTTCGAATGGCAAGAGACAAAATTGAACAGAGTAGTGAAGCAAATGTGAAATTGAGGCTTATTGGTAGAAGAGATAAAGATGTCAGAACATATAACCTTCCCTCGGTGTCTGAAGTAGCTGCTTTAATTGTAGGGGATTTTGATGAGTCATTAGGAAATAGAGATAATTGTGGAATCTAAGATAGGTGGTCTAAAGCAAATAGTTGAGCTACATGCATCTTATTTGGGCCTCCAATATCCCCTTATTTTTTCTTATGGCGAAGATGGTTATAGAGAGGACATTTCACTTGCTGATACATCTATTTTGAGAGGGACAAAGCGAAAACGAGTGAACCCTACAGAATTTTTCGCTTACTGTTTCCACGATAGAGAAGGAGAGAAATGCCTTATATTGAGCTGTAGAAGATTGACTCAGCAATTAGTTGTAGATGGATATACTATTATGTAGTTTGGGAGGCTTACATGGATTAAATTGAATCATAAGACGCTAAGATGCGAGATGTACAAAGAACTTGCAAGTGTATTAATGCATGGTGAAATGAACTGAGCACTTCATGGAACAAGAGTAGTGTTACCATCATCATACACCACCAAGGTATATGATTCAAAACTTTCAAGATGCAATGACAATTTGTGGGTGGGCTGGATATCTTGATCTGTTTATTACATTTTCGTATAATCCAAAGTGGCCCAAAATAACACGTTACTTAGAGACAAAATCTCAATCTTGAAGATAGACTAGATATCGTTTGTCATGTATTCAAGTTCAAGTTATATGGACTTATTAAAGATTTGAGGAAGAATCGAGTTTTTTGTCGTGTTAAAGCAGGTATTTACTATATTTGTATTTTTTTTATCCTTATGATTCTTGATAAACTGGAATAATAATAACAATAACAATAATAATAATAATAATAATAATAATAATAATAATAATAATAATAATAATAATAATAATAATAATAATAATAATAATAATAATAATAATAATAATAATAATAATAATAATAATAATAATAATAATAATAATATGTAATATTTTGTATTTACATTTATTTGGTTCATATTTTAAGACATGTTATTTTCTTCTCTTATTTTAGTTGTATACACAGTTGAATTCCAAAAACGTGGATTGCCACATGCGCATATATTACTATTTTTGGCAGTTGAGGACAGATATCCTCATGCCATATATATAGACCGCATTATTTCAGCAGAAATTCCAGACGAGTCCAGTAATCCTCACTACTATGCAGCAGTAAAGAGTTACATGATACATGGTCCATGTGGCGAAGCAAATAAAAGATCACCTTGCATGTCTGAAAAGGGTTGCACAAAATACTTCCCAAAGGATTTTATAGATAATACAACGTTCTGCAACGAAGTTTTTCCTATGTATAAAAGAGCAGACAATGGGCGAAGAATTCAAGTTAATGGAATTGACGTGGATAACACATTCATTGTTCACCACAATAGATATTTGTTGTTGAGGTATGGAGCACATATGAACATGGAATGGTACAATCAATCAAGATCCATTAAGTACCTATTTCAGTATATCAACAAAGGTTGTGATCGAGCAACTGCACAGTTCCTAAAGAGCAAAAGGAATGAAAAGACTAGAGATGTAATTGATGAGGTACAAATGTATTATGACTGCAGATACATATCACCGTGTGAGGCCATGCGGAGAATATTTGGATTTGAGATTGCATACAGAGATCCACCAGTTGAGCGACTTCCATTTCATCTTCCCGGAGAACAGAATGTTGTTTTCGATGAATCTGATAGAATAGAATCCTTTCTGATCCTACAGAAAATTCGAAGAACAAAGTTCGAAGCTTGGTTTCAAGCAAACATTGATTATCCAGATGGAAACAAATTGACGTACACTGAATTTCCTCAACATTTCGTGTGGAAAAAAATAACTACTGAATGGGCACCATGAACAAAGGGTCGAGGTCCGGGAAGGGCGTATTATGTTCCACCAGGTGTCGGCGACACTTATTACCTAAGATGCTTGATCAATGTAATTCGTGGGGCAAAATGTCACAACGACATGAAAGTTGCTCATGAAATTCAGTATGACTCATACAGAGATGCATGCTACGCATTTGGACTGTTGGAAGATAACAGTGAGTATATCGATGAAATAAAGGAGACGAGTTTAAGGGCTTCTGCACATTCTCTATGATAATGCGCAATCTGATATCCCAGAAACTTAACGAAAACCTACGTAAGCAATATGAAAAAACACAAGATTTACGTGGTTCGATCCGGAGATCTACGTCCACGGGTACAAAATAGCACCTGCCGAGGTGTTTCTTTCACTAGATCTTTGAGTTTACACGTAGTAATTTCAGAATACAGAATGCGAACCCTAATTCAGAGTTCTTTTCTCATATTTATACAATCCCCTACTAAACCCTAACTAACTCCCTATTGTCGCGCCTATTTTCCGCTGCGTGGCGGTTGGGAACGGATCGTGGGCCTTGAATCGCGGAACAAGCCATAAATTGGGCCGCGCCACATTATCTGGGACGACGCGTATATCTGGATCTTCTGGGCCGGTTAGTGGGCCGAGGTATTAACCCGACCCGAAGTGACTGGGCCTTCCCTATCAGATGCCCCTCCCCCCAGCCAGAGCGAGGAAGGAGCTTCGGTTGTCACCGGGGTGGAACTATAGGCAAGATGAGCCGTGGTCGCTGGCGAGCCGAAGTGTTTGTGGATAACCAAGACTGTTCCGCGTCTAAGGTCCTCCGCGGCGTAGTCCGTGGAAGCGGGACCGAACTAGGCCGAATTACACCGGGATGATAGCGAGTCCCCCAAAAGCAAGAAACGGTATCGGAAGTATATAATGATCTGGCCGAGGTGAAGGGATCACCGGAGTGTAGTAGTCTAGCCAAAATGAAGGGAGCACCGGAGTGTGGTAGTGTGGCCGAGGTGAGGGGAGCACCGGAGTGTAGTTTAAATCTTCCTGGCCAAGAGTGAGGTTGATGTGATTGGCGGCGCCATCATGAGAGAGAGGGATGTGAAGTGACACGCTCTGCGATTTCCAATAAACCTGTTCCCCACGTGCCTTGGGAACCGTAAAGCGCGTGAATATCACGTCCAAATCTCAATCACTGAATTTGAATAGGCTGTATCAGAGCCGTTGGTTTTTTGTGTATATATTTGAAATAATGGCACAGTAACTCTTCATCTTCTTCATTGCGATTTGCCAGTTTAGAAAGCGGGAAAAAAGGGGAATTCTGTGCTTGTGATTCATCTCAAATCAAAAGTTCTCAAATTCAACCCAAGTAAGTATGCCTTCTTCTTCATCTTCTTCTTCTATTCAAGAAGTAGGGACTAAGAGTGCCCCATTAGATGTGCCACCTCTACGATTCATTGTTCCGGAGAGGAACGAGATTAGGACAGTAGAAAGGGCCGACGGCATGGAAACCAACGTTAGGATGGTCGGTTTCTATGAATGCGCGGAGGAGGACTTTGAAGTGTCCAATGTAGCGTTACGTATGACGCGAGTGCAGATTGATAGAGAAATCCCCTCTTTTTACCTTCCATTTAACTTAGAATACATAGTACCGGACCCCGGTGATAGGGCCTGCTGCCCGCCGCAGGGTTTCATTAGTGTGTATATAAATTTCCTGAGAATAGGCTTGAGATTGCCCCTGTGGGACATTGTGGTCCGGTTACTGAGATACTATAGCATTGCCTTAAGCCAACTAGCGCCAAATGCGGTTAGGCAAGTAGTCGGGTTTACTGTAGTGTGCAAGAATGCCGGGGTAAAACCAACCGTAGAGCTATTTAGGTTTTTTTATCAACTAAAAGCCTTCGGTAAATCCGAGGGGTGGTACTCCTTCAGTCCCCGAGCCCGAGGTGGGTTCAAGGTTCAAAACCCGAGTAAGGTGGAGGGATGGAAGGAGAGGTTTATATTTGTGAAAAACGAAGTAGCTCTCCCGAGGTGGAGGAGGGATGAGGTACTTGATACCGCCCCGGTGGAGAACCCGGAGGCTGAAGTCATACATACATTCCGGTCAGTGGGGACTTTCAAGACCCTCTGTACTGAGGAGGAACTGGAGGGGGCCGGACTGAGCCCATATTATTCGGGCGATGCCGTTGCCGAGGAGGGTAGGAGTTCTCATATTTTGCCTTTTTCAAACTGTTGACTTGTACAGGACTAACTTCAAATTCGATATGCAGTGGGACGCTTCAGAAAAGAGCCAGCAGGAGGCCCCGCTGCGGCTGCAGCGGCCAAGAAGAAGGGTAAATCTACTGAGGTGTCTCCCCGGGGGAAGATGTCACCCAGTCCACGACCTTCTGTGGGGTCGGAAGAACGAGTTGTGCCGGCGGGGTCAACCCCCGGAACGAAGAGGAGGCCAGAGCCTACCGGGACTCCGCCGGCACCATCCAAAAGACCCCGAATAGGGGAAAGCGCGGAGGTAAATTTGAAACGCTGTTCATAATTTCTACGCACACGAAGTGTGTATTATTAATACTGAGTTCTGTTTCATGTCTTGTGTAATATCCAGAGGGAACAAGCGGCCCCCGGTCTACTGGGGTTGGAGAGCGCGGACGCCGAGGAGCTTCTGCGGCTAGCTAGGGGAATCATGGAGATTGGCCGGAAGAACGAGATAGAGGCCAAAGAAGAGCTGGCCGCGGTGGCAAGGGATCTTCGCGCGCGCAATGACAGGCTAACTCAGGATTTGACCGAAGCGCGGAAGAGAGCGGTTTTGGCAGAGGCTGAAGTGGCGCGTCTGCGCGAGGTGGATGCGGAGGCCAGAGCCCTTCGTGGAGAAACGGCCCAGCTTCGGGCAGAAATGAAGGCCCAGGAAGCGGCGATCGTCGAAGGCCAGGAAGCAATGCTGAAAGCATTTGCTGAAAAATTACTCCAGACGACGACATTCCTGGACTTTCAGACGGACTTCGTCGCTATCGGGGACACGGCCACGCGCTCCTTGTTACTAGAGCAAATCAAAGAAGTCTACCCGAATGTGGACGTATACCGTCCAGAGTTCGGGTATGACTACAACGCTGTGGCCGGGGTGGAGGAGGCCTACTACAAAGCTCTAACTCACCTCCCGGAGTGGCCCCTCATAAAAGCTCTGGCGGAGAAGAAGGTGATACTGAGGGCCGAGGAGGTGGCGAGCTGCGATGCGGACCAAGACCAGGAATTCCTGGTATTCCGTCGCGGTGAGTTCACCTCTGGACTCCGAAACAAAGAGCCACCCCCCCGTGTAGAAACTGCCGCTGTTGCCGAAGTGGGAGATACAGGAACGGCTGAGGGACGACTGGAGGAGGTGCCCGAAGAGGCCGAGGGGACCGAGAGGGAGGTCAGTCGTTCCCCTCAAATTTAATGTAATAGACAATAGGAGTAGATGTAGACTTTGGATTGAATCATGGATAATGTACTTTGACTTTGTTGAATATATAAATTTGTTTTTGAACTGAACTCCCGCTCATTGTATGCCCGAGATTGATCGTTCTTGTTGATTCTTTTGGCTGTTTAGAATACCGTGGAATTGCACGAGACGATAAAGAAGCTTATGCGATCACTAGAGTGGTTCCGCGGAGAGAAGAACAACCTGCAAATGCACGTGGTGCCAAGGCTAGAAAAGCGGGTGTCCGTTGAGGAAAAGAGGGCAGAGGAAGCCGAAGAAAGAGCCAAGGACTACGAACTGAAGTACTGGGCTAAAGCTGCCGAAATGAGCCGTGTCCTCGTTCATCAAAGGGAGTATGACCGGATACTGTCTGAGTTCGGCCTTCTGACCTTTGAAGAAGTGGAGGAGCGGGTCGTAGAGATTCAGGGCGAAATCTCAGCACTTATGGCAAATGACCCAGCCGAGTCCTCAGAGCTTGTAAGAAAGCGAGAGGTTTTGGAGCTGCTCCTCAGCATGTATGAAGGACTGAAGGGCCGAGGCAGGTGGAGGCCTTCTGCCGAGGAATACATTGCTAGTACAAGCCGAAGCCAAGGTACTTCAAAAGCCCCCCGGAAGGGTAAAAAGAAGCCCGAGGTAAAGAGCACAGACATTGTTATTCGAGAGCCAGTTCCAGTGACTACGATCGAAGAAGAGCCCGCCGTTGTCGCCGAAGAGGCAGTCGAAGAACTGGCTAGAGAAATCGAGGTGATGGTCCCCGAGGAATGGGACCCTGTGCAATGGGCCGAAACCCCGAGGTCTGCTCCACAGCCAAGTAGCCGTGCTCGTACAAGAGACGAAGTTCCCAGGCAAGCGCCAAGAACAAGTCCTCGGCGTCGGGAAGCCCGCGGGGGGGAAAGAGCCGGAGCCCGAGGTCGAAGAACGACAAGATCCCGGAGGACACAGCGTAGGTCTAGGAGTAGGCCTCAACGCCGGGGCGCTGAATACTGGCTCGGGGGCCGTAGATAATTGTTTATTCGTTTTTTTTTTTTTTTCCTTTGAAGTCTTATGTAAAAAACTTTTTGGCATCACCTCGAAGGAGGATAATAAAATCGTTTTGGTGTGCGTAGTTGTGTTAAGGAAAACAACAAGTTATTAACCAAAAGTAATAATTGTTTTAACGGGTGTTCGGGAACATAATATGGATAACTCCAATTTAAATCTCCCCGGACGGATCGGGCGGGAGTAAAATCTCCCCGGACGGATCAGGCGGGAGTAAAATCTCCCCGGACGGATCGGGCGGGAGTAAAATCTCCCCGGACGGATCGGGCGGGAGCAAACACCTCCCCGGTTAAACAGGCGAGAGAGTGATACGAGTCCGGGGACGAAATGTGAATCTCTTCGGACGGACCGAGAGAGAGAGATTTAGTTGTCCGGAGACGAATAATAATAATACGACTGCGTTAGGGCGTCCCCGTAACGTAAAAGAGAACACAGCAAGATGTATAAACAAAGAGTATTTATTCAATGATGAGTGCCGGAGCAAATTGAAGGATACAAAGAAAGATAACAACATAAAAGAAGCGTACAAAGAGCACAAAGATAAGATGATACTTGTCATTTGGTATTCACAGATAGAAGCGCCTCAAGTTGGTAACATGCCAGCTTCGGGGAATTGAGGTTCCATCGAGATGCTCTAACTGATAGGATCCGGAATCGTGCGCGGCAACGATGCGATAAGGACCTTCCCACGAAGCATGTAATTTCCCCTCGGGGGCAGCTTTGCTGGCTGAATTGAGTCGAAGTACTAGGTCCCCGACATTGAATTGAGTACCTCGAACCCGGAGGTGATGATACTGGGTTGCACGTTGTTTACACCTGGCCTGCTGGATGAATGATTGATCACGACGATATTCGAGCTCATCCAAATTTGCACGGAGAGCTTCGTCATTATCCTCGGGAATCAATGTGATGAGGCGAGGGCTTGGTACGCTGATTTCCGCCGGAATAACTGCCTCGGAGCCGTAAGTTAGGCTGTAGGGGGTCTCCCCGGTAGAGGTATGCGGTGTCGTGCGATAAGCCCATAGAACTTGCGGAAGGTTTTCGGCCCAAAGACCTTTGGCATTATCCAGGCGTTTCTTTATACCCGTGAGCAGTGTACGATTGGTGACTTCAACCTGACCGTTGGCTTGAGGGTGAGCAACCGAGGTGAAAATTTGTTTGATATGAAGCTTCTCGCACCATGACCGGAAGGGATCGTTGGCGAATTGTTTACCGTTATCCGAGATAATAATGCTCGGTATGCCAAAACGACATATGATATTTCGCCAGACGAACTTCAAGATGTTTTGGCCAGTGATGGCAGTAAGAGGTTCCGCTTCTACCCATTTGGTGAAGTAATCCACGGTGACCACCAGAAACTTCAATCCCCCCGGAGCGACCGGAAATGGGCCAACAATATCAATTCCCCACTGAATAAATGGCCACGCACTTTGAATTCCAGTGAGCTCGGTTTGTGGCAGGTGTTTCACACGAGAATGTAGCTGACACTTGCTGCATTTGGCCACTAAGTCGTGGGCATCGTTAAACAAAGTTGGCCAATAATATCCCCAGCGGAGAACTTTCTTGGCCAATGTCCGGGAGCCGATATGACTGGCACAGGCCCCTTCGTGAACCTCCCGTAGAACTTGATTAGCCTCGGCAGGAGCGAGGCACCAGAGACTCGGTTGTAGGTACGACCGTCGACACAAGACTCCATCATGAAAGGAGTATTTGGGGGCTTTGAGGACTACTTGCCGAGCTCGCAGCTTATCATTAGGCAGAATTCTATCTTGGAGATACTGAACGATAGGGGTCATCCAACTCGGATCACTATCGATCAATACCGAAAAGTGATCGCAAGTTCGTAAATCCGTAAATCTACGGCTTTCTGGATGTAGATGATATCTATACAGACCCGTCCGTCTCTGTTCCACCAAGCATTTCCGTTGCCTCATGAATTGCCGGATGAAATAAGTCTTCGACTATTATATCCGGAGATATATTAGTTCGGACCGCGGAGGCTAATTTGCTGAGCGCATCTGCTCTTGCATTCTGAGTACGTGGTATTTTCTGGATAACAATTGTATCAAGAGATGACATAAGTTTGAGTGTTAAAGCACGATACCTGATCATTGTTTCATCCTTGGCGACATAAGTTCCCTGGATTTGCTTGGACACAACCTCGGAGTCCGTGAAGAGCTCAAGATGGCGAATGGCTAAGGATTGAGCGAGCCGGAGCCCGGCGAGAACTGCCTCGTATTCTGCTTCATTATTGGTCACCTTAAATTTGAATCGGATGACGTACTTAACTTCAACTCCCTCGGGGTCAATGAGGAGCACCCCGGCACCACTTCCGCGAGTCGTGGATGCACCATCCACATATAATTGCAACTTGCGAGGTGGGGTAGCAGGATGATGGGTACCATTGCCTGCAGAAGATTCATGATTATCCCCCGGGGTTTCAGCCAAAAAGTCTGTAAGTGCTTGACCCTTGATAGCTCGGCGGGGAAGAAATTGAATATCATATTCGCCTAATTCGACAGCCCACTTGGCGAGGCGCCCGGACACCTCGGGCTTGACTAGAATCTGACGGATAGGATGATTGGTCAGAACTCGTATTTCGCGCCCTTGGAAGTATGGCCGCAGACGCCGAGCCGCCATGATAAGGGCCAGCACGATTTTTTCCAACATGGAGTACCGTGTCTCTGCCCCGTGAAGTACTCGACTTGCGAAATACACGGGATGTTGAACACCATTGACTTCTCGCACGAGTGCGGCGCTAATAGCTTCCTCGGCGGAAGCCAAGTACATATAAAGAGGCTCTCCGGAGAGAGGAACTGACAAAGTGGGCAATTGCTGAATATGATGCTTCAACGCCTCGAAAGCCTCAGTACACTCCGGGGTCCACTCAAATGACTTCGCTTGTCTCAAAATTTTGAAGAATGGGAGTTGGCGCTCTGCCGCTTTAGATAAAAAGCGATTTAAGGCCGCCAAACCACCCGTGAGGCGTTGAACGTCTCTGAACGTCTTCGGTGGCTGCAGATCCAAAACATCCCGAAGTTTGGCCGGATTGGCCTGAAGACCGTGTTGTGAAACCATATAACCAAGAAACTTGCCGGAGCCAACGCCGAAAGTGCATTTTGCTGGATTAAGTCGCAAATTGTAACGCCGCAGAGTACGCAACGTTTCGGCAATGTCTTGCACGCATGAAGAATGGGAGGTACTTTTTATAACCAGATCATCAACATAAACCTCGACGTTGCAGCCAATCTGATCGTGGAAAACGCGGTCCATGAGACGTTGATATGTGGCTCCAGCGTTCTTGAGCCCGAAGGGCATTTTCTTAAAAGCAAAACACCCAAAAGCAGTGATAAATGCCGTCTTGAGGGCATCCTGCGGATCCATGAAGATCTGGTGGTATCCCTTATACAGGTCTAAGAAACAAAGTGCCACGTACCCAGTAATGGCTTCGGCCTTTTGGTCGATGGAAGGTAGAGGATAACAGTCCTTCGGACAATGTTTGTTGAGGTCGGAGAAATCGACACACATCCGCCATGCCCCGCTGGACTTTATCACCATCACTGGATTGGATAGCCAAGAAGGGTAATACACTTCGAACAAGATGTCCGCATCCAAGAGTTGTTGCACCTCGATTTGAATTGCTGCATTTCGCTCCGGAGCGAACTTCCTTTGCTTTTGCTGTATAGGCTTTACGTTGGAATCGATGTTCAGCTTGTGGGTTATTACATCGGGAGAGACCCCGGGCATATCCAAAGGGGACCATGCAAAGACATCGGAATACTCTCGCAAGGTCTGAATGATGGCCTGGTGTAACCATGGCACATCCACGGCACCGACAGTTATAGTTTGTTCTGGTTTGGACGGATCAAGCGGCACCTGGACGGTGGTATCCCCCAATGAGGTACATACCTGAGGTTCAAGAGCCGATGATGCTATCTGAAGCTGCTGTTTGGGAGGAACTTTGGTAGTCTTTTTGAGTGCCACGTACATGCACTCCTTAGAAACCCGCTGACTACCGCGGATAGCCACTTCGCCATGTGAGGTGGGGAATTTTAGCGCGAGGTGGTATGTGGAGCATATGGCTTTGGCGGGAGTAAGCCAATCCCGACCCAAGATCAAGTTGTACGGTGAGGGGGAGTTAACCACGTAAAAATCCACGAAAATGATTTTTATCGCCGGATAGGTCCCCAGAGACGCCGGGAGAGTGATGACACCTTCTGGCTGGACTTCACCTTGAGTGAAAGTCTGCAATGGCCCGGGGGCCGGCCAAAGTTGTTCCCGAGGAATCCCCATATTTTGGAAACAGTCGGCGAATATAACACTCACTGCGGCTCCATTGTCCACGAAGACCCGCTTTATTGTAATATTGGCTACAGTCATGTCGATGACAATGGCATCAGTATGAGGTGTTATCTCTGGAACCGGGTCTCTATCTGTGAAACTAACAGTTTCGGATTGATGGAGGCGCTTATGACGTGGCTCCTCGGGAGGAGGACGACGAGCCTCTTCCTTCAAGGCATTTCGCGAAGCCCCGGTGGGGAGGGCCCCATATATCACGTTTATTACATGAGTGGGTGCATTGTCTCCGGGTCCTCCCGGAGGAGGAGGTGGTGGCAGAAAACGAGGTTGTTGGCTATTGCTAGAGTCTTGCCGTGCATAATTGCTAGGCCCCGGCCGATTATTCTGCCACGGCGGCCGATTTTGTTGTGTACCTCGGTCATGATAACCTCCGCGGTTATGAGACGAACCCCCATTCTGACTTGTCCGAGGTTTGTCATCGGTCCACGCAATGTATTGTCGCAAGAGACCTTTCTTTAAACATTCCTCAATTTCCCTGCTGAGCTCTCGGCACTCCTCCGTCTCGTGCCCATGATCTCGGTGGTATGCACACCACTTTCCACGGTTCCTCTTTTCAGGCGGAGCAGTCATCCGCGGACAGGGCCGTAAATCATTCTTGTGAACAGAAAGAATTTCAGCTCGTGATTTTATCAGCGGAGTGGATTGTGGAATATCACCTCGAGATTCTGAATGCCCCGGGTTCAGACGAGAAAAGGCACTAGGTCGTGTGCTAGGCCCAACTTGTGCCCTGTCGGACTGCCGCTTGCTAGCATGTTTCTCACGTTTCCGACGAGTCTGCTCCTCGGCCTTAGCATATCTGCACACCGTTTTGAACAGTGCTCGGGTTGTGACCGGTGGATTACGAACCAAATCGGTGTAGAGTGGTCCGGGACGGAGTCCATTCATGAATGCGTTGATGATTACATCATCTGAGCAATTTCCCACCTTGAGACTCTCCGGTTTAAAGCGGTCAAGAAATTGGGTAACGGGTTCGCCGTCCCGCTGTTCCATATTCATGAGGTCGGCCAGGGTGGCCATGGGCTTCGCACGTGCCTCGAAACGCGCCCAAAAGTGTTCGGCGAGTTCTCTAAAAGAGGATACGCTATTGCGCGGGAGAACCAAACCCGAGCTTCATCCTGAAGGTACTCAGGGAAAATCTTACAGTAATGGAGGGACGTAGTATGATCGCGGCTAAGCATGTTGTGCCTGAAAGCTCCAAGAAAATTGGCTGGATCTCCGGTGCCGTCGTAAGGTGGTATGGCAGGCCTTTTGAACCCTTCGGGAAGGGAGGTGGCCATGATTTCTTGAGAGAACGGTGTGATGATATCTCCATTGCATCAAGGCCCAAGATTCTGTCGAGCTCGACATTGCGTTGGACTCGCTCATACTCTTGAAGATCTAGAGTATGAGGATTGGCATAACGAACTCTTTTAGCCGCGTTGAGTGGACGGCGGCGATCGACATCTGTAGGTTCGTCGTTGCGCTGTCCTGACCCGTTAGAACTCCCATGGTCCTCGGGAGAACCAGGTCGTTCCCGTCGCCAATCCTGATGCCCGCGGTGCACCGGGTCTTGTCGATCATGCGAGTGCTGACGATGTGGAGGCACCGCGGGATTGGCATCATGTCCGGCAGGTCCCTCGGGATTTAGGCGATTGGCCGCCCAGTCCTGAAGAACATGAGCATGCTCTTGTAGGAAGGCCTGGAGTAATTCTGGAGTTATTTGAATATTGACCGGTGGCCGGGCAGCAGCGAGATTAGGGTTTTGCATGTCTTGTGGGGGTGGAGGTAAGAACTGGTTGTCTGGATTCATAACCGGGCCTTGGTTGCCCTAATGATGAGACGTACCTCTTATCGGCGATTGCCTCGGCGGCCAAACTTGATCCACGGGTGGATCTTGATTGGCTTGATCACCCTGGCGAGATTGATTCAGACGAGTCATCACCATGATATTTGAATGCACTGTTAATGTCAAAAACTACTTGCGGTTCCCACAGACGGCGCCAATTGATAATGCGCAATCTGATATCCCAGAAACTTAACGAAAACCTACGTAAGCAATATGAAAAAACACAAGATTTACGTGGTTCGATCCGGAGATGTACGTCCACGGGCACAAAATAGCACCTGCCGAGGTGTTTCTTTCACTAGATCTTTGAGTTTACACGTAGTAATTTCAGAATACAGAATGCGAACCCTAATTCAGAGTTCTTTTCTCATATTTATACAATCCCCTACTAAACCCTAACTAACTCCCTATTGTCGCGCCTATTTTCCGCTGCGTGGCGGTTGGGAACGGATCGTGGGCCTTGAATCGCGGAACAAGCCATAAATTGGGCCGCGCCACATTATCTGGGACGACGCGTATATCTGGATCTTCTGGGCTGGTTAGTGGGCCGAGGTATTAACCCGACCCGAAGTGACTGGGCCATCCCTATCACTCTACGAATGTTATTTACTACATTCTTGACGGAAAACTGTATGGGAAGACCATAAATTATATGGGAGAAATGTTGGGAATATTTATGAGATGATATTTTGTACAAGCAACAGAGGTTTTATAACCACAAAGGTACCGTTCATTTTGCATTTTATTAGACATTCCAATAATTATTAATTTGTTTGATCAACTAAAATCACATACAATTACATGTCTGAGTCACAAATCAAGAATTTGGCATTAGTTGAGATATACAAACTATTGCGTTGTTGTGGTCGTGACTTGAAGTATTACAAGACTATGCGATCTCCTGATTATAATGATTTATGTACAAGGCAGAATAGTTTGTTGAGAGACAAGTTACAAGATGATAGAGCATTACTGAAAAAGGAACTAGATATGTCATTGCCTAAGTTAACTGAAGAGCAACAAATTGTTTTTGGCAAGGTCATTGATTCTGTACAGCTGAACAAAGGGAAGATTTTTTTTCCTTTATGGATATGGTGGTACAGGTAAAACATTTGTCTGGAGAACACTATCTGCAGCCCTAAGATCGAAAGGTAGTATTATTTTGAATGTTGCGTCGTGTGGTATAGCATCTTTACTTTTACCCAGTAGAAGAATCAATGTGCAATATAAAAGCAGGAAGTGAACTAGATGAACTCAATGTTCTTTCAAAGCTCATCATATGGGATGAGGCACCAATGATGCATACACACTGTTTTGAAGCATTGGATAAGAGTCTAAAAGATGTTATGAAGCGTGTAGATGTTCCAAATGCTAAAAAGCCTTTTAGGGGTAAAACTGTAGTTTTTGGAGGGGATTTCTGTCAAATTCTTCTGGTAATACCTAAAGGACGAAGGTCGGATGTTGTGAATGCAACGATTAACTCTTCTTACATATGGAAGTCATGTGAAGTTCTTCGACTAACAAAGAACATGAGATTGCAATATGTTGATTCCAACAGCGAGGCTTCAGAGCTAAAAGAATTTTCTAATTGGTTAGCTGAAAAATTGGAGATGGAACAATTGGGGATGAAGAAGACAGAGCATCAATTATTGAAATCCCAAGTGACATGCTTTTAGAAGCTTCAACTGATCCGATTGCAATGATTGTAAAGAGTATCTACCCAAACTTAGCTGAAAGAATAAAAGATCCAGATTATCTGCAGCAAAGAGCGATTCTAGCAACAACACTAGATGTGGAAGACTCCATTAACGATCATATGATAGAGAAAAAGAATGGAGAGGCACGATCTTATTTCAGATCTAATAGTGTGAGCAAATCAGACATGACAGTCGATGCTATCAGCGATGTGCATACCCCAGAATTTTTGAATGGAATAAAATGTTCTGGAATACCGAATCATGAGTTGAAGTTGAAGATCGGTACACCTATTATGTTGTTAAGGAACATTGATCCAAACAGAGGATTATGCAATGGGACCAGATTAATACTAACTCGACTTGGGGATCACGTGTTAGAAGCAAAAATCATCACAGGAGTAAGCGCTGGACAGTTAGTTCTGATTCCAAGATTGTCAATGACTCCAACTAATTCAAAAGTTCCTTTCAAGTTTCAACGAAGACAGTTTCCAATTACAGTTTCTTATGCAATGACAATAAACAAAAGTCAAGGTCAATCATTATCACATGTTGGACTTTTTTTGGGCAAGCCAGTTTTCAGTCATGGTCAGTTATATGTCGCCTTCTCCAGAGTAACAAACCGATATGGTCTCAAAATTATGATTTGTAACCATGAGAAGAAACATATCAATACAATAATGAATGTTGTATATAAACAAGTGTTTAGGAACTTAATAGAGTAGGAAAATAGTGGTAGGTAAATTTCATTATAATCTTTGTTTTTCAATTGTAATTGTTTTTCCTTTCCTTCCTTTTTCCTTATACTTTTTTAAGTTTTTTTCCCTTCCCGGTTTGTTTGACGCATGAGTACCCATTATAGTTTTTATTATTTCATTTTCATATTATTCATTCAATTGTGATTTATAATTAAAGCGACTCAGATTCGTGTATCGCACGGGTAAACAACTAGTGATTGAAATTGCAAAATTATGTTTAGTTCGTGATTTATTTAACAAAATTTAAAAAGTTGTGAAAATGCAAGTTTGTTTTTGCAATTGAGCCTTCATAATATTAGTAGTTTGGGGTTTTTTTCCTGTAGATATGTAAGTAACAATTAAGTGAATCCTAAGTCTTCGACTTTTAATCGTCTATAATATAAGTGGTTTGAAGTCACAAAATACTTAGGTTAACTGCAGTTATAACATAATTCGTATAATATTCAATTACGTCAAGGGTAATGATGCCAATAGAAATCTATTAAGTCATACAATGTAGTGTCACTCAATTAGCAGATTTACTTTGTATTTTAAGAACGTACATCATTAGTACCAAAAAAATTGACATATTTAGCTTCTGGGATACTCATATATTAATTATATATATAATATATATATATATATATATATATAAATGAAATATTAAAGAGGCCATAAAAACTTTCAATTTTGTCTGGTCCAAGTCGATGGACTCTCCGGCATAACGATAGGGCCGATCCTATTATTTTGAAGTCGATAAGGTAATACTTCCTCCGTTTCAAAATAATTGTCATTTTAGCAATTTTCACACGTATTAAGGAACTTAATCTAATGATTCATATGACCTTATTTAAGTTTATTATTATGTTGTCTCTTTTAATAGTTATGCCTTTCTCTATCCATTTTCAATTTCCAAGACTCGTTTATAATATAGGCAATATTGGAAGATTAGTCCAATGTCTTGAATTCCTAAAATGACAATTATTTTGGGACAAAACTAGAATGACAATTATTTTAGGGAATGAAGATTGCAACACAATGTGAAATGGTAATCTTACTGCAAAGTAGTTGGAAATTGATTAAATTGAATGTATTGTCATGTATTTAGTTATAATATTTGAGAGGCACTCAGTGGTGTGGATTTGGGCACCTTTCCCAAGCTGCCCATGTTACGAGCGTATTCTTCTAACTAGTTGGCCCGTGTTGGTGGTAAAAGGAACCAAGAGTTAATGTTGGAGACTTAAAGGATCAGTTGATAATAATTACCCCTGCATCGGTATCGATTTGTTCCATCAGACCCGTCATTCAATCTCCAAAACGGAGACTCCCACCACTATAGAATCCATCACTCATCTCCTTTTCCAGAGCTCTTTTTAACCACTAGAGGAAAAATGCCTTCCTCTAGTGGATCCTCATCGGAGTCATCTCTGGCAGTGAAGCTAAGGTGGTGTTGCGCCGGTTTAAGGTGAAGCTGAGGACCTTGGAATGTTCTTACCGATTGTGTGTTCCACAGGGCACTGCAGAAGCCACGTTATAACACTACAAGAAAAATGCAGAACAACAACGCCTCTAAGACAACGATTTTGGTTCAAAACCGTTGTATTTTAATGAATAGTTGTTGTTTTTTGTAGAACCGTTGTTGTTTATTTAATAAATCCGTGCAACAACAACGGTTATAGTATGTTGTTGTTATCTCGGCGTTGTTATTTTGAACCTGAACTTTTTTATTAAATCGGGTTCTTTTTTAATATGATTATTAAATCGTGGTAATAAAATAAAACGATTTCACATAATGACAATTTTGATTTCTAACTCATAACACAATTCAGAAGTCACAAAGTTCCCCAAGCCCTAGTAGCCCCCGACTCGCCCCGCCGTCGCCCCGACTCCGCCCCGCCGTTGCCCCGACTCCACTTTGCCGTCGCGCCGACTTCGCCCCACCATCGTCCTACCCCGTTGTCTCCTTGCCTTCTCCGTCTCTCTGCACTGCGCTCTCTACGAAAAGAGAAAAGTTGAACAAGTGAAATCGCTACTCCTCAACCCTAATCCTCGCAATCGCTTTCCCCGCTTCACTCTCGCCCTCGCTGTTCCGCCCTCACCATCACCCTTGCCGTCACCCTCGCTACTCCACCTTCGCCCTTACTGTCTAATTTAGGTTCTCTTTGATCCGATCAGAAAATCAATTCCTTGTGAACGTCAATTTTATGCATGCAATAGGCGATTCGCCATAAGGTAACGCGCCAAAGGCGGTTTGTGTTTGCTTCACTGATATTGAATTATTCTTTCTCTTACATTCAACATGTTGATAATATTACAATCTAGAAATGGTTACTAGTTCACTCAGTAATTTGTTCTCATCACCTTCAAAAGAGATCAAATGTGTGGAAAGTATTGTTTTCTCTTCATTTAATCCGCCTCAAGCTACAGAAGATTGTACTAACTCCAAATACTATTCTTATGTTTAGATTTCCTTAATTGTGGAGACTGGAGAGCTTTCCGGCTCTTTTTGCCTCTCGATTCTACCTCTTATATTTGTTGGTTGAAGCTCTGTGCTAACTAACTGAATATGTTTCTAATTGCATCAGGCTCTCCGGAGACTTGATATATCTGGACGTGGTAACACTGGAAGAAAATAAATTTTGTATTACAGGAACAATAGAACGGTTCTATATTAACTCCAGCACTGATCCAAGGCCCAAACAAAATGCTTCAGAAGCAACAACCCTCATTGCACTTTTGCAGAATATAAGTTCTAAGTTCAAGAAAGGTAACAAAATGAGACCAAACTAATATATTTGGTTGTCAAATGCCATAATTGTCTTAATTGTTATAAATGACTTCGTTTTCTGTTCTTGAAGCTTTTCGTGAGATTTTGGAGAGCAAGCCTTCCGCACATCCCTTTGAAAATGTTCAATCTCTATTGCCACCAAATACCTGGCTTGGCCTGTATCCTCTTCCAGGTAAGGAACTTATTCGATGAGATTTAGTACGATGGGCCTGTTCTTTGCTGTCTCCAGTCATCATAAGATCCTTCATGATGTATTCTCTTAATTAAATTTACGTGAATTAATATCTCATTTTGTTCAACTATAAGATATATAGAAAATTCTTACTCTGAAGGATATTTGCTTATTCTTTTTTATTACCTCATCTGAATTCTTATGTGGAAAATATTTCTGAATTTTATGTATTCTTTGCCCTAAGCATGCATTGGTTAATAATTTGTACCACTGGCTTAGTACAATTCGGTAGAGATATGTTGTTTATTTGGGTCAGTTGACTAATTAATGTTATGTAAAAGAAGTTAACTGAGGTGGAGACTTTGAATTTCCACATGGGTTCACCTCCACTTGGTAATATTCGTCAAAGCAGTAGGTAGGCTTATATCAGCAGCAAGAGTTCCTTACCAAAGTGAGAGAGAATCCAGTTGTACTGAGGATCCATGTTGGCATTGTCCGAGTATTCTCTCTATCTTTTCCTGGTAGATTCATCATGATCGCTGGTAGATTTAGGCATATTAAGCTAACCACTTATGTAGTTTTCGGCTGATATTTGCACTGTTCAGTTATCATAATTTTATTGTATGTGCGGATGTCATGACACTTTTTGAGTGTTTGCCCCAAAGATGGAATATGCTACACACCCTTTTGCAGTAAAGCTAATATCACTATTAAACTGAAGTGTTCTCAAACTAATTTGCTTGGTTTTCAAATCGTCTTTTATATTTGTTGTATGATTAGTTAATGTTCATTTTTTCCCCTGTAACTTGCTTTCAGACTAATCACTTCTTGCGTATCCGATAACTGTTGTATGGGTGCTTGTGTTTTCAGACCACAAACGTGATGCAGCCAGAGCAGAAAAGTCCTTGACACTTTCATTTGGAAGTGAACTGATTGGTATGCAGAGAGACTGGAACGAAGAGCTGCAAGCTTGTCGGGAGTTCCCACATGCTACACATCAGGAAAGGTGTACCATTGGATATATTTATACATCATTTCCCTGGTATAATACCATTTTGTGTGAGATCATTATATCTTATTACTTACTTCTTATATTTATGTTGCAGGATTAGAGCTCTTTACAAAGTGACAACTGATTTTGTTGAAGCTGCAACAAGTGGTGTGATTGGAGTGATTAACAGATGCATTCCACCTATTAATCCAACTGATCCAGAGTGCTTTCATATGTGAGTAATATTCAAAAAAAGAAAAAGAAAAACAATAACAAACACTACTGATGTTCATTTTGGTCATTACTCTGTCAGGTCGTTTTTTTCCATGAAATTCATGCCTTCTTTTTTCTTTTTCTTGAAATGTTTGTTCATGTGTTTCTTGTTTTGCTAAGTTTTAGGGTAATCGTAAATTGCACATTTTTTTAAATTTATAATTAAAAAAAAGGATTAATTCTCCACAGGGCTTTTTCCTTTTTATGTGTGGCTCCATTAAAATGTACATGCTAATCTACATTTATATGCATGCTTTCTTTGTGGGCTCATACATAAAAGCTTATTGCCATTTCTAATTCATAAGAAAAGCTATAGTTTTTCAAAGCAGAAGTTTTGTGAAGTGTTCTTTTGCAAATTTTTAGTGATTGTGTATCTAGCTTTCCACGCATCTGGGTTCAACTGGCTTCTTTACCCCCTATACTTTTGCCATGTCTCCATGCATACCTTTTAATCAATTTCATATTTGTTGTTATTACTTTCCAGGTATGTCCATAACAACATATTCTTCAGTTTTGCTGTTGATATGGAACTTGAGCAGTTTCTCCAAAGGCAGGCTTCAGAAGGGCTCTCTAACGGTGAGGCTACAGACTCATCACTGAATTCTCCTGAGGGTAAAGAAGTAGCTGTCTCAGAAGGATCTTCCAGAGTTTGTACATCAGATGCATCTTCTGCTCCAGATACAGAAAGGATTGCGTTCGTACTTTCTAACCACGAGAGAGGGACCATTTTCAAAGCTTTGGAAGAATACATCGGAAGAAATTCACTAGAGATAGCGAAATCTAGCCTCGTTGTGGCTACATGGCTTGTTCATATGCTTTATAGTTTTCCCTACTGTGAGATAAGAGATGTTGTTGATGTTCCACCTATCCTGCAGTTTTGTGCACATTCTTCATCTCTGAAATGTTCGAAATAGATTATATCTCCAAGTTCGTTCTGAATATTGTAATATTATCTCTTTAACTTTGTTGATATAAAAGGTTTCATTCTATATCTATTTTAATGCTGATACTTGTCTTCGATATTTCAGTGTCATGACTGATACTGGTGCAGAAGTGTTAACAATGACGACTAGCCAGGTGAGAGTCATAAGTATTGATTTTATTTCCCCACTTTGCTCAAGATTGCAATGGAATAGCATGCATTTTTAAGAACTAATCTCCAGTTCCTAAGACTAAGATGCTGGCTTGGATCTACATTTGAATTGTTGATTTTTAGAGGTAAAAGTGAAATGATAATAGTTGACATACATTTATATGATGAACTATTATGTTTTCTGTGACTAAATTATCAGAAGCAACATGTATATGCATTGAACCTGCTCATTGTAGGGTTGCTGCGGTTGGAAGGTGGAATGTGATTTCAAGATAAGTACATTTTCATCATACTTAATTTGGCCAGCCCTCTATGTATATGACAAATCACATTTCTGAATTGCAGCTTTATATTGTGCTTTCCTACGTATGCCTTGTCTATCTTGGTGTAAGTCTCATCTTTAGTTCCTTTATAAGCAGGTAAAATTTGTGAACTCTTTGTCTAATTTAAGCTCTCAAATTTTTTAAGTCAAATTAGCTTACTCTGTATTTCTGATTATTGGAAATTTTTAGGGGAAGTATTGATATGGATATGACATATCAATAAACTCATTTCCTGAGTTACTTTGTGAATGACTTTGTTGCTTAATTCAGGGATATTACTCAGTTCATGCTAGTTTTCATTTATTTCTGATATACATCAAGTTTTTTTCCATAGTTGAGTTGAACTTGTTCCCTAATCTGCCAATTATAGGTAGTTGATGTAATACATAATGCTTACTTGATAAGAGTGATTACAAATTGTTGGACTATTATCTTATTTCATTCCAATGCCTTGCAGATTTGATGATTCTTTGATTCTTGGAGTAAGTGGTGGAAAAAGGGCAAAGGAGATTCAGTTAAGAATTTTGCAATCCGCTAGATAGTCTGATTCACGGTTAATTTCAAGCTCAAGAAGATTTGATTGCGTAGTTAATTTTTTACATTATTTTTGGAAGCATATTTGTGGATCTTTTTGCTAAAACAATGTAGTATTAAAACTATCAAATTAATTGATGTTTTTTGTTTTTTTGTCCTTTTATATGATGTATTTTATTGAATTATTTATTAGTTATTATTTAAAAATATTTAAAAAATTAAAACAGGAAAATAATACCTAATAACAGGTACCTCAAACCCCTATTATAAAGGTTAAACGACAACGGTAAAAAACCGTTGTCTTCACGCTGTTGTATAAATTAAAACCACAACGGTGGAAAACCCTTGTGGTTACTGTTGTTGTAAAGGTCCAAACGACAACGGTTTATAACTAGTGTTAACAATAAACATTGTGATACAAACGACAACGATTACGCTGCGTTGTAATAGGCGTTGTGGTAAATGTAAACCACAACGGTGAAAAACCGTTGTGGTATAGGCATTCGACAACGGTCATAAACCGTTGTGGTAGATAGGGGTCTACCACAACGCCAGGTACGACAACGCTGATTTGTTGCAAACGACAACGGTTTTCCACCGTTGTCGTTTTACAGAATTGTTGTAGTGTCACCATCCAATCGGGGTACAAATCCCTGCGTTTTGTATGCCAACATGAGTACAAACTCATATACGATCGAAGAAACCCAATGTGTAGGTTTGGAAAAGGCTGGAACAGGGTTTTCGATCACCTCAAACTGAACCAGGGTGATATCGTGTGGTTCGAGGAGAACGAAGACTTTCGTGACAAGTTCGATATTTGGGTGAAGAGAAATGAGAAGAGGCTTTAGGTGGATGGCGAGTGGAGGGAGGTGAAGAACATAATAGTTGAATTACTAGTTTCTGAATTTGGAATTTGGGGGGGGGGGGGGGTGTTTCGGATCTCTACATTTTAAAGAAATTACGGTGTATCTCTTCTGTGACTCCAGGTTTCCGTTAATGAGATATCCATCTTATGTATTCAGTTTAGCTACTAATATCATGTTTTATATTTATTTCTTGTTTTTGTGTTTGCCTTCGCTTTGAGTGATGAACTACCATTTTAGGGTGTGATAATATAACTTGCATTTTAGGGATGAACCATAGAAACTGAAATGTTTTCTGATATTTTAATTTGTTGGCCCTTATACAGGCAAAACTTAAAAAAAAATACACACCTAATTATTCTAAATTGTTTATTACAATAAATAAAAAACCATTTTAAATGTGCACGATTATTATGTTATTAGCTCATGGGTCCATGCATATTCTTATGAAATGGCATGTTGTTTCTTGGTAAATTTAGTTTTTAAAACTGAGTTCATAAGAGAAATTCGCATATAACTTTTAAATCTATAACCATATAAAAGCAAGACAGTTTTGAAAAATTACAATAATGCAATTTTCTCGCCTAAAATACTTGTTATAATTGGAAACTTCTGTTAATTAAATATTTATAAAATAAATTAAAAAAAAAAAAAAAAAAACTCTATTTTTTTTTTTTACTATTACGTTTCCTTTATCATTTGTATATATACCCACCATTTACAACTTACAGTTGAAGTTTCGAAGAGTTCACTACAATTAGAGAAAAATGCAATCACAATTTCATTATTTTTTGTTCAAGATTCGAGTGGCGAACATAAAGGGGTCTCAAACTCCTTGATGTTTGTAGTATGTAATATTAAGTATCTGTTGAGCTGCATTTAGATGTTTTGTTGCTTCTGTATTCGATATAGCTAAGACAGAATAACATAGATATCAGTAGCATTTTGAAAATTTACATTCATGTAATTTCGCAGATAGTGCATTATGCATACATATTTATTTTGTTTTGTCAATATTAAATGTCTTTTTTATAATTCATTACATATACTTGTGCTTATTTTATACTGATGATATATATATATTATATTAAAAATTGTCATTTCTTCGGCTAAACAAGACTATTATAACACATGCTTTGTGCCATATAAAGCAAATCATTTCTGAATTATTTATGGGGTTGAAAGGAAGCTCAATTTAATTATGTTTCTCTAATAAAAAATAATTATTTATTTGTAGAGATCTTTTTATTACGATTATTACAAAATAATACATTTGTAGAGAACTTACCACTTGAAATGTACCTTTTTATTTGTTGTTTCGCAGTTATTGAAGGCCTGAAGTCTACTGCTATAATGGGCTACCAAAGACAGAAGACTAAAAGTATTAGTAGTTAACTTTTTATTATCTTTTTTAGGTAAAGTTGTAGAAAAAGTAAGGTAGTTATTTTGTATACAGTAGAAAAATGACATGGAGTTAACAGAAATCGCAAAGAAAAGGACCAAATAAGCATATCTAATGATCTCGAACACATACAAGAAATAACATGAAACACAAATTTCATTAAAAGTTCAATTTTTTTAAGGTAGATTTTAATTCTCACCTTACCAACAGTAGAATAGATCATACTTTTACTGATATACTTTTATCGGTCTACAAATATAATCAAGTAAAAAACAAGATAAATATTTTATGGATTTTAAAACTACAACCATTATTATTATTATTATTATTATTATTATTATTATTATTATTATTATTATTATTATTAAACTACAACCAAAAAATATATATATAAAGAAAAAAGAGAAAACAAGGTCGCCTACAAGATAGGCGACTTTGAACAAAGTAAATAATAAATTATTAATGTCGCCTCTGACTTTCATCTAATATAAAATAAAAGAAATTAAAATTAAAATTAAAATTAAAAAAATTTAATGAAACTCGCCCCTCGTAGGGGCGATATTGAATAGAACTTCTGACATTTTTAAGAGTCGCCCATGCGAAAGGCGACTTAACTTGTAATTTTAAAACCTGAAAAATACACTTATTTTTTTGATAAATGCATGAACAGTACAATAATTAATTAAATTTACCAATTTTTTGAGTGATTTTTTTTTCCCGAAACGATAGATCATTAATAAAACTCGGAAGGAAAACTACAATGACCGTAGCCAACTGGCTAATGTCTAACGACGAATCCGAGGAAATAAAAAGAAACACTGAGATCCAATACTCGAAGGGCTGGACTACAAAGGGCCCTGATGCCTACTATGACATGCCCAAAAAGGACAACGGGAGAACTCCAAACTTCAGAGCCTCAATCCCCGGAGGGAACTAACCCAAAAGCTACAATTACAGTCCAGTTGACAAAGCTTCCTCAAACATAACTAAAGAAAGTCTGCAGTGATGCAGGACATCCTACGAATCCACTCTAGCAACTATTAAAAGAACTCCATCACGGATGCAATAGGCAGCAGCAAACAGAAAGAGAAGAAAACAAAAAAGAAAAAATACAGAAAAACAAAAACTACAAATGGAAAAATAAAATAAAAAAACAGTAAATGACCTTCCCCCTTCTAAGACCTCAAAGATTCGCCAGCACCTTGGCACCGGCACCACCTCCTCGTCCACTGACCCAACCTCTTCCGAAAAAAGACACAGGCGAACTCCGATCGAAAAATGGACAAAAGATTGCGAAAACGCCACTCCCATATCTCGACGTCACCGGATCTGGATCTGAAGCCCACTGACGAGGTCCTTGCCCCTGCCATCCACCATCTGCCGTCGAAACCGCCACAAATGAGAAGAAGAAATCCAAGGCTTCTGATGAGCAAGAAAACAGACGAGAATCAAGGGAAAATGGGAAAGAGAAAGGGCATCTGAGACATAAAGTCGCCGGAAGAAAGTGGAGAGGAGATTATGTGGGAGGGTGCGGCGGCTAAAGGAGAAGGAGGAGGGATAGGGTTCTGATTTTTGGTGAGAGAAAGGAGAGAAAAAAATGTAGAGAGAGAAATTTTTGCAGTTGGTTACTAGAGTTTCTGTAAGCAGCTTTTTCGTTAACATTTAATTTTTTCCTGATAATTTTTCATCATAATACTGATTTAAAATAAAGGTTGATCACAAAAAAATAAGATAATAATTAACAAATATATATATATATATATATATATGGCCATAGGCTGAATTAGGGATGTCAGTTTTACCCACAAGGTAATGTTACCTGCGATTAAAATCATAAATGGATAGGGCACTCCTCTTTTAGGATAAGCGTAGTGCATGAGTTTAGTGTCATGCCCGGCTACCCAACCCATCCGACTCATATACCTTACCCTTCTACCCAATATATTTATATTTATATATATATATATAATTTTTTTATATAGCATATATATTAATGTATACATATATACTACATTATATATTATACATTGACATATGTAATAAACTTAAAGTAATATTTTTCTC
This sequence comes from Ajuga chamaepitys, assembly GCA_958295605.1. Taxonomy (NCBI): domain Eukaryota; kingdom Viridiplantae; phylum Streptophyta; class Magnoliopsida; order Lamiales; family Lamiaceae; genus Ajuga; species Ajuga chamaepitys. Next base: position 18,004,547 of record OY282502.1, read on the forward strand.
AAAAAAAATATTAATGAATTTGCTAATATCAGAATACATAGAAGTAAATAACTTGGCAGTTGGCACAAGAGAATACAAAATTTAGAAAAATAGAGACGAGATTCATCTAATTCTTCATTTCATTTAGGATTAGTTGTTATATATTACATTAACATATGTAATAACTTAAAGTAATATTTTTCTCAAAAAAATAATTAATGAATTTACTAATATTAGAATACATAGAAGTAAATAACTTGGCAGTTGGCACAAGAGAATACAAAATTTAAAAAAATAGTGAAGAGATTCATCTAATTAGTCATTTCATTTAGGATTAGCTGTTTTATTTTTGTTCACTTTATGGTTTAATTTTTTAATTTTATATGATATCTTTCGATAGGTTGTATTAAATATCTTTAAGAATATTCTTTTTAAGTTTTATGAAATAGGGTAGCTCAAAAATTACACGATATTTTGGCTAATTTCTATAGTTGAGCAACAAAGTTGTTAGCCGACTATTCAATCAAAATGCTACCATTTTCCTTTTTGTTCTCTTTTATTTTTAGTTTATCTTTTTTATTTCTTTTCTTTTGCCCTTAATTAATTATTATTTTGTCTTATGATTACATAATTATATTTTTATTAAAGAGAGACAACATTTAGTTTTAGGACTATTTTATAAATAATTTTTTAAGTACAACTTTTTATAATATATTAATTTTTTTAATATAAATGTTGGGCTACACTAAAATGATAAAAAAAAGTATAATAGATTTCGGAAAAATACCACTTCATTATGCAACGTCAAATAATACGTAACATGCTGCAGGTACAGTAAAAATAAAATATAAATAACACAAATATAATTGCATAAAAAAAAAATCCAAAGAAAACATAAATACCTTACTTGATTTTAATAATCTGGAGGAAGATCACTTCAAGACCCTTCAGAATAAGAAAAATAAGATCGTTCCATTTAGGTATAATAATTAATTACCTTTTTTTTTAATTGATATCATATTTAATTATCGTTTGTTTTAAATTGACTAATTTAAATATATATTAGTTGTATATATTTAACAAAATAAAGATTAACAGAAACATGTTTGTGAGAATATTTCTTTGGTGCAACAAATTAAAGATGAACAAATAGAAATGATTTTCTGCTTGCAACAAATTTTATAATTAACTTTGGAAAACTTTGTTCCGATCAGCAGTAATGATATTTCAGAAGAAAAAATAGTTACCGTGTCAAAAATAACCTAAAGGAAAGAATTGGAAGGATATAATTTGTCAGATTAACTGAACAATTAAATTCTTAAAGTTTGAAGAATAAATTTATAAAGATATATACCAGAATACAAATAAGTTGAAGGAAGGTAATTGCAGATGCCTTAATTCATTATAGTTTTGTTTTCTCTAAAAAAAAAAATTATAGCTGATTTTTTATAGATAACGATATCAAATTGAAAATGGAACACATTTCTTCAACCTCCACATCAATCGTGGAATCTAAATTAAAATTTATGTTTCCACAATCAAACAATATACGTGGAATTAATATATGATATATCTCTAATGTTATCATTTTGAAGCCTAGATAAGAGTAAAAGTTTCTTGATCCAATTAATGAAAAAAAATATGTTTCTAATTCTACCATCAAAATGAAGTGAATCCGATTGGAAATAACATGTTACATAAAAATTAAAAAGGAGATTATTGATAATAATTTGAAAAGGATGAGAAAAGAATTAAGTGATTTTGCAATCAACAGAAAAAAAAAATGATAACAAAATAAAAAGAAACCAAAGGTAGAAAAAAATTATAATTATTTAAATATCTATTTTCTACTTAATAACATTATTAGAAGTATTACAAATCGCGCATCGCGCGGGTGAAATACTAGTTATATGAAGAAATGCGAACTTAAAAAAATTGTTAATTTGGACTTTAATTGAGGAGTAAAGAGAAGGAGAGTGTGAATCCTATCTGTTTCCCCCCTGTTTCAACAACAGTCCTGGAAGACTTAATTTATTTTTAAATTATAGATACAGAACAATCGCCCATAGAAACGTGCACATAGCTGTCTCGCGTTTTTATGAAGGTTGACAACATGGAGTAGTTTATGCTTGTTATATTTGTTATTAAAAAAATTATTTGTTAACTTAATTTCAATCTGAATATTTGTATCAGGTTAATTATAAATATTCTGAAAAAGATAATGTTGAATTTCCAAACCTTTAATATTATTTTATATTGCTATTTATACATAAGTAACGATATTTTTGTAAAGGTGAATTACCGATATTTTCATTGGAATCAAACTCAAAGTTGTTAAACTCGCGATTCTAACGTGGATCGATGGACGGTCTATAAAATAGAATCGTAAAATCGTAAGATTCTACAAATTATGAAAATATAAATAAAATATATTTACGTACATATACATCTCAAATATGCTTATATATATATTGAAAATTGCATTCAGGTGGTGAAATGATAATTAGAAATGAAGATTTTGATTCCATTATTGCGTCTTGCTTAACATCTCTCCACAAATGTTTCTTTTATTTTTCCTCTCATAGTAAATTAGTCTCTAAAATTGATATTTAGGTATAAATGACTCGTAGAATCGTAGAAACCTAGAATCGTACGAGTTGAATCATTTAGGTATAAATGACTCGTAGAACCGTAGAATTGTACGAGTTATATCGCGAGTTTGACAACACTGATCAAATATTTTATACCGATACTAGATTATTCGCTAGTCCGAATATAATAAAGTAGTAGGTAATTGTTGACTCAATAAGCCGAATGATTTTAAAAGCATAATTATCGAATGATTTTAAATGTTAAAGAAAAAAGTTGTCATGTATGTTTGCAGCATAAAGTTTGTTTAGATGGAACAAAGTTATATTTTATATATTTCAGGTATGATTATTAAATACAACTCCACTTCACCACTACATATTTTTTCTAGATCTTATGCATACATTTTTTTCACTGATATACTTTTTAGGGAAGATTAGTTTATATTATTTTGGTGATATTTGAATATCCTTTTTTTTTTTTTTTTGTCATAAATAGAAGATTTTTTTACTATTATATGTTGTTGTAAATTTGACCCCCCGAAACCAAAGTCCTGGCACCGTCACCGATTATAATATGATGAATTTGGTGCAAAATAAATAGAATTGGAACAATAAATTCTGATAAACCAAGCTTGAACATGTTGTACATTGGGGTGAGGATGTATGAGTGGTGTTCGTCCACATAAAAAATTTTAACAGGTTTATTTGAGATCGTATGACATAAACTTTTTATTAGGAGGGAGACGGGACAATTTGGGGGGAGATATTTGGTCCTACAGTAGTGGAGCCAATTTAGTCATTTAGGAGGGAAATATGTGGTAGGGGCTCTTCTAAAATTGTCAATTTAAATTGATTCTGCACATGCACATTGAACTCATTTAGCAGTGTCCTATTATTTTTATTAGATGATGTTTTATTGTATTTGAGTTAATTTAAATTTTATGAATTATTATTTCTCAAAATAATATTTTTTTGATTCTGTAATTATAAAAAATAATTTATTAAATGATTACCGTACAAAGCAGTCCATCCACCCACACTCTCATTTACAAAACATTGCTTTCATCTCCTTCTTCCTTGAAGACGGGTTTATCAGCAGGCTTCCTATCCTTGAAAACTTCTTGAACGAATGTTGATCACTCACCTTCCTCTCCATTTCCTTAGACTTTGCAATAACAGTTTCCACCTTGTGCTTCCACTTGAACCTCTCTGTTATGGCTTCCCATCTCCCCGGCAGATGTTCCCCATTAACTTCTTCAATAGCTCGTGATCAACCTCACTCCACTCCCCATGTTTGTTTTTGGTCAATGATAGGGATGGCCCGATCACTTCGGATCGGGTTAATACCTGAGCCCACTAACCGGTCCAGCACGCGTAGGCCCAGCAGGTCCAGAAACACGCGTCGGCCCAACGGGTGGTTTGTTCCGCGAATCAAGGCCCACGATCCGTTCCCAACCGCCATGCAGCGGGAAATAGGCGTGAGAATAGGGAATTAGTTAGGGTTCAGTTAGGGTTTAGGAAAGTTGAGTATAAATATGAGAAAAGAACTCTGAATTAGGGTTCGCATTCTGTATTCTGAATTACTACGTGTAAACTCAAAGCTCGAGTAAAAGAAACACCTCGGCAAGTGTTATTTTCTGCCCGTGGACGTAGATCTCCGGATTGAACCACGTAAATCTTGTGTGTTTTCATATTGTTTACGTAAATTTCCGTTAAGTTTCCTGGATACCAGATTGCGCATTATCAATTGGCGCCGTCTGTGGGAAACGTAAAGCAATTTTTGACGTTCACAGTGTATTCAAAGATCATGGTGACGACTCATTTGAATCAATCTCGCCACGGTGATCAATCCAACCAAGATCCACCCGTGGATCAAGTTCTGCCACCGAGGCAATCGCCGGCAAGAGGTACGTCTCATCATCAGGGCAACCAAGGCCCGGTTGCGAATCCAGACAATCAGTATTTACCTCCACCCCCTCAAGACATGCAAAACCCTAATCTTGCTGCTGCCCAGCCACCGGTTAACATTCAAATCACTCCAGAATTGCTCCAGGCTTTCCTACAAGAGCATGCCCATGTTCTTCAAGACTGGGCGGCTAATCGCCTACACCCCGCAGGGCCTGCAGGACATGATGCCAATCCCGCGGTGCCTCCACATCGTCAGCACTCGCGTGATCAACAAGACCTGGGGCATCGCGGGCGTCAGGATCGGCGACGGGAACGACCTGGTTCTTCCGAGGACCATGGGAGTTCTAACGAATCACGACCACGCAACGATGAACCTACCGATGTCGATCGCCGCCGTGCACTCAACGCGACTAAGAGAGTTCGTTATGCCAATCCTGATACTCTAGATCTTCAAGAGTACGAGCGAGTCCAACGCAATGTTGAACTGGACAGAATCCTGGGCCTTGATGCCAATGGAGATATCATCACACCGTTCTCCCAAGAAATCATGGCCACCTCCCTTCCCGAAGGGTTCAAACGGCCGGCCATACCACCTTACGACGGCATCGGAGATCTAGCCAATTTTCTTGGAGCTTTCAGGCATAACATGCTTAGCCGCGATCACACTACATCCCTCCATTGCTGTAAGATTTTCCCTGAGTACCTTCAGGATGAAGCTTGGGTTTGGTTTGATTCTCTCCCACGCAACAGCGTATCTTCTTTTAGAGAACTCGCCGAACACTTTTGGGAGCGTTTCGAAGCACGAGCGAAGCCCATGGCCACCCTGGCCGACCTCATGAATATGGAACAGCGGGACAGTGAAACCGTTACCCAATTCCTTGACCGCTTCACAGCGGAGAGCCTCAAGGTGGGAAATTGTTCAGAGGACGTAGTCATCAACGCATTCATGAATGGACTCCGTCCTAGTCCGCTTTACACCGAGTTGGTTCGAAACCCACCGGTCACAACCCGAGCACTGTTCAAAACGGTGTGCAGATATGCTAAAGCCGAAGAGCAGACTCGCCGGAAACGTGAGAAACATGCTAGCAAGCGGCAGTCCGATAGGGCACAAGCTGGGCCTAGCACGCGACCTAGTGCCTTTTCCCGTCTGAACCCGGGGCATTCAGAATCCCGAGGTGATATCCCACAATTTACTCCGTTCACAAAGTCACGAGCCGAAATCCTTTCTGTTCACAAGAACGATCTACGGCCTTGTCCGCGGATGACTGCTCCGCCTGAAAAGAGGAACCGTGGAAAGTGGTGTGCGTACCACCGAGATCATGGGCACGAGACAGAGGAGTGCCGCGAACTCAGCAAGGAAATCGAGGAGTGCCTAAGGAAAGGTCTCCTGCGACAATACATCGCGCGGACCGATGACAAACCTCGGACAAGCCAGAATGGGGGTTCGTCTCATAACCGCGGAGGTTATCATGACCGGGGCGCGCAACAGAATCGGCCGCCGTGGCAGAATAATTGGCCGGGACCTAGCAATAATGCACGGCAAGACTCTGGCAATCGCCAACAGCCTCGTTTTCTGCCACCACCTCCTCCTTCGGGAGGACCCGGAGACAATGCACCCACTCACGTAATAAACGTGATATACGGGGCCCTTCCCGCCGGGGCTTCACGAAATGCCTTGAAGGCAGAGGCTCGCCGTCCTCCTCCCGAGGAGCCACGTCATAAGCGCCTCCATCAATCCGAAACTGTTAGTTTCACAGACAGGGACCCTGTTCCAGAGATAACACCTCATACTGATGCCATTGTCATCGACATGACTGTGGCCAATATCACAGTAAAGCGGGTCTTCGTGGACAATGGAGCCGCAGTGAGTGTCATATTTGTCGACTGTTTCCAGAGGATGGGGATTCCTCGGGAACAACTTCGGCCGGCCCCCGAGCCACTGCAGACTTTCACTTAGGGTGAAGTCCAGCCAGAGGGTGTCATCACTCTCCCGGCGTCTTTGGGGACTTATCCGGCGATAAAAACTATTTTCGTGGATTTTTATGTGGTGAACTCCCCATCACCGTACAACATGATCTTGGGCCGGGACTGGCTTACCCCCGCCAAAGCCATATGCTCCACATACCACCTCGCACTAAAGTTCCCCACTTCGCATGGCGAAGTGGCTATCCGCGGGAGTCAGCGGGTTTCAAAGGAGTGTATGTACGTGGCACTCAAAAAGACTGCTAAAGTTCCTCCCAAACAGCAGCTTCAGGTAGCATCATCGGCTCTTGAACCTCGGGAATGTACCTCATTGGGGGATGCCACCGCCCAAGTACCGCTTGATCCGTCCAAGCCGGAACAGACTGTAACCGTCGGAGTCGTGGATGTGCCATGGTTACACCAGGCTATCATTCAGACCTTGCGAGAATATTCCGATGTCTTCGCATGGTCTCCTCTAGATATGCCCGGGGTCTCTCCCGATATAATAACACACAAGCTGAACATCGATCCCAGCATAAAGCCTATCCAGCAGAAGCAAAGGAAGTTCGCTCCGGAGCGAAATGAAGCCATTCGAGTCGAGGTGCAACAGCTCTTGGATGCGGACATCTTGTTCGAAGTGTATTACCCCTCTTGGCTGTCCAATCCGGTGATGGTGATAAAGTCCAGCGGGGCATGGCGAATGTGCGTCGACTTCTCCGACCTCAATAAACATTGTCCGAAGGACTGTTATCCCCTACCTTCCATAGACCAAAAGGCCGAAGCCATTACTGGGTATGTGGCACTTTGTTTCTTAAATCTATATAAGGGATACCACCAGATCTTTATGGATCCGCAAGATGCCATCAAGACGGCATTCATCACTGCTTTCGGGTGTTTTGCTTTTAAGAAAATGCCCTTCGGGCTCAAGAACGCTGGAGCCACATATCAACGTCTCATGGACCGTGTTTTCCACGACCAGATTGGCCGCAACGTCGAGGTTTACGTTGATGATCTTGTTATAAAGAGTACCTCTCATTCTTCATGCGTGCAAGACATAGCTGAAACGTTGCGTACTCTGCGGCGTTACAATTTGCGACTTAATCCGGCGAAATGCACTTTCGGCGTTGGCTCCGGCAAGTTTCTCGGTTATATGGTTTCACAGCATGGTCTACAGGCCAATCCAGCCAAACTTCGGGATGTTTTAGATCTGCAACTACCGAAGACGTTCAGAGACGTTCAACGCCTCACGGGTGGTTTGGCGGCCTTAAACCGCTTTTTATCTAAAGCAGCAGAGCGCCAACTCCCCTTCTTCAAGATTTTGAGACAAGCGAAGTCATTCGAGTGGACACCAGACTGTACTGCAGCTTTCGAGGCTTTGAAGCATCATATTCAGCAGTTACCCACTTTGTCAGTTCCTCTCTCCGGAGAGCCTCTTTATGTGTATTTAGCCTCCGCCGAGGAAGCTATTAGCGCCGCACTTGTGCGCGAAGTCGATGGGGTTCAACATCCCGTGTATTTCGCAAGTCGTGTACTCCACGGGGCAGAGACACGATACTCCACGCTGGAGAAAACTGTGCTGGCTCTTGTCATGGAAGCTCGGCGTCTACGGCCATACTTCCAAGGACGTGAAATACGAGTTCTGACCAACCATCCTATCCGTCAGATTCTCGTCAAGCCCGAGGTGTCGGGGCGCCTCGCCAAGTGGGCAGTTGAGCTGGGCGAATACGATATCCAATTTCTTCCCCGCCGAGCTATTAAGGGACAAGCACTCGCCGACTTTCTGGCTGAAGCCTCGGGAGACAATCATGAGTCTTCGGCAGACAGTGTTGCCCATCATCCCGCTACCCTCGTATCCTCACCTCGGAAGTGGCAACTATATGTGGATGGGGCATCCACGACTCGAGGAAGTGGTGCCGGGGTGCTTCTCATTGACCCCGAGGGGGTTGAAGTTAAATACGTCATCCGATTCAAGTTTAAGGTGACTAATAATGAAGCAGAATACGAGGCAATCCTCGCCGGGCTCCGGCTCGCTCAATCCTTAGACGTTCGTCATCTTGAGCTCTTCACGGACTCCAAGGTCGTGTCCAGGCAAATCCAGGGGACTTATGTCGCCAAGGATGAAACAATGATCAGGTACCGTTCTCTAACACTCAAGCTTATGTCAACTCTTGATACAGTTGTTATCCAGAAAATACCACGCGCTCAGAATGCAAGAGCAGACGCGCTCAGCAAATTGGCCTCCGCGGTCCGAACTAATATATCTCCGGATATCATGGTCGAAGACTTATCTCATCCAGCCATTCATGAGGCCACAGTTTCGATACTGACCGATAGTGATCCGAATTGGATGACTCCTATCATTCAATATCTCCGAGATGGAATTCTGCCTACTGATAAGCTGCGAGCTCGGCAAGTTGTCCTCAAAGCCCCCAAATACTCCTTTCATGATGGAGTTTTGTACCGGTGGTCATACCTACAACCGAGTCTCCGGTGTCTCGCTCCTGCCGAAGCTACTCAAGTTCTACGGGAGGTTCACGAAGGGGCCTGTGCCAGCCATATCGGCTCCCGGACATTGGCCAAGAAAGTTCTCCGCTGGGGATATTATTGGCCAACTTTGTTCAACGATGCCCACGACTTAGTGACCAAATGCAGCAAGTGTCAGCTGCACTCCCGTGTGAAGCATCTGCCGCAGACCGAGCTCACTGGAATCCAGAGTGCGTGGCCGTTTATTCAGTGGGGTATCGACATTGTCGGCCCATTCCCAGTTGCTCCGGGGGGATTGAAATTCCTGGTCGTTGTCGTAGACTACTTCACTAAGTGGGTTGAAGCCGAACCTCTTACGGCCATTACTGGTCCAAATATCTTGAAGTTTGTGTGGCGCAATATCGTTTGTCGCTCCGAGTACTATTATCTCGGACAATGGTAAACAATTTGCCAATGATCCCTTTCGGTCATGGTGCGAAGAGCTTCACATCAAACAAATTTTTACCTCGGTGGCTCACCCTCAAGCCAACGGTCAGGTTGAAGTCACCAATCGTACACTGCTCACGGGTATAAAGAAACGTCTGGATAATGCCAAAGGTCTCTGGGCAGAAAACCTTCCACAAGTCCTATAGGCTTATCGCACGACACCGCATACCTCTACCGGGGAGACTCCTTACAGCCTTACTTATGGCTCCGAAGTCGTTATTCCTGCGGAAATCAGTGTACCAAGCCCCCGCCTCATCACATTGGTTCCAGAAGATAATGACGAGGCTCTCCGAGCGAATTTGGATGAGCTTGAAAATCGTCGTGACCAATCATTCATTCAACAGGCCAGGTGTAAACAACGTGCAGCCCAGTATCATAACCTCCGGGTCCGGGGCACTCAGTTCAATGTCGGGGACCTAGTTCTTCGGCTCAATTCAGCCAGCAAAGCTGCCCCCGAGGGGAAATTACATGCTTCTTGGGAAGGTCCCTACCGCGTCGTTGCCGCGCACGATTCCGGATCCTATCAGTTAGAGCATCTCAATGGGACCTCGATTCCCCGAAGCTGGCACGTTACCAACTTGAGGCGCTTCTATCTGTGAATGCCAAATCACAAGTACTATCTCATCTTTATGCTCATTATACGTTTCTTTCATGATTGTTATCTCTCTTTGTACTCTTTAGTTTGCTCCGGCACTCATTATTGAATAAAAATTCTTTGTTTATGCATCTTGCTGTGTTCTCTTTTACGTTACGGGGACGCCCTAACGCATTCATAAAATTATTATTCGTCTCCGGACAATTAACTCTCTCTCTCCTGATCCGTCCGGAGAGAATTTACTCCCGCCTGATCCGTCCGGGGAGAATTTACTCCCGCCTGATCCGTCCGGGGAGAATTTACTCCCGCCTGATCTATCCGGGGAGATTTACATTGGAGTTATTCGAATTGTGTTCCCGAACACCTAACTAAAACAGTTATTAACTTGTTGTTTTCCTTAACACATTTGTACACATCAAAACGATTTTATTATCTTCCAAATGATACAACATCAAAAAGTTTTTTACATAAAACTTCAAAAAAAAAAAAAAGAAAAAAAGATAAGCCATTATCTACGGCCCCCGAGCCAATATTCAGCGCTCCGGCGTTAAGGCCTGCTCCTAGATCTGCGCTGTGTCCTCCGGGATCTTGTAGATCCTCGACCTCGGGCTCCGGCTCTTTCCCCTCCGCGGGCACCCTGACGCCGTGGACTTGTCCTTGGCGCTTGTCGGGGAATTTCGTCCCTTGTATGAGCGCGGCTACTTGGCTGCGGAGCAGACCTCGGAGTTTGGGCCCATTGCACAGGGTTCCATTCCTCGGGGACCAACACCTCGATCTCTCTGGCCAGTTCTTCGACTGTCTCTTTGGCTACAACAACGGCCTCTTCCTCAATCGTGGTCACTGGAGCTGGCTCTCGGATAACGATGCCTTTGCTCTTTCCAGAAGGTCTCTTTTTATCCTTCCGGGGAGCTTTTGGAGTACCTTGGCTCCGGCTTGAACTCGCGATGAATTCCTCGGCAGAAGGCCTCCACCTGCCTCAGCCCTTCAATCCTTCATACATGCTGAGAAGCAACTCCAGAACCACCCGCTTTCTTACGAGCTCTGAGGACTCCGGGGGGTTATTTGCAACAAGCGCCGAGATTTCGCCCTGAATCTCTACGACCCGCTCCTCCACTTCCTCAAAGGTAAGAAGGCCGAACTCAGACAGTATCCGGTCGTATTCCCTTTGATGAACGAGGACACGACTCATTTCAGCAGCTTTAGCCCGGTACTTCAGTTCGAAATCTTTGGCTCTTTCTTCGGCTTCAACTGCTTTCCTCTCTGCCGAGGCCACCTGCTTTTCTAGCTTTGGCACTACGTGCATTTGCAGGTTGTTCTTTTCTTCGCGGAACCACTCAAGTGATCGCATGAGTTTCTTTATTGTTTCGTGCAATTCCGCGGTATTCTAAACAGACAGAAGAGTCAACCAGATCGATCAATCTCAAGTATGTAAGGAGTTGGAATTCAGTTCGAAAACAACATAAATTGATCATGCAAGCAAAGGGAAGACGAAGTGTCTGAGAAACAAAAAATTATATTCAACAAAATGGAAGTACAATGTCCCGGACTCAGTACAATGATTCGCATATATTCCTATTTTCTACAACTTTAAATTTGAGGGGAACGACTGACCTCCCGCTCAGTCCCCTCAATGTCCTCGGGCAACACCTCTCGCCGGCCCTCTGACACTTCGGCTTCTCCCTCCTCATTCGCTGCGACAACTTCGTCCGCAGCTATGGCTTCGACCTCCATCCGTGGGGGGGGTTCTTTGCTTCGGGGCTCGGAGACCAGCTCACCCCGGCGGAACGCCATGAACTCTTGGTCCTGGTCCACCTCACAGTTGGCGATCTCCGCGGCCGTCAGCAGTTGTTTCTTCTCCCCTAGAGCCTTCACCAGGGGCCACTCCGGCAGATTCGCTAGAGCTGCGTAGTAGGCCTTTTCCACCCCGGCCACTGCCTCAAAGTTGTACCCGAATTCTGGACGGTATACATCCACATTCGGGTAGACCTCCTTCACTTGCTCCAGCAGCGCGGATCGCGTGTCCTGGTCCCCTATCGCCACAAAATCCGTCTGAAAGTCCAGGAACGTGCTGGTTTGGAATAGTTTGTCGGCGAAGGCCTTCAGCATCGCTCCTTGCCCTTCGACTACGGCAGCCTCCCGAGCCTCCATCTCCGCCCGCAGCCGCAGTACTTCACCTCGGAGGACATTGGTCTCTGCCTCCACTCCGCGCAGGCGCGCAACCTCATTTTCGACCAAGGCAGCCCTCTTGCGTGCCTCGGTCAGATCTTGGGTTAGTCGGTCGTTGCGCGCCCGAAGCTCCCTAGCCACTTCCGCCAACTCCTCCTTGCCTTCCTTCTCGCTCTTACGGCCGAGGTCCAGGATACCTCGCGCCAAGCGCAGAAGTTCTTCGGCGTCCGCGCCTTCCAACCCCAGCAGACCAGGAGCCACTCGTTCCACCTGGATAGTTACACAAGACAGGACACCGAACTCAGCATTAATAATACACACTTCGTGTGCGTAAAAATTATGAGCAGCGTTTCAAGTTTACCTCCGTGCTCTCCCCTACTCGGGGTCTTTTGGATGGTGTCGGCGGAGTCCCGGTAGGCTCCGGCCTCCTCTTCGTTCCGGGAATTGACCCCGCTGGCATAACTCGTTCTTCCGATCCCGCGGACGGTCGTGGACTGGGCACCGTCTTCTTCCGAGGAGACACCTCAGTAGCTTTACCTTTTTTCTTGGCCGCTGCAGCCGCCGCGGAGCTTCCGGCTGGTTCTTTTCCGAGGCGTCCCACTGCATACAGAGGTTATAGTTAGTTCTATGTAAGACAACAGTTGTAAAAAGCAAGATAGAAGAACTCCTACCCTCTTCGGCATCCGCATCGCCCGAATAATACGGGCTCAGTCCTGCCCCCTCCAGTTCTTCCTCGGAACAGAGGGTTTTGAAAGTCCCCACTGACCGGAATACATGTAGGACTTCGGCCTCCGGGTTCTCCACCGGAGCGATATCAAGTACCTCCTCCCTCCTCCACTTCGGGAGAGCTACTTTGTTTTTTACAAATATAAACCTCTCCTTCCACCCCTCTACCTTACTTGGGTTTTGAACCTTGAACCCACCTCGGGCTCGGGGACTGAAGGAGTACCACCCCTTGGATTTCCCGAAGTTTTTTAGTTGGTAAAAAAACCTAAAAAGCTCTACGGTCGGTTCTATTCCGGCGTTCTTACACACCACGGTGAATCCTACTACTTGCCTCACCGCGTTCGGCGCTAGTTGGCTCAAGGCAATACCGTAGTATTTCAGTAATTGGATCACAATGTCCCACAGGGGCAGTCTCAAGCCTATTCTAAGGGGATCTATGTAAACACTAATAAACCCCTGCGGCGGGCAGCAGGCCCTATCATCGGGGTTCGGTATTATGTACTCTAAGTTAAATGGAAAGTAAAATGAAGGGATTTCTCTCTCAATCTGCACTCGCGTCATCCGTAACGCTACAGAGGCCACCTCAAAATCCTCCTCCGCGCATTGATAAAAAGCGACCATCATAACGTTGCTTTCCAGGCCATCGGCCCTGTCTACGGTCCTAATCTCATTTCTCTCCGGAATGAGGTATCGAAGAGGGGGACATCTAACGGGGCACTCGGAGTCCCTACTTCTTGAATAGAGGCAGAAGATGAGGCAGAAGATGAAGAGGAAGACATACTTACTTGGGTTGAATTTGAGAAGTTTTGATTTGAGATGAATCACAGGCACAGAATTCCCCTCTTTTTCCCGCTTTCTAAACTGGTAAATCGCAATGAAGAAGATGAAGAGTTACTGTGCAATTATTCCAAATATATACGCAAAAAACCAACGACTCCGATGCAGCCTATTCAAATTCAGTGATGGAGATTTAGACGTGCCCTTCACGCGCTTTACAGTTCCCAAGGCGCGTGGGGAACAGGTTTCTTGGAAATCGCAGAGCGTGTCACTTCACATCCCTCTCTCTCATGATGGCGCCGCCAATCACATCAACCTCACCCTTCGTCAGGAAGATTTAAACTGCACTCCGGTGCTCCCTTTACCTCGGCCATACTACTACACTCCGGTGTACCCTTCACCTCGGCCAGGTCATTATGTACTTCCGACACGTTTCTTGCTTTGGGGAGACTCGGTATCTCGCTATCTGTCCCGCGCACTTCGGCTTAATTCGGTTCCGCTTCCGCAGACTGCGCCGCGGAGTCCCTGGGACGCGGATAGACTTAGTCATCCACAAACACTTCGGCGCGCCCGCGACCGCGGCCCTTCTTGATTATGGTTCCACCACTGTGACAACCGAAGCTCCTTCCTCGCTTCGGCTGGGGGGAGGCATCTGATAGGGATGGCCCAATCACTTCGGGTCGGGTTAATACCTGAGCCCACTAACCGGCCCAGCACGTGTAGGCCCAGCAAGCACGCGTAGGCCCAACACGCGTAGGCCCAGCAGGTCCAGAAACACGCGTCGGCCCAACGGGTGGTTTGTTCTGCGAATCAAGGCCCACGATCCGTTCCCAACCGCCATGCAACGGGAAATAGGCGTGAGAATAGGGAATTAGTTAGGGTTCAGTTAGGGTTTAGGAAAGTTGAGTATAAATATGAGAAAAGAACTCTGAATTAGGGTTCGCATTCTGTATTCTGAATTACTACGTGTAAACTCAAAGCTCGAGTAAAAGAAACACCTCGGCAAGTGTTATTTTCTGCCCGTGGACGTAGATCTCCGGATCGAACCACGTAAATCTTGTGTATTTTTATATTGTTTAATTTCCGTTAAGTTTCCTGGATACCAGATTGCGCATTATCAGTCAACGACTTATTAAATTAATTCACAGTCGAATCAGCACGAGATCTATCGGTAGTAGTCGATTTCTCTAAATACCCATCGAGCCTGACGCGATGATCTTCAGGAGGTCTCTTAGGGGGTCTTGATGATTTTCTATTAGGTTTTTTGGTGAATTTCCTTCAGAGGCGGGCCGACGCCTACTCGGACACCATTAGGGTAATGGAGGGGAGTGAAGGGGCCAATGAGAAAGGAAAGAGAGAGCCATAGACTAAAGTTAAATTAAGAAACAGAAGAAGTCAGTGAACTTGTCGCCAAAGTCGCTCTAAATCGCTAGATTTGGAACAACCTTCTCAAACAGCAAGTGTACGATTTGTGACAGAGGTAGTATATAAGATATCGAATCCACAAAGAGGATTTTCCGTAAGAATCGGCTTTAGCACTTTCGAATTACTTAAGTCAAATGAAAATTGAGAGAGTGGACTAATCTAATTAACATAAAACGATAAAATAAAGGCAAGGTGGTAACCGATCGATGGGAAGATATTCTCGAGTCTCGATTTTACATAAGTAAGATGGAATTGATATTTAGAAGCGATTATAAGACATTGTTTCGAGTTATATGTGATTTAAGTTAATCCTAAAATCTCTATCCCAAGAGAATATTGCCTAAAAAGCGAGGCTCAAGGACATTCTTCAAGACCAATGAATTTTAGGAAAAAGGTCGAGTTGTTTCTAATACCCTAGAATTGGTGAGTAAACAAGGTTCTATTTAGACTACCTACATCGATAAACAATTATAATCCAAGCCCGGGCCCGGGATTTTGGTTACGTAAGACTAGAAGAGGATAGCCCGATACGCTAAAGACCAACATAAGGGTGTAGTTTCTACACACGCGACTAAACCTAATTTCGTCCATCCCAACCAACGTCCCCAAAATCTACTCCCCCGCTCGATAGAGCTTCTCCTTCATATGCCTCCCTTCTACCGATTGGGTATTGGTTAATCTAAGTATCCAAGGTTAACTTCCCACCCGAATACACTAAGGCGTAGCGATTAACCTCTAAGCTCAATTAAAATCTAATCGACACAATCCTCGAAAGGGGTAATTGCACGATTAATTGAAGTGATACTAAGCCACCGAAAGACGGAGCGACCGTTAAGAAAGTATGTGGTTGAAGGCTCAATTTCAAGTAACCATCATTACAAATTAACTAAATAATAACCCTAGTACCACAACTCACAACAAATCTAATAATCAATCAACTAATCATCAACCTCGAAGCTTGGGCTACTCCCGAACTTCGAAAAACAAGGAAATGACTCACAACTCATCAAAGCAATAGCAAGAATCATCAACGATCAAGCAATAAAAACAATAAAAATCGAAAATAAAGAGAAGCGATAAGAAAATGCTAAATTGATTGAAGAATCCTCGTAAAACTTTGATAAACTTGATGGGTGTCACAAGCCCGCGAGCAATCCACGAGTTCTTCTCCAAAGATGCTAGAAGCTAAAGATCTGAAAATACTAAGGGAAAGAGAAGGAAGTGTTTTTTTGGGAAGCTTTTACAAAGGAGGCAAGGTTAATGGTTCTTTACAAATGAGAGGGGGGGTATACATAGATCCCCCAACCCTAAAATCTGAAGAAATAAGCCCAAATAAGGGCATAAAGGTAAAATACAAATAAGAAAGCAAGAGATCATAAGTTGTTGAGTCGAGCCCTTAGTGTGCGCTCGACTCGAACTTCCTACGATTTCTGGGAATAATTAGTGTAAAATCTTAAGCTAAACATCTTTGTCTTACAATCATGTAGCATCTTAAATCGCTCGATTCTGAGTCTGGATGAAGAAATTATGGCCAAAAAACGGAGGTGGTGAGCAAAAAGGGACGAGGGTGCGAACCGGGTGAGTGCCGGACCGGTACCAGGTCCGGCAGTGGGCTGCTGACTGCCTAGAATCTGTATCAGTAGAGTGCCGGTCCGATACCGATTCGGTACCGGTTCGGTACTCCCTTCCCCCATGTTCTCCTATTTTGTCCCATCTTTTTCGATCACCGATTTGAGCCTTTTTCTTTCCTCTTCTCACTCCAACCTCTTTATGATTTTTATTCGTAACTCAATGGACTTCAAGTCGGACTTTTGTAGGACCCGATTTGGGCTTGTTTAGGCCTTGATTTGTGCGCCAGAATGGAGATACACGTGCGATTGACCTCTTCTTTCGTTTCTTATCGTTTTGAAGCCTTTCCACCCATTTTTCGATTTGAATCCTTCACGACTTTTGTTCGTGACTTTTCAAACTTTAATTCGGGCCCAGTTTGGGCCCTTTTGGGCCTTGGAATGCGGGCCGGAGAGAAAAAATGGGTGCAAACAATCTTCTTAATCTCCCGAATTTTCCTAACCTTCAAAAGATGACTCAAAAACACTCAACAGCGCATCAAATCATATTAAAAAAGAAAATCAACCGAGAAATACAATTAAACACAAAATCGCACTTAAACATGATAATCACACGCTATTCCCAATCAAAAGATGAACGTGAAATATGCAAAAAAAAAAAAAAAAAAAAGCGATATTTTTCACATTCATCGGCCAGCCATGGACAAAAGTTGCAGAGGATAGCTTGAGGAGGATGAATTTGAGGCAGAAGAGAGAGACGGTTGAGAGGACATTTCAGTGAGTGGGGATGGGATGGGAGAGGAGAGAGAAATTGTGTTGATTAATAAAGTTCAGTGTTTTCATCTGACATCCCCAATCCTCAAACCTGTTGGAGGAATTCTTAAACCAAACACACCTGTATTCGTCTAATCCTTAATGGATTGGGCGAAATCTAAAACAAGCAACCTACATCTTTCACTATCCCTTTAATTTAGGGATTGTCATATCCTAGGGTTGGCCTTTCTTGTATAGATAGGGCGACATATCACATTCTTTTATATATATTGTAAAGAAGGGAACCAATATTTATGGCGACAATAAAATATTTTACCTTAACAAGTAAATCAATTGAATCATTTTCTTGTGATCATTGAATAATCTACTCCCTCCGTCCCACCTTATCTCAGGCGAACTTGCATACCCTTAAAAAGGAAAATTATAACACAACCTCCACTCTCAAAATCTCTACCCTCAATCAACCTTTGAAAAGTCAACAAAATCTCAAAAAACAATTTTTCAATCTCCTCCCTAAATCAACATTTGAAAAATCAACAAAATCTAAAAAAAGGAAAAATCTTAATACTTGTGTCAACCTCCCTTATGCAAGATAAGATGAGACGGAGGGACTAATATCTTACTTTTGAAAAAAGAAAAAAACAATTAGGAAGAGATGAAACCACGTCAACTTTTAGTCGGGATCATTTATTAACTATGTTTTAAATTTTGGTACAACACAAGATCCAGCATGTAAAAATTGATCAAGCAAATCGTCAATATTTTTGTCAACATATTACTTCGAATTTACAAAACCAGATAAATTCATAATTCATTTCAAATTTCAAAAGATCACGTAAAATTCGTAAATTGATAAAAGTTCATGATATATTTGACAATTACGCCTGCCGAAATTTGTGACTATCCAGAGTGAGATGTAATCATGCAACCGTAATGAACTAACTAAACTCAGAAATTTTTACCGTGAAATATGTAAACTGAAAGTTCAACCTACGTCCCCAAAAACGCGCTAAAAGAAAGGAATTGTGTCCGAATTGCCCAAAGATAGATTCTATGTTGTTTTAGATTGTATTTGGATGAAAGATTTTAGGAATAAATTTGAAATTGAGAGCCTCAAATTCATTAATGTTGTTTGGATTAACATGAATTTAAAAATCTATGATTTCATTTTAAGTTAATTTTTGATAATTTTAAATGGATTTTAAATATCTATCTTGTGTGGATTTGAAATCCATTTATTTTAAATCCCTCCATATCCCAAACACAACCTTTGTGAATTTTTATAGTTTTAATTTTGTTATGGATTTGTTTCAGTGAACTGTTCGAAGCTATACCAAGTGAAGTTCAATTAATGTCTGTGTAACCAATGAATTTCATACATACATATCTCGTTATAGGTAACCTCAGTTGATATTCTTTTTCCTATATAATTTTTTACTGCAATGGAACATTTGCTTCCTACCTGACTCTATAGTCAATTCCTACATTTCATCACAATATTCATGCAACCAGATATGCATCTGCTTTATGAGCCCTGCGAAAAAATAGTTAAATAACACGAGCATCGAAAGCATCAGAATCAAGTATTACGCCATTATTATATTACCTCATCCATTACGAATACACACGACCATAACTACCCACCCACATCGTAAACACTGCACAACATGGACCTACTTCGTACAATCGTAGTCTTTTACCAGTTTTTACCGTTGAATTTATCCGAGTGCCAACTCAAGAAAAATAAACTCCTCAGCATGTGCAGAAAAGATCTCAGAAAGTTAATAACGTCTATTGCCTTGACTGCTAAATCCGCTTTTGTTTGATCTAACACGTGGATACTGAGGGGGGCCTGCTATGCCTCCGACATGTGGTCTCGATCCTCCTGCATAATTTGGTCTTTCAGTAGAGGGAAGTGCCCGACCCCCCCTGTCATGACCAACACGTCCAGACCCTAAGCATTTCATCCAAGAATTAGCTTGTTCAAATACAAAAGTCTCGGTCAAGATACCAAGAACAGTGACAGAGATAAAATCAATCACAAACCCACAGATAGTCAGATATGATGAACAAACCAACGTGCTGAAACTAAGGACTAAACCCACTAAGAGAATTATAATAAACCGCATCAATCTTATTTTGGCATCACATGCAAGATAAGAGCTTATCATGCCACCAGACCACGTATAACGTAAACAAGGAAGTACTGCAAATTTTCATTAATCACCAACCCAAAAAATGCAAAGCCATGCTTCAATGCTAATACGAGGTACACAACAAAAAACACAGGAAACATAAATAAATTACATACCTATAACATCTTGATTAGCAAATTCTGCATTCCACCCAGGAAGATGCTTCCTAGCATTTCCTTTCCATGCTTCCTCGAAACCAACGAGCTCATCTAAGCAAGATATTGCATATTTGTTGTCAGGACAAAACGAGACAGGAATAAGTCCTAACAATATAAAGTGTCGGACTACCTTCATTGAGATTATGCAATGTCTGCATTGTATCAACATGGCCATCTGATTTCAGGTTCCGAGTGACAGAATGACCCTACAGTATAACCAAATTTCCATTAAGCAAGGGATATGTTAAATCAAGGTTGAAAGCCCAGCTACGCATAGAGTAGAATAATAGAGGAACACTACCTTGTCATAGATGCCCCTCGAGACCCTATGAGTTGCTTGACGAGTGGATGAATCAGCTTCTTTAAATTCTTCAAAGGTCAACTAGAGTAAAGCAATAACAAGGATATGAATGAGAATTAGCCCAGCCCTAAAGATATAAGGAAATATAGTAAATAAAATTAGCAACAAGTTGCACTTACTCCATCACTCCCTGTCCTCCTAGTAGAAGAGGTGGTGTGGTACGTACCATTAGCACCACCATAAGAAACACTAGAGCTTTGGAAAGTGAAGCTATGCATTTGGGGCTGAGACCTTACATGTTGCATCTTGTTTATGTCATTTCGGTGAGGCATATGCTTACTCCTTTTCTCTACAAGAACAACATGGAAATAACAAGACCAATTGAATGACATATCACCTACAAACAAATATCACCCACAGAACACAAACTAACCAGTAACTTCTTCGGGGTCCTCAATGACAGGCTCCTTGCTGGATCTCCCATGTTTTCTTGGATTTTCCCTTTTCTCCTTTCCATTTTCCTTTTCATCTTTCTCATCGTCAGAGTTCAGCTCCTCAATTACTAGTCCCCTTGACAGATTAGGCTGAGTAGGCTGGTGTTCAAGGAACCCAGAAGTATGAGGATTCATAAACGGACCCCCATTAGAGCCAAAAAAGCTAGACTCAAACATGCTCCCAACGGGATGCGTGAAAAAGGGATCATCAAATGGATCCCTTCCACCAAAAAAGTTAGAAATCAAACTCCTTTGACCTCCAAAGCCACCAAAACTACCAAAAGGGTCGCCGAAGCCAAAGAATGGGTCTCTACCTCCCTGCATTTCTTATTTCCAAGCTCCCTGTAAAGAATTAAAAGACATTTAAGAGGAAACACATAATCCTGTTAAAAAACTAAGGGGGAAAATGAAGCTTCTATCACAAAACTTCACCATGAGATACCAAGATCATGTCTTCAGTGCCACCTCACCCAAAAAACGTTGCTACATTAATTGGGTCCACAAAGCATATTTTGGTTGGAATATATAATCAGCCAACAGAAAGAGGATAAAGAACCTAACGCTTCAGAGCAATAGCCATCAAGCCCATGAGCAGAGGTACAAACTTGAGAATAATAAGATCAATAGCCTTTACATGTGTTCCAATTTAAATTGGTTTACATATTTCAGATACATCAACTCATCAACATTAAGGTAATCATTAATGTCCCATAGGATCTAATAAGAATATTTAATGTACTTGCTGAAATACTCCGGAAATATCTAAAATCGGTTTAGATGCTTTGTGAAACACTTATATATTAGGTACAACTTCAGGCCAAGCATCAATACGCATCCCAGAGTTAAGAAAAGTACAACTACTATGAAGACGTGGGCAAGTCGCAACATAAAGCCTGTTGGAAAACCATACATTGTGACGTATTTTAACTGCAAAACCATCTTTGAACATCATCTACTTCCTTACTTTTAACCAAATCAGACAATTCAATCCACCACAACAAATTCTAATAAATATTATTCTTGCATTTAATATTTCCAATTGTGGAAAAACAACTATTTGTCATTATTGAGGTGTGAGATCATCATGAAACAATTTAAGTATATTTCCAACATCAGTTGCTCTTTCTTCTTAGCCTTCTAAAGCAAAAAGTATATTGTAATAAGTTCCAGGACCATACATGGGAACAGAACATGTACATCAAAATCCTGAGTTCCATCTAAACAATAAGAAAGATTGCAAGCTAACATCATAATGGTTCCAAAAGGCGCCAGAAGGAATATCTAGATAGATGACCAGTCCTTAAGATTAAAAACATAATTTATCAACTCCACCGCAACCGAAGTACCCAGAAAAGGAAAAGAAAAAATTGATCATTGATTTCTAATTTACAACTGATCACCCAGCAAATAACTGTATCTAAAGGCACACATTTCTTAAAACCCTAAACTACTACCACATATGTACGAGATAGCTTAGGAAAGTTACACAAATAAGTTATAACGAATCATATTAAATAGTAAGTCACAGGAATTATAGGTACCCAATCAATCTACTGCCAAAGGTATTCATACCACAATACCGTACTAACCCTTGCGCTCACGCACACATACCACAAAAATGAAATCATCAATCCATAGAAGAAGATAAGAGAATTACCTGAAGAAGATAATAGAATTACGTAAGGATTGTGGAGGAGAACTTAGAAACTGTGGGGGAGAATCGGAGAATATTGATGAATGGCACGCTTTGGCAAACGATCAAGCAGGCTTTAATGAGAGATCGGATTATTAGAAGGTTCTGGTATTCGGGTTAAATGGGCTCCTTTGGGTTGGATCTGTAAGGCGTTAAAATGCAATTAGTACCCAAATTTTTATAAGAAATACTCCCTCTGTCCCGATTTATCTGCACGGAGGGTTGGTACGACTATTAAAAAAAGTTATTTCTTTTATTGTTTGTTGGATGAAGATTAAGAGTGGAGATTTTGAGGGTGAAGATTATGTTATAACTATATTTTTTAGGCTGTGCAAGATTAGGTGGGACAACCATTTAAAAAATATGAGCAAGATAAGGTGGGACGAAAAGAGTATAATCTACCTTTACTACTAAAAGAGAGTTGCACAATTTTGGGAGTAAATTAATATTAATTAAATAATGATCGCACCGATGTCCGCTTCAGATTTATCGCAATTACACGTGTCACGTTATCCACTATTGAATTTTATGCGCAGCTACTAAGTTTTATTAGATGAGATTCGAGCCTCACACCACTTTAAAGCCACGCAATAAATTCACTCCCTCATAAAATAAAAATAAAAAGTACAAAAAAAGAGGCGGTAAAATTTGAAAGTTGAAATTCTTCATTTGACGGATAAAAAATTTCGATACCAATTTTTTTGGCCCAACTGAAATAATAGTAATAGTAATTATAAATTAAAATTGCTAATTTATTAACAATAAATTAATTTTAATAAATCTCAGAAAATGTTCAGAAACTATTACCTTCTATGAAAATACTATTATCATTATTATTATAATGTATGTAATACTATTACATATTTAAAATAAAAATAATATCATAAAGTGATCATACTAATTATTACAAATAATATAATTAATATTAATATTAATATAATAATAATAATAATTCAAAAAAGTAGAAATAATAGAATAAAAATATATATAAATTATGATATTCAAAAACTGAATTTAGCCACTAAGTTTTAAACTGACGTCCATAAACATTAGTGGACAAATTCAGTTTCTGAACACCACTGAACAGCTATAAATACCACCAAGCAAACACATAAAAAAAACCTATCTATTACAGTCTTCTAGCTTAAACAATCCCACGAACTGAAAATGGCTCCTTTTTTCACTTCCGTCAAGGACCTCAACACTTCCACCACACTATGGGCCATGAAAGTCCGTTTGGTTCGTTTCTATGAAGTGCCTGCATTTGGCAGCAAGGGTGAAGTTGCAAGTTTCGAGTTCATATTTGAAGACAAAGAGGTATAGGCATATTTCAATATTTTATGCATGCTTTTATATTTCAAAGTACCAAGTTTTATACTAACATTTTTATCTACTATCTATTATCAAAAGGGGATCGCATTCACGCCACTGTAAGGGGACAAGGTATAAGGATATTTAAGGAAAAGCCATTGAAGATCATCTGTATGCATTGAAGGATTTTATCGTCACAGAAAATTGGATGAAGTTTAAGACAACAACGCACCCACTGAGAATCATATTTTTAAGGAGAACAAAAATGGAAGAAATATACGATGAAACGTTCCCATCTACAGACTACAAGCTGAAAACTTTTGGGGAAGTCGAGGCCAACAAGGAGCACTTGCAGTTTGTGCTATTTGGTAAGTTTTAACATTTAAAACAGAAGTTAATATTTATTTTTCATATCAAAACAGAAGTTATGTTAAGGGTATTCAAATTTTTCTATTTTTTTGCTAGATATGATAGGCAGGCTAACATCATGCCAAATTCCACCCGTGATCAAACCAAAGGGGAAAATAATGGAATTTACTCTTCAAAATTGTAAAGAGAAAATTGTTACATGCACACTATGGGATGAATATGTAGACAATCTTCTACCATTCGTTGAAACAGAACAAACAGAGCGTGAAGATATGTTAGTAGTGATGATAGAGTTTGGACGTCTCTCACTGTTCGGAGGTAAAATTATGAATATCAAATTTGTTAATTGTTTCTGCCAAAATGTGATTTACTTATTGATAAAGTACAAACATGCAGATCAAGCAAGGTTTTGCGACACATTTAATGTGACAAAAATTACTGTAAATGGATGCAATGATGCATTTATGAATTTTAAGAAGTGGTATGTTCATGCAATTTTTAGCATATTTTATTCCTTTCATTATGATATAACAATATAACAAATAGATTGGTTTGTAAATAACAGTATGGCTGAGACGGGTAAGTTAAGTTCTGGGGTGACTACCATTGCAAGTTGTTCTGCACCAACAATTGCAGATGCTTTTAAAAATGGAGAAGTTGAAGTGAGAAACCTGGCTGAAATTGTGCGATGTGGTACTGACGGATCTTTTTGGGTTGCTGCTACTATCCAATACCTAGAGACTTTAAAGGATTGGTACTATCTAGCTTGCAGCAAGTGTGGCAAAAAGCTAACTAAGGAAAATGGTGGGTATCTATGTTTGAAATGTGGGGCAAAGAAGACTCGAGGTCAATACAAGTAAGATTACCATTTTCATACTTTCCTATGATTTATACAAATATCCATAATATATTAATATTAATATTGCATTATATTATTCTGGCAAAACAAGGTATAAAATTGAAGTGATGATGCATGATGAATCTGACATTGCAAGATTTTTGTTGTGGGACACTGAGTGCACCCCAACTAATAGGGAAAACAGCAGCAGACGTATTGAAAGCTAATGTGAGTTTACCATGTTATAAAATTTAAAATATTAATTTTTATTGTTACTTAAACTAAATGACCTATTTTAATTACAGCCGGAGGCATTTGACTTCGTCCCCACTGTGATCGAGGAAGCCCTAAACGACCGTGTAGGTCTGTTTAAAGTGCAGGTGAAGGGGGCAGAAAATATTCGCCATACAGTCGTGTACAATGTTACTAAAGTCACAGCGGATGCAAAAATTTTAAACATTTATTATCAGAAATATGTTGACAAGAAGGTAAAAACAATCTGGAAAATCTGATTCAAAAACAAAATGTTTTCAGTATAATATATTCTTGCCTATATAATATTATCATTTCATATAATTTTTACCTAACAGCCACCAAAGCCAACACCACTCATTTAGGATGCGGAATGCAACAAGGTTAACAGCGTGGATGAGATGGAGAAAGGATACGAAGCAGATGATGAAGATGACCAGGATGACATTCCTCTTAATAAGTTAGTGAAAGAAGATGACGGAGATGCAAGAAAGAAGAAGCTTATTGAAGTGAAGTAAAATATATTTCGTTAAAATAGTCTATGATTATAGGGTTGTTAACATTGTTTAGGTTTACGTTCAAAGTATTTATAATTATCTGTTATCTATGTTTCGTTGGTCTAGATTTAGTGTATGCAGTATAAGGTGTGCATTATAGACTAAGATGTTTCCGTTTTTCTAAGTATTTATCGGTCAAGATTATCTAGGACAAGTATTAAGTAATGTTTTTACTTTATATGCAACTAGTAACACTCCCGTGCGATGCACGGAAATTTATTTAAAGAATAATAATTTAATTAAATTTAATATTATATAATCTAATATTAAAAAATGGAGTTGTTGCATTCTTACCATTTGAATAGTTTTGATTAAACATATAAAATTATAAGTAATGTAATTATCCGTTTATATTCACATGATATATGGTTTTAATAAAATGTATGTTTTATAAATGTATTGTCTTATGGATTAACATAAAGAAATGAATATTCAAACAAAACAAAGAAAATTAAGAACATCAAATTGTTGTGTGGGCATATATTTAAGTGATAATGAATATTCAAACAAACACTAATATTATCTTAATATTGAACTCAAACATATATTTAGTGTGTTTGTATCTATATTGATATGTATGGACACCCACAAATAGCTTAAGTGATAAAGAATATTCAAACAAACACAAATATTTAAATATCATAGAATCCATCAAAATATATTAAATATAATAAACTGAATAATGTTATAAGTCAATTAGTGTTTTTTTTTTTTTTTTCATTTTATTTAGATATTTTAACTTATCTAAATAATTTTAAAATTTTGAATATGTATTTAACTTCCTCTTTAAAAAGAGAATACTAATTTTATAGGTTCAATATATACTCAAATACGTTTCAGGTTTAAATGATTCTTGATATTAATAAAATAAATTCAAAGATCATTCAATAGTTGTAATAACAAAATAAAATATATGAGTGTTTCAATATATCTTAAGAATTTCATATATGTTGAAGTTTTATTCGAATAAATTATATATTCTTATTATAAATATTAGATTTATTTAAAGATACAAATTTATTAATTTAAATTAATTAATTAATTAGGTCGAAAAATGTGAAAAATAGACATAGTTAATTAATGCGACAAAGTAATGTTTAGGTTGCAAAAATCTTAAAAATTATAAAGATCAGGCAGATTAATTTTATTTTATTTAAAAAAAAAAATAGATTGCAACACGTATAAAATCTTACAGTTTAGGTTCCAAAGTGTAAATTTTTAAATAAAAAAAAAACACAATAAATATAAACTATGAAAAAATGAATAAATAATAAAAAAAATTCAATATTAATTTTCATATATAAATATGTGTGAAAGTCATAGTCCTACGACTAACCAAACAATATTATTATTATAACAAACTACAAATTAATATTTGCAAATATAATTATTTAATAAGCCGATTATTAAATCATAATTTAACTTTTATTTTCAATTTAAGAAATTACATACTTAATTCTTTAAATAATGAATTTTATCTCGACACATAAATAAAGAAAACTTTCGGTCAAATTAAATAAATTAATTAGTTTTGCTTTTAATAAAATAATCAAGATAGTTATTTTTTTATTAGAGAACTATTTACCTAATTTTAGTTGTATTATGGTCCTAGGGTATAATACAAACCACCTTTAACGCTCAAATCTTCTTCAAATCATCAACGAACAAACAATATATTATTTCCAAATGAAATATCTAATTTTAATATATGTAGTATGGATATCACTTTTTCCTAAAAAAATATGAATATGAAATTAAAGATCTTAAAAAGAGCTTTAATTTGATATATTATACATAACTAAAAATAAGTTCGAAATGATTATTTTTTTTTTTTTTTTTTTGCGGTTTAAAAGATTAAAATAAAGTTTGATTTTTACTAAATGTGGCAATAACATACTACATCCGTTGTTTTTTTATATATAATTTTAATTTTGGATTAGCTAGAGAGTCATAATACAGGGGAAATGATATATCCTCAACCAAATTTCCTATCTCCCCACAAATCCCTTAAATTTATCGTAGCAGAATTTCAGTTGAAGGCTTGAATTTTGGAAAAGTGCCCCAATTAGGGGCCTAAATATTGGTGGTTCTCAATTCAAGGCCTGAATTTTGAGTTTTTCTTAATTAGCGGGTCAGATTCTCAATTCAGGATTACGTGTTCAAAAGTAGGATATATTATTCGATGTGCGAAAGATTCAGTACGGAGTAGATTGAAAGTTCCAGCATAGAGTATATTGAAATTATATATATATATATAATGAACATTTCATATATCAAATAATGTGTCCTATTTTTCAAGACGTAAGAGTGAGAATAAAATTCAAAATCTAGACCTCTAATAATATTTTTTTTTTAAAAAAAAAAAAAACCTCAAAATTCAGGCCTCGAATTGATTTTCTGAAACTTTCTAGTGAAATTTCCCAATTTATCATCATATTTTCTTTATATTATCTTTCTTCCCATTTATATATGATACTGAATATGGTAAAGTAGAAAATTAGAGGTTTTTAGAGAAAATGATATGGACAATATTGAAAAATTCTAAACAAACATCTATTTAAAAATAATTGACAAAGCCTAAAACTATATCTTATAAAAAAAAAATCATCTAATAAAAATTAGAAAAATGACACGGATAGTAATGAAAAAATTAGTAAAGAAAAAGGAAAAAATATATCTATTTAAAAACAATTGACAAAACCTAAAACTACATCTAATAAAAATGGAGGTAGTACCAATTATGGTCCAAAATTTCAGACGAAATACAAAAAAACATGTTTAACTAATCTTGTTTTGCAAGCCAATAAACAATATTTAATGCATATAATTAGCAAAGAAAATAATATTACTTTTCAACTCATTATAATATATGTGATATGGATGTCAAATTAAAGCTCGTGAAAAGACCATTTAAATGATATATCTTACATAAAAATCGAATTAAAAATGAAAAAGTTATTAGTATTTAAAAAATTTAAAATAAAATTTAAAACTTACTAAAGATACAACAACTTACCAAATTGTGGAATAAAAATTAGGAGGAAAAATTAAAATTACAAAAGTAACCTTCATTCTACTTTTATATATATAGAGATGCAATTTGAAATTTCAATTTCCTTACCTCGCTGCCGTAGGTTGTGAATAATTCAAAATCAATCATAACATTTCATTGTAACTTGAACTTTTGTAATGTAACCTACAAAATATGAAATAATATATTATCATCAACCACTACTTTGTTAAATAATAATTTATAACATAAAATAATAAAACAGTTTGAAAATTTTAGTCTCAAGGCAGGCGATTGCAGAAAACATTAGTAACAGAATTTCACATGTTTTCCAACTACTCCCACAGTTTTAGTAACAGAATTTGTTTTTACAGTTAATATATAAATACAGTAATTCTTCAACAAAACAAATATTCACATGTATATTTTTTGAAAAATACGAATTCTACAAAAATATTTGTATATAGAAAATGATAGAACATATTATTTCAATTAAAAATTCAAAAAGGAAATTACCAAGTAAAAGAATAACCCACTATCCTAAAAATCCTCAAACTGATTTCATGCAGTCTTTATTTTTCTATAAGTATACAACTAATGTTACACAGAACATATCAAGAAATCAAAATTATTCCAGAGATAAGGAGCCTTACCTACATTTTTTCACATCACCCATCTTCTGAAATGGATTTTCCATTGTCACTCATAGCAGAAATGACGCTAGAAAAAATTTCAACTATCTTATTCGCTCGATTGGTAAAATGCTTCCATACATCTGCACATGGAGATGCACGACTAATCAAAAGCATTGAATGTGTTTTTGAAGACCATGAGGTATATATAAATTATATTCAGATATTTAGATTATTACATCTTACTGCAATCTTCTTATCATATGATTTTACTATTTATCTAATATATTTTTTTAACATAATATCAAAAAAAGGGTAGCAGAATACATGCATCAATTGAAGGAGGCCCTCTGCATAATTTAACAGTATACCCTACAACTGGATTCGTTTATGGTATGAGGGACTTCCGTCTTGTTGTTGATAACAGGAATTTTAGGACGACAACACATGAATACCAAATTGTTTTCACAGATGAAACAAAAATTGTGGAAATATTTGATACTCACTACGTTGCTGAAAATTTACAGGTTATTTTTACTTTTTTAACAAAAAATCAATTTTATATTGATTATTTATCATTTATAATCTTAAAATTATATACTTTTTTGTTTCTTAGGAAGAAAGGATAATAAAATCCGATGTAAGTCAAGTTAACAAATTATCAACCTGGATTGAGGTTGCATGCCCAGAGTGCATGGACTGGGTACGCAACAATTTCAAGTTCAATGTATGCACAAACTGTGCACCAAAGACAACCACGTCGAGCTTTCAGTTTGATATTTTTAAGTCATTTGATTAAACAAAAACCACAAGAATAAAATACTTATTGATTTGTTTTTCAGGGCAAAAGTTGAAGTAATCATAACTGATGAAGAAGGCAATCAACGACAAAGCTTTTGGGAGAAGGAGGCTGCTTACCTTATTAATCTTTGAACTTCATGAAGTATGTGAAAGCTTCCACCATGTCCATTTTTTTATATTTCCTACAAAAAAAAGTTTGAAGTCAATGAACAGTATGCTTTTTCATGCTGTAACTAGAATTATTTAGTTATTAAGCTTATTTTATCTCATTTAGTTAGTAAGTTTATGTTGTTTCATGGACATGCTTTTGAACATGAATGAATTTTTACAATTCTGCAATCTTTACAACCGATATTCAATAAATGTTTTATAACATATATCAAATGTACATTACATTTCTTTACAAATAACAACCAACAAATAATGGTTATGCAATAGTATCAAGAAATTAGTTTTATTATACAAGCTAAGCTTTTTCTTATTTATTGGAATCAAATATTGAACAGATAAAATCCAATATATCTAGGTAAATTGTAAAAATATATATTCAAATAAATTATCAAAGTTCCAATAATGACATATGTGACATGTATGATGTATAACATAATCATAAGGGTGGAATTAAATTACGGTACCAACAGTTTTCATTTTCATTGAAGCATGATATAATCTAAAACATATCAATAATGCATCTTATTATCATAAGGCTCGAATTTGATTACAGTACCAAAACCTTTTTTTTTTTCATTGAAGTATGATATAATCTAACACATATCAAGAATGGTGCACTACAAAAAGATTAGTTGAGTAGGTATTCTTATTTTTGCAAAAAGAATTATAAGAAACTTAATTGATTTAGCAATTTTTCATATGTTTCTGTAATGTTATTTTATGGAAATGGAAAAATGAAAAAAAAAAATAAAAAAATAGTTTAAGATGCAACACCGCAGCTTATTAACAACGCATAATTATTTAAATTTCATGCAATACATAATATTAAAAATAAAATATATGAATATACACAACTACATTAATTAAATTAACTACTCCAAATAATGTTTTGTTATAAACATACATTAGTTTACAAAATTTAATTAACCAATCTACTAATCTACTAATCTACTGACTTAATAATCATACATTTGAATGTAGAAAATAAAATTTGTTATTTGTTGAGAATTTGTAGAAAATATTATTTTAAAGAGTCTCATTGAAATGCTACACAACAATATTTCCAATTTGACTGACACTGTAATAATAAATAAAGTTGATTACTAAATAAAGACATTAATATAGAATTAAGATCCCTAAGGTTGAAAGAACATCTACTTTTATCAATGATATAGCCCAATCCAGGATCCCAAGAAACTGGGAATTCATACTTTATACAATAAGATACTTAATTTAAGTATTTATTTTTGTTCCAGGGTATAAAATAAGGAGCATAAACTACAGGTAAGATTTATAAACTGCTTCTGAACAGAAAATATTTAATTTTAAGGGATTTTAGATAAAAAAAAAAATAGCTATACACGTTTACAAAAACAGATTGATAAATTAAGAAATATTATTCACCAAATAATTAAACAAAGAAAAAAAAAATATACCTTTTAAATATCATTGATATTTCACATCTTTAAATTTTGGCCTTCCATGTGTAGCGTGCATAATCAGAATAGAAATTTATTATAAAATACGAAAAAAAAAAAAAAACCACTAAATTTTAGTAATTAGTGATATTTTAACATAATCAAAATAAAAGTTACTAACAAACTTATATCCAATAACAAAAATAGTATTTTACCTAAAATTATGCACCTGATTCCCACTAACTCCATTCACCCCACTATCTCCTGTATCCATTACTTCATCATTTACTTACCATAAAAAATATCACTATAAATATGTGATTCATCTTCTACTTTTTTATATCTAGCAACAACAAACGAGTTCTGAGTTATGGATCACTCTGTTTTACACATTCAAGACCTCACACCACTAAAGAGTGACTGGATGATATATGTTAGGCTGGTGCATTGCTATCACATGCCAGTTAGAAGGAATCCTCATCTCATACTATCCGTTGAGTGTCTTTTTTAGGACACTGAGATATATTTATTAACATAAAGTTAGCTAATTCAGCAGATTTCAATTTTGATGTTATAAACATATTTTTGTTTGTTCACAGGGTGACAGAATTCATTGTACAATTGAAGGAGGAGCTCTACTAAAATTGAAGTGCCCACCAATTGAGGGATATACATATGCTATTAAAGATTTTTCAGTGGTTGAAGACACAAGTCCATACAAAACAAGCAATAATCGAAACAAAATACTTTTCACTGAAAACACAAGGATGGTTGAAGTGATAGCATCACAGCCTGCATCCTACCACCGTCAGGTTTTATTCTTAAAAACTATGTTTCTGACAATTAAATTATTAATAAATCATATTCTAATAAGTTTATGTAATAAACTTTTTTGTAGATGGGGAGATACACAAGGCCAACAATAGTTAAAACAACCGAAACATTGAAGATGTGGTTGGATGTTGCATGTATTGAATGCATGCAGTGGTATAACGCATGTGCTGCATTCATATCATGCAACAAATGTGGATGCAAAAATCCTCATTTTCTATCAAGGTGT
Organism: Ajuga chamaepitys; assembly: GCA_958295605.1. Taxonomy (NCBI): domain Eukaryota; kingdom Viridiplantae; phylum Streptophyta; class Magnoliopsida; order Lamiales; family Lamiaceae; genus Ajuga; species Ajuga chamaepitys. Next base: position 18,037,248 of record OY282502.1, read on the forward strand.
CCTTAATTGCAGTATAAATAATAAGGCTCACATTTTTTAATTAAAATAAGCTATAATTTTTCATTTTTGTTGTTTCAGGCCAAAACTAGGGGTGATCCTAACTGATGACTTGGGCATAAAAAGTTTGACTTTCTGGGAAAAGGAGGCCGTGCTACTGATTGGATACTGAAGACTACCAGCTAGACATGTTATAGACTTTGGAACCATCTTTCTTTTTTATTTTTAAGTTAGACTTTCTAAATTTGTTACTACTTCCCATTTATATTCCTATTCCTATGTCACATTGTAATTAGTTTTGAATATTACTTATTAGCTATGGTCTATTTTTAGATTCTAATCTCAGCGTACTACTAACATACAATGTCATACAATTTTATAATTTACAACATAATAGACTGACTATCATGTATCAGTAATAAATAAATACAAATACACCACAAATAACATGATTAAAGGACATATTTTTAAATTTTTGAACACAAGTACAAATAAGATAACTTAAATGCAGGATTGTACCAGATTTAAATTAGATCATCTATTGAGTCCATCCCATGGCCAATTTGTTTCTGGTATCAATCACTTTATATTAACAAACCCTTCAAAATAGGAGACCATATATTATATATTTTTAGACTACCTAGATTATATTTAATAATAAAATAAATGAATATACATTCAATGAACAAAAATTATGGTAGTAAATTGTTTTGTTAAGTAATATAATAAATATTAAAAAACTGTTAATTTTTAATATTTATTTGATACAAGTAAATACATTTAAATATATAAATAATAAAAATATTATTAACAACATCTTATAACCGCTAATCCTAGAAATGAAAATCGTCTTTCAGCCAGGTACAAAACCACGATTATTAGAAAATTCAAAAATATCAATAAAAATGTTGAACTTTATTTTAGCTCTAAATTTTTGGGCTAAAATCATTTTTGGTCCCGTAACTCTTCACTTGTACAATTTTGGTCCCAAAAAAAGTTAAAAATTCAATTTAGTCCTGTAACTTTGGAATTGGTTCAGATTTAGTCCCTTTTCTTTCCGATAGCGACCAATTTGACTGAAAAATTGCATGTATCATTCACATGACTCATTTTTCTGCCAAAATTTTTAATATGTGGCACCAACGAGGTGATGAGAAACGAGAAAAAATAAAAAAATAAAAAAATCCTGTTTCTTTTAATTTTTTTAATTTTTAATGTTATTTTTACTTCAAAATCACTTACCGATGCCAGGTATTTAAAAATTGGATGAAAAAATGAGTCTGGTGGCCAGTACATGCAATTTTCCGGCCAAATTGATCACCGACGACGAAAAAATGGACCAAATTTGGACCAATTCCAAAGTCACGGGACTAAATTGAATTTTTAACTTTTTTTGGGACCAAAATTGTACAAGTGAAAAGTTACGGGACCAAAAATGATTTAAGCCCCTAAATTTTTTGAAGAACATCGATAAACACCATCCTCACAGTTAAATAATTCCGATTTCATAATATAACAGGCAACGAAGTGGAAATAAGATTTGCAATAATTTTAGGAAGTTAAACTGGGAGTTTGGAAGATTTCAGATACTCTGTCAGACAAAAAGAAAACATCAGAAGAGTTCAGGTACGTTCTACAACTTCTTAAATCGATGAATGTCTGATTTTTATTTTGTTCTTTACACTGTTTTTAAATCCAGAGTATGCTAAACTAATTTATGTTTGAAGATTGTGGTTATATAGTAAATCAAAGTTGTTTGATCAATTACAGTTTAATCGATAATTTCTGTGATACACATATTATCGTAGATACATCAACAGTTAATAAAACAACTTAGATAATTGAAGTTTCGTAAATCATAAATGTTTTTGGAATTTCCGGCCCTTATCCATACTTCAAAACCATAGATAAGAAGAAACGTATGGATTTATTCCAAATTTTAGTCGAGTTACGTTGCCAGGTTAATACTCAGATTTAATGGAAGAAAAAAAAACATACCTTATGTTTAGCAATGTATAAAAAATAACCTTACACACATTAATTGACGGGCATAATATTATTCGGATGTAATGTTTTTAGATCTACATATCTAAAGCTATACAAGATCTAAACAAACATAATCACTTTTAGGAATATGTTATGATCTATACTTATAACCCATCACTCAGCTGGAAATACAGATCTGATACATTTAATATTAACCCGAGGTAATTTCTTTAGATCTGCAGATCTAAAGTTATATATGTTCAAAACGAACATAATGAAATTTAGGAATATGTTGTAATCTATACTTAGAAGCCATCATTTAGCTACAAAGTAAAGATTCACTCCATTTAAAAATTCCAAGAAAAACAGAAAGATCAAATTTAAAAAAAAAACAAAAAAAAAAAAAAACAAAAAGATTAGCTCCATTATTTTTACCAGCTAACCATGAAAAAAACATATCATTTGTGGTAAATCAAATTTGACATAAAAAAACCAGCCAAATCTAGCCCTTATAAAATACTGAAACATAGCAGATTTTAAGATGAATCGAGGCACATAGGGAGATATACAAACATATGTCTAGCACACAAAACTCCAGATCTAGCGTGTTCACAACACATGCACAACACTCATTTAAGATCAAACGACTACATAGGGAGAAAACAAATCATCCGCTCAAGAAACTCCAATAAATTGGAACATATAGATGAAATCGCTCCCATGGCATCGAAATCATATCCGTTTGGTAAATAACTACAAAGCTAATAAGAAATATTTGCGCAGAATAACTTAGTACATGTGATTCCCTTACCTTAAAACTGTTTTTCATGATGAAAATTTTATCTAAAAATTGTAGAGACAAAGGTTAACATAAAGTAATAGCAGAAATAAAGGGGGAAGATGAATCGAGGCACATAGGGAGATGTACAAACATATGTCTACCACACAAAATTCCCAGATCTAGCGAATTCACAACACATGCACAAAACTTATTTACAGATCAAACGACTACATAGGGAGAAAAGGAATCATCCGTTCAAGAAATTCCAAAAAATTGGAACATGCGGATGAAATCGATCCCATGGACTCGAAATCATATCCGTTTGCTAAATAACTACAAAGCTAATAAAAAAAAAAAAATTGCGCGGAAAAAACTTAGCACATGTGATTCCCTTACCTAAAAATTGTATTACATGATGAAAATTTTATCTACAAATTGTAGCCAAAGGTTAACATAAGGTAATTGCAGAAGTAAAGGGAGAAAAATAGAAATCTAGAGATAGAGAGAGAAAGAGGGAGGCGAAGTGGTATTGCTGGAGTGAGGAAGTCAGCTGCTATAAGCTTATTTATAGTGGCTGGACTGCTTATGTAGGGTTTTTGCCCTAAGCAACCGCCTCTCTAGAATGTGTCAGGCCCATTTTTATAAGATGGGCCTGTAGTTTATGATATATGGGTTATTTACTAAATGGGCTGTGCAGAAAACGTGCGGACATCAGCTGACAACGATTAGCAATTTAAAGAAGCCCATACATTAACTAATAATAGAATGATGATGTTGTCGGTTCATTTCATCATAAAGTTTGTAAGTTTTATAGTTGCCCACATATTTTAGTATTTTTAGTGTGAACAACATATAGTAACAACAAAAAATTATGTAAAGTCTCAATAAAAAAAAAAAGAACCTTTTTAATATATAATAATATAATAATATGTAGTAATATTTATGTAATATAATCTTTTATATACATGTATATATTTTATAGTTTGAACTATATTTTATTTATTATGTCAAAGAATGATGAATGAGGAATTAAAATATAACAAGTAGATGTCCATCCGTGTGATGCACGGGATAAATACTTTTTCTACAAATATAATAATAATAATAATAATAATAATAATAATAATAATAATAATAATAATAATAATAATAATAATAATAATAATAATAATAATAATAATAATAATAATAATAATAATAATAATAATTAAAAAAAAAAAAGTTAAAGCCTGTATAATATTTGAGAATATAAAATCGCGAGTTCATTTTTTTGTCCACTTATCTTCTACCTCATTACATATTTTTTTCAACATGTGTTTTTTTTTTTTTTGTTAATATCTAATACCTTTCATTGTGACAAATTGAAAGTACTGGTTAAATTTTTATTAATCTCGACTATTCAATTCTTCATATTTTTATTTTTAATACATTACATTATAAAAAATTGAAAATAACAATTATTTTTTCATAAGTTGCGAGGATTCAATTATTTAAATGCACGATATGATAATACTAAGTATGTTAAATAAAATTTTAATACAAATTTCAAATTTGATTCATTTCTCTCCCTATTATTTCAATAGTGGAATAGTTGATTGCATAGTTGTAATAATTACGTATGCATATAAGTCCTAAATAATGTCAATTATTTTGAATAATTAGCATTTGAAAACAACATATATTAAATCACATAATATTAGGATAAGAAGCCACAAATATATTAGTAACTTAAATATAGGATCAGTAAACCATTTTATAATGTCGTATTAAAAAAAAATATATTGACTTATTATTTTCATACATAACATGTTTTTTTTTTTTCCACAAATTAAAAAAATAATAATAATAGGCAAACTAAATCAATTAATAAATTACTTTAAAAAATATATTTAATTTTTTTTTTTTTTTAAACTGTAAAGTTAATAAATTTGGTTTTACTTCTGAATTTTTTTAAGCAAATACTTTAAATTATCCAATAATTATTAAAAAAAATGTCAATAAAAAAAGTGACATTGACAGTCAAAACAACTAATAGAGTTGTGTATAGGGAAGTCTTTATAAATTTGTAGTTTCTCATTTTATCATTTGTAACAATACTTTATTTGTAATACATTGAATTCACATTGTTCACCTACCCAATATTATATTTCATATTATTTTTTATGCGTATGTCATACATGTGCTTTAATTTTTTGGTTTTTGTATTATGCAAATTATTTTAAGGAACAATGGACGAATCTCATTTAAGAGAAGCACGTGATTTATGTAAGATTCGAACGAAGAAAAAAAGACAAGGAAGTCCAATTGGTAAGATTTTTCTTGCGAATTTTATTTGTTCATTTTTTAAACTTATTACTTATAATACAAATTTTATTACTTTGTCATATTTTGAGTTTTAGGAGAATTAGAAGGAACTTCATGTAAAAATTCAAGCTCAAATAAAAGAGGACCATCAACTACGTCATCCATGTCTAATAAAATTGACACAAGTAAGCCTCTTACAAGTCATATCATATTTTTTCAAACATAAATTACAGTTGCCAAGATTAAACTTCTTCATTTTTATTTTTTTTAGGTATGTTTCATGCTGCAAGAATAAAAAAGGCTCGATTACAAAATATTAATATTTCTACTCAGAATTCAGATTCGCCACATAATATTCCAGGTAATTACTTTTTAATTTTTATTTATGTATCATTAATTTCGTTGTAAAACTAATTTTAATGTGCTATGTATTACTCATTCATCAGTCAATTTCAATGGAGCAATTGACCAAGAAAGTATATAATTTTGCCCTCCAATTCCAAGATGTATGTCATTCTTTGTAATTGAAATAAATAAATACATTTCATTTTAGTTATTTTTTTATTAATAAAATAAAATTTTATTTTTCAAACAGTCAATGTTAGCCATGTCATCGAAAGTGTGCCATCGGAATTGTCAACTACAACAGTTGGTACAAGTTCTACTTCTAACGGTACAAGTTCTTCTTTAATTGGTTTTATAACTCATTACAAATTAACTCCAAATTGATCAGTAATGTAAAAAAAAAACACGCAACCTTTTAATACATTTTTACGTTAATGTTAATTACTTCTCGATCTGTAATAATTTTATCAGCTTTTCCAACGGCCCAAGGTCCTACAGAAGAAAACAATAGGTAATTTTTAAAAATTAATGTTTAAATTTCTTTTTATTTTACTAACTTATGTTCATTTTCTTAGTGGCATAGAAATTGCAGCTACACTTCGGCAGCCATCTGATTTTGCCATGGATAATGAAAACGATAATATAATTTTTCAGCGTATCAACTCTACTGGTGTTCATTTTTTATATCAATGTTGTTTTCATTTTTTAAATTATATTCATAATGTATCTGTGAAAACTATTGCATAACCATACTAATTGGTTTGTAATATTTTTTAACTTAAATTATTTTAGAGTTCTGGGATCTAGGTGATGTAGACTATAATTGTCAATACTGTAGTGTTTTTTTTTTTGGTTTGAAGAACGACTAAAGTCGAACTACGGAGCAAATAAAAGATCAAAATACTCAACCTGTTGCTTGCAAGGTAAAGTAAAACTTCCAAAGTTGAAAAAGCCGCCACAGTTGTTGATAGATCTTCTAAGGGGTGACATCCAAAGAGCAACCACTTCATAAAAAATATTCGATCATACAATAGTATGTTTTCTTTCACTTCTATGGGAGGAAAGATTGATAATACCCATAACGTCGGGACTTCGCCACCTATATTCAAACTGCATTGTCAAAACTACCATCTTATTGGAAGCTTGATGCCTTCTGAAGCTCAACCTCCAAAGTTTGCTCAACTTTATATATATGATACTGACAATGAGATTGTAAACAGAATAAACTCTGTCAGGTATGATTTTATTTTAATAATTTATAATTTATTTGCGCAATAAGTTTTTAAATTTAAAAAAACATTACATGACACTGAACTTATGAGCTATTTTTAATTTTTATAGGTCACGTGGTAATTTAGATGGACTTCGTGTTGATATTGTTGAAGAACTTAAGGAGATGCTTGATGATAACAACATCTTAGTCCAAAGTTTCAGGATGGCAAGAGACAAAATTCAACAAACCAGTGATACCAATGTGAAGTTAAAGCTACTTGGAAGAAGAGATAAGGATGGTAGGATGTATAATCTCCCTACAGTTTCTGAAGTAGCTGCACTAATCGTTGGAGACTTTGATGAAGCACTGGGCAATAGAGACATCATCGTGGAATCACAATCTGGAGTTCTAAAATGAATCAATGAGCTACATGCTTCTTACCTAGGATTGCAGTATCCTCTAATCTTCCCATATGGTAAAGATGGGTATAGGGAAGACATCTCTCTCTCAAACACAAGTACTGCAAAAAATAGGAGAAAACGTATGACTACTAGACAATTCTTCGCTTACAGATTTCATGATAGAAATGGAGAAGAGTGTATCATCTTATCTTCGAGAAGGCTTACTCAATAGTTGTGGATTCGTACACGGTAATAGAAGCTGGTAGATTGACATGGGTTAAGCTTAATCAAAAGACTCTGCGTTGTGAATTGTATAAAGGCCTTGCTGATGCTTTGTTGCGGGGGCAGACAAATCTAGCAACCCAAGGGTGACCTATTGTTTTAACAGCGTCATACATTGGAGGTCCTAGATATATGATTCAAAATTTTCAAGATGCTATGACAATATGTGGGTGCGTTGGATACCTCGATTTGTTTATAACATTAACTTGCAATGTTAAATGGCCTGAAATAACTCGATACCTCGATAGAAAGGGGTTGAAAGCTGAAGATCGTCCAGATATAGTTTGCAGAATCTTCAAGATGAAGCTAGATGAACTAATTAAAGATTTGAGGAAAAATAGAGTTTTTGGCCGTGTTAAAGCAGGTACTTTTACCTTTTATTTTACTAAAATATGACATATGAATATCATTCATTTGTTACAGTATTTATTAATATCAATCATTATCTAAGTCATTCTAGATGTTTAAAAAATAAATTTAGTAAATTTTAAATTTTTTTTTAAAATATCTATGTAGTTGTGTACACAGTAGAATTTCAGAAGAGGGGTTTGCCGCATGCACATATATTGTTATTCCTAGCTGCTGAAGACAAATACCCTAGGGGAGTTGATATAGACAAGATCATATTAGTTGAAATTCCGGGTGTAAATATTTAACCGGCTTATTACACTACTGTTGAAACATTTATGATTCATGGTCCTTGCGGAGAGGCTAACAAAAATTCTCCATGCATGTCTGACAAGGGTTGTACGAAATATTTTTCAAAGGATTTTGTAGACAACACTACTTTCAGCGATGATGGCTATCCTATTTATAGGAGAAGGGATAATGGTAGAACTATCATGAAAAATGGAGTTCCTGTTGATAATCGATTTGTAGTGCCACACAATCCTTATTTACTGCTAAGATATGGAGTCCACATGAATATGGAATGGTGTAACCAATCGTGATCTATTAAGTATCTATTTCAATACATAAGCAAAGGATGTGATCGTGCAACGGCACAGTTCCTAAAGAGCAAGAAGGATGCAGAGTCTGGTAAAGTGATTGACGAAGTACAAATGTACTATGATTGTAGATACATTCACCCTGTGAGTCTATGCGGAGAATATTTGGATTTGATATAGCATATCGAGATCCACCTGTAGAACGCTTAAATTTTCACCTTCGTGGAGAACAAACTGTTGTCTTTTCAGAAACCCAAGACATTGAATCGGTCATTGATGGTCAATCATTCAACACAAGAAAGTTTGAAGCTTGGTTCAAGGAAAATATTGAGTACCCCCAAGGAAATAACTTGACATATGCAGAATTTCCTAGCACTTTGTTTGGAAGCAAGATCAGAAAAAATGGATTCCTAGGAGTCAAGGAATTGCTTTAGGAAGACCATACTATGTGCCCCCAGGAGCAAGTGACTCTTATTATCTTAGATGTCTGATAAATGTTGTTCGTGGAGCTAAATGTCACAATGACATGAAAGTAGCACATCACATACAGTATGATTCATATAGAGATGGGTATAGGGAAGACATCTCTCTCTCAAACACAAGTACTGCAAAAAATAGGAGAAAACGTATGACTACTAGACAATTCTTCGCTTACAGATTTCATGATAGAAATGGAGAAGAGTGTATCATCTTATCTTCGAGAAGGCTTACTCAATAGTTGTGGATTCGTACACGGTAATAGAAGCTGGTAGATTGACATGGGTTAAGCTTAATCAAAAGACTCTGCGTTGTGAATTGTATAAAGGCCTTGCTGATGCTTTGTTGCGGGGGCAGACAAATCTAGCAACCCAAGGGTGACCTATTGTTTTAACAGCGTCATACATTGGAGGTCCTAGATATATGATTCAAAATTTTCAAGATGCTATGACAATATGTGGGTGCGTTGGATACCTCGATTTGTTTATAACATTAACTTGCAATGTTAAATGGCCTGAAATAACTCGATACCTCGATAGAAAGGGGTTGAAAGCTGAAGATCGTCCAGATATAGTTTGCAGAATCTTCAAGATGAAGCTAGATGAACTAATTAAAGATTTGAGGAAAAATAGAGTTTTTGGCCGTGTTAAAGCAGGTACTTTTACCTTTTATTTTACTAAAATATGACATATGAATATCATTCATTTGTTACAGTATTTATTAATATCAATCATTATCTAAGTCATTCTAGATGTTTAAAAAATAAATTTAGTAAATTTTAAATTTTTTTTTAAAATATCTATGTAGTTGTGTACACAGTAGAATTTCAGAAGAGGGGTTTGCCGCATGCACATATATTGTTATTCCTAGCTGCTGAAGACAAATACCCTAGGGGAGTTGATATAGACAAGATCATATTAGTTGAAATTCCGGGTGTAAATATTTAACCGGCTTATTACACTACTGTTGAAACATTTATGATTCATGGTCCTTGCGGAGAGGCTAACAAAAATTCTCCATGCATGTCTGACAAGGGTTGTACGAAATATTTTTCAAAGGATTTTGTAGACAACATTACTTTCAGCGATGATGGCTATCCTATTTATAGGAGAAGGGATAATGGTAGAACTATCATGAAAAATGGAGTTCCTGTTGATAATCGATTTGTAGTGCCACACAATCCTTATTTACTGCTAAGATATGGAGTCCACATGAATATGGAATGGTGTAACCAATCGTGATCTATTAAGTATCTATTTCAATACATAAGCAAAGGATGTGATCGTGCAACGGCACAGTTCCTAAAGAGCAAGAAGGATGCAGAGTCTGGTAAAGTGATTGACGAAGTACAAATGTACTATGATTGTAGATACATTCACCCTGTGAGTCTATGCGGAGAATATTTGGATTTGATATAGCATATCGAGATCCACCTGTAGAACGCTTAAATTTTCACCTTCGTGGAGAACAAACTGTTGTCTTTTCAGAAACCCAAGACATTGAATCGGTCATTGATGGTCAATCATTCAACACAAGAAAGTTTGAAGCTTGGTTCAAGGAAAATATTGAGTACCCCCAAGGAAATAACTTGACATATGCAGAATTTCCTAGCACTTTGTTTGGAAGCAAGATCAGAAAAAATGGATTCCTAGGAGTCAAGGAATTGCTTTAGGAAGACCATACTATGTGCCCCCAGGAGCAAGTGACTCTTATTATCTTAGATGTCTGATAAATGTTGTTCGTGGAGCTAAATGTCACAATGACATGAAAGTAGCACATCACATACAGTATGATTCATATAGAGATGCGTGTTATGCATATGATCTTCTAGAAGATGATAGTGAGTACATTGATGGGTTGACTGAGGCAAGTTTTTGGGCTTCTGCACACTCTCTACGTACTATGTTCTCGACTTTGTTGACAGAGAATTGTATTGGGAGGCCAGAAATTATTTGGGAAAAATGTTGGGAATATTTGTCATATGATATCCTGTATAAGCAGCGACAATTTTATCACAATCAAGGTATATTTATTAATGTTTAAATTTTGCTATCATATTTGTTGCATATATGTGACATGCTTTACTATTGTAACAGTTATGCAACTGAATTTCATTTGTTATCTATGATGATATGAAACTGACAGAGGCTCAGATTAAGAACCTTGCTCTTATTGAAATTGAGAACATACTACGTAGGTGTGGAAGTAGCCTAAGGAAGTTTGACACAATGCCATTGCCAGATTTTACTGATGTTGCAACATGTCGCAACAGATTGTTGCATGAAGAGTTGCAATATGATAAATTGATATTATCAGACGAACTTGAAACACTACTTCCGAATTTGACGAGTAAGCAACGAATTGTTTTTGATAAAATAGTGGATTCAGTTCAAGGAAACATGGGTAAGACTTTCTTTTTATATGGTTATGGAGGTATAGGAAAAACCTTTGTATGGAAAACATTGTCTGCAGCAATAAGATGTAGGGGAGATGTGGTTTTGAATGTTGCCTCATGTGGAATAGCATCTTTACTTCTTCTCGGAGGACGAACTGCGCAGTCTCGCTTTAAGATACCTTTGAAGCCCCATGAAAAGTCAATGTGCAATATCAAGCTAGAAAGCGAGTTGGATGAACTTATTGTCAAAGCAAAACTCATTATATGGGACGAGGCACCTATGATGCATAAATTTTGCTTTCAAGCATTGGATAAAAGTCTTAAGGAAGTTATGAAGTGTGTTGACATAGATAATGCAACAAAGCCTTTTGGTGGTAAGACCGTAGTATTCGGAGGAGATTTTTGTCAAATACTACCAGTTATACCAAAAGGTCGAAGACAAGATATTGTGAACGCAACGATAAATGCATCTTACATATGGGACTCATGCGAAGTCCTACGTTTGACAAAAAATATGAGGTTGCAGAGTGTTGGATCAGAAATTTAGTCTTCGGCTTTATCTGAGTTTTCAAAGTGGTTACAAGATATTTGAAATGGGACTATTGGAGAAGAAAAAGATGGATCATCAGTAATACAAATTTCTGATGATATATTACTACAGAATGGTCCTGATCCAATTGCAACAATTGTTGAAAGTACGTATCCTAATCTATCTGAGAGAATTCATGACCCTGAGTATCTACAAGAGAGAGTTATACTTGCACCAACTTTAGATGTTGTTGACTCTATAAACCAGTACATGATTGAGAAAAATACTAGTGAGAGTCGCCCATACTTTAGCTCTGATAGTGCCAGCAAGTCGGATATGACTGTAGATGTCGGATCGAATGTTGCTAAGGAACATTGACTCCGTGGTCTATGTAATGCTACAAGATTGCTTCTTACGAGACTAGGAGATCATGTGCTTGAAGCGAAGATAATGAGGTCAATTGGTGTTGATTCCTAGGTTATCGATGACTCTTTCGGATTCAAAAGTACCTTTTAAATTTCAGAGACGTCAGTTTCCAATTACAATTTCATATGCCATGACAATAAACAAAAGTCAAGGTCAATCATTAAGTAATGTTGGACTTTACTTGCGAAAGCCTGTTTTTAGTCATGACTAGCTCTATGTTGCTTTTTCACGAGTCACTAATAGGAAAGTATTGAAAGTTTTAATTTGTGATGACGAAAAAAAACATGTCAACACAACTGTGAACGTTGTCTATAGGGAAGTATTTAGAAATTTATAGTTTCCTGTTATTTTAAGTATATAAACATTTTATGTGCACATATATTATTTTTACATTCTTTGTCCATCCCTTTACATTTCATTAATATTTTATGTTACTTAGCTATAATACATAAACATATATACACATTATTATACACATTATACATAGTGGATACTTCAGATATTTTATATATATATATATATATATATATATATATATATATATTTGTAAAAATTCGTCTGACCTGTGCATCGCACGGATGGACATCTAATAAGATTTTAATAAGAACGATCTTAATAAGAAAATTGATATCTACCTCTCCATTTAAGAGAAGTGGTTAGAGAACGAAAATTTCTCCACTCACAATTTTCATTTGCAAAAACACTGGCTTAAAAAAATTAATACATAATGAACATAAATATTTTGGGTGATTTCCACTTTGCATCAATAGAATTCGTGCAATATTCTTCGTAATCTTTAAGTGAGCATTATATCATTTAAGATTATTTTTTTATTATGAAGTTATTGTAGAAGTTACTTCCCCTGTCCCACTTAAATTTGCATACTTTTTTTTTCGATCCGTCCCACTTAACTTTGTACACCCTTTAAAAAAAAAAATTCTCACAATCTTCACCCTCAATCTCCACATTTGAAAAAGTCAAAGATTCTCCAAAATCTATTTTTTCTTAACATTCGTGTTCGGTCAACCGTGCAAAATTAGCTGGGTCCGCTCTAACTTTCCTACTTTCTTTTTCGGTTTGTCCCAACTTAACTTTTCAGCTCATAAATAGCAAATTTCTCTCACAATCTCCACCCTCAAAATCTCCACCTTTAAAAAAATAAAAAATTCCACAAAATCTATTTTTTCTTAATATCCGTGCTCGGTCAGAGTAGAAAGTTAAGTCGTGACGGAGGGAGTATTAATTTAGAGGGTTTCTAGGGTGCTCCGGGTGTACCGGTGCCCCAATAAATTTTAACCATTAGATCTTCAACTTTTAATGATAACCATTAGATCTCAAAACCTACTACTTGAAGAGTAGATTACCCAATTAAAAAAATATTTTCTAGCATTAAATTATAGCTTTAATATATCTCCCCCTCTTAATCTCTCTTTTTCTTTTTTCTTTTTGTTAATTTGACACAATTTATCAGTGGAAGTCCACTTTTTTTCTTCTTTTTTTTTTCCTTTTTATAATTTTTGGGTTGATTTAATGATAAGTTTTTATAATTACCTATAATATTATACATAAATATAACGTCAATGATGTTCCTTCTAAATTATTGAATTTTTCATCTTTCTTTATGATAAGCTCTGTTTTGTCTTATTTCATTGTTACATAAAATACATAAAGCTAACATATAATATTTTTTTTTTAAAGATTGTTTTTCTAATAATAATTCCTTAAACAAAATTTAAAATTTAAAGATTCCAAAGAATTGAAAGAATTTTCAAATGATAAAAATATGTATGACATTACTTATTATTTAAGGAATTAAAATTAAAATCGCAGAAAAATAGAAGAACATTAGACGCTAGAAAATCGGACCAATAACTTTTTTAGTTGTCCGAATTTACTGGTAAATTCCTTGAAAGAACAATAAATTTACTAGTACTAGTAAATTCGATAAAAGACCAGTAATTATTACAGTATTAAATTCCTTATACAAAATTTCGTACCAGTAAATTCCCTTTAATACAGACCAAGTAAATTCCAAATTCGGAACAATAAATCCCTATAATAATAGAAGGAAATAGAAGAACATTGATGCTAAAGAAATTGAACAAAATTTGGAAAAAAAAATATTATAGGAATGAAAAAGAAAAAGAAATTGAATAAGGCAGACATTTTTTTTTTTGGATTAGTGACCTTTTGTTTGTTTTACTTAATAAGATAAAACATAATTTTATAAAAATATAGTATAGGGATGGAGACGAAAAAGAAAGAGAAAATAAAAAAAGAGAGTTGGTATATATGAGATCGATTTTTTCGTCGCCACATCTACATTAATATAATTGTTTTTTATTTAAAAAAAAAAAACTCAAGAGGAATGCGTATTTTGTACATTTATTATAATTTTCTAAGCCTTCGAAATATAAGATTTGTAATTACTATCAGGTAGTCTCCAATTTACAAAAGAAATTATTATTATTATTATTATTATTATTATTATTATTATTATTATTATTATTATTATTATTATTATTATTATTATTATTATTATTATTATTATTATTATTATTATTATTATTATTATTATTGTTGTTGTTGTTGTTGTTGTTGTTGTTGTTGTTGTTGTTGTTATTATTATTATTTAAAAGTTATTTATTAATGATCCAAAATATTATAAGTCTATAGCCCAAAATTCAAGCCCACTACTTAAATATTAAAAAGTTATATAATTATTGCAGGTCATTAACCTGTTATAGTAGGTCAAATTTTTAGGTGCACCGGTACCTGGTGCACCACAGAATTCCTCATTAATTTATAGAAGTTCTAGTACATCTCTAATTAATTTTATATCATACACACTAATTCAATGGTGTATGCGAATATTACTCGCGGAATAGGGTAGAATTAACATACAAAGAGTAAATTTAAACAGAGATTGTGTTGGGGTTATATAATATATGACCCACGTTTGCTTCTTTAAAACATCAAATCTTGGTACACAATAAAATAAAGGACTACTAACAAGATATGAAGACATGAACTCACTTATTGGCTATTGGTGCCCTACAACATTACATGTGTGTTGGGGTGGGGTGTATAAATATTGGGAAATTCTAGAATACAACCCTTGTATTCATACAATTACTTTTTAACTTGCTATTGCAAATTGTAATAGATAATATTTAATTTTTTAATTTAGCAAAGTAGGTCCCACTCTTGATCAATTCCACTATTCAAACACTTTCATGATTTTCTATTAAAAGAAGCTACACCTTCAACTAAATGGAGACGAAATTTTTTTTAATCTTATTTTTTTCTTTTATTTATATTCTAACGGAACCAACGTGAATATGGATTTCAAAAGCTTTTGTTTTGTTTGTTTTTTCTTTTTCTTTTTCTTTTTCTTATTCTTATTCTTTTATGAATCCAAAACCAAAAATAAGTATTGTTTTCATGCTAAATATTTCTTCCTTTTACAAAACAAATCATTTTATAATTTTTGGTAAAAAACTTAAGAATTTAGGAATTGATAAAAACACCCCACACATTCTATATTTATTCTCTTAATTTCCATTTTTAGGTAGAGAGAATAGGAGATGAAAGATGATGAACTTACAAATAGAGATAATAAATAATTTCGATAATGATAATATTATGAGATTTGTACATAAATTTGTATGAATTTATTTAAAGGGAATATTGAAAGAAATATAGATATTTTACTAGAATGACTTGTGTTTTTGGTAATTTTTTTTTTTTTTAAAATGACTTGTTTTTTGTGCGCGGAGAGAGTAATTATTAGGTTTTGTTTACTTCTTTATATAACCTAGTATTTCTCACATGAAAATTTATTAATTACTTTAAAAAATTTAAATTCACCCTATCATGGGTTAACATCATTTTTTTACCTATGTGAACAACACAAATGATTCAATTAATTACAAGTATTCAAACAAACACATATCTAAATAACACATAATGCGTTAAAAATTACTAATATAAAATAATTAAAAATATATTGATTAATTTTATTATATTTTTTCCCTATATATTCACATAAGCTCATATATTTTTTTATTCAGAATTATATATTCTACAAAATATATAGGTTCACCATAAATCGTCTTATCCATCAACTGTAAAATCTAACAAAAATATTCAAATTATTTTAAATAATTACTACCCCCTTTATATATATTTTATTCAAAACATACAATTATTTATTGAACGATCCCGTGCAATGCACATTTTGTAATCATTGAATGAGCATACCAAAATTGAAAGATTATTTATATGACTGAAATATAAAAAATGAAAATTAATATGTAATAAGATATAGAACATTGTTTATAGGTTTTGTCAAGCGAATACAAATATTAATAACTACATAGACCAATGTTAAGTATTAGTAAGTTATGAAATATATTAATAGTCTTTTATTCACTAAATGGGGCGGAAGGCTTTTAGCATACCAAACTTTGCACTTAAATGGAAGAAGAAATAATACTATTGTTATTTCTAGATATTTTCATAAATTTTCATATATATATATATATATATATATATATATATATATATAAACATAAAACTACTTTCCTCACCAAATAATTTGATCAAAATTTCCAAATTTCCATTTCCAAGCATAAGCGAATGAAGTTTTCATTAGTTTTTTTCTTTTATTAGTTCTTTTACTCGCTAAATGAGGCGAAAGATTATCAGCATGCTATATTTTGCAGTTAAATAGCAAGAAATAATAATAATAATAATAATAATAATAATAATAATAATAATAATAATAATAATAATAGTAATAATATCATTATTATTTATTATTATAGACGGTTTTTCTATTTTTCATATATTAATAGATATATTATATATATATACATGTATATAAATGTAATTATTTTTTGCAATATTTTAATTTAATATCTCTAGTTAATTTAACTTCTTCAAATAAATTATATTCATTTATGTATTTCTCAACTTTCAGGTGCATAATTTATATATTTAAAATGATAATTGATAATAAATATTCACTATTTTATAGATAATTTATAGATAAAAAGTCACTTTTTGTGTGGATATATCATGAATGATTAAGAAATTCCAAGTGTAATGTAAAATATTGGTATTAAATTTAGTATCTTTAAAAAATAATTAATATGAATATTATGTGTTAAGAGTGGGCTAGAAATTAACTAAATACATGTTTGTAAAGTTATCAATTGTAAAAAAATCAATAAAAAATGTTGTCAAGTCTTGAAGCTAATTTTAGCGGGAAATTATATTTCTTTTTATTTTGACATACAACATACCTCTATTTTCTTTATTAGTATTTTATCATATGTGTGTGTGTATATATATATATATATATTTATATATAAATTATAAATTATTTTAATTAAGTCTCTAATTAATCTAAAGTTTTTCAATGTAAATAAATAAGAGTCAAAGCAAGAGAAATGAAAACAACAAGGAAAAAGAAAGTATTGGTTACAAATTTAGCAAGTAGCAAGTTACCATATTCAATGGTCAAGATTAAAAGGACATGATCTAATGGTTATTATGATAAATTGTATCAATGCAATGGTTGTATTATAGAAGGACTCATAAATATTACACCTGATAAAATACACGCAAATCTTTTATAGTGCATGGTGCATGCAATCCTTAATATTAGCTGATAATAAAGTATGTCGAGCAGGCGAAAATAATTTAAGTTGGGTGAAGCTGCAAGACAACAAAGCGTTCCTCATTCCAAATGAATAATAATGGCTGCAAACCCAAATATGAACCACACCCTTACAAAGTAGACACACATACAGATAGATATACATATATCTCCAAAAATATCATTGGACAGGATCCCCTCAAAATCAGACGTGGAAGTTCCTTAATTCGGCTCAACTTCATCCTATTCCTTGAAGTCGTCCTTGTCATCAACCGGAATTGGTTGGTTCCTCCAGTACACTGCAAGCCCGCTTCCACCCAGCTGTAATATCGAAAAACAAACAATAAATTGTAATTTAAATCGCCAAGCGAGAGAAGGTTCCAATTTGTTGGTGTACGTATGATATGGTTACAATACTGAAATGAAGCTAAAAGGTTATAAAGGACTCACCGCCATGCAGACAACGCTCACAGCAGAGGGTACAGCTACAAGGGGATTTGTGAAGTGTTTCTGGGCTAGTAGAAATCCAAGTGCAGAACTCTGTATGATGTATAAATATATCTCATTAGCTGTTCACAGATTAATAAGTCTTCCCATTCAAGAGGCCCTAAGAAACCGGCTTTTTATGCATATAATTAAGTTCAGGATGACTCATATTTCATGCAAAACTGTTGTGCCGCATATATTGATCAACAACTGATACTAACAGCAAAACAAGAATGTTCCACATGCACATGGTGAAAGAACAGAAAATATCAAGATCCCTCTCAAGTCATCCGAAGCATTATTGTAATTCGTAAACCAGCAAATCAGATTAGTATAACCAATATTAATCAGCATTTTCTAATAGTTTCCAATAAAGTCATTTCCTCCTACGTTATTGTTCCATTTGTACCGTTTATTATCATCTTGCATTTGGCCTCTAGATCCATCAAACAATAAATTAGGTCTCACAGCTATGTTAAAATATGAGAAATACCCAAAAGACAAAAGACGAGAAAGGGAGAAAAGGGGGCTTATGAGTTATTGATCATTCAGAATTCATCTCCGATAAAAATATAAGGGGTCCCATTTTTAAGGAGATATAAAGATTTTAAAAGTGATTCAGATAGGTTCGGGAAAAAAACTGATTTAGATAAGATTCTTGACAACATAGTATCATGTGACGTATACCTGCATTCCACATTCTATGGAAATGGTTCTGGAAATTGATTCACCAAATGAAAATTTTGACATCCAGTAACCAAGAAAAAATGCTGCAGCATGTAAGAGGGCCACTGGCAATAGTAACTGTGCTCCCTGAGTTTTCAGGACATCTGCAACTTGCCCTATCTGAAGGAAGAAATAGAAGGTTGACACTGAGAGCGAGAGAGAGTAGAAGCTAGTTGCAGGGATATTGCATGTTAAAGTAATATGAAATTCTTCTATTGGTTTGGAACTTGTGAACTTACCGGACTTGCACAGAGAAGGGTTGTCAAGATAACTCCAATCAAAGGAGTAATAGTAATTATTTTAGAGGTGAACTTTGGAAAAAACTCATTCGCAAGAACTGCAAAAGAAGAAAAAGAAAAAATTGGCAAGGACTAGACCATATACCTTTGGAAAGATCCAGAAATTAAAAATAATAATTACATTCAGAAAATAAACTATCCTTGACGAGGATAATGGAGTCATTTAAATTTTTATAGCTTACCCCCAATGATTGTTGGCACTAGCACAACCTGAAATGTGCTTATAGCTAGGCCCTGCGAGGTCAATAAAACAAAACTCAAGCAACTAATAAACTAGATAAAGAGCTTTTCTGAATAACATTAGCAAGAGACATAACTTACAGCAGCATCGACGGGCACAAGTTGACCCGCCAAAAGCTTAGTCAGGAGTGGTGTCATGATAATAGCACCAATGGTTGAACAACTGCAACCAACACAAACCCAAGTTCAATCCACCTATACACTATCAAAAAAATTCCAATACAACTAGTACTCTGGAGATATTCACAAGTATTGTAGCTTGAGTTTCCACCTTGTTGACTATGACTTTCAGTCGCAGTTTCTAACTGTCCGTGGCATAATCAAATAACATTTGAAAGTACAGTTGCTCTTCGGTGATTTTCTGAACATTGTGGTGTGTTATCTACCTAATGCAGTGTATATGTGACAATAACCAATCCTATCCCATATGATTCAGCTATATATATCCAAGTTCCGACAGTACTATATTATCATTTCAACTGCTTTCCCATCTCAAAACGAGAAGTGAAAAGCATTTCTCCCTCTGGACTAAGATGCTGCTTGTCTGGAAAAATAATAATAATCGAGCGCATATTAACTCTCCACTGGGACATAGTTGCTAGGGATCCTGCAAACTCATATCCATAATGCTAGCTCAGAATACGCAATAGATTTTTAGTTTCTCTAATTCCTATAAGTGAGAACTGCTTGCTTATTAATTGTAACAGAACGGTTAAATTCTTGATCCTATTTCCAATTGCATGATGCAATTTTTCACTTCCACATAATTTAAGAGCCTTCATAATTAAAGATTGGAGTAGAAAAACAACTTATGTATGAGCATCCTCTAAGATTTAATCGATTTTTCACAAGGTCAATATTTTTTCCTGCCTCAAATGCTCTACGCCAACTTCAGATACAATCATTCCTTTTCACGCAGATACATGCAATGTTGAAGTGAACAAAAGGAGCGTTAGATTTTGGCCTATAAAATTTATCAAAGACCTTTCAAGATGAATTTAACCCCCATTAGCTCCTCGATCTGAAACACCATGTCAGAACTCAGACTGGAGTTAAACTTTGACATAGAGCTACAATGAAAGAAGCCTATCCAATGAAGCAATTTTGACCCTAGGTCGCCGAATACTCGTAAATATTCTCAAGATAAGTCACAAAGCCAAAGCACTAGTAGTAGCATGCAAATCTGCTATTTCACAAAATTTTACAAACATCATGATAATTAAAAAAGAAATGATGCAGTAAAATAAACCGAAAGCATGACAACTCAAGCTTACGTTGTCATGAGAACTGAAAGTGCAACATTTCCCTTAGATATATAGGAGGCAACATTTGATGCCTGACCTCCAGGACAGCATGACACCAGAATAAGTCCAGTAGCCAGAGGAGCAGACAGTTTCAGTGTCTGTAAAACATTGTAAAAATAGTTTACCATTATTTGGTCCATGAAATCAAAAACCCATGATTGAACAGCTCTATATATTGTATTGCAACTTGAGGAACATAAAAACTACATTTCTTGCTTGTGTAATGGCAATAGAAGCACGCTTCAACACTGAAACTTAACAGACAAATTTTTCACGAAGGACGTGTCTAAAGCAATAGAACATACCATAGCAATGAAAAAGCCCAGCACCGGCTTGATGAGGTATTGAGCCAAAAACCCTACACCTACCTGAAAACAACACAATGACTCCAATTGAAAGGTCAAAGAAATAAAGGCCTCTCTTTTTGTGAACATGTATCAAGGTTTATACTTACCGTCCATGGGTTGCGCAAGCATCGTCTGAAGTCCTCAAATGTCAGTGTCAATCCCATTGAGAGCATGAGGAAACCCAAACCAACAGTAAATAGGTATGTTTCCAACCAAGTTACCTGCAAGAGATTGAAGATTTAATCAGTTAATTACATTTCCATTTTCAGCCACTGCAACTCCAAAAACTCACCATTGAAGGCTTGTAAATGCCAATAATGGTACCTAAAATGACCTGCAATGAGTTAAGGAAATAAAATGAGAATTTTTCTTGAAACATGTTATCCTTCTGGAGACATGACAAAGATTGGTGACAGAATGAAGTCTTCCTGCTTGAACAAAATGGTGTCATACCCATAATGGAAACAGAGTCGTTAAGGTTTCAATTATTTTCTCGTATTGGCTCATTTGAGCGGGAGCACTGCTGGAAAAATCTCCAGAGGTTGATGCCTTACAATAAACTCTGGGATCCCTACAATAGATATAAACAAATGAGAGTTGGCCCAGTTAATCAAGGTAAGAGGATAAACCAATAGAACCCCAAACTATAAGTTCACGGAGATGTATTATATAGTTCCTTGTTCAATCTCAAAGATACATCTAGAAATTTGCAGAAATATTGTCAGATGAACAGGATCCTGGATATTTTCCATAATTAGTGGTGGAGTTTACTGAAACTTATATATGTATGTACTCTCATCCAGCAATAAAAATACCTTGTGAATTTGGCCAATGGTTAATCTCAGTATTTTTTCTCTCTTTCTTTCTCCAACTATTTCCAGCTTTACTACATTACCCAGAGTTTATGCATGGAGTTCACAGTCATCTGAAAGACTGCTCCATGCTGGTTGAACACATAACTGAATTGAAATTAATTTTTAAGTCTCTCCTTCTCATATTATGATTATTTGAAGTTTGTTATAACCTATTTATCAGAAAAACCAGATAGTCTGAAGCACACTAAGTACCAATATCAGGTCTTATAATGGTTTCTCATCCACATTTTATAATAAATATCTATGAACCACGCCCTACCATCATTTCCCAAGCCACAAACTGTCCTAATAATGTTTATCAGTGTCACCATTCAAGATTATCTTTATCAGACACTACATAAGATCATACAGATTTGAAAACGGTCTGGTGGTTATATATATATTGTGCCATGTATATTAGAAACTTAATGAAAATATACCTGTATAAACTATTTGTTTGAATGGACCTTGCATCCACCAGCTTCCTTAGTCCAAGAAATTCAGCATCTTCCTTGTCAGCCTTGGAATTGTGAGGGTGGGTGAGAGCAAACTGTCCGAAGGAGCCCCTTATTTTCAAACATGGAAGCGCCACATTGGAAGCTGATGTTGTCGATAGCCTCCAAGATCGTAGTTCCTTCCCCTCTACCATCCTTCTAGTAAAAGCATCCGAAGAAACAGAACTCTTGGGTACGTGAATTCCATTTGCCTCCCCGAGTAAAGGGTATCTCAAGTGATTGACAGGAAAAATGAAAATATATAAAATACATATATATATTAGGATGATAACAGCAAAGATGGAGCTTGGTACATAAATAAATTGACAGAAGGTATCATCCTCGTGCATGGTTACCTGGACTGTATAGATGTACTAAGAAAAGACACCATTGTTCAACAACGTTGAGCCCACTTCCACTTTTATCCAACTTAAGCAGCCCTTAACTGAGCAAATTCCTGACATTAAAAATGATCCTTTGATTCCAACATTTAAATTTTGATGAATCACTTCATACTTTAAGCTTCATTTATCTGACCGCTTAAAGATAACAACAGTACACAGTTATACATTTTCTTGCTTACTTATACTTCAAACATTCATTGAAACTGATTCCGCGGTCAAGATATATTCCTCACTGATTAAAGACAACAACAGTACACACTGCCATAGATGAAAATGATTACGGTAAATTGTTACCACAAACTATACCCAAGCCAAAAGAAATTTCTTCCAATTCATGCAATGCACAGCTTAAACAAAATAATCAGCAGAAACACATCAAACATTCAGGAACAACAACATAAAGATTAGAGTGGACGAGAGTCTGTGGTGCAAAAGGAGAACATACCTGAGGCTAGCAAGCAAATGGGAGAGCATCTTTGCTGTCGCGCTCTCACTCTAATGATACAAGCAAAAAGGCTGACGAAGTTTCCAAGGCACAAAATGATTTCGCCAGATCAAGTAGAGCTAAATGACATATTTGCCCCTGCTGAACATAACTCTTTAATCCTTCTGACAACCCCTCTCAAGTCTCAACCACTGTTTTCTGCTGCCCCACCATTTCTGGCTGCAACCTTTCTACTTCCCCATTTTCATCCTTGAAGCTCTAAAACCTTCCAACAAAGTACAATCGAATCAACTGTAAATTTCTTACTCATAGCAGACAAAATTAATATTCTCGATTTTTCGACAAAACGATACACGGCGATGCAGTAGTTGGGGCGGAGTTGAGTCGCCATCGTCGTGAAGGGGAAAATATAATCTGATCAACAATTGAGAATTCGTAGTGGTGATTATAAATAAGATGAATATAGTCTGACGAAACCGACTGTTTTTTTTTCCCTTTTTTCCTTTTATATCTTTTTTAAATCAGAGGCATAAGTTGTGCAGGGGTATAATCGGCTCGTGTGAAAATGCTGATCTGGTAGAAGTAATTTTGCATCTAGCATTAGTGTTCCATGGCAGCAACAATGGTTGTACCAAGTCAGAAGTCAAGACCGGTTTTGTTTGTTTTAAGATGTTGGAAGGATAAGGTGATCCGCAACAATTGGACCGTATGCTTCCGATATTTGTGACCATAGCCTTGCTTCTTGTGTATTTCTTTCTTTTTCTAATATAAGTACATTTATATATTAATAGCCATATAAATGGTACATACAAGTCAAAAGATATTAAAAAACAGGTACTCTCTTTTTATTCCAAGCAAATATCATATTTCAAAATTCAAAATTAATTTTCAAGTATAAATTTCTCAAGTTATTTAGCTCCAAACAAAGTTTTAATGCTCTAATACCAAACTAACAATGATGCTCTCTTGTTATGCACGCGAATATAAAATTTAATATATTTTGTTACTCATAAATGTGTAAATTATAATTTTTTATTAAAATTTTATTTTTTTTAGAAAGATTTAAAATTTTATTTATAAGATTAAATATAATTTTTTTTTTCTTTTATAATAATATTAGTAAGCCTTAAATTTAGTTAATCATCAGTAGAGATGGCAATTTAGGGTCGGGCGATCTCCATATTGTCAAGCTGAATTGGACAAAAATTTCATTGCACCGAAAATCAGTGATCCCAGACCATCCTAAGAAAAATGTACAAAGATTTTGGGGTCAACAATTTGTTGGTTGGGCCATTGGCCCATTGGATCGGGTTTGATGGACCCGAAAGTACTTTAGGTCAAGATTCATATGGCCTAGTCTGTCTAAGATATGTGGGGGTCGGGTCAGGCCATCGAGCCGGACTGATTTTGTAACCTCTAACCATCAATCACTAAGTGATGTTTTTCTTACCCAACAAAACTTCTTCTAGATGCATGAAGAAGTATGTGCATGAGACTTGTGTTTGATAGCCGAAAAAAGTTCACTTTCTTGGTGCTTAGAGTTATATGATGGCTTATGAACAAGTAGTTCTTCATCAAGGAATTATTGAGGTATATGAAAATATGGATGATACATGTAAAATTAATTTCAAGAAAATAATGGGTATATTTGCTTAAGGCTGGAGAGGGTTGAGCCAAACTTGACTGAGGGAGTTAATGAGTGTGCTTTATTGGAATTCGGTCTTCTAAATCTACTGATGTCAACCTAAAACAAACACACCCAAAGTGATATATGGATCAACAAAAAAAATTATAATTAAAAGAAACTGAATAAGAAAAAATAAAATTCAATATTTTACTTTGTAAGAATTCCAAGAGTCAATGTTACCTGTATCACTCGGGCATCATAGTGAAATGGATGTTACTAACAGAACGTAACAATCAGTGTAGATTAATCGGCTTCTTTCCAGTTTCTTGGAAGTTGTCCCTTACAACCAAAACTTTGTTAAATTTTTAAGAACATCACCAATTAGTTTGTAAATTTTATATAAGAAATTTTTAATAATCATTATTGAGTCATCATGATATAAAATGTTCCCAAATGGTAATAAAAAAGATGAATTCAGTTGTGAGGATGAAAAGGGAATATGAATTTGGAAGCTTAGATTTGATGAATTTCTTTGGAATTTTTGAAAGAAAACCTCTAATTATAAACTTTGCTTGGATTATAATAATCTTTTTTCCATCAAGACGCTAAATCAAACTGTTATCTTCATATTTTTCCCCTGGGTTTTGTGAAGCAATGGTTTCTGTGAATCTAGTGTCTTCCTATGTGAAGTTGCTGAAATTGACCTTTAGGAGGGGCAGACAAGATCCATGGCCAATGATTGGAGATAGGTAGGTGCAGGTGGATATCAATTGGGTCTTATCCTACAAATGATATAATGTTTCTTATGAAAATAATACTAATAATCTAATAATTGTAAGGCCTTGATAAGTAGAAAATGTGCAATATTTAGATTGCTAGAATGTGATTTTATTGCATTTTATCATTATGCACTTGTAATTTTTCTACTTATTTGCATTTTAGTACCATATACTATAGTTGTTGGTTTTTCATGTTTATTTCAATCATTTTGGAGTAATTACGGACTACGAGAAACAAATCTGGGCCGAGGTTGGAATGAATATGGATTAAAAAATAGAAGACAAGCTTCGCATATTGGGTCAATGGCCCGCACATTAGAACATCTAATGTGCAGCCCAATATCAGATTGGACATATTAAGTCCAGCAACTTGTCATCGTCAGGCCTATAACCTTTGGTTTGAGGGCACACAACCAAGCCCTCTATATATAGAGAGAGGACGTCAAGGGAAGGAGGTCGGAGACATAAGAATAAAGTTGGAGGCAGAAGACGTCAAGAGATTAGCGGCGACAACTCCTGGGTTTTATTTTCATACTTGTCTTTTCCTTTTTAGTATTATCATTGTCAATTGATAAATGCGTAGCTAGTTTCTTTTACCAGTTCGAAGGGATGTTGCACCCTAGCTCATTATCTGCATTGAATAATCTATAATTGTTTCTTTATACCTTTCTTGTAATTTATTCATGTAACTTGGTTAATTCGTTTATGATACATTGATAACTTGGTTTGATAGTGTTCGTTAGATTAGGTTGTTGGTATATATATTGTAAGGGTATAAGAGTATAATCTATAATTGTTGTTATTTTGTATTCACAAGTAGCAAATCATGATTAATTCTTGGGTTAATTACAGCAACCCCACCAAACTATCAGCGTTTTTGCATATAAATCACTAAACTTTTTTTATGGCACCCATAAATATAACCTATACGAGTTTTGACAGATAAACCACCAAACTTATTTTTCAATCATTTTTCGCTGGAATTTCACATGTGACTTGCGCGTTATAAATTTGAAGGGTTTTTTTTTGCCCAAAGATATTTATAGTAGGTAGAGAAGTCACTTATCTTTAACAATGGAGGTTCTACATATTGGGAGAGAGAACCATTGATGATTCAAATAAATTGTTATGGAAAAGAAAGGTGTAAAAGAATTTTACGCTTTTGGCATACTAAAAAGGTTTTTTGTACAAAAAGAAGTCATTAAAAATTTATCATGCACAGTAAAATAAGTTTGGTGGTTTATCTGTTGATAATGCGCAATCCGGTAATCAAGAACTATAACTATAATCGACGTAAACAATATGGAAAAACACTGGATTTACGTGGTTCGATCCGGAGATCTACGTCCACGGGCAGAAAATCTCTCTTGCCGAGGTGTTTCTTTCACTAGAATTTAGAGTTTACAGATAGTATTACAAAATACAAAGTGCGAACCCTAATTCCGAGTTCTTTTCACCTATTTATACTACCAAATCAAAACCCTAACTAAATCCCTATAATCTTGCCCATCAAATCTGCATGGCAGTTGGGAAAAGATCATGGGCCTTGATTCGCGGAACAGACTACGTTTTGGGCCAACGCGTGTTGCTGGGCCTGCCGGGCCTGGGCCTTCGCGCTTGCTGGCGCGTTTGCTGGGCCGGTAAGTGGGCTCAGGTATTAACTCGACCCGAAGTAACCGGGTTATCCCTAGTGGGCTCAGGTATTAACCCGACCCGAAGTAACCGGGTTATCCCTATCAGATGCCCCCCCCAGCCGAAGCGAGGTTGTCACCGGAGTGGTACGGTAAGCAGGAAGGGCCATGGGCACTGGCCGGCCGAAGTGTTTACGGTCGAACAAGTCGATCCGAGTCCCCGGAGGACTTGGCGGAGCAGTTTGTGAACACGAAGTCGAGCTAGGCCGGAGTGTCTAAGACCTTTATCGGGATGCCAAACTCCCCAGGAGCAAGAAACGCGGTGTAAGTACGTAACAACCTGGCCGAGGTGGGAGGTTCACCGGAGTGAGTTGCTTGGCCAACATGAAGGGAACACCGGAGTGTGGTAGCATGACCGAGGTGGAAGATACACCGGAGTGTAGTTTGAATCTTCCTGAAGAAGGGTGAGGCTGATGTGATTGGCGGCGCCATCATGAGAGAGAGGGATGTGAAGTGACACGCTCTACAACTTCCAAGAAACCTGTTCCCCACGCGCCTTGGGAACTGTAAAGCGCGTGTGGCGCACGTTTAAATCCCCATTATTGAATTTGAATTGTTTGCATCCACGCCGTTGATTTTTGCGTATATAATTGGAGTAATTGCACAGTAACCTTTCATCTTCTTCATTGCGATTCATCAGTTTAGAAAGCGGGAAAAAGAGGAAATCTGCATTCGTGATTCATCTCCGATCAAAAAACTTCTTGAATCAACCCTTTCAAATTCAAACCAAGTAAGTATGTCTTCCTCTTCATCTTCTTCATCTTCTGCCTCATCTTCGGGCTCGATTGAAGAATTAGGGACTTCGAGTACCCCGTTAGACGTCCCCCCCCTATCATATCTCATTCCGGAGAGGAATGAGGTTAGAACTGTAGACAGAGTTGATGGCTTAGAGTGCAATGTCATGTTGGTTTCGTTTTATGAATGCACGGTGGAGGATCTTGAGGTGTCCTCTGTAGCGCTAAGGATGTCGCGAGAACAAATTTTGAGGGAGCTCCCATCTTTTTACCTTCCCTTCGACCTTGAGTACATAATCCCTACCCCCGAGGATAGGGCCTGTTGCCCACCGCAGGGGTTTATTACCATGTATATAGATCCCCTTAGAGTAGGATTAAGATTGCCTCTGTGGGACGTTGTCGTCCAACTACTGAAATACTACGGTATTGCCCTCTGTCAATTAGCGCCGAACGCGGTGAGGCAGGTGGTTGGATTCACCGTAGTTTGTAAACAGGCCGGATTAGAGCCGTCTGTAGATCTTTTTAGGTTCTTCTTCCAACTTAAAAACTTCGGGAAGTCCAAGGGGTGGTATTCCTTTAGTCCCCGAGCCCGAGGAGGGTTCAAGGTTCAGAACCCGAGCAAAGTAGAGGGGTGGAAGGAGAAGTTCATTTTCGTTAGGAATAAAATAGCTCTCCCGAAGTGGAGGATTGACGAGGTGCTTGATACCGCCCCCGTGGAGAGCCCAGGGGCCGAAGTGGAGCATACGTTCCGGACAGTAGGGACTTTCAAAACCCTCTGCTCCGAGGAGGAGTTGGAGAAGGCAGGATTGAGCCTGTACTATTCGGGCAATGGGAGCGCCGAAGAGGGTAGGAGTTTTTTCTTCCTTAATATTTGAAACTTGTCACTTTGTGCAGAACTAACCGTAGACCTTATATGCAGTGGGACGCTTCGGAAAGCAACCAGCAGCAGGAAGCCCCGCTAAGACTGTAGCGGCCAAGAAGAAGGGGAAAGCCGCTGAGGTGTCTCCCCGGGGGGAGATGCCACCCAGTGCGCGACCAGCGGCGGGGTCTGACGAGCGGGTGATGTCGGCGGAGCCATCTCCCGTGATGAAAAGGAGGCCAGAGCCTACCGGCACTCCGTTGGCACCGTCTAAAAGACCCCGGGTAGGGAAGAGGACGGAGGTAATATTCAAAACGTGGATCCTTTCTTTTACTTACGTGAGGTGTATAACAGAGGCTTGAGCTTGGTGCCGCGTTGTGTTTAACTTATCCAGGGAAAGCAGGCGACCCCCAGCGGGCTGGGGTTTGACAGCTCGGACGCTGAGAAGATTCTGCAGCTGGCCAGAGGGATCATAGAAGTTGGCCTGAAAAACGAGGTGGAGGCCAGAGAAGAGCTAGCTGCGGCAGCGCGGGATCTTCGTGCGCGAAACGACAAGCTGGCGCATGACTTGGTCGAGGCGCGGAAGAGGGCGTCTTTGGTCGAAAGCGAGGCCGCGCGTCTGCGCGGAGTGGAGGCGGAGAACCATGCTCTCCGAGGTGAGCTGTTTCAGCAACGGGCAGAGATGGAACTTAAGGAGGCTGCCATAGTCGAGGGTCAGGGAACATTGCTGAAAGTGTTCGCCGAGAAACTATTACATTCCAGCACGTTCCTTGACTTCCAGACGAAGTTTGTAGCAATAGGGGATAAAGCCACTCGAGCCCTGGTGTTGGAGGAGGTGAAGGAGGCGTACCCTAATGTGGACATCAATCGTCCAGAATTCGGGTATGACCCTGAAGCGGCGGCCGAGGTGGAAAAGGCTTATTACACCGCCCTAGCGAAGCTGCCGGAATGGCCCCTGGTGAAGGTGCTCGGGGAGAAGAAGCAGCTTCTGACTGCTGCGGAAGTTGCAAGCTGCGAAGTGGACCAGGACAAAGAGTACCTGGCATTCTGCCGTGGTGAGCTAATCACTGCTCCCCGGAGCACCGAGTCCCCCCCACGGATGGAGGGCGAAGCCCCAGCTGTGACCGAGGCCATCGTAGCAGCCGAAGGAGAAGAAGCCGAAGTATCTGAGGGCCAGCGAGAAGGATTGCCCGAAGAGACCGAGGCAATTGAGCGGGAGGTCAGTCGATCCCCGCAGATTTAAAATTGTACTCTTTTAGAAATGTTAGGGATGATGTACTGCTTTGAACAATTGTAATCTGCCTTGTGAAATACAATCATGTTTCTCTGTCTCTTGAACTTCTTGTTTTACTTGCATGAGCAATTTTATGTCCGTTGTCGAACTGAATGTAACTCTTTACATACTTGAGAGTAATCGATCTGGTTGTCTTCGTTGTCTGTTTAGAACACCGCGGAGCTACACGAAACAATAAAGAAGCTCATGCGATCACTTGAGTGGTTCCGCGGAGAGAAGAATCATCTGCAGACGCACGTAGTGCCAAAGCTGGAAAAGCAGATTGCCGCGGCAGAGAAGAAGGTGGTTGAGGCCAATGAAAGAGCCAAAGACTTCGAGATGAAGTATCGAACCACAGCTGCCGAGATGAGCCGCGTCCGTGTTCATCAGAAGGAGTATGAACGAATTCTTTCAGAGTTCGGTCTGCTAACTTTTGAAGAAGTAGAGGAGCGGGTTGTTGAAATCCAGGGTGACATCGCGGCATTGATGTCGAGGAGCTCTGTCGAGTCCGCGGAGCTCGTGAGGAAACGAGAAGTCCTGGAGCTGCTACTTAGTATGTATGAAGGGCTGAAGGGCCGAGGCAGGTGGAGGCCCTCTGCTAAAGAATTCGTCGCGAGCACCAGCCAGGACCGAAGTACGCAGAAAGCTCCTCGGAAGGACAAGAAGACCAAGGGCAAGAAGAAAACCTCTGGACAGGGCAAAGGTATCATTATCCGAGAGCCAGCCCCAGTGGTCCCAATTGAAGAACCCCCGGTGATTGCCGAGGAGATAGTAGAGGAGCTGGCCCGGGAAATCGAAGTGATGGCTCCGGAGGAGTGGGACCCGGAGCAGTGGGCTCAAACATCGAGGTCCGCGCCACAACCCAGCCACCGAGCACAGACTAGTGACGAAGTCCCTAGGCCAGCGCCCAGGGCAAGTCCTCGACGAAGGGAAACCCGAGGGGATAACAGAGCCGGAGCTCGAGGAGATAACAGAGCCGGAGCCCGTGGTCGAGGATCCACAAGATCCCGGAGGACCCAACGCAGGCCGAGAAGCGGGTCCCAACGCCGGAGCGCCGAATTTTGGCTCGGAGGCCGTAGACAGTAGCTTTTGTACTCGTTGCCTTTGTTGTTGTTTTTTTTTTTTTTTTTTTTTATATATATATTTTTTTTTGAAGTCTCATGTAAAAAAGAACTTCTTGATGTTGTATTATTTCTGAAATAATAAAACTGTTATAGTGTTTATATACGAGTTTAAAGAAACCAACAAGTTATTAATAACTTTAATCGGGTGTTCGGGAACACAGTAAGAACTATTAATTGTTTCAATTGTTAACTATTTCAATTGAGTGTTCGGAAACACAGCATGGATAAATTTACTCCCCGGACGGATCTGGCGGGAGTAACGTCTCCCCGGACGGATCAGGCGGGAGAGAACACTTCTCCGGTTAAACAGACGAGAAGGTGATATGAGTCCGGGGACTAAATGTGAATCTCCTCGGGCGGACCGAGGGATATTTGTAATGGTCCGTAGACTAATATCGATAATATGATAATGTTAGGGCGTCCCCGTAACATGAAGAAGAACACAGCTAGGTGCGTAAACGAAGAAGCTTTATTCATTGATAAATGCCGGGGCAAACTCAAAAGTACAAAGAGAAATAACAACTATAAAGGAAATTAAAGGAAAGATAGTACTTGCGATGTGGCTATCATAGATAGAAACGCCTCAAATTGCTGACGTGCCAGCTTCGGGGAATCGGGGTCCCGTTGAGATGTTCAAGTTGATAAGATCCGGAGTCATGTGTGGCAACAACCCGGTAGGGACCTTCCCAAGAAGCGTGTAATTTTCCCTCGGGAGCAGCTTTGCTGGCTGAGTTGAGCCGAAGAACTAAGTCCCCAATACTGAACTGGGTGCCTCGGACCCGGAGGTTATGATACCGGGCTGCTCGTTGTTTGCATCTAGCCTGCTGAATGAATGATTGTTCACGACGACTTTCAAGCTCATCCAAATTTGCCCGGATAGCCTCGTCATTATCCTCGGGCACTAAGGTAAGGAGGCGAGGACTCGGCACACTGATTTCAGCGGGTATAACGACTTCAGAACCGTAGGTAAGGCTATAAGGAGTCTCCTCGGTAGATGTATGCGGCGTTGTGCGATAAGCCCATAGGACTTGCGGAAGGTTTTCAGCCCAGAGACCTTTGGCGTTATCCAGGCGCTTCTTTATTCCTGTGAGAAGTGTCCGATTGGTGACCTCAACCTGCCCGTTGGCTTGAGGGTGAGCCACCGAAGTGAAAATTTATTTGATGTGCAGTTCTTCACACCATGATCGGAATGGATCGTTGGCAAACTGTTTACCGTTGTCCGAGATGATAGTGCTCGGGATGCCGAAGCGACAAACAATATTGCGCCACACGAATTTCAAGATATTCTGTCCAGTAATGGCTGTAAGTGGTTCGGCTTCGACCCACTTGGTGAAATAGTCCACGGCAACAACCAGGAACTTCAACCCTCCCGGAGCAACGGGGAATGGGCCAACAATGTCAATGCCCCATTGAATAAACGGCCATGCACCTTGGATTCCGGTGAGCTCGGTCTGTGGCAAATGCTTTACCCGGGAGTGTAGCTGACACTTGCTACATCTAGTCACTAGGTCGTGAGCATCGTTGAACAGGGTTGGCCAATAGTATCCCCAGCGGAGAACTTTCTTGGCTAATGTCCGGGAACCGATATGACTAGCACAGGCCCCCTCATGAACCTCCCGCAGAACTTGGGTAGCTTCGGCAGGAGCAAGACACCGGAGGTTCGGTTGTAGGTACGACCGTCGATATAAAATTCCACCCTGAAAGGAATATTTGGGAGCTTTGAGAACAACTCGCCGAGCTTGTAGCTTATCAGTAGGCAGAACTCCATCTCGGAGATACTGGATGATAGGTGTCATCCAGTTCGGATCGCTGTCGCTCAGTACCGAAACTGTGGCCTCATGAATTGCTGGATGAAACAAATCTTCAACCATAATATCCGGAGATATATTAGTTCGGACCGCGGAAGCCAACTTGCTGAGCGCGTCTGCTCTTGTATTTTGTGCACGCGGTATTTTCTGGATAGTAACTGCTTCAAAAGTTGACATGAGCTTGAGTATTAGAGCACAATACCTTACCAATGTTTCATCTTTGGCGACGTAAGTCCCCTGAATTTTCCTGGATACGATCTCGGAGTCCGTGAAGAGCTCGAGATGACGAACGCCCAAGGATTGAGCGAGCCGGAGCCCGGCGAGAACTGCCTCGTACTTCGCTTCATTGTTAGTTACCTTGAACTTGAACCGGATGACATATTTAACTTCCACCCCATCGGGGTCGATGAGAAGCAGTCCGGCACCACTTCCTCGGACCGCGGATGCTCCATCCACGAAAAGTTGCCACTTCCGGGGTGAAGGGGCGAGGTTAGCATGGTGATGTGTAACACCGTCCCCGGGGGACTCGGAATTGTCTCCCGGGGCTTCGGCCAGGAAATCGGCGAGTGCTTGACCCTTAATTGCTCGGCGGGGGAGGAACTGGAGGTCATATTCGCCCAACTCAATGGCCCATTTGGTGACGCGCCCAGACACCTCGGGTTTTGCAAGGATCTGGCGTATAGGGTGATTAGTCAAGACGCGTATTTCACGTCCTTGGAAGTATGGCCGAAGACGCCGAGCTGCCATAACAAGGGCCAAGGCGGTTTTTTCTAGTACGGAATATCGCGTCTCAGCTCCATGAAGCACCCGGCTTGCAAAATACACGGGATGTTGAACCCCCTCCACTTCTTGCACAAGAGCGGCGCTAACAGCCTCCTCGGCGGAAGCCAGATATAAGTACAGCGGCTCTCCGGGGAGAGGAACTGACAAGGTCGGCAGCTGCTGTATATGACGTTTCAAGGCCTCGAAGGCCTCGGTGCACTCCGGAGTCCACTCAAAGGACTTCGCTTGTCTCAGGATTCAAAAAAATGGGAGCTAGCGCTCTGCTGCTTTCGATAAGAATCTGTTTAAGGCTGCCAAACCACTTGTGAGGCGTTGAACGTCCCTGTACGTTTTTTGTGGCTGCAGATCTAATACATCACGGAGTTTAGCCGGATTGGCCTGCAGGCCGTTTTGTGAAACCATGTACCCGAGAAACTTCCCGGAGCCAACACCGAAGGTGCATTTTGCTGGATTGAGTCGCAAGTTATAGCGCCGCAGGGTGCGCAATGTTTCGATAATGTCCTGCACACATGAAGGATGGGAGGAGCTTTTGATGACCAAGTCATCGACGTAAACCTCAACATTACGACCTATCTGGTCGTGGAAGACGAAGTCCATTAGACGCTGATAGGTGGCTCCAGCATTCTTAAGCCCGAAGGGCAGTTTCTTAAAAGCGAAGCACCCAAAGGCAGTGATAAACGCCGTTTTGAGGGCATCCTGTGGATCCATAAAAATCTGATGGTAGCCCTTGTACAGATCTAAAAAACAAAGTGCCACGTACCCCGTAATGGCTTCGGCCTTTTGGTCGATGGAGGGCAGAGGATAGCAGTCTTTCGGACAGTGCTTATTGAGATCGGAAAAATCAACACACATCCGCCATGCCCCACTGGTTTTTGTTACCATTACCGGATTGGATAACCAAGAGGGGTAGAATACCTCGAACAAGATGTCCGCATCCAGGAGTTGTTTCACCTCAACTCGAATGGCTTCATTTCGCTCCGGAGCGAATTTCCTCTGCTTCTGTTGGATTGGCTTTACGCTAGGATCTATGTTCAGCTTATGAGTAATCACCTCGGGAGAGACCCCGGGCATATCCAGAGGAGACCATGCAAAAACATCGGAATATTCTCGCAGGGTCTGAATAATGGCCTGATGTAGCCATGGCACATCCACGGCCCCTACTGTTACTGTCTGCTCCGGCTTAGACGGATCTAGCGGGACTTGTGCAGTGGCATCTCCTAACGAAGTACATTCCTGAGGTTCCAGAACCGATGATGCCACTTGAAGCTGTTGTTTGGGCGGAACCTTGGCAGTCTTTTTGAGTGCCACATACATGCACTCTTTTGAAACCCGCTGACTCCCGCGGATGGCCACTTCACCATGCGAAGTGGGAAACTTTAGCGTGAGGTGATACGTGGAGCATATGGCTTTTGCTGGGGTGAGCCAGTCCCGGCCCAATATCATGTTATATGGTGATGGGGAATTCACCACATAGAAATCCACGAAGATTGTTTTTATCCTCGGATAAGTCCCCAAAGACGCTGGGAGAGTGATAATACCTTCTGGCTGGACTTCACCCTGGGTGAAAGTTTGTAGTGGCCCGGGGGCCGGCCGAAGTTGATCTCGAGAAATCCCCATTCTTTGGAAGCAATCGGCAAATATAACACTCACCGCGGCCCCATTATCCACGAAGACCCGCCTTACCGTTATGTTAGCTACAGTCATATCGATGACAATAGCATCCGTGTGAGGTGTTATCTCCGGAACGGGGTCCCTATCCGTGAAGCTAACAGTCTCGGACTGATGGAGGCGTTTATGACGTGGCTCCTCGGGAGGAGGACGTCGAGCTTCTGCCTTTAATGCATGTCGTGAAGCCCCAGTGGGTAGGGCTCCATATATCACGTTTATCACGTGAGGGGGTGCGTTGTCCCCGGGTCCCCCCGGAGGAGGAGGTGGTGGTGGAAGACGTGGTTGCTGGCGATTGCCAGAATCTTGTCGTGCGTAGTTATTGGGCCCCTGCCGGCTATTCTGCCACGGTGGCCGATTTTGTTGAGTGTCCCGGTCATGGTAACCTCCGCGGTTATGAGACGAACCCCCATTATGGTTTGCCCGAGGTTGGTCACTAGTTCGTGCTACGTATTGCCGCAAGAGACCCTTCTTGAGGCATTCTTCAATCTCCTTGCCGAGTTCTCGGCACTCCTCTGTCTCATGTCCGTGATCTCGGTGGTACGCGCACCACTTTCGACGGTTCCTCTTTTCAGGAGGCGCGATCATCTGCGGGCAAGGTCGCAGATCGTTCTTGTGGATAGATAGGATTTCAGCTCGTGACTTCATCAATGGAGTCAATTGTGGAATTTCACTTCGGGATTCTAAACGCCCCGGTGTCAGGCGAGAAAATGCACTAGGTCGAGCACTAGGCCCAGCTTGAGCCTTGTCGGATTGCCGCTTGCTAGCGCGTTTCTCGCGCTTCTGGCGAGTCTGTTCCTCGGCCTTAGCAAATTTGCACACTGTTTTGAACAGTGCTCGAGTTGTGACCGGAGTGTTCCGAGCTAACTCGGTGTGGAGTGCTCCGGGGTGGAGTCCATTCATAAAAGCGTTGATGGCCACATCGTCGGGGCAATTTCCCACCTTGAGGCTTACCGCTGTGAAACGGTCCAGAAATTGGGTAACGGTTTCACCGTCCCGCTGTTCCATATTCATGACATCGGCCAGGGTGGCCATGGGCTTCGCCCGTGCTTCGAACCGTGCCCAAAAGTGTTCGGCGAGTTCTCTGAAGGAGGATACGCTATCACGTGGGAGGGAATCAAACCAAACCCGAGCTTCATCCTGTAAGTACTCGGGGAAAATCTTCCAATACTGGAGGGAAGTGATGCTATCATGGCTAAGCATGCTGTGCCTAAAAGCTCCAAGAAAATTGGCCGGATCTCCTGTGCCATTGTAAGGTGGTATGGCTGGCCGTTTAAACCCTTCGGGAAGGGAAGTGGCAATAATTTCCTGGGAGAACGGTGTGATGATCTCTCCATTGGCATCAAGGCCCAGGATTCTATCCAGTTCAACGTTGCGTTGAACTCGCTCATACTCTTGAAGATCCAGAGCATGAGGATTTGCATAGCGAACTCTCTTAGCCGCATTAAGTGGACGGCGACGATCCGCATCAGTAGGTTCCTCATTGCGAGGTCGCGATTCATTAGAACTCCCATGGTCCTCGGAAGAACCAGGTCGTTCCCGTCGTCGATCATGACGCCCGCGGTGCCCCGGGTCCTGTTGATCACGCGAGCGTGGTGGAGGCACCACGGGATTAGCATTATGGCCGGCAGGCCCCGCGGCGGGCCCCGCGGGACGTAAGCGATTAACTGCCCAATCTTGTAGGACATGTGCGTGCTCTTGTAAGAAATCCTGGAGCAGTTCTGGAGTAATTTGAATGTTCACCGGTAGTTGAGCCTCTGCGGGATTAGGGTTTTGTAAGTCTTGAGGAGGTGGAGGGTTTTGATTACCCTGATGGTTGGATGTACTCCCTGCCGGCAATTGCCTCGGCGGCACAACTTGATCCACGGGCGGATCTTGATCAGATTGATCCCCGCGGCGAGCTTGATTTAAACGAGTCGTCACCATGATCTTTGAATACGATGGGACGCCAAAAAATTGCTTTTCGTTCAAAAAAACTGTCTCTCGTTCCCACAGACGGCGCCAATTGATATTGCGCAATCCGGTAATCAAGAACTATAACTATAATCGACGTAAACAATATGGAAAAACACTGGATTTACGTGGTTCGATCCGGAGATCTACGTCCACGGGCAGAAAATCTCTCTTGCCGAGGTGTTTCTTTCACTAGAATTTAGAGTTTACAGATAGTATTACAGAATACAAAGTGCGAACCCTAATTCCGAGTTCTTTTCACCTATTTATACTACCAAATCAAAACCCTAACTAAATCCCTATAATCTTGCCCATCAAATCTGCATGGCAGTTGGGAAAAGATCATGGGCCTTGATTCGCGGAACAGACTACGTTTTGGGCCAACGCGTGTTGCTGGGCCTGCCGGGCCTGGGCCTTCGCGCTTGCTGGCGCGTTTGCTGGGCCGGTAAGTGGGCTCAGGTATTAACCCGACCCGAAGTAACCGGGTTATCCCTAGTGGGCTCAGGTATTAACCCGACCCGAAGTAACCGGGTTATCCCTATCATCTGTCAAACCCGTATAGTTTATATATATCGATGCCACAAAAAAAGTTTAGTGGTTTATATGCAAAAAATGCTAATAGTTTTGTGGGTATGTTGCAAATAACCCTTAATTCTTTAGGGATAACATAAGTCTAGATTATCAGGATCGAGCTTGTGAATTTGAAGTCTAGTTTGTCCTATCATCTTAGTAATTAAATTTAACAAATTAAACCTAGAGAGCTTGTTCTAGGTTGTTTGATTAAATAAGGCTAATTAAAGAGCTTGTTTTAATAAACTAAACTTAAGAGACGAGTCAGTCGAACAGAGAATTGTGAGATTGATAGAGAGAGGCACTTAATTATGTAGTAAGGATTAAGAGCAGGTGATACTGAACTGAGAACCGGTGCTTTCTTTCATTGGTAATCTTTGAAATTTCTATTTGTTTTGGCTCTTTAATTTATTAGTTGTTCGATTTTATTTAGTTTAATTTGATTAATCAAACCTATTTGGGAGCCTCTCACTTGATGAACACATAAGGAAGTTTAAGGAGATTTGCAAAAAAAACTTGTAGCTATTGAGAGCCTTTCTCTGATCTTGGCAAAGTCTAGCTTTTCAAAAGGACTTGGATCCAAGTATTTGAACTTTCAAATGGTAGTTTTTCCAAAACCTTCATATTCTAATTTTGATCAATTTTATGTCTTTACAAAATTCTGAGCAGGTTTACATTGAACAAGAAAAGGAACCGCTAAATCATAATCAAGCCTTTGTTGGTCAAAGAGGAAGAAAGAGAAATATACATGGAGGATGAGGAGCTTCTAGAGGACGTAATCCAAATGGTTATGCTTGCGGTCACCAATACTATAATAATAACTATCATAGAGGCTGAGGTTCAAATTTCAACAATCTTCCGAGAGGTCATCCCAGCTATAACACCGATAACAATCACGAGATGGTAATTTGTCAAATATGTGATATGACATATCATACGACAAAAATATGCCACTACAGATATGATAATGCAACAGAAGGAGATACTAGCTAAGAAGCTTTCGTGGCAATGAAACTTAATGGGAACAACTATCCCTACTTTTTATGCCGATTCAGAAGCAACATCACATATGTCAAATGAAAGAGGTATGAATCATTAAAAACTTATCTTGGTACTAGTCTTTTTTTTGTTGGCAATGGACAAGCTCTACCATCACACACATTGGTAATGCCAAGATTACCACACCACATGGTAAACTAGCTCTTAATAACATCCTTGTTGTTAAAAAAGTTAAAAATAATTTGTTATCGGTTAGCCAACTTATTGATGCTTTGAATTTATATCTTCTGGTTTTGTTATTAAGGATTCAAAGCAACAAAACAACCAAAGGACATATAAGAGGAAATTTATTTGCCCTTGATGGTGATCAAATTGAAGCTCTAGCGGCAACCAAAACGAAATGAGCTTCTTAAGATTTATGGCATGCTTGTTTAGGCCATCCTAATCTTACGTTCTTAAGGATTCTGGCGAATAAAGAAGTTATAAATGCTTCCAAATGGCTGGCTAAAAATGTTGTATGTACTAGTTGTTAGCTGGTAAACCATTGTAAATTCTATATTAATAAATCTCTATCAGTTTCAAAATTTGCTCTTCAAAAGATACATAGTGATATATGGGACCATCTCCAGTTCTATCGTCCCACCATCTCCAGTTCTATCGTCTCAGAAGTTTCAATGTTACCTAATTTTGATTGATAATTTAACTAGAAACACGTGGTTGTATTTGTTAAAACAAGTCTAATTTTATTCATGTTTTCTAAACTTTCAAGTTTTTGTAGAAAAGCATTTTGATAAGCTAATCAAGATTTTTCAGTGTGATGGTAGATGTGAGTTTACTTCCTATGCTTTTACAAATCATTTGAATTAGTGCGGGATAAAACAACAAATTTCATGTCCGTACACACCAAAACAAAGTGGATTAGCAGAAAGAAAACATCGACATATCATTGAGATTCTTAACTCTCATTTTTCATGCACAAGTTCCAGTCGAATTTCGAGTAGATGTTTTTTTAACTGCTACATGCCTAATTAATAGGTTACCTCTATCATTCATTGGTAAAGAAACTCCCTATTTCAAATTATTTGGTAAAACATGCAAATTCTTTTAGTTTACGAGTTTTTGGTTCACAATGTTTTCTATTTAAAGACTCCTATGCATAAAATTTCAAAGAAAATTGTACCATGTGTTTTAATAGGATATAGCCCTAGCCCTTTGCATTAAGGTTATCTGTCTTGAACTCAATCACATCGTGTTTACATTTCTAGGCATGTAGCTTTTAATGAAACAATTTTTCCCTATCAAAAGAAAACAATTACTTTCCCTTTTCAAGAACTTTTGTTGAAAATTGGTTTGAAATTTTGGGTGTTGACCCAAATTTGACCAATTTTATTATATTAATTCATTTTTCAAAAATGGAAATAAGTTGTAAATTCACGATCTACGTTTTGATTAGATGAATTTAGTGTATTTATGTTCTCAAATCCAATTTCGGGTGAATGAGAAATTAATTCCTAAAGGTTGCAACTTAAACTTGGAAAATTGAAGAGTTTATAAAGAAATGTGGGAACTTGTCCCACATAAGAAAGTAGGAGTATTTTGATACTCCTTATTTAGTAGAGCACTTGATAAGGGGTTATCAATTGTGCTCTCCTATGATGGACCTTATGGTGGATCCTAGTCGGATTTTAGCCTTTGGCTAAATAGACACGAGGATGGTGTGCACCATCCCGCACACGTACATCACATTGAGTCGCTTTAGAGGTGCATTTTGCACTTCTCACGTACGCGTCGTCGTGAGGAGCCGGACCTACGAAGTGCAACCGATCGCCCAACGGGGTGCGAGTCAACCTGCGGGTGCGATAGTCCAGCGAACTAGTGGGTCCAAGTCTGAACTGGTTCGAGCCTAGCCGAATTGGTACCACCAAGGGTCAAAAGGTGCCTTTTTGAAAAGGCACCACAACTCTACAAAATATATAAATAGACCCCTCCAGATTGCATTCTTCTCACTTAAAATTCACAAGATCAATACAGCTTTAAAAGGCAATTCTAGTTCTCTTAAGTTCTGCATTAGTTGTGTCAAGAAAGTTCCAAATATCTGAGTCCGTACGCTGATAGATTCTGATTCATAGTCCAAAGATCTGATGTTTTAAATTCGTTGTATCTTGGAGGCTATTGCTTTGATACGTATTGTGCCTGTGTACGTGGCAATATCGTCTTACGAACATAGAGTCAAACTCTAGCCTCGACTTTGTTTGTAAGAGTCTGAAATTATTTCATCTTCGTCTATGCACCTTCCATAGAGATAACTAACAAATTTCTCTTATATCTTTTCCTAATTTTGATGAACGATTTCATGAAAATTCAAGTGAAGATCCTAGTAAGTCAGAGTTACCCTCTTCTTCTTCAAACAATATCATGCTCTTGATTTTGATTTAATATCTGAAGATCATCATATGATCACTATTCACTCTCTTCTGAAAATACTAACACCAACCTCCCCAGTGTCTACTAACACCAACCTCCCCAGTGTCTACTCCAATGTTGGAAACACATAACACCACTCCACCTCAACCAAAATTTCAAAGAAATCCTTCTTCATATCTTAAATACTATGTTTGGCCCTATTAAACTTGATAACAATGCTCAACTTGTTTCTATATATGAATCGAAACGTTTAAAGTTGCTCTCAAATTCCAAAACTGGAAACAAGCTGTGGAAGAAGAAATAAATGCTTTAAGACAAATAAAACCTAGAGTTTGATACCTCGACCACATAATATCAGTGGAGTTGGCAGCAAATGGGTACTTCGAACTAAATGCAAAGGAGGATGGTAACGTTGATCATTTTAAAGCACTCATTGTTGT
The DNA here is from genome assembly GCA_958295605.1 of Ajuga chamaepitys. NCBI lineage: Eukaryota > Viridiplantae > Streptophyta > Magnoliopsida > Lamiales > Lamiaceae > Ajuga > Ajuga chamaepitys. The sequence continues at coordinate 18,079,324 of OY282502.1, forward strand.
AAAAGGATACACCCATATTCCAACTGGTCTCAATTTTGGTGAAACATTAAGATCTATAGTCACGACAACTACTATTCGACTTGTTGTTCAATTTTGTTGGCCTCTTCGACAACTTGACATATAAAAAGGCTTTCCTTAATGGAATCCTTCATGAGCATATTTTTAGGGAACAACCTCTTGGACTCTTGCATCCAATATATTCTAGTCATGTTTGTCTTTTACATAAACCTATTAATGGTCTAAGCAAGCATCTCGCACTTGGTTCTCTAAATTTTCATCAAGTTTGATGTCTTTTGGTTTTATACAGAGTAAAGTTGATCATTCATTATTCGTTTATCATTGTAACTATATAATAATCTGCTTACTTGTTTGTGAAGATGATGTGGTTATCACCATAAATAACGCCTCTGTCATTACTCAATTTATAAATCATTTGCAAAATGAATTTTCCCTTAAGGATTTGGGGAAACTTCGTTACTTTTTAGACATAGAAGTTAGTCATATCTCCAACGGCCTATTTCTTATCTCAAAATAAAAATGTCCATGATCTTTTAGCAAAGTTTGGATGCTAGATTCTACAAAAATTAACACACCTATGAATTAAAAACCAACTCCTCTTTATGATGATAAACATCCAACCGATCCTACCACCTATAGACACCTTTGTGCTCCTTGTTATACCGAACATTTACCCAATCTGATCTCACTATGTTGTTAACTTAGTTTAGCAACTCTTCCAAAATACAACCAAGAAGGATCTCTGAGTTGTTAAACACATTCCTCGTTCTATAGAAGCTAGGTACTTCCACTTATGAATTTCGATATTTGTCACAAATCTCGTTAACTTTAGATGTTTTTTGTAATGGAGATTGGGCCGGATAACCTATCAGAAGGACAAGTACAATAGGTTTTTCCATATTCTTAGGCTCCAACTATATTGCATAGGCATCAATAAAACAACCCATAATCTCTCGTTCAAGCGTTGAAGTTGAGTATCGTGCCTTGGCCACTACCGCTGTCGATATCACATGGATCCAACACTTATTACATGATATTGAATCAAACTTGAATGCAAACAACTTCTCTTATGCGAAAATAAGAGTGCTATCCACCTATCATTTAACTCGTTGTTCCATGCCTGAACGAAACACATTGAAATTGACTATCATTTCATCCTTGAAAAAGTAAGTATGGGCGCATTTGATCGTCATTATCTTCCTACTTCTAAACAAATTGCAGATGTACTCACCAAATCATCACCAAAAGATCGATTTGCGACCTTTTATAAGATTGGAGTTGATTTAATTAAATTGCCAACCTTAAGGAGATTGAAGAAATAACTCAGTATTACATGAAACTCAAGGAGCAAATCAAGACAATATTAAAGCACGTGCCTGATATGGAATTGCATCCATATATTCTAGATGATGTTGATTACCTCAAATCATGGATATGATTCATACCTTAGGAATCATTCCTACTTTATCATTATAGCCGTTATGATTTTATGTATATGTACACCCATGTACAATGGCTTTTAGAGCATCAATTTTGAATAACAATTTTCCCTCAATATTTTAGTCATTAGACCTGGGTAATTCAAAACATTAAAGCCTGTAGTCATTTCTTGCCCACTATGAACAATCCAGACATGTGGCCCTAATCGAGAGTCGAACCACTTATCCCACATGTTACTCAAATGATGCCAGTAAGACCCGAAAAGCATGATAGGAAGAAGGACGAAGTTGTCAAGAAAAGCGAAACAACGTTGAGCAAAAAGGGAATCATAATGACATGCTCACTATGTCATAAAGCTGACCACAACAAGATGAGATGTGGCCTCAACAAAAAAAATGAGAGATTGGATGTTCCAGCACCTAATTTAGAAGTTGAGGGTCATGCTGAGTTAGCTGCTCCAACTAAGAGGGTAAGTCAACTGTTATTACTTGCTGTTAATTATTTTGCTGCGACTTTGTTGTTATTTTGCTGCTATGTTGATGTTATTTTGTTGTTATATTGCTATTAATTTGTTATTATACTTGCTACTAGTTTTGCTGCTATTTTGATGTTATTTTGCTGCCATTTTTCTAGATAATTTGTTGTTATTACTTACAGTTATTTTACACCCATTTTGTTGTTATCTTGTTGTTGTTTTGGCTTGCTGTTAATTTATTGTTATTTTGGGCTTTTCCTTTTACCTATATGTACGGGAGAAAAAGAAGAATGTGGTTGCTAAAAATATAGATTCAATAAGTGGCTTGGAAAGTATTCGCCTAAAAATGTACAATGTTTTATTGTTAGATATAAGCGGAGAATTTTATTTGTACTACTCATATTGGCTCGTACCTAATGTTTTTTTTTTTTTTTAAATTCTTATGATTCATCTAGGGGAGAAAGAGAAAGAGCACAAGAAGGAAGTGCTCACCAAATAAGAGATGCGTACCACGTAAACCTAAAATGGGAGAAGCATGTAAAGCCAATGTATGTCATGTGTTTACACATACCATTTATATACTCTTTGAACTGGGAGGAAGACTTTTATACACCATTTGATGAATATTTTTATAATTAATTGTATAATGGATCAAACCAATTCTAAAAGTATAATTTTCTGGCAAAATGAATTGCTTAATTGGCTAAAAGTATTACTTTTTCTTTTATGGAATTACGAATGGTACTTTTATTTTAAAAAATTGATACTTTTGACAAATGTAGCGATACTTTACAACACTTATTGAGTAGACCTAAAAACACTCAATTTGAAAATTAAAAAAATTTGGAGTCTACGAACTCCAAAAAAACTGTTAAATACAAACAATATGGAGTCCATTCATTTGGCATTCATTTCAAAGCGACTGGTATTTCTTTCCGAAAAAGTATGCTTTTTCACAAGAAAAATTTATACATTTTTAAAGAAAATGCGTGTTTATGTGAACAAAAACAAATGAACTATCACATTTTCTAAAAGAAGTGTCACTTTTCTGGTAAAACGTATTACTTAACTTTTTTTTTAGTAAAAGTTAATATTGTTGGACCATGTTAATCTATTATAAATAAAAAGATCCATGCGCATATTGTATATAGTTTTTGGTTTAGTTAGATGTTGAGCTCCCAGTTATAGAAGCAAGGAAATTCTTCGAATTTGTATTAAGATTTATTTTATTTATATAATGAGAATGAATATATATTTGATTTAGTTGAAGGCATTGTTGAATTATTAGTAATTTGGTAATGGGCCAGTTGTGATCGGCGAGCCCAACCATGTTGTGAGGGACGGCAGAGTTTTCTGTTTATACTTTATACAAATATTATTAGAGCCTAGAGATAGGATTTCTATTTCTATTCTTTATTTTTATTTTGGCAAATCCCAGACGCACACATGTTGCATATAAAAAGCAATTATTTATTTAAATCTAGTCTTAGTCAGTTAGTTGTAATTGGGGAGAAACTGAAGGAGGAGGATTCAGGAGTTTCTTCATTTTTTTTTAAAAGTAAAATCATAGAAAGCGTGTGTTTGGTAGGTTCAAATAATAAATGTATGACGTGGAAGTTGGTGGTAGATGATTAATAAGCTACCAACACATCACCTGCGCCTCATTTACTACCCATCTTTCCCTTACAAACTTTTCTCGTCACTCTCATTAATAACTACTCCAAAAATTCCTTCAAAAATCATAGGGCGTGTTTACTTATGGGTGGGAAGTGTTGCGTTAAATCTGACTGAAGGAGTTAATGAGTGTGTTTTATCGAGATTTTGATCACTAAATTTGCTGAACCAAGTGCTAAATATACATATCTATAATAGCAAATTTAATTACCTCATATGTTTTGCTATAATTTTATTTCAAAAAGATAATAACATGGCGTTTTAATATTCGTGTATTCATAAAAGAAGAAATAATTTAAAATTTTGTAACCGAATTTATTAAAATTACTAGCCCTATTATATATATATATATATATGTGTGTGTGTGAGTATAAAAGTCTTTTAAAAAGTTATCGTTGACTATGATATTCCGTCTCAAGTAAAATTAGAAAATATATAATTTTATTAAAGTTCAGGAACGAATAGGTTTGGAGTAGAAAAATTCCAACCCCTAAGTACAGAATTGTTACAAATAATGAGAAAACTAGTAAATTTAGATATGAAACAACATAAAGTAAACCAATTTTGATGTCTGAATATTCGGTTTGATAACCTGCTACTAATTCTTCTTCTGCTTCTGGTAAATCAAAAGGTAATCGTTCACACATTATTTTCCTTTAAACAATTTCTTTGATATATCTAAATATGCAAATTTTATTAATTTAGAAACAAAAAAAGTAGGGGCAGGAAAACTCAACACAACCCGATAGCGCTACACGAAATCGCACGATAATTTCGGGTTCGTGTTGTTATCGGGTCAACCTGATAAGACACAATAAAATTGGGTCATATTGGACCAACCCGATAAACATGATAATGACCCAATAACTTTTATTCTTCTTCCTTATTTAGTTATCTCATATTATTAATAATATTGTATCATTCTATGAATTCAAAACTTTCAACAACGATGGGATTTTTAGTGCTAAAAGAAAAGGTCAATTTGAGTTTTACTTGGATGAACCTAATATAGGTAGCACTTCTACGACTTCATCTGGGTATGTAAATTTGCAAATCGTGATGCTTATGAAATTTATTAATAATGTTTCAACTATTTTTTATATTAATGATATTTATTTCTTAATGTTGGAGTTGATTGATCTGGTGGAAGAAATTCACTTGACGAGTTTGAAGAAATGAGGCTAGTTGCCTAGATGAGAAATGTTGATTAGAAAACTTGAAAGAATTTTGGTTAATGACTATCTCTTATGTTATAGACCTTCGTTGTGACATCTTTTTTTCTATTATGGAAATGAGAATTAATTATAGAATAAATGCTCTACTTATTTGAATGTTTAAATTTATTTTGTACTTAAAAAAAAAAAATAGTAGCAATATGTTATATGTTTAGTGAGCCTGAGCAAAAAAAAAAAAAAAAAAAAAAAACATAAATATATATGCAAGTATTAATGAGTTTATCGGGTTGAGTTGGGTTATCGATTTTATTGGCTTGTGTTTGGGTTTAGGTTTTCAACCCAATATGTTTAATAGACGGGTTTGAATTAGCCTTTGTCGGTTTGGCCTGATAATAGCTTAATCCGCACACTTAGCACCCCTTAAAAACGTCTTCGATGTCTCCTACTAATTAACAATACAAGCATGTTATTTCTTATAATTGATGGTTATGAGTAGTTTAAATTGGATCCTTTTTTTTTTCCTTTTTTTAGGATGTGTCAATTTTTTTTAAAGGGAAGGATGTTTCAATACAAGAGAATCATCTATAAAACGAATCTAGTCATATTCTTTCATCCATTTCATTTTCTAAAATTGTATGATTTAAATCATTACTAATATAATTATCAACTCGGTCCAAAATAAATATCACTTTAGCGAAAATAATTTGTTAGCAAAAAATCATTTTAGAAAAAAAAAAAAAAAACAACAAAAGTTCTTCGAATGTTAACACTAAACATGTTTCAACAATTCTTATTACAAATCTAATAATTATGGTATGGAAGGAGAAACGGAGTAAAATTCTAAGTGCCTTTAAAATTAATAAGAGGAAAAGAGAGGTTTTAGGAGAGATAGATTGTGGAAAGATATATTAGCCCAAATAGACCTTTATTTTGGAACCCGAGAGAGTAATAGATTTGTATATATATGGTAAGATCTTGTCAAGACTAGTTCAAATTTGAATATCTTTTTCGTAATTTGTTGTTTAAAAAAGTTATAAGTGACAACCTTTGATTCTTTATTCTATTAATAAAAAAATTAAAATGTAAATAATTTTTATTTTTTTTTTTAGTTTCCCCATTTTTTATGTAAAATATGGCGAATTTATATTTATTTTGTAGCCTTTAGTTTGACATCTACATTACCTATTTTGAAATAATTTACATTAAAGAAATGTAATTGGTTGTTGATTGTTTAAGTTAGATTTGTTAAATAATAAGAGTTGAATTATTTGTGGCTTAGTATGTTAAAACAATTAACTAAATATTTTTTTTTATAATTTATTAGTTTCTTTTATAAATACTTATGAACTACTCCCTCCGTCCCGGCCTAATTGTCCTACCTTGGCACGGCACAGAGACTAAGAAATGGTGTTGTTTTGTTGACTTTTTTGAATTTCGCTAATTTTTTTTAGGAAGGATTAGAGTTTTAATCTTTCCCTCCATTTCTGTAATTCTTTTTTAACCTGAATTTTTTTTTTCTCTAACACTGAATAAAAAAAAAAAAAAATTGTTCAAAACAGAAAACGCAGTAATCTAACTTGTGCGAAGCAGCCCAAAAATTGAAATTTTGCATTGCCAAGTTTTTGGGGGAGTAATCCCTCCAAAAACTGAAATTTACAGCAGTTAAAATTCCTCAAACTGTTTGGAATTACATTTGAATATTTTCCCTCTAAAATTCAAATTAAATTCAACCTACCACTTAAATTAGTCTATAAATATGCCAACAAATGCATTCAATGCAGTTTTTGCTAACTATTACACCAAAGAAATACTCATATTGCAGAGAACAGATCATGCCTAATAACAAGAAGGGTAAAGATGTTGCTCCATCAGACCGACTTCGCATAGCGCAGTGTCTTCTTAACAACAACAAAGACGACGTTTTAACAAACAGAATCACTATGGAAATGGCTGCATTGGAGTTTCAAGCCGGACGATCCGACGCATTTGGAAGGCTGCAAGGAAACAAACTTCAGAAGATGTTCCCATCTCGTTTCCGGTGGTTAGGCCCCGGCAACCTCCGTCCATTATTCAGAAATTAGACGAAGTCGCCATGAAGGCGATACCGTACGAAAAGAGGGGTACAATCAGGCGTTTAGCAAAAGAGTTAGAGGTCAGCAAGTCACAAATAGGCAGATGGATCATGGCAGGTAAGATTAAAGCTCATACCAACTCAATAAAACCAACATTGACTGATGCAAACAAAATTCAAAGGCTGAAGTACAACCTTAGTTATTTGCATCAGGGCAGTAGTAGCATGAAATGCAAATACGAAAGCATGCATAATGTCATACACATTGACGAGAAATGGTTTTATATGCAAAGAGTAACAGAGCGAGCATATAAGCTAGTGGGGGAGGAAGAGCCTTATCGGGCCTGTAAAAGCAAACGATTCATCCCGAAGGTAATGTTTATGTGTGCAGTGGCTCGGCCACAATATTCAGACAGTGGGGAACTAGTTTTCGATGGGAAAATTGGAATTTTCCCATTAACTAAACAGGTGTTTGCCACCAGAAACAGTGTAAACAGAGTACGAGGGATGATGGTTACAAAACCAATCGATTCGGTAAACAGTGCTGTAATAAAAAGCTGCCTTTTGGAACAGGTAACTCTTTCATTCTCTATCAGAATAAATTCATCATTTAGAGAATTTAATGTTAGTAAGTCTCCAAATTAAAACACATTTTTCAGATTTAATAAAAAATGGGTTGAAATTGATGACTTTACAAAACATTTAGTGTGTGATAAATTGCATTATGTTTCATCATATGGCTTCACAAACTAGGTTATTCCGGCAATCAAAGCAAAATGGCCAAGCAATGCAAGCAAAACAATCATAATTCAGCAGGATAACGCAATGCCGCACCTAATTGACAGAGATATTGAGTTCAGAGAGGCTGCAACAGCTGATGGTTTTGACATCAAGCTGATGTTCAGCCTCCAAATTCGCCAGATACCAATGTTCTCGATTTAGGTTATTTCAGAGCCCTTCAATCGCTGCAAATTGAGACTCGTAGCTTTAATGTGGATGACTTGGTGGCCAATGTCCTTAAATCATTTGAGGGCCTTGAACCAGCGAAGCTAGACAATATATTTCTAAGTTTGCAGGGCTGTATGGTGGAGATAATGAAAGACAAAGGTGGGAATAGTTATAAGTTGCCACATATGGGAAAGGCAAGACTAGCAAGAGCTGATGCCCTAGCCCAAGCCCTAGAAGTTGAAGAGGAGCTTGTTAGCCAGAGCATCGAGCACTTGATACATCAGGGCCAATTGGACAGGCAGATGGAAGGTGGGATTGTGGGAGAATTGGGGTATTTGGTAGATTAGGTTTAAAGAAACATTCTGTTTTTTTTGCAGTTGTTTACAGTGTAAACATTGATGAAGGTGTTCATTTTGCTTAAACTGTAAACACAAGATTCAAATCAAATTAAGTGCTATTAATAGTTTTTTTACTTTTTCCCCTCAGAACAATATCATCATTGGGGTTGTACCTAAGATCCCACAAATCAGCCAAATGGTAACATTAATTTGGACAGAAGCTCTGACCAAATTAAGCAACACAAAAGCTGATGACTCAATCTCAATTTCAACACTTGGTATAGCAGGAAATTGTCTTATATTGGGTAGCTATGAACTCAATCAAAACAAAAAATGTTCATCATTTTGGAAAAAGCCACCTAAACAACAAAGACAGAAGATTGGATACCCAACATTTTTTTCCCCCCTCAGAAAATTAACCTCTTCACCATCGGGACCCAGATTGCAACGTACTCGAGGATGAAGCGTTGCATTTCTGGGGAATGTTGCAACAAATGCACCGGGGGGGCCTCCTCGATCCCAGTAGGGAGAGCTGCCACTTCGTCGTCCTCGTGAAACTGAGTTTCTGGCACGAAACTCTCCTCCGAGTCCCAAACAAAACCTTCTGGAGAATCTGGGGAATCAATCTCCATATAAGAACAGATCTGGCTTCTCCTCGTCTCCTCGAACCCAAATCACCAATCAAATCTCTGAAATCGGCCTTCAATATACCAGATTGGTGTGGATCTGGCCAAATCGGGCCACATAAATGACCAGATAACACAAACCCAGGAGATTCAGAAGATTAGGGTTTCAAACAATTTTTGGGTGAGAAGGCGAGAGGTTGCAACAGAGAACAAGTAGGAAGAAGGCCGGGTGACATGGGTGAGAAGACAACAGAGAGTGGGAGGGACGATGAATATGGAGGAGAAGAAACCCAGAAAAGGTTAAGAATCCAGAGAGTTCTTAGAGGGGTAGAGAGAGAAGACGGGCGGCTGAGTGAGGAGAGGAGAGAGGGGGATTGGGTATGAAAATAGGGTTTTTGTTGAAATCATTTTGGGTTTGGGTTTGGGTATGGGTATTAATGAGTTGGATTTAGTTTAAATTATGGATTTGGTTTAGTGATAATTAGGTATTGTTAATAAAAATCCTGAATGGCATTTTTGTAAAATACTTAAAAAGAAGGGGTTTAGAGTGTTGACTTTGTTTGCCATTTTGGGGTTGGACAATTAGGCCGGGACAAACAAATCTATATATATATAAAAGTAAAATGGAGGGTATTAATGTCATTTTAGTTTTCCCTCCAAAAATTTTAGACTATAATTAATAATTTTTCCTATTTTTGGTATGTTCATAACTTTCTTTTATTTATTTTTAAATATAAATAATTTTTAATCTTAAATTCAATTTTTATGTATAATATACCAAATTATTCATCTTTTCACGAGCTTCAATTTGACATCCATATCGCATACATTCTAATGAGATATTTGATTTGAATAAACGGATTGTTTGTTGGTTAATTCTTGTGCTATAATTGATGGTCATTGTGACTTGAACTATAATATTTTGGTTTTAGTTGCAACTAAAATTAGTAAAATGATTTCTTAAAAAAAAATCATGAGTATATTTTTATAATTTTTTCTAATTACCTATTTATATTTTTAATAATGTGTATTTTGTTAAAATTACTCTTTTAAGGAAATTTATTCTTTGCAGTCTAAATTATGACATTCGTTAATTTTTGCAATCTTTTTAATTTTTTTACTTTTACTAATATTCAATTATATATGTTTAAACTCAGTAAGCTAAATAATACATTGTCGCACTAATCAACATCAACTGTTTTTTTTTACTCTTAACAATCTAAATAGCTTTTTCCGCATCAATCAATTTTTATCTTCAATAAATAAATTATTTGTAAGAAAAATATAACATTTATATAAATAATTTACAATATCATATAAAATACGAAAATATCCAAATATTTTGAAGAGCTCATAGACTTTAATTTGTTATTTGAATTATTAAATAATTTTTGAATTTTATTTTGTTAAAATAATAATTTATTAAATAAAATTATTTAAGTATATTTGAAATCATCAAATGAAATCTCAAAAGTTGCAAATGAAAATTTAACTTTATAATTAGAACTTGAAAGTTTATTTAGATAAATTAAAAAAATATAAAATAAAAGTAGAGACATAAAGAAAAATAATATTAAACTTTACATTATATATGAACTACCCAAATAAAATATCATTGTTCCGTTTATTATATATTTCATGGATATTTTAAATTATTTATAGTTAGAATTTAAAATTTATTTTATAAATTAAAAAATCTATATATGTATTTATACATATAAGCCATGGTAGGGACACTTCTGTAAGTAATACTTTCCAGCCTAAAATTTCAGACTGTGATTGATAAGTTGTTGTCACATTTGGTAAGAATTTTACTTTCTAAAGTGACAAATATTTTTTTTCATTTCTAATATATTTATTATGTATATTATATCAAATTACTCATCTTTTGATGATATTCGATTTGACATCCATATGATATATATAATTATTATTATAAAATATTCTATTTAAAATATTATATATTGTTTATTCGTTGATTATTTGAGTAAGATTTCAGTACTTATTGTAGGTTGCAAAACAAATATAGCATTGATTCAGAACAAAATTAAAAATCATTCAAGTAATTTTCTTTTACAAATTATATTACTTGATTATTTCATTAAAACGACAACTAATCAGTTTGATTTATTTGACTTGAATTGTATCAAGTTTTCTTCATTTATTACATTGAGAGAAAATCATTGTATATACAGTTGAACACATACTTTATTGAATTAAAAGCGATAGTTAATATTTAATTTATAATCATCTTATTAAATTATTAAATATGATAATGTTTATTTGTTATAATAAGTATTTTTGTTGATAAATCACAAAACTATGACTTTCGCTCATATATATAACTTTATATATGGTAATTAATCTTAATTAAAATTACTTTTTTATATTTTGCATATATTAATGTTATTTTTCTATAAATAATTACACTTTGTAAACCTAACCTATATTTTGCATATATTATACAAGTTGCAACTACACTTCTTTTAACTAAGCAAAATTAACCAACTTAAACTATATATAATTTTTAGACTTTGCAACCTAAACAATACTTAGTCACATTAACCAATCTTAATTATGTCCTTTTTTTTTTTTTTTCACATTTTACAACCTAAGCAATTTTTTACATTAACCAATGTGTATCTTTAGATGAATCTACTATTTACAATATAAAAATATAATTTAACTGAAACTCTTCAACATAGATATGAAAGTATTAAGAAATATTGAATAACTCATAAGTTTTATTTTTGTCATTCGAACTATTGAAAACACAAAAGATGTTTTATTCTGTTATTCCAACTATTGAATAACTTTTGAATCTTATTTTGTTATTTTTTTATTTTGTTATTCTTTGTATATCTAAAATACGAAGTAAGGTATTAAAACTTGCAACTAAGATTTTTTAAAAGTAGATAGTTATAATTAGAATTTAAAACTTTATTTAGATAAATTTAAATATTTAAAGTAGAATGGAATAAATGAAAGAAAAATATTTTTCTTATAACATTATTCAATTTATTTTATTTAATAATATGAGTTGATAGTAAATATTTATGTTTGTTTTAACATTCATAATTAATTAAGCTATAATTCATATAGGTGAAGAATGAAACAGACACATTAAATGTGTGTTTGGATTTCAAAGCTAAGAAATGAACATTTTGAAAAAGATATTTATCTTAATATTAATTTATATATATATATATATATATATGTGTGTGTACACATATATAATATACCTATATATAAAATGAGTTATATTAAATTCATATATAACATGCGAGAAACTTATATTTACATTACTTATAATTTTATTTATGTTTTATTCTATATTTAAAAATATATTTTATTAGGGTAAAACGATCACATACTTAATATTAGACTATATCATATTTAGTTTTATTAAAGTCATTACTTTTTAAATAAACTTCCGTGCATCGCACGGGAATAGTACTAGTAAGGCAAGTAGGACAATTAAGCCGGGACGGAGGGAGTAATTTATATTAAAATTAGTTATTTATATTTATTTTTTAAATTTTAAATTTTATTTTATAAACAAATATATATGCTTAACTTTCTTACAATATTACGACAATTTAGAAATAGTAAATCAACTATTTTTAGTTTTTAGATTCAAAGATTATATTTGATTTTTTATATAAAAAACGAAAAAAGAAATAATGGAGGAATACATGTGCTCACATTAGGGATGAGAAAGATCTACTTTGTTTTTGTAGCTCTCTCTCAAATGTTTTCAATTCGTTATTATTTGCAATAGATAAAAAAAAAATTCTTAATTAGTCTGATATTGATATTAAATATGTTATTATAATATAAATTGAAATTTATATATTTCAAATCGTGCATCGCACTACGTGTAATTCTAGTATAGTTTAAACTACTTTGTACACATCTCTCACTAAAAAAATGGTTTTTTTGAGACCACAAAAAGTGGTCTAAAAAATGAATATTTGTCACAACTTTATTATTAGAGATAACATGCCGTCAATAATTAGTCGTTTCAATAACTCGGACGCAAATAATAGATTTGTGACGACAAAAACAGTCTCAAATTCGTCTCAAATATTTTTTGCAACAACTAGCTGTCTTTAAAAGTAGTCTTAAAATGATCTCAAATAATTTATAGGGAAATTTGTGACAACAAATAATCACAAATAACTTATTATTAGTGATCACAATTGTGGTCTAAAAAATGTTATACAAGACTTTTTTTGTTGTAGTGTCTCCCATTATTGTATTTATTAATTATAGCAAATTTGATATTTTCCATAGATTAATTAACAGAAAATATTGAAGATTATGTTTTTATGAATTTATTATTTCAATTTGAAATTCAACATATTTATTTTACTTGACATCTGTTAAAGCAATTTTTGTTTAATATATAAAAGATGTATTTATTATTTCAACTAATAACGATTTTTATGTAATGAGATATTGAGATATAAGTAAATTGTGGGCTTTGAACCATGTACATATTATTTGCAAAATTTGGGATTGGGGAACAATGCCGTCAACCATATTTTACTCCCTTCCTCCTTAAAAATAGGTTTACATTCCATTTTAATCCGCCTTCTAAAATAGGTCACATATTATATTAAATACATCAATAAATATCATTTTCATGTTTAATTTACTCCTAATTAATGTTTCTTGAAATTCTTAACATCAACCAAATTTATTTATACATTAATGAGAAAAAAAAATAGATAAAATTTAATGTTTTAGCTATATTAACTTCGATTTCTTAGTCTATGTGAAATTAACTGTAAGCTTATTTTATGGGAGGGGGAGGGAGGGAGGGGGTGTGAATTTTTTCTTCTTAGATCTCCATACGATAGCAGGATTGTTCCACAAACTGAGCTAGTTAGATACCCCTCACTTACCTATCAAATGAGGTTTTTTTTTTCTTTTTCTTTTTTTTTTTTGAAAAATACCACATTGTATTCCTAATTTTTTAAATGTCATGAAAGCCTCCAAACTCACTAAGAGGATGTTTGGTTGAGCTTAAGTATTATGTTAAATTTTACTAATACTCATTAAAAAAAAAAAAAAAAAAACATGAAAGCATAAGCTTCTAGGTTACAAATCTATATATGACATAATTTGATCAAAACGAGCTTAATAGTTTTTTACAGAGAATTTCTAAACTTCTATTTGATGAGTTTGTTTATTTGACCAACATTTGAAGAGCTAATATGCATTCTTTATAGCTTATGTCTGTTGTCAGAGCTATAATCGTTTCATGTAGAATAATAGTGAACGTAGACAAATATTTTATATAAATAATGTTTTTTAATGTATATTCTAACCCTATAATTTGTTGGATCTTGATTGGGCCTGCATTTATATATTGATATGATATTGTCCGCTTTGAATCAAGTTCGTACGGACTTATTTTTAGGCTAACTCTCAAAAGGCCTTATACCAATGGAGATACTTCATTAATTAGAAACTCCATGATCTTCCCATGTATATCCGATGTGAAACTTTGTTGGACAGTCTTAACAATCCCTCCTTCAAACAAAGGACTGTCGAGCCTTCCAAGTCAGCCTCTAACCAGGTGCACATAGCCTGGTCTCTGCACCTGATTTGTAGAGCCGGACCTGTCATTTCTGCTGGGAGTCTGCCCTACCCAGGTGCATCTCACCTAATCCACCTGGTTTCTAGAGCCGGACATGTCGTCTCTTGCTTGGGATTCTACTCTACCCAGGTGCACCTCACCTGGTCCACCTGGTCCGTAGAACCAGACATGTCGTCTCTGTTGAGCCGGACCTACCTGGTCGGAGTCGTACCTGCTGCTTTGTTTGTCACTCCGAAGATCTCCACCACATCGGTTCAGTTTGGGACCATGTTTGTCACACCGAAGATCTCCACCACATTGGTGCAATTTGGGACCATGACTTTAATACCACTTGTTGGACCATGACTGGGCCCGCATCTCCATATTGGCATGATAGGCCAGAGTCGTACTTGCTAGTTTGTTTATCACTATGAGGATCTTCACCATATCGGTTCAGTCTAGGACCATGGCTTTAATACCACTTGTTGGGTCATGATTAGACCCGCATCTCTACGCTAATATGATATTTTCGGTTTTGGACCAAGCCCGCAAGAATTTATTTTAAGACTAAATCCCAAAACACCTAATACCAATGGACATAGTATACTTCTTTGATTATAAATTCCATATCTTCTCATATATATCCAATGTGGAACTTCGTTGGACAGTCTAACACAATTCATAGAGTTCATGTACATATGCATCTTCTTTTATCTACCTCCACAATGAGTGTGGCACTCTCTGATATATTCACATTTTACACACATATATATGTAAATTGAGTCCTACAAATAAATTTTATTAATTAGGTGAAAACGTAAACGAGTTGAAACATTTCTAGAGCTCGTGATACAAAGGGCAAGCAAAGGTTGCACATGATGCTCCCTAACATTATGGTTTCATTAACTCACCTGAAACAATAGGCGGGTTAGGCGATCTCTAGACGACCAATCACCTTCCATCTAATTGCATAACTAAATAAAAATATGAATCTTTGTAATGAAATTTAGCCCACTAGAAGTATAAACCTGTAAGTTAACCATTTGAATTTGTTTTTTTTTTTTTTTAAATGATGAATTATCTAGGCGCTGCCTAGGTGGCAATTAGGCGGTCTACGCGCTAGGCGGCCCCAAATCGTTTCGCCTCCGATTTCCACCTTCTGCAATCATGATTTGAAGAAAAATTGATATAGTTAGAGGTTTATTCACCCCTCTAAATCTCTACCACTTGAGATCAACAAAGAATGAAATAAAAAAAATTCATATACACTTGCTTTCAGATCCCATGACTCCGCCAAGATGTTAACGTTCGGATCGTTCTCAACTAAAACGTCAAATTTAACACTCAGCCTTAGTTAGATAAATCACAACTATATTGATGATATATAAATTTTGGTATTATTTTTTAGGGTTAATATGAAGTTGCCACCTAATATAAAAGTGTTTTTCACATTGGTACCTAAACCATTTTTCTCCGATTGCCACCCAAACTTCACAATTTTATTGTGTTGCCACCTTTGGCGGCTTTTCCCGATGAGAAAATAAAAAGATTAATTAAAAATTATAATATTATTTTAAAAATTCTAAGTTTGAAAATAATTATATCAAACTTTTTACAAATTTTTAAAGAAAATGTCAAAGTTTAAGAAATAATTATTTAAACAAAAAAAATTAATTGTATAAGGATTTTCAAATTCTAGATTTTTTAAATAAAATTATTTTAATTATTATATTCTTATTTTATGATGTAATTTGAAAGATACTCTAAAGATTTCCAAGATATAATTTGAAAAAGAAATATTTTTTTGACTTTTAAATAATTATTATATTTTAATAAAATATTTTGAACTTTAAAAAAATTGAAAAATAATTTTAACTTTTTCTAGTTATATTTCAAATATTTTAAATGAATTTAGGTTTTAAAAATAATTTTCAAAATATAAAAATAATTTTACCCTTTTAAAGTAATTTATCATGATTTTAACTTTATTTTCAGGAGTGATTCAATTATCAAATGCAAAACGATATTTTAAATTTAACGTATAAATAAACAACCTTTTAATTTTTTTCAATTTAATATATAGTGGCTATTTGCGTTTCAATTGCTGACATGGAGCCCAAAATTCGAATTTTAGGCCTTAAATATTCTAACGTGGTTTTTTTTTTTTTTTTCCTTTTTCCTTTTTAAACAATTCTAATTAATCCGGTAAAGAAATTCTCTAAACGTAAAGCTTATGGCAAAATAAGAATCTCGTAAGCTAAATATTTTTTGTGATATTCTACTATACAAAGGATTGTGGTCGCACACTCATTTTTAATGGAAGACGAGTATGTTTACTTTTATTTGTTTTATTCTTTGTAATTGCTATTGCAAATAAAAATGAACTAATTGTATGATTGTGTACTTAATTACACGAGCTTTTGGACATTGATAGGGATAACCCGATCAACTCGGGTCGGGTTAACACCAACCCGATCAGCTCGGGTCGGGTTAACACCAGGGCCCACTATGCCAGAGCCCGCTGATCGGCCCAGCATGCACAAGCCCAGCAAGCGTGTAAAGGCCCACTATGCGTAGACCCATCAGGCCCAGGAACGCGCGCCGGCCCAGCGAGTGGTTTGTTCCGTAAATCAAGGCCCATGATCTTTTCCCAACTGCCATGCAGATTTGGTGGGCAAGATTATAGGGATTTAGTTAGGATTGTGATTTAGTAGTATAAATAGGTGAAAAGAACTCTGAATTAGGGTTCGCACTCTGTGTACTGAACTACTCGGTGTAAACTCAAAGAACTAGTGAAAGAAACACCTCGGCAGAGATTATTTTGTGCCCGTGGACGTAGATCTCCGGATCGAACCACGTATATTGTGTGTCTTTACTTATTTCTTTGCATTGATTTCCGCTGGGATTCTTAG
The DNA here is from genome assembly GCA_958295605.1 of Ajuga chamaepitys. NCBI lineage: Eukaryota > Viridiplantae > Streptophyta > Magnoliopsida > Lamiales > Lamiaceae > Ajuga > Ajuga chamaepitys. The sequence continues at coordinate 18,096,588 of OY282502.1, forward strand.
TTACCGGATCACGCATTATCAATTGGCGCCGTCTGTGGGAACGAGAGACAGTTTTTTGAACGAAAAGCAATATTTTGGCATCCCAGCGTATTCAAAGATCATGGTGACGACTCGTTTGAATCAAGCTCGCCGCGGGGATCAATCTGATCAAGATCCGCCCGTGGATCAAGTTGTGCCGCCGAGGCAATTGCCGGCAGGAAGTACATCCAATCATCAGGGTAATCAAAACCCTCCACCCCCTCAAGACCCGCAAAACCCTAATCTTGCAGCCGTTCAACCACCGGTAAACATCCAAATTACCCCAGAACTGCTTCAGGCTTTCCTAGAAGAACATGCACATGTTCTTCAAGATTGGGCAGTTAATCGCCTACGTCCCGCGGGGCCTGCCGCGGGGCCTGCCGGCCATAATGCTAATCCCGTGGTGCCTCCACCCCGCTCACGCGATCAGCAGGACCCGGGACACCGCGGTCGTCAGGATCGACGACGGGAACGACCTGGTTCTTCCGAGGACCACGGTAGTTCTAATGAATCACGGCCGCGCAACGGTGAACCCTCTGATGTTGATCGCCGTCGTCCACTTAATGCGGCTAAAAGAGTTCGCTACGCAAATCCTCATGCTCTGGATCTTCAAGAGTATGAGCGAGTTCAACGCAACGTTGAACTGGATAGAATCCTGGGCCTTGATGCCAATGGAGAGATCATCACACCGTTCTCCCAGGAAATCATTGCCACTTCCCTTCCCGAAGGGTTTAAACGGCCAGCCATACCACCTTACAATGGCACAAGAGATCCGGCCAATTTTCTTGGGGCTTTTAGGCACAGCATGCTTAGCCATGATAGCATCACATCCCTCCAGTATTGCAAGATTTTCCCCGAGTACTTACAGGATGAAGCTCGGGTTTGGTTTGATTCTCTCCCACGTGACAGCGTATCCTCCTTCCGAGAACTCGCCGAGCACTTTTGGGCATGGTTCGAAGCACGGGCGAAGCCCATGGCCACCCTGGCCGACGTCATGAATATGGAACAGCGGGACAGTGAAACCGTTACTCAATTTCTGGACCGTTTCACAGTGGTAAGCCTCAAGGTGGGAAATTGCCCCGACGATGTGGCCATCAACGCTTTTATGAATGGACTCCGCCCCGGAGCACTCCACACCGAGTTAGCTCGGAACACTCCGGTCACAACTCGAGCATTGTTCAAAACAGTGTGCAAATTTGCTAAGGCCGAGGAGCAGACTCGCCAGAAGCGCGAGAAACATGCTAGCAAGCGGCAATCCGACAAGGCTCAAGCAGGGCCTAGTGCTCGACCTAGTGCATTTTCTCGCCTGACACCGAGGCGTTCAGAATCCCGAAGTGAAATTCCACAATTGACTCCATTGACGAAGTCACGAGCTGAAATCCTATCTATCCACAAGAACGATCTGCGACCTTGCCCGCGGATGACCGCGCCTCCTGAAATGAGGAACCGTGGAAAGTGGTGCGCGTACCACCGAGATCATGGACATGAGACAGAGGAGTGCCGAGAACTCGGCAAGGAGATTGAAGAATGCCTCAAGAAGGGTTTCTTGCGGCAATACGTTGCTCGAACTAGTGACCAACCTCGGGCAAACCACAATGGGGGTTCGTCTCATAACCGCGGAGGTTACCATGACCGGGACACTCAACAAAATCGGCCACCGTGGCAGAATAACCGTCAGGGGCCCAATAACTACGCACGACAAGATTCTGGCAATCGCCAGCAACCACGTCTTCCACCACCACCTCCTCCTCCGGGGGGACCCGGAGACAACGCACCCCCTCACGTGATAAACGTGATATATGGAGCCCTACCCACCGGGGCTTCACGACATGCATTAAAGGCAGAAGCTCGACGTCCTCCTCCCGAGGAGCCACGTCATAAACGCCTCCATCAGTCCGAGACTGTTAGCTTCACGGATAGGGACCCCGTTCCGGAGATAACACCTCACACGGACGCTATTGTCATCGACATGACTGTAGCTAACATAACGGTAAGACGGGTCTTCGTGGATAATGGGGCCGCGGTGAGTGTTATATTTGCCGATTGTTTCCAAAGAATGGGGATTTCTCGAGATCAACTTCGGCCGGCCCCCGGGCCACTACAAACTTTCACCCAGGGTGAAGTCCAGCCAGAAGGTATTATCACTCTCCCAGCGTCTTTGGGGACTTATCCGAGGATAAAAACAATCTTCGTGGATTTCTATGTGGTGAATTCCCCCTCACCATATAACATGATATTGGGCCGGGACTGGCTCACCCCAGCAAAAGCCATATGCTCCACGTATCACCTCACGCTAAAGTTTCCCACTTCGCATGGTGAAGTGGCCATCCGCGGGAGTCAGCGGGTTTCAAAAGAGTGCATGTATGTGGCACTCAAAAAGACTGCCAAGGTTCCGCCCAAACAACAGCTTCAAGTGGCATCATCGGTTCTGGAACCTCAGGAATGTACTTCGTTAGGAGATGCCACTGCACAAGTCCCGCTAGATCCGTCTAAGCCGGAGCAGACAGTAACAGTAGGGGCCGTGGATGTGCCATGGCTACATCAGGCCATTATTCAGACCCTGCGAGAATATTCCGATGTTTTTGCATGGTCTCCTCTGGATATGCCCGGGGTCTCTCCCGAGGTGATTACTCATAAGCTGAACATAGATCCTAGCGTAAAGCCAATCCAACAGAAGCAGAGGAAATTCGCTCCGGAGCAAAATGAAGCCATTCGAGTTGAGGTGAAACAACTCCTGGATGCGGACATCTTGTTCGAGGTATTCTACCCCTCTTGGTTATCCAATCCGGTAATGGTAACAAAAACCAGTGGGGCATGGCGGATGTGTGTTGATTTTTCCGATCTCAATAAGCACTGTCCGAAAGACTGCTATCCTCTACCCTCCATCGACCAAAAGGCCGAAGCCATTACGGGGTACGTGGCACTTTGTTTCTTAGATCTGTACAAGGGCTACCACCAGATTTTTATGGATCCACAGGATGCCCTCAAAACGGCGTTTATCACTGCCTTTGGGTGCTTCGCTTTTAAGAAACTGCCCTTCGGGCTTAAGAATGCTGGAGCCACCTATCAGCGTCTAATGGACTTCGTCTTCCACGACCAGATAGGTCGTAATGTTGAGATTTACGTCGATGACCTGGTCATCAAAAGCTCCTCCCATCCTTCATGTGTGCAGGACATTACCGAAACATTGCGCACCCTGCGGCGCTATAACTTGCGACTCAATCCAGCAAAATGCACCTTCGGTGTTGGCTCCGGGAAGTTTCTCGGGTACATGGTTTCACAAAACGGCCTGCAGGCCAATCCGGCTAAACTCCGTGATGTATTAGATCTGCAGCCACCAAAAACGTTCAGGGATGTTCAACGCCTCACAGGTGGTTTGGCGGCCTTAAACAGATTCTTATCGAAAGCAGCAGAGCGCCAGCTCCCATTTTTTAGAATCCTGAGACAAGCGAAGTCCTTTGAGTGGACTACGGAGTGCACCGAGGCCTTCGAGGCCTTGAAACGTCATATACAGCAGCTGCCTACCTTGTCAGTTCCTCTCCCCGGAGAGCCGCTGTACTTATATCTGGCTTCCGCCGAGGAGGCTGTTAGTGCCGCTCTTGTGCGAGAAGTGGAGGGGGTTCAACATCCCGTGTATCTTGCAAGCCGGGTGCTTCATGGAGCTGAGACGCGATATTCCGTACTAGAAAAAACCGCCTTGGCCCTTGTTATGGCAGCTCGGCGTCTTCGGCCATACTTCCAAGGACGTGAAATACGCGTCTTGACTAATCACCCTATACGCCAGATCCTTGTAAAACCCGAGGTGTCTGGGCGCCTCGCCAAATGGGCCATTGAGTTGGGCGAATATGACATCCAGTTCCTCCCCCACCGAGCAATTAAGGGTCAAGCACTCGCCGACTTCCTGGCCGAAGCCCCGGGAGACAATTCCGAGTCCCCCGGGGACGGTGTTACACATCACCATGCTAACCTCGCCCCTTCACCCCGGAAGTGGCAGCTTTTCGTGGATGGAGCATCCGCGGTCCGAGGAAGTGGTGCCGGACTGCTTCTCATCGACCCCGAGGGGGTGGAAGTTAAATATGTCATCCGGTTCAAGTTCAAGGTAACTAACAATGAAGCGGAGTACGAGGCAGTTCTTGCCGGGCTCAGGCTCGCCCAATCCTTGGACGTTCGTCATCTTGAGCTCTTCACTGACTCCGAGGTCGTGTCTAGACAGATCCAGGGGACTTATGTCGCCAAGGATGAAACAATGGTCAGGTATCGTGCTTTAACACTAAAGCTTATCTCTACTTTTGATGCAGTTGTAGTACAGAAAATACCCCGAGCTCAAAACACAAGACCAGATGCGCTCAGCAAATTGGCCTCCGCGGTCCAGATTAATATGTCTCCGGATATTATGGTTGAAGATTTGTTTCATCCAGCAATTCATGAGGCCACAGTTTCGGTACTGAGCGACAGCGATCCGAACTGGATGACACCTATCATCCAGTATCTCCGAGATGGAGTTCTGCCTACTGATAAGCTACAAGCTCGGCGAGTTGTTCTCAAAGCTCCCAAGTATTCCTTTCAGGGTGGAATTTTATATCGACGGTCGTACCTACAACCGAACCTCCGGTGTCTTGCTCCTACCGAAGCTACCCAAGTTCTGCGGGAGGTTCATGAGGGGGCCTGTGCTAGTCATATCGGTTCCCGGACATTAGCCAAGAAAGTTCTCCGCTGGGGATACTATTGGCCAACCCTGTTCAACGATGCTCACGACCTAGTGACTAGATGTAGCAAGTGTCAGCTACACTCCCGGGTAAAGCATTTGCCACAGACCGAGCTCACCGGAATCCAAGGTGCATGGCCGTTTATTCGATGGGGCATTGACATTGTTGGCCCATTCCCCGTTGCTCCGGGAGGGTCGAAGTTCCTGGTTGTTGCCGTGGACTATTTCACCAAGTGGGTCGAAGCCGAACCACTTACAGCCATTACTGGACAGAATATCTTGAAATTCGTGTGGCGCAATATTGTTTGTCGCTTCGGCATCCCGAGCACTATCATCTCGGACAACGGTAAACAGTTTGCCAACGATCCATTCCGATCATGGTGTGAAGAACTGCACATCAAACAAATTTTCACTTCGGTGGCTCACCCTCAAGCCAACGGGCAGGTTGAGGTCACCAATCGGACACTTCTCACAGGAATAAAGAAGCGCCTGGATAACGCCAAAGGTCTCTGGGCTGAAAACCTTCCGCAAGTCCTATGGGCTTATCGCACAACGCCGCATACATCTACCGAGGAGACTCCTTATAGCCTTACCTACGGTTCTGAAGCCGTTATACCCGCTGAAATCAGTGTGCCGAGTCCTCGCCTTCTTACCTTAGTGCCCGAGGATAATGACGAGGCTATCCGGGCAAATTTGGATGAGCTTGAAAGTCGTCGTGAACAATCATTCATTCAGCAGGCTAGATGCAAACAACGAGCAGCCCGGTATCATAACCTCCGGGTCCGAGGCACCTAGTTCAGTATTGGGGACTTAGTTCTTCGGCTCAACTCGGCCAGCAAAGCTGCTCCCGAGGGAAAATTACACGCTTCTTGGGAAGGTCCCTACCGGGTTGTTGCTGCGCATGACTCCGGATCTTATCAACTTGAACATCTCAACGGGACCCCGATTCCCCGAAGCTGGCACGTCACCAATTTGAGGCGTTTCTATCTGTGATAGCCACATCTCAAGTACTATCTTATCTTTCATTTCTTTTATAGTTGTTTACCATCTTTGTACTTTTGAATTTGCTCCGGCATTATCATTGAATAAAAATTATTTGCTTATATAACTCGTTGTGTTATCCTTTACGTTACGGGGACGCCCTAACGATTATCATATTATCATTGTTAGTCTCCGGACCTTTACAACTATCCCTCGGTCCGCCCGAGGAGATTCACATTTAGTCTCCGGACTCATGTCACCTTCTCGTCTGTCTAACCGGAGAAGTGTTTTCTCCCGCCTGATCCGTCCGGGGAGACGTTACTCCCGCCAGATCCGTCCGGGGAGTAAATTTATCCATGCTGTGTTTCCGAACACTCAATTGAAATAGTTAACAATTGAAACAGTTAATAGTTCTTACTGTGTTCCCGAACACCCGATTAAAGTTATTAATAACTTGTTGGTTTCTTTAAACTCGTATATAAACACTATAACAGTTTTATTATTTCCAAAATAATACAACATCAAGCAGTTTTTCCTAAATAATAAAACAAAAATCTTGCTAAAGATTAACTACGTTATTATCTATTTTTTTCCGGAGCCTTCTCCAAGCCAGTACGCGAAGCCGCGTCGTCTTGTCTCTGATTGAGAATGTCCCGTCCTCCGGGATGGCTCTTGCACGTTCCGACGATGCCCGGCTTCACTTCGGCTCTGACGACGACCCATCGTTTGGGGACCCCGGTCACCTACAGCGGGCTCGGTTCTTGTTCTTGGCCCTGACATGCTGGCCCATTCTACATGGCCCCATTCTAGTGGCGCCAACGGATCCATCACCTCGGGGGTTTTCTCTGTACCTTCCCTCGTCTTGTGCCGAGTAGGATCTGATGATCTCTGCGGAGTTGAGCTTCTCCTCCTTTCTCTTTCCCGAGTATTTGCCCATTCTACGGCGTCCCACTCTTCGGTAGGCATTTCGTCGATCTCCTTGGCCAATGCCACAACCGTCGGTCCACTGGCCTCTGGCTCCTCGGCGTGAGGTCTTTCCGGTTCTTGAGGGATATCAGGCTTTGTTTTCTTGCCCCGACGTCCTTTCTTGCGGCTGTGCTCTGGTTCACCCTGCTCGGCAATATTCAAAGCTTCATTCCGAGCCTCGACCTTCTTTTGAAGCTCTACCAGAAATCCTAGTATCAGCCGGCTCCTTATGATTTCGGGATCATTAGCATCGCTTTGCTTACTCCGCTGTTGGATGTCTTCCCGAACCTCGGCCCTCCGAGCTTGAATATCCTTCACTGATAGTCGTCCGCAGTCCACCAGAAGATGCTCACACTCTTGCTGGTCGATACGAAGTTGTTCCAATTCCAGATCCTTTAAAACACACTGGGCTTTGCACTGTCTCATTTGTTGTGCTGCTTCTTTCCATGAGCCCTCCACCTCGGCATATCTTTTCTCTATTAAGGATAGATTCCTTGATAGTCGGGGGACTTCGTGCAACATCAACATGTCTCGCTCTTTCTGCAGCCAAACTGTTGATGAGTTCAGCTGCTTTATTACTTTATACGGGTTTTCTATGTTTTCCTGGCAAAGGAGACACCTCGGGTTTTTCAGACTTTATTAATATACATACATTGCGTGGATAAGAGAGCAACAACATTTACTATCCAAACAAACAAGGAATTTTCATTACAAAAAGAGATAACTCCGGTTTTTCATTACAAACAAGTGATTACAAGAGCATTCTTTTTACAAGATTCTCTATTCTACATTCTGCTCATGAGTTGGGAGGTCACTGACCTCTCCGGGGGCAGGGTTGGCTTCTCTTCCTCCCGGGGCCTCCCCAACTTCACTTGTACCCTCAGCTGCCTTGCTGGGGCCTTCGATCATGGCAGGAGGAGTAGCGATCACCTCTGGACGGGGAATGGGAGCTCGGTTCCTTAGCTCCCGAACATAGAAACCGTTGCGGAAGCCCAGAAAGTCTTTATCCTGGTCCTCGTTGCACCATTTTATGATGTCGGGAGTGAGGATTGTGTTCTTCTTCGCCAAGGCCTCGATCAATGGCCACTTCGGAGCCTTCGTCAATGCATCAAAATACGCGCCGTCTTCGTTCCCGACTGCGTCGTAATTATACCCGAAGCTCTCATCGTAAACATTGACCTCCGGGTACTTGTCATGAACGGCTTCCAACAGCTCACTTCGGGTGGCCGTATCACCCGCAGCCACGAACGTGCTGAGAAACTGCAGGAATGTCTCGGTTTGCATCAGCTTCTCGGCAAACGTTTCCAGCACAGCTCCCTAGCCCACGATGGCCTTGTTCAGCTCTTCCCGGGCTGCAATGAGGTCGCCTCTCATAATGGCAACCTCGACGGCCTGTTCGCGTAATCTGGCCGCCTCTCTCTCAGCAACTGCTGCTCGGTCCCGAGCTGCCTTGACGCTTTTTTGAGCCTCCGAGAAGCCAGCCCTTAGCTTCGCGACCTCGGCTTCCAGCTCAGCGATCCTACCTTGGCCGGACTCCTTCTCCAGCCTACCCACCAGCCCGCGAATAGGCTCCAACAGCTTCTCAAGTTCGGCTCCAGCGGCCGATATCTCTGCTCCTTGCCCCTGAATTGACTTACTATTATGACGGGTCTGTGCAGCGAATAACATAATTATTTACGATGATACCTCGTGAGCCGGAGTCAGGTGCGGTCTTTTGGAAGGAGGGGGAGTCGTCGGGGAAGTGACCCTTCTTTTGGTGCTCGGGGTCAACCCAGAAAGGGGAATGGTGTCTTCAGGGTCCGCCCTGTGGCTGCCCCCAGCTGTTGTTCTCTGCAGCTCCGGAGTTTTTGAGCTATCACCTCGGCCCCCCGAGCTGGCTTCGGTGCTTTTCTTGGCAGCGCTCTTGAACTTGCCCACTACACATGACAAACACACATTCAAGGGATTGACATTGTTATATTATATGCAACTTATGAAGGAATAAAAGCCCTACCCTCTACTTCTGCCCGGGTTTTTGTTCTCTCCCCCTCAGACATGCTCGGTGTCCGGTCAGAATCAGTCCCGGTAGGGGTGCCGCTCTCTTGGGAATCCGAGGTCCCACCGGCCCACTTGGAATAGTACGGACTCATCCCAGCTTCGTCCAGTACTTCCTCCGGGAATCTGGACTCCAGTACACCGACCTTTTTCAGAACACTCGCACCCTTAGGTTCTCCTCCCGGGGCACTATCCACCACCTCTAATCTTTGCCATTTGGGTAATATGGCTTTCTGCCTGACATATATAAATCTCCCTCTCCACCCTTCGATTTTACTTGGGTTCTTAACCTTAAACTTCTTACCCGGCCTGGGGTTAAGGTAATACCATCCCTTATTTCTCCCCATCGTCTTCAGTTGGAAGAAATGCCTAAATAAGCTGATACTGGGCACTAATCCTCCCTTACTGCACTCAACCAAAAAGCCCACCACCTGCCTTACAGCATTAGGCCCTAATTGCCCCAGCGCTATTCGATAATAATCCAATAATTTTACCAAAAACTCCCATAGGGGAAACCTCAAACCTACGGCGAGTTGATCTATATACACGGATATGAATCCTCGGGGAGGACAACAGGCCTTGTCATTACCCTCGGGAATGATGAATTCCAGATCAAAGGGTAAGAAGAAGTTCGGCACCCATCGCTTAATCTGCTTTTCAGTTACTGTGGGTCTTACCCCGGCTACCTCGAATCCTTCTATTTCCTCCTCACACCGGGGGAAATACACTGCTTCTACTCTTACTTCACTAAGGTCACCGCGGTGGACCTGTCTACTTTCGCTGTCTACGGGATAGATCACCCGAATGGGAGGGGCTCTAACGGGCACTCCCTCTGGGATAACCTCTCCTACCTTAGATGAAGATGAAGATGAAGATGAGTTAGACATACTTACTTGGTTTGAATTCGAAAGGGTTGATTTGGGGTGTTTTTGGTCTGAGACGAATCACGAATGCAGATTTCCTCTTTTTCCCGCTTCTAAACTGATGTATCACAATGGAGAAGATGAAAAGTTACTGTGCAGTTATTCCCAATATAAATGCAAAAAACCGACGGCTCTGATGCAGCCTATTCAAATTCAGTGATGGAGATTCATGCGTGTTCTTCACGCGCTTTACAGTTACCGAGGCGCGTGGGGAACAACTTTCTTGGGACTCGCAGAGCGTGTCACTTCACATCCCTCTCTCTCATAATGGCGCCGCCAATCACATCAGACCCATCCTTCTTCAGGAAGATTCACACTACACCCCGGTGTACCCTCTACCTCGGTTAAACTACTACACTCCTGTGTTCTTTCCATTTTGGCCAGAATAATCACCCCGGTGTACCCTCCACCTCGGCCACGTTGTCACATCGCGTTTTTCGCTTTTGAGAAGTTCGGTGTCTCACTATGTGCCCCGTGCACCTCGACCTAGCTCGGCACTGCGTCCGCCAATCACTCCGCAGAGTCCCGGGGACGCGGATAAATTCGGTCCTTCGTAGACACTTTGGCCCGCCAGCGACCCCGGTCCTTCTTACTTACGGTTCCACCCCGGTGACAACCGAAGCTCCTACCTCGCTCCGGCTGGGGGGGGGGGGGCATCTGATAGGGATAACCCGATCAGCTCGGGTCGGGTTAACACCAACCCGATCAGCTCGGGTCGGGTTAACACCAGGGCCCACTATGCCAGAGCCCGCTGATCGGCCCAGCATGCACAAGCCCAGCAAGCGTGTAAAGGCCCACTATGCGTAGACCCAGCAGGCCCAGGAACGCGCGCCGGCCCAGCGAGTGGTTTGTTCCGTAAATCAAGGCCCATGATCTTTTCCCAACTGCCATGCAGATTTGGTGGGCAAGATTATAGGGATTTAGTTAGGATTGTGATTTAGTAGTATAAATAGGTGAAAAGAACTCTGAATTAGGGTTCGCACTCTGTGTACTGAACTACTCGGTGTAAACTCAAAGAACTAGTGAAAGAAACACCTCGGCAGAGATTATTTTGTGCCCATGGACGTAGATCTCCGGATCGAACCACGTATATTGTGTGTCTTTACTTATTTCTTTGCATTGATTTCCGCTGGGATTCTTAGTTACCGGATCACGCATTATCAGACATAATTTTCACCAAAGCAGCAGTGACAGGTATCGTTCACTTGGCGTAGGAGAAAAATCGACTTAATTTCTCTTCCAACCACAATTAGTATTCATTCGAATTCACCATTGAAGCTCTCCAAACCTATTTAACTTTCAAAGGATAGACCGCAGAACAGCTATAGTCACACCGTGCGTGGCAGAAGCCACCGACATTTCTAACATTGGAGATAGGACGAGACGAAGAACAAAAAGAAGAGAAAATTCGAGGATATCTGCAATGCAAGGAATTTTTTTTGAGGAGAACATGAGTTGCTTTTGAGAACAATAGTCCATACTGAATCTCTATTGTTAATTTATATGTGATGTCATTCCACCAAATTATGGGTTATAAAAAATATTACTTATACCTTCAGTTCAAAAAACAAAGTTATGGCCTATAATTTCGATTCGAGCTTCATGTAAAAATTATTGGAGTCTAAAATTAGTCCCCATGTATAAATTGAAAAAAAATTAAAAGGTGGTGTACTTATATGCTAAATTTTAAAAATCGTGTTGTATTTGATAGTTGACCAAAAGGTCGTGTATTTTTATGTTATTAAGCCTTATTATTGTTGTTCTTCTTATTATTATTATTATTATTATTATTGGGTCATTGTTTTTGAGAGAGACACTCATTTATATTCAAATATCACAAGAAAGCAGACAAGGACAGGCGTAATTTAAGTCTTCCCTATCGTTATTAATAGATGAACAATTATAAAATGATGATGTTGAATTATAATATATGCCACAGAAGTTGAAATACTTTTTCATATTTACAAGAAACACGAGTTAGGGTTTTTATGAGAATCGGTGGTAAATCAGTTAGTATAGCAGTTTTTTATATTTCACAAATCCTACTCTAATAAGAATTTGTACTTAAAAAATTTAAATTGTTAATTAATATAAAAACAGAAAAGGAAAAGGAAAAAAAATAAAAAACGAAGGTGAAAATGTAAGCAATGAGACAAAAGCGGTTTGGAGTATAGAGACTAAAATTAATATTACAGAATAGATGATGCAAACTTGTTCATGTGGTGGCTATCTATCTATTTAAGGATATAAAAAACAAGCCAAACCTGCTCTGTCCTTTTAACAGGGTCAGACCAACCCAGTCGACTCTTAACTTTCAAATAAAAACTCCTATTAATCTAATCCATACAGACTTATTGCGCTAATTTATTATAAACTCAATCGGTACTTAGCCTCTCAATCATTTCTACAAAACTGCACAACTATAATATATAATATAATCTGAGTTGACTTTTCATTTTTAACTACGGAAATTCAATAATTAACATTTTTCTTTTACCATAATTAGTAAGTTTTTTGTCACGATACTTTTCTTCCAGTTTTCGCAATACAAATAAACTATCATTTCTAATAATTGTTATGCATAATTCAAATTATTCATCTTTTTACGATCTTTAATTTAACATCCATATCACATATATTCTAATGACATTTTATGATTAGAATTTTTTTGTGAATTTTGATTAATTATTTAGATTAGATATGAACGTGCATTGTGAATTTGATTTGATAATAGTATTGAGTTTAAGCTGCAACTTAAAACAGTAAAATAATTATGATATTGGTTGAGTATTTGTAAAAAATAAAGGTAAACTAATCAGTTCATTTGATTTAACATGAATTGTATATATTTTATTTAATTAAGTTATGCGCAGAAGAAACATCATTATTTAAATAAAGAAGCTCGTACTCATTAGATTAAAACCAAAAAGGCTAATGTCCTTTCAGAATAATACCTTGCGTGTAAACACTAATCTTTTCATAAAAAATGTCTATAGTCCAAATTGGTGGAAATAACTATTTTTTTTTTTCTTCAATACGCAATACTTATAAGTTGGAGATGAATTTACAATAGACTTATCTTGTTTAGGGTCTGATAGGTATGGTTCAATCTCTGCGGATCGAACTAACCCGCCAACCGGGTTAATTGGGCACAGAAGCGCAAGCCCAACACAGCTAGGCCCAGTCGGGGCATATTTGGAGATTGAGATCCCCATGATCCTTTTTCAACTGCCATGCAGATTGGGTTGGCGAGATCATAGGGATTTAGTTAGGGTTTCGATTGTATAGTATAAATAGGAGAATTGTATTCGGATTTAGGGTTCCGACTTTGTATTCTAAAATTACGGCTTGTAATATTGTACTCGAACATTGAAGAAAAGAGAGTGAAAGCACTCCAGAAGGTGATTGCCTTCTCCCGTTGACGTAGATCTTCGGATCGAACCACGTAAACCTTGGTGTCATTTTAATTCTTGCATGATGTGATTGTGATTTGATGGATATTCGTTTTACGTATTATCAGGGTCCGTTTCCTTTGGATTGTGGTTAATAGAGTGTATAAGATTATGATGTATTAAAAGGGGGATTGAAAAAATATGTATTATCCTATTCAATATTTACTAGGGATGATTATGTTGAACATCTTATAGAGGACTATCCTTATCCTGAGTTTACTTTGATTTGTTGGTTTCTTGAAAGGTTATTAGGGATTTTTTTTTGAGAAAATATCAGGGATTTCTGAATTACATAAAAATATCGGACACCTTATATTGGACATCTCTAAACCATACAAATTTTCAACGAAGAACAGTTCAACTCAAACCTAAACCCCCTTAAACTTAATCCTTTCCATATTTAATGTGTGTTCCAAAATGTACGGGAAACAAGAAGAACAATAGGATGACTTGGTGAGAGGAGAAGAAAAAATAAATAAGTGATCTTCATCATCATACATTGCGAAATGAAAATAGAAATTCATCTGTTCCTAAGGTCGAAGGTAGTAGAAAGAAATCAGGCATCAAAAGAATTATTTTCAAGCTTGGAAAAACTGATAATTGGGTAAAGCTAACAACAGTAAAATTAAGGAAGAAAAGACGTACGAGAAGAAGACGAAAACTTATCCTTGACTCGGGATAAATAAACTCTCCTCTAGAGATGAGATTTGTAATGAGGATATTTTGTCTCGAATTATGTGTTATCTGAGTATACAGGATAAATTGACTTAAATGATTCAACCACGTAAATATTGAATTGTTCTAAATAATTTGTCTTCATTAAGACTTATCCGATGAAATAAACGAGCCCTTAGAGATGAATCTGATCCGGACCCGGACAAAATAGGGCAGATCTAGAATTAGGATCCTAAATGCAAGATAAATTGATAGGCGAAAAACCGAAATAGAGATTCCTTGCAATGCGGGTAGCAGGCCACATTTAATGCTCTGAATCTGATAATCGGCATGGACCTGGACCTACCTACCTCCACAAATTGCTCTCAATATTTATTATGCCTTCCCTACTATTTATTACTACTACCATTTTTTCATTTTCTATCTTTCTTTTCCGCCAACTTCTAATATCATTCACATTTCTGCTACTATTCAATCTTCTATTTTTCTTCTAGGGGTCACTTTGATCACCCAAAATTCAATCTAACACTAAATCTCAACTTTAACCAAACTAATCTATTCGCTTCACTCCATTTTATAAACGATTAGATTCAAATAATGCACCCCTTGGCTTATTCAATTATTTATTACTAAAAAAACATAACTTACCAACCCACGCTCACTCATCCAAGAAAACCCCATCAAATTCACATCATAGTATATTCAAATTTCATATTAAAACTTAGACTTTGTATATATCTATATTTACATAAGAAATTAAAAAAAAAAAAAAAAGATATTATACCTATAATATATCTTGGAGAAAAGATTTCATATTTTGATCTGGTTAGGTCGTCTTGGTAATTACTACAAAAGCTAATCCATAAAATATATTTCAGATCGACGGTTATTTTGATTTGAATAAAATTTTACTCATTCTTAATTTTTTCCCCAAGGGAAAAGTAAATTTTTATTATGGTTGCTGGAGACCTGAGTGCATAAAAAATTGATTGAAAAATATCAATTAGATGGATGATAAATAGGTTTTTTTAGCCCCCCCTAAAACCTAAAGAATGAGCATAACATTATTTGTCCTAGGTAGCAAAAAAATGCACCAGGCTAGGAATAGTTCGCCAAAACCTCAACTATTATTGTGATTTAGCTTAGTGGGTTAATTTATGTAGTATGAACCCCTACTATTTAGATCAACGATTTCTTTTAGTTCCGTTTACTTTGAATGAAGACGAGTTTTTCTTTGTTCCTAAATTAAAAAGAAGAGAAAAATCAAATGTTATTTAGTTTGAATTCACTTTTATTATATATTATAATTGAATTTAGCTTCCATAAAATAACCAAAAGAAGGCACTTTATCTTATTATTCAGGAGGGCATTAGACTTTAATTAAGATCACAAGTAATTAAGTAAGATACTTAAAAATTCTGGAAAATTACCTTCAAATTAAATTCATTAATGTGCCAAATCAGACTGAGTGTGAGTGTATTAAATAGGTCTTCATAACATGAAAATATTGTGTTTTCTCAATTGGAGTCTTCGTGTAATGTTTCAACTTTCAACTTCATTTATACTTCTTTGGTTCTATTAAGAAATTCACCAATTTTGGTTGAATGTTCAATTACTATATAAATTTTTGAATGATAAAAGAAATTATCAACTTGGTAGTTTAGTGACATTGTCTTACCAATTTATGGTGAAGATCATCAGATCTAATTATGGTAGTGCCAACGTAAGTAACACATATGATCATCTATCCCACTTTTACCCTGTCACAATCGTGTCCCACTTTAAAATTGAGCCAATTGTAATTATTTTTTGTGATTTGTGAATTTAAAGTTAATGATTTAGATGCAGGATTCATGTTTAGATTCCATATTTAAGGTCTAGGATTCAATTTTTTTGAACTAGTGTATATTTTCTATTCTAGACTTACCGAGTTCACAATTCACAGTTCATGATTTAATGGTTCAATGTGTATAGTTCAATAGTTCATAGTTTAGACTTGACGATTCATGTTGTATGACTCAATTTTGGAGTGGGACACAATTGAGACAGAATAATGTAAAACAGATGATCTGAATTATCGTACGTGGTGCCAACATAATTAAATATAAAAAACATGTATCATGTCAACAGAAAAAAATAAGAAAGTTAGCAATTTTCTTGTTATCTGTTAAAATTCATGGTGTAATTAAAAAATATTGAAAAAGATGGTAGATTTTTGTAAAGAAGAAAAAATCACAGAAAATAGTAAAAAGAAAAGACTCTTTTGTAGAGCAGCGAATAAAAAAAAAAAAACGAAACGAAACGCATCGAAAAGTTTGAAGCACAACGCAGTAACTCCAACCTTTTGCAACCCTTTTTGCTTTCTATTTTGACTCTCTGGTCAAGATTAACCCACGACTTCTACCCAGACAGTCGCGTGTAGATCACGAACCAGTAAACTTAATGTACGCAAAAGAACAGAGTTAATGCTGGTCGAAAAGCGCGTGACTTGTGACCCCGCTGCATTTACTGATTGTTCTGCTCTTGCATTTGGGGTAGATGAAGATTGAAATTATCTCACTCCCTCCTTCTAAATTGTTATCACTCCTCACAAACACCAAAAACCTGCAAAACGATTATTACAGGGCCACGAAGAACACGACGACCTTAAACAAAATGATGGGCTGTGGTAAGCGAGAGAAACTGCCCATGCAGAAATCAGTATTATGAAATTGCTGTTCGTCAAGTTGACAAAATTGTAGATAAATCAATAAACACCATGGCTACTTCTTCTTCTTCTTCCACCAAAGCTTCTCTATCTCCTCACAATCCTCCCCATTTCACCCCGGTAAGTAACCATATATACATAAATCTATTCGTGTGTATATATCAATGTTTTTTTCCTTACTTGAGATAATGAGTAAATCCCATACCATGATTTCGTGTATATATGAGAGAAGAATTTGAAATTGAAATGGTTGTTGGTGAATTGATTCGTTTTCAGATTGAAGAAGGCAATGAAGATGAGGAATTTTCACAAGGGAGAATCAGTTTCAGAGATAGTGATTATATGCACTATCCGACGCCGTTGCGTTCTGAGAAGAACAGAAGCAAGGGCTCTGCAAAAAAGCGGCCCGAAAACGACGAGACCAGCGGCGTTTCGTGCAACAAGTGCAGGCCTAGCAATAGGGATAAATTCTCAGTTGTCCCGTTGGAGAATAACGGACTTCACAGGCTATCAATGGCTAGTCCAAACGGGATTTTCAAATCTATTTTAGCTTCTCTTGCGTTGAAGAAAAGCCCCAAGTCATCGGAATCGGCCTCTTCCGCCATGTCCAGGGAGGAGCACTGGAAGGTTGTGGTGGCGGAGCTTTCCAACAAGCTGATTCAGGCCACCAGAAAGAGGGATGAGGCGGTTCTGGAATCTTCCAAGTTGAAATACTCCATGGCTGAGCTTGAGAAAAAGCTTAATAAATTGGAAATCTATTGTCATAGCTTGAAATCTGGGCTTGAAGTTTGTAACGGTGGCAGTAATTCTCAGTATCAAAAGCAGCATAAATCTCCTTCCCGTACGAATTATCAGGTCATAAAAGTTGGTGACCAAGGGAAAGTGATTGAACATTTCTTGGTTTTGGTTTCTGAAACAAGATCATCGATTCGGTTTCTGAGTCGGGCTTTGGGGCTTCAGCTAAGGCAAATGGGAGCAAAAGTGTATGATCGAATTTCATTGCTCCTACAGCCTTACGATATCAAGATTTCTTTTTCAAGAAATCCTCGAGGCTTGCTTTTCTACCTCGAGGCCTTGCTAAACAGGGCATTCTTCGAGGAATTCGAATCCACCGGGTTCCACAAGAGTGCCCCGAGCCTGATTCTCAACCCGATTGATCGTTGCGAATCTAACTTCGCCATGTTTAGTCGGTTGCAGGAGCTGACATGGGAAGAAGTCTTGAACAAAGGGACAAGACATTTCAGTGAGGATTTCAGCAAGTTCTGTGACAGGAAAATGAGTGAGATTGTGGCTATGTTGGGCTGGACCAGGGCCTGGCCCGAACCACTTCTGCAAGCCTTCTTTGGAGCTTCAAAAGCCGTCTGGCTGGTGCATCTTTTGGCTAATTCAGTCCACCCGGGTCTGCCCATTTTCAGAGTGGATAACGGGGTTGCTTATGACCCGGTTTACATGGAGGATATGGGTGGAGATAAGGCTAAAAAGCTCGTCCCGACTATGGTCCGGATCATGGTCACACCCGGGTTCTACGTCTACGACAATGTGGTCAAGTGCAAGGTGCTCTGCAGGTACTACCACAACAGCAATGGCGGCAACATCAATGACCTGTATGATAAGGGCTTCACCCCATCTCCTTCGTAGCGTCGGCGGTAGGATTATCGGGATCCATCCAACCGTCAAGATTTTAAGTTATGTCTCAGATTTCGTTCTTGTTATACTGTGCATGTGTCGATTTAAAAAAGGCGGATTTGGACAATGTGCAATGTTTGAAATGTAGGATATCGAAGTTTGGAAGAAGTAGATTTTGATGATAAAAAGTAAAATGTTTGGAGTTACGTTGTTTGGATTATTACATGCTAGAATTGACTCGTGAGTGAGTCAATATTGGATTGTGTTTGGTTAAGACAAGTATTGCACATGGAATCTAGTTATGGTTCTTGAATCATGGTCATCTCTGATATCTATTGATTTGTATTTTGTTCACTTTGTATGCAATGTAGTTTGACAGCTCTATTGGGACCAGCTTGATTATCCTGCCCAATGTGGACAATACAATAAAGTACAGTACAGCCCATATGTATGGTAGATAATTTACAATCTTTCAAATCTTTAGGCCAAACTACCGAGACGATGTGAAATCCTTTTTTAAAAATATTTCAATGATTCCATACTCAGAATATGTGTTTGTTTAAAGTTCTTCCTAATATATTTTGTAAGGTTAAATTTAATTTTTCATCACTTTACTTACTTTAGTCAATAATATTTCACCACTCTACAATCTTAAACAAACACACTTCAATTTTGATTTCGAAATGACGGTTCAAAATTCGTCCAATGATAGTGCATTTTTACCTACAATGTGTTTGATGCTTTGCAAATATGATACCTAAAATTGTACTTAGATGAAAGGATTTAACTTTATATTAAGTGAATTTGAGATTCATTAAATTTAGGGTTAATTTCAAAAGGAACCTGAACTATACGCGTTTTTATACTTTGCAACCTAAATAAATTTTTTTTTTCGATTGCAACCTGTATATTCCGATTTATAACACTTTGCAACCTCCGACTATATATTTCGATATGTATAAGTCATGTGCCTAGCACATGCCAAAAGGTCCAATAAAATGACGATATGTGGCCATCCTTTAAAAAAAAATCAGAAAAAATAGAAAATAACATATAATAAAGAAATTTTTGAAAATAAAAATAATAAAAAAAAACATTTGATTTAGATTTCAAAAATTAAAATAAAATTGTAAAATTTTTAATCCACCCCACCACCCCCGCCGCCCCCTCCTCCCAAACCCAAACCCAAACCTGCCCCACCACCCCATCCCCCTTCCTAGCGCCGCCGTTGGACGGCCATTCAACGGCAGACGCAGGAGCAGAAACGGCGCACCAGCAGCAAAATCCAAACTATTCCCATGTAAACCTCTCTTCCTGAAAAGATTGACACACAACAAACACACACATACCCAAACACAAAAATACAGACGTACCGGAATAGGGAAGATTATGAAAATCTCCATTGTCAAACTAGAAGACGCACCAAAATGGGGAAGATTATGAAAATCTCCATTATCAAATTGGAAGTGACAGATAATTATTGGTGAATTGACAATTAACGGGGGAGATTCTGAAAATAAAAAAATTCGAAAAATCACGTCCTATAAAATTGCAGAAATGACGGAGTCCGAATATTGTTCAACTTGAACGACGGCGGTGGTGGAAATTCGGTCCGGTGTCGGAGGTGGTTAGGGGGAGGGAGCAGGGTGGAGAGTCGGGGCGGTGGTGGAGAGTCGGGAGGGGAGGAGGATGGGGGAGCAGGGGGCTGAATTAAAATAAATTGGATTTTAAAATCTTTTCATAAATAAATTTTAAACTTTTCTTCTTTTAATGTTAAATGTATTTTAGAATGTCTAAAATAATTTTCTGAATATGTATATTTTTTTCCTAATTTTTTTGGTATTTTTATTTTTTATGTAAAATTATTTAGAGTTTTAGGATGAATTATTTTCTGATTTTCTTTCAGAAAATTGTTTTTAATAAAGTATGTCAAATGTTTTAAATAAATGAAAATAAAAATAATTCTGAAATATATAATATAATATTAAGTGATTAAAAAAATAAAAAAGTAAAAAAATAAGGTCATGTGAGGGGCACACGGCTATATAGCCGGAATATATAGCCCGAGGTTGCAAGGTGCTACAAAACGTATTATACATGTTAGAAATCGAAAAAAATAAAATGTTTAAATTGCAAAGTATAAAAATTCGCATAGTTCAGATTAATTTATGAAATTAACCCTTAATTTTAAATTCAAACAAATTACTCTATCCAAACACAAGCCAAAGAGTTTTTTCCTCCCATCAAATTGTAATTGCAAACACCTAGATAAATGTTCTTTTTTTAATTGTAATCCCGGTCGAGGCACTAATTAAATTAATGGCTTGTCTTTCAGCGCTAACGTTAAAGCCATTTGTTTGTGGATTTCTTAATAAAATTAATTCTTTTTTAAATTTCTAATATATTTTAATCACTTTTAAAGATAACTTGATAATATTTTATTCATTTTATCATATTTATTAAATGTAAATTCTATACAATCAAATTTTTACTTCCAGATTTTCCACGCGCTACTCCATCCATCGTTTTCTTTATCCACGTCCAGAAAACAAGTGGATTACTTGTCCATGCACAAAACAAGTGATTCCCATTTATAATTTGATTAATATATATGTCAAATCTTGTTCGTCAATGTGATCTTCGATATCAAATTTAACCTTATTAAAAATCACTTTACGTACTTTTGATCTTTGCGGGATTGGTACAAATGATTATTGGCTCCAACTTTTGAAATGAACCCCATTTCTTCTCAATTCAACGTCAAACAATCAAACAAACAATAGGCATGCAACATTTAAATAATTATAATATAGCTAAAAATGTTGAACAACAAAGACCTGAAGCTAAAGTTTATGTGTTGCTTTTCTAATTTATTTATTTATATATATTGAGGTTTAATTTAAGGGATTTTTTTATTTACGCCACATTTACTTTGCACACCACATAGTAATCTTAAAAATGTATTTTTTTTTTAAAGACACCACTCAATCTATCAATTCTATCTTTAATCTACAATTATATCCTTTGTATAAAGCCCTGATCCTCCCTACTTCCTTAACTACCATGTTCGCATACTTCCGTTATTCTTCAGTCATCTCCAAACATAAATTAAAGTCAGCAGGTTTAGAAAAACAAAATAAAAATCGAAATTGTCCAATTGATAATGAATTGCTAGAATTAAAACCTAAAATATCATATGTTAGATAAAATGAAAAAAGAAACAAAATATTTGAACGGATATAGTGAGCCACGTTCGGTGATGGGTTGATGACCAAGTTTACCTTTAAAAGAATGAAAATCTGAATGAAAATCAAAAAGCGAGTCAAGCTTTTAACTTGTGCGGCATATTTGTGATGATGTTGGTCAAAGTTTAAATTCATCTTGCAATTACCATTCAAATTAGGTTGATGAACATTTGGAGTTGGAACAAGAAATATGAGAAATCTCGCTGCTTGCTGGTTTGGATGTTACTGTTGATAGTTATGCTTTTCAAGACCAGACGAATGAAGAAGACAAATTGATAAAGAATGGAGAATTAGAGAAAAAAGGATAAAATAGCCATTTACTAAGAGGTTATTTTTGTCTAAAATATATTTGTGGTGTGGGGAGAAATTAATGTGGTGTAAATATAAACACTCTTAATTTAAAATAAAAAAGATAAACGAAATGTGGGACAACTAAAGACCATGAATTTTATGTTGTTTTCCTCTTTTATCTACTTATTGCCCATAATTTCTTTGTAAAATTGTGTGTAAATAGTTTTCCTTTTATAAATCTTAATACTAGCTTCATTTTTTACAGTTGTAACTATAAGTTTTTTGTGAATGCTAATAAATATTTATCTTTCCCACAATTCTTTTAATATTGGCCCTCAATAATTGGGAAGTGAGACCGTATTTGAATTGAGAAGGTTAGAGTTTTGAGGGAAGAGAGAAAGCTCAACTGAGGGTTTATTTGTCTTTTCCACCTACTCGTTGAATTTTCTTATTTATAAACTAAAACTACAACAAAAAACTAAGGTAGTACAATTTTAGTGCATTTGCGACTTTAATACAATTTTAGTAATTTTTGCTATAAATGCAACATTTCTAGGCATATTTGTCCTCCTTACACAGGATGAATGCATTTTACAATGAATGTTTTTCCATAAATGTATTTACCACAATACATATATTGTTGTGAATGTATAATGAGTTACACTTACGTAGCATTAGTGTCAATATTGGCATGTTGGGGGCAATGAAAGAAATAACTGGCACCACACACTAGTAGTTAGGACTTAGAGCAATTCAAATTCTTAAAACATTAGAAGCTAATTTAAGAAAAGTTGAAGGAAAGAGACAAATAATTGATGCAAATCTAGCTCTCCGACGAGCTAGGACAATAGTAGAGACCTTATTTTCAATCTTTAATAAAAAAACTAGAAAACATAAGAGATGCTCACGAATTATATTTTATCATCAATGTATTTTTCCATGGAATTCATAGCTATTGGATTTAGGATCGGGGTACCTTGATTTGCAGCAAAATTGAACCCGGATAGTATACGGGTTGAATCACTATCTCTTCTCGATGATTCCTACTCTTGATCGGGGTGAAAATCACAATAAAAAATTCACCATGATTCACAATCTAAGAGCCATCTCCGGTGGCTTGGAGAAATCACTTCTGGTTTCTCTCTTTTTGTTTCTCACGTAAGTGAGAAATTGTTCTTACTTCTCTACAACTAAGTGTGCCCGGTACACTTGGTTATTTTAGTGAAGACGAAGGAGTGTAATTACCCACTTCCAATAATTGGGTCAGTCCACTTGGCGACCTTGGACCGGGTCCAATGGCCTGGGTCAAACCAACATCCCCCACTCGCCCATGAGGGCTGAGACCTAATCCTTCGTGATCTTTCCAACTCACCGTGAACATACTGGCTAATGGATCGTGTAACCCACGGGTATCTCAAGAGCATATAGTTTTACACTAATTAAGGTGTACAACAACTCAACATCAAGAATTTGAGGATATCGAACTCGCTACATCCCAGACGCATTACCCAATGCCAAGAATCAGTATGCCTCCTTGTCCCTTCAATTTTGAAGGAACATACCAAATTCATCACTTCGTTTTACATTCAATGTTACATTCCTTGAACATAATTGGCGCCAGTGAATCTCTAAACTGTGATGGCAGTAATGGTCTTCCTTTTTCCTTATATCTCCTAGTCTTTCATCTAGCTGATTTCGTAGACATGTCTCGCATAACCTAATAATTTTGTGGTTATTAGGAGCATGCTAAAGTAACAACACTGAGATGAAGACTAAAGACACAGGAAAAAGTCTTAAGGACATACTATGAGGTAATCCAAACCTCTGAATCTCACACAATGAGAAAATAGAGACTCATTTCTCATTATCCATTTTGGTAACAAGCACATGCGGTATGAAACGCACGTTACAATGTGTCATTTTCCTAAAGGAAGCGTATGTTATTCACTGAACACATTGTACGGATCTTGGTCTGGATGCTTTCAGCAGCTAACCTGAGTTTTCTCCTTAGATGTCCTCAAATTAACGTCTAACTCGAGAAAACTCACATCTGACTTTACGACAAGTTATAATTGGATAACCAATTTTCTAATTCGATCACATATTACCAAACATCGATCTCATCTTAGCGTACTAAGACGACACTCATAGAATCAACTAAATGAATTCTATACTGGTCTCATCTCCCATGTCATTCGACATTGGAGGCAATTGTTCAAGTGAGAGAGCCAATCAATTCTCCACTTGTCTGACATACTTTTGAATTAATCGTCAATTGATAAGTGTACATAAGTATCATAATCACCTCGCGTTATGTGACAATTGTTGGGTTCGTCATAGCAGACCGGGTTAATGCCGCGGAATTTTACAATTTTATATAAATACAATATATATCACATATATATATTAACCCGGAAGCTCAAAACGATTTAACGGAACAGGTATTAAAAGGAATGTAAAACACATAAAAGTCAGTGTGCGAAATTATACCTCTCAAAATTTCTCCTTCGTTTGTTGCCGAGGTTTGCAGGAATCAATTTCTTGTCTGATTTTCAAACTCGCAAGGATCCAAAATTGTGATCCCTCTAATCAGTCTACCTTTTGAATGCAACACCAAATTCAACACTCCGCTTTCTTCCTTTTCTTTTAATCGACCGAAAAATGAAAACCGTGTATATATCCTTTTTCTTGCTTGCTTATTAGATAATATATATCTTCTATATAAATCCTAATAAACCCTACACACCTGCTGTCAATAACAAACTGATTAGTCATATGGGCTGAAAAATCCTCCTTTCATTTCCGCCTTATCTAATGTAGTGGTGTTAACCACTTTTCAATAATATATGCGTTCTTGTTGCATTAATTAAGTCAAACTTGATTATAATGTAACCTTTATACGTAAATACATACAATATATATCATATATATATATATTTAAATGAATTAATTCATTTAAATTGTTTTATCTCCTTAAGTATTAGTAAGCTTTCACAACAAAGTCTACTGACTTAGTATTGGGGTCGAACTAGTTAATCTAATTATCCTGTTGGTTCCAAATCACTAATATTTTAATCAAGTCAATTGATTAATTCCTTTCAACTGTTAAAATCAATTAAATAATCTAATTATCTAATTGAATTTTAATTCATGAATTGAATTAAATACAAATCTAATTAATCAATCGTTATTAATTAAATATATCCAACTATTGGATTATACTGATTGATAAATGTTGTCATTCAAAATTTAGGTGTGACCTTTTAGGTTCACTACTAACACTAGCAGTAGGCTTACAAATTTTGCAATTTTGCAAATAACAAATTATTTGATTATTTAGAATCAACTCTTTAATTCTAAAACCTACAAATCACAGGAACACCTAGCAAGTAGCGTGATCACCTAGTGTTAGGTGAAATAGCGAGTAAACCTATATAGTTGCGATTAACATACATGTAAAGTCTTTCCAACAACTAATCTCCCGATTGATTCTAGGGTATGGATTATAAGTCGAAACCCCGTCAAATCAATAACTGTGTTATTCTATTCAAGTTACAATGATTCTTGATGAATCCATATTCATCGTGCCTTGGCCAAGGTCTTCGAATCAAGAACAACGAAAACACAGGAGATTCTCTTGTCAACGACAAGTGTCGGATTCTATGTTGGCCATTGACAAGTCTCTACGTACATTTATTTAATACCCAATATATCCCCTTGTGATTGCCATACAATCAGAAGATATATCTAAGTGTTACATAATATACATAAGACTACCGTCATGCCTCAAGTCTAAGGACTAATCATGTACTAGCGCAATTAGGAAATTCTTATTTCGACAGGATATCTCCAATTAAGAATTTCTCACGGATCAAGTCCAATGAACTTATTCTATAACAAACATCTGCATGCATGAACTCGCGTCATCACACTAATACTTATGGAATATAGTATTCTCGTCTTACGAGTATTCATCGTATGCACAAGTCTTACTAGCTATTCAATATCCTATCTTGAATAGCTTCGACTTGGGACTAATTTAAGACCAAAGCTTCGAGAGCATATTCCATGATCACCATCACATGCGTGACCGTGCCCCTTAACTTATTTTGATCTAAGGACTTTATCTGATATTTTGCAAATATGAAAAACAATATAAAAGATAAAGAGTAATGCCTTCATTAATATAATTCCCCATAAAATTGTTTACATATAAAATGTGAAAGAGTACATTAATCCAATCTAATTGGTGCACCGGGTACAATACTCTAACAATCTCCCACTTTCCCTAGCTCCTATTGCCCATGTATCTAAGCCCAATCTTCTCAAGATGTCTGTACTCGTTGTGCTAAGGCTTCGTCAGTGGGTCTGCTACGTTTTTCTGCTGAAGCGACTTTGTCTTTAACAACGTCGCCTCCACCAATGATTTCTTTAATCAGGTGGTATCGTCTCAATATGTGCTTGGACCTTTGACGAGATCTTGGCTCTTTTGCTTGCGCAATGGCCCCATTGTTATCGCAGTAAACCTTTACTGGATCAACAATGGATGGAACTACGCCCAACTATTGGATGAAGTTTCTTATCCAAACACCTTCTTTTACTGCATCTGATGCAGCAATGTATTCAACCTCGGTGGTTGAGTCTGCAGTGGTCTCTTACTTGGAACTTTCCAACTGACTGCACCACCATTGAGAGTGAATATATATCCAGACATGGACTTTGAGTCATCTACATCGGACTGAAAACTAGAATCAGTGTAACCTTCTAGTTTCAGTTCTCCACTGCCATATATTAAGAAGATGTTTTTAGTCCTTCGTAAGTACTTAGGTATCATTTTGACGGCTTTCCAGTGTTCTTCACCTAGATTTGATTGATATATGCTCGTGACACTCAGAGCATGTGCGACATTAGGTCTTGTACATAACATTGCATACATTATGCTTCCAATGGCGGACGCGTAAGGCATGCGAGTCATTCTTTCTCTCTCTTCAGTTGTCTTTGGGGACATGACCTTCGAGAGAGATACCATGACTCATTGGCAATAATCCTCGTTTGGATTCTTCTATGCTAAACCTTTTAAGCATTTTGTCTATGTACGTGGATTGGGATAGTCCGATCATTCTTCTAGATCTATCTCTATAGATCTTTATTCCTAGAATAAATGATGCATCTCCCATGTCTGTCATGGAGAACTGTGTAGACAACCAAGTCCTAGTTGACTGCAACATTCCAATATCATTTCCAATTAGTAGGATGTCGTCAACATAGAGTAAAATAAAAGTAACTGCACTCCCACTAACCTTCTTATACACACATGGCTCATCCGGATTCTTATGAAAACCAAACGAATTGATTGTTTCATCGAATAGGATATTCCAACTCCTTGAAGCTTGTTTAAGTCCGTAAATGGACCTTTGGAGTTTGCAAACCTTTTGCTCACTCCCACTATATATGAAGCCTTCTGGCTGTCTCATATAGATCTCTTCTTTAATGTGTCCATTAAGAAAAACAGTCTTCACATCCATTTGCCATATCTCATAATCATAATATGCAAATATGACAAGCAAAATTCGAATGGACTCAAGCATCGCTACTAGTGAAAGTGTTTCCTCATAATCAATTCCTTGCTTCTGAGTATAACCTTTAGCAACCAGACGTGCTTTATAGGTCACAAACTCTCCATCAGCTCCAAGCTTTCGCTTGTAGATCCATTTGCAGCTAATGGGAACTATTCCCTCTTGTGGATCTACCAAAGTCCATACTTTGTTGGAGTACACGGAATCCATCTCGGATTGCATAACTTCTCGCCATTTTTCTGAGTCAATGTCTGACATTACCTCATTATAGCTTCTTGGATCATTATCCAAGGGGAGTTCCTCTTCCTTATTCTATAATAACAAGGTCAACTTATTAGGTAACCTTGGGATCCTATCGGATCGCCGAAGAGGTTGTATCTTAGAAGGGCCAACATCAGTTGGTGTGTTATCAATTGTAATATTTAGGATGTTTTGTGATTCTTGAACCTCTTCAAGTTCCACAATTTTGCCATCTCTATCAGATAGAAATCCTTCCTCAAGGAAAGTGGCATTTC
The DNA here is from genome assembly GCA_958295605.1 of Ajuga chamaepitys. Lineage (NCBI taxonomy): Eukaryota > Viridiplantae > Streptophyta > Magnoliopsida > Lamiales > Lamiaceae > Ajuga > Ajuga chamaepitys. Next base: position 18,124,302 of record OY282502.1, read on the forward strand.
TCGAAATAAACACTTTTTGTTCCGAGGCATCGTAGAAGTAGTATCCTATAGACTCTTTCGGATATCCTACGAATTTACACAATTTGGATCTCATATCCAACTTATCTCCCACTTGCTGCTTCACGTAAGCAACACACCCCCATACTCTAAGGTATTTGTATGAGGGTGTCTTACCACACCATATCTCATAAGGGGTTTTGGGCACAAACTTAGAAGGCAATGTGCCGCTGTTTCTAGGGCATAACCCTAGAATGAAAGAGGTAATGAAGTGAAACTCATCATTGATCGAACCATGTCCAATAATGTTCGATTCCTACGTTCCGAAACTCCATTGAGTTGAGGAATAGCAGGCGGAGTCCACTGTGAGAGAATCCCATTCTCTTTTAGATAATTTAGAAAATCTGAACTTAAGTATTCACCTCCTCGATCAGATCGAAGAACTTTTATACTTAAACCAGTTTGTTTCTCTACTTCAGTTCTGAACTATTTGAACCTTTCAAAAACTTCAGATTTGTGCCTTAAAAGGTACACATAACCATACCTAGAGAAATCATCGGTAAAGGTTAAGAAGTAGTTATAGTTCCCACGGGCACTAACATTTAATGGCCCACAGATCTGTATGAACTAATTTCAATAAATGTTTGGCTCGTTCCACTTGTCCAACAAATGGGGATTTGGTCATTTTACCTTTGAGGCATGACTCACAAATCGGCAAACCTTGCTCAATTTTAAGTTAAGCAATTGAGCCAACTTGTTAATCATTTTCTCAAAGATATGACCTAATCTTGCATGCCATAAACTCATAGAACTATTATTATCTAACTTTCTTTTATTTTGTTGAACATGAAAAATTGAATCTCGGGGAGTTAGGGTATACAAACTATTAGTCAATATGCAAGTAGTGATTAAAGAAGAACATTTAGAAATGGAACAACTTCCACGTTCAAATAAAAAAGAAAAACATTCTCCATCCAAAATAGGAATAGAGACAATGTTCATAATAATCTGCGGAACATAAAGATAATTGTTTAATACCAAAACAAAACCATTATCCAAAACTAGACTAACAGTCCCTACAGCTAATGCAGCAACCTTTGCTCCATTCCCTAGCCTCAGGACCATCTCACCTCTGTCTAGCCTCTTACTTCTTGCCATGATCTGCAAATCATTGCAAATATGTGAGGCACATCCAGTATCTAATACCCAAGAAGTATAGTTAACAGACAAGTTAACTTCAACAACATAAATACCTGAACTCTTCAGGGATGCAAGATAATCCTTGCAGTTTCTCTTCTAGTGCCCTGGTTTTTCGCAGTAGTGACACTTGTCATTGGCCTGAGAATTATTTTTCTTGATACCTCCCTTCGCCTTCAGTGGCGTTGGTAATATAGGAACCCTTTCCTTTCCCTTTCTTTTCTTTGACTTTGCAGCCTTAGATTTAGAAATGAATCCAACAAGCATGACCGGCTTATCCTTTTACATGGTGGATTCAGCCGTCTTCAACATGTTAACAAGTTCAGAGGGACTCTTCTCCATGTTATGCATGTTGAAGTTAACAACAAATGAGTCAAATGAAGGAGGCAGAGACTGGAGCATCAGGTCAGTGAAAAGCTCATCCGGAGCTTTAATTCCCAAAGATGTAAGCCTTTCAATAAGGGCTAACATCTTCATCCCATGATCTTGGGCTGAAGAGCCCTCAATCATGTGGCAACGGAATAGCTCCTTTGAGGTAGCATACCTCTGCTCATGAATTTTCCCAGCATACAACTTTTCCAAGCGTTGAAAAACTGCATAAGCAGAAGTTTGATCTGCATGCTGCCTTTGCAACTCATTTGACATTGATGCCAACATGAAGCAATAAGCTCGCCTATCATCTTCCATATGACTTTTGTACTTCTCAAGCACTTCTTTTCCAGCATCAGCAGCAGGTGCTGATGGTGGCTCAGTATCAAGAACATATTCTTTGTTTTTCAAACGCAGAACAATTTTCAGATTTCTCAGCCAATCATTATAGTTGGGTCCAGTCAATTTATTTTGGTCAAGGATGCTAGATATGGCATTGATTTCCATTTTAGTAAATGAATCTACAAAAATATTGAAGCAGAAAATAAGCAGATTATTGGAAAAATATTCATTCAATATAAGGTCTTTAATATTAAATGTCTCCCACTATTTTATTCAAATTCTTTTAACCCTAATAGAATTCGAGAAATCAAATTTCCTAGTGGACTTGAGGCCAATAAAAATATATTATACCCCAATAATATGAGCCTATAAGATATAATTACTAGTAGTTAACATTTTAACAATTGTAACATTATACAACCCTCAAGTTTATTTTGCCTCACTTTTCCTATATACCCCAATTTTATGAGCCCATACAGTACTAAGTGTTAAACATCACCCATCAAACGTTCATGTAAATAGAGCATCAAGACACCACACAACTCATGGGCGGTGTAATGATGAGTCTATTTCACGAGCACCATTATGCTTGGTAAAGAACACAACTTTCCAAATACATGATCACCCCACGACTCATGGGCAGTGACCAAGTATAGTAGCATCGTCATGTCTTTACCTTTGATAGTAGGCATGGAATAATAAGTCCTACTTAAAATTCCATAATTGTTTGAAGTCAAAATTTTCATAAAAATTCTTATTAAGTTTCAAAAACTTAGTGTTTATTTTAATTCCAAGACCTCATCAACTAAAATTACTAAGTGGGTTATTTAATGTTTTTTCATCATATGAGCGCAAATAGAAAGCATTAAATAAATTCTTACATGCATCCTATACATAAAGCGGTGGGATGATCATGGCCAACCTATGCGACCCGTTTGAGCCAAAACGGGTCAACGGTCAATCTAAGGGATTAAAATAGGAAACTAGACTATTACATCATATGTAATCCCATACATACATGGGCTTTGAACCTACTCTATTACAAAAATATAACCCATCTCAAATGGGTCTTCGCGTCGAACGTCCTTCAAATATACAATAAAAGGAAAAATTATCATCAACTAATCTACTCTCATTGCATAAATTTAAAGAACTTACAAATGTAAATAAGTGGCTCGCAGTCCCTATTAAATAACCCAAAGAAAATAAAGACATTCATCACAAAGGTCTATTGTCCATGATCATCCCTAAATAAATTAATATGCAATCACATTCACCAAATGAAGCATATTTACAATTATCAAGTAATTTCTTATGTCATATTTCACAATTATTTGGGATAATTTAATTTTCACCAAAAGATATAAAAATCACACACACACACACACACACACATATATATATATATATATTAAATATTCCGGCTCTTTTTTAAAAACGTGTCATGAGTTGTAGATAAGGATAATCTATATTCATATATACATTATATAAGAATATGTATCCTAAATCCCTACGAAATGACCGCCACAAAATACAACGGAATGAGTCAAAACTCAATTCCAGGTTTTTCTCACATATTGGCAAAACAAGCAAGTGATCAGTGTCTTTTCTTAAATATTCATTGGAATCAAAACCCACCTATTAAAAGCCATGTGAATTGGGTCTGTACATTACTCAAATGATGGGCATATATAAATATATATATTTATATATATATATATATATATATATATTTATAAGTATATTATATATTATATATCACATATACACATATATATTTAGATAAATCATTTTATCTCCTTACTGTATGCATACTTTATCATATAAATATACATATAGTTTTTAATATCATCCCAAATAATAAAATATGACACAATTCATTATTGTTTAATCAATTAAAACATGAATTTCACACCGAACACCTTCCAAACCGTGAACATGGCTTTGATACCACTGTTGGGTTCGTTATAGCAGACTCGGGTTAACGCAACGGAATTTTAAAATTTTATTTAAACACAATATATATCACACACACACACACACACACACACATATATATATATATATATATATATATATATATTAACCCGTAAGTTCAAAACGATTTAAAGGAACATGTATTGAAAGGAATGTAAAACACATAAAAGTCAGTGTGCGAAATTATACCTCTCAAAATTCTCCTTCGTTTGTTGCCGAGGTTTGCAGGAATCAATTCCTTGTCTGATTTTCAAACTCGCAAGGACCCCAAATTGTGATCTCTCTAATCAGTCCAGCTTTTGAATGCAACACCAAATTCAACACTCCGCTTTCTTCCTTTTCTTTTAATTTTCCGAAAAATGGAAACCGTGAATATATCTTTTTTCTTGCTTGCTTATTAGATAATATATATCTTCTATATAAATCCTAATAAACCCTACACACCTGCCGTCAATAACAAACTAATAGTCATATGGGCTGAAAATCCTCCTTTCATTTCGGCCTTATCTAATGTAGTGGTGTTAACCACTTTTCAATAATATATGCATTCTTGTTGCATTAATCAAGTCAAACTTGATTATAATGCAACCTTTATACATAAATATGTGCTTGGACCTTCGATGAGATCTTGGCTATTTTGCTTGTGCAATGGCCCCATTGTTCCAGCAGCGGCGATGCGGCGGTCGGTGGCAGATCAACAGTGTTCGGCGACCGCTTGGTGAAGCCCGGAAACCGGTCTATGGGAGATGGACCTCCCATAATTACCCACTTCCAACAATTAGATCAACCCACTTGGGCGAACTTGGACCGGCCCTAAAGACCCAGGTCAAACAAACAACAACCCTTAATATTTCAAGAGCTCAAATGAGGTTCAAATCTCTATTTACTTCCCTCTGCTTCTAGCAAAATATATTTTCTGGAAAAATATATTCGTGTCATAATACATTCATGATAATTTGGTATCGTGGTAGACAAGTGTAAAAATGATACACTGATAACTGATTTTACGAGCTATTTAGGCATAAAATCATAGGAAAATGATAGGAAAGTATGTGGATTTGGCTTGTTTACCCTTGTTAATATTTTTTTGTGTGGATTTCACAAGTTTATTCGTTTTGTAGCAATTTCTATACATTTATGAAGATAAATATAGCAATTGTATTCTGGCAAAAAATAAGGTCAAGGGAAAAATGACAGAAATGGGTTAAACGGGCCCGAGCATGTCTTGCATCGGCTCGAGAGGATCGACCATACTTGATCCAAAAATTCCTAGTAACACACTAGCACTGGGACCCTACTGGATTGCTCTCATGCTTAGCCGGGATTTGAGCACATCACACTATGACTCGAGTGGTTTGCACTCCGGCCTTGCTGGGTCCGAGTTTGATCGTGTGTTATAATATTTTGGCTCATCCTTTTTCTACCCTATTTTCTCATCTAGTACATTCCCCTATATGTACCAAGAGTCTTTGATTCATCTTAACATCATATTGATATAACGGAATATCAGTGAGAAGAGCACGCAACATCTAAGAAGAGCACACGTTCACGCCATAATTCTCCGGTAGTTATTTTATTTGTTGAGTGATGTTTATTCCATTACTTTTTTGATACAATGCATTATTTTTGTACTGATTTATTATTCTAGGATTTAGAAAGTAGATTATTATTTATCATGTGATCATTGATTATTTTGTTTAATGTTATCGTTCCGTTAATTATTATTTATGTTGATACATATTATTGCTTGCTTGATTAATTTGATCACTTAATCGTGCCCACACGAATTGATGGTTCTATAATTGAAAAATGAGAACAATCAATGGTCAAACGTTACACACGGCTGTTCAATAAGACTGGAGGCTGAGCATAACTGTGGAGGTATTCTAGGCACTATAACAGGGATGCCGACCTGTGTAATCAACACCTCAATAGTTTCGAGATAGAGGTTGAGTTATATTAAGAGAAGCCTCACAATAATAGAAATTTCACAATTAAATAGGATAGTAGTTATATGGTGGAATAATAACTGAAATCGACACTCTAGAATAAGTAGTGAATAACATATTACATCTGTGTTGTGTTATGTTATTCTGCTTTATTAGTTGCTTTAGTATATTTAGTCACTTATTTTAATTAGTTAATCAACTACATCCATTTCGGTAGTCTAAGGGTGCGTTTACATCAATGGATTCTGACCTTTAATCCCCCCCTTAGTCTGATGTTTAATTCTTAGAATTAGCTAAGTCGGGCAATCCCACGGACCTGGAACTATTGGCCACTATTTGGGATTCTTGGTTGGGTTATTGGTCCCTCCCTCCCCCCAAGGTTAAATTAGTCCATGGGATCTGGCTTAAAATAATTATATTTATGCCCTTAGAATTAGGTTAAAGCTTCACAATTTCATCTTATTTCACTCCGGCAAGACAACTCGAGAAGAGGTGCAGCTGGATGAGCGAAATTTTGGTACTCCGCTGTAGATCTTGTCTTCTCGGTTTTAATTTTTTTTTCTCCCAATCTAAGAACAAAAAAAAAGTCTTCCGCTCTCCCCCAAGGTGACAACCTAGGACCAATAGCCTAGGTAGTGAAAGCTCTCGCTACTTGAAATAACCAACTTCGTCAGAAGGGTAATACATTTCTGCAGGTAAATATTTACTTCCGCATCCTGATTTCCATTATTAGGTCAGTTGATTCGTCTCTACGAGCAGAATACTGTCTTAACACAACATAATACAATAGATTTTACTGTATTCTTTTTTCTCGTTTTTTACTTTTGCTGTTCTGCCCTCGTTAATGTTTTCTTCTTGTAGGTGATTACCTGTCTTTCCTTATTTCTTCTCTCTCTAGACATATATATATATATATATATACGCAATACGCACACAGTGCCAAATCTCATCACTGAAAACCCCCTTCTACCCCAGCGGCCTCTGAATTCTTGACCTGTTCCAAACAAAATTCATCCGCATATTCTCAATCTTATTCATCATTGAATCAGGGACACACCCCGGATTATACTTTTCAAATTTGTGTTGATTTATGTTCACCTTCTCAATCTAATGTGAGTTTAGAGCACACCTGCGTGCTTGAACTGGAGAAAAAATGAAGGGTTGAGGAAGAAATGCACAAAGTGTGGGGCAAATCTTACTTAGATGGAGAATAATGGTAAAGTTCAATCTAGTCACCTTGGATTAAGCATTAGTAAACAAAGGTATTGATTAATTGGTCACATGCTATATGACAAGTAAACATTGAATTTGGCCGGACTAATTTGTCCAATCTCAGGGCTGAATCCGATTATAAAGGATACAGTGGGATTATTATTCGACACCCTCTAATTTGTTAACTATATTTCCATTTATGGGGTGTAGAGTAGCATAGCACACATATTTCCTCTGTTCGACAATTGATAGTGTTTGATGAGAAGCCCAGAGCAAAATTCGAAAATATTGGGTGGACTGGGCCCATGACAGGTACTAGACACGTGATATAATGGAAAAGCGGGATGGCCCAGATACCCAGCCCAATAGTGCATCTATCTCTGCTTTCCGTTTTCACTTTTTTTTTCTTTCTGCTTTTATCCTGCAAACATTGCACATCCATTTCTTTTTTATTCAGGTTGTTGGGGGAAACTGAAATTGATTTGGAATGCTTTGAGAAAAGCATCAACTTCTAGTGTTGAATTTTATCCATCAAATTCAACGTCTTATCGACTATCATCTCTATATCTCAAACAATATCAAACTTTATCCATTTCTTATCAATGTAATTCACCCACAGAGGCATCAATAAGAATTCAAGACTTTCACTACATCATCCCATTTTTCCATACCAGGGTATACAATATAGGCTGCTTACTTTCTGCTAATAATGTCACCCTACAAAATAATTATGGCTCTCTGCTACCAACATCTCCAGATAGCTAGTCTATACGGTGGGATTTAAGACGCAATTCTTTTGCTTTGTCGTTGAGCAGGGCTTCGGCTTTCCTCTTCTTGCATTCGCCTACCACCCTCTTTACATACGCGATATAGCCATCAACATCAAATTTTCTCTTGCAGCCAGCATAATTCATGTATCTAATTTTTCCAAAAACCGGTCGCTCACGCCAGCCCTACACGATCAAAGAACTTACAAGCTAAGAGTTTCACCAACGAAAAATAAGTTTCAATCTATTAGCTTCATAATAAGACAGTTCTCTTATCCTTAATTTGAACAAGTTGAAGAAAATTTATTTGAATCAAGGAAATCTCTAAGAAACTCAAAATTTGTTAACCTGGTCATGCACTCCACATATTGACCACATGCAACCAACGTAACCATTTGGATCCCTGCCATCTATATGATACTGCAGGTCAATCAAAATAGAAAAATCAATATTGGAATGAGATCACTGTTATGTATGCCACACAACAAAAATAGTACATGTGATGCGAAAAAGATACAAACTAAATGTGTACCTTATCATTTAAGTATATTGATGTTGCAAGAGCTTCCTCCGGTCCACTAGTCCATTCAAGAATCTTTTTTGCCCAGTACATCCTAAATTTGCATTACAAGTTCCAAAATCTTAGATATATTCGTTGTAGAAGTAGATGTACATGATCATTATATACTCCCATCACACAAGATTCCACAAATGAGTCATTGGTGTAATACTTGCATTGCACAAGATATATGGTCCAAGTACAAAAGCTCTACCAAGATTTGAAGCGTAGGCTAAATTCATTATGAAAACGATCATGATCAGAGTAGAAGAATGAGAATCCAAAGGAGATACAGATACAAAAGTGTTCTGATTTCAAGTAACACACAGATATCCTGACTATCATGCAGCCAATATTTAAAGATCTTTTCACTCAACGTCTATAGATCCTAGCAAAACAATAAAAATATCAACAATAACTATCTTTACCAGTTCAATTTTTTTTCTTCCTTTTCAGTAATGATTTGTTTGATAGGCGTACTCTTGAAATTTAGTTCCATACTTTTGGCAATTTGTTTTGTTTTCCTAGTGAACCGTGCACTTAAATATAGGCTCATTTGTTATGGCGTTGTTTCTTGCATAAGACTTCACAGAAATAAACTCCTCACATTCTTGATAGGGAGAAATAAAAGACAACCCAACAACATGATTCATGGGAAGTCCACTTACCTCATAAAACCATGCATCTTTCCATAATGAACCATTTCTAACTGAGAAGCATTCCATAGCTGAAACAGAATGGTAGAGGGGACTGTTATATAAAAATACATGAACAGTACATGTAAACATGTGAGAGAATTTTAGGAGCACTTATATAGTTCAGCAAAGTAGGAGCAAGCAGACGCCTTAGATCATAAATCATGGAAACAACACTAACGTCTTTAGAGGAATACTGGATATAAATGTTTTAAGAGAAAATTGCAAGACTAAATTTACTAACTTGATCAGCCGTTTGTGCTTTCTCCAACTGCTCTCTCCTACAAATAAAGCACAATATTTACAGCATTAAGCAGCCCATGATGAATGCAATCATCAAGAACCTTGGAGCAAATTGAAGAAATTTACTCACGTGTATATATGCTCACGTGTATCAGAAGCATGGTCCATCAAAGTCTTGCGGGCCCACTCCCAAGCACCTTCTAGCGAATCATAATGTGGTTGGTAGAAGCAGAAGTTATCAGCAAGTTCTCTGCGGACAATTAATTCCTCCAAGAAGACATCAACTGCCTTAACATGCCAGCCGTACAAGCATTATGTCAGATAAATTCATGCCATGATTCATAGACAAGATTACCAGCAATTTAGTAATCATGAATTATAATTGGATTAGAAACCAAAGATGTGTATATACAATCAATTTAAACACACACCTGGGGATAGAGTTTCCGCACTTTTTGTGCCTCCAAGGCACATCTCTGTGCTGATATCTGCCCAAAATGCAAATACGGAGAAAGACCAGATAGTGCTTTGGGTTTCAGTGGATTATTCCTGTCTGAAGAATAATTCTTCAATCTTGCTTTCAAGAACCCATTTTTATCCCCCATCAATACTTCTAAGGCAGCTTCTTCACCTGCCGCACACCATTCAAGTTCAGGAACTTCTGCACCTTCCCTGGTAATATTGTTAGATGTATACTAACACCTAGACTAAACTGTAGCATAAATCATAGAATATTCATTCAGTGCGAGTTTAGTATCTCACCTTACAACACTAGCAATGAGGTTCTCCCAATCTATAAGATTACTAGAGGAAGCCCACTTTTCTTTTGGAGCCGTTAGCTCAGGAAAATCAATTAAATATTCAGGAAGTTTCTTGTGTATTTTGCCCCTTATAGTCCTAGCACCATATTCCAGTTTGTCTGATGCCACCCAAGCAGGCACCACATTGTGTGCATCAACTTCATGAATAGATACTGATCCATTTACCCTCTTACATATTACCTCTTTCCACTGCCGAACCTCTCGTAACGGTGAGAAGTCCGTCACCAAAAGCGAAGCGCCAGATTCTGTTAGAAAATTTGGGATGGTGTCTATAGCTTCACCCTATTAATTTAGTTTCGACAAAAGCATAATGATGTTAACTACTTCTGTCTCACCTTCCAATAAAACATCATGGAAATACCTCGATCAACAAAAAAGATGGTAACTGAAGATTGTCATATTGTATGCTTAGCATATATTTAGCAGTCATCAATACAAGCTAAAACAGCAAGTATACAAGAGACACAAAGAGATAATCATATTGAATGATAGCCTATGCAGGAAGCTTGGATTGAGAGCGGTAAGATACCACCAAATTTATTTAAGAAAAGGAAATTACATAAAAGCAAATATTCAATAAAAAAATCCATTTCCAAAAGCATTATACTACACTTGAAGGACGAACTGAATGACCGAGGACATGACAATTGAATTGAGTTGTTAGAAGCTTAATAATGTCCGCACGTTTTAGTTTTAAGCTGATAATCTATAAGCCCTGTAACCAACATAAATTCTACACTAGTATACAAATAAGCTCAAGCAACCAAGAAACAACAACTTTTTAGAACTTGCTCACAAAAGGTCATGAACAAAATATTGAATCCTAACCAAATCGCCAAACCCAAGCTTGCTAAGTAATATCGAAATATCAGTATACTAACAGTGCAAATAAATTAGGCCAAAATTCATCATTGATCACAGAAAGCTTGTGAAAGCACAAGCTGCGGTCAGCTTGCAATGAGCAGCTTCAAGCTACCATTAGATCTGAATCATCAAAACCAACTATTCATTTACAGATGATAAGTTAATACTCACTATAAATGTCGCAAAGCCCAAATTTTATTATTTGACTTCTTAAATAAATACACCAAACAAAATAAATAATTATTCTACAGAGTAATGCACAGAAAAGAGGAGAATGTAACTTGCCTGAAACAAGAAAAAAGGGATGTTGAGAGAGGAGTGGAGATCAGCATGTAATTTGTTGAGTCCTCTGAGCATAAAGCCGTAGTGGCGAGCTTTGGCGCCCTTAAACTGATGAAACAAGTTAAACGCTATGGCAACGGGCACTTGCAACTGGCTGGCCTGATGGACGGCGTGGATCAAAGCCCAATTGTCCCTCAACCGCTGATCCCTGAACATCCAGTAAACCACCGGGCCCGCGGGCTTCGGATCGGTCGCTTTCTTGAGGACCCGAATCCGTCCAGGCTGTACGGGAGGTATTGAGGAAGACATGACAATGCGAGCCGAGAAATTGTAAGATGAGGGTTTCGGAATTTTTGAAGCTTGAAGGTTGGGGGTGGGAGGAAATGGAGGGAAATCAAACAGTTACCGTTTGTGGTTTCAAAGGTGGACACGTAACATCATCCGCGCTCGTTTATTTTTGACCTTACTGTCAAAAAGAGCCACTCGGGACTTCTATTGCCCAAACTTTAATTTTCTACATAATTATATGTGTAACAAGTAGTATCTACCATTTGTAAATGTAAATTTAAATAAATAAACAATTAAAATTTCTTAATGTATGAATATCTCTAGCATCTTTGTATGGAGGTCATGTTAATCATCTTGTACAAAAGATGAGTATAAATATTTATATTAATTTTATGATAAACATTATATTTATCCAAAATATTTAACTTTTTAATTTTTTCAAATATAATGTCAAGAAATTTTCAAATGCTTTTAGTAAGTACCAATAACACTACATTCTAATTCATTAATTTTTATTTGTAGCAAATAAACCCGCATAATCGACCAACAAACAATTATTTGTCTTTAATTTAATTTAATTTATTTATACAATATGGTGTCAAACTAATATATGACTAATTTAATTTACTATACTAGAAAATCACATTAGAAATTATTTTTTTATTTCAAAAACTTAGATTATTTTTTTTTAAAAAAATAAAATGTTGAAATTATAAAATATTTACTAAATAATTCAATTATTTGTATTTTTTATGATTAAAAAATTCATAAGAAAAATAATTAAAAGAAAATTCAAATTAACATTAAGTATGAAAAAGATCATTAGGGGTTTACTTGATAATCATACTAAATCTATTTTTTTGTTTTAATTTTTTTCTTTATTTATTTGTTTTTCCTTTCTAGGTATGAGTATACTTGACCATAAATTTTTTATACACATATTGATACTACATATATTAAATGACACATTAAATGAAAATAAAATTAAATAGAAGAAGAATGAGCACAGTAAACATAATACATAGGATTTTAGAAAAAAAAAATAATAATTTTTATTTTGCCGACAAACTTACTCTCATCCCACTCCCTGCCTTACATTTTCGTCCCCTCCCCCCATTTTAGATTCTAGATAATTATGTTGATTTCTCTCACACACTCTCTCTCTCCCGCTCTCTCACAATGTCGGTCTCTCTCTATTACTGTGATGAGTGGAGATGTTGCCTCCTTTCTCTTAGTTACTTTGGATCTCTTAATCTTCACAACAAATAAAATTATTTAAATAAGAATAAAATTTGGAAGTAAACACAAAATTTGGCTGAATCAACTTGCGCGGAACAGATTTTGTGAGGATTCAAACCTTTTTGGAAGGTTGCGTGAGTGTTTTTTTTCATAGACTTTGACAAATTAAGCTGATTGTGGGGGACTTATTATTGATTTGAGATAATGGTGCGTAAATATATTTTAGGCAAATATATGTAGATTTATTTCCAAATAAATCCTTTATATCAAAATTAATATTTTTCACAAATGGCAAAGAAATTTAGAAGGAAAAGTTCCTAGGATACTATTTTAGGTGAATTTTATTTTATTTTATTTTATATAGATATATATATATATATATATTAATATATTATATTCTTCTACTACTCATTTTCGGCCTATGTTATTGCAATTTAATACTTTTTGCATTTTTAAATACTAACCGTGTAAAATTTAATGGAAACAATAAAGAGTTCTAATGAAAAATATACCTTTATATAATTTATCTTTTATCATCCTACATTTCTATTGTTATATATCCATGGATAATATTGAAAAATGTAGTTTTTCTTTTGTAGAATAACTTATTTTTGGAACAAAACATTTTTTTCTTAAAGGCCTAGTATATAGGAATAATAATTTGAATCATTATTAGTTAAACCCAATTTAAATATTTTATGTTCTTAATATTTATTATTGTTGTTGGAGGTTTATTTATTTATTTGAATTGTTGTTGTTGTTATTGTTTTTTTTTGTTTTTTTTTAGATCATTGATGGCAGCACCGACTTCTCGTGAAGCTGACTGCCATAGACGGTTGCCATTTTTAGAGGTCGTGGTTTGTCAGCGGTGGCGACCACTATCACCATGGTCCAGGTTGGCCCATTGCAGAATTGTTGACGGCAATCGACGTGGGTTCTGAGGTGGGTCATTTCAAGCTCTTAATTGGCTGCTTCGGATTAAGCAAACCAACTTTTAGGGGGTTTTGTTACATATGCAATTTGATTTTATGTCTCCTCTCACATTAATTTGGATCTTGGAACGAGGACCATTTCATTTAACCCGAGGCTTCCAGTCGGGCCCCATTCAAGTTTTGAATGTTTATTTCTAGTTACATTGGCAACAAGGATTTGTTCGATACACCACTTAATTGTTGTTTTTGATTTTCGGTTGTTTCTAAAAGATCGACTTGTGGCCTCCACCGACCTCACATATTTGAAAGCTCTGAGCTTATACATTGACATCTTCCTCGGGATTTTTGGACTCACACCGATGTGAGAAGCGTTGGTTTTCCCCCACACTTGGATTAGGACAAGGTGCTCCATTTCTGATGTATGCCTGATGGCAGTGTTACCTCGTTCATCTCTTTCCCTCTATATTGTTATTGCTCGGTGTTGGATTGTCTGGCGTTATGTTGTTATTCTCTCTTTACACTCTAGGTTATTAACTCCTATACCTGTCGACCTGTGGCATGGATAAGATTTGCTATTTCGCTTATCTGCTTTGTGAGGGACCGGCTTGTGGTCTCCACACTTTCTATTTTCTCTTCGTTTTTTTTTTCTTATTTATAAAAGAACCTATTAAGCAAGTTTGTAACATCCATCAATAGATATGCTATATATAGAGGAGATATTATTTTGAAAAAATATAATATCTTTGATGTTTGTACAAGAAACTATAAAAGTAGAACATTCGATGTTCGTATAAGAAATAGAACACAATCAACACGATGTACCACATATAGTGTGAGGTGGTTTTAGAGCAATGTGAGGTGTTCTAAATCAAATGTAAAAACATTAAAAGTAATTATAATACGAGGAGTAATGAAATAATTGAAATAATCAGCGGAAACAAACTTATATGAACAATACATAATAGAATACCTTCTCCCCTTCAAATTTTACAATAAAAAGAAGTATTGATAGCTACAATGATACATATTGGAGTTGATCCCTCGAATTACTACGAACTATGACTCCCTAATATCCGAGAACCAGTCCTATCACACTCTTCAAATAATGTGCCCGACCACCCAATCCCACAAATGAATTTTACTCTATGACTTTAGCTACTTCTCCAGAAGCACTCTATACACGTTTATACCTCACAATAGAGCAAAGATTACAACAAAGTATAACCTAAACAAATGAACGAAAAACTCCGGGAGTTTTGACCTTATCGCTCAGTGCTCTCTCAAATATATCGAGCCCTAATAAATAACTCAGGTATAAATAGGCTGCCAAAGACTATAAAACTTGAAGACCAAGTATGTACGAATCTAAATCTTCACTATGAGAGATTGGATCATGATATACCTTCCTTCTTTTATTTTCAGGACTCTTCAATTCACCAAGTGTTATATAAATATATTCCATATAAATTTCACATAAAATTCGTGTGAATCTTGATTCCTTTATCCACATGTAACTTCATGATGTTCTTACATCCATGGATGCAAAAGGCAATCTAGGCGGCGCCCCGATTAAGGCCTGGACGGTTGCTTTGGACGTTCTTTTGTCAAGGTGCTGCCTAGGCAGCCTGGACGGTTAAGGAGGTCTGGGCATTTTTTTTATTTTTTATATTTAAAAAAAAGGCTCGAAACGAAGTCGTTTCCATTTAGTTTATGATGTTATTGATTTATTGTTATGTCTTGCTGACGTTATTGTCTTGTTCAATTGTTTTGGACTTAGTAATTGACTTATGTTGACCTCTTTTTATTTTAATTTTATGTTGGCTTCTTATAATAAAGTTTATGTATTTGAATTTTCTTTTTTAATACAACTCCTTCATAGCAAAAAAATTAGAAGTTTTTTTTTTAAAAAAATAATAAATAAATTGAAGTGCTATATCATGATTATCTTCTATATATATATATATATACATATATATATCTATATATTTATATAATTTTTGAATTAAATAATTAATCAAAAATGCAAAAATAATAATAATAATAATTCTTGTGCGGCCCAGGCGCTAGGCGGGCAAAAACCGCTCTGCCTCCGCTTTCCGCCCTCTGCAACCATGCTTACATCCAATTTGGGAAAATATATCTTCAAAAGATCTTCACATAGATCCTTGATCCAATTTAAAACTCTTTAATTTACTGTGAGTATCTTGTTGATCTGGGATGGATCGGCCACTGTGTTATCTTCAAGGTGTTCACCAACTTCATGCATGATGTTCAAGTTCTCCTCCAACATGAAAATGCGATGTTTGACAGTAACTTTCCTTCGCATGCCTATAAATAAGGAAAACAAACCCAAACATATATACAAAGATTTTGTTAGGAATTATTATATAACTAACATTAAATGACGCAATGTTATCTCTATACTAATATAAAAGTGCCTTAAGTCTCAACCAATTTTCATTTGACCTATTTTACCCTCTTTAATTATAATATTAAAGGGTCATTACTTTAATTTTCATAGTTTTTTAGTGTCTATTTTATTCCCACTCAATCAATTGTAGTATATAACTAAAATAAACTATTATTAAAGTGACATAAATTTTAGTTTATTTTTGTTTATCGATTTTATCCCTTTTAAATATTTTTTAACATGTTTAGCAGTGGGATCATATCGCATGGCCTTAAAGTAGTCTGGTTGCAATCCAAGGTTTTGATCCTTCAAGTTGAATTCAATTCATAATCCCAACGATTTTTTAGGGCTCAGTGAGATGATGATGTTTGAGGATATGTGCTTCCGGAATCCTAACGATCTTTACAATGTTGAATTAACGCGCACACCGGAAAATATTGCACAGGTGATCTAATTTAAAGATTCTATGAGATCTAGATTAATATACGTTTTTTTTTTATTTTTCTCTAATAAGAATTGTATTTGGACATGACATCTACAATCATGGAACCATTTTGCTTTTGTAGTTCAGAAATTTTTGGCACAACGAAGAACTTTCCTAGATATTTCCTGCATCACACTAATATAAAAGTATCTTAAGTTTCAACTAATTTTTGTTTCGCCTATTTTACCCTTTGAAAAAGAATATTAAAGGGCTATTAATGTATTTCCATAGTTTTCGTTGGAGTGTCTATTTTATCCCTACTTAATGAATTATTCTACACTAATTAAATTAAACTATTGCTAAAGTGCCTTAAGTTTCAGCTAGTTGTTGTTTGACCTATTTTCTCTTTTAAATATAATATCAAAAGGGTTAATCCTGTATATTTCGTTTATTATTTAAGTGCCTATTTTAGTCCCTACTTAATGAATTATTTTATTGTTAATTACTACAGTAATTTGGCCAAACAAGATTAATTCCCTTTTTATTCTGATTTATTATTTCATCTAATATCGCGTCATTTAAGTTTTCAAATACTGTATTTAGTGTTGGGTAACCTATCAAATTAATTAGTTTATGGCTAATAATGTGATTTCCGTTCATACTTTAGTCTAACTATAATAGGTCTTATATATCCTTTTTATGATAATTAGATTTATAAGGTTTTATTTTATCATATGGATCATATGGATTATTGCAACAAGGTCAAACAACATTAAATTCAATTTAGTTAAATAATTAGTTCCAAATATTATAATTAATTTTGACAATATTTGTGACGATCCACTTTCAGATTTGACGGACTATCCCCACAAACCAACACAAGTGTTTTCCAGCGAGCTTTATCCTCACTCACGTGCACCCTAAGAAATTCTCGAGGTTCACCCATCCTGAAATTTCTTGAGGCCAAGTACGCTTAACATTAGAGTTTTTCTAAGAATGAGTTTTGAATAACCTACTCGAACGTTGTCCCCTAGTTGAACACGTTGAACTTATAGCCCATTCTTTGATTTTACCATGTTTATACATAGCTTATTCCATTTTCTTATTTATAACCGTCCACCTTAATTTTTGAACCTTCTTGTGAAGAAGTATGAAATGAATTGCATGTTAAAAGGTGGATTTTTTTTGTGAATACAAAAGGGTGGGAAAGAAGTAGAAAGGACGTTGTGGCAATGAAAAAAAAATCTGAAAAAAAAAAAGAAAAGAAAAAAAAAAGAAGATGAAGAAAAAATATAATAAAGAAAAAAAGAAGTGAAAAATAGACATTGCCACAATGAAGAAACTGTAGAAAAATTGCGAGGTGCTAATATCTTTGTGTTACTCTCTTCATTTAAAAAGTTTGACATATGCTACTTGAGAGTTGACACCTCCAGATTACTACTTGGTTATTTCTTGGTTTTGTTTCGATGATCTCTTACGATCTAGTGAGATTACCAAGTGTGGTTGGTAGGAAACGATCTCTTAATCTTGTTGAAAATGAAGGTGTGTTTGTCATTACAAATGATGTGCATGTGATTTTCTATAACTTCTTAACTTGCTAGCCTTCAGTATTTCCTTTTATCCTACCTTTAACCATTACAACCAATGAAAAGACCCTTTGATTGATGCATCTTTTATATTCAAGTGGTCGAGATTTGATATATTAGCAAACATATGGTAATGGCATGTATGTTTTGATGTTGAGTGATTATATATACATTACCCTGATCATACAATTAAAGAGCGGAATGAGTGATATCCTAGGTGAGGTGTTATTTATTGTCACACTAGAGCTTATTGAAGCTTTTAATTATTGATGGGACACGTGAATTTCATAAAAAAGTTGAATTCACGATCATTTACTCTTGTAAAAGCCGTCTACTTAATTTCTTCATTGCATGGTGATTTGAGTTGTCATAGAAAGCATTTGAGAGAAGCGGTTGAAAGAATAAATGAGAGTTTAATAATTTGTCACCTTGTTCTTATTTGATTTTATGCATGCTTGAGGACAAACGTGGTTTAGGTGTGGGGGAATTTGATGTGTCGTTATCATTCCATATTTTATATGCATAATCCCCAATAATTAGTCTACTTTTGTATTTTAATTTTATTAATTAATTTTCTTTGGTTGTAGGAAGAAAAATTTTGGTTTCAAGAAGAAATTGGGCTTAAAGTGAATATTTTGGCTCAAATTATGGAGAATTAGGCCGATATGAGCCAGGATATCAAATGGACTGAGTTGGAGACTGATAGACGAGCCAGAATATCAAATGGACTGAGTTGGAGACTGACAAACGGGCCAGAATATCAAGATCATATCTAAGTGGGTCTGTTAAAAGTTTTATTTAATAAAAACTCTTATTCCTTTATTGCAATTATTATAAAAATTATTTAGATATTTCCTTTTTAGAGATAAGCTTTGATTTATATTTGATTAGGAATATGAAATAGAATTCTAGCGTGATTTTATAGAGAGGCGCAACAAACAGTATTATTATTCCAATACGTGCTCTGTCTCTCCTCTCTAGTACAATTCACGCTACCTTTACATTATTTTTCCATTATTATTCTTTTCTTCTTCCTTAAGGACAATTGCTAGACTATTTTTTATGAATAGTATCAATTCCAGCATGAGTGGCTAAGGCTATTTTCTGATTCAAGGACTATAATTTCAATTATGTTATTGTGAGGCTGTGTTATCTTATTTTCTTGTTTAATTCAAGTTTTTATGGATTCAAGCATATTTATATAGAAATTGTTTATGAAATTGAATTGACAACTCGATTATTATTCAAATTCTTACTGTTATTCTT
This sequence comes from Ajuga chamaepitys, assembly GCA_958295605.1. Classification (NCBI taxonomy): domain Eukaryota; kingdom Viridiplantae; phylum Streptophyta; class Magnoliopsida; order Lamiales; family Lamiaceae; genus Ajuga; species Ajuga chamaepitys. The sequence continues at coordinate 18,143,721 of OY282502.1, forward strand.
GAGTTCTTGATTTGTAATTGTCACAAGTGATTAAACCCTAGTAGCAATAGGTTAAATCAATCATGATATCAGACGTAGTTTAGCCTAATTAAAACTATAAGCTGATTATTTATAGCTGCAGCTATCTCGGCTAAGAGTAATTAGGTTAAACAGTTTTCATAAATCTTTATGTTGTCATTAATGTGGTATGGACCGCTATCATGCCCAACTCGTTAATAATACGTATTGACTGGTTGGAATCGGTCAATTACTTTAGGAACACAAGATTTATTACGGTTATCCTAATAAATCTTTGGTTAAATACTTGAATTATAAGAAATCTAGTTGTGAGCCTATGAATATAATTGGATTGTCAGACCCTTGGATCTGAGTTTTTCTCATATTGTTAATCTCTTCAATTTAAATTATGTCTTTGGTTATTAAATCAATCTTTAATTTCTCGACTGGTTAACCAAAATAAAACCCCCCTTTTATTTGCTTTTATATTTAAAAGAATTTAATCACCATTCCCGGTGGATTCGATCCTACTCACCACTTTACTCGTAATTTTCTAGTAGGTAATTTAATTTGGCGTTTGACACCCATCAACAGCCGCATACTTGCACAATCTCTGAATGCCCCCATATCAGCATAGTCTCAGGATATCCTACTTTTCTACTGTGGGATCAGTTCATTTATGTCTCTTTTCACCTAGAAGCCTGCTAGGAGCCGCTCATTATCCTTGTCTTCTTCTTATTGCACCGACAATCACTCCCGGCCCTCATCGGTCCTGGACGTCAAAATATTGCTGCATAATCTTTTTTTGTTTTATTTTTGAAACGAAAAGAAAATTTGTTTAGACATCGCTGTAAACAACTAGCACTAAACAACAAAGGAAACTTGGCGGTGAAGTCCACTAGATATAGTTAAGATTACAAGACTTCCAGAGCGAAGGAATTCGGTCAATTCCTAGGACACAAGCCTTCGAATCTTTTCGCCAATGTATTGATGAAGGCCCCGTACGAGTGACAAACATAAACACCAGTAAAAACTTATCGATGGCTAAACGAAACTGGCCCATCGAAGTAGACTCGTATCCCAGTTGCAGGAGGAATACGAGCCCATATTAAACTACGTAATATTTTTTAATACGTGTGGCATCTTAATTATGATTAGTTTATCATTAAACATTTTTTTCTTCAGAAATAATAAATACAAATAGTTTGGGAATAGTAAAACCCAGTCACTTTTTAGTTTCCAAATTCAAATATAATATTTTCAATTATCATAAAAGGAAAAAAAACACATAGTGAATGAATAGCATACACTCACGTGAGGAATGGGAAAATCAAGAGACCTAATTCATTTTTATTATACAATACGATAAGTGTATTTGATATATTGATGACAATGATTACAGGTGTTTCTTGATTTATATATACAAGCTGTAATATAAAGGCACATGCCATTCATGTGCATGAACTAAGTGAATGCTAACTAACCTCATCTAACTAACTAATTAATAGAATTGTTATTTAACATAACAAAATACATATATCAACATGCTCCCATTTAAGTTACGCCCGGTGCCCCGTTGAAAATCACTACGCAGTCTTTGAGTGAGATAATGAAAACGAATTGTAGAAAGACTCTTAGTCAGGGTATCGGTCGTTTGTGATTCTGTTGGTACATAGTACATTTGAATCTCCCTTGTTTTGACCTTCTCTCTGATGAAGTGAATATCAAGCTCTATATGCTTTGTCCTTTAGTGCATGGGTGAGTGTGAGGCAAGATAAATAGCTCCTGCATTATCTGACCATAACACAGTTGGCTTGATGTAAGTGACTCCCATCTCTTGTAGAAAATTGTGCACTCACATAACTTCTGTTGTAGCTAGAGCCAAAGCCTATATTTAGCTTATGTGCTGTATCTGGCCACTAAGATCTGTTTCTTAGAGCACCAGACAATAGGATTCTCTCCAAGGAACAAACAATAACCTGTAGTGCTTTTCTTATCATTAGGGAAAGTTTCCCAATTAGCATCTACAAATCCATGAACGATTAGTCTAGGAACATGTTTAATTAATAATCCTATATTTAGTGTATCACTGAGATACCTTAGCACCCTTTTACAAGCTTTCCATTGATATACAGTGGGTGCTTGTAAGAATTTACTCAACTTGTTAACAATCACTACAAGAAAAGCCACTTATAGTCACAAAAAAATAGTGAGGGTAAGAAAAGCCTCTCATTAAATGTGCTATATTCTTACATTTAATGAGAGTAAAAAAATACCCTCACTAAAAATATTGGTGGTTGGTGACTAAATATAAATTTCAGAAATTTAATAAAATTCACCCTCACTATTGAGCTGAAAAAATGGCGCTGAACTTTCCCACCAAAACTTTTGAGTATGGAACGTAATCTCGGCCGAGACAGGGAGTGATCTCGGCCGAGACGAGAAGGCAGGCAAAACTGGGATTTTTTGCTGGAGAGTCATCTCGGCCGAGACAGGGAGTGATCTCGGCCGAGACGAGAAGGCAGGCAAATTGCGGAAAAAAAGTGGCGGAACAATTTCCCACCCAAAATTAAAAAAATTGGATGAAAGTTATTAGAGAAAAAATAAAAGAGAAATAGATTTTATTCTCAAAATGAGACTTTTCTCATTCTTCGTTCTTCATACGCCTCCTCTGCCTTCTTTCTGCAAACTCCGCCGCTGCTCTCTCCTTCTCCGCCGCTGCTCTCTCCTTCTCCGCCATCTGCCATTTCCAATGACTCTTGCCCGCCGCCAAGTAACAGGTAAGGTCCAACATGTTTCTCTCCTTTATTTCTATGAATGAAACCCTAGGTTTCATCTCTAATTGACAAAGATTATCTTCAATTCGGCCTATGTAAGACCATCTATTCTCAATCAGGTTTCTCTTACAAACTTAATCAACTTTACATTTTGCCCTAACTGGAAAGATCTTGAAGTTTTTAGTGATTTTAGATTCTCCATCGGAATCTATATGCAGGAGGGATTGGATATGAAGCCCAAAGCGCGCCACTCCATCGGAAAAGCAAAGCAGCAAATATGGCGTCTCTCGACACCGATGTGAATATGGTACCGGCCGGCGAGGGTTCCTCCGGTGCTGGGCCTTCAAGCACGAACGCGACGCCGTTGCCTCAGTCCTCTAAAAAAGGGAAGCGATTTGAGATCAAGAAGTGGAATGTTGTTTCTCTCTGGGCATGGGATATTGTTGTCGATAATTGTGCTATTCATAGGTATTTTAATCTGCGTCTCTTGCATATTTCTCCTTTATACCTTTAATATTTTGCAAGAACATCATTACTTCTCGTTTCTCTTCTGATGTATGCAAATTATATGGTTTACTATCATTTGGTTAACAGGTCTTGGTCCCGGAACACTTGTTGGTTCTGCTGCTTTTGATTTGTTTCCCATCCACGCTGTCTGTGTTGTTGTTCCTAAAGCTGGAGAACTGAAAAAGATATCAGACATTGGAGTCTGGCTTGTAGAGCTCTTTTGGTCTTTCTGGGCTTACATCTGGCTGTACATAACATTGGAGGTAATATTTGTTATCTCAGCCCAATTTTACTGCATAAGTGCATATAGTATTGGACTAATGGAATATAAATGTTAGAATTGCTGTTCACTTTATGATTGGTTTTATTAGAATTTCTGGATCTATTTCCTAATTGAAGTCGTGTGTCCGAGTCATCTTGCCTACTTAACTCCGTCCTCTTTGAAATACTTATATGGTCATTGTAGCCTCCTACAGCCCTGCAAATATATCTTTATATTATGATGTATTCTTGCAGGTAAGGAAACTAATCCACGCATCAATGGAAACACAGGTAATGATAAGTATTCTGAGATCATTGATGATGAATATGGCATTGGGGACTCTGTTTTTGTTCCATGTTTTGTTTTCCTTCTCATCATTTAACTTCCTTTTCTTTTCTTCTTCTTCTTCTTTTTTTTTTTTTTTTTTTTTTAAAGGAAAAAAACCTCAATTGATAATGAAGAATGGTTGTATTCTTACATCAAACGTAAATTAGTCCAATTTCCATTCAATTCCTTTATTTTAGTTTGATTACTTTACTTCATTTCCTTACCGTTTCATCTCCTCATTTTATATGGCAAACCTGAGAGCATTGTAAGCCTTTGATGTCTTGCAATGGATACTACCATATCGTCCAATACATTCATGTAATAATGGAGAATGAGGTTGTTACCCCATCGTAGAAACAGCTTTAGTGAGCAAAGGCGAAGATATTTCCCATATTAGTTTAATGATTAATGCAGCTGTTAACTAACTTCGCATAGCTGTGAACTAACATCCAATACATTAATTTCTTTTGGGGGCTGGTCACCCCAGAAAAATAGTCATAATTCTCTTAGCTTATTGATTGTATTGTTTCCTTTGAAAGCAATAGGTGAAGATCGTGAATATCAAAAGCTGCCTGATATTGAAGTCGCTGAGTCCTCAGAGCAATCTAGCCAAGAGATCTCTGAGAATGAAAACTTGCTCTCAATCTGGAAGCAGCAATTCATTGATGCTTTTGAGGTACTGTGATTCTGGCTTCTTTTCTAATGAGTGGATCGTTTCTTACTCTGTCTTGCTTTGTTCTTCATATTCTTTCGTTAATTCAACTGTTGGAACGCTATTCACCTTAAACATTATTCTTTGCTGAACACTTTCTTTTTTCATCTTCAAACAGTTGGAGAGCCCAGAATCAAGAAAATTGAATAACACATGTCTACGACTAGCAAAGGCATTCTGGGAGTTGCTTCGTGCACCGTGGAGAATTTTGTTTGCCTTTGTACCTCCGTATCAGATCGCTCATGGATGGATATCCTTCATTTTCTCTTTAATTGTCATCAGTGGAATAGCTTATATAGTGACCAAGCTTACAGATATGATAAGCTGCATCACAGGTTCGCTTTTCTTCGACAACAAATTATATGCTACTGCTTTCTGCTGTCTTCCGTTTTCAGCACTCCTTTCAAATATCCTATCTTAAGTAGTAACGTTATGTAATCTTGATATGCAGGTATTGATGGCTCTGTTATAGCACTTACAGCTTTGGCCGCGGGAACATCATGGCCGGATTTAATGGCGAGCAAGATTGCAGCGGAGAGGCAGACTACAGCTGATTCTGCCATTGCTAATATCACTTGCAGGTTCTTTTTTACGCTTCAGATTTCATTTAGCATCATTCTAAAATTAGTATCTGTCCTTGTAGGACTTTCCAGCTGATTGTATTTGCTCCCATGTTGATTTCGTGTTTTTGTTGGCAGAATTATAGCTCTAGCTTTTTAAATCATTCTGAAATTCTTGATCATTACTACTGCGCAGGTGACAAAGTTATTGGTGAAATGGGGGAAGCCTAAAGATATTGAAAGCCAACTAGAAGTAAAAGTCTTGTCAAAGACTTTGGCAATGCTTTCATTTTTATGTGTAGTTGTAATTTGTATACACTTGGAATAGCATTTTAGAAATGCTTTGCTCTGTTGAGACATTATTAGTTAGACATTCTTGTTTATTAAAAATGATTTAATTTGTTTGAGCTTTGGCCTCTATGTTGTCTTTTTTGTTTGTCTCTCCTCTACATATTAATCTTATTTGGATAGTGCGATATTAATAGGACAAAAAAAAAATTGTTGTATTTAAATGTACTGATATTTAATGAGGACATCAAGCGTATAATGAGGAAAACAGTGACGGGTTAGTTATTTAATATGTTATTCTATAATGAGAGTCTATTAGTGTTATTAGTGACGGGAATTGACAGTCACTATATAACCTTTATAGTGACGGTATATTACTATGACTAGTGTTATTAGTGACGGGTGACTTAGTTATAAAATTAGTCTATAATTAAGTTATTAGTGACGGGGATTAGTGCAATTAGTGACGGGAATTGACTGTCATTATACATCTTTTTAGTGACGGGTTATTACTGTCACTAAATACTTTTTAGTGACGGACTGGTGTCCCGTCATTATTTACCTTTAGTGGCGGAAGCTGTAGCCAGGGGCGGTGACGGTATATATCCCGTCACTAAATGTCTTTTATGACGGTTTTTGGGGCTTTAACCACGGAATTTCCTCTCACTAAATGCAGTTTTTCTTGTAGTGAATAACATTAATTTCTGGTCTAGTTAACTGAAGATATTAAAGAGATCCAACAACTTTTCGATAAAGTGTAGGTTGATCAAAAGTGTTGATACCATTAGCGTGTAGCTTTACATTAGTACAAATAGGTGCGACATAGGTTTACACAAAGTCATATCTACTTCTTTTAATAGATCAACAATATACTTTGTTTGCTTAAGAAATAAACCTTCATTACTCCTTTGCAATTGAATGCCCAAAAATGGGTCCTTCTCCTAAGTTTTTGAGAGAAAACTCCTTATCTAACAAGGTAATGATATTCTGAAATGCACAATTGTTGTTCCTAGTAACAAGTATGTCATCTACATACACTAACAATAGCAAAATATTGTTTCCTGTTGTTATATAAAACAGTGAAGAATCTGCAACATATTTCTTAAAACCTACCTTAATAAGAAATCCCCCCAGTTTATCATACCAAGATTTTAGGGCTTATTTCAAACCATATAATGATGTGACAAGCTAAAAAAAATAATGAGGTTGAGTTTTAGAGGCATACCCTTTTGGTTGAACCATGAATACATGTTCCTTGATATCACCTTTTAAAAAGACATTGTTTATATCCATTTATTGGATTTGCCATCCTCTAGTGACATCTAGTGTCATAATGATCCTGATTGCAACAGTCTTGATCACAGGGTTGTAAGTTGCAAAATAGTAAATTCCAGCGGTTTGTTGGAAGACCCTTGCCACCAACCTTTCTTTAAACCTGTCTATAGAGCCATTTGATTTGTATTTAATTCTGAATACCCATTTGTCAGTTACAAGTCATATTATCCTTGTAAGGAACCAAGTCCCATGTACTATTTTTAATTAAGACATTGTACTCCTCATCCATAGCTTGTTTCCATTTAGGTGAGATAAGAGCTTTACAAGTACAATATTTTCAATATTAGTTATAGAGGCAAAAACGCTTGGCTTGAATATACCTTTCCTGGACCTAGTGGTCATTGAATGCCTGTTGGTGTGAGTGGTTATAACCATCTCTGTGAGTTGATTAGCAGTAGGTTAATCTACATTGGCAGTAGAAGTTTGACTAGCAGACTGTTCTACATGTACATTACTAGTTTGTACATGCTCAGGGATAAGAACCTGATCATTTCCAGAACTAAAAGAACCACCTGATGAACTAGAAGCGCTAATAGTAGCAGAATTTTGGCTACCTTGCTGTAACTGTTATGTTTCATTATTACCTTTGAGTGACATAATAGGCAAAACAAAACATGTTTGTTGTATTTCTGATTTTCTAGAACCAGATGAAAATAACTCTGCATAAGGGAACTCATTTTCAACAAACTTTACAGTTCTAATAATGTAAATCTTGCCACTCCTACTAAGACATCTATACCCTTTATGCAACAAGTTGTAACCTATAAACACACACTTGGATGTTTTGAATTGCAATTTAGAATTATTATAAGTTTGAGATAGAGGAAACAAGTACAACCAAAAGTCTTAGGATACGAATATTAATGAAACCTGTTTAACAACTTTTCATTGAGAGACTTGTTATGTAAAACATGTGCAGGCGACATGTTAATAGTATAGCAACCAGTAACAAAAGAGTCTCACCATCAAGAGAAATGCAGTTTTGATTGTGACAATAAAGCCAGACCAGGTTGCACAACATGCTTGTGTTTCCTTTCTGCCAAACAAGTTTGTGGGTGTGTGTATGGACAAGAATACAAGATCCATTTGGTTTGAAAATAAGTAGCTAAACTTCTGTATTCTCCTCCAAAGTCAGATTGAATAGTTTTAACAACACAATCAACATGTCTCTCAACCATATTAAAAAAATTAACAGTAGGTATACTTGGGATTTTAAAGTCAAGGGAAATAACCAAGTATACTTAGTGAAATGATCTGTAAAAAGTAAACAATAACTATACCCTTCAGTAGAAACAATACTAGCAGGTCCCTAAACATCTGTATGCACTAATTCAAAATGAGAAGTAGAATGATGTTCAGCAGAATTAAAACACATACTCTGCATCTTTACAGATTGACAAGACTCACACAAAGGCATTTTATAGATTTTAGTAGAAATATTTAACTACTTGAGTACATTGAAAAGAACAACATCACAATGATGTCCTCACTTTTGATGCCAATATATACAATCATGAATAAAACTAATAGAATTTCCCTTACAAGCAACAATACAATCAATTGTATTAACCTCACACTCGCAGAAATACAAGTAGAGCTGGTAGAATTACATTCAGAATTTCCTAAGTTTTGATCAGTTTTAGAATCAACAACAAGCACAACAATTTTGCCTTATCAACAGGTTTGTCAGGCAAATCAAGATGATACAAGCCATTCCTAAGGGAACCTTTGAGCAGTAATCTGTTGGTATTCAGTTCCTTGACAAAATAATGAGAACCAACAAACACCATGTAAGCAGGATTATTTTTAAGAAACTGAGAATTACTCAACATACTTTTAGTGATTCTAAGAGCAACTAACACATTCTTAAGAGATAAAGACTTATTATAACACAAAGGTAAACATGATGTACCAATATGAGTAAATGAAATCTGTGATCCATTTCCAACCACAATTTTACTTGATCCCTGATCAGGAGTTTGATGTGAGAGATTAGTGGTGTCTGATGTCTCATGGTGTGTTGCACCACTATCTATATACCAATCAATGTTGCTTCCTTGTGGCACAAACCCTTCAACAGTGTTAACAACCGCATTGTTCATTCCGGTTTCAAGATCCTGAGTGTTTTCTTGAGATGAAACAGTTGTAGTGTGTACTTGATGTTTGTTTTGATCATTCTGTAAAGAAGTTGGATCAAGACCTGAGAAATCTTCATTAAACCTATATCATAGCATTTTTCAACAACGTGATTCGGTCTGCCTACAATTGGCATATCATTTTTGAATTTGATTTAAAACCACCTCTATTTTCCTCCTCTACCCTTGTAACCCCCTCTTGGATTGTTTGGAGGCCTACCAAAACAGTAATTTCCTCTATTGGGTGCCCATGATCCACACCTGTGTCAATTGTATCCTCATCTTCATGCTATCAGATTAACGTTGGGATTCACCACTTCAGAACCATGTTGCTGCTGCAACCTCATTTTGTGGGTCTGCAACAATGATTGTATCTTTGTGATTGTGACTACCTCAACCCTTGTTGTAACATTGAAAATAATTGTCTCATATTCGGGACCTAGTCCATTCAAGATATAAGAACACAAATCCTCATCTGATACTTCTTGACCTGCAACTTGAGTCACATAAAAAATACCACGCATCTTTGAGACATACTGTTCAATTATTGAGTTTCCTTTCTTCAAAGAAGTTAGTTGGAACCTAAGATTGAGGATTTCGCTTTGGATTGGGATCTGAACAAATCGTCGAACACCTTCCAGGCTTGAGAGACTGATGTACACCTACTAATATAACCGAGCATCGATTCTGTTATCTAGCTCAATAACCAGCACATATAGAACTGATCCTTGCGGATCCATTGCTCGTAGTTTGGATTCGGACTACTACCAACAATCGGTTCTCCATTTTCTCCTAGAGTAGATGCTTGAAGCATTCTTGAAGGTGGACTGGAATTTCCATTAAGAAACTCATGAAACCCATGAGCCCTCACTGTATTAACCACCTGCATTCTCCAGTAGGAGTAATTGAAACAATCCAATTGCAAGAAAAATGCATTGAAAGTTGGCAAAACAAATTCCAGCATGATAACATAAATTCTTAAACAAGATTTGAAAAATTAACACACCAAGTGACATAAAACTTGACGCTACTTGAAGCAACTAACCAAGAACAATAGATACCAACTTGATTTAAGCGACAAAAACTTTGACTTAACAATGAAACATGACAATTACTTCCTGAATCTTGATTCCATGTTATACAATACAAAGAGTGTATTGATATATTGAAGATAATGATTATAGGTGTTATTCTTGATCTATATAAACAAGCTGTAATATAAAGGCACATGCTATGCATGTGCATGAACTAAGGGAATCATAACTTGTTGGATTTGTATACTGAAAGCAAAACTTTTTATATACAATGTTTCAAGTTATTTACTGTTTATCTCATATCTGATTATATTTGCATTTTCACTATGTATGTGTCCCCATATCTCTTGCAAATAAGTAGATCCTATGGTGTGTTGAAGATCACATAAGATCATATGATTGGTTAAACTTAAAGAGATATAAAATGTAAATCACAGCTTAGACAACTTGAGGACGAGTTGTTGGTTTAGGCTACAGTATTAAGTAGAAATAGTTTATCTTGACTATTTACTTATACTGGTACGTATTTACGTATTGATAGGATCACAGTGAGATATGTTCTTCTGCCTGACCTTAGTGAAGAACTAGAGATCTCGGTGACTTATAATAATCTAAAGCCTAAATAAGATTACAGTTATGAATGCTTGTTTGTGTGTCACTTTGATTTACTATGGGCAAGAGTTAAGATATAACTTTTATACTATGTATTTTGGGTGACAGCAACTTGCATATAATAATTGGTAATTTGTATTTAAGTAACCGTATCCGTTTAGGATGATGATATCCCCTTAAGGAGCTCAAAAGGTTTATTGTACTAAACCCTGCAGGTTGATTAAGTTCAGGTACAATAATAAGGTTGCGTGGTATTACTTAAGGAATAAATAAGAAATTAATTGATTTAAGATGTCAGAGGCTTTAATTAATTAATGGATATTCGATATCTTAAATACGGGGATTAATTAAGTCTAATTCAAGCCTCGACTCAACTCGGGAATAAAGGGGTAGGTCAGTATTAATTCTCTAGTGGAATGAATTAATATTTATGAATTAATTATGTTTTGGGCTGAACAAGGAAGAATTAATTCATAGTTAAGTCCATCTTTATTTCTTGTATTTGATCCCTGAACTGGCCCATATAGACTCCTAGTCCAAGTAGGAATAGAGAATTAAATTCCTAATGAGGAATTAAATTCCTAATCCTAGAAGGAATTAAATTCCTAATCCTAGAAGGAATTAAACTACCAGGCTCGGCCCATACTCAACCATGTATTATAAATACATGGTCTCTCATTCTGTGAAAAAGAAGAATTAACATTCAAAAAGATCACTGAATAGAGAGAAAGAGAGAGTAGGCGACGGCGGTTTAAGGTGTTCCTTCCCACTTGGAATTCTTCAAGGTTCGTCGTCCATCCGGCGTTGAGGATTGAGTAGGGGATACAGTCCAGAAGGTTAAGACGGGAGTCAGAAATCATTCAATCAGAAATCGACCTCTTGTGTGAACAACTATCAGGTCGAATCCTTAACTCTTGTGTGTTATAGGCGCATGTTAGGGTTTATATAAATTTATAGATCCATCTCTAGGGTTAATTAATAAAGATACAAATTATGACAACCAAGAAGGGTCCTAGGGAAAGGGATTAATTATATTACTTTCTACAAGAGTATTATAATAGATATAATTCCAACAACTGGTATAAGAGCTAGGTCTGTCTTCTTGGCTCTGTTAGATATAATTTGTTTATTGATTATAAATGTGCGCTGTGTATGTTTAATTTTTGTCGTTCTTCGTGGCTCGTTTTACGTCATGTTTGTTGGCGTTGGGTTGTTTTTACCACGAGAAAATCCGTGGTTAGAATAGGTTCGTTTTTACTTGTATTTTGTTGAAATAACTGTAAAAGTCGAAGAACGAAGACGAAGAACACGAAAAACGCGAAGAACCCGGCAGCAGGCAGCCGGCGCCCGGCGCTCGGCAGCAGCAGGCTGCCAGCGCCCGGCGCTCGGCGGCAGCAGGCCCCGTCGCCCGGCGCTCGGCGGCAGCAGCCCCGTCGCCCGGCGCTCGGCAGCAGCAGGCCCCGGCGGCCGGCAGCAGCAGCCCCGGCGGCCGACAGATTGCGGTTGGAGGGGCGGCGGCGGCTAGGGTTTGCAAACCCTAGCAGATCGTTGCCGTGCACGGGCCTGGGCATGCGCGAGGCGCTGGGCTTCGGCCCAGCAGGCCCCGACGGCTCGGCACCCTCGGCCGTGGCGTGGGCGTGGGCTAAGGTTTCGGCCGGACAGTCCATTGACCCATGCAGCCTGTTTACTAGCCCAGTGTGTTTTTCGTTTTAGCCCGGTCCGTACCCGAGTATGCGAGGCCCGACGTGAAGGCCCAAGAGACTTGAAGATTTGTATTTCCTAAATTATTGTAATAGTTTAGGATTTAATTTTTCCATGTTGAGCCACGAAGAATGATTTTTATTTATTTTTATCGTTTCTTTATTGCTCAATGGATGAATGATATTTATTATCATGTTTATTATGTCTACGTGATTTATTAATTGCGCTTAGACTATCATGCTAGGACCTTCTCGTATATTAGCATATTTAAATTCTCCAAGCATGCTTTATTTGTTGTAATTAGTTTTTATTTATGCTTAGGATTACGTGTTGTTGCATAGACAAACCTTTTGAAGTAAAAGACTAAGCAAAACCCGACAATTTTAATTTCTAAAAATAGTCAAAAGACCTCCACAACCGGTCTCTAGGCAAAATAAATAATAAGTTTAGTAAACGTCCACACGCGTGGCTTGCTCACATTTATTATTTATAAGTTTGCTAGCTGGGACTTCTAAATAAATCATTTAATTCCAAAAGAAAAGTGGGAGTTACACGCGTAAACGTCCACACGCGTGACTTACACGTATGATTTTCATAAATTTTCTAGATAGTTGGAAACAAATGGGATAACGAAGTTAAATAAATTGGAAGCGACGTAGTCCACGAAAGTGTGTCAAATCCAAAAATTTCTTTACAAGTGTTAGGACGTGGTCACTGCTTAGATATTAATTTTAAGTACAACTCCCCGCGGAGTCACTTCTTAAAAATAATATGGTCTAGTATAAAAGTCCAATTATTAATTTCATTTGTCAAAAGGTTAGGTTGACATGGATTGAAATTAAAATGACTAGGTATTTTAGTCTGGTTAAGGGATTTACATATAAAAGTCCACCCGCGTGGCTTATATGTAAATCTCTTGGGCTATTGGAGGATTCAATCAGTATTGTTTTATCAAAAGGTTACAATATTGTTAATTCAAAATATATGTGATTGTGCTCTTACATGTTTATTGTTTAATATTTTCAGATATGTCGTTATCGTCTGTTATAAATATTCTCGCACAACCCCCCTTAACCGGTCCTAATTATAAAGAATGGAAATGTAATCTGGAGTATATTCTTATCGCTGAGGAACACTATTTCGCGTTAGTTACTCCTCGTCCGGATCCCCTTACTGCACAGTCCACTGATGAGGAGCGGGCAAAGCATGACAGGTGGCACAAGTCTAATAATGTGGCCAAGTGCTACATTATGAACACTATGTCGTCTGCCTTGCAGCTCCAGCATCAGGACATGGACGATGCTGCTAACATCATGTTGAACCTTCAAGAGGTGTATGGGGAGTCGGACGGAGCTGCTTGGTTTGACTTAATGAGGCAAATCATGGAAAGTCGGATGACCGAGGGCAGCTCAGTGCATAATCATGTCATGCACATGATTAATCTCATGGACAAGCTTGACTTGATAGGAGGAGGTATCGACGGCGAAGCCAAGGTCGATATCATTCTCAACACTCTTCCCAAATCCTTTGAGAACTTCCGTCTCAATGCTGTTATGGCCAAGAAAGACTATACTCTTAACGAGTTGCTTAATGACCTAGTTACAACAGAGGGGGTGATGGGAAAGCATGCACAGGCTTTGGACACTGCCAATGGGCCCACTGTTCCACCGAAAGGTAAGAACAAGAAAAAGAGGCGAAAGGGCAAGGCTAAGGCAAATAGTGGGAGTAACGGAGGGGGCCCTAGTGGTGGAGTAAAGAAACCTAAGGGAAAGTGTTTCAAATGCGGTAAGACTGGGCATTGGAAGAAAGATTGTCCAGTGCTAAAGTCAAAGGACCAAGGTACGCCATTAGCTTTAGTAACTAAAACATGTTTAGCCGCTGTTTCTGCCCATTCGTGGGTAGTGGATACAGGTGCGACTGCTCATGTTTGTTACACCTTGCAGGGCTTCCAGCCAACAAGGCAGCTTAGGGATGGTGAGATCATCATCTCCATGGGCAATGCAGCAAGAGTTGCAGCAGTTGCAATTGGAGATTTTTCTTTATGCTTTAATGACACTGATTTAGTTTTAAGAGATGTTTTGTTTGTGCCGAGTTTTCGGCGCAATTTAATTTCTATTTCGAAAATTTATTGTGATGGATATTCAGTTGTTTTTTGTAGTAATGTTTCTATCATGAGAAATAACATAGTTATCTGCACTGGTGTTTTGAACAATTCTCTTTATACTATAACTTGTCTGCATAATACCCAAAACTTCGTTGCGTCAACATCATCGAACCCAAGGAAAAGGAAATTATCTTCTCAAGAGGATCAAACACATCTTTGGCACCTAAGACTAGGTCACATCCGTCTGAACCTGATCCAAAGGCTAGTGTCTGATGGAGTGTTGGATTCGTTCCAACCAATTCAGACTAGAGTCTGTGAATCCTGTCTAGAGGGAAAGATGTCGACAAGGCCTTTCAAGGCAAAGGGGAATAGGGCCAAAGAGGTGTTAGAACTGATCCATTCTGACTTATGTGGACCAATGTCCACCCAAGCTCGTGGAGGGTATGAGTACTTCGTCACATTCATTGACGATTACTCAAGATACGGGTACGTTTATCTACTTCGCCGCAAGTCTGAATGCTTTGAGAAATTCAAAGAGTTTCAGGCGGAAGAGGAGAAGAAGCTAGATAAAAGTATCAAATCATTGCGGTCTGATCGCGGTGGCGAATACCTCAGCAACGAGTTCCAAAGGTACTTGTCAGAAGTTGGGATAACATCCCAATTGACTACACCAGGTACTCCCCAACAGAATGGTGTAGCAGAGAGAAGAAATCGAACTTTACTTGAGATGGTCAGATCTATGATGAGTTATGCATCTTTGCCCATTTCGTCTGGGGGTATGCTTTAGAAACAGCTTCTTATCTGTTAAACCTAGTACCATCCAAATCGGTACCGAAGACCCCTGTCGAGTTATGGTCAGGGCGCAAGCCTAGCTTGAACCATATATGGATTTGGGGTAGTCCAGCACACGTGCTGAACAAGGATGCTGGTAAGTTGGAATCTAGGTCTGAGGTAAGAATGTTTATAGGGTATCCAAAAGGAACGAAAGGTGGTTATTTCTATAGTCCTAAGGATCAGAAGGTCGTTATTAGCACTAACGCCCGATTCTTAGAAGAGGACTACATGATTAATCACAAGTCCAGAACCGATATTATCCTTCAAGAACTCGAAGGGAATGTCAGTACGATTCCAATTCCACAGCCACGAGTGCAAGAGGCAATAATACCAAGTACTGCACAACCCGTTGACATAATGCCTACACAGCCTCGACATAGTGGGAGGGTTGTTCGTTAGCCTGATCGGTTCATGTTTGTGGGAGAATCTTCGGATTTGATCCCAGGAGACGGACATGCCGATCTCGATCCCTGGACTTATGCTGAGGCAGTAAATGACGAAGATGCGAAAGAATGGCGTCGTGCTATGGATTCAGAATATGAGTCCATAACTGCTATGGATGTATACGAGAAAACTGAACTGCTAGATGGTTGTAAAGCTATAGGCAGTAAGTGGGTATACAAGAGAAAGAGAGGAGGGGATGGAGAGGTTACAGCCTTTAAGGCCAGGCTAGTGGCAAAAGGGTATAGGTGGAGGGTAAAGATTATGACGAAACCTTTTCGCTAGTAGCCATGCTCAAGTCCATTCGGATCCTTCTCGCCATAGCAGCTCATTTAGATCTTGAGGTTTGGCAAATGGATGTCAAGACCGATTTCTTAAACGGTTACCTTGAAGAAGGTAGGGACATCTATATGCAGCGACCGGAAGGTTATGTGAGGCAAGGCGAAGAGCATCTGTTCTGGAAGCTCAAGAAGTCCATTTATGGACTCAAGCAAGCTTCTAGGTCATGGAACTTATGTTTTGACAAGGTGATTAAATCCTATGGATTTACTCAAAGTGAAAACGGAAGTTGTGTGTATCGCATAGATGTCAACAGAGATAAAGTATTTCTTGCACTTTATGTAGATGATATTCTCCTAGTTGGTAACAATGTGGAGGTATTATCAGACATAAAGAGATGGTTATCCAAACAATTTCAGATGAAGGACTTAGGAGAGGCAGCTTATCTTGGGATCAAAGTTATAAGGGATCGTAAGAAAAGGATGTTGAGCTTATCTCAAGCGGCCTACATTGATACTGTGATTGCTCGTTTTAGCATACAAACCGCCAAGAAAGGATATCTACCTTTCAGACATGGCGTTCCACTTTCTAAGGAGATGTGTCCTAAGACACCAAAGGAGAAAGAGGAAATGAGACAGGTACCCTACGCTTCCGCAATGGGAAGTCTTATGTATGCAATGCTATGCACGAGACCTGATATCTGCTATGCATTCGGCATAGTGGCAAGATATTAGTCTAACCTGGCGCATTGGACTGCGGTAAAACATGTACTCAAGTACCTGAAAAGGAATAGAGATTGCAGGCTAGTTTACCAGTCAGACAATCTAAATCCCTTGGGTTATACGGATTCGGATTTCCAGGCAGACCGGGATGAGAAGAGATCTACCTCAGGCTATGTGTTTACCTTGGGAGGAGGAGCCGTTTCATGGAGGAGTGCAAAGTAGAGATGCATTGCAGACTCCACTATGGAAGCCGAATATGTAGCCGCATCAGAGGCTGCTAAGGAAGCAGTATGGATCCGGAATTACCTCTTGGATCTAGACATGGTACCTAGTTTGCCTAAGAGTATCACAATCTATTATGACAACTCAGGTGCAGTGGCAAACTCAAAGGAACCCAGGATCCACAAGGAGACAAAACACATAGAGAGAAAGTACCACATAATACGAGAAATCGTAAAACGAGGATATGTGCGGATAGAGAAGATTTGTACGACAGAGAATTTAGCTGATCCATTCACGAAGAGCTTACCGCAGAAAGTCTATAACAAGCATGTTCAGGGACTAGGACTGCGATTGATGCCACCCACTTAGGAAACTTCCAGTATAAGTGGGAGAATGTAATAGCTAGATAGCTGGACACCGAGTATACTAAAAGTTTGCTTTAGTATAAGTAGGATATTGTTGGATTTGTATACTGAAAGCAAAACTTTTTATATACAATGTTTCCAGTTATTCACCGTTTATCTCCTATCTGATTATATTTGCATTTTCACTATGTATGTGTCCCCATATCTCTTGCAAATAAGTAGATCCTATGGTGTGTTGAAGATCACAGAAGATCATATGATTGGTTAAACTTAAAGAGATATAAAATGTAAATCACAGCTTAGACAAATTGAGGACGAGTTGTTGGTTTAGGCTGCAGTATTAAGTAGAAATAGTTTATCTTGACTATTTACTTATACTGGTACGTACTTACGTATTGATAGGATCATAGTGAGATATGTTCTTCTGCCTGACCTTAGTGAAGAACTAGAGATCTCGGTGACTTATAATAATATAAAGCCTAAATAAGATTACAGTTATGAATGCTTGTTTGTGTGCCACTTTGATTTACTATGGGCAAGAGTTAAGATATAACTTTTATACTATGTATTTTGGGTGACAGCAACTTGCATATAATAATTGGTAATTTGTATTTAAGTAATCGTATCCGTTTAGGATGATGATATCCCCTTAAGGAGCTCAAAAGGTTTATTGTACTAAACCCTGCAGGTTGATTAAGTTCAAGTACAATAATAAGGTTGAGTGGTACTACTTAAGGAATAAATAAGAAATTAATTGATTTAAGATGTCAGAGGCTTTAATTAATTAATGGATATTCGATATCTTAAATACGGGGATTAATTAAGTCTAATTCAAGCCCCGACTCAACTCGAGAATAAAGGGGTAGGTTAGTATTAATTATCTAGTGGAATGAATTAATATTTATGAATTAATTATGTTCTGGGCTGAACAAGGAAGAATTAATTCATAGTTAAGTCCATCTTTATTTCTTGTATTTGATCCCTGGACTGGCCCATATAGACTCCTAGTCCAAGTAGGAATAGAGAATTAAATTCCTAATAAGTAATTAAATTCCTAATCCTAGAAGGAATTAAACTACCAGGCTTGGCCCACACTCAACCATGGATTATAAATACATGGTCTCTCATTCTGTGAAAAAGAAGAATTAACATTAAAAAAGATCACTGAATAGAGAGAAAGAGTAGGCGGCTGCGGTTTAAGGTGTTCCTTCCCACTTGGAATTCTTCAAGGTTCGTCGTCCATCCGGCGTTGAGGATTGAGTATGGGATACAGTCCACAAGGTTAAGACGGGAGTCAGAAATCATTCAATCAGAAATCGACCTCTTGTGTAAACAACTATCAGGTCGAATCCTTAACTCTTGTGTGTTATAGGCGCATGTTAGGGTTTATATAAATTTATAGATCCATCTCTAGGGTTAATTAATAAAGATACAAATTATGACAACCAAGAAGAGTCCTAGGGAAAGGGATTAATTATATGACTTTCTACAAGAGTATATAATAGATATAATTCCAACATAACTAACCGCATTTAACTAACTAACTAACTAATGAAGTTACTAACTAATAGAATTGTCATTTAACATAACATAGTGCATACATCAATAATTTTTTAGCTATCTCTTTCTAAATTTTTGAAAGTATTTTTCCTATATCCCAAAGACACAAATAATTTTTTAATCTTTAATTTATTATTTTCTTATAGTAAATTGAAATTAATAATCTTCTTTCAATATTTGACATTCATAATATATTGATTTAAAATAAACCATTTTTTTTTCGGTTGATTATTCAGCTTAGATTTGAATATCCTTTGCGGAGTAAACTATTTGTATTTGGTTGGAGTGACAAATAAAGATAAATAAAATTGTATTTGTATGAAATAGAAAGTTATTAAGTAATTTGAAATCTTTATTTAATAAAATTAAATTATTTAAATATGTTTTATTAAATTATTTGACTTTAGATTTTCTTATATATAAATACATTTCAAATCGTGCATTGGACAATGGGGTAATTCTAATATAAATGAATATAATACATGCAACTACAATTATAATACAAAATAATACGATATTACATGATAATTTTGATAAATTGACCAAACAATAAATACAAATATACTTTGTAAAAAAAAGGAAATTACTCGCCGACCTAAGTTTAACATAACAAATACGAAATCCTTGAGTTTATCGGCTTATTCCACACTTGCAATTAGCAGATTAATTATGTTTTTAGACCTCAAATTAATTCACTAAAACTACAAGAAAATCAACTTATATTGACAGAAATTTAATGAGCAGAAAATTCTGTCACTAAATGTGATTTTGATAAGTTTTATGAGGGGAAAATGCTACGGTCATTATTTGTGAGCATAAGGGGATACTTATGCTGGGATGTAGTGGCATGTGCCACGTTCGCTGTGATACATCCTTGGATGATACTTCCACTTAAGAGGGTGTTTGGCTGAGCTTATAAGTTCATTTGAAGTGTTTGACAATATTTTTTAAATAAGATTTTATTTGATTTCAGAATAAGTTGTTAACAACTTATAAGTTGTTTTTAAAAAGGAAAGGGGAGTCTAACCTATTTCTCAAATAAGATTTTATTTTGACTTTCTACTTTAATTTTTATTGTTTTAATTACAAAAATGTCATTACTAACATCTTATAAGCTCTATTGTCTTTTTATAACCAAACACTTCAACAACTTATTTTTTAAATAAGATTTAACATCTTATAAGCTCTAAAAATATCTTATAAGAAGTTAGAACTTATAAGATATTTTGAATTAGCTTCGTCAAACACCCTCTAAATAGTATAAATAAATTTTTATTTAAGGGATTTGTAGGGTAGGATTTGCATTGAAAATTGTAAAAGGTATATTGAAAATTGTAAAAGGTGTGTTGAAAATTATAAAATGTAATGTAAGTAATAGGGTGCGGATGTAGAGGGATGAACCATCCAATTATAAAGTAAAATACGTTAGGAATGGACCATGACTCATTCGGATGGAGAAATCCCAAAATAAATGCTCACTTCATCCCGCTCAGTTTTGCACGTAGAGACGAACACGTATATTAAGAAAAAACTGTTTTTTACTTTTTGGTTGACTTTTTCAAAGGTGGAGATTTTGAGGGTGAAGATTATAAAATAAATTTCCTTTTTAAGAGTGCGCAAAAGTGAATGGGACGGATTGAAATGAAAAGTGTGCAAAACTAAGCGGGACGGAGAGAGTATTCCCTAAGAGATGCCCCTCATTATTTAGGCCAAAATTAGTCTGCCATCTCAGGCTGCTACTATATTTATTTTATTTTTAAATGGGACCCTAAGGGCACCCACAATGCTAACACAAATGATACCTAGCACATCACTGTCACATCAAAAGTTCAAACCCACTCAAATGCTACATATTTCCCCCAATGCAACCCAGGTCCAATTAACACTATTTGTCACTATTTGATGGTCACACCTTAAAACCATCCTATTTATTTTCACATCTTCAATTTAATTAAATCTTATTTACAATTTTAATATATATAATTAATTAATTAATATTTATAATTTGTAGATAAAAATTATATTGTCGATTTTTTTTTTAAAAATAAAATTAATTTCGAAAAAAATTTAATTCGTTTTGTAATATAATATTATTAAATATATTAAAATTCAAAGAGGGGAAAAACAATACAACACGAAATAAAAATTAATAAAAGGAAACATGTTTTCCCACTCTTAAAATATATCTTGGTAGAGATATGATGCGTCCATATGTGCTCAATCAAGTCGGCCCGGAGTTGATGGTGTTTTTCCTTATCTCGAAGATCGGCGCCTCTTTGTATGTATGCATTGAAACTCCCGATTGAACCTTGAAAAAATTGAGTGTCTGAGTTATTGTCGATGCTCGGTTCATCCGTCGAATTGACTGTCGATTCCCCTTCGTCTTTAACTATCATGTTATATAAAGTAATACAAGTATACATGATATCTTTCAACTCACTCGTGTACCAAAAACGTGCCGGACCCTTAATTATTGCCTAGCGAGATTGCAAAACCCCAAATGCTCGCTCGACATCCTTCCTTGTAGCCTCCTGCATTTGCTTAAAATAACTTCTTTTTGGATCAGTAGGACATTGAAAGCTCTTGACGAAGGCTGCCCATTCCGGATATATACCATCAGTTAGATAGTACCCTCTACTATAGGGCGTACCATTTACTATGAAATTTACTTCCGGGACTTTTCCTTGCAGAACGTCATTGAACATAGGTGATTGGTTGAGCACATTGCTGTCATTATTTGAACTTGCAACTCCAAAGAAGGCATGTCATATCCACAAGTCCACTAATGAGACGACTTCAAGCATGATCTTCGAAACTCCATGATCACCTCTGGTGTATTGATCTTTCCAAGCGACTGAGCAATTCTTCCATTCCCAATGCATACAGTCGAGACTACCTAACATTCCGAGGAAACCATGTCTCCTCTCATGCATATTGATCAAACGTTGACAATTCACTGGAGTTGCTTTTCTCAAATACCTCTCTCCAAATATGTCAATTACGCAGCGACATAAGTTAGACAAGCATTCGATGCCTGTTGTTTCTGCAACTCGTAGGTACTCATCAAAGAGGTCGGCTGGACCACCATATGCCAATTGGCGAATTGCGGATGTGCATTTCTGAAGAGGGGAGAAACCTTTTCTTCCTAATGCATCCTCCCTCTGCTGAAAATATGGATCATGTGCTTCCAAGGCATCGACTATTCGAATGAACAAGTCTCGCCTCATCCGAAAATGCCGGCGAAATACGTCGCTGTTATATGTTGGGTTTTCACAAAAGTAATCATTGAATAGGCGGGTGTGTGCTCCTACACGTTCTCATTGGACATATCTTCTTCTTTGTGGAGGACCAGAAGAGCCTTCAACCGCATCGAGCAAAAACCTCTGCTCATTAATAATTTGCAAGAACATTTTATCATCGGCATCATCAATAAAATAGTCGTACATTGCTGCATTGTCTTCAGCACTGCTATTGGTGGAGGGGTTCGAAGACATTTTTCTTTCAATGTGAAAGGGTAGAAAATGAAGATGAGGGAAGCAATTGTTGTTGGGGGTGTGCTGCAAATGCAATACAAGTTTCTATTATATAAGTAGTTTCCAACGGCGAGTTTCCAACGGCTATTTTCCTCCGGATAGTTTCCTACGACTATTTTCTAGAAGATGTGATTTGTAAAGTCAAATTTTTAAAACTAATTCAGAATATACATCACTGCATGAATACAAGAACAACAAGTACAAGAAATGCAAGCAATAATGACACATCGTCCAACAATTAAACTATGAAAATAACTACATCCCCCAGCCCCATCTCTTCTTTATTTCATCGCACATTTAATTTGAAGGTGCACGTGGAGTTGTTCCAGAGTCATCCCCGTGGTGTCTCTCATGATTATGTCATAGTCTATTTGTTTGTTGAAAAATTTTAGTTCGGCAATTTTCTGCTGTGAAATGACCCTATACTCTTCCATGTTGCTCTCGATCGATGACTTTATCTCTTCATAAGCATCAGCTTTTCCCTTGCCCTTCCTCTTTGCTGCTTTCTGTCCGATCGAATGAATGCGGTCTGAATCGTCGTCTTCGTTGTTAGAAGATGATGTGTACACGCCTGACGCAGAAGTCTTTATCTTCTTTTTACTGCGATGATCATGGTTTTGCTGGTTAATCTACTTCGGAAAAACACTGAGAACCCTCCACATTCCAAGAAGCCTATTGAAGTCAATATTCTTGTTAGTAATTAACCACTGCTTCAACGCATCCATCAGTATATCGGCATCGTTGCGTCCGTTTGCCCAATTTTCCTTCAGAGTAATATAACTTGCATTAAATAGAGACACGTGCTTCGCTACAGTATAAAAGTGTGTCTTCATCGGGCCCCATGGTCGTTCAATGAAACCTGCAGGATGATTTTTTTTTGTAGTCGGATGCGATTCTTTTCCACATCTGATCCAACTTTTGACCATTGTCGATCGTTGGATCTTCACTTATATTCACCCATCGTCGAGCTAGCCGCTCATTTTCATCTCCATTCTATCTTGGATTGTATGTCCCCTTTCTCCCTTGTGAGACGTCACCTACGCCGTTAGAACATGCATCTTCGTCGAGGTTAATACGCTCGAGCCCCACAGGAGACGAGCGTGGTGGGTATGGGGAAGCTGTCCCTGAGGACGGAGTGTTGCATTCCCTGTCGGTACTCGATCTGTCTATACTCGCTCTTCTGGACGAGTACTGGGGGGTCGTTGTTGCACTCTGAGGAGGAAATCCATAAGGAGGAGGTGACATAAAATGATACTGGACGCCTTCATTTGGATACATAACATAAGGAGCACCCTGAGTATCCATGAAGTTCATATGAGGATATGCATGAATGAGAAATTTGGAGCTGGTATCATGTTGGGTCGAATAGGAAAATTTTGAGGGCTGGTGGTGGAAGTTGGCGGGCGAGGATTGGAATTTTCTTTCGAATCCGAAGAATTATTTAACCAATTTCTCTCCCAAGATCTTCTTGCCATTAGTAATTTGCAAAAAACAAATATGAAGAAATAGTAGAAGAAAATTATAGATATTGGTGGAAAAATGAATATTTTTGCATGTATACAAGAAAATAATAAATTGGCTAGAGAAACTTTTGTAGGCAATAATCCCAATTTTGTAGGCATTTATATTTACCTACGGAATGCCAACGAAAATTAATTGTAGGTGCTTTGCTCGTAGGTGATTTATCAACGAAAATGTAATCCATAGGTGATTACCTACCGTTTTTCTGTCGCTAATTCGTAGGCAACTTGGTTACAAAATTAAATGAAAATCCGTAGGCAAAATATCAGCGTCGAAATATTTTGTTGGTAATTCCGTAGGCAAATTTGGTAATAGAAATTTCTGTAGGCAAAATTTTTATTCGAAATTTTTATTAAAATTTTACTTTTTGTTGTTGGCCTACAAATCCAATTATATATAGCATCATATTTATTGGTTCCAATTTTTTCAGAATACCTGTAATCAATCCAAGACCAATTAATGGAATTTTATAAACATAAAAATAATTCAATAAATTGTAGAACAACATATATAAACTTGAATATTAGTCAAAAAGCACAAACCATTCATATAAACAGTACCCCAACGTAGTAGAGTATTCCTAAGGTTAGGAACTAGAACAAAATATATACAACATTTGACACTGCATCTTTTTGCAGTCTTTGAAACAATATACTCAATTTTGAAGTCTAATTTACTTTATGTTGTAGTTGTTGCTCTTTGCTACACTTGCTTAATGTTCACTTCCGCAAGCCCTGAAAGTATAAAAAAATATCCATTAAAATGTAAGCTAGGGAACCTGTTTGCAACTGTTTGCAACAGTAGGAGATGAATATGTATATATCGAACCAATGACGTGTTCACATCATGAGCATAGTTTTGTCAAAAGAACATAACAGATTTTAGATTCTCATTTTCTATTTTCCGGCCATTTCATTTCTAGGACAATGAATGTAGCACTAGTCATAGTGTTGATGATCGATATGGGAATAAGTCAGGTCAGGAGAAAAACAATTGAGAATGTAGAAGTGCAAACTACTGAAGCACCTCCCTAATAACTTCCATGCATCCCTTAGTAAGCAAAAGAAGAACAAACATATTTACACTCATAAATTCAAGCAAATATGCTTTACATATTCTTATTTGATTCTCCAGCCTTTTTTTGTTTTCTCAATAACATAGTGGTCACAATTGCAATAGGGCAGGGGATGAGTTTAGCTGAAAGACATTCACCAGCTCAGATTGTTTTCTTTATCAACCACAACAAGCTAGTTAAATTAACATGTAAATGAATAGAGTTAAAAATACTTTATCAACCATCCAAGTTAAAACGATTAGATGATAGAAGATGCAATAAATACTTTGCTTGAAGTTCAGAAACCCCACATTCTTGCTAAACTAAAGCACAAATCTTATGTGTTATCACTCATAGACAAATTAATCCCAAAAGCTTAGCTTAAACATCAATTCATATCAATTAAATCATTAAGACACAATGGAGATGAACTAACCATTGATAATGAAGAGTATCTAGGAGGTAGGTCGAGGTTGAAATATCGCACCGACATCTTAGCAGTCTCAAGAATAGCATCCTCCCTAACTTCAGGAACCTTGCTCGTCAAATCCTCATAGGCAACCACAAATGCTTCCTGCCAAAAACCTCGACAATTCAACCTGACCTTCTAATGTTCCTATATAAATAAAAAATACCAGGGTGAGTTAAATAATTTTATAAATATGTGTGTGTTTATTTATAGATGTGTTATAAGTGGTGAGAAGTTAGGGTGCCATACAACTTTGATTAGATCGAATGGGAAGAATTGTTCTATCTTGCACAAACATAATTAAAAACACTGAATTACTCTAAACGTCTAATGCTAGCCCAAACAGGCTGAGTTTTTATGTATATGAATGACATGGAAATAGAAGACCAGAGTATAAAGATAACAATTTACAAGGTGGCAAATACTTGTTTTCAGCTTCTTGTACTTTGGAGGACCCTCTCAGTCAAACTTAGGTACAACGAGAGCTTGTGTCACTAGGAATAGAATTTTGAGATCAATATAAGTATACTGTCTTTGAAATCTGAGACAGGAATCTGGTGTGTCACCCATTCTCTGACATACAAACTTAATACCAATTGCTATTAACTTCATATTGGAAAATATTACTAAGATCAGTAAATAAATGTCATATGTAAATCATAACATGTTTTATTTAGTGAAACTGATTATTTTGTGACTTGTGAGTAATCTTAATACAAAAATTGACAAGTTAACATTAAAACCGGCTCGGAGTGTTTTTCTGCTGAAACCATAATCTGTTGAAGTTTTAGTGGAGATATTCCAATCTTTTTGTTGTATTACACGCTCTCTAAAAGTTCAGCTCATAAAGAGATAATTTAATTTGACACTTAACTTAATATCTTTCCCATGCCCCTAACCTAAGTTGCAGACACATAACTCTTTATTGAAGCCTTGCACATGGAACTTTTTGCCAAATGGATGATGGTGTGATTTGAGCGCACAACTTCATGTTTGAACTGACTCTGAATCTCATCTAGAAGCTTAAAATGACAGAAAGGAATATCATTTGAAAGGTAAGTAAAAGTTAAATACTACTATCTGCATGATGTTCACACTCCCCCATTTTATCAAGACATTCATTTGTTTGATGAATAACCAATCACAAAGCTAGAACTTATAAGATGCAAAACAAATTCTTAGAGCTTATAAGCTACAACATAAATAAGTATTTCTAGTCCATCTAATTTATTAATATCTTATAAATCAATCAAATTGGACATGCTACATATATTTCATATACATTGAATATTTCCTAGCTTATTTTCCCAATTGTGCCCCTAATTTTGTTTGTGTTTGTTTGTTTAGGATATGTTAGTGTGACCTAAACTCTACTGGTTGACACAATATCAGTTTACACAAAATATCAAAACATAGGGGAAAGGAAGACAGTAAAAATAACCCTTCACAATCTTCCTATGGATGCCAATATTCTTTAAAGATAACATCTTTCTATCTCAATGATCAACACAACTCAAGCACACTGCACCATATCAATTTTAATGCATCTAGGTAGGCAAACAAATCTCAAACAGTAAAGCCACTCTCTTGTACTAGTTCATTAGATCCTCTTTTAAAAAATTAGCAACTACTAAACTACAGAAAAATCAAATCAAATAAGTTAATTCCTATTGGCCGCAAGACTAAGAAAGAAGTGAAAAAATAGGTAGAGATTTGCACAATTACCTCCGGCGCCGATGAAGTAAGCAAACCGAAGAGCTTCGGGTCGACTTCCTCGCCCTCCGGTGGCGGAATTGGTTACATTTTTCTCTCCGTCGAGGCTGAATGTACCCAAAGGGGAAATATGCTTTCACTGCTAGGGTTGTCAATTGCCAAGCGTCTCCTTTCAAGCCTTGACCACCATTTTTAGGGCTTCAAGAGAGAGGCAATTATTTGGAGGAAGGGAGAGGAAGAGAGGAAAGATCGAGAGACAAAGGAAAACTCTCCTCTGAAATATTAATAACGTAATAATGTAATATAAAGAATAGTATCTTTAATTTCCTGGGTAATTTTATAGGTAATATATTAAAAGAAAAAAGATATATTTATGCCTAGGAAAAATTTCGTAGGCAAATAATTTTCTTTTCACCTATAACTATCTGTAGGAAAATTCGTAGGTGTGAATGTTTTGCCTATGAATTATTCCGTAGCTAAATTACCATCAATTTTTCCATTGCTAATTCTGTAGGTAAATTAATTCACGAAAATTTGTAGGTAATTCAAATTATTTAAGTACATAATTATTTTGGTTGATAAATTCCGTAACTAATTTTTTAATTTCTTGTAGTGGTATTATAGGGAAGAACATGTGTTAAATTTTTTGTCAACGATCGGGAACAGTGAATTTGACTGTTGGCAATAGTAATATACGCCCTCAATTGATCCCACCCAACATAAAAAACAACACTCAAATTGAATTTAAAAAAAAAAAGGAGTGGCCGACAAGCTTTATGGAAGCGGGACCCACCGCGCCACACTTCTCAGGCGCGCGTGGGTGCCACGCGCCCGGCTAGGCCCTTGGATGGCTGCGTTTCCACTCTCCCTCTCGCCAACTCTTCCCCCCGCCCCCCTCCTCAACCAAGTCCAAGGTCCAATTAATTGGACGTGAACAAAATATTTCAATTGCTACCTCTATCTCCAATGCATTGCTACCTCCCCAATTTAATTTAATTTTGACCTGCATTATAGGTGCCCTCGGGCTTTTTTGAAACTTGGTTTCTTTTGGGAATATCGGTAGTTGTTCTATAATTTAAAAGTCATTAAAATATTAAATGAGTGTTCCTCCAATGGCCGCATGACATTCACCGGGGATGCTGGCCCAACCTTTTCCGGAGGAACTCGTGTGCATTTGCCGGATGTTTGTGGATGAAGCTGACCCATTATCTCAGAGAAAGGAGATAGTGGGTCTTTTGCAACTCCAGGAAACCATTCTACTGGTAGTATTCGAGATTTTTGTAAATAAATTTCTTTGTTGTACAAGTGTTTTGACACATGACAATTTTTTGAGTTAGTAGTCTAAACTATGTTTTCTGATTAACTGTGATCTTGTTTGAATCTTAATTCTTCGGTGCATAAACCTGTGACTTTCCATCGATGAACTCAAGCTCGTGTTTACTTCAATTTAGGCAACGAGTTAAGAAAATGAAGTATTTAGTTAATTGTGCAGTAACTCTCAACCCATTTATGCACACTTGTCTTGGGAAATCACACATGAAATAATTTATCTAGATGCCTAAGGGCTTATTACCTTGAGTTTGTGGTTATACACTTTTTTCTAGGCATTTTGCTGTCATTTCTTTCTATTCATTATTTATCAATTATTCTTTGCAGATGTTTTTGCTCACACTTAACAGGGAACATTCTAGTGGCATCAGTATGTCGTTCGCATAAACCTGAATTTCATGCCATCTTTCGTACTTTTTAGTCCAGTAATAATATTTTTTTTTCTTGTTTTGTTGGTAGGATGGTTATTGGGATGATTATATCTAATTGTTGTGTAGTTATTTGCAGAGTCATCAACCTTGTTCTGAAACTTTGACTTTGTGTTTTGCTATATTTTAGATCAATTATTATAACTCAAGGGATAATGCCCCTTGTGCATCACTTGATAAGGTATCATCTCTTTAACTTATAAAGGATCTTTCCTCTGGTTTTTTAATAACTTTTGTTTATTTACTAAATATTTGTAACGGAAAAATGATCATACACAACTTTTAAATTAGATGAAACTGATGGCCTCTCTTGATTCTAGTTATGTTACCATGCTAATCAATATTTCTTTGGGTGATAGGTATGGCCCAGTAACTTCGGGTCGGATTGACATCCCGGGCCAGATCAACCCGACCCGAGCAACTGAGTCCAGGAGGATAAGCCCAACAACCGGCCCAGAAACGTGCGCTCAAAATAGCGTGGCCCAATTGCGGCGTACCCCACGCTCTTGGCCCACGATCTACTCCCAACTTCCATGCAACGGTAATAGGCGCGATTGTAGGGAGTTAGTTAAGGTTTGGAGTTGAGTGGTATAAGTAGGAGAATTGTACTCAGAATTAGGGTTCGCTTTTTGTATTCTGAAACAGTTACGTGTAATTTCAAAAGGATAGTGAAGAAAACACCTCGGCAGGTGATATTTTCAGCCCGTGGACGTAGATCTCCGGATCGAACCACGTATATCCTGTGTTCTTTAAATTTCTTGCATTGATTTACATTGTGAAGAGGAGTTTTACGTTCGGAATTTATTTGATAACCGGATTTCGCTTTATCAATTGGCACGGTGGGAACGACGACTGGACTTGTTATACCATGGTAACCACTCGCTTAACTCAATCTCGCCAAGGTGATCAAATCAATCAAGATCCACCCGTGGATCAAACTTTGCCGCCGAGGTAATCGCTGATGCGGGATACATCTCATCATCAGGGCAACCAAGGCCCGGTCGTGAATCCGGACGACCAATTTTTACCTCTACCTCCACAAGATATACAAAATCCTAACCCCGCTGTCACACAGCCGCAGGTTAATATTCACATGACTCCGGAACTACTCCAGGCTTTCTTACAAGAACATGCTCATGTTCTCCAAGACTGGGCAGCCAATCGCCTAAATCCTGATGGACCTGCTGGACGAGCTACCAACCCCGTAGCACATCCACCTCGTTGAAACCCGCTCAACCAACAAGATCCAGTGCATCCTGGGCGTCAGGACCGACGACGAGAACGACCTGGTTCTCCCGAGGACCATGGGAGTTCTAATGGGTCAAGACAACGCAATGACGAACTTGCCGACGCTGATCGTCGCCGTCCACTTAACGTGACTAAGAAAACTCGTTATGCCAATCCCCATACCCTAGATCTTCAGGAGTATGAGCGAGTACAACGCAATGTTGAACTAGATAGAATTCTAGGCCTTGACGCTAATGGAGACATTATCACCCCATTCTCCCAAGAAATACTGGCTACGCCCCTTCCCGAAGGGTTCAAGAGACCTGCCATACCACCTTATGACGGCACTGGAGATCCGGCCAATTTTCTTCGAGCTTTTAGGCACAACATGCTCAGTCGAGATCATACCACATCTCTTCACTATTGTAAGATCTTCCCCGAGTATCTTCAGGACGAGGCTCGAGTTTGGTTTGACTCTCTCCCCTGTAATAGCATATCCTCTTTTAGAGAACTTGCTGAGCACTTTTGGGCACGTTTCGAAGCACGAGCAAAGCCCATGTCCACTTTGGCCGATCTGATGAATATGGAACAACGGGATGGCGAAACCGTTACCCAATTTCTTGACCGCTTTACAGCGGAGAGTCTTAAAGTAGGAAACTGTTCGGATGATGTTATCATCAATGCCTTCATGAATGGCCTTCGTCCCGGACCGCTCTACACCGAGTTGGCTCGAAACCCTCCGGTCACAACCCGGGCTTTGTTTAATACTGTGTGCAGATATGCTAAGGCCGAGGAGCAGACTCGTCGTAAGCGTGAGAAGCATGCTAGCAAACGGCAGTCCGATAGGGCACCAGTTGGGCCCAGTACGCGACCCAGTGCCTTTTTTCGTCTGAACCGGGGACGTTCAGAATCTCGAGGGGATATTCCACAACTCACCCCGCTTACAAAATCGCGAGCCGAAATTCTTTCTGTTCACAAGAATGATTTACGGCCGTGTCCCCGGATGACTGCTCCACCTGAAAAGCGAAACCGCGAGAAGTGGTGCGCGTACCACCATGATCATGGACATGAGACAGAGGAGTGTCGAGAGCTCGGTAAGGAAATTGAAGATTGTCTAAAGAAAGGTTTCTTGCGACAATACATTGCTCGGACCGACGACAAGCTTCGGTCAAGCCAGAATGGGGGTTCATCCCAAAACCGTGGAAGTTATCATGACCGTGGTTCACGTCAAAACAGGCCGCAATGGCAGAATAATAGGTCGGGGTCAAACAATTATGCACGACAAGACCACGAAAATCGTCAACAACCTCGTTTTTTGCCACCACCACCTCCTCCGGGAGGACCCGGAGACAATTTGCCTACCCATGTCATAAACGTGATTTACGGGGCCCATCCCACTGGGGCTTCTCGAAATGCCTTAAAGGCCGAGGCACGCCGTCCTCCTCTCGAGGAGCCGCGTCACAAGCGCCTCCACCAATCTGAAACTGTCAGTTTTACAGATAGAGACCCAGTTCCAGAGATTACACCCCATACCGACGCCATCGTCATTGACATGGCTGTAGCTAATGTTACAGTAAAGCGGGTCTTTGTAGACAATGGAGCCGCAGTAAGTGTCATATTCACCGACTGTTTTCAGAAAATGGGGATTCCTCGTGAGCACCTTCGACCGGCCCCCGGGCCGTTACAGACCTTCACCCAGGGTGAAGTTCAGCCAGACGGAGTTATTAATCTCCCGGCATGTCTTGGCACTTATCAGGCGATAAAAATCATTTTTGTGGATTTTTACGTAGTTAATTCTCCGTCCCCATATAATATGATCTTAGGTCGGGACTGGCTTACTCCCGCCAGAGCCATCTGCTCCACATACCACCTCGCACTAAAATTCCCTACATCGCATGGCGAGGTGGCTATCCGCGGCAGTCAGCGGATTTCTAAGGAGTGCATGTACGTCGCACTCAAAAAGGCAACAAAGGTTCCTCCAAAGCAGCAGCTCCAAGTGACATCCTCGGCTCTCGAACCTGAGTTATATACATCGCTGGAGGACACCACTGTCCAGGTGCCGCTTGATCCATCCAAGCCCGAGCAAACAGTAACCGTCGGCGCCGTGGACGTGCCGTGGTTACATCGTGCCATCATCCAGACCTTGCGGGAGTACTCCGACGTCTTCGCCTGGTCTCCCTTGGATATGCCCGGGGTCTCTCCTGATGTCATAACCCACAAATTGAACATCGATCCCAACGTCAAACCTATACAGCAGAAGCAAAGGAAATTCGCTCCGGAGCGAAACGCGGCCATTCGAATCAAGGTACAACAGCTCTTAGATGCAGATATCTTGTTTGAAGTCCATTATCCTTCTTGGTTGTCTAATTCCGTGATGGTAACAAAGTCCAGCGGGGCATGGCGAATGTGTGTCGATTTTTCCGATCTTAATAAACACTGTCCGAAGGATTGTTATCCCCTGCCTTCTATCGACCAAAAGGCCGAAGCCATTACTGGGCACGTGGCGCTTTGCTTCCTGGACTTATACAAGGGATACCATCAAATCCACATGGACCGTCAGGATGCCCTCAAAACAACATTTATCACTGATTTTGGATGTTTTGCCTTTAAGAAAATGCCCTTCGGGCTCAAGAACGCGGGGGCCACATACCAACGTCTTATGGACCGTGTTTTCTGAGGTCAAATTGGTCGCAATGTTGAGGTTTACGTTGATGATCTAGTCATAAAAAGTACCTCCCAGTCTTCATGTGTGCAAGATATTGTTGAAACATTAAGTACTTTGCGGCGTTATAATTTGTGTCTCAATCCAGCAAAATGCACCTTCGGTGTTGGCTTCGGAAAATTCCTCGGTTATCTGGTTTCGCAGCGCGGCCTCCAAGCCAATCCGGCCAAGCTTCGGGATGTGTTAGACCTGCAACCACCGAAGACGGTCAAAGACATTCAACGCTTCACTGGCGGTTTGGCGGCCTTAAACCGTTTTTTGTCTAAAGCTGCAGAGCGTCAACTCCCATTCTTCAAAATTTTGCGGCAGGCGAAGTCATTTGAGTGGACCCCGCAGTGCACCGAAGCTTTTGAGGCTTTAAAGCATCATATTAAGCAACTGCCCACTCTGTCGGTCCCTCTCTCCGGAGAGCCGCTTTACATTTATTTGGCCTCCGCCGAAGAAGCTATTAGCGCGGCTCTTGTGCGCGAAGTAAATGGTGTGCAGCACCCGGTGTATTTTGCAAGCCGAGTACTTCACGGGGCAGAAACTCGGTACTCCACGGTGGAAAAAATAGTGCTCGCTCTTGTCATGGCGGCTCGGCGCTTGCGGCCATATTTCCAAGGACGTGAGATACGGGTTCTAACTAATCACCCCATTCGTCAAATCCTCGTCAAGCCCGAGGTGTCAGGGCGCCTCGCTAAGTGGGCTGTCGAGCTAGGAGAGTATGATATTCAATTTCTTCCACGCCGAGCTATCAAGGGTCAAGCACTAGCAGACTTTTTAGCCGAGACCCCAGTGGCTAATCATGAATCTTCCGCAGATAATGATAGTCATCACCCTCCTGCTCTTGAATCCCCACCTCGCAAGTGGCAACTATATGTGGACGGTGCTTCTCATTGGCCCCGAGGGGGTTGAAGTTAAGTATGTTATCCGATTCAAATTTAAGGTAACTAATAATGAAGCAGAATACGAGGCAGTTCTCGCTGGGCTCCGGCTCGCTCAATCCTTAGCAATCCGCCATCTTGAGCTCTTCACGGACTCCGAGGTTGTTTCTAATCAGATCAAGGGCACCTATACCGCTAAGGATGAAACGATGGTCAGGTATCTCGCTTTAGCACTTAAACTTATGTCAACTTTTGATTCGGTTGATATCCAGAAGGTACCACGTAAACAGAACGTTCAAGCTGACGCTCTCAGTAAACTGGCCTCCGCGGTCCTCACTAATGTGTCTCCGAATATTATAGTCGAAGATGTCTTTCATCCGGCGATTCATGAGGCAACGGTCTCAGTATTGACCGACAGTGATCCCAATTGGATGACCCCCATTGTTCAGTATCTCCGAGATGGAACTCTTCCGAATGACAAGCTGCAAGCTCGGCGGATAGTTCTCAAGGCACCCAAGTACTCATTCCATAATGGAATCTTGTACCGACAGTCGTACTTGCAACCGAATCTTCGGTGCCTTGCTCCTGCCCAGGCCGATCAGGTTCTTCGGGAGGTTCACGAAGGGGCCTACGCCAGTCATATCGGCTCACGGACATTGGCCAAAAAAATTCTTCGGTGGGGGTACTACTGGCCAACCTTGTTTAACGATGCCCATGAATTAGTGACCAAGTGCAGCAAGTGTCGGCTACACTCCCGTGTGAAGCATCTACCACAAACCGAGCACACGGGAATACAAAGTGCTTGGCCATTTATCCAATGGAGAATTGATATTGTGGGCCCCTTTCGAGTCGCTCCGGGTGGACTGAAATTTCTTGTAATCGCCGTTGATTACTTCACCAAGTGGGTAGAAGTCGAACCTCTTACTGCCATCACTGGTCAGAACATCTTGAAGTTCGTCTGGCGACATATTATATGTCGCTTTGGCATCCCGAGCACTATTATTTCGGATAACGGCAAACAGTTTGCCAATGATCCCTTCCGGTCATGGTGCGAGGAGCTCCACATTAAGCAGATTTTCACCTCGGTAGCTCATCCGCAAGCTAATGGTCAAGTTGAAGTCACTAATCGTACACTCCTTATGGGTCTAAAGAAACGTTTGGATCACGCTAAAGGTCTTTGGGCTGAGAATCTTCCGCAGGTTCTTTGGGCCTATCGCACTACGCCACATACCTCTACTGGGGAGACCCCCTACAGTCTTACTTACGGCTCCGAAGCCGTTATTCTGGCGGAAATTAGTGTACCTAGCCCCCGCCTCGTAACTTCTCCCGAGGATAATGACGAGGCTCTCCGTACAAACTTAGATGAGCTGGAATATCGTCGTGATCAATCTTTCATCCAGCAAGCCAAGTGTAAGTGTGAGGTGGTGTTCAATCTCATCAAGTGAGCTATACTTTGTAATATGGTGTGTTGGGAATGTGGAACCGGAATCAGGAAGTGAAGAACCGGAGGTTTGAACCGGGTTTGAGCATCAAGAAGACAAGCTGTTCAGAATAAACCGGGTTCGAGGCAGTTGAGGATAACCGTCATTTGTGACGGAGCAGTTTCAGAATTTGTGACGAAGAAAACCGTCGTTTTTGTCCGGTAGCTGAGCTCAACTTCATTCAGTTAGAACTTTCTGTACAGTTACATTCGAGCTCCAATACTTATATCATTGTAAAGCTCTCATCAAGGAGAAGATCACTACGTCGAGCAATTTCCTTGTTTCTTAGATTAGAGAGAGTATTTTGAGATTGAACGTTTCTGCCCTAATTTGTCAACAGAATTGGGCATTTCGTTTCTTGTGTGTATTCTCTGTAATTGATTGGTTTTCTTAGTGGATTGGGGTGTGTCTTGCCTCCGTGGATGTAGTTCATCTTAAACGAACCACGTAAAAGCTGTGTGTGATTCATTTTCAGTTCCTGGTCTGCGTGAGTTCAAATCGGCTACATCTTTGGCCGAACTGCATGTGTGTTTTCAAATTGATCTTTGTGCGAATTCCAGATTCTGTTTAGTTGTGTGTTTAAGAGTTGAGTTCACTAACAAGTGGCGCCGTCTGTGGGAAACAACTCTCACAGCTTGAAGAAGAGAAGGAATGGCTGGTATGAAGATGGATTTTGAGAAGTTTACAGGAAGAAATGATTTCACACTGTGGAAAATCAAGATGAATGCATTACTGGTTCACAATGGCCTTGATCTTGCATTGATACCTCTGGATTCGTGGGAAGAAAGTGAGAAACCCAAGTTTGCATCAGTGGATAAGAAGGCCCTCAGTCTTATCTTTCTGTGTTTGGGTGATAAACCTTTGAGAGAGGTCTCAAGATGCAAGAGTTCCTCAGAAGCATGGAAGAGATTGGAAGATCTGTATCAATCTAAGTCAGTTTCCAACAAGCTGTTCTTGAAGCAGAAGATGTTGGCCTTCAAGATCACTGAAGATAAGGTAATTTCTGATCAACTTGATGAGTTTATTAAGATGGTTGAAGAATTGGAAGACCTGGATGTGAAATTGGAGGAGGATGACAAAGCATTGATGGTGTTAAACATTCTTCCAAAATCCATGGAAAGCTTTAAGGATGCCTTGATGTATGGGAGAGATGAGCAGCTATCTTATGATGGAATAGTGAAGGCTCTGAGGTCTAAATGTTTCCAGACTCAAGGTGATAAAGGCATGGTGCAATCTGGAGAAGGTTTGAATGTCAAATTCAAGAAACCTTGGCAAGGCAAGAAGGGACAGAATGCTAAGGATCCAAAGGCAGGAGACTCTAATCCTAAGAAGGGGAATGAATGGGTTGAGAAGAGGAAATGCTTCAAATGCAAGCAACCTGGTCACCTGAAGAAGGATTGTCCTAAGAAAAATAAGAAAGGTGGAAATCAAGGGGCAGAAGCTGCTGCCATTGATCATCAAGAAGATCCTCCAGAGGTATTAAATGTTACTAAATCAAGAATGGTAAAGGAATGGGCCTTGGACACAGGCTGCTCCTTTCATATGTGTCCACACCAGTCATGGTTTGATGAACTGAAAAGAGAAGATGGTGGAAATGTTCTCCTGGGAAATGACCAATCATGTAAGGTCAAAGGAGTTGGATCAATGAGCATAAGGATGTTTGATGGAGTGGTCAGAGTCATCTCAAATGTAAGATATGTTCCTGGCCTTAAGAGAAATCTTCTATCTCTTGGTTCTTTAGTAACTAGTGGGTGTCAGTTTAGCTCAGTAGATGGCTTCTTGCATATCACTAAACATGGAAAAATGGTGATAAAAGGTAGACAGCATAATGGGTTGTTTATCTTGATTGGTTCACCTGTTGTTGGGAGTGTGGATATGGTCTTGAGCAGTTCTGAGCTTGTTAAATGGCACAAGAGGCTTGGACACATATGAGAGAAAGGGTTGAAGGAACTGTCAAGAAGTGGAGTAATTGGAAACATGGGAAATCAAGACCTGGAGTTCTGTGATCAGTGTGCTTTGGGCAAATCCAAGAAGCTGCCCTATGGAAAGGGTGTTCACACAACTCAAGAGCCATTAGATTATGTTCACTCTGACATATGGGGTCCTGCAAGGACAGAGTCTCATGGTGGTGCAAGGTATTTCATGTCCTTGATTGATGATTACAGCAGAAAGGTGTGGATCATGTTGATGAAGAATAAGAGTGATGCTTTTCATAAGTTCAAAACATGGTTGATTCAACTGGAAAATGTCAAAGGGAAGAAGCTGAAGCACCTTAGGTCTGATAATGGACTAGAATATCTCTCTACTGAGTTTACAAACTTCTGTGAAGAAAGAGGAATCAAGAGACACAGGACTGTTCCAATGAATCCTCAACAGAATGGAGTTGCTGAGAGGCTTAATATGACTCTTCTTGAAAGAGTTAGGTGTATGCTGTTGGATGCTGGGTTGCCAAAGGTATTTTGGGGTGAAACCATCGCTACAGCATGTTATCTCATTAACAGGTCACCTTCATCAGTGATTGGGTTCAAAACACCTGAAGAGGTGTGGAGTGGACAGAAACCAAGTTATGAAGGTTTAAGGGTGTTTGGTTGTCTTGCTTTTGTCCATGTCAAGCAAAACAAGTTAGATGCAAGAGCTCTAAGATGTGTATTTCTTGGATATCCAGATGGAATAAAGGGCTACAGATTGTGGTGTCTAGAGAAAGGAAATCAGAAGATAATCACAAGTAGAGATGTAAAGTTTAATGAGAATGTGATGGCTTACACTTCTACAGGCTCTAAGGAAGAATTTGATGGTGCTAAAGAGACAGAAGAGATATCAATTCAGGTGGAGCATCCTGCTGAAGATGATCACACACCTCAACCACAAGAAAATTTACAAGATAGTGATTCATCATCTGAAGAAGAAGAACAAACTAGACCTTCACAAAATGTTAGAGAATACAGCATTGGAAGGGACAGGCCTAGAAGAACAATCAATAGACCTGATTTCTGTGGCCAAGCAGGGAGTGTTTACTATGCCTTAAGTGTTGCTGAAGACCTGGAATCACAAGAGCCTAGTAGTTTTAAAGAAGCACTAGACTGTGAAGAAGGTGAACACTGGATTCAGGCAATGATTGAAGAGATGGAGTCCCTGGAAAAGAATGAGACCTGGATATTGGTGGATAAACCAAGAGGTCAAAAACTTGTAAGCTCTAAATGGATATACAAGAAGAAACTAGAGACAGCAGGATCCAAACAGGTGAGGTTTAAAGCAAGATTGGTGGCTAGGGGCTTTACACAAAGAGAAGGAATTGATTTTAATGAAGTTTTCTCTCCAGTGGTAAAGCATTGCTCAATCAGGTTGCTTTTATCAAAAGTTACACAAGAGGACATGGAATTACAACAACTGGATGTAAAGACAACATTCTTACATGGAGAACTCAATGAGAAGATATATATGAAACAGCCAGAAGGCTTTGTTGTTCCTGAACAAGAAGACAAAGTTTGTTTGCTGAAGAAGTCACTATATGGACTCAAACAAAGTCCAAGACAGTGGAATAAGAGGTTCAATGACTTCATGATCAGTGTTGGCTTTGTAAGAAGTCTTTATGATAGTTATGTTTACTTCAACAAAGGTTCAAAGCAAGATAAAGTCTTCCTTCTATTGTATGTGGATGATATGCTAATTGCCAGCAGGAACAAGAAGAGGGTACAATGGTTGAAGGATAGACTTAACACTGAATTTGACATGAAAGATCTGGGAGAGGCCAAGAAGATTTTGGGCATGAACATTCTAAGAAACAGAGAAGCTGGAGTGCTTTGGTTATCTCAGAAGCAATATCTACAGAAGGTTTTGGAGAGGTTTCATATGCATGAAGCCAAACCTCTCTCCTCTCCAGTTCATCTACAGAAGAAACTCTCCAAAGAACAATGCCCAAAGACTGAAGAGGAAATCATACATATGAGCAATATCCCTTATGCAAGTGGAGTTGGAAGTCTTATGTATGGAATGATTTGTAGTAGGCCTGACTTGGCCTATGCTGTGTCCTTAGTAAGCAGGTTCATGTCAAACCCAGGAGTTGAGCATTGGGAAGCTTTGAAACATGTGATGAGGTATTTGAAGGGATCAGTGAACTTGTCACTGAAGTTTGAAAAGAAAATGGATGGAAGCACTGTTGCATTGGAGGGGTTTGCTGATTCTGATTTTGCAGCAAACATAGACACAAGGAAATCTATTTCTGGATTTGTGTTTACCTTATTTGGAACAGCCATCAGCTGGAGAAGTGTACAACAATCAGTTGTAGCACTGTCAACAACAGAAGCAGAATATATCTCTCTCACTGAAGCTATCAAAGAAGCAATCTGGCTTAAAGGGATTTTGAGGGATTTGGACATCAAGCAGAAGTGTGTGGCAATCTACTGTGATAATCAAAGTGCTCTACACCTTGTGAAACACCAAGCATTTCATGAAAGGTCAAAACACATTGATGTTAGGTTGCATTTTGCTAGAGATATCATTGATTCTGGTTCTGTGGAAGTGAAGAAGGTACACACATTGCATAACCCTGCTGATTTTCTTACGAAGGGTGTACCTGGGAACAAAGTGGAGCATTGTTCGAGCTTGCTGCAGCTTGAGCAATGTCATGAAGAACATTAACAGAAAGGCAGTGATGAGGCAGGAAGAGGCACACTTGATTCATTGAGGTGGAGATTTGTGAGGTGGTGTTCAATCTCATCAAGTGAGCTATACTTTGTAATATGGTGTGTTGGGAATGTGGAACCGGAATCAGGAAGTGAAGAACCGGAGGTTTGAACCGGGTTTGAGCATCAAGAAGACAAGCTGTTCAGAATAAACCGGGTTCGAGGCAGTTGAGGATAACCGTCATTTGTGACGGAGCAGTTTCAGAATTTGTGACGAAGAAAACCGTCGTTTTTGTCCGGTAGCTGAGCTCAACTTCATTCAGTTAGAACTTTTTGTACAGTTACATTCGAGCTCCAATACTTATATCATTGTAAAGATCTCATCAAGGAGAAGATCACTACGTCGAGCAATTTCCTTGTTTCTTAGATTAGAGAGAGTATTTTGAGATTGAACGTTTCTGCCCTAATTTGTCAACAGAATTGGGCATTTCGTTTCTTGTGTATATTCTCTGTAATTGATTGGTTTTCTTAGTGGATTGGGGTGTGTCTTGCCTCCGTGGATGTAGTTCATCTTGAACGAACCACGTAAAAGCTGTGTGTGATTCATTTTCAGTTCTTGGTCTGCGTGAGTTCAAATCGGCTACATCTTTGGCCGAACTGCATGTGTGTTTTCAAATTGATCTTTGTGCGAATTCCAGATTCTGTTTAGTTGTGTGTTTAAGAGTTGAGTTCACTAACAGTAAGCAACGTGCAGCTCAGTATCACCACCTCCGGGTTCGGGGTACTCAGTTTAATGTCGGGGACTTGGTACTCCGACTCAATTCAGCCAGCAAGGCTGCCCCTGAGGGGAAATTGCATGCTACTTGGGAAGGTCCTTATCGCGTCGTTGCTGCGCACGATTCCGGGTCCTACCAGTTGGAGCATCCTGATGGAACCCCGATTCCCCGAACCTGGCATGTTACCAACTTAAGACGTTTCTATCTATGAACATCGAATAACAAGTATCGTTCCTATCTTTACATTTATTGTACATTTCTTTTTCATTGTGATTTCTCTTTGTATCGTTTAAGTTGTTCCGGCACTCATCTTGAATAAAAGTTCTTTATTTGTGCATCTTACTGCGCTTTCTTCTACGTTACGGGGACGCCCTAGCGTAGTCGTACTATTATTATTCGTCTCCGGACAATTGGATCTCTCACCCGGTCCGTCCGGGGAGATTCACGTTTGGTCCCCGGACTTGTGTCCACTCCCGCCCGATCCGTCCGGGTAGATTCTAATTGGCGCCGTCCATATAGTGTTCCCGAGCACCTGTTAAGGCAATTATTATTGCATTCTGGTTAATAATTCATTATTTTCCTTTCAAAGTACACAACTTTGCAGACCAAAACGGTTTTTTACATTTTTTCGATTACATGCCAAAAGGTTCTTTACATATTACTTCAAAAAAAAAAAAAAAAAAAATATATATAAGTAAAAACTATCTATGGCCTCCGAGCCAGTACTCGGCGCTCCGGCGTTGAGATCTGTTCCTTGACCTACTTCGTGTCCTCCGGGATTCTGTGGCTTCCCGGCGTTGAGCCCCGGCTCTTTCCCCATCGCGGCCCCCTCGGCGTCGCGGACTCATCCTTGGTACTTGTCTGGGGGCTTCGCCTCTTGTACGGCCCCGAAGACTTGGCTGCTGTGTAGACCTCGGTGTTTGGGCCCATTGCACGGGATCCCACTCCGCGGGGTCCATCACTTCTATCTCTTCAGCCAGCTTCTCGACTTCTTCTTCGGTGACGACCACGGGCCCTTCTTCGACTGCAGTCACCGAAGCCGGCTCTTGAATTACAATTCCTTGGCTTTTCCCCGCTGGTTTCTTTTTACCCTTCCGGGGGGCTTTTGAAGAACCTCGGCTCCGGCTAGGGCCTGCGATGTATTCTTCGGCTGTGTGCCGCCACCTGCCGCGGCCTTTCAGGCCCTCGTACATGCCGAGCAATAATTCCAGCACCTCTCGCTTTCTTATAAGCTCCGAGGACTCGGCCGAACCTGCCGCCATCAGTGCTGAAATCTCACTTTGAATCTCGGTGACCCGCTCCTCAACTTCCTCAAAGGTCAGCAAGCCGTACTCTGTCAGTATCCGGTCATACTCCCTTTGAGGGATGAGGACGCGGTCCAGTTCAGCAACTTTCGCCAGGTACTTTAATTCCTGGTCTCTGGCCCTCTCCGCGGCTCTTGCTCTTGCCTCCTCGGCTTCCTTCGCTCTTCTCTCCGCAGCGGCCACCCGTTTCTCTAACCTCGGCACAACTTGCCTTTGCAAGTTATCTTTCTCTCCGCGGAACCAATCCAATGATTGCATGAGCTTCTTTATCGTGTTATGCAGCTCCGCGGTGTCCTTAGTGGGCAACAGAATCAGTGGGAAAGATGAATTTCAAAAAATACGTTGAACAACTATTCATATAATCAACAAACACTTATATTCAACAAAACCAGAGTACATTATTGGTAGTGTGGTACAAGGGATTTACAATTATTCCTATCATCTACCATATCAAATTTGCGGGGAACGACTGACCTCCTCCTCCTCGGTCCCCTCAGCATCTTCGGGCTCCACCTCCTGCCGTTCTTCCGCCGTTCCTGCCTCTTCTCCTGCAGCTCCTGCGGCAATCTCCATGAAGGGGGTGGCTCTTTGTTTCGGGGCTCAGCGACGAAATCACCCCGGCGGAATGCCAGGAACTCCTGGTCTTGGTCCGCCTCACAGCTTGCAACCTCCTCGGCCCTTAAAATCTCTTTCTTCTCTGCTAAAGCCTTCACGAGGGGCCACTCCGGGAGGTGCGTTAAAGCTTGATAGTAGGCCTCCTCCACCCCGGCCACGGCATTGTAGTCATACCCGAACTCTGGGCGATAAACGTCCACGTTCGGGTAGATCTCTTTGAC
Organism: Ajuga chamaepitys; assembly: GCA_958295605.1. Classification (NCBI taxonomy): domain Eukaryota; kingdom Viridiplantae; phylum Streptophyta; class Magnoliopsida; order Lamiales; family Lamiaceae; genus Ajuga; species Ajuga chamaepitys. The sequence continues at coordinate 18,186,376 of OY282502.1, forward strand.
CTGCTCCAGCAACACCGATCGCGTGGCCGTGTCCCCGACAGCAACAAAGCTGGTCTGGAAGTCGAGAAATGTGCTCGTCTGGAACAACTTCTCGGCAAATGCTTTTAGCATTGCCTCTTGGCCTTCAACAATTGCCGCTTTTCGGGCCTTCATCTCTGCCCGCAGCTGAGCCGTTTTTCCACGGAGAGCCCCGTCCTCCGCCTCCACTTCGCGCAGTCGCGCAACTTCATTCTCCACCAAGGCCACCCTCTTGCGCACCTCGGCCAGATCCTGTGTCAGCTTATCGTTGCGCGCGCGCAGCTCCCTTGCCACCACGGCCAGCTCTTCTTTGGCCTCCTTCTCGCTTTTCCGGCCGAGCTCCATAATCCCCCGCGCCAAGTGCAACAGCTCCTCGGCGTCCGCCCCCTCCAATCCCAGCAGGCTTGTTGGCCCTTGCTCCTTCAAAAAAAAAAAAAAAAAAAAAAGAAAAAAAAAAAAAAACGGAATCAGTACTGGAGTTTTTACCTCAACGCAAACAGCAACTCACAGAGACAGTCATATCAGCTTTACCTCAACGCTTTCCCCCGTGCGAAGTTTTTTGGCTGCCGCCGGCGGTGTCCCGGATGGTTCTAACCTCCTTTTAACTACGGGGGTTGACCCCGCCACCACCACTCGCTCCTCCAGCCCAACAGAGGGTCTTGGACTAGGTGACATCTTCCCCCGGAGAGACACTTCAACCGTTTTCCCTTTCTTCTTGGCTGCCGCAGCTCAAGCGTCCCACTGCATACAGAAATTGAAGTTAGTCCTGCACAAGGCAACAATTTTACACAAGATATAAGAACTCCTACCCTCCTCGGCAACCCCGGTTCCCGACTCTTGAGCCCGGGCGGACATCCCCTCCGCATCGCCCGAGTAGTATGGGCTCAGTCCCGCCTCCTCCAGCCCCGCTTCGGTGCAAAGGGTCTTGAAAGTCCCCACTCCACGGAATACGCCCACCACCTCAGCCTCCGGATCCCCCACCGGGGCAGTATCTAACACCTCATCCCTTCTCCACCTCGGAAGGGCCACTCCGGTCTTCACGAAGATGAACTTCTCCTTCCACCCCTCCACCTTACTGGGGTTTTGTACTTTGAAACCACCTCGTGCTCGGGGACTGAAGGAATACCAGCCTTTGGATTTCCCGAACGCTTTCAGTTGGAAAAAATACCTAAACAACTCTACAGTTGGTTTCACCCCGGCATTCTTGCATACCACGGTGAACCCGACTACTTGCCTTATGGCATTTGGCGCTAATTGGCTCAGGGCAATACTATAATATCTCAATAGCAGGTTAACAATGTCCCAAAGGGGGAATCTCAAACCTATCCTCAGTGGGTCTATATATACGCCGATGAAGCCCTTCGGCGGGCAACAAGCCCTATCGCCGGGTTCCGGCACTATGTATTCTAAGTTAAATGGGAAATAGAAGGAGGGGATTAAGGCTTCTATCTGCACCCGCGTCATCCGCGGCGCTATAGTGGACACTTCGAAGTCATTCTCTGTACATTCATAAAAACCGACGACCCTGATGTTGGTTTCCATGCCATCGGCTCTTTCCACTGTCCTAATTTCACTCCTCTCTAGAATAACGAAGCGTAGGGGTGGTACATCTAATGGAGACCCCTCGGTCCCTACTTCCCTAATAGAAGAAGAAGATGATGAAGAAGGCATACTTACTTGGTTTGTATTTGAGATAAATCACAAGAGCACAGAATTCTCCTTTTTTCCCGCTTTCTGTAACTTGCAAATCGCAATGGAGAAGATGAAGTATACTGTGCCATTATTCAAAATATATACTCGTGGAAATAACGGTCTAGATATGGTCTTTTCAAATTCTGTGTTTCAGATTTGAACGTGCTGGACACACGCCTTACAGTTCCCAAGGCGCGTGGGGAACATGCTCATTGGAAATTACAAAGCGTGTCACTTCACATCTCTCTCTCTCATGATGGCGCCGCCAGTCACATCAACCTCATTCTTGGCCAGGAAGTTTTGGGAAGCTCTCCGGTGCCCCCTTCACCTCAGCCAGATTACTGTTCTCTTCCGTTACACTTTATTGCCTTCGGGGTGCTTTAGTTCGGTTCTGGTCAGTTTCCTTCCTCCGGGGGGTTTCACCATAGATCGGGCCCTCGCCGCCACCTTGGGGTCATTCAGTCCGGTTCGTTTTGGTCCCCGCGGACCCCACCACGGTCTCAGCAAATTCTCGGCTCCCCAAAACACTTCGGCTCACAAGTGACAACAGCTCATCTTGCTTACTGCTCCACCCTGCTCATAACCGTAGCTCCTTCCTCGCTCCGGTTGGGGGGGGGGGCATCTGATAGGTATGGCCCAGTAACTTCGGGTTGGATTGACACCCCGGGCCAGATCAACCCGACCCGAGCAACTGAGCCCAGGAGGATAAGCCCAACAACCGGCCCGGAAACGTGCGCTCAAAATAGCGTGGCCCAATTGCGGCGTACCCCACGCTCTTGGCCCACGATCTACTCCCAACTTCCATGCAACGGTAATAGGCACGATTGTAGGGAGTTAGTTAGGGTTTGGAGTTGAGTGGTATAAGTAGGAGAATTGTACTCAGAATTAGGGTTCGCTTTTTGTATTCTGAAACAGTTACGTGTAATTTCAAAAGGATAGTGAAGAAAACACCTCGGCAGGTGATATTTTCAGCCCGTGGACGTAGATCTCCGGATCGAACCACGTATATCCTGTGTTCTTTAAATTTCTTGCATTGATTTACATTGTGAAGAGGGATTTTACGTTCGGAATTTATTTGATAATCGGATTGCGCTTTATCATTTGGCAATATAAGTTTTCTCATGAATGCTTTTTGTCTATGTTTCTTTCCCCAAGTATTTCATTTATACTCTATCTAGATTACTTATCTCCTTTTTAACATTTTTGTAGGTCCATCTAGTCAAGAATTCAAGGAAGATTATTTCGAATAGATCCATATCTATGTTGCTCACTGTACTCCGACTAAATGAATATGGACTTGTAGTTATTCGAACAAAATATTTTCTGGAAAAATAGATGATTTGTTTAATATTTTTATCATTGATGTGTGATGGGCAAATAGTGGTATAATGACAGGCAAAATGTGGTGGGATATATCATCATTTTGATGATTTTTAATGAGGGAGTATTCTGTAACTAAATGTAATACATGAATAATGACGGAATGTGTTTGTCCTCATATAGTATGTTTGGTTAAGGTTGACTCAACCTGTGATTGGTTGGGTCAACCCAATCATATGTTGGCTCAGTAATTGTAGCGATTTTGGGTTGGGGCACAAATTTCATTAAACAATCACTTATCAATAGTCATATACATCATCAATCAATTACAAATCTCAATATTACTTTAATCATTAAAGCAATCATCAATAACAACCTCTTACACACATCACATCACCTTTTACAATTTAAAATTATATCCTACACTACAACAACTACCCAAACTACCCAAACAAATATCAACTAATCATTAATAACAATCTCTTACACACATCACCTCAGCTTTTACAATTTAAAATTATATCCTACATTACAACCACTATCCCAACCACTCAAACGAACATCACTCTTTAACACTCTCAACCACTAAATCCAACCACTATCCCCAATTAACAGTACTCCAACCACCCTTAGTCCCAACAAAACATGCACTATATCTTTAGCTAGAGAGACTATGATGAAAGGCACATGATAGGAAATTTCTATCATTAAATATCTTTAATGACAGTATTTCAACATGTAATGAGCGTATTTCCTGTCATTATCGGTCGATTTTCCTGTATCTTTATTATGCAATAGATATTTCTTTCTTTGGATCTAATTGTATCTTGAATCCGATAGTTTTACATAGCCCCAGAGTAGGACTATCAAGAATAAATCAAACATGTCAAATTAATAAATCAATCTAAATTCACCCATCAATAGGATGTTTTACTTTCTTATTCACTCCTCAATAATGCAGAGAGTTAAAATCCTACGGTAAAATCGACGCATGGTTTAAGGTTCTTTTTTATTTTAGGTTTAGGTAAAATTGAGATGCATTTGGGACTACTTTTATCGTCACAAATATATTATTTGCATTCGAATTATTGAGACAATAATAAAGTTGTCACGAATACTAATAAGTTGTGACAAATATATTTAAGACACTTCTCATAAGTTGTATAATTATTTAAGACCATTTTATGTTGTCTCAAAAGACATTTTTTTATAGTGACGGTCTATTTATAATTTAAATGCAAAAACTTTTGTACATTGAATGCACATTGTACTTGGAAGTGATTTTCGAAATAATTGTATTATTTATTTAACTTATAATTATTACTTCCTCCGTCCCGGCTTAATTGGTCAACTTGTCATATTTTTTGTCCCAACCTAATTATCCTAGCTCATAAATGACAAATTTTCTCACAATTTCCACCCTAAAAATCTCCGCTCTTAATCTCCACCTTTGAAAAAGTCAAAGATTCCACAAAATCTATATTTTCTTAGTTTGACCAATTAAGTCGAGATGGAGGGAGTACTTATTTACAATAGAAGTATTATTTCCTCCGTCCTAATTTAGTATCATTTTGCCTTCTAGATTTTCTTCTCAAATATGTGTCTATTTAGGAATGCAAAGTATCATTTTTCCAAAAAATTTTCCAAAAATTTTAAGGTTACCCTTATTATCAGCGAGTCTTTGAAAATAGAAAATGGTTGTTAAGAAAATTGGGAAGATTCAATCTTTAAAAAGATCATATAATAACGTAAATAAGAGTTCAAAGTCAATTTATGAGACTTTAATCTGCGTGAAAATTCCTAAAACAACATTCATTTTGAGAGAGAGGGGTGTAATTAATCCATTATCATATCTAAAACGTATTACTTGTTACCCTAAAATGTACCAATTTGTTAGCTTTTCAATAAATATCTAAAAATATTACTCACTTCGATTGCAAGTCATGCACCCAATACACAAGAGACTTAAGTTGATAAGCTCTTAAAATGTATTTGGCAAAATAAGAAGTTAAACTACTTAAAAGATCTAAATTAAGTTTATAAATTAAGAAGAAAGTACCTCCAGGCCATCTTATTTTATTAAGATCTTACAAGTCGCCCTCAAATTATACAAACTGCAACTCTACACGCTTAAACTAAATACACTTCACACACACTACAAACAATTTACATACTTCACACACTATACAGACATTACCCACTCTACCATTATACACAGTTCACACATTAATCAAACGATTTAAGCCCATTCATACAACTACAACCTTCTAAACTTTGTTATCTTAGCACTATATTAATTCGTAAGCTCTTTAATAGATTACATTTTATAAGCTTGTTAAATAACTTAAAAAATATTAAAGTTTGAAATAAACTTAGATAGACACTCTTGTCTATTTTAGAATAAAATGATCGAATTTCTTTAACTTGTACTTAGAAATTTAAATATATTTGGAACAGTTGAAGTTTGTAGCTTCCTTAACTTTAACGACAAACAATAAAATATGAACTTCTTTTCTAAATAAAAACAAGATCTTTTATGAAAGCAAAAACTATGATAGATCGGCAGTTCGGACAAAATCCATATAAAAAAATTCTGGAAAGCAAGTGTATCACAAAACTAATCAAATGATATGATGATAATTAGATTCTGATTAAATATAGAGCAATCATATTATACTGTTCTGAAGCATCGGAGTCTTTGCATTTACTCCGCCGATTTATTTTAAATTATACTTTGTTGAATATCTTTACCCTAATACTTGTACCACTATCAATTTTTAACTTTTCATTTCATACAATAAGAGGAGAACAAAAATGAAGACGACAAAAGTCTTTTTTTTTTTTAGCTAGTTTAATTGAATAAGGTGTCCTAGGTAAAGGTGGAGAAACTAAGGAGATAATTGGGAAAGAACGTAGGTGTTCGTCACATGTCCATTAGGATACATCTTTGATTGTACGTCCATTTAAATAGTAAAATTAGATTTTTGGTTGATGATGGAGTAGGATAGGATGTATACTGTTGATGTCAAATTAATAGGCTTGGAGGTGGTATATTTATATTATTATATTGTAAAATGTGATGTATTTCGTAATGATTTGATGATGATAAAAAAATGTTTTATAAATTATGGTGAATTGATGGATGATAAAGTAGATTGATTAATAAATGATTGGTGAATTATGATAAAGGAATGTTGGATGGAGTTTGTGTATGGACTTCCTTGTTATATGTTGATTTTTATTTTTCTTTTTCTTTTTTTATTTAATAAAAGAATTGGATTAATTTCAGTTATAAATTCAACATTTTATTAAATCATTTAAAAGATTCTTCAACATGTTCTAATACTACTTATCCATTTCTAGAAATAATACTTAACATCCAAGGGTTTTGAGATAGTGATTATCTGAAACAATAGTTTCTAATATATGCAATCCGCAAAGGTGGTATGCAAATAAAATTTTAATTAGACATCAATGATTACAATATAGATGGGCACAAAACCAAAATAAGAGTCCTTCTGTGTTTGGCTCAATCGGTGGAGATGGTAATGGACTAGTGAATGTCAAACTCCTCACTTCACTATCATCTCTTTGATAATGTTGGATCGAAGGTGTAGCTTGTGATTGGGCACAAGTCGCCATTTCTAGTTTGTCATCCATGCATCTACCCATATAAATTCACCCCTGTGATTCACCATATCCGGACACTAGTAAATGGCTCGAACTCAATTCACCGGGGTGTCGCTACCTTAATCATCATTTTCCCAGTGCTACACCTGCAAATTGGATGTTGCGACATATCCATCTCCAATCAAATAACTTCAAATGAAGTGCTAAACATATAATAGAAAATGTCAAATGGTGTTGGCCACATATTGATAACATAGTGGAGTCAAAATAATGATTTAAACATAATCATTAAATAGTGTCTAGCGGATAATGTCTCAACAAGCATAAATAGAAAATAAACCGAATGCAACCATCATATAGCACCAAATATATATAGTCCAACATAAAATATAGAAATATTTTCAAACGCATGTCATCATGCCCTAAATAGCATTCGCAACCAACATCGGCTCCTAGTCGTTCCTTGCATAACACATTGTCTGGGTCATTTCATCCCTTATCAAATTTTGTGCGAGAACATTGAGAGGATTCAGGTAGGTGGTCCCTAAAAACAAGAGGGTGTCATTGTCGTAGTATGGGAACAAAGTTGTGTATCACACAACATGCGGTTACCATCTTCACCAGATTGCTGATTATATAGCCCGACATTCCATGATGGAGGATGCGTAAATGACTCTTAAGCACCCCAGACACTCTCTCGATGTAGTTCCTCAAACGTGCAAGCCCGTGATTGAATAGCTCTAGGGGGCGTTGAGTAGTTGCGTCTGCGGCATTTCCTTTCTGGAAAATGATACCTTATATTTCTGTAGGGGCAACCATAATTTGCATATCCCGCATCCACTAGATAATAACGACTTAAAGAAAACATCATATATAACTTTAGTTCATGCAACATAAATTATAAACTCAAATGAATCAATAATGTAAAGTCAGAGTTATGCTTTTACCATTAGGTGCACATGAAATGCAGATCATTTCGGATGTCATTTGTCAACATGTGTGCATCTCTTGCACTTCCCTCCTAATGGGCCAAAATGTAGTTGAATTGCATGTCGAAGACACAAATTGCACACACATTTTGGGAAACATTTGTCTTCCTTAATCAATATGTATTTTGGAGATGGATCGATACCCAAGCTTGAATGAGCATGCCATCCATAGCACCGACATAACCCTATATTCTTAAGAAAATGGGTGCATCAAATAAGTAGTTGGGTTAGTTTGGCAGTGCAGAAGGATAAGGGTGTTCATAGTTTGACCATACCTCGAAGTATGAGAAAAAGTCACTGTTGTTAAGTGATAGGTAGAAAATGTGCATTAATTTAGTTGTCAAGATTGTAATTTTATGAAAATTTTGGTTATTACACTTTATATTTTCTACCTATCTTGTTTTAGAGCCAATTTACTCCAATTGCATTTTTATTGATTATATCAGTGAATATGGGGTACTTTTGGATCAAGAGAGACGATGACGTGTCGAGTTGGATCCGACACTAGGCGAAATAGTGTTAAGCTCATTGTTGGAATCATATCCATCCACTTAACTTCGATATTGTAATGAGTAGTTAGTTGGTAATCCAAGCCCATAAGTGAAAAAGTCTCATCATAAGGATTGGAGGATTATAAGATACAAGAATTACTTCCTGGAAAAAGAAATAGGGAGGATGACTACTCTGGAGAAGTTAGCGGCGGAGCCGTGCAATGAAGTTTCATTTTATTTCAATTCTACTTCTGCATTAATATTTGTATACACCTGAGATTTTGAACATGATTTCGGAGGTCACAATGTGTGGATAATTCCTTATTTTAGTTCTCAACAGATGTTTGAACCCTAAATTATGATTGCTTTGAAATTCGCTCTGTGACGTTTTTCTCAATTTTAATTCTAGAATTATTTATGCTATATGATTTAACTATTTACGATATATGGGTAATTAATTTAGACCGATCACCTACTTTAGTGTTCATATATTTATTGCTAGGGTGTTATTAATAATTCATAATTGTTATGAATCAACGGCCATTAGTAGCAACTAGTGAATTAATTCCTTAGGATAACATAAATCAGGATCAATTGGATCGATCTTGTGAACCCAACATCTTGTTTACCCCATTATCCTAGTTCTCAAGGCATTGAACGAATTTAATATAGAGAGCTTATTCTAGGTTGTGCAGTTAAATAAGTTAATCAAAGAGTTTATTAATTAACTATAATTAAGGGATAATCTGAATTGGCAGAGCTTGTTGATTTAGGGGGTAGAAATTCTAGGGTGAATTAGAGAGACGTCACATTAATTTCAAGGTTTATCAGATTATGGGATAACTAGATCAGGATTGAAATCTTGTTCTTAATTGATTTCAATTATCTTCACTATTTATGTTCTGTTATGTTCTAGTTCAAATTTTAGTTAAACAACTTCCAACCAATCCCCTCCCCCATTATTTTTGTGTTAAATTAATACGTAAAACGTAAGTATTTCGACTGCACCTTGAGCGATCGACCCTTAGTCACCATTGCTACTAGTTAGTAGAAGAGAGTTAAGGTTATTAATTTTGTGTGCCTCGACAACACGATCATTAAGAATGTGCGGGTGGATATGTTGGTAGTTTAGGCCTGAAATGAATTCCGGCAAGAGGCTAACTAGAGCATTCGTTATCTTCCTAACATGGTGGTTGGCAGTTTCGCCTGAGCGCTGGAATCTTTCCGTTGTATCAAGATGGTGAAGGTGCATGCCGACTGTCCTCATGAAGATAATAACCAATTCAATACAGGATCCGTGAGTGTTATGATTGTCATTGATCAAGCCCCTTGATTCGAGAAGTGATACTAGAGCATAGAAGGTAGGTCGGGTTAACTTCATGTTATCGTAGTATTGGTCGTCATGTTCCATAATGATCTCTCCAACCCAATCGTGTCCCGAAAGTCGAGATGTGTGCCTCAGAATGTTCACTCTCACATAAGCTATAGGTAGTATAACTTCTCCCATGAAGCGATCAATGAGTTCTTCTTCATTGGATACAGGTCATTTTTGCTACTCAATTGACCTTTGTTATCAATTTTCCTTATGTGCCAAAGTGGTTCAAATCAACAAATCATGTTAGTTTAATTGTAAACATGTCACGCCTAGAGGAAGTAGTAGGTAAGAGCATTCATAAGGAAAAACACAATAAAGCGAGTTACGAAAATTTGGGCCATCATAGGCCTTATCATAGCATAAAAAGAGTTGGCATGAACCCAACAACCATATAGACAAGCACATAGATTGTCCTAAGAAATAAAAAAGAAAAGGAAAAAAAGCACATAGTTGATTGTCACGTGGTCAGTAGCCGCTTAATTAATACAAACCCAAATGTTTTTTTAAATCCCACCATAGTCATAAGTGCGGACTCAATGATAGGTCCCTCATCCCTTAGGTTAATGTCGCCATCCAACCATGACTCTCCTCGGGGGTGAAGGCCAAGAACATATCTGCTTGTAACTACAATATCTCCCCCATGCGGTACATCTGGATCTTTGAAATCCCATCCATTCCTCAAACCATGTCATAGCAGTTCAAAAAATCAGCATTCTTAGTAACAGAACTCTCGCACCTCTCCACCTAGTAACCGTTGAAATTGTCCAAACGTTGGGTGAGAGCTGCATCACGCTCAGCGATCCCACCGGAACATCTATGGCTAGGGATACATGAGCCACCTATGCCCACCTGGTTCACCATCTCTGGCTTTACATTACCTTCATCATTTGGATCACTGCTGTTAGTATCGATGTAATAATCATCCTCGAACTCGTTTACAACACCAGAAGAGAGATCGTTAATACCACTGGCGGCATTCTTTCCAAAAAAGGTTTGTGCAGTGGTAGAAATGTGGCACCCCCCGACATATGATGGCTCTGTTATCACGATGCTCCTAAAATATTATGTTTGGTATTATTAGATTTATCAACTTTAATGAGATAGTGAAGAATCTATTAGTTGAAGCATAATTAGTTTTACTGCATAGATTTGCTCCATAACATCATCTGGACCAAAGAGTGTCCCAACATAATTGTCCCAAGCTAGCCTCGACTACTATTTGTATCTTAGTTCGTACTACACCTTCCACGCACGCTTCAAGTTCTTCCGTTTGATCTTACAGTGGAAAAAAATATACACCGAGCGATCGGTGCGCAACTTTCAACTTAAGGAAAATTTGGCTAAAAGAGTTCGGTTCGAGCAAGTTACAGTTAAGAGTTGGCTGTTAAGGTATCCTGGTGACAGAGAAATATGAAGTTGGACTCATTTTTGCAGAACCAAGTCACCTTCTCAAGAGGGGCATTTAAGAGTGGCACCCACATACAAACTAAATATAGTGTTCAGTTAGGCTATATAAACATTAACCAATCTCAAGTAATGGAAAATTTGGTATAATTGTAGTAAAGTGTTTTAATTAGTCATGTAAACATTGTATAATTAAATCGTGTGTACTGAAAAAGTTTCGGGAAAATTGGTGAACTAGGTAATCATTTACTTGGCTCGAATAGAGAGTTAAAATAAATTCAATAATTTGTAAACCAAGGTCTAATAAAATTCATAGATAATTCTAGACTAACTCACTTTTGTAAAACTGTCTATGAGAGAGAACCAATCCCATCACCTTTTTTTTATTTTATTTATTATTATTATTAAATAAGCTACCCACATGGGATAATTGTTTGTTTCAATTCAAGGAAAAATTATAGCATGTAATATCGGGAAAATCAAATATAGAAGTTGCATTCATAATCACATCAAAATTGTATATTGCAAACATCATCAATATGTCAAACGAAGCTCAATAATAATCCACGATGAAGAAGTTAAAATTGGTATCCCATACAAATTTTCTTACGTCGTCACATTGTACTATATAAGTAGTACAAATTTATCCTCTAACCTAAAAAAGGCTGGACCATCCTGAAATATGTAAAACCATTGATTCGTTTTACAAAAAGAAATATAATGGACCTTTTTTGTATGTTATCACTCCACGCAAGCAACTAGTTGGCTCCACAATCATGTAATACAAGAAAACACAACACACAATGATGCAATACAAGCACATCACATAACAACACAATATCATATCCATGACTGAAACAATAGACAAGCAGCAACGAGTTGTTTTTAAACCAAAGGAAGGAGGAACATGGGAAAAATAAATTCTTGCTCATAACATGTAGAAACAGAATCCCCTCTCTCCAATTTTATTTTTTATTTTTAAAAAGCAAAGTAATGCCACACAAAATTACCTAAACTCGTTAAGGGGGAATGACTTACTCCCCTACTTGAGAGTAGAAGAACCCCAAATAACAACGAATCTTCTACACCTAACATGGTCCTAATATACATCATTGCCTAAAGGAAGAAACATGCATATTAACAAAAAGCATTATAGGTGAAACATGCTTGTACCAAGTAAGATGTCCAGTACTCAAGCATACATATTACGTTTGTACAACATAGATACATATGGAGGTCAAATATTGATAAAATAGGAACAAATATGTAGCATGCTTGTACCATATATATTCCCGAATCACACTTTTTTTTGGGTAGATATTGGCCTAAAAAAAGATGCAGAGCCATATTACAAGGAAAAGCCAAATTGTAGAATACAAGTCAGATTTAACCAGGAGAAAAAGTCATTAGCGAAAAACACAACAGTTTCATATAAAGGACAACAAGGATCAGACCCTTTTGCATCAAAGTTACAACTAGACTAGTTCATTGGACAAATAAGCATAATATTTTTTGAACACCATAAAATCCCTTGAAAAAGTAAAAAATTACAGAGTTATCAACTAAATCATCCTCAAACTTCAGGAGACATGCAACATAACAAGGCCACACATTAGCACGATCACATAAAATTATAACACAGTGATACAGATGAAAGTGTGCATTGCTTCATAAAACACCGAGGTTGGGTACAAGATTTACCCAACCTTGAGCCTAAACATAGTAGAAACTTAGATAACAAATGATGTAAAAAATTTCATAAGTTTTGAATAACTTGTGGGTACCTTTAGGGCATAATAACTCACTATAACTTGGTGAGTTAAAAAAAGATTCAAACAGTGAATCAAGACAGGCTTTGATTCACAACAGTTGAACCCTAACATCTTAGATAGACGACTAAACACATTCTAGAGTACAAAACAACTTAGTACTGCTATCTTGAAAGTATCCAAAGACAAGGAATTCAGGTTTGTGAGGAATCTAAATTTATTACAAACTTGACACACTGGGCTAGAGAGAAAACATACTTAACACTCTAGACTACATAGACTATTATGTAGATAGGTACTTTTCTCTCTGATATTCGTTATTTTCCGTTATGGTTGGAGCTCTATTTATAGACTTCTTGGAAGCTTGGATAACACTCTCCACTAACCACCATTCCACTAGTTTAGGGTTTGGTTAGCTTGTCGTTGAAACTGCCACGAGACTTAGGGACTCAACGAGTGACTTGGTCTATTGGAGATGGACTCGGTCACATTCTAACTTCTTACCCAATTCTAGCTTCACTCTCTCAACAACTTTTAACCAAATTGACTTGGTCTTAAATTATTTCCAAATTTTACTCCAAGACCCCTACATAACACATTTCATACATTTCGGCCAAAATGTAAATACAGTTAGTTTAGGTGTATAAAAGGCAAAACATACAGAATGAGAATTTTAGTTTAAGAGTTTGAGAGACCTAATTCCAACAACAGAAATGCACACCACCCATCAACAAACATCTTGTTTACCTTTCTTCTGGGAAGTTTCGGAGCAATAGGACTCTCTACAGACTCAACTGACTTGGTACGCTCTCCATGCTTCCATCTCCCCTTGTCCGTCCCTCCATGAGATCCACAAGAATAGAATTTGTAAGTGCACAATGTGTGAGTTGTGTGAGAGATGTAACCCATCACAACCAACTAAACTTTTTATACAGAGATAAAATAAGTGAGGCTTAAAATATTGAAAACCCACTGGCAGAAAAATAAATTTAAAAATCTTTACTGAATAAAGGAAGGACTTCGTCTCTGAACCACCAAATCTTACTAGATCGCATATGTATTCTCAGCAAAAGAGACACAAGAAAACATATAGAGCACTAGATAAATTCATAGCTGAAATTTGGTTTAGGGAGTGTAATGGCCGTTCAAAATTAACGGAGTTACAACCCCAAATCAATGTTAAATAGTAGCAACTGAGCCATTAATAGAAGAAACCCAATTTCAATGGATTTCATCCATGCCAAAACATGAAACGGAGAAAGTGGATGAGTTAGGTTGCAGAGCACAGAGGGGGAGAGAGAGAGAGGCGAAACGATGTTTCGCATGCATAAACATGTGATTAAATAGGAGTAATCAGTAGGGTTTTTAGGGTATTTGATGGGCTTTAGGTGGCTGATCCGAATGTCTGATCCATAAACGAATATCTAACTGGATTGGCCCATGCCACATCCGGCTTTCAACAACCCAGCCTAATTATGCCCTAAGTGTAATGAGCAAATGTCATTTTCCCTCGTCCTTTTAGTTATTCCATAGGTGCAACTTGTACTAGGATTAACCTAATAAAAAATTGTACTAGTATTGACTCCTTGAGATCGCTTTATCATATTTTCCTACCGTGAAGCTTAATTTAGTTTTGCCCTCTTCTCATGAAATCTAAGTTAAGTCTCATAAGAGGGTCATTTTTCTGTGGGACTGGCCTATGTATGTAAATGGGTAGGGTTGACCACGACTTTAATTACTTCTTGATCTACATTTACCTTATTTGATTCCGATAGTGTTTGGACATCACTAGTTAGGTAACTTGATATCTAATTAAATAATTTATATATAATATATCATATATACAATAAAAATCATGATAGTGTTTGTGTATGTGAATTGTATACTATATGTGAATATGTTATATAGACAATATGCACATTAAGGTCCCTTAACATTAAAGTTAATTGGTCCCTAGAATAACGTTTTGTTGTAATTGCTACCTAAGTACTAAAAGTTGTTTCAATCAATCTCTATACAATTAAGACCTATTTGGCCTCACATATCAAAGTCTTTTATAATCTCCTACAAAAGTCATAAATCTTTAAATAGAGTCATATTGTCTTCCAACCTAGGAATCTATACATAGCCAAATTCATCCAAAATATTAGGTCAATCTAGACATCTAGTTGGGCTTATTTTCCAGCTCTAACGACAAACAATAAAGGGATACTACTCCGCGTGGTAGTGACGCGTGGAGATTTATTTTGAAATAATTTTTTAATTTTTTTAAAACGATGTTACAATTTGTAAAATAATTTCCACATATTTCAAATATATTTAATAATCTTTTCAATAATTTTAAGATTTTCTAAAATAATTTCAACTATTTGAGAAAAAAGTTTATGATTAAAAAAAATGACTCAAAAGCCCTCAAACTAAAAACTAAAGTGAAGATTGTAGTGTGAACATGCCGTTTACTTTAGGGTGCAGACGAAGGAAGAATTTTTTCAGTAACAAGTGGAAAAAAAACTCCATACTTCATGTTGTAAATAAAAATTAGGGTTAATTTTTTTTTTCTAGCCTGAACATGGTGATTTGATCACTGTGTGATGTGCATATATTATTCCATACTTTATATCTATATTCTCTTATTTTTGGTTGATTATTATTCTTTATTGATCTTAATTAATTATCTTTTCATGTAGGAGAATAATAATTGGACTTGGAACAAAATTGGGCTTAAATTGATGTTTTGGGCTGAAAAGTGAAGAAGCGGGTTGAGATAGAGAGAAGATGGGCTTAGATTTGTTAAAGTCTTCAATTTTATGGGGAAGCCCATCAAGAGCTTTATTTAATTAGGTTTATTATTTCTTTTATGTAATTATCTAGATATTATTTAGATATTTTCTTTTTAGAGATAAGATTGGATATTACAAAGATTTGATTAGGAGTAGGAAAAGAAGTAATTAGCGTGATTTAAAAGAGGAGGAGACGCACACAGTCCAGTACAAGAATTCCAATACGCGCTCTCTCTCTCTCCTCTTCCCAATTCTTCACGCCACTTTTTCTCTTTTTTTTTTCTCCTAGTTTTCATCTTTTGTTCTCTAAGCTTTATTGAAGACCTTGGATTCCACCGCCATTAATTAAGGTTATTTTCTGGTTCAAGGGTTGATTTCAATTATATTATTGTGAGGCTATGTGTTTTAATTGTTTTTGTTAATTCAAATATTTGTAGATTAATTCAAGTTTATGTATATAGGAATTGTTTAATTGATTGAACTGACAACTCAATTAATTATTCAATTTCTTACTGCTATTCATGAATTCATGATCCGTAATTGTCATGAAGGATTGAACCCTAGTAGCAATAGGTTGAATTAATCGTGCTATCATTAATTAATTTAACCTAATTGAATCTACAAGCTAATTATTGATAGTTGCAGCTATCTCGGCAATTAGTGATTAGGTTTAGCTGTTTTCATAAATCTTAATGCTATCATTAATGTGGTATGGAACGCTATCGTGCCCAACTCATTAATGATAAGTATTGACCGGTTGCTGGGATTGGTCAATTAATTTAGGAAAACACAAGATTTATTATGGTTATCCTAATAATTCTTTGGTTAAACTATTTGAATTGCAAGAAAATATATATGTGAGCCTATGATCAATAATATAATTGAATGTCAACACCCTTGGATCAGAGTCAGGTAGTATTTGATTCGTCTTTATATTTTAATTATTCTATTTGCATGTTTTAGTTAATTATTAGATTCTTCGTTTAGCTTAGACAAACAAATCAAAATCCCCCTGTTATTTCTTGTTTTCACTTAAAAGAAATTAATCCTCGTTCCCCGTGGATTCGATCCTACTTGCCACTATTCTCGTTACTTTGAAAGTAGGTTATTTAATTTGGCAGTTTGACATCCATCACTGTGGTTCCTTAATAATTTTTGTTGTCACTTACATGTCTGTACTACATAAAAGTGTCACATTACAACCTTCCGATGGCAAGAAAAGCTACACGTGACATGCATATGGTAGAATAAACTGTTTATGCTGTCATTACTTACATATCTGTACTACACGAAAGTGTCAAATTGCAACCTTCTGATGACTTTTTCGGCGAAAATAGTTGTAAATGACATGTACTTTAAAACTATTTTTGTATTTTCCCTCATCAAAACTATTTACGTGTGTTGGACGTAACCATGTGAATAACACGTGTTCTTTTTTTGCTCCACAATTAAGGATTAACCTATTCATCTCTGGGAAAGAATTTTCTTTCAAATGAGAAGGGTTATAATCTTTGATTTAGAAAGAAAGTCACTTGTGTTGTGAAGAAGATATTTTTCATGTTCTGGATATCTTACATTCTTTAATAGAGACGTGTTGATCCATCCCAACCAATAAGGGATTTCGCCATAACCTAAGATATAAGTGGTCTCTACTGGGTATTAGGGTTAAAATTTGATAAGCCCTATTTCACTTTTGAAGTCAGGGTATTAGGACTTTGTATCGAAGCATGCTTGATCGAGTTCACACCTAACATATCGACATCCTGGGTTGAGAGAGGTCCTCGAAGTCCTTTCCACAACTGCATTTTGAACCGATATCAAAGCTCCATTGCTTTCTTGTGGGTTCTTCTTCTTCACTAGTTTGCTGCAAAAATATGAGAAAATAACCTTTTTAATCTAAGGAGTATAACTGTTATGAGATAAATTCAAAATTGTGCATGTTATTTAATGAGGGAAAATACAAAAAAAAAACCCTTATTCTATCACATGCAGGTCATGCATCTATTTTTTCCGGAAAAGTCACCGGAAGGTTGCAATATGACACTTTCGTGTAGTATAGGCATGTAAATGATAAAAAATATATTTTATCACATGCAACTATTTTCACCAAAAAATCACCAAAAAGTTGCAGTGTGATACTTTCGTGCAGTATATGCATGCAAATGACAACAAAAAAGTTTAGGAACAGAGGTGATAAAATCGCCATAGTTCAGGCCGTAAACTTTTTTAACTCCAGAAATTAATCCTTTTATTAAACATCATTCAAGTTTTTTCTTTCAATGCTTTTATTAGAGTCCTTAAACTAGCGTAGCAATAATAGACCTTTTTTTCTTGTTGTTCACAGAGCTTGGAGCTAAATCTCGACATTTTTTACCCATAGGATGTTCCAGCAGAACACATTCCCAATTTCAGGCTAATCATTTCAACTTATTCCTCCCATCCATGTCATTCATAGCAAGTTTTGTACTTCCATGAATCATTATCAGGCTTGGATTTGACCAAGTTTTGTCAAACATTTTCATTAATACTCTTGATTGGGTATGTGTATGGTGCGATGTGGATCTGGGAATTGAAAAATATTTATACCAGTACCAATATTTTATTTTAAAAATTAATTTACATAACCAAATAAAATATCGAGGTAGTACAGTTGATCTAACATAACAGTTTAATTTGAATTGGTTCAGTTAAAAAAATTGGACATTTCTATCTTTTGAATAACAAGTTCAGTTTCAACAAGGTATATTGGCATCTAAACCAAAATAAATGATTTTGTTACATCAAATTTGTTTCCAATTCACTAACATATTTTTTTGAAAATTCTATACGAAGTTGTTGATCATTCTATATTTTATGTTTTTTTGGCACTAATTCATAGCTATAATTGTGCAAAAGTATGTGAATTAATGCTTCCTAGCCCTCGTTTCATATGTTTGGCAGATTTCACTTATTTATTTATTTTGAAGCATTTTTGGTACGAAAATGGACTAATTTGCAGTACTTGTGGAATCCCGATGGAGAGCGTGTGAAAAGAGGGCTTGGAAAGATATTTAGAAGTGATTGGCTCAAGAAGGACCTTAGACTGGCCCAAAACAAAGAAGAACAAATTGGAGAGCACAATATTTGATGTAGAAGTCGAAATTACATGATTCTTGATTCCTTACAAAGCTGAGAGAGAGAGAGAGAGAGAGAGAGAGAGAGAGCTACAACTTCTATGTTGACGATATTTTCTAATTCCTTCTCCAGAATAGCGAAAATTCCAAAGAAGGTCGAAGTTATGATGTAATGGTCCAATTGGTGACTTGATACACATCCGGTATTTAAATCATATCTTGAGTACACATATCTAACCGGGGTGAGGCTAGTGGTATTGCAAAGCTAGTTCAAATAAATACAACCATGTGAGAAATATTCAATATCAAATTCCAACCGAAAGACCTCTAAACGTATCTTTGAAGTTAGAAACAGAGTGTAGTTTTGGGCCACTCGGCACATTACGCAGCCTATATGACTTAAAGTTGGCTATAGACGCCTTTTTTGGGTGTTTTTAGCCCATATTCAATTTTCTCCCACTTTAACTTAGTTTATACACTCATATAAATACCATAGGTCTACTACATCAAGGGAATCAAATTTACCATATAAACACACTATACAAGAAGGAAATAGTCCATAGGAGAGACGAGAGAAAGGAAGGACCAGTAGTGGAGTATCCGGGGGAGCACGCCATCGGACTGTCGTCATTCTTATATCTTGTATTTGATCGCACTAATCTCTACTAGCTAAATCACAAGTGAACGGTGTAGTAGCATCTAGTGGCAAGCAAGGTCGTATCTACAAGGACTAATAAAGATGACCCAACCAAAGTATTACAGTGATCATAGTACTCAAATATC
Organism: Ajuga chamaepitys; assembly: GCA_958295605.1. Classification (NCBI taxonomy): domain Eukaryota; kingdom Viridiplantae; phylum Streptophyta; class Magnoliopsida; order Lamiales; family Lamiaceae; genus Ajuga; species Ajuga chamaepitys. The sequence goes on from OY282502.1 coordinate 18,205,740, forward strand.
TAGCCAGATTGAATAGATGATTGATTTCATCGTTATCCTACTTACTAAGTATCTAGAACCTATGAGAATAACAAGAAAATAACAATTAAGTAATTTGTCAACTAACAAACGATTGATCAATTAACTAATGACAATTAACAAATAATAAACTATCTTAGGATATAGATTTTAGAATTAACTACGGTGCGATCATAGATAATCGCACATGTAATTGCATATATGTAACTATAATCTCCATGTCTTATTGTTATGGGGCTTCACAATTATGCACTTAAACCCCCTTCCGAAGTGCCTAAGGTGTGGATTATAGACAACAAACAATCATCCCGGTTTCAGTGCCTTAGATGAAACCTAGGAAATAGCCCTACAATATAACCTTACCCTTCTGTTTTCTCAGTATATATTATGTTGTGTGTTGTTTGGCCATCCATACCCTAATCTTTATGTCCTATTTTGGGTATGTGGTTCTAGAGTGCTAGGCTAGGTGATCAGTCTATCCTGACGTCAATCAATTCTCAACACATCGAATAACAACAAGAACATGAAATTATTACATATTAACATTCACATTCGTAATCTAAACATACTTTCTAACCCTAAGATAAAATATGACTACTCTATAGAAGAATAAAGAAAAACTATGAATTTCATAAATAATATTATTGTTCAACAAATAATAAAACCTGAATTAAAACTAGAGTCATAATATTGAATTCACTGATCAATTTCATTCGCAAACATTCTTGATTTTTGCAGGATGCACGACCGAACCACCTACCTATTCAGTTGAGCATATTCTTGTTGTTTCAACCTTGTGCTCTTGGTAAGGCTTTGGATGACCAAACCATTAGCTTGTTCGGTCGAGCAAATGCTGCTTACTTTTCTTCTCTTTTTAGCTTGTATTTTGCGCTTCTCCACTCCATCTTCGGCCTATCCAAAAGCTTTTTTAGGCCTAATTCCTTCATTCCAAGTCTTCTTTTATCCGTTTGGACATGTGATTTCACCTTTAACTCGAAAAAATCATTGTTTTATACTGAAAACACTACAAAACCAATATACACGTGAAATCCGCCAAACATATGAAAACATAGGTTATGAAGTACTAATTTACGCAATAATGCACCATTCTAGCTATAAATATGTGCCTAAAAATCATATAAAATATGGAGTGATCATTAATCCCCCAAACTTAGGTGTTGTTCGGCGCAGACAACTAAAAAGAAAATAATGAAAACTAGAATATGCACAACTTTTATTATGGGTTAATGGAAATAGATAATGCTTTAGGCCTTATTTTTGCAAAACATATACAACACATCATGATGGACATGTTGTGACAAACCCACTCACAACTACTCGTAAGAGCTAAGTCCCTCTAAACAACTGATTCTCATTGGATGTGTGTATGACTTTTTTACTCAAGTATATAATATAGGACATATTTCCTCAACAAGTTGAATGATGCACAAGACCTACCATATGCTTGCATATTATCTAGCCTGTCATTGCACTTAAATGTATATAACATGGAATTAAAAATGTCTTTTATTTGGTTATAATGTAGGCTCTTTGGTAAAGGTGGAATAAATTTTTGGATGAGTTGACTCAATCTCGGACTAATTGAGTTAGCTGCCCTCAACTACTCTCAAATCACAATCTTCTCTTTTAAAAACTTTCAGTGAAGCTAATTTAGTAAGATCACTTTTTTCACCTTTCGAATACTACACTACCCATCTTGTTAGGACTAATCGTGTTAGCAATGCTGCTAACCATTTTTCTAATATACACAATCCACACTAGACTGTCTTGATTGCCTTGGTATTTTGTTTGAACGAAATTTACAATATAGGGGGCATAAGTGTATTGTTTTATACCCTTACCTACACACCAATCTCCTTTTTTTTTAAGGCAACCAAAATTATCTAGCTATATTATAACCTTTCCACAAAAAATAGAATGCTAAATTTCTCCTACTATTTTTCTCTCTCTTAATCACCCATTGCCTCTCTCATTCAATTTTATTCTCCTCTCTCCTCTACTCAAATAGTCCGAGTATTAGGGAAAAAAGGCTAAAATAGATTATGAGCTTGAATTAAAGCTACCAATAAAAGCTAAGGCTAAAAAATAGCTAACAAAGGAGAAATATTGCTTTTGGCAAGGAAAATTTGGCTACAGTACGCTGGCATATAGTTTCAAAGATGCCTAAGATCATTTTCCAAGTGAATACAAAAGAAAATTTAGGACAGGTGGAAGACAAGTTCTACGGACACAATATGCTATGATCAATGAAATATACACAAGAAAAAGCGAATAATACTCCAAAAATTGGAGTTCAAATTATGTCTCAAATCTTCATTACTTTTTTTTATCAATGCCCAAAGAAACTAGATTTAATTTTATATCCCTATGTTTGTCTATGGCCTACCACGTGTATAATCAAAGTTTTATTAGCAAATCAGCTCATCACGAGCTCGTCACCATGATCCTTTTATTATGCCAATGGAATTATTAGCTTCACGTCTCATTCGAATCTCTAAACCTGATAAAATTAAATATGCATGAACATAAAATAAACCAAAAAATGCAATCTAAGTGTGACAATGCAACAAAATTTTACTAACTATTACAGGCCCAAATTTTAAATAATTTAAATTTAAACAACTTAAACTATTTTATTACAGGTCGAATAATTAATTAGCAAAATTACATCCTAAAGATTAAAAAGTAAATAAGACACAGAAAAAGAACAAAGAAAATAAGAATATCCCATATGTATACTACTTCACCCCCCTCCCCCAAACTTGTTTTGTAAATAAGTTTGTGGGGACAGGTGGTACAGTGTGGGTGGACTTAAAGAAAAAAAATAGCTAGGGCTGAGAAGGAGGTGGGTGTGATGAGCCAGAGTGCCACTGAGGAAACCGTTGTGGAATTGATCGTTGGAAGGTTAGGTCGCCATTTATATCCGCCATCTCCCGATTAAGGCTAGTTAAATGCTCGTGGGTTGACGCCTCTAGTACCTCGAACTATCGCGTCAATATAAATAGAGCAACATCATCCCACGAGTGTTGGGGGTTCCTCATCCGCCATGGGCCCATGCTCGACCTATGGTGGTGGAATGTGAGGGATGATGCTCAGTATCCGATGCTCGAGGGTATCCATCAGCAGGTTCTTGTAATTACTTACCTGTAAGAAGGTAGTCAGTGAAGTGTTGAGCAAATGGAATCAATATTCGTACTGCTGCGTGAAGAGTATCTCATTCTTATTTACCTCAACAATTCCCTTGCTATGAGGATCTCATATTGTCAGCTCATGAGATCCCTTCATGGGCTCCCAACCTTCAAGGCCGATGCCTACATGAATTGCAATCGGTGTGATCAAGTCTCCTATGATAATCAGGTCCTTCTGGCGCTTGACCACTCTCTCAAAAGTAACCATGAGGTAATGTGCTTCGTTTACCTTCTAGCCTCACATTGTGTGCTCCATGACACTGAGCTCCTCATTAAGGACTAGCCTCATCTCCCGTCGTCCAAACATCATTAATTCTAGAATTTTCCGCACGTAACGAAGCAATGGACTTCATATAGCAGCTGGCTTTATCTGATTCATCAAGGGTACTCCTAGGATATATTCTAAGAGCAGCAGAAGTGAATCTTGTCCCAGGTATCCGCCGTGGACAAATCGACATCATATACTCCGTCGGCTGGGAATGCAACACTCTATCAACTGAGCCATAGTTAGGCTAAAAGACCCGTTCGTCAACCTAAAGCTGATGTGGTAAGATATCTTGTTGACCCTCTGCAAACAGTAAGTGGAGAGAAACTCTAGCTTCATAGGGAATGAAGCCTCCCAATCCATGGCTATAAAGAAATCCCAGCCAATCCTCCAAAAACATATCGTCCACGTCCCTATCTATCCCTAACTGCTGATTAGTGGACGTACTAGCGTATCTAGTCTGAATAATTCTCTGCTGGACCAAATTGACCCAGAGAGCTGTCTCAGTATCAGACAATTGGATACCATAACGTTCTGACTTTTCGCGTTCATATTCATGAATCAATGGAGCCTCCTGTTCAGCTCTACTTCTTGGAGTCATTTTTTGCATTAAGAATTCCAAAATGTGAGGATAATTTTAATGACAATTTTATATGAGACAAGATGATCAAAATAAAAAATGCAAAGTAAACTCAATTTGATCAAGTAAATCCTAAATTCTAGAAAAAAAATCGTCATAGTTTCCTTTGTATTTGCATTGATCAAGTCCTCAACCAAACAATAAATTGTCAAATATAACTAATCTACTCATCCCCCATTACACACTATCATTCTAAAATCAAAACTCATGTTGGCGTAAAAGTAGATAACAATTCATATTATAAACCTAAGACTTGCCAGTCGAAGCATCAACTATCAATTTCAATATATTATGAAACTAACAATTTCTAACAGGCCTATTTGTGAAATTGAAATCAAACGAATAACATATGCATAAATGACATATTTTCATAACATATTCTCCAAGCGAAACATAATATATTTATCAAATGCATATCATTCCAACCATCTCAATTTAGATATCCCACTACCTAAAATAGAGAATTATAACATAATAATGTAATAATAAATGTAAATAGGAAGAGTAAGAAACATACGTAGTTTGAAAAGTATAACTCTAAAAACTCGAATGGCAGAAAAGTAACCAAATCCCAAAACTAGAGAGGTTAAAATACTCTACTTCCGACGGGTAATCTAATAGTGTATTTAATTTTAAGTGAATATGTATGGTTTGGGAGAATTTTAGAATCAAAGTGCTATAAAACTTGAGAGAATTCGAAAAGATTTGGAGAGAATGAGCCCCCACAAACTTAAACTCGCGTTTAAGTTATGGTTTCTTGAATTCTGTAGGATGCTCAACCGAACAAGGTGACCATGTTCAGTCGTCCAAAAATAATTAGCACGATGCTCAACTGAACAGCCTAGGCTGTTCGATCGTGCAAAACGTGTTAGTTTTACCTGGCTTTATTCTGAGAGCATTTGCTCGACTGAACAAGCATGATGTTTTTAGTCGTGCATTTGTTGCAACATTTCTCATTTTTATTTTTATTTTATTCCTTCATTCTGTTTTCGCTGTAAATTCGTTCATTTTTCGATCCTTGTACGTGCATCGCTTCCCTTCTGGTTGTACCTACTTTCTAATCATCTATAAAACTAAATGAAAATATTAAAGTGGAAAATTAAACAAAATGCATAAGTTTTAAAAGTTAGTGGGTTGCCTCCCACTCAGTGCTATGTTTTACATCTGTAACTAGACGTGTTATTGAATTTTTAGAATAGTCGACTTCGGATGACTGTTGTCGGAGCCCAAGCTCTATTTAAACTTTACTCAGAGGTGTTTGTCCTCCTATTTTCTTTTCTTTTCTTTCGGTTCCTTGACCACATAGTCATCGGACCCAAAAATGGCTTCTTCGGCAATTCACATTCCGCCACATTCACATGTGGTCACTCATTCATAAGCCAGTTTGCAGTATCATTTGATGCATTCGATGTGGCTTTATTTGGCAGTGGAAAGTATGGCTCATGCAATCTCTAGGTTAAAAGAAACCTTCTAGTCTAGTCGATTCTTAGAAAACTCTTACCCATTATTTGTGCTATACTAAGAGATTGAGGCTCCCATTCATCCTATTCAGAAAGGTCTACTCCTAACCATCTTGTTATTGGGGTTATCATGCCCCCAATCCTTATCTTTTCTTTTTCTTTCCTCGATGCTACTTCCAACGGGTCAATTAGGTGTGCACTGAGATTACAAGGCTCGGCCTTTGTCATACAACACAAGATGAATAACTCGTTGTCACTCACCTTGATGTTAGGACCTCTACCATATATTGTGTGGTCCAGAACTCGTTGTCTGTATCGAAACACTGGGTTCCAAATTTCAAAATAAATGTCTTCTCTTTTGTCATGGTCCATCACCCTGCATGTTATGTTTACTAATCTAGCCCAGAACTTCTGTTTATCATATTCGGGCGACTCTAGGTAAGCCCTGAAAACTTTACTCCATAGATATTGCCTACATTAGTTCGTGGTTCTGATTATTAAGGCAGAAACTGATTCTGATAGGCTTGTTAAGGTGCTCATTATTTCCATAACCACTCTAGGATATGCGGTCACATTCCTTGCATCGCCGTACCCCTCCCACATAAATGGAACATAGCCCAAACATCATCATAATTCCCATTTTCCTCATGGCCTTATCTCTGACAGATTACCCCAATTTTGTCTTTGCTAAAGTTTTTCTAGGATTACTCCCCGTTAGAGTACTTCTTTTGATAGTAGCTCTTTTTCTTTGCCAACACTTACTTAGCCTCTTCTTCGTCATACATGTCCAAAAACTCATCATCAGTAGCAAGAACATATTCTTTATGTGTAGGTATTAGGACAGTCGGTTCATTCTCGTCATCAAAATCTATATCTAAGTCAATGAACTACTCTACTATCTGACAGTCTCCCCTCTTATTAGGACTACCTCTTGTTTCAAAAGTAACTTTTTCATTATTAGCACTAAAGGTTACGATGTTGTCTCTCATATCAAATAATGTTTCCCTTGTTGCCAAGAATGGTCATCCTACCAATAAGGGTAATTTGCTATCTTTCTTAATGTCTACTACAGTGAAGTCAAATGAGAAGATCAAAGCGCCTACTTGCAAAAGCACATCCTCCACTACCCCAAATGCGCTTAATATAGATCTATCAACAATTTAGATGGTGATGGAGGTTGGCTTATACTTCCTCATGTTCATTTTATTATAAGTGGTGAGTGGCATTAGATTAACACAGTAACACTAGATCCTAGATCACAGAGGACATTTTCAATTTATTTTCGCAGATGAAGTATTTGATAGAAAAACTCCCCGGATCCTTTAGCTTTTACAAAAGCTACGTTTAAGTGAGTGTTTCACAGCTCTCATTCTTCTACCCTTTCGCCTCACTTTTTCCTTTTGTTTCCTCTTTGTGTATTGCCCTTACTTTTCCTCCCAATCAAGGAATTTCTTTCCTTTGACCTGCAATAATCACTAGAGGGTTTTCAGTAGTTTTCAATACTATAGGGAACAATATTTGCACTTTGTATAGTGGGATATCTTCATCATAAAACGTTATCCCTTTCCTCTTCAGGATTTCCTCGACTTTCTCTTCTTTTGTTACTTTCCCTTTTCCTTCTTCTGATATTACATTGCACTGTTCCTTAGGGTTCTCGGTGTCACTTGGGAACTTTTCTTACTGATGTGTATTCCCAATCTTCTTTACTAACTGGCCTATGTGTGTCTCTAGATTCAAGTGGGCTCCCATATTGCCCATGTTATTGCTCAGTTGCACTATTTGACCATCTAGCTTATTCATTTGGGCTTCTGTCTTCCCATTTTGAGCTCTCGTCTCATTCACTAATGAGATAACTCTTTCTTCAATGCTTTTCTTCTTTGTTTCATCGAATGCCCCATTATTAACAGTGAAGCCTGGCGGTTGTTGCAACACATTATTTGGGAAGACATATGATAGATTGGATCATTTCTCATCCCTGGGTTGTATCTATTGCCCATTTAATTTGTCTAGAAGTTCAGATTGAAATTCTGAGTACCCATGTTGTTAATATAGGAAGCCTCCTCGTATGCACTATCCATGCACTGTACCCCCTAGTTCATCATCACCTCCTGCTGGGACTTTGTTAGCATACTGACTTGTTCGATCAACTTAGAAATCTTTTCAGTAAGAGCTGCGTCTGTGTCCTTCTCTGAGATCTCACCACTCTCCTCAACATAGAGCTCTCTCACTGGCCACTGGAAATTGTTAGCAGCCATCTCTTCCAAGATTGCAATGACATCACTTGTTGACTTAGCTAGTAGTGCACCTCCAGATGATGTGTCTACTATTGTCTTGGTGTGTCCTGATAGCCCATTATAGAAATAACATACTTGCGGATCTTTAGGGAAGCCATGCTGTGGATACATTAGAATGAGTTCCCTATATCTTCCCATACCTTGTAGAGAGGCTCTCCACCTTGGTGGCAAAATTATGTAATCTCACTCTTCAACTTTAAGGTCTTACTCGGCGGGAAACACTTAAACAAGAATTTCTGTCACAGATCGGAGCAACTGCTTATATTTAGTTTAGGCAGTCAGGTCTTTGCCTTATCCTTTGGTGAGAATGGGAAAGGCGTAAGCGGATTACGTCATCAGAAACCCCATTTATCTTAATAGTGTCACATATCTCCAAAAAATGACAAAGATTAACAATTAATAAAAACTATCTTTGGATATAGATTTTAAAATTAACTACCGTGCAACCATAAACAACCTCACATGTAACTGCGTATATGAAACTAAAATTGCGATGTCTTATTGTTATGGGGCTTCGCGATTATGCATCTCAAACCTCCTTCTGAAGTGCCTAGGGTATGAATTATAAACAATACCCAACCATCCCAATTGAAGTGCCTATAACTCCTGAATGGACCTAGGAAAGACCCCCACAATATAAACTTACCCTTCTGATTACTTAGTATATATTATGTCGTTAGTTCTTTGGCCATCGATACTCTCAACTTCCGGTCCTATTTTGGGTATGTGATTTTAGAGTGCCTGGCTTGGCGATCAATCTATCTTAATATCAATCAATTATCAACACATCAAATATCAACAAGAACATGCAATTATAGCATACATATAAACAGTCACATTCGTAATATAAACCTACTTTCTAACCCTAAGATAAAACGCGACTACTCCATGGAAGAATACATAAAAACTAGAGATTTCATAAATAACATTGTTCAACAAACAATAAAAACTAAATTAAAACAAGAGTTATGATACTACAGTCACCGATCATTTCCGGCGGAAGAATCTTCGTCGTCTTCTCGAGCTCCTTGGCAAACTGCTCTCAGAACTACCCTAAACTACGAAGGTAACTAAAATTGTTGAAATCGTAAAGTAAAAGTGACGTCTCAATAATTCCTAAGACTATGTATTTATAAGAGCACACAACAATAAGTTCATATCGGATTTAATTCGAATAAAAGCCTCAAAGGTGCGTTAACCGTCAGAAATAATGACACTTTGCACGATTGAACCACTATGATGTACGATTTAGTAAACACTCTTCACCTACGAGTATTCCTAATTTTTGTAGGATGCACAACCGAACTACCTTCCTGTTCGTCGAGCATATGCTTGTCGTTTTAACCTTGTGTTCTCGATAAGCTTTGCACGACTTATCCATTAGCTTGTTCGGTCAAGAAAATGCCGCTCGCTTTTCTTCGATTTTTAGCTCATCTTTTGGACTTCTTCACTTCATCTTGGGCCTATCCAAAAGCTATTTTGGACCCAATTCCTTAATTCTTTCCTTCCAAGCATTCTTTTATCCGTTTGGACTTGTCATTTCATCATTAACACCAAAAACGTATTATTTTGTACTGAAAACACTGGAAAATAAATAGAGAAGTGAAATCCGTCAAACATATGAAAACGTAAGTTAGGAATTACTAAACGCAATAATGCACCATTTTAGTTATGGATATATGCTTGAAAATCACGTAAAATATTGAGTGATTAGTGTTTTAGTTATTGCTTTATAAATAATTCTTTTCGTTATTGTTATTGTTTATATTATTATGGAGTAGTGTTTAAACAATTCTTTAGTGATTAGTATTTTAGTTTATTGTTTTAGTTTTCTATAACAATGTAGACATTTATGTTTTATTCGTGATTTATAGGCATTTGATTATTATTTGCTATGTTGAGTTATAACTGATGTTAGAGTAGCCTCGTCCCCTAGTCTACCACACATGCAATATTCAAGATACTAGAATGTGACAATATTGATGGCCGAACACCACAAAACATAGTTTGTCCGATAAATCAGAGGGTGAGGTTAAATTATGAGGTAATTCTTAAGTACTGTTAGGAGTCATATACACGGGCTTGACTGAAATGTGGGTATGTTGCGTATGATGTACAATTCAACACGAAAGGGGGGTTTGAGATACAAATCGTGAACCCTCGTAATAATTGTAATTGTCTATGATTGCATTGTAATTTATTCTTAACGTCATTAAGATAATCTGTTAATTTTTGAATCTAGTCTTAAGTAGATAATAATTTTAATTGTCCACCTGCTTTAATAGAAGGTCATAGTTAGAGTGGTTTGGACAATACTAACCAATCACTTATTCTACCAGCCTAGATATATCATGATCAAAACGAAAAAAGTACTTTGACTAGGATCCCTTCACTAATACCTGTGGGATATGACATTACTTGCCACTAGCTAGAATCTACACTGTGCACTTGCGGTTTAGGCTGTTAGAAAAAAAAAACTATCCATTACGTTAATTATTTATGTTAAACTTAACTAACTACAAAATATGGATAATATAATTTTAGTTATTATTTACATTGATCTTACAACACTTTGGTACAATTTTTGCTTCAAAATATGAGAAATATATGTATCCATACCAAAAGGAAAATGGGTTCGGTTAAGATAAAATTAAATGGTCCGACGAAGTTTTTAGTTTGGAATTCGTTCGGTCCCAATTTTGGTACGATTTCAGTAATCTTCGAGTTTCTTGGACATCCTTACTCTTAATTATCAAAGTTCACCCCTGGGAAATTTCGTTGTTATACTTTATATTCTATTAATTTTTTTTACCTCTTTTGGAACAAAATTCTAGACATGTTTTTGTATGCAGGGACGAAGGGAGAGGGGGCCATGAGGATTCTTCGGGGCTGGGGCCCACTTCGAATTTTAAATAACTTTTATAGTATTTAGTTCATTTTAAAACCTTTAGTTAGACTTTTGATTAGTCATCTCTTGCTATTTGTATCAATTAATTTGATATTTAATTAGCTTCGTAGCTTACATATGTATCTTATACAATTATACACACACACACAAAAAAACACACACACACAAATATAAATTAATTATTTATAGGCGCGGACCATTTGCAACCCACTAAATTTCTCAATGCAACTAATTTCTTAATACATTCCACTTATATTTTAGAACTGCATCAACCTTCTTAATACACCCCCACACAATTCAAATATTTTCCTTATTCTTAAATTAATATTAATGTAAAACAAAACGGAAGAAATGAAACATAAGAAAAAAATGTAAAAGAAAAAAAAAAACAAGGAGATCGAAGACAAGTATCTTCGTTGGACAGGAAAAATCTGCAGATTCTTTTGCCGCTATAAACTCTTAATGGCTTTCTTTTATTTCCAATGAAAAAATTAATCACATTTCCATTCTACCGATTGTTGATATCTTCTGGATTGTTTTGTCTATTTCAATCTACAGTCGAATTATATATTTGAAATTTTATGATCTTTCTATGTTGACTGATATTTGTTTGCATTTGCTAAAATGAACTACCACTTCTTGAAAATTGAGGATAGAATGATTGTATAATCAATGTTTCCCTCGAAAAATTAGGGTTTGTGATGTTTTGGAAGAAAAATAGAGAGAGAAAGAAAGAGTTTTGTTGAAGATATAAAGAAATGGAGAAGGAAGATAGATTTTTAGTTTACTTATGTTTTTCTTATTTTTATTTTAGTTTCTTATTAATTTATTTTCCATTATCAGTAAAGGTGTTTTGGTTCTTCAATAATCATATTTTTATTATTAAAAGGAGTGGGTTGAATTAAGGCAAATTTAATGAATTACGGCACTGTTCATTGTTCAATTAAAATTTTAAGTTTGTTTTTCCGTTATTTATAAGATTAAGTGAACTCGCCTGTGCCACAGGCTAGTTCACACAAACCTGACACAAACTACTCAAAGTCGCCCCTGCCAGGGGCGACTTCTAATAATGTTTTTTTTCTTGAAATCGCCTATACAATAGGCGAGATTAATTCTTTTTTTTTTTTTTTTTGAAATTTGTATTAAATAATAATAATAATAATAATAATAATAATAATAATAATAATAATAATAATAATAATAATAATAATAATAATAATAATAATAATAATAAATAATAATAATAATAATAATAATCCAAATTCATACCAAACTTCGGTTATTTAAAAAGTGAGTATTCATTACCGATCCAAAAAATTAGGACGGCGCGGTGTGATTATTTATTTTTTGCAGGACAGTAAGGTTCAGAATTTGGGAACTTTCGAAACGGCTCAATTCGGTTCGGTTCAAATCGAATAATAAATTTATACCAAACTTCGGTTATTTAAAAAGTGAGTATCCATTACCGATCCGAAAAATTAGGACGGCACGGTGTGATTATTTATTTTTTGCAGGACAGTAAGGTTCAGAATTTTGGATCTTTCGGAACGGCTATATTCGGTTCGGTTCAAATCGAATAATCAATTTATACCAAACTTCGGTTATTTAAAAAGTGAGTATCCATTACCAATCCGAAAAATTAGGACGGCATGACACGGTGCGGTTATTTATTTTTTGCAGGACAGTACGGTTCAGAATTTCAGATCTTTCGGAACGACTCAATTCGATTCGATTCAAATATTCAATTATTCAATTTGAACCGGACCGAATTGAGTCGTTCTGAAAGATCCGAAATTCTGAACTGTATTGTCCTGCAAAAAATAAATAACCGCACTGTGTCGTCCTAATTTTTCGGATCGGTAATGGATACTCACTTTTTAAATAACCGAAGTTTGGTATGAATTTGGATTATTATTATTATTATTATTATTATTATTATTATTATTATTATTATTATTATTATTATTATTATTATTATTATTATTATTATTCTATTTATATATATAATAAAAAAAATTTTTAAAAAAAAGAGAGAGAATTAATCTCGCCTATTGTATAGGCGATTTAAAAAAAGAAAAAAAAAAGGTTATTAGAAGTCAGGGGCGACTTTGAATAGTGATAGGTATGGCCCAGTAACTTCGGGTCGGATTGACACCCCGGACCAGATCAACCCGACCCGAGCAACTGAGCCCAGGAGGGTAAGCCCAACAACCGGCCCAGAAACGTGCGCTCAAAATAGCGTTGCCCAATTGCGGCGTAACCCACGTTCTTGGCCCACGATCTGCTCCCAACCTCCATGCAACGATAATAGGCGCGATTGTAGGGAGTTAGTTAGGGTTTTGAGTTGAGTAGTATAAGTATGAGAATTGTACTTAGAATTAGGGTTGGTTTTTTGTATTCTGGAACAGTTGCGTGTAATTTCAAAAGGATAGTGAAGAAACACCTCGGCATGTGATATTTTCAGTCCGTGGACGTAGATCTCCGGATCGAACCACGTACATCCTGTGTTCTTTAAGTTTCTTGCATTGATTCACGTTAGAAAAGGGGTTTTACGTTCGGAGTTTATTGGATAACCAGATTACGCTTTATCAATTGGCGCCGTCTGTGGGAAACGAACCCGAAAACCCTAGTTTATCGTCATAGTCGCAATGGTGAATACTCGTAGGTCCACTAATCCTACTCGGTCCCGTCGCGATCCTCCTGTGGATCAGATTCCGTTGCCCCGTCAACGAGACCAGAATCCTCCCGCGGAGCATGCTAATATTCCGAATCATCCTCCTGCTGAGGACCCGGTGCAAGTTAATCCTCCGCCAGCTCCCGAGCTGTCGCATGTCCAGCAGGCCTTCCTTCAGGAACACGCTGCTTTGTTCCAAGAATGGAATAACCGTCGCGCACACTCCGGTGAGCGTGCCAACAACGGCGCTGAACGGGCAAGAAATCTGCCTCGGGACTCATCGCGTGACTTGGATGAGGATCCCCCTCATCGAGCGAGACTTGAACGCCGGAGACAAAGAACAGTTTCTCCGGTAGATAATCGCAGCTCTAATGGGTCGAGGCCCCGAGACGTATATGACGGTGCACATCGCCGTCGACTTGTTGACGTTCCGAAGCGTCCTCGTCTTGACCCATCTCGTGTGCTGGATCCTATGGAACAAGAGCAGGCACAATTCGCCGCGGAGCTCGACAAGGTCTTGAGCCTTGATGCTAACGGAGAAATTATTACCCCATTCTCGGACGAGATTCTTGCGGCCTCACTCCCTGATGGTTTCAAACTCCCTCCAGTGGCTGTATACAATGGCACTGGGGATCCGAGCAATTTCCTGAACGCCTTTAAGTTCGCTATGTTCAATCGCAACTGCACTTCTCACCATCTGTGCAAGGTATTTCCTGAATACCTTCAGGACGAGGCCAGACTTTGGTTTGACTCTTTACCACGGGGCAGCGCCACTTCTTTTCGTGATCTTGCCGAGCAGTTCTAGGTGCGTTTTCATACGCGGGCAAAGCCCATGGCCACTTTGGCCGACCTCATGAATATGGAACAACGGGATGGCGAAACCGTTACCCAATTTCTTGACCGCTTTACAGCGGAGAGTCTTAAAGTAGGAAGCCGCTCGGATGATGTTATCATCAATGCCTTCCTGAATGGCCTTCGTCCCGGACCGCTCTACACCGAGTTGGTTCGAAACCCTCCGGTCACAACCCGGGCTTTGTTTAATATTGTGTGCAGATATGCTAAGGCCGAGGAGCAGACTCGTCGTAAGCGTGAGAAGCATGCTAGCAAACAGCAGTCTGATAGGGCACCAGTTGGGCCCAGTACGCGACCCAGTGCCTTTTCTTGTCTGAACCGGGGACGTTCAGAATCTCGAGGGGATATTCCACAACTCACCTCGCTTACAAAATCGCGAGCCGAAATTCTTTATGTTCACAAGATTGATTTACGGCCGTGTCCACGGATGACTGCTCCAACTGAAAAGCGAAACCGCGAGAAGTGGTGCGCGTACCACCATGATCATGGACATGAGACAGAGGAGTGTCGAGAGCTCGGTAACGAAATTGAAGATTGTCTAAAGAAAGGTTTTTTGCGATAATACATTGCTCGGACCGACGACAAGCCTCGGTCAAGCCAGAATGGGGGTTCATCCCAAAACTGTAGAAGTTATAATGACCGTGGTTCACGTCAAAACAGGCCGCAATGGCAGAATAATAGGCCGGGGTCAAACAACTATGCACGGCAAGACAACGGAAATCGTCAACAACCTCATTTTTTGCCACCACCACCTCCTCCGGGAGGACCCGGAACAATTTGCCTACCCATGTCTTAAACGTGATTTACGGGGCCCTCCCCACTGGGGCTTCTCGAAATGCCTTGAAGGCAGAGGCACGCCGTCCTCCTCCCGAGGAGCCGCGTCACAAGCGCCTCCACCAATCTGAAACTGTCAGTTTTACAGATAGAGACCCAGTTCCCGAGATTACACCCCATACCGACGCCATCGTCATTGACATGGTTGTAGCTAATGTTACAATAAAGCGAGTCTTTGTAGACAATGGAGCCGCAGTAAGTGTCATATTCACCGACTGTTTTCAAAAAATGGGGATTCCTCGTGAGCAACTTCGACCGGCCCCCGGGCCGTTACAGACCTTCACCCAGGGTGAAGTTCAGCCAGACGGAGTTATTAATCTCCCGGCATCTCTTGGAACTTATCCGGCGATAAAAATCATTTTTGTGGATTTTTACGTGGTTAACTCTCCGTCCCCATATAATATGATTTTAGGTCGGGACTGGCTTACTCCCGCCAGAGCCATATGCTCCACATACCACCTCGCACTAAAATTCCCTACATCACATGGCGAGGTGGCTATCCGCGGCAGTCAGCGGGTTTCTAAGGAGTGCATGTACGTCGCACTCAAAAAGGCAACAAAGGTTCCTCCTAAGCAGCAGCTCCAGGTGACATCCTCGGCTCTCAAACCTAAGTTATGTACATCGCTGGAGGACACCACTGTCCAGGTGCCGCTTGATCCATCCAAGCCCGAGCAAACAGTAACCGTCGGCGCCGTGGACGTGCCGTGGTTACATCGTGCCATCATCCAGACCTTGCGGGAGTACTCCGACGTCTTCGCCTGGTCTCCCTTGGATATGCCCGGGGTCTCTCCTGATGTCATAACCCACAAATTGAACATCGATCCCAACGTCAAACCTATACAGCAAAAGCAAAGGAAATTCGCTCCGGAGCGAAACGCGGCCATTCGAATCGAGGTACAACAGCTCTTAGATGCAGATATCTTGTTTGAAGTCCATTATCCTTCTTGGCTGTCTAATCCTGTGATGGTAACAAAGTCCAGCGGGGCATGGCGAATGTGTGTCGATTTTTCTGATCTTAATAAACACTGTCCAAAGGATTGTTATCCTCTGCCCTCTATCGACCAAAAGGCTGAAGCCATTACTGGGCACGTAGCGCTTTGCTTCTTAGACTTATACAAGGGGTACCATCAAATCCACATGGACCGTCAGGATGCCCTCAAAACAGCATTTATCACTGATTTTGGATGTTTTGCCTTCAAGAAAATGCCCTTCGGGTTCAAGAACGCGGGGGCCACATACCAACGTCTTATTGACCGCGTTTTCCGAGGTCAAATTGGTCGCAATGTTGATGTTTACGTTGATGATCTAGTCATAAAAAGTACCTCCCAGTCTTCATGTGTGCAAGATATTGTTGAAACATTGCGTACTTTGCGGCGTTATAATTTGCGTCTCAATCCAGCAAAATGCACCTTCGGTGTTGGCTCCGGAAAATTTCTCGGTTATATGGTTTCGCAGCGCGGCCTCCAAGCCAATCCGGCCAAGCTTCGGGATGTGTTAGACCTGTAACCACTGAGGACGGTCAAAGACGTTCAACGCCTCACTGGCGGTTTGGCGGCCTTAAACCGTTTTTTGTCTAAAGCTGCGGAGCGTCAACTCCCATTCTTCAAAATTTTGCGGCAGGCGAAGTCATTTGAGTGGACCCCGCAGTGCACCGAAGCTTTTGAGGCTTTAAAGCATCATATTAAGCAACTGCCCACTCTGTCGGTCCCTCTCTCCGGAGAGCCGCTTTACAATTATTTGGCCTCCGCCGAAGAAGCCATTAGCGCGGCTCTTGTGCGCGAAGTAAATGGAGTGCAGCATGCGGTGTATTTTGCAAGCCGAGTACTTCACAGCGCAGAAACTCGGTACTCCACGGTGGAAAAGGTAGTGCTCGCTCTCGTCATGGGGGCTCGGCGCTTGCGGCCATATTTCCAAGGACGTGAGATACGAGTTTTAACTAATCACCCCATTCGTCAAATTCTTGTCAAGCCCGAGGTGTCAGGGCACCTCGCTAAGTGGGCTGTCGAGCTAGGAGAGTATGATATTCAATTTCTTCCACGCCGAGCTATCAAGGGTCAAGCACTAGCAGACTTTTTGGCCGAGACCCCAGTGGATAATCATGAATCTTCCGCAGATAATGATAGTCATCACCCTGCTGCCCTTGAATCCCCACCTCGCAAGTGGCAACTATATGTGGATGGTGCTTCCACGGCTCGAGGGAGTGGTGCTGGGGTGCTTCTCATTGGCCCCGAGGGAGTTGAAGTTAAGTATGTCATTCGATTCAAATTTAAGGTAACTAATAATGAAGCAGAATACGAGGCAGTTCTCGCTGGGCTCCGGCTCGCTCAATCCTTAGCAATCCCCCATCTTGAGCTCTTCACGGACTCCGAGGTTGTTTCTAATCAGATCAAGGGCACTTATACCGCTAAGGATGAAACGATGGTCAGGTATCTCGCTTTAGCACTTAAACTTATGTCAACTTTTGATTCGGTTGATTCATGAGGCAACGGTCTCAGTATTGACTGACAGTGGTCCCAATTAGATGACCCCCATCGTTCAGTATCTCCGAGATGGAACTTTGCCGAATGACAAGCTGCAAGCTCGGCGACTAGTTCTCAAGGCACCCAAGTACTCATTCCATGATGGAATCTTGTACCGACAGTCGTACTTGCAACCGAATCTTCGGTGCCTTGCTCCTGCCCAGGCCGATCAGGTTCTTCGGGAGGTTCACGAAGGGCCTGCGCCAGTCATATCGGCTCACGGACGTTGGCCAAAAAAATTCTTCGATGGGGGCACTACTGGCCAACCTTGTTTAATGATGCCCATGAATTAGTGACCAAGTGCAGCAAGTGTCAGCTACACTCCCGTGTGAAAAATCTGCCACAAACCGAGTTCACGGGAATACAAAGTGCTTGGCCATTTATCCAATGGGGAATTGATATTGTGGGCCCGTTTCCAGTCGCTCCCGGTGGATTGAAATTTCTTGTAGTCGCCGTTGATTACTTCACCAAGTGGGTAGAAGCCGAACCTCTTACTGCCATCACTGGTCAGAACATCTTGAAGTTCGTCTGGCGAAATATTATATGTCGCTTTGGCATCCCGAGCACTATTATTTCGGATAACGGCAAACAGTTCGCCAATGATCCCTTCCGGTCATGGTGCGAGGAGCTCCACATTAAGCAGATTTTCACCTCGGTAGCTCATCCGCAAGCCAATGGTCAAGTTGAAGTCACTAATCGTACACTCCTTATGGGTTTAAAGAAACGTTTGGATCACGCTAAAGACCTTTGGGCCGAGAATCTTCCGCAGGTTCTTTGGGCCTATCGCACTACGCCACATACCTCTACTAGGGAGACCCCCTACAGTCTTACTTACGGCTCTGAAGCCGTTATTTCGGCGGAAATCAGCGTACCTAGCCCCCGCCTCGTAACTTTGACTCCCGAGGATAATGACGAAGCTCTCCGTACAAACTTAGATGAGCTTGAATATCGCCATGATCAATCTTTCATCCAGCAAGCCAAGTGTAAGCAACGTGCAGCTCAGTATCACCACCTCCGGGTTCGGGGTACTCAGTTTAATGTCGGGGACTTGGTACTCCGACTCAACTCAGCCAGCAAGGCTGCCCCCGAGGGAAAATTGCATGCTACCTGGGAAGGTCCTTATCGCGTTGTTGCTGCACACGATTCCGGGTCCTACCAGTTAGAGCATCCTGATGGAACCCCGAATCCCCGAAGCTGGCATGTTACCAACTTAAGACGTTTCTATCTATGAACACCGAATGACAAGTATCGTTCCTATCTTTACATTCATTGTACATTTTTTTTCGTTGTGATTTCTCTTTGTATTTTTTAAGTTGTTCCGGCACTCACCTTGAATAAAAGTTCTTTATTAATGCATCTTACTGTGCTTTCTTCTAAGTTATGGGGACGCCCTAGCGTAGTCGTACTATTATTATTCATCTCCGGACAATTGGATCTCTCACCCGGTCCGTCCGGGGAAATTCACGTTTGGTCCTCGGACTTGTCTCCCCTCTCGTCTGTTTAACCGGAGAGGTTTTTCACTCCGATCCGTCCGGGGAGATTCTATGCTCTGTCCATATGGTGTTCCCGAGCACCTGTTAAGGCAATTATTATTGCATTCTGGTTAAAAGTTCATTATTTTCCTTTCAAAGTACACAACTTTACAAACCAAAACGGTTCTTTACATTTTTTCGATTACATGCCAAAAGGTTTTTTACATATTATTTGGAACAAACAAAAAGTAAAAACTATTTATGGCCTCCGAGCCAGTACTTGGCGCTTCGGCGTTGAGACCTGCTTCCGGACCTACTTCGTGTCCGCCGGGATTCTGTGGCTTCCCGGCGTTGAGCCCCGGCTCTTTCCCCGTCACGGCCCCCTCAGCGTCGCGGACTCATCCTTGATACTTGTCTAGGGGCTTCGCCTCTTGTATAACCCCGAAGACTCGGCTGCTGTGTAGACCTCGGTGTTTGGGCCCATTTCACGGGATCCCACTCCGCGGGGTCCATCACTTCGATCTCTTCAGCCAGCTTCTCGACTTCTTCTTCGGCGACGACCACGGACCCTTCTTCGACTGCAGTTACCGAAGCCGGCTCTTGAATTACAATTCCTTGGCTTTTCCCCATTGGTTTCTTTTTACCCTTCCGGGGGGCTTTTGTAGTACCTCGGCTCCGGCTAGGGCCCGCGATGTACTCCTCAGCTGTGTGCCGCCACCTGCCGCGGCCTTTTAGTCCCTCGTATATACCGAGCAATAATTCCAGCACCTCTCGCTTTCTTATAAGCTCCGAGGACTCGGCCGAACCCGTCGCCATCAGTGCTGAAATCTCACTTTGAATCTCGGTGACCCGCTCCTCAACTTCCTCAAATGTCAGCAAGCCGTACTCTGTCTGTATCCGGTCATACTCCCTTTGATGGATGAGGACGCGGTCCAGTTCAGCAACTTTCGCCAGGTACTTTAATTCCTGGTCTCTGGCCCTCTCCGCGGCTCTAGCTCTTGCCTCCTCGGCTTCCTTCGCTCTTCTCTCCGCAACGGCCACCCGTTTCTCTAACCTTGGCACAACTTGCCTTTGCAAGTTATCTTTCTCTCCGCGGAACCAATCCAATGATTGCATGAGCTTCTTTATCGTGTTATGCAGCTCCGCGATGTCCTGAGCGGGCAACAGAATCAGCGGGAAAGATGAATTTCAAAAAATACGTTGGACAGCTATTCAATTATTCAACAAACACTTATATTCAACAAAACCAGAGTACATTATCGGTAGTGTGGTACAAGGGATTTACAATTATTCCTATCATCTACTATATCAAATTTGCGGGGAACGACTGACCTCCTCCTCCTCGGTCCCCTCAGCATCATCGGGCTCCACCTCCTGCCGATCTTCCGCCATTCCTGCCTCCTCTCCTGCGGCTCCTGCGGCAATTTCCATGGGGGGGGGGGGTGGCTCTTTATTTCGGGGCTCAGAGACGAAATCACCCCGGCGGAATGCCAGGAACTCCTGGTCTTGGTCCGCCTCACAGTTTGCAACCTCCTCGGCCCTTAAAATCTCTTTCTTCTCTGCTAGAGCCTTCACAAGGGGCCACTCCGGGAGGTGCGTTAAAGCTTGATAGTAGGCCTCCTCCACCCCGGCCACGGCATTGTAGTCATACCCGAACTCTGGGCGATAAACGTCCACGTTCGGGTAGACTTCTTTGATCTGCTCCAACAACACCGATCGCGTGGCCGTGTCCCCGACAGCGACAAAGTTGGTCTGGAAGTCGAGAAATGTGCTCGTCTAGAACAGCTTCTCGGCAAACGCTTTTAGCATTGCCTCTTGACCTTCAACAATTGCCGCTTCTCGGGCCTTCATCTCTGCCCACAGTTGAGCCGTTTCTCCACGGAGGGCCCCGGCCTCCGCCTCCACTTCGCGCAATCGCGCAACTTCATTCTCCACCAAGGCCGCCCTCTTCCGCGCTTCGGCCAGATCATGTGTCAGCTTATCGTTGCGCAGCTCCCTTGCCACCACGGCCAGCTCTTCTTTAGCCTCCTTCTCGCTTTTCCGGCCGAGCTCCATAATCCCCCGTGCCAAGTGCAACAGCTCCTCGGCGTCCACCCCCTCCAATCCCAGCAGACTTGTGGGCCCTTCATCCTTCCAAAAAAAAAAAAAAAAAAAAAAAAGAAGAAGAATATACCGAAATCAATACTAGTAACATACACTTCATTTACGCAACAGCAACTCACAGAGTCAGTTATGTCAGCTTTACCTCAACGCTTTCCCCCGTGCGGAGTTTTTTGGCTGCCGCCGGCGGTGTCCCGGATGGTTCCGACCTCCTTTTTACTCCGAGGGTTGACCCCGCCGCCACCACTCGCTCCTCCGGCCCAACAGAGGGTCTTGGACTGGGTGACATCTTCCCCCGGGGAGATACTTCAGCCGTTTTCCCTTTCTTCTTGGCTGTCGCAGCCACAGCGGGGCTTCCAGCAGGCTCCTTTCCAAAGCGTCCCACTGCATACAGAAATTGGAGTTAGTCCTGCACAAAGCAACAATTTTACACAGATATAAGAACTCCTACCCTCCTCGGCAACCCCGGCTCCCGACTCTTGACCCCGGGCGGACATCCCCTCTGCATCGCCCGAGTAGTATGGGCTTAGTCCCGCCTTCTCCAGCTCCGCTTCGGTGCAAAGGGTCTTGAAAGTCCCCACTGCACGGAATACGTCCACCACCTCAGCCTCCGGATCCCCCACCGGGGCAGTATCTAACACCTCCTCCCTTCTCCACCTCGGGAGGGCCACTCCGGTCTTCACGAAGATGAATTTCTCCTTCCACCCCTCCACCTTACTGGGGTTTTGTACTTTGAAACCACCTCGTGCTCGGGGACTGAAGGAGTACCAGCCTTTGGATTTCCCGAATGCTTTCAGTTGGAAAAAATACCTAAACAACTCTACAGTTGGTTTCACCCCGGCATTCTTGCATACCACGGTGAACCCGACTACTTGCCTTATGGCATTTGGCGTTAATTGGCTCAGGGCAATATTATAATATCTCAATAGCCGGATTACAATGTCCCAAAGGGGGAATCTCAAATCTATCCTCAGTGGGTCTATATATACGCCAATGAAGCCCTTCGGCGGGCAACATGCCCTATCGCTGGGTTCTGGCACTATGTATTCTAAATTAAATGGGAAATAGAAGGAGGGGATTAAGGTTTCTATCTGCACCCGCGTCATCCGCGGCGCTATAGTAGACACTTTGAAGTCACTCTCCGTACATTCATAAAAATCGACGACCCTGATGTTGGTTTCCATGCCATCGGCTCTTTCCACTGTCCTAATTTCACTCCTCTCTGGAATAACGAAGCGTAGGGGTGGTACATCTAACGGAGACCTCTCGGTCCCTACTTCCTTAATTGAAGAAGAAGATGATGAAGAAGGCATACTTACTTGGTTTGTATTGGAGATGAATCACAAAAGCACAGAAGATTCTCCTTTTTTCCCGCTTTCTGTAACTTGCAAATCGCAATGAAGAAGATGAAGTGTACTGTGCCATTATTCCTCATATATACTCGTGAAATTAACGGTCTAGATATGGCCTTTTCAAATTCTGTGTTTCAGATTTGAACGTACTGGACACGCGCCTAACAGTTCCCAAGGCGCGTGGGGGACAGGCTCCTTGGAAATTACAAAGCGTGTCACTTCACATCTCTCTCTCTCATGATGGCGCTGCCAGTCACATCAACCTCATTCTTGGCCAGGAAATTTTGGGAAGCTCTCCGGTGCCCCATTCACCTCGGCCAGATTACTGTTCTCTTCCGCTACACTTTATTGCCTTCGGGGTGCTCTAGTTCGGCTCTGGTCAATTTCCTTCCTCCGGGGGGCTTCACCATAGATCGGGCCCTTGCCGTCACCTCGGGGTCATTCAGTCCAGTTCGTTTTGGTCCCCGTGGACCCCACCACGGATTATCTCAGTCTCAGCAAATTCTCGGCTCCCAAGAACACTTCGGCTCACAATTGACAACAGCTCATCTTGCTTACTGCTTCACCCTGCTCATAACCGTAGCTCCCTCCTCGCTCCGGCTGGGGGGGGAGGGGGGCATCTGATAGGTATGGCCCAGTAACTTCGGGTCGGATTGACACCCCGGATCAGATCAACCCGACCCGGCAACTGAGCCCGGAGGGTAAGCCCAACAACCGGCCCAGAAACGTGCGCTCAAAATAGCGTGGCCCAATTGCGGTGTACCCCACGTTCTTGGCCCACGATCTGCTCCCAACCTCCATGCAACGATAATAGGCGCGATTGTAGGGAGTTAGTTAGGATTTTGAGTTGAGTATTATAAGTAAGAGAATTGTACTCAGAATTAGGGTTGGCTTTTTGTATTCTGGAACAGTTGCGTGTAATTTCAAAACGATAGTGAAGAAACACCTCGGCAGGTGATATTTTCAGCCCGTGGACGTAGATCTCCGGATCGAACCACGTACATCCTGTGTTCTTTAAGTTTCTTGCATTGATTCACGTTAGAAAAGGGGTTTTACGTTCGGAGTTTATTGGATAACCAGATTACGCTTTATCAAATAGTGTGTGTCAGGTTTGTGTAGACTCGTCTGTAGCACAGGCGAATTCACTTAATCTTATAAATAATAGAAAAGCAGTCTTAAAATTTAAATTCAACAATGAACAGTGCCTTAATTCATTAAATTTGCCTTTTATTAAAAGAATTTGTGGACTGCGAATAATCTACTCCTATTTATATATAAAAGATTATGACATTTCAATGAAAAACACAAAATGTAATTTATTAAGATTAGGAGAAAGGGATAGTAAAATGGAGCAAAGAAAGTTCGGAATTATGCTTAAAGTTCACAAATTATCTAGATCTTATATTCAACAATGTGGTATAAACATCATTTTCACTTTTGGCTTAATTAAATTAAAGTTTTCAGCGGCATTGTTCATTTTAATTTTTCTAATACATCATTAATTGTCTAATAACGTGAGTGTAACATATTTGATTATATTAATTTTATAATAAAAGTATTAATATATAATTTAATTTTTAAAGGTACTATGCATTATTGTGTAGTAATACTATAATTTGTCCACCTAACCTAGTTTCCTGACTGACACTGTCTGTGTGTAGTATTCTTTATATTAAATCTTTTTTTTTATGTTAAGCATGCTCTAATTAATTTTGCAAACTATTGTACTCCCCTCGTTCCGAATGAATTTACACACTTTCCGAATTCGACCGTTCCCAGTAAATTTGCACATTTCCTAAGGCCCTCCCCAATAGGGAGGAATTTGGTGACATGGAGGGGAGAGAAATACCCAACATTGGGTATTTTCTCATTGGAAGAGGGTGGGGTATTTGGGGGAGGTAGGGAATTTCCTATCTGGGTATTTTTAAAGGGAGGGAGAGTGGGGGAAGGGGGGAGTGGAAACACGAAGGGAAAAGATGGACCGCCCAGGCTCGTGGTGGGCCCCACCGCCTGCAGCTTGTCCCCCACTCTCTTTTTTATTTTGTTTTTTTATTTTTTTCGTTTTTTTTTTTTAATTTTTTGCTTTCCTTTTATTTATTTAGTGTGAGAAAATGAGATTTAGGAACAATATAGCCGTTTGCAATATTTTGCAACGGCTATTTCAATTTTTTTTTTTTTTAAATTGAATAATTTATCCCAACGGCTAGTTTTATAAAATTTGAATTTTTTTTAATATGTTATTTTACATTATAAATACATGTTCTCATTTCACCATTTTCTACATTCTATACTACATTGCAATTGCAATTTTCTAGTCAAATTTCTTCTCTTCTCAAACAAAAAAATGGATAGAGATTTATGGATGCAATGGTGCAATTCACAAAATTCTGGAGAAAATGCATCGCCCCCAAATATCAATTTTCGTCCACCGATTCCAAACGTCCACCCTCAAAATCCTAATTTTCCATCACACAATCTTCCAACCCATTTTCCGTTTTTTTCGGAAGGTAGTAACACTCAATTCAATCCGATTAATTCATCTGGATTACCATTCCACATGTATCCAAATCAAATTCCCTACTTCCAAGCTCCTAAATACGGATTTCGTCCGGCAATGGGCACAAACTCATCAAGAAGGCTCAGCACTGATGGTTCGGATACAGACAGAGACACGCCAATCCAAATTCTCAGCATTCGTCTCCTTTCTCGTCTCAGTTCTCTCCAACAGGTCTTAAGCGGATAAATCTTGCTGCCGACTTTGAGGCTGCCGATGATCCACCAATGGTTCCTGGCGCATAAAAGAAGACTTACTCTGTTGCAGAAAATTCTCTTCTAGCAAGTTGTTGGCTCGACACTAACACAGACTCTGTGGTCGGAAACACTCAGAAGTTGGAGCAAATGTGGGTCAGAATCAATGAAGCGTACAACAGGAACCGTCCACGCAACACACCAGTTAGGACTCATACTATTTAGAAGACACATTACTATACACTCCAGAAACAAGTGAAAGTGTTCTGTTGTTGTATCCAAGGTTGTCAAAATCGCGATTTTACGTAGAATCGGTAGACTGCCTGTAAAATCGGATCGTAAAATCGGATCGTAAAATCGTAAGATTTTACAACCTATACAAATAACCATACATATAGTATATTTTAGATACAGTAAGGTGTATAACTATAAAAAGAGTTAAAATTGATAAGTCATTATATTCAAAGATCACACAATTACTCAAATATTATGCATTGTCTATATAAGTTAATCAAACTAAAAATTAGAAATAATAAAGTAGTTGCAAACTACATCACAAAATTATCAATCATCAAGTTCCAACAAACAAAAAAGTTCAAGTCTCAATCATCAAGTCCCAATAAACAAAAAAGCTAACAAAGTTGGAAGTAATACAACATTAACATGACAACAATCTCAAATTCATATCAAAATAAATCATCAACCGATATATTTATGTCTCCAGTTGTTGCATCATCACCATGATGATCATCCTCACCACCCTCACTAGCATCTTCAGGCACATTAAGGATATCATTGGAATCTATCTCCAAATCTCTTGAGGTTGAGGGGTCAATTCGAATAGGACTATTTTCTTCGTCATTTTCATCCTCGAGCTCCATGTTGGTTCCACCTTCATGACCTCTAAAGTCTTCATGATCATCATCTTTCTCATTTTCATATCTTTCATTCTCATCATGTTCCAATGCACCATCAAAGATGCCAAACAAATCACTTCTAGTAGACTCATCAGTAACACAAGATTCATCAACTATCCATTCATCATCCGAGGAGAGTTCTTCAAATTGACATTGACTGGTATCATTTTTGGGTTGTTTATCCTTCAACTTTAGATTGAACATGACAAAGACTAAGGCATTCATCTTCTTTTGGAGCAAACGATTTCTTCTCTTAGTATGTACCTAAAACATATAATATATAAAACCAGATATTAACAAACTCTTAAAACAACTACTAAACAAGTTATAATGTACTATAATATGCAAATATAAATTTCATTTCAATTGTTACTTACCCGTTCAAATGCACTCCAATTGCGTTCACATCCGGATGAGCTACAAGTCAAACTTAATATACGAATAGCAAACTTTTGCAATTCCGGACACTCATCTCCATAAGAGTCCCACCACTTCGCTGGAGCCTTTTTCTCTCTTGCAAGAATAGCAGCCTCAATGCCAAACAGCCCTTTTGCATCTTTAAACAATTCAAGTTGCATGTCTATCTTGCTTCGTTCATTTTCATCACGAACCATCCTCTCTAAGCATTTGTATAGTCCAATCTTAATTTCAGCAGTAACTTTGAAGTTTGGGCTATAATGATAGTGAGGATTCAAGTAATAAGCAGCAGAATGCAAGGGCTTGTGGAGTTGAAGCTCCCACCTCTGATCAATGATATTTAGTACAGCCTCATAACTGTAAAATCATGAACCAATAAGGAAAATAAGCCAATTTTCTATATAATGCAAGTAAAGTAAAGAAATAGATGATCAAAAAATAAAGAAACAATAATGTACATTATGTAATGAAATTAAGTAAACTTACTCTTTTTTCACTCCACTAAAGTTGGTTTTGATCTTCTCTCTTGCACGTCTCATTTCTTCATATATAAACCCCATGGCCGGTTTCTCATCTGAATCCACCATCCGCAGTACCTTAATGAGGGGATACGCAGCCTTAAGACACGTGACAATGTTCTTCCAAAATCGACTATCCAAGACAACATCTTGCACTCGCTTTCCATCAAGTGTAGAGGCAAACCTACAAGACTTCCATGATCTCGAAGTGAACATAGTCATCAATGCACCCTTGTTATCACTAAGTGACCCCAAAGTTAAGTAAGCAGTGGCAAACCGAGTAACAGCAGGTCTAATCAAATCTCTTTCTTTGGTGAAATGCCTCAACATTGAAATCAAAAGGGTTTTTCCGTAGATGTAGGTTGTTATTCTTCTTGCTTTTACAATGGTGGAACTATGAACTTTTATCTTTTTTTCAAAATCTTCCAACATCAAGTCAATACAATGTGCTGCGCAAGGTGTCCAATAAAGATGTTTCCTCTTTTCCATCAACAACTCACTGGCCGCTTTATAATTGGCAGCATTATCAGTAACAACCTGGACAACATTCTCTTCCCCAACTTTCTCTACAACCTCATCTAACATCTCAAAAACCTTCTCTTTTGTTTTAGAGACATCTGATGTATCAAGTGAAGACAAGAAAACTGTTCCCTTTGGACTATTCACCAAGAAATTACACAAAGACCGTCTCATTCTATCCGTCCATCCATCTGACATAATCGAACAACCAGTTTTCTTCCATTCATTTTTATGATCCTCAATTGACTCCATAATACGAGCCACCTCTTTTTTCAAGTATTTCTCCCTTATATCATAATAAGTTGGGGGTTTAAGTCCAACCCCGTACTTGCCAATCAAATCGACCATCTTCCTAAACTCAACATGTTTCACAATATTAAAAGGAATAGCACATGCATAGAAAAATCTAGCAATTTGCTCATAAACTTCCTCCTTCAATTCCCTTTTCAACAACTCATTTATGGTTGTCTGAGTGCTCGCTGTGCTACTAAGCCCTTTTCTTACAAAGGAATCCATAACACCTTTCCCTTTACTCTTTCCTCGATTATTTTGCACCTCCTCCTCCTCATCATCCTCTGAATCATTAATGTTACACATTATCTTTCTTTTTTTCTCAGCCACCTCAGCATTCTTAGCCAACACTGCTAATATTTCTTTTTTCACCTCATCTGGAACACTCACACAAGGTTCTGCATCCTTTCTAGTACAAGCTAAATGATTTTTAAAGCGAAATATTCCACCACTAAAAATTCGATTGCAAAACTTACATTGGACTTTTTTTGCAGCTCTATCCACGTCAATGCCATACTTCCATCCAATATCAGTCCTACTTCCAGGTGCATTTTTCTTGGAAGGCTTCGATTTTGATGAACTTGAACGGGTCATTCTATAAGAAAAACAAGGAAGAAAAACATAATTAGCAAGAAGAAAAAAATTAAGTTAAGCTTTACTATAACAAGATAAAGAAGAAGGCAATTTAATTGAGAAAAAAATAATTTAAACACTGATATAAATATATAATATATTGACAAGTGATCATTGTAAATTAACATGTCCATAATTCACAGCATATACTAGTTCACTTCACATATCAAATTATCAATTAAATTTGCCAAATACAGCTCTTAATTAGTTAATTTCTGAATTTTGAGGTACCACTAAATTTGCCCAAAATTTTCAGGTTTATCTAATATGTTGTATTATTATAAAAATTCACTCCTATTGTCCTCCTACATCCTAAATTTGAGAAAAACTGAAGTTACTGAACAACTAAAAACACTAATTCAATTCAATGAAACAATACATTATAAATCATATTCATACATCATATATCCAATAAAAATCTGAGAAGTACATATTGTACATTGTAATATTGTATATCAGTCTATCAGATTTCAGTGATTCAGTCCAAAATTAAAACAGACAAAACGAAAAAAAAGAAGAAAAAAAAAACGAAATAAATTTACATTAAAGAGAGGTGAACTGGTGAAGAGAGCAGCAGCGTTGGCGGAGCACAGTAGCAGCAGCGGCGTCCAAGAGCAGCAGCGGCGTCCAAGGCGAAGAACAACAGCAGCGTTCACGAGCAGCAGCAGGTTCACGAGCAGCAGCAGCGTTCAACAGCAGCAGCAGCAGCCAGCAGGTTTGAAGAGCAGCAGCAGTCGGGACTCGGGTTCAAGAGCAACAGAAATTTTCAGTATAATTTTTGCCCTAAATCTTTATTTTTTTATATTTTGTTTTAATTCCTTTTAGCTAATTTAAATTTGGGCTGATGGGTTTTATTTTATTTTTGAGGATATGGGCTGATATAGTTATTAATTAAGTAAATATAGACTAATAGAAGGCCCAATCTCATTTTAAAATGTTGGGCCAGTCTGCATAATTCAAACTCGTACGATTTCGCTGTGAAATCGCGATTTTACCGAGTCTACCGACTCAGATCGCGATCCGGCCACGATTTCACAGACCTCCGATTTTGTAAGCGCGTTAACTCGTTTGGTGTTTCTGGACTCGTAAAAGCGTAAAATCGTGCGATCCGGGTCGCGATTTTGACAACCTTGGTTGTATCAATCAGGAAAAGAAGGCCTGGGGCAGTGGTTGCAGCGATACGGATACTATAGAGAAAGCGAAGGTTCAGTACAAAGAAAAATATGGTGGCCTTTTTAATCATATGGGTGCTTGGAACGTTCTGAAAGACAGCCCGAAGTTTGCTGATCCAAAAGTTGATGGTCGCGGCTCGAAAAAGACAAAAATCTCGACATTTGGAGAGTATGTGGTACCTTCGAACACTGACTCGAGTGCTGGGGAGGAAGTTAGGGTGGAACGCACTCGTCCAATGGGGAGGAACGCGGCAAGGCGAATGGCCAAGGGTAAAGGGTAAAGGAAAAGCTAGCACGTCTACTGAAGAAAGCAGAGAAGATATTGAGCAAAGGCTACAAGTCTTAGAAGAACAGAACCAGAAAAAGCTTGAAGGACTAATGAGTCTTGCTGCTACTAAAGAGTATAAAACATGAGGGATACCTCGAAGATGACAGAGGAACAACTACGTATCCACCTCCACATGGTTGATAAAATTAAGAAAAGTGGGGGTTGTATATTTGAAAATTAGTTATTGTTTAGACTAATCGTTGTTAAGCTAATTGTTGAAAATTGGCGTATGGGGGACCTGCCGACCATTGGGATGAGTACCTACGTGTTGCCGAAACAACCTCCGTAGAATGTCTCTTTAAGTTCTGCCTCTGTGTGATCGAACTGTTTGGTGGATACTACTTGAGGAAGCCTAATGACTTGGATTGTCAACGGTTGTTACAAATGCACGAAGAAAGACATGGATTTCCCGGAATGCTGGGGAGCTTGATTGCATGCATTGGGAATGGAGGAATTGTCCGGTTGCTTGGAAGGGCCAATTCACACACGGTGATCATGCCGTTCCAACAATCATGCTCGAAGTTGTTGCCTCTGCAGATCTATGGATACGTCATGCCTACTTTGGAGTAGCAGGCTCCAACAATGACATAGACGTGCTCAACCAGTCTCCTTTGTTTACGGATACTTTGCAAGGACGCGCACCATCCATTAATTTCACAATCAATGGTAAGCAATATAATCAAGGATACTATCTTACCGACGGAATATATCCAGAGTGGACTACTTTTGTGAAAAGCTTTCCATGTCCTCAAGATCAAAAAAGGCAGCATTTCAAGGTACTGCAAGAGGCTGCTAGAAAGGATGTCGAACGGGCCTTTGGAGTGCTTCAAGCTCGTTAGGCAATGATTCACGGTCCAAGTCGTTTCTGGTACAAGAATAACTTGAAGGATATAATGTTAACTTGCATTATATTGCACAACATGATTATTGAAAACAAAGGAAATGCAGCAATCAATTGGTCCGACGATCCCAATTACGCCATTCCGCCTCCACAAGTAAGTCAAGGATCAACTGGAGCATTCAATGACTACGTTAGAAGAGGTGTCCAACTTCGGAATAAGCAGAAACATCTCCAGCTTCGACAGGATTTAATTGAGCATGTTTGAGCTGATCCGGATATAATTAGCTAGATATTAATTTGGACGTTGCTAAATTTGCATTGTTGCTTTCGGGTGTTTTTTTATTTCTTTTTGTGCAATGTGTGCTTTCAATTTGTATTTCTACGTTTTATGCAATAAAAAAATATATATATTTTTTTGGAGTTTTTTTTTCGAAAATATAATAAAATATTATAAAATTAAAACAATCGGAATATTTAATTATATATTATTTATCTGAAAATGAGATAATTATAATATAGATGATAAATTAAAATATAAAGGGGATAAATAGGATATTGAGGTGGGTCCCCCAAAAATACCTACTTTTTGGGTATATGTTGGGAGGAGTTTTGCTTTGGAGGTATAGGTATTTTTGTTTTTGAGGAGGCGCTGATGTGGCAGCAAAATACCTGATTTTTGGGTATTATGATTGGGGAAGGCCTAATAAGGAAAGTTATAACACAATCTCCACCCTCAAAATCTCTACCCCCAATCTCCACCCTCAATCCACCATTCAACAGTCAACAAAATCCCCAAAAAAAAAAATTCTTAATATCTGTGCCGACCCCCCTATAATTAATTAATTAATAAACTAATAGAATAACGAGTTAATTACCAAAATCAGTTTGTACTTTGCGCACCTTTTATACTCTGAAACCTAAACTTTGTTTTATTCACAGATTGCAACCTAAAATCTATGTTTTTTATACAATGCAACCTCTGGCGATATTTTCCGGTGAAAAAAGCCATACGTGGCCTGCACATGTCGAAAGTGGGAAATAACAAAAAGACTCCACTTTTAACATATGCAGATCACGTGTGGCCTTTTTCACCGAAAAATGTAGTCGAATGTTGCATTGTATAAAAAACGTGGACTTTAAGTTGTAATATGTGAAAAACTAAAATTTAAAATTCAGAGTGTAAAAAGTAACAAAGTAAAAGCTGATTTTGGTAATTAAGTCTAAAATAAAATACTATAAGATATGAATAGAGAATCCACGATAATGTAACTGCATTAGGTTTGTGTGGAGTAGCATATGTATATAATTGTCAGTGATGTAGAACATAGTGAAAACTCAAGATAAATTAGTGACAAGGTGGAGACGGCTTCACCACATAATTTGTCGTGATTATGATCAGTAAAATGGGAACAATGCAATTATCGCGAAAGCTAAACATGATTTTTATGAGTGTACACATAATGGACTGTACAAGATTCCAGATGTACCCTTTGAATTCATGACTTCACGTGCCGTAAAGTAAATACTTATTTCTTCTTAGCGTAACTAAATAAATATCAAAACAAAAACGGAGATTTAAAAACATTTTTAAGCCATTTCAAAAACAAAATTAGTTACTGAGAAGGTCAACTTAAAAAAAAAAAATTAAAAAAAATGAAGCATCTTATCATCTAAGAAGGTATAATACAATGAGTTCTAATCATTTTCGATAAATCTTATATACAAAATAACATTTTGTGTAACTTTTATTTAATTTTAACATCCTTGTAAATTGTAACAGTATTTAATTTTAGCCTTTTAAATTACATATATAACTCTCTTTGACAATACTACCTTTACTACTAATTATTAACCTAATTAATATAAATTTTTTTTTATATTACATATATAACCCCCTCCCCATCCCCCAAGCCAAGCCAAAACAAAATTCATTTTTTTTCCCTATTTTTTTAATACTTCATCACCAACCCCACTCACGACACACATTTGTTACAAATCGTATCACGACAAACACTTCCCACGAATCATGCCACATAATGTACTTATCACAAATCATGATACAATTCACCATGATACACATTTGTCACAAATCCATATAGTTTAAGCCTTTCATATTGTCGTGACACTATTGCCACAAATCATGTCACATTTACCACGATACACACATGTGATACACGTTGTGTATACATGCATTTGAGTCAATTTTAATTGTATATTTATAACATTTGCATGTGTATATGGTTGATAATTGCTTATATTGTATATCTTGGATCATTTAACGTGTTTGATTTGTTTTAAGGTTTTTTTGAGCATTTTCAGGATTAAAACGCTGCAATTTATGATTAAGGATCGAAAGACCAAGTCGAAGGAAAGGCTAAACCAGACAAAACCAATCAAAACCGGTCCGAACCGGCCAAAACCGGGCCAGACCAGCTTAGACCGGCTCAGACCGGTCTAAACCGGTCCAGAAAGCCTAACGAACAGAAGGAACCGACGCGGTCGCATCAAAGACATGACTCGGTCGCGTCGAAGGGTTAAAAACAACGAGTTCAAAATGCATTGATGCGGTCGCGTCAAGTGACGACACGGTCGCGTCAACAAGCCAACTCGATCGCGTCTATGGGTGACTCGGTCGCGTCCGGAAGTGTGATTTTGAGATTTTCTTGTTTAAAAAAGGATTCGAATCTTAATCTCCTAAGGACTTTTAAAAAAGCTTATAGAAAAGGAGGCAAGCTCGTTTTTCAGAGGACACACTTTATATTCCCAGAGATACCTAGAGAAAGAGTGACTAAAACTTGGAGGACAAAGAAGACGAAGATCATTGAGACGATTAATCCTGGTTTAGTGTATTTTTCTAGTTTTCAATTCTCGCAATGTTTTTCTCAGAATTTTGTATTGGATTTTTGCTAGGCATGAGTAGCTAAGCTATTCGTGTCTTAGGGTTAGAAAGTAGGGATTTTTTATAACAATGTTTTGATTAATTTATTGATTCCGTTCTTTCAAGTGTTTATCTTTATGGTTGTTTTTATAACTGAATTTAGACTGGCCATCTAGGTTTAGCAATCCCGTTTAACGAATCCACTTCGAGAGGAGGGATTTGTTATCAGACGTACAACATAGAGCGCAGTTGTCTATGACTGTGTAGGCATAGGTTTGTGAGCGTTTGGGAGTTACTAGGATTAATTGACTCGAGAAGGTAATTGTCTTAGTTAATCAATGATTTAATCGCTTCGAGAGAAGGGTTAGGTTAATAGAGCACCGCCTAATAAACACTAGATTAGTTTAAAAATCAATAAGTTGAACATAATCATCATTGGACTAACATCCTAAAATCGAAACCCTAGGATACCTTTTCTCCTTGATTGCTAGTTCTTTGTGTTTGCTAAGTTTGAAATCATAATTAATTGAGTAATTAGTGAAACTTTGTTAGTTTTGGTAAAATCAATCTTTTGCAATTTAGTATCTAGTTGGGACATTCCTAGAGTTTTAATGTATCGAACTACCTAAACTATTCCTTGAGGGATCGACCTTGACTACCACTACTACACCTACATCCGTACACTTGTGGAACACTAGGTTAGAAACCGACGTGTCAAGTTTTTGGCGCCGTTACCGGGGAATAGGATTTAGCACTTAGTTTTTATCTTGAAAAATAGGAGGAAACTAGACTAGATTTTATTCTTCGTATTCATTCATTTAATTTTAGTATTACATGGTATTCGTTGTTTTTGATGTTTTCAGGCTTTGCATGCACACTAGATCAAAAGGGAAAGAAACCCTTCTTCCTTTCGATCCAAAAATCGAAGGGACAGCTCGTAGACATCGAACTAGAAGGAATTTCACGTTTGAGATGGAGAACCCACCACAGCAAGTAATTCTGGATGAAGCCTTAAACAGAGTGCTGACAGTTTTGGCATGCTTGGATGATCGAGTTACTAATATATAGCAGCAGATACCTCCATAGCAGCCACAGCTGCAACAACAGCACGGACCAATTCAGATAGATCCAGATGTAGGAGATGAAGATGATACTCCCATCAGTGACTGCCTAAAGCCTAACAAATCAGCAGGCAGGAGGAGTACAACCTCCACCACTTAATGCTAACAGTTTCGAATTGAAGCCTGCACTAATCAACATAGTGCAGCAGAACCAGTATGGGGGAAGTGCTTTAGAGGACCCGAATGCTCACCTAATAAAGTTTCGACGACTGGCAGATACTATCAAGATAAACCATGTGCCACACGAGCAGGTCAAACTGAGATTGTTTCCCTTTCCATTGAAGGATAGAGCCCTACAATGGTTCAATTCACTGGAGGATATTATAAGCTGGGAAGACTTGAGTACTTCATTTCTGTTGAAGTATTTTCCACCGAGCAAGATGCTCGACCTGCAGAATTAGATTAACCAGTTCAAGCAATTGGATCAGGAGCCATTCGGAGAGGCTTGGGAGCGATTCCGGGATCTTATTCGGAGTTGCCCTCAACATGGTTTTACGAAGAAACAATAGGTATGTAAGTTCTATAATGGTTTACTTGCTCCGACTAGAAACCAGGTGGATGCAGCTGCAGGTGGTAGTTTGATGGAGACATCAGTAAAGACAGCTTTCTCGATTTTGGATGCTATGGCCAAAACGAGTTATCAGTGGCCGAATGAGAGAAACCAACCACGGAGGGTAGAAAATGTTATGGAAGTGGAGACAGTCATCAATGAGCCGCTTGAAAAATTCACATCACAACTGACAGCTTTAACAAGTCAGGTAAATCTGCTAACTAGTCTGATGTTAGCACAGCAGACAGAGGGTCAGGAAGAAGTTGAAGATGTTAATTTTCTAAATCAGAGGAACTTCAACAACTTCCAAAACAATCAGCCTAGGTACAATCAGTACCCACAGAATCGGAATCACCAGAATTTCTCTTATGGGAATGCCAAGAATACACTCAATCCGCCACCTAGGTTTGCAGTTACACATGGTATGATCCATGACGGTAAGAAACCATCACAAGAAGAAATTGTCCAGTCACAGTTTGAAAAGTATGATGATAAGCTAGCTCAGTTGGAGAAGAAAGTAGATGGAAAATTTGTTGAGCTAAATAAGCATATTACTGGGCAAGGGGCAGACATCAAGAGGCTCGATAACACGATGGTTCAAACTCAAGCAAGCATTGGTGAGTTGTCTTCTAATATGAGTCAATTGATTAAAATTGTTGGGGCCCAACACAAGCAGGGCCAACATCCGAGTGATATGGTGGTGAATCCGAGAGAGCAATGTCAAACCATTCAGCTGAGGAGTGGTACTGAGTACGAGGGACCCCAGTTGCCAGTTGATAAAGAGAAAGTAGTGGAAAAGGAGCAATTAGAAGAGCAAGTGAAAGAGAAGTAAGCTCAGTCGAGTAGAAAGAAGATAGTGAAACAAGGCGAAGGAAAGGAAATCAAAGCAGATATCCCACCTTATGTCCCAGCTGTCCCGTTCCCATAAGCCTTGAGAAAGAAGAAGATCGATGAGCAGTTCGCGAAATTTTTGGATGTGCTGAAGAGGATCCAAATTAATATTCCCTTTGTTGAAGCACTACAGCAGATGCCAAATTACGCAAAAAAATTTAAGGAAGTAATCTCAAAGAAGAGGAAGTGGGAAGAGTACGAGACAATCAACTTGACTGAAGAGTGCAGTGCTGTGATCCAGAGGAAGCTACCGCTCAAGCGAAAAGATCCAGGTAGTTTTACTCTTACATGTCAAATAGGTAATGTTACATTTGATAAAGCATTGTGTGATCTAGGGGCTAGTATTAATTTGATGCCATTATCTATTTATGAGAAATTAAATCCAGGTACAATGAAACCCAATACAATTGCCCTACAAATGGATGATCGGTCTATGACTTGGCCAAGGGGGATTGTAGAGGATGTTCTGTTAAAAGTTGGGAAGTTTATAATACCTGCTGATTTTGTGGTCTTGGATATGGTAGAAGACAAAGATGTCCCTTTGATCTTAGGTAGCCCGTTTCTAGCAACGGAAAAAGCATTGATAGATGTTCAAAAGGGAGAGTTGACGTTAAGGGTAGATAAAGAGCAAGTTACTTTTTCCATCTATAAGGCTCTACAACATCATGATAGGGAGGATGTAGCTCAATTAGAAACATATAGTTTTATTCATTCTATAGATGCTGCATTATGTAGGAAGTTAACCTCACCTAGTGATTGTGATTCCCTTGAAACATGCATTGCAAATTCTGTGTATAATGCTAATTTCCATGACCCTACTGACCTTGATCTTGCCGAAAGTGTTAAGGCATTGTATGCTTTGCAGGAGGCTCCTAAGGAAAGTTCGACTCAAGAAAATATCAACAAGAAAGTGGTTGAGGAAGAGCTGAAAGGGGGCGATGGATGCCCAGAACTGAAGCCGTTACCTGATCATCTGCGGTATGCATTTTTAGATAATGAAAACCGATATCCAGGTAATAATCTCTTCTTCCCTGACTGATTCTGAAACTGATAAGCTGCTGCGTGTATTGAGAACATATAAATCTGCTATAGGGTGGTCGATTGCTGATTTGAAGGGAATTAGTCCCACTATATGCATGCATAAAATTCTGATGGAAGATGAATATAAACCCTCTGTTCAAAATCAACGTAGGCTTAACCAAATGATGCAAGAAGTAGTTAGGAAAGAAGTGCATAAGTGGTTAAATGCTGGGATAATTTTTCCTATTTCTGATAGTAAGTGGGTGAGTCTAACTCAGGTAGTGCCAAAGAAAGGGGGGATGACTGTAGTAAAGGGTGATCTTGATGAGGTCATAGCCACTAGGGTGATTACAGGCTGGCGTGTATGCATAAATTATAGGAAACTTAATGCAGCTACTCGTAAAGACCATTTTCCCTTTCCCTTTCTAGATCAGATGTTTGACAGGTTAGCAGGTTATGCGTATTACTATTTTCTCGATGGTTATTCAGGGTACATTCAGATTATAATTGCTCCAGAGGATCAAGAAAAAACTGCTTGTGTGTGTCCTTATGGTGTTTTTGCTTTTCGTAGAATGCAATTTGGGCTTTGTAATGCGCCTGCTATTTTTCAACGTTGTATGATGGCAATCTTTGGGAGTTTGATAGAAAACATCATGGAGGTATTTATGGATGATTTCTCTATGTTTGGTTCTTCTTTTGATAAGTGTCTAGATAACTTAGCTCAGGTGCTTAAAAGGTGCGAAGACACCAATCTAGTCCTTAATTGGGAAAAATGTCATTTCATGGTGAAAGATGGGATAGCCTTAGGGCATAGGATTTCATCAAAAGGATTAGAAGTTGATAGGGCTAAGGTAGTGACAATAGAGAAATTACCACCTCCTAGGAATGAAAAAGGGGTTAGAAGTTTTTTAGGAGATTGACTAACATCATGTGTCAAATTATTATTATCATAAATATTGTTATCATGCATAGGTGGCGAGGACACATAATGAGACAAGGGGGCAGCAGCCTCATGTGAGAGAATATGCATCCTAGAGTTAGTGGCGTGGGAGCCACTCATATAAATAGGAGATTGGCAAACATTATGCATCAAATAATTGCTGTCAACTTGAGGTGGGTCCACTAAATCATGCCCCAAAGTCAAAGTGTGCAATTTATCATGCCCATAAGACAAAATATGTTTCGCAGACATGGAATTGGTATTAAAATCAGAAATATGCATGCACGAAGGTTCATAAAGGATTTCTCTAAAATTGCTAAACCTCTATCCCGTTTGTTAGAAAAAGATACTCCTTTTGTTTTCGATAATGCATGTATATAGGCCTTTGAGACACTGAAGAAGGCATTGATCACCGCTCTAGAACTGATTTCACCCAATTGGTCACAACCATTTGAGGTTATGTATGATGCGAGCGGCATGGCTGTGGGAGCTGCATTGGGCCAGAAGAGGGAAAAGATTTTTAGAGTTATTTACAGTGCCAGCAAGACTCTCGATCCGGCTCAAGCGAATTATACTACCACAGAGAAGGAACTTTTAGTTGTTGTTTCTGCATGTGATAAATTTCATCCTTATCTTGTACATGCTAAAACAATAATTTATACTGACCATACTGCTCTTAAGTATTTGTTTGCTAAACAGGATTCCAAGCCCAGACTGATTAGATGGATACTGCTTTTACAAGAATTCGACTTGGAAATCAAAGTTATAAAGGGCTGCGAAAATGTGGCAGCTGACCACTTGTCACGAATTGAGAATGAGGCGGATGTAAGGGGTCAACAGACAGCCATTAGCGATATCTTTCCAGACGAGCATGTGATGGTTGTGGAGAATGGCCCATGGTACAGTGACATCGCAAATTTTATAGCGAGTGAGATTGTCCCAGACTTCTCTCATCATTAGAAGAAGAAATTCTTCCATGATGTGAAGTTCTACATATGGGATGATCCCTATCTCTATAGGAGATGTGCAGATACAATCATTAGAAGGTGTGTTCCTCAAGCTGAAATGAAGGACATCATAGCTCATTGTCATTCGTCCCCAACTGGGGGACATTTTGCATCAGCAAGGATAGCAGTGAAGGTGCTTTAAAGTGGCTTCTATTGGCCAAAAATTCATAAAGACTGCCATGCGTTAATTTTGCAATGTGACAAGTGCCAAAGAACAGGAGGAATAACAAGGAAGCACGGGATGCCTCTTACTACAATCCTTGAGGTTGAGTTGTTCGATGTGTGGGGCATCGATTTCATGGACCTTTTTCCATCTTCGAATGGGTGCCAGTACATATTGGTGGCAGTAGAGTATGTTTCGAGATGGGTGGAAGCTGTTCCAACCCAAACAAACGATGCCAAGGTGGTGCTCAAATTCCTCCAAAAGAATATCTTGACAAGGTATGGCACTCTGAGAGCCTTGATTAGTGATGAGGGCTCACATTTTTGCAATAGGTGGATGGCAACGTTATTGGCCAAGTATGGGGTAAAACATCGTGTGACTACGCCGTATCATCCTCAAGCCAATGGACAAGTGGAGCTTGCAAACCAAGAAATCAAATAAATACTGGAAAAGTCAGATAATGGGAACCGGAAAGATTGGGCGATGAACTTAGATGATGCACTTTGGGCATATAGGACGGCATATAAAACTCCTTTGGGGCTTTTTCCGTATCAATTGGTTTTTGGAAAGGCGTGTCATCTCCCGGTTGAGTTTGAACATAGAGCATATTAGGCAGTTAAGAAGTTGAACTTTGACTTCGAAGCTGCTGGAAAGGAGCGACTCTTAAAGCTCAATGAATTGGAGGAACTTAGAAATCAAGCATTCGAGAACTCCAGTTTTTACAAAGAGCGGGTCAAGAGGTTTCACGACTGAATGATCAAAGATCGCGCATTTGAAGCCGGTGAACAAGTTCTCTTGTTCAATTTGCGTCTAAGACTTTTTCCGGGCAAGTTGAAATCTAGATGGTTGGGTCCATTCACAATCAAAACTGTTAGACCATCCGGAGTAGTTGAGCTGTTAAATCAAGATGAGGGCACATTTCTAGTCAATGGACAACGGATCAAGAAATATTACAAATCTGACCAAAGTCAAACCGTGCATGAAGTGCGGTTGAAAGAACTCAATTAGAACCAAAAAGGTCGTCAAGCTTGAGACGTAAAACGAAGCGCCTGTCGGGAGGCAACCCGTTGTTTACTGTTTTATTGTGTTATTTTATTTATTTTCTATTTTTACGTGTTTTATGTTTTGATAGCTCAAAAGCCAAAGAAAAATAGAACACGATAACAAGATGCAGGGGAAAAACAGAGGACGAGAGGCTGTACAATGAGACGCGGTCGAGTCACCAAATGATTCGGTCGCGTCCAATATTCAGCATAAGCCACTCGCAGTACAGTGACCAGAGACGCGGTTGGTACACGTGGTAGTGCACACACTTTTAGGTCAATTTAAGTGTCATTTTACGGACTTTTGTGTGCATATTCACGTGTGTTTTGTGCGTTTATTTCTCATTGGGCAATTTGATGCGTTTGTGCTATTTCTGTGTTAAGACAGGTGAAAAGGATCGAAAAGAGAAATTCAAACGATCATAAGTCGGTGGATCGATCGAGGCAACAAAAGGAAGGCGCTAACAGAAGATCTCGGCCGAGACAGGATTGAAATCTCGGCCGAGATGAGTCTCCAAGGCAAACATGAAGAATTTGCAGAACTGAAGATCTCGGCCGAGACAAGAAATGCATCTCGGCCGAGATGAGCCTCACGAGATTTCAGGATTTTCAAAGGACCAAGATCTCGGCCGAGATGTAATGCAATCTCGGCCGAGATGAGTCAAGCCCTAGCTAGCCCAATTTCCCCTTTTCACATCTCGGTCGAGATGCAAGTTGAATCTCGGCGCCTTCGGACCAACTTTCTTTCACGTCTCGGCCGAGACACACTTGCATCTCGGCCGAGATTCCTTACCCTTTTTTAAAATCCTGAATGCGATTTTGCCTATTTTTGAATAGCACTTTCTCCCCTTATATATACATCTCCTCCCATTAGAATTTAACTAAACCTAGAACCCATCCCCCACACATATTCAGCCACTATTCTCCATTGGAAGCAAGGGAATGGAAGGGGGTTGGAGTTCTTGATCTTCAACCCTAACCTTTGGTTCTTTCTA
Source organism: Ajuga chamaepitys (assembly GCA_958295605.1). NCBI lineage: Eukaryota > Viridiplantae > Streptophyta > Magnoliopsida > Lamiales > Lamiaceae > Ajuga > Ajuga chamaepitys. The sequence continues at coordinate 18,247,329 of OY282502.1, forward strand.
TCTTATTTTCATGTTTTCTTTAATTTTCTGTTATTTTATCTTTGTAATAGTTGTAATGGGTGGCTAGCACCCTAGAATTCATTCTTGATCATTAATTGAACCTTGAGTTTAAGACATTTATGTGATTATTGCGGTTAATATTACCGATTGGATTATGCTTTGTGAATGTTCTATGTTATTTGGGATTGTTGACTCACACTTATGAATTGAATTGTGGTTTGATCACCTATTTGGATATTTGTTTGTGTGTTGCTAGAATAGGAAATTACTATCCGTAATTGTAGGATTTTCGATTCCCGTGTAGCAAACAATAGATTTATTTTATTGGGGATAACATAGAGTTCGACCACTAGAACCGAACTTACTAGTTTTATGTCAAATCTACTCCGTTGTCTTAAATCTTAATGCACTCGACTATTGATTCTTAAAGAGCTTGTTTTAGGATTTGATAAGTTGAGTAGGATTAATTGAAGAGCTTATTTTGATTAATCATACTTAAGAGACAACAAGATTGGTAGAGTTTGTTATCAATCTTGGAGTAGGAGTTCTAAGGCTAACTAATTGGGTATTAACAATAGTTGCATAAATCGTCCAAGACCTCGGTGAAACATGATCAAGGGTGAATCGTTTTATTATTTTAAAACCAAAAACCGAAAAAATCTCTTTATTTGTCTTTGTTTATTTAGGTGTTAGTTGTTATTTCATTAAACCCCCCCCCCCCCTTTTCTTTATTGTTTTTCTTTAGCTATTTATATTATATTACGTGACAATAATAGTTTAACACATAAAGCAGAACTGTTCGACCGTTCCTCGTGGGATCGACCCTTACTTGCCACTCTACTAGTTAGAGTTGTAAGCTAAGGTTAAGTATATATTCTATATACAATTAATTTGGTACGGTCCAACGACCCCTACCAGAATTTGGCGTCGTTGCCGGGGAACGGTTTAGAACGATTTTGTTTTATGTGTTAAGCGTTAGTTTTATTTACATAGATAGTTGTTTGTTTTGTTTAGTTGAAGAGCATCCATCGAGACAACGACGTTAAACAAAGGCGCTTGTCGGGAGGCAACCCGACGTTTATTGCTTTTCGTATATTCAATTTCGTAGTTTAGGTTGTTTACTTATAGTTAGATATTGTCTTATTATCTTCTTTTAGAGTGCAGAGACTATGATGATGAGGAACCGACCAATCCGTGAAATTCAAGGAGATAGCAACAAATGGGATTGAAGAAGCCCAAAAACCACTATGAGTTAGGACACCAATTCGTACCCTTTCTTCCTCACAAACTTTAGTTTTTAACCAAGTTTGGGGAAGTCTTGATAGGTGTACGTATTAGCAGCCCAAGAGTTTAACTTTCCGTATGCTACTCTATTGTCTTGTGGATTTATTAGACTTGAAATGGTTTGGTATCTTTGTCTAGATTAGTCTGTTGCATTTTTAATAAACTGTAAAGTGTTGAATATATGGTTGAGGTCATTAAGCACTAATCCATACCCTTTCTTTCCACAAACTTTGATTTTCAATCAAGTTTGGGGAGGGGGTGGTAGGTGTACGGATTTGGCCGCTTGGAAAAGTTGATTGGACCAAATTGGAATAAAAATGTGGCAAACGGTTAATGATGACAAAATTTTTCATCAAAATTTAAAATTTGGCTCATGGTAGAGCATGATAAGCTATGGGACGAAATTGAGCTTACCTTCAAAACTTTTGATCAAATTGTTGCCTAGTGAGTTTTTTAGCCTTAAAAGATACTCCCACAATTGGAGTGATTTAAACTTTCTTTTGTGTGTGAAATTCATTGAGTGCATCATGTTGTCTCTAGAACTTGCCTTGATTCTCTATTTTAAATGATTTGGTGTGTGACATTTGAAAATGATCTTAGGCAATTCTTGACTTAAGCCTATTTCAAACTTGAAAATACACCCTTTTTCACCAAAAGATCGAAAATTTGTCTCTAGTTAACCCCTCGAGCTTTTAACCTCTTGTTTGATAGCCCAACTATACAAGCCAAGTACCTTTCGATTTAGCCTTTGACCTTAATTGGACTATTTGAGTATGAGGGAGGCGGTTGGAAGGTAGTCGGGTAAATTTGGGATTGAAAGGGGTAAACTATTGGGAATATTGAAGGGTGAAAGGAATTGAAACAATAGGCAAAGAATTGAGAAAACTAGTCTCTCCTAGTGTTTGAAAATAGTTTGAAAAAAAAAACTTCGAAAATCAGGAAAAGAAAGAAAAAGTCGATTGTATATATTTAGTTCACTGCTTTCGATTAGGAGAGACTAGTAATATAAATGTTTTTTTTTCGAAAGAAAACACACTAAAGGGAGAAATGGAAAAGAAGCATTTAGGTTGTGAGTTTGTAATAGGGTGAAGAAATCAATTTGTGATTGGTTTACTAAGGAAGTAAAGAGTGAGGTAGAGTGATTATTGTTTGAGGGGTAGATGAGATTAGCTAACTCATTTAGTCCATTTTATAGTCACTTCTACCCAAAATTATCCCACCTTACCCCAAACCAATATAACAACCCGTTAAAGACCTTTTTGATTCCTTGTCACACATGTCGAGTATACGTTGAAGTTTAGATGATTGGCAAGCCTATGGTAGACATTCTTTTCATTTCAATATGAGCGTATATACTACCTATTCAATACACTTGAGAGTCGAGAGATACACTCATCCAGTAAGGATTTCAAGTTGAGAGTGTCAAGTCTTGAAAGTAGTTGATATGGCTCTATCTCTTATGCTCAATGTTATCATGATTGCCTAACTTTTGGAAATTTCTTCTGAAATCGATTTCGCCACTTAAATCTACCCTAACAAGTGTCCTTTCTTCTTTTTCTTTATTTGTTCGGGACGAACAAAGGTCTAAGTTTGGGGAGATTTGATACACGTGGTAGTGCACACACTTTTAGGTCAATTTAAGTGTCTTTTTACGGACTTTTTTGTGCATATTCACGTGTGTTTTGTGCGTTTATTTCTCATTGGGCAATTTGATGCGTTTGTGCTATTTCTGTGTTAAGACAGGTGAAAAGGATCGAAAAAAGAAAGTCAAACGATCACAACTCGGTGGATCGATCGAGGCAACAAAAGGAAGGGGCTAACTGAAGATCTCGGCCGAGACAGGATTGAAATCTCAGCCATGATGAGTCTCCAGGGCAAACATGAAGAATTTGCAGAACTGAAGATCTCGGCCGAGACAAGAAACGCATCTCGGCCGAGATGAGCCTCCAGAGATTTTAGGATTTTCAAAGGACCAAGATCTCAGCCGAGATGAGTCAAGCCCTAGCCAGCCCAATTTCCCCTTTTCATGTCTCGTCCGAGATACAAGTTGAATCTCGGCCAAGATCAGTCTGCAGACCAACTTTCTTTCACGTCACACTTGCATCTCGGCCGAGATTCCTTACCCTGTTTTAAAATCCTGAATGCGATTTTGCCTATTTTTTACTAGCACTTTCTCCCCTTATATATACATCTCCTCCCATTCGAATTTAACTAAACCTAGAACCCATCTCCCACACATATTCAGCCACTATTCTCCATTGGAAGCAAGGGAATGGAAGGGGATTGAAGATCTTGATCTTCAACCCTAACCTTTGGTTCTTTCTATCTTATTTTCATGTTTTCTTTAATTTTTTGTTATTTTATCTTTGTAATAGTTGTAATGGGTGGCTAGCACCCTAGAATTCACTCTTGATCATTAGTTGAACCTTGAGTTTAAGATATTTATGTGATTATTGTGGTTAATATTACCGATTCGATTATGCTTTGTGAATGTTCTATGTTATTTGGGATTGTTGACTCACACTTATGAATTGAATTGTGGTTTGATCACCCATTTGGATATTTGTTTGTGTGTTGCTAGAATAGGAAATTACTATCCGTAATTGTAGGATTTCCTATTCCTGTGTACCAAACAATAGATTTATTTTATTGGGGATAACATAGAGTTCAACCACTAGAATCGAACTTACTAGTTTTATGTCGAATCTACTCCGTTGTCTTAAATCTTAATGCACTCGACTATTGATTCTTAAAGAGCTTGTTTTAGGATTTGATAAGTTGAGTAGGATTAATTGAAGAGCTTATTTTGATTAATCATACTGAAGAGACAACAAGATTGGTAGAGTTTGTTATCAATCTTGGAGTAGGAGTTCTAAGGCTAACTAATTGGGTATTAACAATAGTTGCATAAATCGTCCAAGACCTCGGTGAAACATGATCAAGGGTGAATTGTTTTATTATTTTAAAACCAAAAACCGAAAAAATCTCTTTATTTGTCTTTGTTTATTTAGGTGTTAGTTGCTATTTCATTAAACCCCCTCCCCCTCCCCCCCACTTCTTTATTGTTTTTCTTCTATTTATATTGTATTACGTGGCAATAATAGTTTAACACATAAAGCAGAACTGTTCGACCGTTCCTCGTGGGATCGACCCTTACTTGCCACTCTACTAGTTAGAGTTGTAAGCAAGGTTAAGTATATATTCTATATACAATTAATTGTGTACGGTCCAACGACCCCTACCAGCCATCACGTTAGAAAATGACGCGGTCGCATCACCCGTTCCACTCGGAAGACAGTGACCAGCGACGCGGTCGCGTCCGTCCGTTCCACATCGCAGGTCAGTAGAAGCTGATGCGGTCGCGTCCAGAAACAATGCGGTTGCGTCCATTAGCGAAACCAGGTAATTTAAAAACGGGGCCAGGTCAGTTTTTTTTGTTCATTCTTCTTCCTTACACGCGAAAAAAATAGGAGGAGCTCTTCATTCCACCACCCACAAGGAAATCTTTGGAAATACACCACAAAATCACATTCTCAATCACTCCCACACATTAGATACACCAATTATCTCATCCATTCCGTCATTTTGAGTTGGGCAACTCCATTTGGGCGCAAATTAGGGCTTACTCGAAAATTCTTCAATTCTGACTCAAATCTCTGGTAAGACTTGCCAACTAAAACTTTTATGTTGACTATATTGTAGTTATGATGGATTGTTGTAGAATTTAGGTATAATGGATATTCGGGATGCTTTAGTTTGCATTGTCTAGTTTGGGGCACTTGTAGTACTTTTTTTATGATTTTTGTTCCAAGTTTGAGGTTATTGTTATGTGGTGAACGTGAATTTGATCAATTTGTGATTATGGGGATGGACAATTAACGCTGTAGTTATAATTAACGTGTGCTCTTCTTTGGGGAATTTTATCAAATATGTTATGTGCATAGCTAAAAGCTAGTTTTTGCTGGATTTGAAAGAAGAAATCTCCCTACTGTGGAAGGAAAAGACCGACGATAGAACAATATTGGATAATATCCAGAGGATGCTACAAGTGCATATTCGGATCAATACTGATGATGTCAATAAGGGGGAAGAAGAGGCAAGGGCAAGGCATGCTGAACAACAGAAAAGGGAACAACAAGAATGGTTCATTGCTGAACATCGAAGGCAGGAGCAGGAGGCCAAGTGGTAAATAAGAGAATGGAAAAATTGTGAACATCAAGATTTTGAGAGATCCCTACATGAGTTAGCAGCAAGAGTGCAGAATATACTCGAGAAAGAAAATGTTGAACTCCATGAGATTTATCTTGCTACAGGCATGGTCCTTGATCAACCAGTTCACATACAACAACCTAACACCTCAAGAGAAAGAAGATAGGATGCCACTCTATACCTATCGATACTCTCGAAGTACCAAGATTGGCTGCTAAGTCTCTCTCAGCAAGATTTAGAGGATCTTCGTACATATCAAATCTCAACAAGGAGAAATCCTTCACAAGAAGAGATTGATAAATGTAGAATGGCTGAAATTCTCACATACTTTGAGTACCTACTGGATGAAGGAAGGTACATAAATCTCGAAGGGACTACTGGAGATAAGCTACATGGATTCGCGAAGGATTTACACACTGGTAGACTTCCATTCCAGATTGAGTTTAGTGGAGTGAATTGGAATCATTGCAAGATTTTCGCTTCTGATGAACGGTGGCTGATGGAAGATCTAACACCAGAAGTGCAGCTTAACTACAAAAACTTCGAACATATCTTGTATAATGAATGGTGGAGGTACACTGAGAATGCTCCTGATAGATCCATGAGGAGTAAGGATCTGAGAGATGAAGACAAAGCAAGAGGAAGAGGCAAAAGGTATGCAAGCAGTAGTTTACCAAGCGTCATTAGAGAAAAAGATCAACTATTGTTAGGTAAAAATTATTTACACCTTTTTTTGCTCATGATGTAAGATTGTTCTTATTTGGCATGAACTTATTGTAAACTGTAAATAGATAGAATATCTAGTGGAACAATTATTATTTTTCCAAATGATTACAACTCGTAATCTTGCATCATACCTATTGCATAAATGTACCTTTTGATGATTAACTAGTTTTGGACTAACAATTTGTTGTAGCGTGACTTTAAGCATTTTATTGTGTGAGAGTTTTGACATCATGAAAAATGGGGAGATTGTTGGAAAATTTATGTTTAGTTTTTATGATGATTAAATCTCCCTTGTAAGGTAGGATCTAGTGCTCCCATGAATTATGTGCTCATTATAATAGATAAGTCTAGTACTGCATAGGCTAAGTCCCAGCAAGCACACAGTAAGAACATCAAAGCTACATGCAGCTAGGAAGTCCAAGGAAGCAGTATGAAAAGAGAAACTGCAGCAAATGCACAGTTTGGTTGCTTATGCTAATCCTGCATACAGTATTGCTTCCAACAAGAAAGGTACAATCAGCAAGCAAGTAGTAGTCATGTCTACAATGTCAAAGGTCAAAGTCAAAATTCAGAGGATCGATTTCAAAAATAAAGTAGTAGAGATAAGAGTAAAATATTATACTGACTATCTAATTACGTGGGAACACGTTACCTGAAAAAACGAAAGGAAGCACTGGACACTAGGAACAAGCCGCAACCACTCTAACCTAAACTCTGCAGAAAGGATAAGTGGTTCTAAAGCCATACGAGGAGCATTATGTCACCAGGAATATTTTCTCACTCTTCAACTGGAAGATAACTCAATTGCTATAAATAGAAGGGAGATGGAGGACGAAGCAAAGGCTACCGATTTATTGAGCAACTGAAATTACTTCATACCAAGCACTCAAGCATTGTTATTAAAAGCTTCAACACATAATACACTGATAATGTTTCAAGTGTTTTGTGCAAAGTATATAAGAGCAAATAGCAGCAGCAAGAGTATTCAAGTGAAGATTCAAGTTGCATCCAGATTCTCAAGTCAAGCTAGATTTCAAGCTTTGCCTTGGTCCTATTCCTTCTCAAACAAGGAATCTTGCCCACATCTCAACTGATATTGAAGTTTAGAGGCAGCTACCAGAAGTTGAAGAAAAACTTTTATTAAACCAATCTCATGAGTGGCTTTTGAATGGGGAGTCTTGTTTTGAATCCGGGCTTCAAAGTAGACTAGGCATTCTGAGGAACATGTATATAGTAGAGGAGAAGCCTTCTGATAATTGACAGAAACTGTTGTAAGGAACTAAGTTGGACTTAGACTTCGGTGTAGCTAAGTTTGTACTGTGTGAATAGCTTAGTGATTTTTTCCTTTATGAGGGAAGAGTGGACATAGAAGGATTACCCCCACCTTTGAACCACTATAAACTGTGTCTACTTTTGTATACCTTTTACTTACTGTGAATACTACTTGCGTACGGAAAACATAACCCAAACTAAAAACAAAGAATATTCGAACATAAACATAAGTATCAATTCAACATTGAATAAACTAATAAAACCTGAAATCTTGTATTCTTGAATCTTTTTTTCTCTTGCTTTCTCTCTACTCCAAGGTATGCATTATAATCATAAAAACGGCTTCTAAAACCCTAACTTATAGTTGGAAAGGGTGATTATGGGTTGGATTTGGTACAAAGAGCTAAAATTTGCTAGGCCCACCATGCCACTCGATCGAGTGGAGTCTACTCGACCGATCCGGACTCTCTACACATCTTTATTTCTCACGAGACGTCACTCACACCAAGTGCGATGATTCCACTCGGTTGGGTAGAACTTTCTGCTCGACAAGCCTCTCTTCACTCGTTCAACACTCGACCGAGTAGGATCAATCCAGACCGAATCTCTGCCTCTTTCTTTGTCCATCTTACCCCACTCGACTGAGTGAGATCATTTCACTTGACTAAGTGGGTCTTCTCGGTATGATTTCCTCTTGACTTCAACATTTCACCTCTTTTCTTGCTCATTTCTTCTCCAAACTTTGTCTAAATGAACTGTTGATCTTAAAATCACACATTTTACAAAAAAATGAGCACACATATCATTTGGCCCAAGATAATGCAATTAAACACAAAATAGCCAAGTATACATGCAAATGCTGCCTATTTCATCATCTAAGTGAGAACTAAAAAATGTATAATAAATGTGTATCATTTAACTTGTTATTTGATTTTGTAGTTATTTAAGTATAAAAAATTGAGCATATTTTGGGTAATGGTGAAATTCCGGTGCGAATCGAGTAAAAAGAGGGATTGGGTGAAAAAGAAAGAAGACTTTGAACTAACACAAAATAGAGTTGGATTGGCCCAAATGAGCAAAAAGAAGACGTGATGAACGGAAGTAACATTTGCCCCATTAGGCAAGAATCTGCCTAGCTGAGCAAACTTCTTAGAGCCATTTCTAGAGTTTTCATGAAGCATTTGCATGGTCGGACAAGAATCTGCTTGGCCGAAAAAATGGCCTTAGTTTTTCTAAAGACACACTTTCCAAAATCTGATTTATCCATATTTAACCTAATGTTTTACACTCATATATATACCTAGACTTTGTGAGTTATTGATATACTGGAAGATGCTCAATAGACTTTTAGAGAGATTTTTTAGAGGCGGGAGTTAAATATTTCAGAGAGCCAGGGAATAAAGAGTGGGGCAGTGGAGATCCATCTGAAATATGTTGTTACTCAATCTACTTACTTCATTGATCTATAGCATTTCTATTTCTTTTGTATTAAACATGTTTTCATTTAATTACATTGTTTTTATTATTTTTGGTATGGAGTATTCGTCTATTATCTTAGGGTTTAGAAAGTACGTTTCAATTACAATGTAGACATTTATGTTATATCCGAGATTCATATGCTTTTAATTACTATTTGATGTATTGAGATTTGATAGTTGTTAGAATAGTCTGATCACCTAGTTCTAGCACGCACATATCGATATCCAAAATACTGGGAGGTGAGATGTCAATGACCAAATAACACACAACATACTATTCGAAAGACCAAAAGAATGGAGAATAATATGGGGTATTTCTTAAGCACTCTTAGCAGTCGTATATATGGGCTTAACTAGGAAGTTAGTATGTTGTATATGATTACACCTCAAGCAAGGTGTGAGATACTTTTAGTGAAGCCTCATTATAATTGAATAGTTTGAATTAAGGGTAAATATCTTTGTTTGCATATGCATTGATTACGATTGCATACGAGTTTTTATTGACTATAGAAAACTTAATGCAGCAACTCGTAACGATCACTTCTCTCCCCCATTTTATAGATCAAATGCTTGATAGATTAGTCGGTTATGAATATAATTATTTCCTTGATGGATATTCTGGAAGCAATCAAATTATGATTGCACCAGAATATCAAGAGAAAATAACATTCACATGCCCATATGGTACTTATGCTTTCCGATGGATGTCATTTAGGTTGTGTAATGCTCCAACTACAGTTCAAAGATACATGATATCCATATGTTAGGGGTTGATTAAAAAAATATGGAGGTATTCATGGATGACTTTTCAGTTTTTTGTTCATCATTTGGTCGTTGTCTAGTAAACCTAACTCTTGTTTTACAAAGATGCGAGGAAACAAATCTAGTGCTGAATTGGGAAAATTTCACTTTATTGTTCGAGATGGTATTTTCCTAGGGAATAGAGTGTCTTCTGAAGGATTAGAGGTGGATCGCGCCAAAATTTATAGCTATCGAAATACTACCACCACTGTCCAATGTTAGAGTTGTCAGAAGCTTTCTAGGATATGAAGGTTTTTTTAGGAGGTTTATAAAACATTTTTCAAAAATTATAAAACCATTTTAACATTTGCTTGAGAAAGATATAATATTTGAGTTTAGCAAAGAAAGTCTGCGGGCATTTGAAACTTTGAAAAGCTCTGGTGAGTGCACCGGTACTCACAGTACCTGGCTGGTCACAACCATTTGAATTAATGTTGATGCCAGTGACGTAGCAGTGGAAGCAGTGCTTGGCAAAAAAAAAAAAAAAAAAAATACAAACTATTCCTTGTTGTTTATTTGGAGGAGTGATGCCACCTGATGTGAATTTCTACATATAGGATGAACCTTATTTTTATAGGTGATGTGGGGATTTGAGAATAAGAAGGTCTTTGCCACAAGAATAATGGCACGGTATAATGAAACAGTGTCATAGGTCATTTGGCAGCAAAGACAGCAGCGACGATTCTCTAAAGTGGGTTTTATTGGCCATCCATATTTAGATATTGTTACACCTTTGTCTCATAATATGACCGATGTCAAAGAATGAGGGGAATCTCTCAGCAAAATGAAATGCCAAGAACCAACATTATCGAAGTAGAGCTTCTTTATGCTTGCGGAATAGATTTCATGGGACATTTTCCTACTTCTTTTAGATATCAATACATACTATTAGCAGTTGATTATGTCTCACGATGGGTGGAAGTCATTCCACCCCAAACAAATGATGTCAGAGTTGTATTAAGATTCTTAAAGAAGAAATTATGACGCGACATGGAACTCCCTAAGCATTGATTAGTGATGTAGGCACACATTTTGCAATAAGATTTTGGGAAATATACTTACCAAGTATGGACTGAAACATAGAGTTTCAACAACATACCTCCCACAAGGCAATGGACAAGTAGAATTAGCAAGCCGAGAAATCAAACAAATACTGGAGAAAACGGTGAAAGGATTGGTCTTTGGACTTGGATGATGCATTGCTCGGGCATATCTTGCAACATATAAGACATCATTGGCCATGTCACCATACCAACTAAATTATGTAAATCTTGTCATATGTCAGTAGAATTGGAACCCAAGGCATATTAGGTAGTGAAGAAATTAAATTTTGATTTCCAAGCAGCAAGTCAAAAGAGAGTTCTTCAATTAACTTAAATGGAAGAGTTTTGTAATCAAGTATATGAGAATGCCAAAATATATAAGGAAGGAGCGAAGCGCTTCCATGATAGTTTAATCGTCAAGAAAGAGTTTATCCCAGGGGAACAAGTATTATTATTCAATTCAAGGATAAAGTTATTTCCAGAAAAGCTCAAGACTGTGATTCAAAAAGTACTGAAGAATGGAGCAGTTTAACTATTAGCCTCAGATGGTCATACTTTCATGGTTAATGGTCAATGAATAAAAAGATACTACCATCCGGATCAAATGAAAGAGATGCATTACGTCATCTTAAGGGATTACTGAAATTCCAGTAACATATCTAACTATAGACGTAAAACGTAGCGTTAAGTTGGAGGAAACCCTCTAAATTTTAAATTTTTCATGCATTTTAATCTGTTTTTCGTTGTAGTGGGACTAGAGCTGTCAAAATGAGCCCGGCCCGATGGGCTAGCCCGACCAACCCGAAAAAAAATGGACTGGCCCGAGTTTTTTTGGCCCGAAAAAAATTAGCCCGACTTGGCCCTACCCGAGCAGCCCGACGGGCCCGGTGGGCTCAGCCCGACTTGGCCCGATGGGCCAAATGGTGCGACTTTTTTTTTCCTCTTTTTTTTTATTATTATTTTTTTATTTATCCTCCAATTAATTTTTAGAGGGAACACTCCCTCCATATTTTTTGAGTGAAAATTTGTGTCTACTTTTAATATTTGTTATTTTGTGTTGTGTAGAACTTGAAGTTCTAACTTTCTTAGGGTATTTGATTTCATGTATGGTGAATTTGTAAGTTTGGAATTTTAATAGGTTTAATTTGTGTAATTGGTGCACGTTCTTGCAATAGTATTCCATTGGGCTAATTTGATACCAAATTTATTCATCCAAACTAATGTAACCTATAAACTTGACATGAAAACAACTTCCCTCATAAGTTTTATTATGGATTGATGCGAATTTCAAAATCAAGTAAAGTCTTTCTATAACTAATTAATTGTCTCATATGTTTCATAATCCAAGACAGAACGATACTTTATTTTTTCTTTTAAACAATTAAAAATCGAAAGAAAGTGACTACTTGTCTATAAAAATATTTTAATTATAGTTCATAATACTCGTCTCACTTATTTATTATATAAGCGTAACTTTAATTTTTAATAATTTTAATTTGTGTGTGAAAATTTGGTATTAAACAATTTTTCTTAGAAAAAATGAAAAAAATGCAGCGGGCCGAAACTGGCCCGAGGATTGGCTGAGCTGTGCCCGAAAAAATTTGGCCCGAAAAAATCTGGTCTGACCCGGCCCGACCCGATTTTATCTTCTGGCCCGACTAGGCTGGGCTGGCCCGGCCCTACCATTTTGACAGCTATAAGTGGGACATAGACTAAAATATGAAAATCGAGGAATGGACGAATTGTGAGCAAAACCTAAGGAAATGAGAAAACATAAAAATCAATATCCTGGTGCTGCAAATGTACAATCGGGTAAGGTAACTACTCGGTCTAGCAAATGCTAGCGTAACCAGGCAGGTTAGTCATTGAGACGTTTGCATGACCAAGTAGCGAACCTACTTGGTTGAGAAAAATGTCGTTGTCACAAAATGCACGGTTGAGTGTAGACGCTTATTCGGTTGAACAATTGGCCAACATTAATTCTCATACATATTGCAAAATTTTAAAAACAAGGGGGTAGGAATCCCATCCGCACATGAAGCTTTAATGATTTTCCAATAATTGTAGACATTTAGACAGCATGAAACCTCATCAGCAAGGTCGGCTTTAGCGACACTACGATAGTTGTACTCTTCTTCTTTTTTGCTTTGTAATTTCACCCATAGGGTTACACTTGTCCCCACAAACTTGTTCACTAAACAAGTTTGGGGGAGGGGAATATAGTGGTACACCCATTCGATATTTATTCTTCTTTTTATCGTTTCTCCTTATTAATTTGCTTTTAATTTGTTTAAGTTATGATTTCTGCTAATTTTTTATTCGGCCTGTAATAGAATAATTTAAGTTATTCAAATTTGGGTCTTTGACAAATGGAGTTTTCGGTCATGAAAGCACGCTTAGAATAGAGATCTTATCGTATATTTGTATATTCTGAGCTCTCGTTTTCATATAAATTCTATTATCTTTCTCTCATTGGAAAAATCGGTTTCTGAGCATTTTGTAGGTAAAATAGGTGTAAAAAGAGACGACAAGTAGGAGAGAGTGGAAGAAAACAAGAAAAAAAACTCGAGGATTGAAGAAACAGGACAATTCTGGCGCATGGTCATGACCGTGCAAGCCTTTAAGACCATGCACGCCCGTGCGTGCAGAAGGCGAAAAACGCCAGAGTTCGGCGCACGATCACAATCGTGCAGCCCTGCACGGACCGTACGAGAGAACAGAAAGTTGGGAAATTTCAGAGTCGTGCATGGTCACGACCGTGCAAGCTTACATGGACCGTGCACAACTGCCGGAAATGTGTTTTAGCCCTAAAACTCTATGTTTTGCCCATGAGGCTTAGAAAAGCCCCAAATATTGTATAGATGTCCTACTTTTCAGTTTTCTTGTAAAGCACACTTTCACTTTTTAGATTTTTAGAATTTGTGATCGTTCCTTAATATGTAGCATTCGGTTAAAAGCTGGATTAATTGAATTAATAGTGATTATCTGTCCATAATTGAAATCTAAGCCTTGATTACCCTTAATTGATTATTTGATCCCTAGATTTTGTTCCTCTAGAAATATTGCTAGTTTAATTCCTAGTATAAGGTACTTTTAGTTGAAAAATTACCAAAACCACCTACTCGATTGTCTAGTTCGCCACTTGATGTTTATTGCAATTCACTTATCCGATATCGATACCAATCCTCGTAGGATCGACCTTGTACTCACTTAGTGCTACAACAACACCTTATACTTGCGGTTGTCGCATTAATAACTAATCTAGTGTGTGTCAGTCTGTAATAGTTAGTAAAAAAAATTAGATTTATATTGCGTTGTTACATATAGATTGCATTTTTAGGTTCATTTTATTGTTTTCACGTTTAATTTATTAGGATTAGAGCGTCGAAAGAGGCGTGGAAGCTTGTAACTCTGCTTGCACAATAAAATGATCATGGTGACAAGTTCGTGAGGAGCCGATTTCTATTAAGAATTGAAATATACACATGGTAGGACATAGACGGACACAAGGATACAAAACAAAACTAGTTTTTTGTATGTGTTTCGTTGACCATGTCATATTGTGTCTTTAGAACTTGCCTTGAGTTTTATCTGATTTGTCTTATGTATATAAGCTTGAAAAAATGATCTTAGGCATTATTTGTATAATATTTCACCCTGCTTTAGTAAAATTTTCCTTACCAAAATATTTGTATAACTTCTTTATAGCAAAAATGGTGCATTATTGTGTAAATCAGTACTTCATAACCCATATTTTCATATGTTTGCGGATTTCATTTGTTTATTGATTTTGTTGTGTTCTCAGTACAAAACAACACATTTTTGGAGCTAATGGTGAAATTGCAAGTTCAAATGGATAAAAAGAAGGCTGGAAGGAAGAAAATAAAGGATTAGGCTCATAAGTTTGGATTGGCCTAAGATGCAATGGAAAAGCCAAAAACATGAATTAATACGAGAAAAAAAGCGAGCAGCATTTGCTCGACCGAGTTTAATAGTAACTCGGTCGTGTAACCTTCACGTGGGAAAAAGTTGTGCAAACGATGAGCATTTGCTCGATGGAGTAGCAAGGCAACTTGGTCGTGGATCCTGCAAATTTGAAGATTGTTCGTAAATGAAGAGCATTTGATCGGCCGAGTAGCTATGCAACTCAGTTGTGCAAAATGTCATCTTTTCTGACGACTGAACGAGTTTTGAAGGGTTATCCGATTTGATTGACACTTTAACCTATTGTTATGTACTCCTATAAATACTTAGAGTTTTTATCAGTTTAAAAACATTAGCTACATCAGTTAATTATCGGTATTCAAGTAGTTTAGAGTTTTTAAGTAGTTTTAGCAGTAGTTTAGAGAAGTTTGGCTAGGATCCAAAGAAGAAGGAGATTCATCCCACATCTTCTTTGATCGGTGACTGCAGTGTTGTTGACTCTAATTTATTTCTGTTATACTGTTTTTTAACAATGAAATTACTTATGAAATTTACTGTTTTTATTAAATTGTCTATGGTGTAGTTGTTGGGTTATAAAGTAGGTTTCAATTACAAATGTGACTATTTATATATGTCCATAATTGCATGGCTTTGTTGGTATTTGTTGTGTTGAGAATTGATTAATGTTAGGGTACACTGATCACCTAGTCTAGCACTCTGGAAGTCAGTCGGTCAGACACATAACCAAGATACCAAAAGGTGAGGGTATTGATGACCAAACAACAAACGTCATAATATATCCTGAGATAACGGAATGCTAAGGGTATATCGTGGGGATTTAGAAAGTAGGTTTTGATAAAAAAAAAAAAAAAAAGTGAATGTTTATATGTATTCTATAATTGCATGTTCTTTTTGTTATTCGATGTGTTGAAAATTGATTGATGTTAGGATAGACTGATCATATAGCCTAGCATTTTACAATCACATACCCAAGATAGGACCGGAAGGTGAGGGTATTGATGGCTAAACAACACACAATATAAAAATATACTAGAAATTGTAAGGGTAAGATCATATTGTGGGGGTAATTCCTAAGTTCTTTTAGGAGTTTTAGGCACTTCATCCGAGATGGGTGTCTGTTGTCTATAATCCACACATTAGGCGCTCTGAAAGGGGGTTTAAGATGTATAATCACAAAGCCTCATAATAATAAGACATAGCAATTATAGTTATATATATGCATTTACATGTGCGGTTGTCTATGGCCGCACGGTAGTTGACTCTAAAATTTATATCCTAAGATAGTTTTTGTCATTAGTTAATCTTCATAACTTGATTAATCGTTTGTTTAGTGACATTTCATACTCTAATTATTCTCTTACTATTGTCTTAGGGTCTAGACAGTTAGTAAGTAGGGTAACCACCACAACAATCAGATATTTGATCTGTCTAGAAATTTTAGTACAAGGATCATTTTAGTAATTTTGTTAGGTCATCTTCACTAGACCTTGTGGGACAGGACCTTGTGTTCCATTAGTTACTACTACACCATTCACTTGCAGGATAGCTGGTAAATATTAGAAGGATCATGGTCCCATCCAAAAAATTGCAGTAGTTGTTATTATCCAATTTGATTCAGTTTTTGTATTTACAAACTTATAGTGTTGCAATAGAGTGGCTTTTATTTATCATCCTCTTTATCTAAAGCTTGGGTTGAGATTTAATTTCCAGTTCAAAATTTTGTATGTGTATTGTTTTTTATTAATACAAATTTCTCTCATTCTAGAGAAGGCACCATACACATAAATAATTAGCTATGAGACTTATATTTTGACTCACACTGATGTGAGGAGCGTTGTTAATCCCCCACGCTCGGGTTTTATGACATAGAGCAAATTATTTGGGAGCTCGACTTCTGTAGTTGGTTCGACGACAGTTCTAAACCGATTCTTTCTCTCCAACCGAACCGGCCAGTTCCAGTTTTCTTTGCAATAAATTGGCTTTGTCTGGTAATTGCTTTATTTTCATTAGCCAATTTTAGTTTTATTCTGGATACCTTTATCTACCGGCTTGTGGCATGAAAATGTTTTTCGTTTGACTTTTATGAGTGACCGTCATGTGGTCTCCACATTTCTCGTTCCTTTGTTTTCTTTTCTTTATTTATAATACTACCTATTTAGCTATCAGACTTATATTTAATTACAAAGCTAAAATTAATGATAAATATTACACGCACAATATACGCATATGCATAAGACATAATTATATAAATTACATAATAACTCAAAAATTATTTTAGGGGATTTTATTGGTCAAGGACCTGAAAAATATGACAACTATCAATTCAGGTTCTGAAAGATAATTTATATTAATCTAGGACCTAAAAATTTTGAAACTATCAATAGAAGACCCATGAATCTAAAACTATTATACGACCTATTTAAAAAATTGTGAAACCTACAAACTAAAATTGTTTTCGAAGTGATAAATTTTCTTTTGGAACTTGTTGATGGTTAAATCTATCTTTTGGGTTGAAGTGATAAGTAACGGAAAGATACGTCAAAATATTAAAATAAATCATCTAGTTTTTGTTGACAGAAAAAAAAAAATTTAGAATTGTGATGTATTATGAAACTTTGTATGATAAATTTATAAATATAAAAAGGAAAAATAGAAGATTAAATTATTATTTAATATATCTAAAATAATTAAGTAATTTGAAAGTTACTTTTTCAAAATATATAAATTAACAAATAAGTATTTAAATTAAAAAAAGGGAAATATGCAATGAATTTAAAAGTTATGAACTCAAAAAAAAAAATCATATTTTTTAAGAAATAAATTATAGAAGTCTTTTAGAGAATACCAACTTTATAAAAATAATAGTTTTAAAAAATAAACTACATAAAATTTAAAAAATAACATTTTTTCCAAAAAAAAAAAACAATTTTTTTCGAAAAGTAATAACCATTTTTAAAATAACAATGTAATGAAAGGGTTTTGATACATCTTCCCCTGCTTATCATATAGAGACAATTTAATTTTGTGTGTCTGCAATTTTCTAAATAGACTCTATAATGATTTTAGATTTATGGATCTTTCATTGACGGTTTCATATTTACGCCGTAAATTGATATAAATTTTCTTTCCGAAACATAAGTTATAGTTTTCATATTCAAATCATTGACCAATAAAACTCTTCATATATAGGCGGTACTATTTGATTCGTTCAGATTTAAATCTTGTATAACATTCTTTTGGAGACCGAAAGAATTCACAAAAGATGTGTCACCTCGATTTGAAATGTACTGTAATATTTTTTGAAGGATGCAAATCTGGTTTCAAATAATGGCGAATATATGATGATCAATGTTCTAAAAGATGTTAGGTGCTAGTCGGGCAGCATATTATGATCTAACGCTTAATTGGGGTATAGGCGAGATTAACCGGGTCTACTCGGAGTTAAGAGTGGAAGAGTCAGGGAGAAGACATTGGTGGCTAGGATCGTGTAGTGCCTATACGAAGTTTAGTTAAAGATAGATGGCGACTTTTAAAGCAGAGATGATAGCATAAACATACACCATTTATACCATGAAAGAAGGTTGAAAAGGTTGAGTGTCCAGTTTAATCAGTGTTTTGGTGTATAATTAATTATATTAGAGGGGTAGCGAGAAACTGTTTATGAGGTTGGAATGAAGAAAGATTCTCGAATTACTGTTTCCGACGTTAATGATTATACGACTTTATCTTTTGTCTGTGGGGTGTAAGTGTAAGTATATATAGGTAAAAAAACATATAGAGTTGTTTTAATTATTATTAGTATTAGTATATTGGTGTGGTGTAATTAATTAGAAGTTGGTGAGTAGTCAGTGTTAATAGAGTTGTTTTATTTAATTTCAAAACAACCAATGTACCGAGCTTGCCGACAAGAATTTGTGTCTCTCCACCAAAAGAGTAATTAGATGGCATAAAGACAAAGAAGCATAATATTCTACTCCATTTTCTTCTACTTTTCTTTTCTCCACCAAAAAGTTAACCACTGATTCATTTCATGTCTTCAATTTCCCCCATAGTTGGTGAAATTACAATTCATCATTGAACCAAGAGATGAGAAAAATAATTATTTCCATTATTGGAAACCTGCTTTACTTTAATAGTATAATGATAATGATAAATTATCAACTCTATTTCTTCATGATTTCACCTATTTGCATTACTTAAATTGTAGAGGTTGTTGTTCCGATGGAATGTAGTATAATTCAGTGAATTTGACTTGGCCTCGATTAGTCATACTTATTTAGCCCCACCTTCATCTAATGAAAAACTCGATAATATATGTTTAGGTGTAAAAGTGTGATAAATTTATTATCGGTATTACTAAGTTCAACCTCAACTTAATTACCTCTGTTTCGACTCGCTCATACCTCAAATCAGAATCCAACATTCTCTTAATTTTTTAATTTCTCCATCCCAAAATAATTGTAGACCTAATATCCATTAGTTTTCAAATTATATGAATCTTAGAAATGTAAGACAGTTGTTAAAAAAGGGTAATTTGTATTAAAAAAACAATAATTATTTTGTATTTGAATCTACTAATGCATGTGGGGTGATTATTAATGACATTATACTGTGTTTAAACAATCATTATGCTATAAGATAAAAACATAATCGCATTACATAAAAAATTATATTAAAAAGATTCTGTGCTCACCTTAGTTGAGGAAATAAAATAGAAATGATAACATGATAGGTGAGGGATTGACCCAATTAGGTTAGTGTTACAACTTTAATGAGCACAATAATAATCAAGGGGTGGACCTAACTTCTACTAAAACAACATTTGTAACATCACCATCATCATATCCTCACTAAAATTCAACAATCAAAAATCAGTCGAGAAGAAGAAAAAATCAACACAAAATCGAAGCTAAATTTACAACTGTTTATCAACTACAAGCAGCTTACATAACATTAGACAGACAGTTACCCTTGTACTAATACAATGGAATGGCAACTGGAACCCGCAAAATTAGTACAGCTTTTGTTACCAAATCACAATCAGGCGTCTTTTTCTATCGTTCCTCCAAGCCGACAGCCTTTGTTCAAATCGGGGTCCTCTAAACAATCTTTTTCACAATCATGGGGGGAGCATAATCGGATGACTCTGCATGATGATGAGCTTTCTTTCGAGCGTTTTAAAGAAAGAGAAGCCAACCATATGATTTCAGTTTAGTGCTTATGGTGGGCCTCCACTCTTCAACAACATATCAGACAGCGATGTAATTCAACACAGTACCAATTGCAGCTCTAAACACTGGTTTTCAGGTCAAAATAACCCGGTGTTTGGTGCAACCTTTGACTTAACCCCTTGAGAGGAAGTGAACTAGATCATCTTGTCTGAATTTCATATGGTGGTCACACCAGTCTGTCGATGGCCCGATCAAAGGCTCCTGCACATGACGAAAATCAAGTATATTTCAGTGTAAGCAACAGCTACAACCATATATATCAGATGAAATTATCTGTTTTTCACTATTTATGGAGTTCAAATGCACAGGGAAACCCCGAATCCATTAAAAGGAAATAAATTTCGAGATTTAACATATAATAGGAAGATGATCTTGAACAAATATCACAACCAGAGTAAGACTAAAACTTCATTTTCTTACAATGAAGACAGCCCATGGGTTCAGTGGAGTTCATTGTCAGTGTCAGGGGACTGGAAAACATCCTACATTGGTGTTTCACTAGACACAGGAAAATCTGTCTACTGATTTGCTGCAAGTTAATACTCCAAAACAGGAAAATAAAAACAGCTACTAGCTAGCACAAAATTAACCATAACAAGACCGATGGCATAATAAAATCGACACAAGTCAAAGAAACGAGAGCCACATAATAATTTCCAAAGTAGAGATCTAGCGGTTTCTAGTTATAACATAATTTGTAGATATATGACATAATGGCTTCATTAATCTACCAGGAAGCTCGAACTTATGTTCTTCTCTGCATATATAGATGGTCAATAAATAAACATCATTCAATAAGAGCCAGTGGCATTATAAGCTTCCAAGGCCTAAATTGTTGATGTAAAGAGAGTTGAAATTTTTATTATGCAGATATAACTCTACACCAAAATGTACAACATTAACTTCTAACTGATGAATAAGGTCTGCATATTGCAGGTCTGAGTCAAGAGAATGGACCACCAATAATAGATGAATTAGTAATACACATAGAGAAAGCCACAAACATACCAATCAATTGAGAGAGAATTCAAATATTACACATGCCAAACGTAATTAAGACTAAGAGATTCATTCAAAACGCAAAACGGCCACTAATGAACTTATAAAACAAAACAATGTTTCAGAAATTTAGAACAGATGGAGAAATAAGAACCCTCAATTCAACAAAAGTTTGCTCTATTGCAACTGCAACCTCTCCGTCGTTAGCTGTATGTTACAACAAGCAGCTAGTGTCACTAAATATTATCAGCTACTTAATTAAATACAGCGTCATTGCAAGACTCAATAATTGGCAAGATTAATTAATAAAAAATAATAATGATAACAAGAACAATAACCTACAATTACAAACCAAAGGAAGGGGGAAAAACAGAAATCTTACACAGAGGAAGTATCAACAAAAACCTCATTGAGCACATCGTCCTCACCATTTTCCAAGCCAAAAAGCTCTCCCTCCTTGTCATCCTCATTCGAAAACTCCCGCTTCTCCATCTTTGAATGGGCCGAAATAAAAATCATCTTCTGCACCCTCTCCATTCCCACCCGCGAATGGGAACGAACACTGGCCCATTTCGTCAAGGCCCAGTTTCGTTTATACCCACACGAAGTTGCGTGCAGGAAAATCAGCCTCACTGCCACCTTTCCTAACGACTTAAACTCGGTCAAGTGTGTTTCCCAAACAAGCCTGCTACTTTGAGGATTGGCAATCTTCATCTTCCCCGTATTCGGATCCCTCTGCTTCATCTGCACAGCTTGAGCGTAAACCGGATCAAGCCCTTCTGTTCTCCATTTCATAAGCTCCATTAGAGCAATGTGGGCCTCTTCCCTCGACACCAGCCTAGTTATAAGCTTGTCCACATCCTTCTCTTGCTCAGGACTTAAGCATTTGAAGGGCGGTAAGTACTTCCCACTTGTATCTCTAATCAGATACAACGGGTCGAGTATAAAGGCAGCAGCCCAAGATGGATGATAATTCTTCTTGAATCTTCTCTCGATTATTTTCTCCACAGGTCCTTCAAGAATGTGAAATTTAGAACACCAGTCCCTCACTTTTAGCCTCAGCTCTTCCCATAGAGGCAAACACTGACTAACTCGAGGCTTGTCTATTTCGATTTCCTGAGCCATTGATTTGATCAACTTAACTAGAGAATGCACTGCCTCTAATTCATTCCAAAAATGCGGACTCCTCATCATTTCTTCAATTTCTCGGGCCATTGGTTCCTCCATGGACACTATCTTGTATGATTCATCCAACAATACTAACTGAAGGGCACGGGCCGAGCTCAGTATGTCCTCAATCATTGTATAAACGGGTCCAAAATCGGATCTTTCATAACCTTTCAATGGCACCCTCAACGACCCAGCATGCCCGTATTCCTGCAGCTGATACTTGTGAAAACCGTGTCGAATTTGAGACTTGTTGATAAAATTGGCCAGTTTTAAGCAATTGTCAGTGACATTCTTGAATAAAGGAAGCTCCTTTCCGAAGTCTTTGATCAGACTGTTGAAACCTTGATACTGACAGCAAATGTTAACCATCCAATGGTGTTGATTCTCTAAATTGGACAATGCTTTGGCCTTAAACTTGTCTGAAACTATACCCGCACACTGGTGCACACTGTTCCCACAAATTTCGGTAATGGTATCCCACATAATCTCCTCTGCATACTTGGAAGGGACAAAGCCGCTGGTGAAAACAGCCCTCCTGAACAAATTAGTCCCATTGGGGAGATTCACTGCCAAATGCACAACATTCTCCTCTCCGACGTGGCCGTGATCCTTGGGCTTCCAACCGTCGGCGGCAATCTGGAAGAACATGGCGTCGCGAATTTTGGCCTCGGATTCGGCTTTTGCCTCCTCGTACTTGTTGTCTAATCTAGAGCCGCCGAGGTCTCTTCTGGAAATGGCGGGCAGCCCGACCTGATTGAGGAATGCCCGGAATTTGGGGTGCTCAATGCTTGAAAACGACACCGTCCCACAGCACTCATAAACCCAATCAGAGAGAAGATCAAGTGCGGAGTCGACTTGAGCCTTGTTCAATGTCGGTCCAGGGGATGCTTTTGGGCTTTTTAGTCTTTTCACACTATCTTCCAACATTGCCAAAGCCCCCAAATCCTCTTTTCCACCTGACAGAACCAATTGCTGCTGCTGCTGCCCGTATAAACAGCCACCGTTACCTCCACCACCGCCGGGACTTGCACTAGCAGAAGCGATAACAACACTAGCACTAGCGACTGAAACGACTGGTGGGTAAGCTAAGTCCACCGTGAACTTTGACGGGTCAACGATGGTGAGTGGTGGAGCTGCGTGGTGCCCCGAAAACGACGTCATAATGCCACTAGAATTCGCATTCGCGGCGCCCCCGCCGCCTCGGTTACCGGAACTGCGTTTCCGGTGGTTTTGGGGCGGCTGGGAAGGAGGGGAAATACTGGAAGTATGGGGCGGCGCGTTTGCTACAGAAACAGGAGGCGAAGACGGGACGGAGGAAATGGGCTTGGGAGCGGAGGCGAAATTGGGGCAGGTGCCCCGCTTGAGATGCTCGGAGGCAGTTCTCGAGGGATTAGAGGCGGAGAAAACGGCGTCGCACAAGGAGCACCTGAGCTTGACAGCCTTGGGCAAGCCAGTGTCGGAATTATGCACCAGAATCGGCTCGAGGTGGGCCCAGTACCATGCGCCTTTCCCCTTAATCGCCTTGGTCCGTACCATCACCAATCCTTCAAACCTCTTGTGGACCGCCTTCGCAGCAAGCTCCTCCGAGGATACGGAGGAGGACTCTACTGCTGCGGCAGTGGCGGCGTTAGTCGCCGCCATTCTGACAATAAATTATGCTCAAACCACTGTGCAATTATTCAATGTAGTACTGTTCCGCCCTTTGATTGTAGTTATAATCTCATGTGGGAGTTGTCAAAGAGAATTGGATGGTTTTAGAAGTGTGCGACATGGGTTAAGGTTGCATTTTAGGCGGGGAGCGGCGGAGGAAGACCGGAGTCCATGGTGGACGCCGGCGGCGAATCCTTGAGTCAAAGGTGGCGCCGGCGGGTGATTAACGGGGTTGTCCGAGGAAAGATGGTGGAAAAATCCAGCTTGGGTTTGGAGGTGTAGAATTTATAGCTGGGTACAGAAAGGGAGGGGAAGGGAAATGAGAGAGAAAGAGAGCAATGGAGTTAGTGTAGACAGAGAAACGGCGAGATAGAGAGAGAATATGAATATGGTATGATGTAGTTGAGTTTGGCTGATTCTAACAGAAATATTATTACAAACACGCGCCTCTCTACTGTTCATGGAACTCTAATCACTCTTACCCTACTTCTTAACCCTTCACATTTTTTCTGCCCTTTCATATACTTCATCTTTCAACAAAATACTCAAGATTTCAAATTCAGGGTAGTTCTATAATACACCTAGGCTTCATTTGGATTGAGGGATTTGATTTGTCAGGGATTTAAAATGAATAGATTTCAAAATCCTTAGATTTGAAATCCATGGACTTGAAATCTCCTCTTTGGATTTATGGTGGATTTGTGAAAGGATTTTGAAATCCAAAATTTTCAAATCCATTATTTGGCAAAACACTGATACAATATTTGTAAAATCCAATTTTTTTCTTTAAAGTTTAAACTAACAATTTATATTTTTTATTAAATAAAATAATATTTATCTACATCAAAATTAACCGAATAATTTTTTTTCTAATTATATATATACACACATATATACATATTATGTATTTTATATCCCAAAAATTTATTGGGAGCATTTAATTGGAGATAAAAGGAAAAAAAAGAATTAAAAAAAATATTATGAGCATTTTATTGGAGAACGAGAGGAAGAGATAGCGATAGGGAGAAGAGAAGAAGAGAGAGAGCGGGGGAGGAGAGAGAGAGAGAGGACGAGAGAGAGAGAGAGGACGAGAGAGATAGAGAGAGGGGGGGGAGAAGAGAGAAGTGTGAGTCAGGAGGGATTTGTAAATGACTACCTTTGTCAAAGGATTTGAAATCCACCCAAATATAGTGTAAAATGGAGAATTTCAAATCCTGGATTTGTAAATGGGTTGATTTAAAAATCTGGATTTTCAAATCCACTCATTTGGTATTTTATCCAAACACATGGAGTGGATTTGACAATGGATTTATAAATCCATAGCACAAATCCCTCCATCCAAATGGAGCCTTAGTGTATTAATACACCTATATCTTTTACCTACTATAGTAGGTTAGCAACAAGTAATTTCTTATTTGTTTTTAATCAATTGTGTATGACCCATAACACATTTACCTAATTTCTTTATAGATCTAATAATGGATTAATATTGATATTTTCTTACAATCCCAACCATGCAAAAAAAAATTCATAAATAATAATAAATAATTAATATACATTTTTATTTTTCAAAATAATTAATGCAGTTTCGTATATATAATAAAAATATGTCAATCTCATTACGAGTTACGAGTTTATAGGTTATTTATAAAATATAAAATATTTATGAGTAAACTTATGAATCCATGTTGTGTCAAAAAACAATCTAGCTTTATATAATATTAATATTAATAATACTTCTTGTCCCTAAAAAAATTAATAATACTTCTTTTAAACTTGGCAATGTTGTATCAGTATATTGTATTAAAATTCAAGAAGAATACAAAAATGATATGATATTATAATTCTTTTTTATTTTTTAGGTCGACTACGTAAAATTATTAACAAACACTATGTAGATGATTCGGTTATCGTTAGTTAAAAAAAGAGAGTAGGAGTTGATAGATGTTAGATGATGTTTAATTAATTCAATTGTAATACAAATAAAATTGAAGCATGACAATAAGTTATGGAATAGTATCGTACACTTATCGTGGATATATGTTAATATGCTATTGGTAACATGTCAATATTAACAGATGTAGATTTTATGTAAGAGAATTAACTATCTTTTTAAAAAAAAAATAAAAAAAAATTCTGATTTATTATTTATTTATATAACTTTTATAAATTGTTTTAAACTTTTTAAATAAAATTAAATTTTGTAAAAATAGTTCCAAGGTTTTAAGTTAATTTTAAGATATTTTAAATTAATTTTTAGAGTTTAACTCTAAAAATTAATTTTAGATATTAAGAAAATAACTTTATAATTATTAATTTTATTTTATTTTCTTGCCAAAAATTGTCATTGGATGTTGCAATTTTGTAAAAGAAGTGGAGTACAAGTTGTAATGGGTAAAAATAAAAGTTTAGGTTCCAAAGTAACAAAATGAGTATAGTACAAGTTGATTTATGTAATTGACCCTAATTTGAAATATTATAAGGTAAAATATATAAATTTATTCTAAAAAATTCTGAAACGGCAGACCAAGATGCTACGAAGCGAAATAATTCTAACGAAAAATTTGGAACAAGATTGATAACTTTTGTTAAGATCAGAAGGTATATCTTGAAAATAAACTGTGTAAATAATTTAGATTATCTTATCAAATATTTGAAAATAAATTTTAGAATTTTCACATAAGAACTTAAAAAATTGTTATATGAATCTGAAATTTATATTTAAAAGTTAACAAGTATTTAATAACTCCATAATGATAACGTAAAATCTAAGATATTGTAAATTAAAATGTACCTTTTTTTTATAAAAGAAATATATGTATAAAATTATTCAATCCGTAAACTAGATCTTATTCAAATTAACTAAAATTACAAAATTAAAAATATTTTTCAGTAAATATAATGCACATAATAAATACTTATACTTCTCAAAGTAATTAATACCTTACTTATTCAAATTAATCAAAATTACAAAATAAAAATACTTTTCAAGTAAATTTTAACCGTGTAGTAAATATTTTTAACTTTCAAAATAATTAATATCTTAAAAAATATTAAATGAATGAAAATAGTTTATTAAAATCCTATGATTATTTAATTGAATATAAAATTAAGAAGTAAAATATGAAATACTACTACTAATAATAATAAAATATTATTTGTTTAAGTCATTAGAATCTTGATACCTATTGAATAGGTAAGTGGTTAAATAATTTAATGGCTAAGATTGCATTAAGAAAATCCAAGGGTTGTCATGATTAGGTGTATTAATACACTAGGTGTATTATAGAAGGACCCTCAAATTCAAAATCTCGTTTTACAATTAAATTTTAAAGCTTACTAAATAAGCTAACCTAAATTAATCCAAAATTCATTTCACACTTTAACATTTTGAATTTAAATTTCTGCGTTTTTCTAACTTAACTTTTTCTTTTTACTAATATATAAGTTATAAGTATAAATTTAGCAAATAAACCACAAACTCATTTTCCCACCACTTGTTACTAGGTTTATGCACGTGACTTATGCGTGATAAATTTTGAACGGGTTTTTTTTCCTTTAATTCAAATGCAAAATTCTCTAAGCATGTACCTCGAAGAAAAATGACCCAATTGTATATACAAAAAAGCTCTAAAATTCTTGTTACGCGCAAATCACGTGCAAAATTTTGGTGAAAAATTGCCGGAAAATTAATTTAGTCGTTTATTTGTCAAACTCATATAGTTTGTATATATCAGTGCCAAAAAATAAAATTTGATAGCGTATGTGTAAAAATGATGATAATTTAATGGGGTTGCTATAATTAACCCTAATTTTTTATACTAATGTGTCTCTTGTGACAAGAATACCCTCGTCGTCAACCTATATAATATTACACCTTCAAAGTTGTTGGACCAGTTTCCGGCCAATCATATAGCATGTTAGTAACTACTCCCTCCGTCCCAGCTAACTTTGCATACTTTCCTTTTCGGTCCGTCCCACTTAACTTTGCACACCCTTAAAAAGGAAATCTCTCTCACAATCTCCACCCTCAATCTCCACCTTTAAAAAAGTCAAAGATTTCCAAAAATCTGTTTTTTCTTAACATCCGTGTCAGGTCAACCGTGCAAAGTTAGCTGGGACGGAGGTAGTATTAAGCTTTATTAAACAGCCGCTAACCTATATAAATATTACACTTTCGAAGTTGTCGGGCCAACTTCTTGCCCAAAACATAAGGCACAGGAGTTCCACACAGTTTAGGGGTGCAATTTCATGTTTTCACTATTAAGCCTAAAAAATAAGTACTAAACTCCAAAAATAAAGGTTACTTTTAAAAAATGTGATATTCAATTAATAATTTTTTTTGTTTATGGGTGGTGATAGGTATGGCCCAACCACCCCAGGTCGGCCCAATCCATAACCTGAAGCAATTGGGCCCAAACGTCAAGTGACTCACATGCGCGGCTCCATGATTACAGATGTGCGAACGTGTCTTCATGCACAATCTTCACAATCTTCTCCAAACGGTTAGCAAGATCATGCGCCGAGATTCAGGGAGAGATTTGAGGCAGACGTTTAAGGGTTTTTGAATGTTGTATATATAGAAGAAGTTAGTTGGTAATTAGAGAGGATTTTTTCTGGGCTCTGACTCACACATTGTACTAAAAAAACAATTTATAGTGGAATATCTCGACAGAGTTTTAGCTCCCTCTTCGTGGACGTAGATCTCTAGATCGAACCACGT
Organism: Ajuga chamaepitys; assembly: GCA_958295605.1. NCBI lineage: Eukaryota > Viridiplantae > Streptophyta > Magnoliopsida > Lamiales > Lamiaceae > Ajuga > Ajuga chamaepitys. The sequence goes on from OY282502.1 coordinate 18,275,860, forward strand.
ATATCCTGTGTTCTTAATCTTTCTTGCATTTTAAGGTTTCATTGATCAGGTTTTATTCTGAGTTCCTTTGATAAACGGATTGCGTTTTATCAGGTGGTGCTTATATCAGTTATTATAGCTCAATAGTATTACCTGAGAATCTTGTGATGATGATGAATTGTCTAGCGATGGCTATCGTAAACACTCGATGCGACGCATTCAGGACTTGAGTGACTATGTCCTTCGCCGCTCGTGCGAACAATGAATCCATCTCCCGATGTTTCGTGACGAACCTGCTTTACTGCGCGTATGCAATGCAACTATAGAAGCTTTTTTAAAAGTGGGAGCTAGGGATATTTCAACACTTCCCCGCCAAAAACATTAACGCTACAAAGTCTATGCCACTGATTAGGCAAAAATTTCATTAGGAAAGAGAAAAAAGGAGGCCATAACTAACTAAATGGACGCATTCATACATAATGGTCATGGAAAGGTCTCGAAAGAAACTTTTGAAACCATATAAGATCGTGGTAGGCAAGCTCGAACGTACGATGTCTCATCTCTTTCTCTTATGTCCCTTCACAATAAAAATCATGGACTCTTCCTCACCTACACAGCCCAACCACGGGAAACCCAGAAAGCCAAAAAATGAACTCCTTTTAACAAATAATCTTTATAGACCTTAATAATCTTTCAATTTCTCCATTCTATGTCTCCCTTTCGATTAACGCATGACTCATTGTTGCCTTTCTTTGTTTATTAATTGAATTATGTATTGCCTTTAAAGTAATCTTTTTCCCTTTTAATGTTTAACGTTTAAAAAATCGGATTAATTGTTGAAAAATGAAATTGCCCCCTCAAATTACATGTCCAACTCATGTGTCATGTGTTGGGCAAAAATTGGTCCTGCAACTTCGGATGTATACTGACGGTTTAGTAAAGTTCAGTAGTTTATATTCCGAAATACAAAAACACTAATAATTTTGTGGCGAAATTGTAATTTTCTCTAATTTTGAACTACACATGACCTATCTTACTCCTTAAATTTGTGCATGATCGGTTCGTCGGATCTCCATTATCATACCAACTTGATGCGGTTTGCAAATATGATGATGTTCAAAAGGGAGCTTCCTGACCATTTGCTCAATGTGTATGTAGTTACAGAAAAACTTGATACGTATGAAGGTCCTTGTGTGTTCGTGTCACTGTGGAGTTTCTTGTGACTCTTTTTTGTCCATCTAATTTGCACCTTTGAATTAGTTAGGATCTTTTTGGGGTGTGTTTGTTTTGTGTTGCCCTAGTCCATTTGGGTGATTCAATCTCAAATAAATACTCATATATTCTTTCGGTCAGAAGTAACTCAGCATTCTCCAACCTTAATCAAACACAGCCTTGAAGTGGTTACAAGGTCCTGTACTTGATTTTGCATATCATTAACTAAAACGAACACTCTTTCTTAAAGAAAGGGATAACTAAACCGATAAATCAATAAAGTCGAATAGGTGAGAATTGATTTTTTTTTCTTCAAAACATATTTGCTTACAAAACGTACTTTATACAAATATGATTCTTATTTGAACGGATGAAGTATATGATTATATACATTCGTGTCTAATATTTTCTCTCTAAATATAATGTTATTTGGACTAAGTTATATGAAATATTTAGATTCTTTTATATTTTATAACTTATTCTTAAAACAATTAACATGTGAGATCTTATTTTAGAAAAGATCTTATTATGTCTAAATGCTTATATTTATTCTCACAAGAAAAAAATATATTAAAGTTTTAAATGACAAATTACAAAGATTTATCAGGTAGTAGTCAGAGTTAGATCCCCATTAACAAAGAAAAGAAAATTAGTTTGTGAGCATCACAGAACAAAATCTTCGTGACACGAGCCTAAATTTATATTTTTTTATTTTTTTTTCAGTCTTTTAGTTATTTTTCCCTAGACTTTTCTCTTTTTCTTTTTTTTTTTTTTTCCTAGTGGGGGTTTCAATATTTTTCATTTCATTTTAGTTTTCAGCTTATAAGAATTTTCCCGGTGTCCTTTTTCTTTTCACTTTTTAGGGTTTTATAATTCTCTTATCCTTTTTTCCAGTTTTAAATTTTTTAATTGTCTTTATTTGTTTAAAAAAATTAAAGATAAATTCTCACAAAAAAATATTGCTCAAAAAGTAAAGAAATCGTCTACTAAAGTGACATTTCCCAATAATTTGGAGGGGGAGTAAATTTTATACACCCATCGATTAAGTAACTTGTTATGTACTTAATTAACTTTTTGACGAAGTTGAATAGCTCAAGTGACAGAATATCTACTACCGAGACCTTAAGTTTTGGGTTCAAGAGAGAAGGAATTTTTTTTTTCTTAGATTAGGAAAAATAATAATAAATGTACTTAATTAATTAATTTTTGTTTAGTCAAATCATATTGAATGAAGTCATTTAATAGTACTGGCGAAACCCTTCTAATTTAGGAAAGTTAATTAATGTTTTTATTCGTTTCCTTTTATATAATTGATAATAAAAATTAGTGGTTTCGATCTCTTTATTCTGCTATCAACATTGACATTCAACCTTTCCATTTTTGAACTATTTTTAATGTTCTTCGCGCTTTTCTCTACCTACATCAGCTATATAACTAGTATTGAATTCTTATATAGAGGTAAATTAAAATAATATTATTAACTTAAAAGTAAAAAATAGATTTTCTTAATATGTGTACACTCATAGATGTGCGAATTTATTCGGGACGAGAGTAGTAGAATTTTATTTTGTATCAACCCATCAACACCAGAACACAAAAGCTCTTTTGTATAATATTTTTTGGTTACTAATCATAAGTTATTTGTAATCATTTGTTGTCACAAATTTCTCTAAAAATTCGTTGAGACAAATTTAAGACTGCTTTTATGACATCAGTAGTTGCAAAAAATATTTGAGACACATTTGTGACCACTTTTTCGTTGCAAATATATTATTTACGTTTGAGTTATTGAGACGACTAATTAATGACGACATGTTGTGCAAATATTCATTATTTGATACCATATTTTGTTGTTTCAAAAGACCATTTTTTTGTAGTGCTCTGTAGGTAATACATGTATGAGTTATACACTATTGGATTGTACTACAATAAAATAAGTATTTTGTATAACATTTTTTGTGACCACAATTATGCTCACTAATAATAAATTATTTGTGACTTGCTGTTACAAATATATCTGCAAATTATTTAAGATAATTTTAAGACTACTTTTAGAGACAACTAATTGTTGCAAAAAATATTTGAAACCTCTTTTGTTGTCATAAATATATTATTTGCAACTGAGTTACTGAACAACTAATTAATGACGAGATATGTCCCTAATACTCCCGTCATTTCATAAAGAATGTCATTTTAGCTATTTTGGAGAAATTAAAGATTGATATTTAATTGGTATGTTTTGTGAAATAAGAAAATAATCAACTAAATTAAGTAGGTTGTTTAAGATAATATTGGAAGAATTGTAGTTTTTTTAGAAAAGTGACACTTATTGTGAAATTTTTCAGAGTGTCTAAAATGACATACTCCCTCCATTTTATAAAGAATGTCATTTTACCTATTTTTGGAGAAATTAAGGATTGATAAATATTTGGTATGTTTTGTGAAATAAGGAAATAATCAACTAAATTAAATAGGTTATTTAAGATAATATTGGAAAATTTGTAGTTTTTTTGGTAAATGACATTTATTATGAAATTTTTTAGAGTGTCTAAAATGATATTATTTATTAAATGAAGGGAGTATTTTTTATGAAACGAATGGAGTAATAAAGATGTGACAATACTCATTATTTCAGATTTTTTTTAAGTCTTCAAAGACATTTTCTTTAGTGTAGGGCTGATTGATACTTTTAAAGCATTCATTTGAAATCTATTAGTTCCAATTAAAAGTCTTAATCGGGTTTGATTCAAAATTTTAACTTTTTAATTTGTCAATCCAAATGCAATGTTGTGATCTTAGTGAATCTAAAATCCACAATAAATTTGGTAAATTTAATATTCATTAATTCGACATTTATAAAGTACAGGGTCCATACTGTATGCGAAATTAAAGAAGGGAAAAAATCAATTGACAAAGTAAGATTGGGAAGTGATTCAAGAATTCAATTTCCTCCTGGATCTAATAGCCATGTTTACCACCTCACATTGGGTGAGTTGGAGCGAAGGTTCAAGATATGGCAGTGGTGTGCATGGAACTAGGGAATTACTGAATTGTATCGAAATCGCACTGAAAACATATCGAATCAAAAAAATACCATTAAATTTTTACTTTTTCGGAATCGAACTGTACCAAAAAAAAAATTATGGTCTGGTTCTGAATATTCAATAATATCTGCACCGAGAACCGTACAAACTGTACCGAACGGTCTCATACCGAAAATCGAGATTACAAAAATATATAAATATATTAATAATTTCTGACATAGAGTAGTGTACAAGTTTTGTGCATAATTTTTAAACTTGAATACTTTTGGACAACTTTATTTGAAAGATTTACTTATGACTTGATGTTTATGCTAACATAAATTTTAATTTTACTTGCAACTCAGATGAGAGTATCTTGATTTTTATTTTCCAACTTAACTTTTATATTAAAAATCTTGAAAAATCTCTCGATAATCGAATATGTCGTACTGAACCAAAACATCACACTAGATTCGTTAGACCCGAAATATCGTACCGAATTGTCCGGTACGGATCTCTATAATTTTTTGTTCGGCTCTGGTCCTTAGATTACCGAACTTTGGGATAGCAGTGGATTTTTTAAATCCCCGAATCGTACTATCCCATTCACACTCTTAGTAAAAAGTCAAAAGATATATATATATATATATATATATATATAGACAGTAGTGTAGGATTTATGTACCGTGGAAGTTTACGTGTACAACGAGTCAGTGCGACTTAAGTGGATTTGAATGTTTTGCTCAATTAAAAAAAAACAATGGTATAAAAAGAATTGGTTAAATAATTGATACTTTTTCCTGACAACGTAAAACTTAAAAAAAAAAAAAAGAATATTTTTTTAATAACATTTAATAATTAACGTAATCTTTTTAAAATAAATTACGTGCTTTTTATTAAGTTTTATATTTATAACTCATAAATTGTATTCAATTATTATTTTGTTAGATTACTTTAAAAGTATTACTTTCGAAAAAAATACGTCTTTTCTTCAAAAAAAACATTATGTTTTTATTTTACTTGCAATAGTAATACTTTTTTCTTGGAATTGTAATGTTGTTACATAACACATTTTTATATAAGATTATATGTTTTCACCATCAAGTTTATATACAAGTACATCATTTATAACTTTTATATTGATACCTCATGATGTAGTATTGAATAATACATTTTACAAAAAATAAAGTATACATGAAAAATGTATTAGTTTTCTAGAAGTACCATTTTTTTTGAGAAAAAGTACTAATCACTGGATAATGGATGTCATATGAATGGACTTTAAGATTTTTATTTTTTTTAATTGAGCGTCTTTTCTAGGTCCGCTGTTCAGGTCAATAAGGTGGCAAAAAATATCATTTAATTGGTCAAAATTTTAATTTTTTAAATATAGGACTATCAATAAAAGTATCATTTTATTTATAAGTTTATTAAAAAAAACGTAGTACTTTTGCCCAATTAAGTGATTTTTTTTGCTAGAAGTTTAATACTTCTAAATCGCCATATTTGTAACTTTTACCATAATTTTGTTATCTTTGTAACTATAATATAATTTTACCATTTCTTGTAACTATACCATAATTTTAGCCTTGCCACAATATAAACTTGCTCCGATTCTCACTTGCCAAGATACACACTTGCCACGAATTCGTATAATTTTAGCCTCCAGACTGTCGTGGCAAATGCATCTCGTGGAAAATGATCTTTTTAGTTTGTTGTGGCAATGGTGTGTGTTGTGGCAAGTGAACATTGTGGCAAGTGAATATCGTGGCAAGATTAATATTATGGTATAGTTACAAGAAAAGCTAAAATTATGATATAGTGATAAGAAAGATTAAAATTATAGTAAAAATTACACAAAATGTTATTTCATATTATCTCCCTTTAAAATTAGTCCAACTCGTTGTATATAAAAATATACTATTATATGAATATGATGAATATAAGCTTTGGCGTGTATAGTGTATATATAGAGGAGGTGTGACTATTAGTATGTTTTTTTTTGTTTGATTATGTGAAGAGCGACGACATTTTAGTTTAGTATTATTATTTATAACATAACCATTTAAAGGATAATGTAAAAGTGTACAAAATCTAAAAGGCTTAATAACGAAAAAATACATGATTTTTGGGTCAACTAACAGAAACAATATGATTTTTCAATTTTAACGTATAAATACATCATCTTTTAACTTTTAACAATTTAATACACATGAGTTAATTTTGGGTTCCAATTGCTGACTTTTTGTTTAAAATAATCCTAATTAATCTGATGAAGATTTTCTATAACCCTTTTAAACGTGCAGTAGAATAAGAACCTCATAAAGGTTTTTGCTATTTTCTTCTCAAACTTTTCTTTAATGGAGGACAAATACGTCAACTTTTCTTATTTATTCCTTTCTTTTCTTTTCGTTTTTTAATAGCGATCTATTACAGAAGGTGGGGCTTGTACCGTTATTCAACTTTTCTTCAACTTTTATTGAATCCTATAAACAAATGGAAACCAATTTCAGATTTAACCATCATCTGTTTGATCTGATTGAGCACTATGACATCGCATAAGAGGTCGATTGTTGGACTCTTTTTCTAATTAAGTTGTTACTTGTGGATGCATTTCATCGGAACACCATCAGTACAATTGGGTTATGGCTATTAGAACATATAATAAAAGAGATCCGCCATACAAGGAAGTTTATTAGGGGAGGACAATGATTCATACCCAATTTCCGTTATTAATTTGTTTGCCGCGTCCTTCACCAAAAAAATGGCTTAAATAAAAGAAAAATATTTATAATTTCACGTCAGGAAATATGGCCCAAAATTTCAGTTTCGGGCTCCGTATCAGCAATTTAAGCTCGAAATTAGCCCGCGTGCATATAATTGTATAAAATTAAAAGGTGATGTATTTGTACGTTAAAATTAAAAGGTCGTGTTGTATATGTTAATTGACCAAAAGGTCGTTTACTTTTATTTTATTCAGCCTATTTAAAAAATTATCAATTTGATGTATCTTGACTTATTTACGAAGTTCCGAACAACGATGTAGATACATAAATTTTGTATTCAATCACAAGACACCATGCGCTGATATGCTGCATAATTATCAAGTTAAACATAATTATTTTGATAATTATTTTAAAGATGTTGAATAGGGATCAAATCGCGAGGGACCACTCAAATTGTTCCATTATATTCGTACATTTATTAGGATTCTCATTGTACCAATTTTTTTTGGATATAAATCAAAACCATGAATGACCAATAAAATTAATCCTCCTACATTTGTTATGACTCTTCAACCTATAACTATAAAGGTTTATTTTCCACCAATAATCACAACAGAATAATAGAAATTGGAGAATTCAGAGAAAAGACGAAATTTTCTTAGCATTCAAGGTGCCCATCGAAGGTATTCAAGGTGTTTTTCGTGAAAGTCTTCCAGAATTGATGTTTAATACGAGATTAAGTTGCAGAGTCCCTCAAAACAAAGAAAGATCTTTCGAGATAACAAAATGTGGATGTTCTCTAGTATTGCTTGAGAAATGAAAAATTAAAATTAAATCTTGTCATCTTTATTAAAACAAATAATTTCACGCATTTTCTCGTTTAAACTCTGGAAATAGCAATATATGATTGTCTATGAATAATCAGATTGGTTTTAATTGATGAAATGAATTGCCCTTGATTCTTGTTTATTATCATTGCAGAACATTCTGACACCATTGATATCGAAAATACTCTTGAATTTGACCTGAAGGAAAGCTTTATGTGATACAATTTTTCAGCCTTGTTTGGTTCCTTGTTAAAAATTTATTGTACTATTCATAATTCCTGAATAATTTGAATATTACTTTATTAATGTATTTTCATTTTTTAATACTTTGAAATTACACTAAAAATAAAAATCTAGCGATCCGACACAAACTCGTATTAATAGCGGATAAAACTTCTAATAAGTATAATACACCCTTCGTTTATAAATAAGTGTCACTTTAGTGATATATATATATATATATATATATATATATATATTTTTTTTTTTTTTACAAAAGAGTATCATTTTACTATTTTTTGCATTTTTCTTCCAACATTGTCCTTAGCTAAATATAATGAGCAAATATTATAATATTATATAAATAAGATATTGAAGGAAAGATAGAGAAATTTATGGTAATAAGTAAATTAATGGAGACAAAAACAGAGGAGTGTTGTTGTCCATTTTATAATCTCCTAAATTCCATTTGAAAATATAAAATGACACTTATTCGTGAACAAATGGAATATGTAATGCGCGACTATTCAGGATGTTAATATCTTAATTCTTTCAAAAGACCTCGACTATCATTAATTAGGCAAAAACTTGTGTGCATGTGATGTACAATAGGTTTATTGTACATCACTCCAAATTAAAGCATGGTACTCAAAAAACGCGCTCAATTATGATTAATAGTAATTTTCGCGTCCATCAAACGACTCTCGCTCGCGACCTAGCGAACGTATACTATTAGGCAACATAATATATACTATTAGACAACATAATACTCCCTCCATTCCAAAATAGATAATGTTTTAGCTTCTTAAACAAATTTCAAAATAATTGATGTTTTAGGTTTTTTTTACCATTTCTCCCTATTTTACCCCTATGTAAATCCAAAAATATCTTTGACTTTTCAACCTCCCACTCACATTTGATATCATTAAATCTTATCAGCACAAATTTTAGGGGTTATATTTGGTAATAGATTTGTTTCTTAATTATTCTATTTTTTTCTAAAACATCATATATTTTGGAACGGAGGGAGTATATTATTCAAAAAAAAATTATTGTACATGCAACATAATATATACTATTAGGCAACAAAATATATACTATTATACCAAAAAAAATTAGACAAAAAAAAACTGAAAATCGCGCGCGGGTCGGGCCAACAGCAACGGATCGCGCGCGGATCGCAATGTAGACTGGTGTACAATAAACCTATGGTGCATCATATACACACAAGTGTTACTCCATTAATTATGAGTCAACGTGTTGTCATGTAAATAAATTAACATCAATTAAATTGTAAATAATCATATATTATGAGAATGTAATGTTTTTTGAAAGAGAATGTAAATTATTGATATATGGAAAATGGAGGTCAAACTCAAACATTCCATAACTATCAAATTTAGAAATGGCGTCATTAAAATTATCCATTCACAAAATCATCTATTTCGGTAATTAATTTATTTTGAACAATTAATTTTAAACTTAATTTATTTCCAAATTCTAGAAAATTAAATTAACTATGAGAATGATACATATTTAGGTGACTTTGTTTTACTATATACAGAATAAAAGATGCTCCCTCCATTTCATAAAAAAATGTCGGTTTAGTTATTTTGGAAACATATAAAATGAGTAAAAATGATAAATATATCCATACAAATGTTTTGTGGAATAAACAAATGATAAACTAAATTAAGTATGTTGTTTAGGGTAAAATTGAAAATTATGATTTTTTAGCATAGGCGATATTTTTTTAAAAAGGACATTTTTGTTTAAAGGGAGGAATTATATATATTTGGCAGAAAATGGTATTGCAAGGTTATGAGGCGATTTAGGGTAGGATGGCAATTTGTGCATCATTTATTGGTGTTTTCTGTTTGTCCTTTGTCGTTGTGGGTCACAAGAGTTCCTTCTTTCTTTGTTTTTATCTGCTTTTTCTTTTCTTTTTTTCCACCATATCAACATGTATCCAAACTAAGGTAAACCAAATAGGAACAAACCATTTATTTCGTTAATCATTCCAACATCTCTTTCAAAATATAACTAAATCACTTATTCATGCCCTATCGACACAAAATTGTCATTCGGTATCTTATGTTCAATTTCAGAAAAATACAAATTGGTTTTACAAATTTATTGGTGATGTTTCAGAAAAATCATTTTTTTTTACCAAAAAATAAGTTATTCTTGTGAAAAGACCACCACTTTTTCCATATCATCCGTGGCTATACCCCAACAAATCTTCTTAAAAATCTCCTAATTTTATCATTATATAAAATATAAAATAGTTATTCTCTCAGGTACATGAGGAGAGAAGGAGTAACATAGAGACGGATTGCATGCCACTATATTTTATGATAATAAAGATAGGTTGCATGAGAATATATTTTAGGGGTGACAAAACTCGGCATGATCCGGTAGCACGACATAAAGCAACACGATAATTTTGAGGCTACGTCGATGTCTATCAGGTTTAGGTCGTTATCGGAAACCTGATAAGACACGATAAAATCCGGGCTACATCGGATTGAGGTTTTCCATCCAATAAGCTAATTAATAGGCGGATTTGGAGTTAGCCCCAATTGGTTTTTGGTCTTATTAGGCTGGCTCCATAACTATACAACCTGCATGATTTGTCATCCCTGTTATATTTGTAAATTCCACGAGTTCTTATTTTTTTCTCTTAAAGATTAAAATAACTTTTATTTTGAGACATTTGAAAGTGTTTTGGAAATAAAAATTGATGTGAAACACGAAAAAATCCATAATTAAGCATTATGATTCGGGAAAGAGATGAAATTCCTTAAAACTTAAATTAACGTAGTTGAAGAAATTAGGTAGTAGCGATATATATCTAAAATGAAAAGGATATTGCAAGTAATATGAGTTACCTACTATCTGTCGTTTACTATGTATATATATGAGATATTTTATTTACAACATGTATGGGTTTGGAGTTTTGTATTTGTTCATGTGATGTCATAAACAAATATGGGATGGGATATTTGAAAAGTGGCAACCTAGGAATTCAATGTATTGCACCTGGGCCACTAGTGTTATGTTGTGTTGACCAAACCCAAGAGTACATAAATGCCCCTCCAACAAAACTTATTTTTTCAACTCACCCACAGATTTACTATAACAGTTGGTGACGTGCATTCATTATCATCAGTTCACGTGGGAGGATCGACTAAATTAATATACTTGTGCTTTTTAGTAATTGTAATTGTAGTTGGAATAAAATTAAGGGAAGAATTTCAAAATTAATCTCATCATTATATTTTAGTCCCGTCAATGAAGCGAGTTTAGTGAAATTGAGTACTAATTTTTTGTGTTTGAGGCCTAGTCTATTTCTATGATAATGTGGTGAATAAATAACTGCCTGCCTCCATATTGCACTTTTAACTATGATATGGTGGTAGCTTGTTATTGACATTCATGTGTTTATTCAGCACCACCACCACAGATAAATATAGGCGCCGCATCTCAAAAATTTTAATGGTTAAAATCCATGATTTTGAACAATCAACGAGTTTTTCGGAGCGAACAAAACAATTACCTTTATAATTGAAGAGAATTACAAGTTTTCTTAAGAGAGAATGAGAAAACGAACTGATGTGAAGTTAGGACCAACGTCCAAGTATGACATCATTGTTTTTTTCCTTCGCAATTAAAAACAATTTAGCACCAACAAAAATTACTAAAAATGCAGTTATTGTTGGTTGGATGATGCTACTAGGCTCCCAAAGTATGGGATATGTGTTTGTTGATACATGTTGTGCATACATGCATTTTAGGTTGTTTTAGATAAATATGTAAGAACATTCGAAAGATGTAATATTCCTCGTATTGAGTCTTTTAACATGTTTGTGAGTGTTTTGGAGGAAATAGGTAAATATATGCCAAAAAAAGGCATTTGGATGAAGTCTGGATTAGAAACAAGCAATGAACGAACAAAAAAAACGAATGAAAAGGGCGAAAGAACAGTCCGGAAGAGGAAAACCGGTCTTAAACCGAGATTGAACCAACTGACACGGCCGCGTCAAAAGTGGCCTTGTTTGGCCTATAATTTCTGGATTGTGAATACGGCTGCAACAGCGTCAGAAGAACGGCCGCGTTCAGTAGGTCGCTCAACTTAAGATTACACACGATTTATCCTAATTCGACCCTAATTAAATACCACATGATTCCAAACTTATAAGTAGAGGATTCCAAGACTAAAGAAGCATACAATCATAATTGGAGAATACTTCGGAGGCAAGATCGAAGAGCAAGGAGTGACGAGACGAAGATCAAGATCAAGATTCGGGTTTTGTTTACTTCCTTTTTAGTAATTATTTTACCAATTATGTTTGTCTATGAATTTTATTGATTTTTTACTCTAGTTGTGAGTAGCTAAACACCCTTGTGTTCTAGGTTAGAGAGTAGGTTATTTATCAACTATGTTTTGATTACTTCTATTTAATTCTAGATGCCATTCTTATTTAATTATCTACATGCATTGTTCTTATTTTATGAATTATTTAATTTGGTCAATTGATTAATTCTAGTTGCTTAATAATTCGGCTTCGATAGGAGAGGATTGTTAATAGGCATACGAGCATATAATGTAGGTACCAGTAATCATCTGAGAGGAGTGAGGATTTGTGTAGGCATCGGCTTAGGGAACCCTTCGGAGTCTTTTATGTGATAGTTGGCTTGAGAGGGTGACTATCATTAATTGATATACACGTTAACGGCTTCGAGAGGAGGACTAATTAAGAGTAGCGCTGCCTAATAACAATAAGAATTGGTTTTGAAGTCTAGAATAATAGAGTAATCACGCATATGAGGTAATAACTGAAATCGAATCCCTAGAATACGTCTTAATCCATCTGAATTTCTCTTGTTATTTGATTCCTTGCTTTCCAAGTAATTCTTCATTAATTAGTTAATTTGTGCAAATTAGGTTTTAGAAATATTAATACAATCACTTATTTGAGAGTCTAGATAAGGTAGAGATATTAAGATTAGGGTATTAAGCTATACAAAGAAACAGTCTCTGTGGGATTGACCTTGCTGCCACTAGCTATAGTAGCAACTTACACTTGCATTTACTTGGTTAGGAATTAGTGCATCAAGTTTTTGGCGCCGTTGCCTGGGACTGGTAACTGTGTTAGCTTTCATTCTTCTAAATATTTTGATTCTAGACTAGACACTATTTTCTGCATATTAATTTTTTGTTTTAATTTCCTTTTCGGTTTCACGCTAGATATATATATATATTTTTATTATCATCTCAGGTAGCGCATGCACACCCACTATACAGGAAAGCAAAAACTCATCCCTTTTGATCCAAAAATCGAAGCGACTGCCCGTAGACGCAGTATAAAGAAAGACCAGGAATAAGACATGGCCGCACCACTGGAAAATGCGACTTTGGAAGACATGGTAAGATAAATTTTCGGAGCAATAAATACTATTCGGGCTGATGTGAATACAATGAGACAACAAAATTAGCCGCCAACATTAGCACCCACCACACAAGATGATAATCAGACAGCTATCAGGGACTGTCTACGCCCCATGCCAAATCAGCGATATGCAGGTTCAAAAGGATATCTGACACTCTAAAGGTGAATCAAGTGCCGCATGAACAAGTAAAGTTGCGGCTAATCCCGTTTTCATTGAAGGACAAGGCTCTAAAGGGGTTCAACTAGTTGGAAAATGTGACTACATGGGATGAGCTGAGCACTCGTTTATTGCTAAAATACTTCCTACCAGGAAAGATGCTTGAACTTCAGTCTGAGGTAACACAATTCAGACAGTTGGACGGAGAGCCTTTCAGGGTGACATGGGAGCGATTCCGGGATCTTCTCCGGAATTATCCTCAACATGGATTCACTCAAGATCAGCAGATACACAAGGTTTCTATGAAGGGCTACATGGGCCTGCTAGAGTTCTAGTAGATGCAGCAGTAGGTGGATCCATTCATGCAAAGAGCACAAGAACAACATTCACCATATTAGATGAGATGGCTATCACCAGTTGGCAGTGGCCAGATGAACGCAATCAACCCAGAAAGGTAAATAACATCTAAAAATAGAGCCACCAGAGCCAGTTATAAACTAAGTGGAAGCTCAAATAGCCGTCTTAGCTAATCAGCTCAATCTACTGACAAGTGTGACATTGGCCCAGCATACCGAGCCGAACCTACAACAGCAGCCTACATAGCCGGTAGTTGAAGACGCGAACTATGTCAACCAAAGGAACTTCAATAACTTTCAAGGTAATCAACAAAGGTACAATTAGTACCACCAGGGTGCAAGAAACCATTCAAATCTCTCATACAACAACCCTAACAATTCTCTTCAACTCCCACTAGGATTCACAGTAACGAATGGAATGATCTATGAAGGACGGGAACCTACACAAGAAGAGTTAGTGCAATTGCAATTTGCCAAATTTGATGAACGGATGAACAGGAAGTCTAAGTTCAAGCTCAATTTCGTCTCAAATCACCTCTCATGCTCTATTATGTGCCATTTTTTCATCTACTTCTCAAAATCATCTCATCATTAACTATTCATCATCCATCTTTCCCTATTATTCTCTTTTTATTTTTCTTTTCACTTGTTACCTTTTTCCGAGTTTTATCCTTCTTATGACTCTAAAAACTGAAACACTAATAAGACTCTAAACTCTAAACTCCTAAGACTCAACATGGAAACGAAATATACTCAAACGTGGGTTCACAGACCCAACAGCACCAATTGAAGCATAAAAAAAAATTCAGTATCATGGGCACACGGACCCACAATCAACAGCAAAAAAAACTCAAACGATCAACTAAAAGGAGAAAAATCAAAACTATAAATATAACTGCCAAGACGTCCCACGGTCTACCCTCTCCCCCAAACTTGGCTGAAAGCCAATGTTTGGAGGAAAAAAACGTGGTACGGCTTGGTGCTAACTTACAAATTGTTGCGACGACGGCGGCGTTTTGAACTCCTACTGGCTCCGTATCAAGCCTTTGCTTCACATTTTTCAGCTGTTGAGGTTCTGACGCGGCCGTGTTGAAGGTTGGACACGACCGTGTCACATTTGAGCCAAAGTTGATGTTCTGGGTCAATTTTGACGCGGCCGCGTCCAGCATGTGGCGCGGCCGTGTTGCTTTCCAGCTTTAATTGGTGTTTGGGGAACGATTTTGACGCGGGCGTGTTCTAAGGCTGACACGGCCGTGTTGCATTTGAGATGATTTGGATGCGGCCGTGTTGATTTGGTGACACGGCCGTGTTGCTTTCCAGAAGATTTCACACATTTGACGCCAATTTTGACACGGCCGTGTTGCCAAGTGATACGACCGTGTTACTCTGATTTCCTTCCTCATGCGATTTTTCATCTTTTCGACCCCCGTTTCTTGCACATTCGTCCATGTTGATTCCTAAAACCATAAAACACTAAAACACAAGTAAAAACATAAAATTAACGAAATAATAAAAATTAAACGATAAACATCGGGTTGCCTCCCGACTAGCGCTTTGTTTTACGTTATCAGCCGGACGTCCTTTTCCTATCAACCATTTTCCAACCATCCCGAGTTTGATAATTTATGAGCAACTAATGAGTTATGTGGGGTGTGTGGATTTCTTATAACAGCTTGGGTAGTGTACACAATGCTACAATTATGCCTACCCCTGTGACCCGACTTATGTATTTTGAGTGTGATTGTTTCGTTTTGAACACGAAAAATCAACTCCCCTTTAGGTACATCTATTAGTGCTTGGCTAGTCGCCAAGAAGGGTCGTCCTAAGATAAAAGGAAATTCATCATTCCCTTTCATGTCGACAACTAAGAAATCACTAGGGAATTCAAAATTTAACACGCTCACCACTACATCCTCTGCTACTCCCAACGGCGTCAATGACGATCCATCCGCCAATTGGATAGTAGTAAAGGATCGTTTAATTTCCCTTAATCCTAATTGTTTATACTGCTTAAGAGACATCAAGTTTATGCTAGACCCCAAATCACACATGACGTTATGAAAATCATGACTACCAATTGAGCAAGAAATAGTAAAACTCCCTGGATCTTTTGCTTTTATTACTCTTCTCGGTTTCATGCTTGTTGTTGCGTTCTTTTTGGGACTGCTCGGTTTCTTCTTCGTCGTCTATTTTCCATCCTTCCTCTTCTTGGTTTCCTCTTTATCTTGGATTCTCTCCTTTAGTGGTTCCTGTTTCACAACAACAACTCTAGATTGCTCTAAAGGATCAAGGTTAGCGAAGAATGAATTTTTAAAACAAAAATCAAAAGACTTATCAAGAATAGGATATGGAATTTTCTTATCTATGATTGTATTGACCTCCTCTTCCTCAATGTTTTTGACTTTCTCGCCTGATTTCTTCGCTTCATGGTCCTTCATCCTTTCTTCATGTTATTCTAGCTTCACAACATTGCAGTTCTCCCTTGGATTAACCACTGTATCACTCGGATATTGGCCCTGCTTGTGTTGAGCGCCTACTATCTTTATCAATTGGCTCATGTTTGATGACAATTCACCAATGCTGGTTTGAGTCTGAACCAATGTACTCTTGAGCCTCTTGATGTCTACCCCTTGCCCAGTGATATGCTTGTTTAGCTCCATAAATTTCCCATCTACTTTCTTCTCCAACTGAGCTAACTTTTCATCATACTTTTCAAATTGTGACTGCGCAATCTCTTCTTGTGATGGCTTCTTACCGTCATGGATCATGCCATTTGTAACAACAAATCCGGGCGGCGGATTAAGTGTATTTTGCGCGTTCCCATACGAGAAGTTCTGATGATTCTGACTCTGAGGGTACTGATTGTACCGAGGCTGATTGTGCTGGAAATTGTTGAAGTTTCGTTGATTCACAAATTTTACTTCTTCAACTTCTTCCGGACCCCCTGACTGTTGTGCTAACATCAGATTAGTTAGCAAATTCACCTGGCTCGTCAATGCTGTTACTTGTGCTGTGAGCTTTTCAATTGGCTCATTATTAACGGGCTCGACTTTCTGGACACTTGCTACCCTCTTTGGCATGTTTCTCTCATTTGACCATTGGTAGCTCGTTCTGGCCATAGCGTCCAGGATTGAGAATGCCATCCTTACTGACTTCTCCATCAAACTTCCACCCGCAGCTGCATCCACTTGGTTTCTAGTTGGAGCAAGTAGACCATTGTAGAACTTGCACACTTGCTGCTTCTTGGTGAACCCATGTTGAGGGCAACTCCGGATAAGATCCCGGAATCGCTCCCAAGCCTCTCCGAATGGCTCTTGGTCCAATTGCTTGAACTGGTTGATCTGGTCTGCAGGTCGAGCATCTTGCTTGGTGAAAAGTACTTCAACAGAAAAGAAGTACTTAAGTCTTCCCAATCTCTGATATCTTCCAGTGAATTGAACCACTGTAGTTCTCTGTCCTTCAATGAGAAAGGGAACAGTCTCATCTTGACCTACTCGTGCGGCACATGATTGATCTTGATTGTGTTGGCCAATCTGTGAAACTTGATCAAATGTACATTCGGATTCTCCAAAGCACTTCCCCCATACTGGTTTTGCTGCACAATGTTAATTAGTGCAGGCTTCAGCTTGAAATTGTTGGCATTGAGTGGTGGAGGTTGTACTCCTCCTGCCTGCTGGTTTTGGACTGGGCTTCAAGCAGTCGCTAATAGGAGTGTCATCTTCATTGCCTGCAGCTGGGTCTATCTGAATTGGGTCGTACTGCTGTTGTAGTTGTGGCCCTTGTGGAGGTAGCTGCTGCTGTATATTCGTGACTCGATCATCCAAACGTGCCAGAGCTGTCAGTACTCTGTTAAGTGCGTCATCCTGATTCGGATGCTGCGGTGGGTTCTCCATTTCAGACGCAAAATTTCTTCTAGTTCGGTGTCTACGAGCTGTCGCTTCAATTTCTGGATCGAAAGGAAGATGCGAAGCCTGACAAACACCAAAAACAAAAAATACCGCGTAACACAAAAAATTAACCAAAAATAAAAACGAAAATTAAAATTAAAATTACGAAAAAATTAAAATCTAGTCTAGTTTTCTCCTATTTTTCAAGATAAAAACTAAGCGCTAAATCCTATTCCCCGGCAACGGCGCCAAAAACTTGACACGTCGGTTTCTAACCTAGTGATCCGCAAGTGTACGGATGTAGGCGTAGTAATGATTATCAAGGTCGATCCCACAAGGAATAGTTTAGGTAGTTTGATACCTCAATACTCTAGGAATGTCCTAACTAGATACTAAGTTGTAAAAGGTTGATTTTACTAATTAAAGTACTCAATTAAATATGACTTCAACTTAGGAAACACAAAGAACTAACAATCAAGGAGAATAGGTATCCTAGGGCTTCGATTTCAGGATATTACTTCAATGTTGAATATGATTAACCTATTGATTTATCAATTCTAGTGTTTATTAGGCGGCACGACAATAATCTAACCCTTCTCTCGAAGCGATTAAACCGTTGATTGATTAAGCTAATTACCCTCTCGAGTCAATTAAACCTAATAACTCCCAAACGATCCTAAGCCACGGCCTACACAGTCATAGACAACTGCGCTCTATGTTCTAAGTCTGATAACAATTCCCTCCTCTCGAAGCGGAATTGCTAAACTAAATTACTAAATCTAGGTGATCAAGCTAAATTCAGTTTTAAGCACAAACATAGAGATAAAACACGTAAAGAACAGAATTAATACATTAAACCATAAATCAAAACATTGTCATAATAATCCCTACTTTCTAACCCTAGGACACGAATAGCTTAGCTACCCATGCTTAGCAATAATCCAATTCAAAATTCTAATAAAAACATTGTAAAGAATTAAACTAGAAAAGAATAATTAAACCCGGATGACTCCGTCTCGATGATCTTCGTCTTCTTTGTCCTCCAAGATTTCTTCTAGGTAAAATAATGTAATTGTTGTTCTTGATGTTTTCTCCTAGAGCTTGGGGTCCATTTTATAGAGTTGGGAACGAATCCTTGAGAAAATAGGATCCAAATCCTATTAGGAAATCAAATCCCCTATCAAACAGGATCTTCATTATCGGCGGCCTTTTTGACATGGCCGTGTTGCAATTGTGACGCGGCCGTGTTCTGTTCCAGAGCTGTTTTAAATGTTGCGCATCACTTTTGACATGGCCGTGTTGAAGGTTTGACACGGCCGTGTCGGTTCTAGCCCCGTTTTGCTCCTGGACCGGCTCAGGCCGGTTTGGACCGGTTCTTGAATGGTTCGGACCGATTTCCACTGGTTTTCACTATTCTGGGCCGGTTTTCACTCTGTTCTAACTTTTTTTCCTGTCCGGTAGTCGTAAATCACAACTTTTTATCCTGGAAATGCTAAAAAACACCTTAAAACAAGCCGAGTACGTTAATGGGTCACTTATATAATATTTCATCCAATTCTTGACCATCTATGCACATAATTCCTATAAAATAGTATCATAACTCGACCTAATTACAAGCATAATTAACGTGTATCAGGAAGGTGGATAGTAATACTATGGAGATGAATAAATTTATAGTAAGTTTAGGAGCGGATATGAAAACAATGCAAACATATATGGGTCAGATAGTACAAGCCTTGGGATCTCGGCATCAAAAAGGCAGTTTTCTAGTGATACCATAGTTAATCCAAAGGAGCAGTGTGCAATGATGTTTATTTGACGGAAGAAACTAAATCTGACAACCAAAAGCACTAGAGGCTGAAGCTTGGGTGATAGAACGAGATCAAGAGGAGGAAGATGACAATATCCAATAGGATGATTACGAGCTGATATAAAAGTGGTTTACGAAGCCAAGATCGATTATGATTAAGGAAGGTCCTAGGTATATTCCTCCTCTCCCATTTCCTCAAACACTCTATAGAAAGAAGACTGCGCCAAATTGCAACAATTGTGCTAAGCTTGTTGAGGAGCTTGAAGCAAAGAAAAAGCTAGAGAAACTTGAGGTAGCTAAGCAAAAGAAGAATGGGCAAACCAACTTAGATAAGGAAGTTCTACCTCATCTTCATGATAATCCTTTTGAATATTTTTTATTTGATACATTCTTTGCTAACCTAGATATTGTAGATTGTGCTAGTACATTATCTATGATGCATGAAAAATCTAAGGATTGCAGTCAAGATGAGAGGGTAATGGAGACGCTGAAACCACCTGATGAAAAAACTGGTAGTATATAAAAGGAGCGAATGATGAAACACAACGTAGAAGGGTCAAATAAACTAAAAGTGGCAAGTCCCAAAAGGAGTACTAACACAAGCACGCAACTAAGAAGATCAAGAAAAGTGAATGATCGAGGGAGTTTTTCTATCCCATGTTCCGTTGGTAATCAGAAGTTTAAAAATGTGTTGTGTGACTTCGAGTCAAGCATTAATTTAATACCACTTAAAATATATAGATTGTTAGGATCGGAGGCGGTAAAACAAGCTTTACTACTATTCAATTGGCGGATGGGTATATACTAACGCTATTTGGAGTAATAGAGGACGTGTTGGTTAGAATATCCCATTTTGAGTTCCCTAGTGATTTCTTAATAACAAGGACGAAAATCTCGGTTTTTACGGAAATATCGATATTTGAATTTTAGAGAGATTTCGGAGAGATCTCGATATCGGTAGAAATATCGGTGCAATTTTTTAAGAAATATCGAAAAATGTATTAAAATAGATAATTGATCACAATATTTTATAGATTGTTATAAACTAACTTAAATTCAAATATTTAAGTTAAAAATTGAGCCAAATTGATAATATTTACAATTTATTGATAAATAATAAATAATACAAACATTGTTGGATAACATCGGACACGTTCTAAACACTACATTACTACTTTTCAGTACTAAAATGATATCTTATGATGCTCTAATAGAACACAAATATTATCTTATTTTAATATAAATTCACAATTTAAAATAAAATTTTGATACATTATTGTTTAATTTTATAAGGCATATACGTATACATATAATAAAAAATAAATGAATTGAGAAATGAACAAGGAAACTATCTTTTGTCAACGAAAAAAAAAAGAACAAGAAAAGTACCCAAAAGAGAAACAAATAAGAAAGATTGAGAAAAGTAAAAGAATTAATAAATAACTATAATAATAATAATAATAATAATAATAATAATATCTACGGGAAATGGGATAATGTAAACAGTCACTTTAAATGGGTCCCACAACCACCACCCTTGTAGCCAATGAAATTTTAGTGAGAACGAAAATTTTAAGTGGTGAAACAGGGAAATCTCGGCGAGTTTTTTGCGATATCTCGACAAAATCATGGAAATCGCCGAAAAGTCGGCGATAATTTGACAAAAAAGATATTGATCCCTTTTGTTGTGTCGATGAGCTAAAATTAGCGAGATTTCGTTGAAATATCGGTGAGATCTCGCGATATTTTCATCATTGCTTATTCGTTGATATGCAAGGGAATGCTGAAGTTCCGTTTATTTTAGGTCGATCATTTATGGAAACTAGCTAAAATAATCATAGATGTACCAAAAGGAGAGTTAACTTTTAGTATTCAAAACAATAAGGTTACTTTCCCGATATATAATAGGTCAGGCTAAAGAGGGAAGCATAAATGTTGTGTTGTCTATACTATTGAACAGAAGGGTAGATCTGTTAGAGCAAACCTAAAAATGGGTTATTAGTCTTTAAAAAGAAATGCTCATGAATCAGGTTGGTTGGAGTTCGACTAAATTATCTAATAAGGCGTCTCGCTGGAGACGTCAAATCCAGCGTTTGTCGGGAGGCAACCCGATGTTTACTGTTTTTATTTACTATTTCATATTTCATTTTTTTAAGTTTTCAGTTGTTTTTGTTGAATTTTAGAGTACTAACATAACATCAAGTTTAGGGGTGATGAAACAGGTCGGAAAAGCGAAAAAACAGGCTCGAGTAGAAAATCAACTGAAGTGTTGGACGAGTGACAGGCTCTAATCCGAACCCTTAATTACCGTAAGTGTACGGGGGTAGGCGTATATAGTGGAAGTCAAGGTCGATCCACAGAGAATAAGTTTACGTAGTTTGATTCCCTAATTATCTAGGACTATCCTAACTAGACAATGAAAATTTGGAAAGATTGATTAATACCTAAGCTATATTGCATATAAACTATTAAACGAATTAATTAACAAAAAGGGATTTCCAATTAAAATAGTGTATCCCAGGGCGTCGATTTCAGGAATTACACTAATGAATGATTAATCTCTAACTTATAAACTTTTAAAGCAATTTCAATATCTATTAGGTGACACTTCATTAACTTAACCCTTTTCTTGAAACGATTAAATCGTAGATTGATTAAAACAATCACTCTCTTAAGTCAATTAACCCTAACAACTCCTAAAATCCCCTTAGCCCTTGCCTTCACAATCATAGACAACTGCGCTATATGTCGTATATCTATTAACAACTCCTTTCTCTCGAAGCGAAATTGTTAAACGGTTAGACTAAGCCTAATTGATCAAATTATGTTCAATCATATAATAAGGACAAACATATAGATAGATAACAAAAACTGGAGTCTATACATTAAAAGATTAAATTAAACATTGGTGTAAGACCCTATTCTCTAACCCCAGGACACGAGTACTTTAGCTATTCATGCCTAGTATCAAATAAATACAAGAATTCAAAGAACACATTGTAATGAAAGAATGAGAAGCTATGATGTGATATCTTCTAAAACTTGAGCTTGAATGACTTCTTATAAGCTTCGGGACGAATCTTGATGTCTCTAGGCTTCGATTCCTACTTGGAGTAGGAAATCTCTCAAACATTGACCTTTTGTCGCGACCGCGCGCAATGCTCCTCGCTGTTGCGACAACTTAAACTCAAAACAACTTTAAACACAATCTTTTTGTCGCGGCCGCGATACATGTTTTTCACAGTCGCGATGCTTGGTCAGTGTTGAATTCGAATTATGGCCAATTTTCATCGCAGCTGCGAACCTTCTCTTGTCGCGGTCGCGACGGTTCTTCACTGGTTCACTCTTCACACCGGTTCGGACCAGTTCAGACCAGCTTTTCATTCTCTTTGACTTGTTCCTTCGTCCGATAGTCGTAAAATATAATTTTTAACCCTAAAATACTCAAAAAAACCCTCAAAACAAGTCAAACACGTTAAATGACCCAAATATGACGAATATAAACAACTCTCGACCAAATATGCATGTAAATGTTATCAAATACGTTCCTAAATCGACCTAAATACATGCATAATTAACGTGTATCAAAACCTATCAAAACCCCCCAAACTTAAATTGTTGTTCGTCCCGAACAACAAAACAAAAGACACAAAGAATACAAGTGATTATGCATTTGTTTAGTGCGATTAGATGATAAATTCAGTT
Source organism: Ajuga chamaepitys (assembly GCA_958295605.1). Lineage (NCBI taxonomy): Eukaryota > Viridiplantae > Streptophyta > Magnoliopsida > Lamiales > Lamiaceae > Ajuga > Ajuga chamaepitys. The sequence goes on from OY282502.1 coordinate 18,299,214, forward strand.
TCATACTATTTTCTTTTTCCTTCAAAAAGCTAGGCAACATAATAAAATTGAACGTATATGATCACGCAAAAACCAACTATTTTTTAGACTTTGAACTTTTGGATTATTCAATCTTCACCGGGTAAGTGTTTCGCTTATCTCTCAAGTGTTTAGGTTAAAATATATTTCTGCTTAAATTGAACTGTATGCACAACCTACCATATGCTTACCAATCATCTAAACTAGACCTTGTACTTGATATACGTGACAAAGGATAAAAAATGACTTTTTTTTTTTTTGGTCTTTTTTGGTATGTGGGCTTAAAGTAAGGTGGGATAAATTTGGATTAAAGTGACTACTTTTGGACTAATAAAGTTACTCCTAACCCGACTACCCCTCAATACAGTCACTCAATCTCATTCTTCAAATTTCAACTAATCACCGCGCAAAGTAACTTTTTCAACTTCAAAAGTCCTCACAACTTAAGTGATTTTCATTTATGTGGGTACCACATCTTAGGACTACCCGACTTTTCTATTCAAACCAATAACTAAGCACTTATTTTCCAGCCTCTCCTCAAGAATACTAAACAACTTATATACAATTTCTTTTCTTTTTCTAATTTTTTTCTTTTTTATTTTTTTCTCCTTTTTTTTTTTCTCTTTTTCTTTTTTTTATTCAAACTAGGAGAGACTATTCTTCTTGACTTTTCACCTATCACTTTGTTCTTCCCTTCACCTTTTTGAATGTCCACTAGTTTTCCATTTTTCTCCCAAAATTTTACCCAACTACCTTCCAATCCCCCTCCCCCTCTTACTTACTTAGTCCAATTAACGTTAGAGGCTTAAATCGAAAGGTTTTTGGCTTGTAATGTAGGGTTATGAAATAACAGGCTATTAAGCTCAAATGGGCTAATTAGGGATAAATTGTGAACTTTTGTTACACAAGAGCAACTTTTCAAGGCTAAAAAAATAGGCTGAAAACAAGAATTGCGTAAAATCATTTCCTAAGTCACAACACATACTTGAAACATTCATAGTAAAGACTCAAGACAAGTTCTAGAGACTAATACACATATCCAATCAAAATTCAAACCGAAAGAAATTATACTACTCCAAAAGTAGGAGTACAATTAGGCTCAAATCCTCAGAAGGTTAATTTTGATCGAATATTCTAAGTTCAAGCTCAATTTCATCTCAAATTACCTCTCATGCTCTACTATGTGCCAATTTTGCAACATCTTTTCAAATCTCTTCATCATTAACTTTTCATCATCCATCTTTCCCTATTTTTTTTCTTTTAATCACTTATTACCAACTAAAGACTTGGATTTGTTTTCTTTTTCTTCTAGACTCCAACTAACATACACTAAAAACATAAAACCTTAAAATAAGAACAACTAAGATAATTAACAACACAACCATTAAACCAAGGACCACTATGACCCAACATGACAACTAACTAACATAAATAGGCTCACAGACCCAACAGCTCCAATAAAATAACTAAACACGCACACAGACCCAATAATCCAACCAAAGCAGCAAAAGCAACAAATGGGCACACAAATTTAATGATCAACTAATACGCAGCAAACAACACTCGAACAAGCAACAAGAAATTAAAATGTAGAAACAACAACAAAAATAAATATCAGCCAAGATGTCCCACGGTACACCCCCTCCCCCAAACTTGGCTGAAAGCCAATGTTTGGAGAAAAAAAGTGGTACGACATGATGCTAAACTCACAGTCATTATGGCGGTGGAGGTGGTTGGAAGCCATATTGGCTCTAAAATTGGGTCAATGCATCCCACTGAATGTCCTGCTGCTGCCTCCAAGTGCGTTCCTCGTTGCTTCTGTTGAGGAGGGTGTTCAAGATTGTTCGTTGATCATGCAACTCCGTGCTAAGTGTTTGCACCACCCCTCGAACCTCTGTTCGATGCCTCTCCATATGGGTGCCAATGGATTGCACCTCTCGATGATAAAGTTGAACATCATGGTGGAGATATGTTATGAGCCCTTCCACGTCCTCAGTCAGCTCGGACGCGGATGCAACAGTTGTTGCTGACCTCTTCCTAGATGGTCTAGGGGCTCTGCTGCTTCCTTCGACCGCTTGTCCAAACTGAAACACTTCTGAGTCCGGATTTTGGGAGCGCTCAATATGGTCTTCGGAGGACAAGGCCAAATTCTCTGTATCAGTGGTGCTTATTACGATCGTGCCTTCCTCGAATGGAAGTCAAAGATAGGATCCCACATTTTGATAAACATAAGGGACCTTCCCGTCTTCTCCCATGACTACGAATTGCATACTTTCCAACAGCTCCCAAATGAATAGAACCTTACCCTTAATCGGTATCAAATAATCCAAATCAATATCATCAAAAAACTCGCGTATAGGTGTGATCAACCCTCCGATCATAATGTTGTCTCTCTACTTCCGGATAACATTCTCAAAATGCTCCATCAATAGATTAACAATATCCACTTTATGCCTATGTAGCATATTCCGAATCATCTGCAACTCATCTTGCCTCATTGCACCCATTTTTTTTTTTTTTTTTGCAAACAGAGTATGGGCCAACATTTTCTAGATGTATCGGATCATTGGGTTGCGAATCCATGAAGCTTTAGCAGCTCTGGCAACGTATCTTTGAGGTTCCACAAGTGGTGGAGCGGTTGTCAATAAACCCCAGAACTCTTGAACGTTGAAAATTTCAGGTAGGTTTTGCTTGGCAGCCTTAGGGAAGCCGCATATCTGATCCAGCTGAGCGTATGTCAGTGTACGTTGTTTGCCCATCAGCTGGAATGTGATGTCGTCTGTCGGCGGGAATGCAGTGCACTAGCCACAGTGACGGAAAATGTGCCCAGAAACTCTAGTGTGAGTCTCTTGTAGGTGAGCTTCACTTGCATGAATTGGAGCAAGCCTTCCGCGATCAACATAGCTCTGACATTATCATGAATTCCCATTACCCGGGCCAGTTCATCATTGCTAAACCTCATTGCCACTATCGAGCGGTGGCGAAGCTGATCAAACGAGCCTTGTGCTCGTCTCTCTCCAATGTGAAACTAAATAAATTTTAGCTATCGTTGGGGTTCTGTACTGCCGGTTCTTCAACCATAAGTTGCTTGCCCTTGCTACGGCTGGAGCTTGCTTTTCTTGGAGCCATCTTAGTAAACCTACATACACAAAACACAACTCTATCTTCAACAATCAATGATGTTCTATAAATCATGAACTAACTTAAACAAATAAATTTCATTCCTTTAACAAAATATGCACTCAACACGAATTTAAGGTTGGGCTCAAAGATGAATTTAGACTCCAAAGACTAGTTCAATCATCTTTATACAACATAAGCACCACTTAAGCAACATTTAGTAACTTAACTCAACTTTTACCCCCGAGAGTATGCATATAGTCTAATATGATCAAACTATCGTGTAAGTCGACTCATATGAAGGCCTAACAAATAATATAAAAGTAATTCATCATCTTATTACACACATAAAGCATAAGAGGAACAGAAAATCAAGTTAAAGTTATACTCAACTTACGCACATAACGTGTTTGATGAAATTCCTCAATGAACAATTCATGTTAATTTTATATCGTTGATATTCAACCATTCCAAACACAATCAAATTTAGCTTCAATTAGCACCAATATTATCCACGTTATATGACTCAATCGATTTTTACCACAAAATATGCACTACAAGTGCCAATACTATTCAACTATGAACAAACACTTCTTCAAATTCGAAATTCAACAAATCTTAATGACAAATAATTATAAACAATCAAATTCAACACCTAAAAGCTTGGGTTAGCCATACTTACCAAAGAAAATTTAGCCGAAAAATTAAAACTTCGAAATGCCCGAAGTTCGTCGGAGTGGGCCCGTTCAATCCGAATTTTTGTGGTGCAAGAGATGAATCTTTGTGCATGCTTGTGTTTGTGATTTTGTGTGATTTTATGGTATTGGATGTTAAAATTGGATGTGTGAATGTGTTTCGCGTGTAAGGGGAGGGAGATAAAAAAAGTGAGGTAAACCTGGGTTTTGTTCGTGATTTAAACCTGATTTCATGTGTCGCGGCCGCGCAAGGTACGAGTCACGGTCGTGATGTTTTAAGCTCGAATTTGGGCTTTTCGGGCCCTTTTTGCCGCGGTGGAAATACTCGGTTAGCTTCAAACTCGTTATCTGGGCCTATTTTGTCGTGGCCGCGAGAAATGTTTTTTGCCGTCGCGATGCTTCATCAGGATATTTTCTTATATAGGGCACTTTTGTCGCGGCCGCAAGAGGTGTGCCTCACGGTCGCAACTCCCCTATTTGGCCCTAGCTCGATTTTCTCCATCTTTTGACCCCCGTTTCTTGCTACGATCATCCATGTTGGTTCGTAAGGCATCAAAAATACTAAAAACATACGTAAAACATAAAATAATAAATAATAACAAAAATGAAAGAAAACGGTAAATATCAGGTTGCCTCCCGACAAGCGCTAAATTTTACGTCTTCAACTCGACGACCTTTCTGGTTCTAATTCGACTTCTTCAACCGTACTTTCCTCCTAACTACTTCTCTCATCATTGGATTAAGCTGTAGATGATCTTGTAATGGATTATGGTCCAGGCAGCCTTCACACCCTTTTGGTACCTCTTCAACAATATTCTTACGTATGTCTTCATTGCTCGAGCTTCCTTTTGTAGCTTCCTGCAAAGCATCAAGAACACCAACACTTTCTACAAAATCAAGGTTAGTAGAGTCATGGTGATCAAGAGTAAAGGTAGAATCAACAAGGCACACTTCAGGGGTATCACAATCACTAGGTGAGATTAAGTTCCTATTTAGTATGGCATCTAAACACTGTATAGAGCTGCATGTTTCAATATGATTAAGCTTCTCACTATCGTGTTGTTTTTTAGCTTCACATATAGAAAATGTGACTTTCTCCTCGTCTACCCTCAAAGTTAACTCTCCCTTTTGGACATCTATAAGAACCTTACCCGTTGCTAAAAATAGACGACCTAAGATTAAGGGGACACCCTTGTCTTCTATCTAGGACTACAAAATCAACGGGAATTATAAATTTTCAGACGTTTAATAAAACATCATCTACAATGTCCCATGGCCAAGTCATATAGCGAGGCCATTTGTAGGGCGATTGTAGTTAGTTTCCTCGTGCCTATTCCTAATTTTTCATATATAGACAGAGACATTAAGTTGATACTAGCTCCTAGATCACACAGTGATTTATTAAAGGTTTCATTACCTATTTTGCATTAAAGAGTAAAACTACCTGGATCTTTGCGTTTTAATTGTAGATGTCAGTTCAATATCATCAAGTGTTCATGAAATGTAGTAGAGGTTTTGAGGATTCCAGAACCGGGTTTGGAATGCGGAGAACCGGGTCAGAGAACCGGGTTTTAACCAGATCAGTGAAAGAGGTTAAAATGGGAACCGGGTCCAAGTTTGTTATAACTGCCGTTTGCAACATATTTAAACCGTTGCATGAAAAACCATTGTGGAAAGCTCGCAGCAGCAGTTTTGAGCAGTTGAGTCAAAATTGGTTACAACTTCTTCAACTCTCTGATTCGAGCTCCAGCCTTTATATACATTGTAAACACTTGAAGTTGTGAGTTGATTCACAATTCTTTCCCTCTGTAAACATTACTCAATCAAGAGAATTAGATTGCTAGGGTTTTATGCTCAATTCAAGCTATGAATTGGGATTTCTAGTTTTCTGGATGTATTCTTGAAATTGATTGATTAGTGAAGTGAATTGAGGTGTATAGAACCTCCGTAGATGTAGATCACATTGATCGAACCACGTAAAATCCCTGTGTTCATCATTTTTCTTTCCTGTTCTTGGTTCGGTTTCTAGTGGCCGAATTCTTTGTTGTTTTTCATTCAATACTGGTTGTGTGTTGTTTGTGTGTGAGTGTGACTTGATCATAACAAGTGGCGCCGTCTGTGGGAAACCTGCTCATGCAACAAGAAGATAAAGATGTCAGAAATGAAGATGGATTTGGAAAAATTCTCAGGGAGGAATGACTTCCATCTTTGGAAGATCAAGATGAAGGCTATTCTGGTTCAAAACGGGCTGATAGGTGCTCTCAAGCCTGAAAATGAATGGATAGAGACAGAGAAGCCTAAATATGCGGAAATGGATCAAAAGGCTTTGAGTTTAATCATCTTGTGTCTAGGAGATAAGCCATTAAGGGAAGTTTCAAGGTGCTCGACTGCAATAGAGGCTTGGACCAAGCTGGAGGAACTATATCAGTCCAAGTCTGTATCAAATAAGTTGTTTCTCAAACAGAGGTTACTGGCCTTCAAAATGGTGGAAGAAAAAGACATTTCTGATCAATTGGATGAGTTTTCGAAACTTCTTGATGAGCTGGAAGATCTTGGAGTAACTATGGAGGATGATGACAGAGCTTTAATGGTGTTAAATGCTCTACCAAGTTCCATGGAAGGGTTCAAAGATACTTTGATGTTTGGGAGGCAGGAAAAACTGAGTTATGACTCAATAATCACTGCTTTGAAGATCAAGTGCTTACAGAATCAAGGAGACAAGAAGGTGACTCAATCTGGTGAAGGATTGAATGTCAAGTTCAAGAAGAATTACCAAAATAAGAAGGGTCAAACCTCAAAGAATCACAAGATTGGCAACACTGCTCCAAAGAAACCTGGAGAATGGATAGAGAACAGGAAATGTTTCAAGTGCAAGCAAGTAGGGCATCTAAAGAAAGATTGCCCTTAGAAGATGAAGAAGAAAGAAGGCCATGGTGGAGAAGCTGCTACTGTTGAACATGGAGAAGACATACCAGAGGTCTTGAATGTTACTGAGTCAAAAATGGAGTTGGAATGGGTACTGGATACAGGCTGCTCCTTTCATATGTGTCCTCATAAAGAATGGTTCCAAAACCTCAAGCAAGAAGATGAAGGGTGTGTACTGCTGGGAAATGACCAATCCTGCAGGGTTCAAGGCACTGGATCAGTAAGCATCAACATGTTTGATGGTGTTAACAGGCAAATTACAAATGTAAGGTATGTGCCTGGGCTTAAAAGAAATCTGACCTCCCTAGGATCTCTAATTGCTACTGGGTGTGAATTTAAGTCAGTTGATGGCCAACTACACATAACCAAAGAGAATAAACTGGTAATCAAGGGAAGACAACACAATGGATTGTTTATTTTGATAGGAAAACCAGTGGTTGGGAGTGTGGGGAATAACAGGTTGGGACACATTGGGGAGAGAGGACTAAAAGAGCTATCCAGAAGAGGGATAATAGGAGAGGTTGGGAATCAAACACTTGAATTTTGTGACAAATGTGCACTGGGCAAATCACAGAAACTGCCTTATGCCAAAGGGATTCACATCACTCAAGAACCTCTAGATTATGTTCACTCTGATGTCTGGGGACCATCCAGGACTGAAACTCATGGAGGAGGAAAGTATTTCATGTCTGTTATTGATGATTTCAGTAGGAAAGTATGGGTGTTTATCTTAAGAAACATGAGTGATGCCTTCACTAAAATCAAAACATGGTTGCTTCAAATGGAAACCTTGAAGGGAAAGAAACTCAAGCATTTAAGAACTGATAATGGCCTAGAGTATCTATCTACTGAGTTTACAACATTCTGTAATGAAAGGGGAATTACCAGACACAGAACAGTCCCCATGAATCCACAATAGAATGGAGTGGCAGAAAGGTTCAACAGAACTGTTCTTGAAAGAGTAAGGTGTATGTTACTTGATGCTGGGTTGCCAAAGGTGTTCTGGCGAGAAACAAGAAACACAACATGTTATCTAATAAACAGATCTCCTACATCAACTCTGGGGTTCAAAACACCAGGAGAAGTATGGAATGGAAGAATTCCAGATTACTCAGGATTAAAGGTGTTTGGATGTTTGGCATATGCTCACATGAGATCAGATAAACTTGATCCTAGAGCTTACAGATGTGTGTTTCTGGGATATGCAGAGGGAATCAAGGGTTACAGGCTATGGTGCATGGAACCTGGGAATCAGAAATTGATGATCAACAGAGATGTAAAGTTCAATGAATCCATTATGGGATATCATTTCTCTGGGAATCAAGGAAAGCATGATGGAGGCTCTAAATCAGAAAGAATATCAGTTCAGGTGGAGACTCAGGAGGATCATGAAACACAGAGAAGTGAAAACTTGGCTGATCACTCCAGTGATAGTTCTTCAGAGGAAGAAGACATATTACCCAGAAATACAAACCTGAGAGAGTACAGCATTGCCAGAGACAGACCAAGGAGGCAAATACAGAAACCAGACTTTTATGGACAGGCTGGAAGTGTACATTATACACTCAGTGTTGCTGAAGAAATAGAAAATCATGAGCCACAAAACTTCAAGGAAGCAGCCAGTGGTGATGAGAGTGAATACTGGATTAGTGCAATGATTCCAGGAAATGAAGAGAAAGTATGTTTTCTCAAGAAGTCATTATATGGATTGAAGCAAAGTCCAAGGCAGTGGAATAAGAAGTTCAATGAGTTTATGTTAAAAGCTGGTTTTGTTAGATGTTTGTATGATAGTTGTGTTTATTTTGATAAAAGTTTAAGTGCTGATTCTGTATACCTGTTGCTTTATGTGGATGACATGCTCATTGCAAGCAAGAGCTCACATAAAATACATCAGCTTAAGCAGAAATTGAGTTCTGAATTTGACATGAAGGACTTAGGAGATGCCAAGAAGATTCTTGGAATGAATATAATCAGAGACAAAGCTGCTGGTTGTTTATGGTTGTCTCAGAAGCCTTATCTTCAGAAAGTGGTGGAGAGGTTTCAAATGCATGAGGCTAAGACACTGAGTATTCCAGTAAGCCAACAACTAAGATTATCAAAGGAGCAGAGTCCTAAGACAGCAGAAGAAGAGACATACATGAGAAGTGTGCCTTATGCTAGTGGAGTTGGGAGTCTGATGTATGGGATGATATGCAGCAGACCAGACTTAGCATACTGTGTGTCTTTGGTCAACAGATATATGTCAAATCCAGGGAAAGCTCACTGGGAGGCTTTGAAGCAGGTTTTGAGGTATCTAAAGGGAACAGTAAGTCTGGGTTTGAAGTTTCAGAAGCAGGCAAACATGGGTATTCCTTTGGAAGGTTTTGCAGATGCTGATTTTGCTGGTAATATTGATACCAGGAAGTCAATCACAGGCTATGTTTTCACATTATATGGTGCTGCAGTTAGCTGGAGAAGTGTGTAACAATCAGTGGTGGCTTTGTCAACTACAGAAGCTGAATACATGGCTTTAACAGAGGCAATCAAGGAAGCTGTGTGGTTAAAAGGTATTCTGAAGGATCTGGGGATAAAGCAGGATTGTGTTACTATATATTGTGACAATCAGAGTGCATTACATCTAGTCAAACATCAAGCTTTCCATGAAAGATCCAAGCACATAGATGTCAGATTGCATTTTGCAAGAGATGTGATTGATGCAGGGTCTGTGGAGGTTAGGAAGGTCCATACAAGTGACAATGCTGCTGATTTTCTAACCAAAGCAGTGCCTGGGAGGAAGATGGTTCATTGCTCAAGCCTAATTAGGCTTGAACGGTGTGATTAAAAGGTGGAGAGCAAGGCAGGTTGAGGTGATGAAATACACTTGAGTTCATTGAGGTGGAGATTTGTAGATGTCAGTTCAATATCATTACGTGTTCATGAAATGTAGTAGAGGTTTTGAGGATTCCAGAACCGGGTTTGGAATGTGGAGAATCGGGTCAGAGAACCGGGTTTTAATCAGATTAGTGAAAGAGGTTAAAATGGGAACCGGGTCCAAGTTTGTTATAACTGCCTTTTGCAACAGATTTAAACCGTTGCATGAAAAACCATTGTGGAAAGCTCGCAGCAGCAGTTTTGAGCAGTTGAGTCAAAATTGGTTACAACTTCTTCAACTCTCTGATTCGAGCTCCAGCCTTTATATACATTGTAAACACTTGAAGTTGCGAGTTGATTCACGATTCTTTCCCTCTGTAAACATTACTCAATCAAGAGAATTAGATTGCTAGGGTTTTATGCTCAATTCAAGTTGTGAATTGGGATTTCTGGTTTTCTGGATGTATTCTTGAAATTGATTGATTAGTGAAGTGAATTGAGGTGTATAGAACCTCCGTGGATGTAGATCACATTGATTGAACCACGTGAAATCCCTGTGTTCATCATTTTTCTTTCCTGTTCTTGGTTCGATTTCTAGTGGCCGAATTCTTGGTTGTTTTTCATTCAATACTTGTGAGTGTGACTTGATCATAACATTAATGGTAGTTTTCTTTGGATCATTGCACTGCACTCTTCTGTCAGATTCATTGTCTCATCGTCCTCCCACTTTTTCTTTTTTGCAATCACTTCTTTCAAGAATTTCGCATAATTTGGCATCTTCTGTAGTGCCTCAACAAACGGAATGTTGATTTGGATTCTCTTTAGTTCATCCAAAAACTTGCGAACTGTTCATCGATCTTCTTTGTCCTTATAACTTGTGGGAATGGAATCGGAGGGACATATTCTGGTATGTTGGCTTTGTGCCTGTTTTCTTTTCCTTGCGCCCCTCTTTCTTGATCTAACTGCTCTTTCTCTACTACCTTTTCTTTATCAACCAGCAGCTTCGAACCCTCACACTCAGTGCCACTTCCCAATCGAATCGCGTGACACTGTTCTCTGGATTCACTATGGTGTCACTCGAATTGCCCTTGCTTATGCTAGGCTCTGACAATCTTTATTAGCTAACTCATGTTAGTAGAAATTTCATTGCCACTATTCTCGAGTCACTTGATGTCTGCTCCCTGACTAGTCATTTGCTTGTTTAGCTTAATAAATTTTCCGTCCATCTTTCTCTCCAATTGAGCTAGTTTTTCATCGTACTCAGCAAACTGTGACTACATTATCTCCTCTTGTGTCGGCTTCTGGCCATCATGGATCATTCCATTCATGATGAAAAATCTCGGTGGCGGATTTAGTGAATTCTTTATATTGCCATAGGAGAAGTTCTGGTGATTCCAGTTAGATGGGTACTGATTGTACATAGGTTGATTATTCTGGAAGTTATTGAAGTTCCTCTGATTCACAAAGTTGACATCTTCAACATCTTCCTGGCCCGATGACTACTGTAATGTGGTATCAGTGTGCTGTGCTAACGTCAGACTAGTTTGCAAACTTAGAGCGGACAACTGAGAGGTAAGAGTATCATTCGGCTCTGCTTCTACAACGCTAGCCACTCTTCTTAGTTGATTCCTCTCATTAGGCCATTGATAGCTGGTTTTGGCCATCACATCCAAGATAGAGAATGCAGATCTCATGTTCTTCTCCATCAGACTACCCCCTTGCGGCAGCATCCACATGATCTCATGCTGGAGCAAGCAAACCATTATAGAACTTGAACACTTGATGCTTCTTCGAAAACCCATGTTGGGGACAACTCCGGATAAGATCCCGGAATCATTCCCAAGCTTCACCAAACGGTTCTTGATCTATCTGCTTGAACTGGTTTACCTTTTTTTGTAGATCTAGCATCTTGCTTGGTGGAAAGTATTTCAGAAGAAATCTTGTGCTCAAGTCTTCCCATTATGTGACATCATCTACCGAATTATACCACTGCAATGCTTTGTCTTTTAGTGAGAACAGGAAAAACCTCATCTTTACTTGCTCGTGTGGTACATGGTTCATCTTGATAGTTTCAGCCAACCCATAGAACTTATTCAGATGCACGTTCGGGTTTTCTAGCATGCTACCACCAAACTGGTTCTGCTGCATAATATTTATTATTGCTGGCTTCAACTCGAAGCTGTTGACATTCAATAGTGGTGGTTGCACTCCTCTGACCAGATAATTTTTCCATGGAACGAAGACAATCACTTATGGGTGTGATGTCCTCGTCTACGTCATCTTGTACAACATGAACTTGTCTCCGCTGTTGTGGTGGTTGTTGCTTCTGCAGATAAGTTACAATGTCATCCAGATGGGCTAAGGCCACTAATATCTGATTCAGTACCTCGTCTTGGTTCGGATTCTGTGGAGCATTCTCCATCTCGATTGTGGGATTTGTTCTCGTTCGGTGTCTGCGGGCAATTGCCTCAATCTCAAGATCGAAAGGAACAAGATGTTCTTTCCCATTTGACCTAGTTTGCATGCGAAACCTGAAAACACCAACAAAAAGAATACCACGTAATACAAAAATAAATAAAATTAAATTAAATAACAAAAAATTGAATTACAATTAAATAAAATCTACTTTAGTATCCTCCTATTTACTTAGGATAAAAACTAAGACGCTAAACCTATTCCCCGGAAACGGCGCCAAAATCTTGATAGACTCTAATCCTGACCCTTAATTACCACAAGTGTAGTGTAGGTGTATATAGTGAAAGTCAAGATCGATCCACATAGAACAAGTTTACGTAGTTTGATACCCTAATTATCTAGGACTATCCTAAATAGAAGCTGAAAATTTGGAAAGATTGATTAATACCTAAACTATATTGCATATAATATATTAAACGAATAAAATTAAGAAAAAAGGATTTCCAATCAAAGAGAGTGTATCCTAGGGCATCGATTTCTGGAATTACACTAATGAATGATTAATCTCTAACTTATAAACTTTGAAACCAATTTCAATATCTATTAGGCAACACTTAATTAACTTAATCCTTCTCTCAAAGTGACTAAATCGTAGATTGATTAGAACAATTACTCTCTCGAGTGAATTAATCCTAACAACTCCTAAAATCCCCTTAGCCGTTGCCTACACAATCATAGACAACTACGCGATATGTTATACGTCTATTAACAACTACCTTTTCTCGAAGCGGAATTGTTAAACGGTAAAACTAAGCCTAATTGATTAAATTATGCTCAATCATATAACAAGGACTAACATATAGATAGATAACAAAAACTAGAGTCTATACATTAAAAGATTAAATCAAACATTATTGGAAGACCCTACTCTCTAACCCCTAGGATACGAGTAGTTTAACTACTCATGTCTAGTATAAAATCAATACAAAAATTCAAAGAACACATTGTAATGAAATTAAAAACTAAGCAAGAAATAATTAAACTCGAGTAGTCAGCTCTTCGATCTTCGTCTCGTCTTGGTCGTCAATTTTTCTCTCACGCCTTCGAATCCAAAGTACGTAAAAGTATGAGAAGCTATGATGTGATATCTTCTAAAACTCGATCTTGAATGGCTCTTTATAAGTTGCGACGTGAATCTTGGGTTCTCTAGGCTTCGATTCCTACTATGCTAAAAAATCGACCTTTTGTCGCGGCCGCGCACAATGCTTCTCGCGGTCGCGACAACTTAAACTCAAAACAGCTTTAAACACAATCTCTTTGTCATGGCCACGATAGTTTGTAGCGGTCGTGATGCTTGGTCAGTGTCGAATTCCAATTCTGGCAACTTTTCGTTGTGGCCGCGAGCCTTCTCTTGTCGCGGTTGTGACGGTTCTTCACCAGTGCACTCTCCAGATCGGTTCGGACCGGTTCAGACTGATTCAGATGAGTTTTTCCTTCTCTTTGAATTGTTCCTTCGTTCGATCATCGTAAAATACACCTTTTAACCCTGAAACACTAAAAAACCCCTCAAAACAAGTCAAACACATTAAATAGCCCAAATATGACACGTATACACAACTCTCGACCAAATATGCATGTAAATATTATTAAATACGTTCCTAAATCGACTTAGATACATGCATAATTAACGTGTATCAATGAGGACAGAACACGGCCACGAAAATTTTTGCAAAGATAAGCCTAAACTCGCTGGAAAGCGAACGCGATCGCGTTCACCAACACAGTTGTGTCTATTCCTGAATTAAACTTATAAGCGCAGAACAGGGGTGTAAAGACCCTAATTTCTCTATTCGACTCAAATCTCACAATCACAATCCAAATCACATACCTTCTCCTCAGTCGCACACTGTAAGTAAGCACCAAGGCGTACCACTCCTTGCCCCATAAATATTGACCTTCGGCCATGTTTGGGGAGGGGAGAGGGGGTGAACGTGAGATGTCTTGGCCGCTTTTATGATTTATGTTCTTGATCTAAATGAAGTGTGTAGCTACTAGGTTTTATGTTTTATATGTCTTGTTGGTATGTGAGTCATATTGAACTTGAATTGTTATGTATAATCTAGGTGGTTATTTACTTTAATTGAATTTTTTCGCAGTTTATTTAGTTATTTTTCTTGATTTTTTTGTGAGTCAAGAACTCGAATTGGTAGTCTTGAAAAGCTAAAAATGGGGTTGATAGATGGTGATAAGTCTATGACGAGATGATTTTTGAAATAAGTAGTACTTTGACACTTAGAAGAGCATGACATGCATAATTGAGATAAAATTGAGCTTGAACTTTAAATTTATAATCAAAATTAGCCTGTGAGATTTGAGCCTTATTAGTACTCCTATTTTTGGTGTAATCTTTTATTCTTTCCGTGTGAATTGATTGGTCATGATGTATTTAGTCTCTAGAATTTGTCTTGCATCTTTTTATGAATATGTCAAGTGTGTGTTGTGACTTAGAAGATGATATTAGGCATTCTTTTCTTAAAACCGTATTTCTGAGCCTTAAAACCGTATTCCTAGTTAGCCACTTTGAACTTTAAGCTTTGTTTTTCATAGCTGAGCATTACAATCATATACCTTTCTTTTAGCCTCTGACCCATTAATTGGACTAATTGAGTAAGAGGATGTGAATTGGAAGGTAAAAGGGTAAAAGCACAAGGGAATAAGTGGAATAGAAAATTGGGAGAAGTTGGTGAATAAGATACGTTGAGTAGGCAAAAGCAAAACAAGAGATGACCCTTCTAAGTTGTTTATAATATAGGTTCGTTTTATTGAATAATAGAAAAAAAAAAAATTGAGAAAAAGAAAAAAATGAAAGTTGTAAATATTTGTTCTTGTTGTTTATGAGGGGTTAAACAAGAGAAATTGCCTAATATGCTCAAGTGTTGAAAGACGAGTAGTCCCAGTGTGGTACTCGAATAAGTGAGACATTAACAGTCTTTGGTTGATGAAGTGAATAGAGAAATACTCTTGATGGGTGAAGAAGCCATATTTCATGGTTTTCATAAATTTGAGTATATAGTAAGGATTGAGTCAACAATGTTGAAGGTTAGGAATGACTTGATTGGTCCAATAATTAGTCACTTATATCCATATTTATCCCATTTTACCTTATACCAACATTACAACTAAAAAAGAAAGACTTTTTTTTATTCTTTTTCACACATGTCAAGTACGAGGTCTAATTTAGACAATATGCAAGCATATGGTAGATGGTGCATATGGTCCAATTTGAGTGTAAACACGTTCACATTTTATACATTTGAGATACGTGTGATACAGTTAATCAGTGAGGATCAGTTGATTTATAAATCTCTTATCTCGAAAGTAGTTAAGATATTGTCATGTCACGAATGCTCGAGCTTCTAGGTAGTTGGTTTTATATATGGAAAAACTTCACTGAGACTAGAATCATCATTCACGCCCTAAAAGCATATTGCTCTCATTTTATTTTCTGTTTCTGTTCAGGAACTAGCAACAATTTAAGTTTGGGAGATTTTGATACACGTTGTGTATACATGCATTTTAGGTCATTTTAGATAGGTAATTTATGACATTTGCATGTATAAATGGTCGAAAGATGTAATATTCCTTATATTGAGCATTTTAACGTGTTTGTGAGTGTTTTGTTGTAAAAAAAGTAAATATATGCCAAAAAGGGCATTTGGACAAACTCTGGAGAAGAAACGAGTAAAAACAGATGAAAAGGACCAAAGAACGGTTCGGTAGAGAAAAATCGGTCCTGAGACGGGATTGAACCGGAACGACCATGTCAGTTGGATGCGGCCACATCAAAAGTGTCCTAGTTTAGCCTAAAATTCCTGGACAACACGGCCGCGTTGGCTGGAATGGCCGCGTTCAGTTGGTCGGTCAACTTAAGATTACACGCGATTTCTCCTAATTCGACCCTAATTCAACACCACATGGTCCCAAACTTATAAATAGAGGATTCCAAAACTAAAGAAGCATACAATCATCATTGGAGAACACTTCAGAGGCAAGATCGAAAAGTAAGGAGTGATGAGACGAAGACCAAGATCAAGATTCAGATTTTGTTTACTTCGTTTTTAGTAGTTAATTTACCAATCATGTTTGTCTGTAAATTTAATTGGTTTTTTACTCTACTTATGAGTAGCTAAACACCCTTGTGTTCTAAGTTTAGAGAGTAGGTTATTTATCAATATATTTTGTTATCCTTTTATGAATGCTTTAATTTGGCTAATTGATTTATTCTAATGCTTAATAATTTGGCTACAAGAGGAGATGATTGTTGCATACGAGAATATAGCGTAGGTACCCATAATTATCCAAGATGAGTGAGGTCTTGCATTTGCATCGGCTTAGGGAACCCTTGGGAGTCTTTTATGTGATAGTTGGCTAGAGAAGGTTACTACCTTTAATTAATATATACATTAACAGCTTCGAGAGGAGGGATAATTAAGAGTAGTGCCGCCTAATAACAATAAGAATTGGTTTTGAAGTCTAGAATAACAGAGTAATCACGCATATGAGGTAATAAAATGAAATTGAATCCCTAGAATACATCTTAATCCATCTGAGTTTTCCTTGTTATTTAGTTCCTTGCATTCCAAGTAACTCTTCATTAATTAGTTAATTTATGCAATTTAGTATTTTGAAATATTAATACAATCCCTTATTCGAGAGTCTAGATAGGGTAGAGATATCAAAATTAGGGTATTAAGCTATACATAGAAACAGTCTCTGTGGGATCGACTTTGTTGCCACTAGTTACAATAGCACCGTACACTTGCGGTTTACTAGGTTAGAAATTAGTGCACATGTGTGTCTTTGTGTGCGCGCCAAATTGGAGGCAATTATGTAATTAACATTCTCCCTTGAAATTTCCTACCATAATTGGTAAGTTCTAACATTTGGTAAGAATTAAATTTTATTTTAACTTTTTATATTGTCAATAACTTTTTATCTCTAATCTATTTTTCGGGTGTCGCAAATCTGATGTTGAATCACTCTTGGATCATTAAATCAAATTAGACAAAATATGATATTAAGTTTCTTCTATATCGGTAAAGGAGACCTCCCGTCGTCTTTCCAGAAACTGTATTATTGGAATGTCATTAACTATCCATTAATTCCATTAATGGAATATTTATATGTGTATATACGTGGGTCCCATGGACTTGTTAGATTTTGAGCTTTTATTTAATTTCTAGCATACCCAATATGGATGAGCTTAATCCATCAAACTCAAATTAAAAAATAATACTCAAATTTCATATATCATCAACATCAAGTTAAGTTCTCTTTTTTTTAGATAATAAAAATATTATTAAATTACCGGAATCTACCAATATTGATTAACAAGAAGAAATAGCCCAAACAACATAAAGAGATACGAAACAATGGAAGTACTAAATACTAGATTTAGATATATGTAGATCTCAACCCAATAAATCATATAATTCATTATTGTGTTGGATAAATCTCGTACCAAAAAATTTGATATCAGACTTGTCAGTAATCTTCTGGTGAAAACCCCAAGAGAAGAGCAAATCAATGTTGAAAATGTCATTGATGACTGAATTATCAAATTAGGCACCACAAAAAAACGGATCTCTCGTTATTTTAGGGACTAATACCCCCAATTATTAAGGGAAACGAAAACTTTGATGGAAGAAGACTAAAACTCACTCATGAAGAAAAATGCAAGAGAAAAAACAAAAGAAAAGTCAAAGTTGGAGTGTTCCCCCCATCCTCCTCTTATGGAAGATGGGGGAAGGGGAAGAAGACGGTGGCCAGGTTCAGTGTTGTAGATGGATTTTAGAGAGAGTTTAGGCAAGATAAGAGAAGAAGAATAATTAAATATGCACAAATTAATCCTCTTTTGAAGATCTTTAATTTGAAATTCATATCATAAATATTAATTATATTGAGATATTCGATATAAAATATCATACGACCTCTATTTTTTTAGATGTCATTTTAACTTTGTACTTTGTCTATAAATAGTTGTCTTTTTAACTTCTTTTTTTCATATTTTTTTCAATACTACCCTTATAATTATTCCTAAAAAATTCTCTAATTATTTAATTCGCCATATCTATATAATCTATTTGAAGGTTTATTTGCCCATTCTCTATAACCCTTATCCAAACCTAAAATGACATCTACACAAACGGAGGTAGTATTGTTTTTTGTTGATTATTTGAATTAGGTTTGAGCATTTATTGTGGGTTATACAAAATCTGGATTTGAAATGCAACAAAAAATTAGTTAAAAGATACTCTTACAAAAATTAGTTAAAAAATACTCTTATAAAAATTATTTTACTTGATTATGTTATTAAAAACACACTGATCAGTTTTACAAAGTTTTCATTTATTATGTCGAGAGAAAATCATTGTTTGAATAACTAAAACATATTTTATACAATTAAAAGTAAAGTTAATATTTTATTTTAGTAAGTAGCTTAATCATATGGTTTATTTCCATGTGAAACCTGACCTATAGCGGTTTTTTTACACTAGCAACCTGAAGAGAAAAACTTATCCGATTGCAACCTTACGTAATCGCGTTTATCTGCTTGCAACCTAATTATAAATTTTGAATTTTTTTCCGGTAACATAAAACACCGTATCCAATTGTAACTCAATATAATTGTGTTTTTCCATAAGCTACATTTTGTCAGCTTTTCCTTTTTTTTTTTTCCGGCTATTTATGGAACATGTGACTTGCATGCTCTTGGAATAAGGATAAAATGACACTCCACTTTCTTAATTGTCCAATAAATAAATGGCAAAGTAGAAGGCCTTATTCTTTTCTTTTTACTCTGTTGATATGAAAGCTTGTTTCTCATAAGACATTTATCAAGAAAATCTTTTGGCTTCCACTTTTATGCACCAATCAATTCTATCATCTCAGAGCTCATTGTTTTTAAGAGGTAAGGAATACTAGAGTAATAAATAAATTGATGAGTACTTTCTGAAAGTCTCTCTCTCTCAATGATGATTTTTCTCTGCAAACAGCGGAAGCCTCTAGTCACCGAGCGATGATAATTAGGAGTACAATTCACGTGCCACCCACTTTGTTTTCATGCCCATTCATCCACCACCTCATGTTGGCTTCACTTTCAACCATGGTTGCAGAAGTCGAAAATTGGTGGCTGGGCAGTGTTGGGCTGCCTAGATAATCTTGTTTTTTTTTTAAATATAATTTTTACATTACTAAATTATAGGTTTATACTTATAGTGGACCAAACTTCACTACCAAGGCTCCTATAATTAATTTATTATGTAAGATGGAATGGGAAGATGGGGACGACAGAGGAACTTGAACTGTAGGGGAAGAGAATTTTAACTTTGGTTTCATTTTTCAGCTGTTGAAGTGAGGAGAGTGAGGGTTTTAACTTTTAAGTTTTATCATTTTTAATTTAATCAATTGTCTCAAGTTAAAAAATGATGTCGTCTTCAACTAAAAAATCTAAAATGGGCTAGACATTACCTAATGACAGATCCACCTTTCGGGGCTGATTTTCTACAAATTGGGGAGGTATATGAGCGCCTACCACCTAAGTGGCCGCCTAGGTCGCTTTCTGCATTAGTGCTTCCAACACACCACCAAAACCGCTATATGTTTTTATTGACGAGTAATGAGTAGGGTTTGTGGTAGAGTTGCATTAGTGAGAAAGTGGGTCAAACAACAGCGGTGCATAGAGGATGGTGTATAGAAGTAGAATTTGCAAAAAGACTTTCTTGATAAATTCCTTGCAAGAATTAGGATTTCCATCAACAAAGAGATAGGAAAAAAGGGTGTGGATATACCATTTTATCCTTATACCAAAAGCATGTAAGCACGTGTTTCAAAAGTCACCAGAAAAAATGCAAAAAAAAAAAAAAAAAAAAAAAAAGATTGCATCTAGAAAAACGCGATTACATTGGGTTGCAATCAGACAAGTTGTTTCGTAAGTTGCTAGAAGAAAATGCAAAAAAACATATTTTTAGGGTTGCAACCAAAAAAAACACAATACATTTTTTTCTTCAAGTTGCAAGTGGAAAAAGTGTTATAGTTCTGGTTGCATATGGAATAAACCCTAAATCATAAATTAGTTAATATTGTTATAGTAATAATTTATGTTCGATTAATCTTGGGACTACAACTTTTGGGTATGTGTATATATTTATGTAAGATAATTAATCTTGAAGCTATATTTATATTACTTATTCATATTTTACATAATTTATATTTATTAATATTATTTATTATAAAAAAAACTACACTTTTGCAACCTAAACTATGAGATTTATGCAGTGGCGTATCCAGGATTTTGAAATTGGGGGTACGAAAAATTATTTTATAGTATGTTTACAAATAGACTATTATACATTCTAAAATTTATAAATAGAAAATAGTGGTAATTATATTTAATTTCTCCCTTCCTTTTAAGGTTTTATTAATAGCAAGAGCTTTATTAAGATATTTAAAACAATTGTGAGATTTTTCTATGTCTTTGTGCATCTTTCCACGCCTTGTGCGATATCCGATCTCTGTTTTTAGATGGTCTTCCAAGCGGCCTCCGATCTCCGATTTTCTATGAATTTTTCGGCTATGAAAGTGCGCGACTTTACAGATCCTTTCATGCTATGCAGACAGTCACGGAGCAAGTGAATTCTTTGAAGTATTGTGGAGTTATTGTGGTTTAGATTAAGATGCCCGTGTATGAGCTTGACTTTTACACAATTTCTTATATGTCTAGAGATTGTAATGGTGTTGCGCATTATCTGATGCGTTTTTCTTTTACTTCTGTCAATCCGTTTGTTTGGGTTGAGCGAGATTTTTCGTTTTCGAGGCGAGAATCTTGAACGTCAAGAATTTTGAGTAATAAGATTCTCTTATTGAAAGAAAAAAAAAAAAAAAAGTTAGCACTACAACAAACCAAGAAATAAATATCAATTTATAGTATAAAAAAGTTAATGCTACCGCAAAAAATTAAATCCAAAACTAATAGAAATAGATAGCAATTTCTATCCACAATGACACACAATTATTTATACATCCAAGTCCAATACCTATTGCATGTGTTTTTCATAATTTGGGGGTACAAATGTACCCCCATATTTCCACGTAGTTCCGCCAGTGGATTTATGTCTTGCAATCTAACCTTCTTTATTGAAGTAGGTTAACAAGCCTGAACTATATGTAACTTTGTTAGGTTTGCAACCTTAACAATACTCTTACACATTAACCAACCTTAGCTATCTCTATTTTTTTTTTTTTTCCTTTTTTGCATATGACAACTTACTATATTTCAGAGCCACTAAAATTGATGCCATCCAGGTTAAAGAGTGTCTCAAGTTGTATGAGTTGGCTTCGGGTCAACTTATTAATTATGATAAGTCAGCAATTACTTTCAGCCCAACAATTTCATAGGAGGTATCGGAAGAGATTAAGGCAGTTTTTTCTATCCAGGTGTTCAGGGTTATGATTTATATTTGGGGCTTCTTACTTTTCTCTCCGGTATAAGAAACTACAGTTTCGATTCTTGAGGGACCGTGCGTTGAAACGAATTGATAGTTGGGATTCTAAGTTATTTTCGAGAGGGGGTAAAGAAGTGATGATTCAAGCGGTTCTTCAGGAGATTCCCAAGTGTGTAATGTCATGTTTTAGGGTGCTTGTTTCTATTTTTCATCAGATAGAGCGGTGTATGTCAGATTTTTGGTGGGTACGAACTCAAACAGGGGCATCCTGCATTGCGCTAAGTGGTCTTGACTCTGGCAATCTAAGGTTGAAGGGGGCCTTGGTTTTTAGGATTTGGTGGCCTTTAATAAGTCTTTATTAGCTAAACAAGTTTGGTGTATCCTATAGTGTCCTGACTCGTTGGTGGCAAGGATATTCAAAAGCCTCTATTTTAAACATTTTGATATCGTGGAGGCTTCATTGGGGCAAAACCTTCTTTTGTTTAGCGCACTTTATTGAAGAGTAGAGAGTTATTGGAGAAAGGGTTGATGCGGCGAGTTGGTGACACGCATACTATTACACCTTTTCGTGATAAGTGGGTGCATTTCTTCAAGATTAGCGGTGTCGGGTTGTAAGGTTGAGCTTTTTCTCATTAACAACGGCGCATAGGATGAGAGAAATTGCATCTAGTGTTTCTTCCATATGAGGTGGATGCCATTATGGCAATCCCGAGAAGGCATGTGGCTAGACCAGATACAAGGTATTGGAGGTATGCTAATAAAGGGAAGTATCTAGTGATGAGGGGGTACTGGCTTGAAATGGGAGATTTCGAACCTCCGTCTAATTCTATGTCCCAGAATGAGAGTTGGTGGAAGTTTATTGGCCATTTTCTTGCCGCCTAAGGTAAACAATTTCCTTTAGCAACTTTCGTTGGCTTTTCTTACATTTCATTATAATCTTTATAATCATCATATTCCTATATCACCACGGTGCAATCATTGTTTCTTTCTCGAGGTAAATTCTATGCATGGTTTGTATTTTTGTAGTCTGGTAAGGAATTTTTGGAAGAGTAGCTGTTACTGAGCTTTGTTGAAGACCTTTTAAAGGGCTTCTTTTCAAGAATGAGGTCTTCGAGTCCATGAGTTGTATGGTCATGATCTTTTTCGTTTATTTGTTGTTGTGTCATGGTCGGTATATCGCTCAATTTGTGCACACCTATGGGGGGCTGAGGTGTTTGGAAGCCCCTTCTTGGGTGGAGATCGAATCATACATGTCCCAATTTGATTATGCTCAAGGCACCGGGTCGAGTGTAGGGCCTATCTCGGCAGGTGATGGGGTGGCTCGGTGGTGGATGAAACCTTCCCCTAATTATTTGAGGATAGATGTGGATGCTACGGTTGACATGGTAAGAGGGAGGTATGGAGGTATGGGATCAAATTCGTGATACGGGATGAAGAAGACATTGTGGTTGGAGCTGCTTCGCATGTCATTGCGAAACTATCTTCGGTGATAGAGGTGGAACTGGAAGCTCTCCTCAATGGGGTATGTTTTGGTGTCGAGTGTGGCTTCATGAACATGGAGGATTTCTCTGACTCATTGCTTGATGTGCAGGCGGTCACGGGGCATGAAAGTTCTTTGGATTATACTGGTTTTATTGTTGATGAAATTCATAGTTTTGTATGGGTGGGCCTATCTCATGTATTAGGCATATGAGTCGTAGTTGTAATGATGTTGATCATACTCTTGCCTATTTTTTCTTTTTACTCACCATCTCCGTCTGTTTGGATGGGGAGTGTTTTGCCAGTTTGACTTGAGGATCTTGTACTCCATGATTGTACTTGAGTAGTAAGATTCACCTCCTTAAAAAAAACAAATATTTTGAAAATAAAAACAGTTGCAAACTGGTGGCTAGTTTTTCATAGCCCTTTTCACTTTCAAATTAAATTAATTGAGAAATAAGTTCTTGCTTTAGTTTTGTTGTAAATGCAACTTTGGAAGTCGGTGACCAAGAATTTAGAATTTAAAATTTAGTAGGGCTCAATGAGTAAATAATAACATTTATAGCTCATATAAAGTTTAGAACCCTATAATGAGTTCGAAAGGCAACCTATTGGGGCTAAAAATATAAGAATGAATTTGAAGTTATGAATGTACAATTTGACTTTAAAGGCACCATGAACAATTTTCCTTTTTTGAAGTTAAAATATGATGAAAAGATAAACTCGCGAGTTTTTTTTGGAATAAACATTTGAAACAGTTTGAAAAAAGGAATATATTGAAACTAGAAGCGAAATCAATCTGGCTAATTGACCATATAATTTTTCTCTTTCAGAAGTAAATTAAATGGGAAAAGGAATTCAAATTGAGTTTAGATGTAAATAGAACTTTTGGAGTTATTGACCAAATATATGATATTCAAACTATAACTGAGGCTAGAAAGCAGAGAGTAAATTTATGGGTTTAATTCAAAATTTAGGACCTCTCGAAGAATTTGAGACCTTTTTTTTTTTTTTTTTTTTTGACTATGATTCTAATAGAATTGAGAGTTGATAAAAAGACTTGTTTTCAAAATTGAATTTGGAATAATAGAAACTCATGTTTTCAATATAAAATTTTGAAATTGGATAGAAATCATACATAAACTCTAATAAAAACTATGGGTTAACTTGAAATCGATATTGGGGCTTGAATATTTTTAACTAGGAAAACTAGGTTTTGAAATCCTAATAGTTGAAATGATTTGAACACGACAGTAAACTGATTTTTAAAGTAGAGATCATCGAATTACGCATGATCTCATTCAAATGAGTAATTTAATATACATGCAAATAACCGTAAGACGATGATAGATTTTATTAAGAGAAATGTAGAAAAATGCAAAGAGCTGAGTGATAATGCGCGATCCGGTTATCCAATAAACTCCGAACGAAGAAATGCTGGAAACGTAAACCAATGCAAGAAACTAAGAGAACACAGGATGTACGTGGTTCGATCCGGAGATCTACGTCCACGGGCTTAGAATATCACCCGCCGAGGTGTTTCTTTACTATACTCTTTGCTTTTACACGTAATAGTTTCAGTATACAAAAATGCCAACCCTCCTTCTGAGTACAATTCTCCTACTTATATTACTCAACTCAAATCTAACTAACTCCCTATAATTGCCTATTATCTCTGCATGGGAGTTGGGAGAAGATTGTGGGGATCTTGCTTCCCCCATACGCCGTGATTCCGGTTGCTGGGCTTGCTTTCATGAGTTCAGTTACTTCGGGTCGGGTTGGTCCGGCCCGAGGTGCTGACCCGACCCGGAGTTGCTGGGCCATACCTATCAGATGCCCCCCACTAGCCGGAGCGAGGAAGGAGCTACGATTATAAGCAGGGTGAGGTATGACAGGCGCCGAGATTGCGCAGAGCAGCAAAGTAACGAGCGCGAGGGGTTGTTGTCCATGGCGAGCCGAAGCACCCATAAGGGCCGAGAATTAGTTGGAGTCGAGAGAACCTACCCCCGAGGTGGCGGGATCCGCGAGGAGTAAACAGAACGAACTGAGTGACCCGAAGTGACGGAGTCGACTGTAGCCGTAGTGAAGCACCCCCCGGGGGGAAATCGACCGGAGCCGAACTAAAGTACCCCGAGGGCAAGAAAGTGTAGCGGAAGCGAACTATAATTTGGCCGAGGTGACGGAGACACCGGAGTGCTTCCCAAAACTTCCTGGCCAAGAATGAGGTTGATTTGACTGGCGGCGCCATCATGAGAGAGAGGGATATGAAGTGACGCATTTGGAGATTTCCAAGAAACCTGTTCCCCACACGCCTAGGGAACTGTAAAGCGCGTGAGCAGCACTGTCAAATCTGGGACGCGAAATTTGAAAAGGCCAGATCTAAACCGTTGATTCAAAAATATATATATATATATATATGAAAATGTGCACAATATACTCATCTTCATCATTTGCGATTGCTATTTTCGGAAAGCGGGAAAAAACGAGACTCATCTGTGCGCTTGTGATCCATCACAATACCAAGATCAAGTAAGTATGTCTTCTTCATCGTCTTCTTCTTCAGTTAGAGAAATAGGAATTGATAAAGCCCCGCTAAATGTATCACCCATACGCTTTATTATTCCAGAAAGACTAGTGAATAGGATGGTGTATAGGGCCAATTTTAGGGAGGCCGGTACCCGGGCAGTGGGATTTGGGGAATGTCTGGAAGAGGAATACGAAGTGTCGGCGGTAGCCTTGCGGATGACACGGGTGCAAATAGAAACCCTGATCCCGTCGTTTTACTTTCCATTTAACTTAGAGTACATAGTGCCGGAGCCCAATGACAGGGCCTGTTGCCCGCCGAAGGGCTTCATTAGCGTATATATAGATCATCTGAAGATAGGGTTGAGATTTCCCCTCTGGGACATTGTTATACATCTGCTGAGGCATTATAACATCGCGTTGAGCCAATTAGCACCCAACGCCGTGAGGCAAGTAGTCGGGTTCACCGTGGTATGTAGGAATGCCGGGGTGGAACCAGATGTAGAATTGTTTCGATATTTCTTCCAGCTAAAGGCCTTCGGGAAAGCAAAAGGCTGGTACTCCTTCAGCCCCCGGTCCCGAGGTGGTTTCAAAGTACAGAACCCGAGCAAGGTGGAGGGGTGGAAGGAGAAATTTATCTTCGTGAAGACAGACGTGGCCCTCCTGAGGTGGAGGAGGGAGGAGGTGTTAGATAATGCCCCGGTGGAGGAACCGGAGGCCGAGGTGGTGGGACCATTCCGTGCGCTGGGGACGTTCAAGACCCTGTGCACCGAGGCGGAGCTGGAGGAGGCAGGATTGAGCCTATATTACTCGGGCAATGCTGAGGGGGTGTCCGCCCGGGGGCAGGAGTCGGGAGCCGGGGTTGCCGAGGAGGGTAGGAACTCTTATAACTGTGTAATATAGGTGTCTTGTGCAGGACTAACTCCAATTTCTTTATGCAGTGGGACGCTTCGGAAAGGAACCAGCTGGAAGCCCCGCGGCACTGGCGGCAGCGAAGTTGAAGGGGAAAGTGACTGAAGTATCCCCCAGAGGGGGGGTGTCGCCCAGCCCGAGGCTATCAACGGGATCGGAGGAACGAGTGGTGGCAGCGGGGTCAACCCCCGGTACTAAAAAGAGGTCGGAACCATCCGTAACACCTCCGGGGATAGCGAAAAGACTTCGCACGGAGCAGAGCACCGAGGTAAAGCGTACATAACCATTTCCGAGGTGCAACCTTTGCTCAAATTTATCATATGTTACCAGTATTAACCCCGGTGTTGTGTTGTGAAGGGGCAAGGGCCCATAAGTTTGCTGGGATTAGAAGGGGCGGACGCCGAGGAGCTGCTGTGCTTGGCACGGGGGATAATGGAGTTGAGCCGAAACAGTGAGAGGGAGGCCAAAGAAGAGCTGGCCGAGGTGGCAAGAGAGCTGCGCGCGCGCAACGACAGACTTACCCACGATCTGGCCGAAGCGCACAAGAGGGCGGCCTTGGTAGAGAATGAGATCGTGCGGCTGCGCGAAGTGGAGGCGGAGGTCGGGGCTCTCCGTGGTGAAACGGCTCAACTGCGGGCAGAGATGAAGGCCCAAGAAGCGGCTGTTGTTGACGGTCAGGTGGCAATGTTGAGAGCATTTGCCGAGAAGTTGTTCCAGACGAGCACCTTTCTCGACTTCCAGACTAACTTTGTCGCAGTTGGGGATGCAGCCAACCGATCAGTGCTGCTGGAGAAAGTTAAGGAAGTCTATCCGAACGTGGACGTCTATCGCCCAGAGTTCGGGTACGACTTCAACGCCGTGGGAGGAGTAGAGGAGGCATACTACCAAGCCTTGGCGCATGTCCCGGAGTGGCCCCTCGTGAAGGCACTGCTAGAGAAGAGGAAGATCTTAAGTGCTGAGGAGATCTCAAGCTGCGAGGTGGACCAAGACCAAGAGTTCTTGGCATTTCGTCGGGGTGAGTTTGTCCCAGAGGCCCGAAACAAAGAGCCACCCCCCCGCATGGAGATCGCGGGAAATGAGGCAGGGATGGTGGGAGAACGGTAGGAGGTGGAGCACGAGGTGGAGGGGGAGGACGACGTGTTACCCCAGGAGCTTGAAGGGACCGAAGAGGGGGAGGTCAGTCGTTCCCCGCAATTTTGATGCCCTGTCATAATATAGTAGATGATAGGGATAACTGTAATTCCGTTGTAAAAAACTGTTGACAATGTATGCTTGTTTTGCTGAATATAAGTTGAATTGTTCATATGACTGAATGTTTGTCCGGCGAGGCGTTGATACTTATGTGTTGCACTGATTTTGCGATCCAATCAGGAGGATACCGCGGAGCTGCATAATACGATAAAGAAACTCATGCAGTCCTTAGACTGGTTCCGCAGGAAGAAAGATAACTTGCAGAAGCAAGTGGTACCGCGGTTGGAGAGACGAGTGGCCGTAGCGGAGAGGAGGGCCAAAGAGGCCGAGGAGGCAAGAGCTAGGGCCGCGGAGAGGGCTAGAGATCAGGAATTGAAGTACTTGTCGAAGGTGGCCGAACTGGACCGCGTACTTATCCATCAACGGGAGTACGACCGGATACTTACAGAGTACGGCCTGCTGACTTTTGAGGAAGTTGAGGAGCGGATCACCGAGATTCAAGGTGAAATTTCGTCACTGATGACGACTGGTCAGGCAGAGTCCTCGGAGCTGATAAGAAAGCGAGAGGTGCTGGAGTTACTGCTAAATATGTACGAAGGACTGAAAGGACGCGGCAGGTGGCGGCGCACCGCCGAAGAGTACATCGTGAGCTCCAGACGGGGCCAAGGTACTGTGAAAGCGCCTCGGAAGGGTAAAAAGAAACCGGCGGGGAAAAGCAAAGGGATAGTAATCCAAGAGCCAACCTCGGTAACTGCAGTCGAGGAAGTCCTCGTGGTTGTCGCGGAGGAAGAAGTCGAGAAGCTGGCCGAGGAGATCGAGATGATGGACCCCGCGGAGTGGGATCCCGTGGAATGGGCCCAGACGTCGAGGCCAGCGCCGCAGCCGAGTCCCCGGGGCAGGGCGAGAGGCGAAGCCCCAAGACAAGTACCAAGAGTAAGTCCTCGGCGCAGAGGGAGCCGTGGCAGGGAAAGAGCCGGGGCGCAAAGTCGAGAAACGTCGGGATCCCGGAGGACAAGGAGAAGTTCTCGAGACGGGTCTCAACGCCGGAGCGCCGAGTATTGGCTCGGAGGCCGAAAGTAGGTTTTACCGTTGCAGCGTTGTATATATTATGTAAAGAGGTTTTTGGGGTTAAAAAATGTTAAAAACATTTTGGTATGTAATGATGTATGTTTGAAAGAGAGGGAGTGAACTTTGAATCAAAATGCATGCGCAATTACTTTAACAGGTACTCGGGAGCACCATATGTACATGATCTCCCCGGACGGATCAGGCGGGAGTTAAGGACCTCTCCGATTAAACGGGCGAGAGGGAATATAAGTCCGGGGACCAAATGTGAATCTCCCCGGACGGACCGGGCGAGAGATCAAACCGTCCGGAGACGGATAATAATAGTAAGACTAAGCTAGGGCGTCCCCGTAGCGTAGAAGAAAGGACAGTAAGATTCGTAAAGTAAAAACTTTATTCAAAGTAATTGTCGGAACAATTAAGAAATACAAAGGGAACTCACAACTAAAAATTAAAGTACAAGGAATGTAAAAGGAGAAACGATACTTGTTTCGTGGTTTCCTAGATAGAAACGCCTTAAGTTGGTAACATGCCAGGTTCGGGGAATTGGTGCACCGTCAAGATGCACTAACTAGTAGCACCCGGAGTCATGCATGGCAATGACGCGATAAGGTCCTTCCCAGGAGGCATGCAATTTACCCTCGGGCGCAGCCTTGCTGGCTGAGTTGAGCCGGAGTACCAAGTCGCCGACATTAAACTGAGTACTCCGAACCCGGAGGTGGTGATACTGAGCTGCACGTTGCTTACACTTGGCTTGCCGGATAAAAGATTGATCACGACGATATTCGAGCTCGTCCAGAATAGCACGGATGGCTGTATTATTAGCCTCGGGATCCAAAGTCACGAGGCGGGGACTAGGCTTGCCGATTTCCGCCGGAATGACGGCTTCGGAACCGTAAATGAGGCTGTAGGGGGTCTCTCCGGTTGAGGTGTGCGGCGTGGTGCGATAGGCCCAAAGAACCTGCGGAAGATTCTCGGCCCAAAGACCCTTAGCTTGATCTAAGCGTTTCTTCAGACCCGTAAGGAGTGTGCGATTAGTGACTTCGACTTGACCATTGGCTTGAGGATGAGCTACCGAGGTGAAAATTTGCTTAATGTGGAGCTCCTCGCACCATGACCGGAATGGGTCATTGGCGAACTGCTTGTCGTTGTCTGAAATAATGGTGCTCGGAATGCCGAAGCGGCATATAATATTACGCCAGACGAACGTCAAGATGTTCTGACCAGTAATGGCAGTTAGAGGCCCGGCTTCTACCCATTTGGTGAAGTAATCAACAGCGACCACAAGAAATTTGAGTCCCCCCGGAGCGACTGGAAATGGGCCCACAATATCAATTCCCTATTGGATAAATGGCCATGCGCTTTATATTCCAGTGAGCTCGGTTTGCGGCAAATGCTTTACGCGAGAGTGTCGCTGACACTTATCGCACTTGGTCACCAAATCATGGGCATCGTTAAACAGTGTCGGCCAGTAGTACCCGCACCGAAGAATTTTCTTGGCCAATGTCCGTGAACCGATATGGCTGGCGCAGGCCCCCTCGTGAAACTCCCGAAGAACCTGATCAGCCTGGGCGGGAGCAAGGCACCGAAGACTTGGTTGTAAGTACGATTGGCGGTACAAAATCCCGTCGTGGAGTGTGTACTTAGGTGCCTTAAGAACTATCCGCCGAGCTTGCAATTTGTCAGTAGGCAAAGTACCATCCCGGAGATAATGGATGATTGGAGTCATCCAATTGGGACCGCTTTCAATCAAGACGGAGACCGTGGCCTCATGAATTGCCGGATAAAGAGCATCCTCGACTACGATGTCCGGAGACACATTGGTAAGGACCGCGGAGGCCATTTTGCTGAGAGCATCAGCTTGAACGTTCTGTCTACGGGGTACCTGCTGGATATCAACCGAAGCAAAAGATGATAAAAGTTTGAGCGTTAAAGCGAGGTACCTTCTCATCGTTTCATCCTTAGCAGTGTAGGTGCCTTTGATCTGATTAGAGATAACCTCGGAGTCCGTGAAGAGCTCAAGATGGGAGACTGCTAAGGATTGAGCGAGCCGGAGCCCGGCAAGGATTGCCTCATATTCCGCTTCATTATTAGTCACTTTAAATTTGAATCGGAGAACGTATTTAATTTCAACGCCCTCGGGGCCAATGAGAAGCACCCCACACCACTTCCTCGAACCGCGGAAGCGCCATCTACATATAGTTGCCACTTATGGGGTGGAGCTTCAAGGGCAGCAGGGTGAGGACTAGAGTTATGTGCGTAAGATTCGGGATTATCCACTGGTGTCTGAACCAAAAAATCTGCTAGGGCTTGACCCTTGATAGCTCGGCGTGGGAGAAATTGAATATCATACTCTCCTAGTTCGATAGCCCACTTAGCGAGGCGCCCTGACACCTCGGGCTTGACAAGAATTTGACGAATGGGGTGATTAGTAAGAACCCTGATTTCTCGTCCTTGGAAATAAGGCCGCAAACGCCGGGCCGCCATGACGAGAGCTAGCACTGTTTTCTCCACCACGGAGTCTCGAGATTCTGCCCCTTAGAGTGCTCGGCTCGCAAAATACACCGGGTGTTGTATGCCATTGGCCTCGCGTACAAGAGCTGCGCTGATGGCTTCTTCGGCGGAGGCTAAATATATATAAAGAGGCTCTCCGGGGAGAGGAACGGACAGAGTGGGCAATTGCTTAATATGGTGCTTTAGAGCCTCAAAAGCTTCGGTGCACTGCGGGGTCCACTCAAATAGCTTAGCTTGTCGCAGAATTTTGAAGAATGGAAGTTGACGCTCCGCGGCCTTGGACAGGAAACGATTTAAGGCCGCCAAACCGCCAGTAAGGCGTTGAACTTCTTTTACTGTCTTCAGTGGTTGTAGGTCCAATACATCCCGAATCTTGGTCGGATTGGCCTGGAGGCCGTGTTGTGAAATCATATAGCCGAGAAATTTACCGGAACCAACGCCGAAGGTGCATTTTGCTGGATTGAGACGCAAATTAGAACGCCGCAAGGTACTCAACGTTTCAGCAATATCTTGCACACATGAAGATTGAGAAGTACTTTTGATAACTAAATCATCAACATATACCTCAACATTACAACCAATTTGACCTCGGAAGACGTGGTCCATAAGGCGCTGGTACGTGGCTCCCGCATTCTTGAGCCCGTAAGGTATTTTCTTGAAGGCAAAGCATCCGAAGTCAGTGATAAATGCGATTTTGAGTGCGTCCCAACGGTCCATGTGGATTTGGTGGTATCCCTTGTACAGGTCCAAGAAGCAAAGTGCCTTGTGCCCAGTAATGGCTTCGGCTTTTTGGTCGATAGAGGGCAAAGGATAACAATCCTTTGGACAGTGCTTATTAAGATCAGAAAAATCCACACACACTCTCCATGCCCCGCTGGACTTCGTTACCATCACCGGATTAGATAACCAAGAAGGATAATGAACTTCAAATAGGATGTCGGCATCTAGAAGTTGTTGTACTTCAATTCGGATGGCTGCATTCCGTTTTGGAGCGAATTTCCTTCGCTTTTGTTGTATAGGTTTCACATTGGGGTCGATATTCAACTTGTGAGATATAACATCCGAAGAGACCCCGGGCATGTCCAGGGGAGACCATGCAAAGACTTCAGAGTATTCCCGCAAGGTCTGAATAATGGCATTGTGTAACCACGGCACATCCACAGCGCCGACAGTTACAGTTTGCTCAGGCTTGGCTGGATCAAGCGGCACCTGAACAGTGATGTCCCCTAGTGGTGTAGACGAATTAGGTATGAGAGCCGAGGTTGTTACCTGAAACTGTGGCTCAGGGGGAACCTTTGCTTCCTTTTTTAGCGCGACGTACATGCACTCCTTAGAAACGCACTGATTGCCGCGGATAGCCACCTCGCCATGTGATGTAGGGAATTTCAGTGCGAGATGGTATGTAGAGCATATAGCTCTTGCCGGAGTAAGCCAGTCCCGACCCAAAATCATGTTGTATGGGGACGGAGAATTAACTACATAGAAATCCACGAAGATGGTTTTTATCGCCGGATAAGTTCCCAGAGATGCGGGGAGATTAATAACTCCTTCAGGCTGGACTTCACCCTAGGTGAAGGTCTGTAGCGGCCCGGGGGCTGGTCGGAGCTACTCACGAGGAATCCCCATTTTTTGAAAACAGTCGGTGAATATGACACTAACTGCAGCTCCATTGTCGACAAAAACCTGCTTTATTGTAACATTAGCTACGGCCATGTCAATGACGATGGCGTCGGTATGAGGGGTGAGCTCAGGAACAGGATCTCCGTTTGTAAAACTGAAGGTTTCAGATTGGTGGAGGCGTTTGTGACGCGGCTCCTCGGGAGGAGGCCGGCGTGCCTCCGCCTTTAAGGCACTCCGGGAAGCCCCGGTGGGGATGGCTCCGTAAATCACGTTTATGACATGAGTAGGCGAATTATCTCCGGGTCCTCCCTGAGGTGGCGGTGGCGGCAAAAAGTGAGGTTGTTGACGGTTTCCGTGATCCTGCCGCGCATAGTTGTTTTGCCCCGGCCTGCTATTCTGCCATTGCGGCCTGTTTTGACATGAGCCACAGTCATCATAGCTTCCGCGGTTTTATTGTGAACCACCATTCTGGCTTGACTGAGGCCTGTCGTCAGTCCGAGCAACGTACTGCCGCAAGAAACCTTTCTTTAGACAATCTTCAATTTCCTTGCCGAGCTCCCGACACTCCTCTATTTCATGTCCATGATCATGGTGGTACGCGCACCATTTTTCACGGTTTCGCTTTTCGGCCGGAGCAGTCATCCCCGGACACGGCCGCAAATCATTCTTGTGAACAGAAAGAATTTCGGCCCGTGATTTTGTAAGCGGGGGGAGTTGTGGAATATCTCCGCGAGATTCTGGACATCCCCGATTTAGACGAGAGAGGGCACTAGGTCGTGTACTGGGTCCGGCTTGTGCCCTATCGGACTGCCGTTTGCTAGCATGCTTCTCACGCTTACGGCGAGTCTGCTCCTCGGCCTTAGCATATCTGCACACAATGTTAAACAAAGCCCTGGTTGTGGCTGGAGGATTCCGGACCAGCTCGGTGTAGAGCAGCCCAGGACGAAGGCCATTCATGAAGGCATTTATGATAACATCATCCTACCGGCTCCCCACTTTAAGACTCTCCGCTGTAAAGCGATCAAGAAATTGGGTAACGGTTTCTCCATCCCGCTGTTCCATATTCATGAGGTCGGCCAAAGTGGCCATGGACTTTGCACGCGTATGAAAACGAGCCCAAAACTGTTCGGCAAGATCACGAAAAGAAGTAACGCTACCCCGTGGTAGAGAATCGAACCAAAGTCTAGCCTCGTCCTGGAGATATTCAGGAAACACCTTGCACAGGTGGTGAGGAGTGCA
Organism: Ajuga chamaepitys; assembly: GCA_958295605.1. Taxonomy (NCBI): domain Eukaryota; kingdom Viridiplantae; phylum Streptophyta; class Magnoliopsida; order Lamiales; family Lamiaceae; genus Ajuga; species Ajuga chamaepitys. The sequence continues at coordinate 18,333,283 of OY282502.1, forward strand.
GTTTCGGTTGAACATAGCGTACTTAAAGGCGTTCAAGAAATTACTCGGATCCCCAGTGCCGTTGTATACAGCCATTGGGGGGAGTTTGAAACCATCAGGGAGTGGGACAGCAAGAATCTCGTCAGAGAATGGGGTGATGATCTCCCAGTTGGCATCAAGACCCAAAACCTTGTCGAGCTCCGTGGCAAATTGGGCCTGCTCTTGTTCCATAGGATCCAGCATACGAGATTGGTCAAGGCGAGGACGCTTCGGGACGTCAGCAGGTCGGCGGCGATGTGTGCCGTCACGGACGTCTCGGGGCCTCGACCCATTAGAGCTGCGATTATCCACCGGAGAAACTGTCCTCCGTCTCCGGCGTTCAAGTATCGCTCGATGAGGGGAATCCTCATCCAAGTCACGTGATAAGTCACGGGGTGGATTTCTTACATGTTCAGCGCCATTGTTGGCACGCTCACCGGAGTTGGCGCGCCGGTTGTTCCATTCTTGGAACAAAGCAGCGTGTTCCTGAAGGAAGGCCTGCTGCACCTGCGACAGCTCGGGAGCTGGCGGGGGATCAACTTGCGCCGGACCATCAACAGGGGGATGATTTGGCATGTTAACATGCGCTGCGGGCGGATCTTGGTTCTGTTGACGGGGGGGGGGGGGGGGGGGGGGGGCGGAACCTGGTCCACAGGAGGATCACGATGGGACCGATTTGGATGAGTAGACCTACGAGTATTCACCATAGCGATTGCGATAAAAGACTAGGGTTTTCTGCAAACGTTCCCACAGACGGCGCCAATTGATAATGCGCGATCCGGTTATCCAATAAACTCGGAACGAAGAAATGCTGGAAACGTAAACCAATGCAAGAAACTAAGAGAACACAGGATGTACGTGGTTCGATCCGGAGATCTACGTCCACGGGCTAAGAATATCACCCGCCGAGGTGTTTCTTTACTATACTCTTTGAGTTTACACGTAATAGTTTCAGTATACAAAAATGCCAACCCTCCTTCTGAGTACAATTCTCCTACTTATATTACTCAACTCAAACTCTAACTAACTCCCTATAATTGCCTATTATCTCTGCATGGGAGTTGGGAGAAGATCGTGGGGATCTTGCTTCCCCCATACGCCGTGATTGGGCCGTTTTTAGGTTGAGTGCGCTCTTCTGGGCCGGTTGCTGGGCTTGCTTACATGAGTTCAGTTACTTCGGGTCGGGTTGGTCCGGCCCGAGGTGCTGACCCGACCCGGAGTTGCTGGGCCATACCTATCACTGAGTAATATGGGAAATAAATGACCTCGAAATCATAGTCCAGGACCCTAATAAATGATACTTAGGAGTCATTTCAAAGTTGTAGATATTCATATTGAGATTTTCACACTGAACATTAGGAAAAGGACCACAGTATGAACAATTTTGAGCGGAATTTGTGGAGAATGAGAGTTTATGTTGAAAATCAAATTGAATAACTAAAGTTTCAAATTCCGAAAGTCTTGAAGGCTTGAGAGTAGATAAACATAGATAGTTCAAGTCCCAACTAGATTAAATTGTACTGGAACTTTTGAAATTGAGATTGAATCATAAAAAATAGATATTTGACAAATTTGAGTGAACTTGAGATTTTCATAAGAGTTCTAGATAAATAGGTTTTTTGAACTATGATGTGAAAACTAACCTCCTATCTGACAAGGTTGTAAGTGAAAGCATATTTTAACTTATTGTAGTGGTTTTTCAATATAAATCAAATAATAAAAAAAAAAAAAATTTTGACAAAATAAGATTAATCATAAGCAGGAGTATCTTTGCAACATTACAATAAAATCATATAGCCTAAAACAATATATAATTATAAACAAAAGTTTGTAAGGTTTCAATTTTAATAATGTCATAAAATATCCATTAAACCACTTTTCTTTAGGCATGCTCACATTGGCTGATAGAATAATTTTAAGCAGAATGTCATTCTAGTGAAATGCTTTTGCAAAATGAAATTTAGCATAAATTTCTAGTTTATAACAAAATAAAGAAATTGAATCTTAATCATCAAAAAATTCTAACAGATGTAAAACTTCGTCTTTTAAAAAACAACACTTTTACATAATATAAATTAAGTGTTCACGTAATCATGAGAAAACATGCATATAGCAACTTAACTATTGTGCATAAACGTTTACGAACACATCCCCTGAATTTATTGAGAAAATTGGTTAAAATGTCCTTTATGTTTCACATAATTAGTTATATATTTATATATTTTGGTATTTCGTAAAATGATTTTTAATTTACAAAAAATTGAATAAAATGATCTACGACCGGCTATTGCCTGTAAATCAGCAAGTTACCGTTAATTTGGCGCGGAACTTGATGATGTGGAATTATTTTTGACCCCTCTTGACCAGAAACAATAATTAACTCCAAAAGAAAAATTAATTCAGTTTTGAGAGGGAAATTAACCCATTTCCCTCCAAACTCCACTATTCTTGCCCCATATATAAAATGGAAAAACTTCAACTAACACTAATACACGAAAACAAAACCCACTAATAGCCAACAAAAATCAACGGTCAATTTTATAACCCACATACACATCACAACAACAAAAAACACCCATGATATTGTCAACATAATTTTCAGATTGTTCTCATTCCCCTTTGTACTTTTCTGCAGCTCTTTGATTTTCCGTGCCAACTCCATTATTTTCGCATGTAGCTCCGGAACGATTTGATTGTCTCTTACCCGTAGTGGTGGGTCAATTCATTCAAAAAAATCACACCCACCTCTCTAAGATGACAGAAACAAATAACAAATTAACAAAAAAAAAAAAAAATGAGGAAATAGATAATTCGATTGTCTATTCTTTCGAAAAATTTGAGGAAATTTTAGTTACATTCCAATTACGACAGTCGTAGAACCGCCTCCCTCTGTTCCCTTCTTTTCTAGTTTTGCATAGGACCCCTCTTATACCGCAATCGCATAATAGAGACTCCATCGACGACGTGTTGGAGTGTAGCATTTTTTGTATAAAGCTGGCTGCTGCAGAAATTTGGTAAAATATGAAATTTTCAGATCTGCATATGAAGAAGAAGTGATGTGGTCCTCCATTTTATAGGGCAAGAAGAGTGGAGTTTGAAGGGAAATAGGTTAAATTTCCTCCCAAAAGTGAATTAATTTTTTTTTTTTTTTTTTTGGAGCTAACTGATGTTTCTGGTGAAGAGGGGGTAAAGAACGTTTCCACATCATCAAGTCCCTCGCCACATCAGCGGTAACCTGCTGATTTACAGACAATAGCCGGTCGTAAAGTATTTTATTTAATTTTTTGTATGTTAGAGATCATTTTATATAACAAATGTCAAAACATAATATGTAACTAATTATATGAAACATAAGGGGTATTTTAATCGATTTTCCCAAACTTATAAGTTTGAATAACATATCAAAATTAAAAAAGAAAAAAATAATAATTTGACACTTTATACCAAAACATTGGCTTTACAAGAATTGACTCAATCAACGTTAGGCAACATGGACTTCATTGGATCGTGAATTAAACTGAACATGAATATTGCTGCGCACAAATAATTAATGACATAATAATGTTGAATAAAATGTTGAGGCTAAATTGCAGGGCATTACATTCTACATTTGCAAAAAAATCATGCTTGAAATTTTAGTACTTTGTAAGGACTTAAAATTCATAACACATCAGATTCTACCTTCCTCCCATTCAAATTTGCACGTAGGTTCGAACACGTATATTAAAAAAAATTATTTTTTTTTTTTTTGACTTTTTCAAATGTGAAGATTGTAAGAAAAAATTTCTTTTTAAGAATGTACAAATTGGTGTGGGACGTATCGAAAAAACGAAGGGAAGATCAAATTTTGCGCTCTGTAGTTCTAATGCACAAAATTTGTATATGTCATGAATATACGAAACGCGTAAATGTTTGTAACTATACTCTTCAGCAGATATCTAACAAGTTTATGTATCTAAGATTAAGTGCCCAATGTCTCAATCTAATCTCGAGAACTTAACTTCACACATCCAATAAAATATCACCACTTACTCAACTAAGATAAGAAATTATTAATTCATGAAGTTCTCCATGTACATAATATCCTCGACTCCATTAGTAAAAGGGTATGTCTGTTTATGGTTGGGCCAATCCGTTGTGGATTATGCCTAATTCAAAATGTGTTTATTTATGAATTTGGAATAATATATTGTCTTCAATCTTCTTACACACATCATTAATTAAACTCAATTTCAATACAATTTTAATCAATAATCATCATTCTTTAACTACCGTTTACACAGATCATAAATCAAATCCAATTTTCAATACACCTTTATTCAATAAACAGTCATTTTTTAACAAACTCTTACACGCATCATTCACAAACTCAATTCTCAATACAACTTTAATCAATAATCAATCATTCATTAAATATCTCTTACATACATCAAATCACATTTACCACCTTTTATATCTCTCAACCAACAAAAACAAACACTAATTTATTTATCCCAACTTAAAAGTTTCACCTTATTTTTCACAGTCTACAGTATTCCAACCACTCATAGTCATACAGGCTCAAAGTATGTCATTCTTTAGTTATATACTGGATACATAGTCCATATCTCGACGGCACAACTGTAACATCAATTCATATACCTTTACTTTTCCTCAAGTCCTTAAATTAAGATGCAGCTTTCCACATTTCCTAACATCCAGTATACAAAGATTTCCTCACACCTCAAAAATTTCTTCAAAACTTTTGACTCGAACAAGTTAAATTCTCAAATAATAAATGTTTTCATAACTCTACAGTACCTATACTGCAGTCTGATACCAACCGCAACTGTAACACCCCCATTTTTATACAGTAATATTTACTAAGGAGGCGCTACCGAAAATATAATTTTTCATTGAAAAAATATTTATGAAGAGACATTTATAAGAGTATAAAGAAAATTTTGATAAATAATTTTCCTTCTTAAGAAGATTACCGAGATTCTCAATACTTGTTATATAGCAGAAGCAACTAAGTAAACTAATCAAAAATAAAACGGAGACTAACAATAAGTTGACTAAATACTTTAACTAAAAAATTGAAATACTCACTACAAGAAATCTACTAAACAACAATGCTTTAAAGACAACAATTTTTTGTTCAAATGCATTGTCTATTTAAAAGTAATCGTTGTTGTTTACAAAACCGTTGTTAATTTGTTAAACAACTCGCTGAATAACTACAGTTTTTATGAGCCGTTGTTGTTAAGCTTTCACTGATTTTTTTTTTTTTTTTAATTCTTTTTTCCTCCTTGAAAATTTTGAGATTACCTTAATATATATATATATATATATATATATATTCAGAAATGACTTAATTTTTTATAACCTTATAAGTTAAAAAACAATTTACAATTTTATACACAGTAAACCCCTCCCTCCCCCACCAAATCCCGTAATGCCCTAGCTGTCGTCGCACCCCTCCCATCTCCGTGCAATCGGCCGCCGTCACCCCGCTGTCGCACCTTTCCTATCTTCGTGCCATCACCCTGCCGTCGCACATATCCCGTCTCGGTGCCATCCATCGTCTCGTCTCTGTGCCAGTATGTTGTCGTCGTGCTTCCACCGGCTTGTTGCTCGCTCCAGGTACTCTTTGTCTGTCTCTAGTAGGTAAAATCTGCAATTTCTAAAATGAGTGGGAGTAATTTGTGAACTCGTTCATTGCTTGATGAATGGAGGAACATTGAGAAGAAATTCTTCTTCGATCTCGGCCACCCTTTACTCAATCGCATTGTTGAAAGCTTCGTCACTGCTGCGGGGGTAAAACTTTTCGATTTTCTCTCTCATTACATTTCTCTCTCTCTCTCTCTCTAAAATTGTGGTCCTTTTAATGGCATATTGGGGTTGTTCAAGCTGTATCGCAGGAAGCGTATTTCACTGCAGTGGAAAAGTGAGTTATTGTTACGAATTTCCTAGTTCTATTTGCCCTATTTGTTTGTTTTAGCCTTTAGGAGATTAAAATAATTTGCGCGCTCTCTCTTCTCTTCTCTCTCTCTACTTTTTTCATGCTAGCTTCTTTTGAAAACTCACTATTCAGAATTATTTGAGTTCGATAGGGTCGGGTCGGGTCGGGTCGGGTACCCGACCCCAACTGCAAAGTCTCACCCCTACTTATTTGGTGTCTTTAAATTTGGCATTTGAAACTCAAATTGTTTGGCAGCCTTTTCTTCAACAGATGCTCTTTTGTTAATCGTTATCTTGCAAGTAAGTAAATATGATAAAATTAGACCATTTGAGAGTGGCGGTGAAACTTCCCTTGAGTTTCTCTCTCTCAAGACAGATTGCAGCCTGTTTGTGGTGCGTTATAATTTATACATACTATTTTTTGGTTTTATTTTATGAGCGATGAGTGAATAAGTTTGTTACGAGCTACCGAAGTTCTAATTTAATTATTTAATCATTGGAAGAAGTAGACAAATTTTATTGTCTTTTAAATTTGATCCACTTCTGTGCATTCTTTTTATTCCCAATAAAACATTGTCTTAATTTTCTGTTGCTTCTTTTGTGGGAACCTAAGATACTCAAAATCAAGACCAAGTTATAATTTGTAGTAGTTTCATAAATTTTATCTCGTTTGTGTTCTCCCATCGTGGGACGGATAGTTAAAAGTGTTGGGACGTGATGTGTAGTTCTAGATTATCAATTTGTTGCACAAATGTAATTTCGTCTTCCTCTTCCAGAAGATTGCGTTGCGGAGGAATTTAATTTTCGTAGGCAGACTTTTCTGCGAGTTGATTGCAGCTCTCTTGTAAGGCAATGAGTGAGAGATTGGATTTACTGTAAGAATGCAACCCTAGATTATAGGCTCTAATGATTATTTAAGCATTTTTATCTCTCTTCTTGATTTTCCTGGCCTGGAGAAACAACTTTGGACATTAGTGTTTGTACTGTTTGTCATAAAATATGAGTATCCCTTCTAAACAAGATAACAAACGGTAAAATATGGACTTTATATGTTCCTATGGTTGTTATATGTTGATTCGTGTACAACGACACTAGCTTTGTGGTGGTTGTTTTTTCTAGTTCATATGAACATGTTCTGTATGGTCCAAAAACTATTATTTTTACTTGGGAAGTTTTAGATCAAAACAAAGATACTCTTTCGCGGGTCAACTTCTGTAATCTATTATACTTGCAACTCACACCTAGAGAATGTCACAAATAGTAGGTTGCCAGCTTTGGTTTCTTGTACTCCAGATTGATTTTTTTATTTTCGTAGGGGTGTGTAGCTAAGGATGGTACTTAGGCCTCTGCTGAGGTAGTCTATCAGCATTTTACTTATATTCTTACAGTAGTTCTATTTTTTTTTTCTTTTACTTTTGTAATTATTCAGAACTCTTTAGTTCATAAAATCATGAATAACAAGTTCTCTCAATTGCAATTCGATAGGCACACTATGTATTTATCAGATCTTGTCTGAACATGGTGTTTGAATTGTGATACAGGTTAATCACTAGCCACAACGGGATGATGATTGTCTGATGTATCAAGTCACGGTCTCAAATGACACTTAAAGTATCGAAATTTGGTACTGCTCAGTAACTGCTCCAGTTCTTTAGCATCATTAGTTCTTTATCTATTTCGACCTTAATGTTTTCCAATCCTTGATTCCTCTGGTTTATACTCTCAGTTATTCTTGTTAGCTATTGAATCAACTGATCAACTAATAAATAGGCATCTGCTAATTCCTGTTTCTTCAACGCAACTTCTCCCTGCAACATTTCAGTCTTTGTAGATAGCTTTACATCCTCCAATTCTTCTTTCCGCCTGAAAAGATTTGTAGAAAGATTCATCTCTAGCTCTACTTTTCTTGTTTCAGTCTCCATCTGATTACTCCTGCAAGTAATTAGCTGCTCTTTTAGATATGTTATTTCAGGATTCAACTAACACAACAACTCTTTCTCTTCTAGAGTCAAGTGATCAACAAGCTCAGTTCCCATTTCAGCTTCATTCATAGCAATATTAGCTTTATTATACTCTATTTGAGCCAATATGCTAATGAGCAACTTGTCTTTCTTCTCAAGTGACTTTGAGATTGATTTTTTTTGCTTCTCAGCATTCATTGCGTCCTTCAGTTGTTCAAGTAAATATTTTTCATGAGCCCATTTGGCGTCATTCTTTTGCTGCTCTGCTATGAGCTCATTGATTTTGTAGCCATTCTTTTGAAGTTCTTCTCTGATTTTACTCAGGCCTTCTTCATTCATCTTAATAGACTTCATATTTTCTCGAATGGTGCTAATGAATTTCAGTTTGGAGCGCTTGTAATCATAAAATCCCCCAGTCATGCCACCTTTTTTGTTTACTTGATCGCCTTCCAATGTGATATCTAGACCATCAATATGAGCAACCCTTGTAGCAACACCTAAATCTCGAAAAATTACAGTTTTTGCAAAAACCTGACCAAATGTTGAACGATTCTTCTCTAAGAATTTTATTTTTTCTTAAAGTAGTATTACATCAGAGCTTTGTGGATATCTAACTCCCGGAGCTTTCACCCTATTCAAGGGTATGGATTTATATTATTTTGTAGGGATTTTCCCCTGCATAATCTTGTCAATGATTCGCTCACCAATTTTCTCCAAGTCTTCCAAATCTTGCTTCACATCATCAACTTGTTATCCCATTTTTATAACAATTCGTAAAATTATTTTTACCTATAAAAACAGGATCAAAATTAACAATTCAAGTAAACAAAGATAAGAGAATGATTTTTAGTTTTATAAATGATAAAAGAATTCAACCCTTGATCGAGTATCCACTTGGCCCGAATAATCTATATAATTGATGTTACTATCCGATTGATTTAGCCTTAAAATCCCTACTCCGATATTAATAACAAGCTCTATTAACCTTGTTGTCTCTTAAGTATAATTAATCAAAGCAAGCTCTTCAATTAATCCTACTCAACTTATCAATTCCTAGAACAAGCTCTCTAAGAATCAATAGTCAAATGCATTAAGAATCCAGACAACGGAGTAGATGCGACATAAAACTCACAAGCTCGATTTTAGTGGTCAAACTCTATGTTATCCCTAATAGAATAAATCCATTGTTCACTACATGGGAATCAGATTCATAACAATTGCGGATTAGAAACTTAATTCTAGCAACACACAAACAAATATCCAAATTGATGATCAAACCACAATTCAATTTGTAAGTGTGAATCAACAATCCCAAATAACACAGAACATACCAAAAGATAATCCAATCGGTTAATAACCGTAAAAATTACATAAACATCCTAAATCCAAGGTTCAACTAATTATCAAGGGCTGAAATTAGAGTGCTAGCCACTCATATCAACTAGTACAAAGATAAAATAAGTGGCAATCAAAGAAAACATGAAGATAAGATAGAATGAACCAAAAGATTGAGTTGGTGATCTTGATCTTCGACCCTCTTCCAATTTCTTGCTTCCAATGATGAATGGTGTCTAAATATGTGTGAGAAATGGGTGATTAGTTAGGTCAAATTCGAAATAGACCTTATATATACAGATGAGAAAGTATTGGGCTGAAAAATGGCAAAAAACGTGTTTCAGGATTAAAAACATGGTATTGGATCGCTGCCGCGGAGTTGAGTCGCGGCCGCGAACTCTTTATTCAGCTAGGGCAGCAATTCGGTTCGCGGACTTGGTTGTGACCGCAAACCTCTGCTGAAGCTTTTTAGCCTTTGTGTTTCGACGGGTTTCTCTCGGCAACATCTTTGATTCACGATCGCGACATTTGGCACGAAGCATGTTCACCCTTTCTCATCTTTGGATCGGTTCTTCGTTTCGGACTTCTTCGAGACTTGATCTTGGTCTTATATTGATTGTATTGTCTTGAAACAAGCTCAAACACATTAAATGGTCCAATAATACAAATATAAACAATACACGGTCGAATATGCATGTAAATATCATTAAAACAACACTTAATTCGACCTAAATTGTATGCATGAACACGTGTACCAGATCTCCCAAAACTTAAATCGCTGTTCGTCCCAAACAGATTGAAGCAAAGAAAAAAGAAGAAAATGACACGTGTTAGGGAAGATTTAAGTGACGAATTTAGTTTCAGACGAAGTTTTCAAAAGCAAGTCAATCATGATAAGATGAGCATATGTGATATAACAACTTCAACTACTTTTGAGAGTTGAAAAGCCTCAACTAAAGATCCTCACTAGGTGAGTATCTCTCGACTCTCAAGTGTATCAAATAGGTAGTGTTTTTCGTTCACATTAAAATGCATGCAACGACTTCCATGAAATATTTATCTTTTCATATGCGTCAAAATTCTATCAATTTCTCACAAAACAAGGAAAAATAACATAAATTTAATACAAAATATGCTTAATTAATGCTCTTATTGGCATATTTAATTGAAACTAAAAATTTCCCTTGACGCCCCTATTTGGATTGTTATTCTATACGGTGTATTACATATTGAACCATAGATATATATGCTTACATGTATTTGATCCTTTTTCCATGTTGTGTGCAAATTTGTTTGATCTTTTTGGGTTGTTGATGGCATCCTTTGTACGGAGCATGGAAGGGGTTGGGGGGTGGTCTAGGTCAATTTTACTGTCTACAATGAGATGCAATAATTCTCCCCAAGATGCTCTGATAAAGAAACCTATAAAGTCTATATGAAATAATGAAAAAGTCACTTAAATAATTCTTCCACTTTTAGTAGAGTAGAATTAGAATGGGCTAGTGAGTGATGACCTATTAATTAGAGACATGGACGTTTTGTATCTATTTTAGTTATGAGGAAAATGCATACACTATCTGGTATAAAAAATATTGAAAAATGTATTCTCATAATCGATCGATCGATGATGATAAAGTAAAGTAAATACATGAGCAGAAACATGTGGAACACACCGTATCTTGCTCCAACTGGAATCACTTAAAATTAATTTGATTGGAGGATTAAATAATGAGCAGGACTTTTGATATTCGTTTCTTTATTATTTAGGTCTTTAGGTTGGAAAGTGACGTGTGCAAAATACTTTTTATAATTGGTGAATGCATGTTTAAAATCTGCAAATAAATAGATACTTAGTTTCTACTCATATATATCAATTATTGTAATCATGTGTGGTAAGTTTGTGCTCAAACTACTCAATTACATGTAAAACAAATGTTATAATGACCGCACACACTATACTCATCACACAATACTTAGGGTTAAACTACTTTTTAATTTCAGCACACCCAAGAGGCAACCAAAATTAAATGAGACAAACCCTATAATTTCTTTTTTGGATGTCGTCGACTTGAGACTGCTATTTATTTAACTTATATATGTATATCGCATAAACATTGAAATATAGATAACTTAATTTTGGGCTTTTCTGGGGTGGACCTGGGACACAGGTTCAAGATTTACCTGCTTTGCAAGTTATATGTTAATATTTACTATTTTTAATTTATTTGTATTTTAAATATATTTTTCCATCTTTTTATTTTTCAATTTACCATTTTTAATTTATTTATATTTTAAATATATTTCTCTTTTTTATTTTCCACGTTTATTTTTATATTGGGGCGGACTTTTATATATATACTAGTAAATGCTCCCGTGCGATGCACGGGCTATTTTTTTAAGAGTAAATTAATATTAATATGAACAATACCTTTTATAAAAAAAATGCATATTTATTTGATAATATATAACAAAAAAAAAAAAACAAATAGTTAAAATTTGTTACAAAGAAAACTTTTGTGTTCTTTTGCAGTGTTCCTGGTAGTCCCGACATATGCTTTGACTAAACGAACCCTTACTGCCCCCAACATTACTGCCCCCAACATTTTTTCTGGAGTAAGTTCATCAACTATGTTGAATACCGGAGCCATTGTTTTTGTATCAACTGACTTTGAAACTAAAGATATGGATGAAGGGGTCCAGATATTTATAGCTTATATAAAACTCTAGTATACACGCGTTTGTAACTACGTTCTGTTAAATATAGTAAAAACATATTTTACTAATTATATAATTCCTGAAATCTCTCAACTACATTTTACATAATAACTTTAAAAAAAGTCATTAGTCTTTCTTATTTTTTATTTTTTTTGGGACCGGAAATATAGATCTTATAATGTTTCAATAATATCGTACAAATTATTAAAAAAACTATATGGCGTTTTTTTATTCTTTGATTTATAAATTAAAATATATAATTATAAATTTTTTTAATCAGTGAATATATCCACATTAGTTGTTTAAAAATTATTTGTATTTATTTCATAAATAAAAAATAGATATAATGTTCTTTAAAAATATAGAATCCATATATACACAATTTATTCAATTCCTAAAATATCTCAATTACATATCTAAATTTTATAATATGTTTTTATTATATCTATACTAATGAAATCATTTTAAATTGATTTTATAAGTTGTATTATATACATGCATTGAATATGTGGCAAACATTTTCTTTTTAAACAACAGGCTCGCCTTAGTATACACGCATCTAAATATTCATTTTGTTAACCATTAAACTAAACTAAACTAAACTAAACTAAATTAAACATTAATTTAAAAAATCGGGAGTCCATATTTATTTAAAGTTTATTTAAAACTCTAATATACACATGTCTAAATATTTATTCTGTTGATTAAATTAGCGAAATAGTATATATTTCAACGAATGTAAAATTCCTGAAATATCTCAATTACACTTTACACTATATGTTAAAATAAATTATATGTCTATTCTTTTGTTTTATTTGGTTCGGATATTTAAATCTTCTAATATTCAGTTATATTTTACCCTTTGATTTTAGATATGTATTGCCTTTTTTTATTCTAACTAACTAACTAACTATATATATATATATATATATATTATATATATACAAATTCTTTTATTTATAAATTGTGTTATATAACTATAAATTTTAAATAGATATGATGTATTTTAAAATTATAGAAAACATATATGTAATATATTTTTTAATTCCTAAAACATCTCAACAACATGAACAATTCAAAATTAAATATATACCATGTTGGACTGGATATTTAGATCGTTTAATATGACAATTACAATTAGATTTGCAATTGAAAAGTAAATTAATATATGGCCTTTTCAACTCCACGGATTTTTCAATAGAAATATTTTGATTTATAAATATATATTTCTACGTTTTTTTTCTTTTTAGAATATCTTAACCAAACAACGCTTTTGCCGAGATATTTTAATTTATATATATTTCAATGATTTTATATTGCTTACTAAAACATTATCAGAATTGTGAATAATGTCGATTCAATTGAAGTTGATACATGGATTTATTTAAATAAAAATTATAAAATTGAAATCTACTACAATAAATCAGATTTGGTCTTCAACATCAGCGGATCCTCGAATATTTAGCGTATCTCTAACCCTTTTCCAATACTCTTCGCGGATTGGCTGTATACATGTAATAAACCAAATTATTTTTTTCTTAGAAAAATATATTGACAACAATTTAAATAATTCACATAACAGGAAATAAATAAATCTAAACTTTTTATATGATTACATATTACCGTAGAAAAAGATGATGGTAGATAAATTTGATTTTTGCAATCTTCAAAGCTGTTTTCGACAGAATCATGATTCATTGTTGCTGATTTTTTCTTATCTTTATTTGCAGGTCGTTCCTTTGGAGCATCCATTATGGTGAAGTATCTATCAAAGTTGACACATAATAATTAAGGAATGTCAGAATAATAGAAATTTGCATCCACAAATGTGAATCCAAAAAACTGTAATAGTTACAAAGCTAAGAAATTGCAAAATGAATAAGAAATAGAATTACTCAGCAAAATCAAATATTTGCAAAATGAATAAGAAATAGAATTACTCAGCAAAATCAAATATTTGCAAAATGAATAAGAAATAGAATTACTCAGCAAAATCAAATATGAATCAAATAAACTGAAATAGTGGCGAAATAAAGAAATTGCTAAATGAATAAAAAATAAAAATACCCATCTGCAAATGAGCTGAAATAGTGGCGAAATAAAGAAATTGCGAAATGAATAAAAAATAAAAATATCCACCTGCAAATGTGATTCTCATTTACGCGATTCTCATTTACTGAAGATACTGTATTTATAGGAGCAAATATGTTATCAGATAAGGATTTTTTTAAATTTCAAATTTCGAAATTTTAAATAATATAACGAAATCTGTTTTAAATATCTTTACAGATTTATTGTTGCCGATTTTTTGCCAGATCTCAAAATATAACATGGGATAATTCAAAATTCGAAATTCGAAATTCAGATTCACTTCTATTCTTAGTAACTAAATAATTGGACGGGAAAAATCTTAACTTACTAATTCTGGATGACTTGGCTTATTATATATATATATAGATTTTTTTAATTTTGGACCTTCGAATTTTGTGGACTGATTTTATTTATTATTATTTATGCCTTCAAAATATATAGTGATTTTAGAATTTATTTATTTTTTTTTATATTTTTTTTAATATGATTGAGAAAAAATAAAAAAATCAGTCTCTCTCTCTCGGCTGATTAAAATGGCTTGCACGATCGATTTCCAGCAGTTGGATGAAGGCTTCGGCGGAAAAACCTACAAGCGGAAGAGACCCAAACAAGAGGCAGAGAAGCTACACCTCAATGAATCCATGGAAATCCATGCCGATAATCAGGCGCCTTCGAAGCACAGCGCCATCAAGTCCTCCTCCGTTTTAAACAAACCGTCTTTTGGACAGCCGACTTACGACGGCGTAGTAGCCGGAAAAGTGTCGGGGAGGAAGTGGAAGGAGGTTCGGACACGTCGGGCATCAGCCGTGCACGAGTGCAAGAACAAATCTACGGCGGAGCAGAGGATGAAAGAGAAGGAGATAAGAAGGCATATAGAGAGAGAATGAACGAACTGAAGGAGGAGATTTGTCAGAACAAGCAAGAGAAGCGGAAGAGGGAGAAGAAGAAACAGGAGAATATTCTGAGGTCAGGGACTAAGCGCAACCTCCTCAAGGTCGTTCCTGATGATGTTGTTAACGAAAGTAGTTCGAAGAAGAAGACAAATAAGTAATTTAATTTATTTATGGTGGCAAGGTTTAGTATTCAGCAAATTATTGTTTACAGTGCAGTTTTTTTTTTGTTTATGGATCTTGTGGTTGTTTTTTGTCTGTTAAAAGAATATATGATTGAAAAAAAAAATGGTGTACCTGACTTTAGAATTTCAACAATAAAAAAGTACATAAAATCGATATCAGTTTTCAATTTAATAAAATAGAATCATGATATGAGAGATATTATTGTAATTAATAATAGACAATTAATTATTTAATGTTCATAATTTTAGATGAAATCGGTAGAATAAATAACAAATATAAGGAGAAAGAATATTATTTTGATTAAGTTGACCAAATCTAATGGTTTAAAATATCCCAGTTACATTGTGTCTCAGGTGCACCAAAGTTGAACTCGTTAATTTTATGTATCATGTCATAATGTGTAAATTGGATACTCTTTAAGAAAAAAAAAATTAAGTTTCTTTAAGGTTGATTAAACTATTTAAGATTGTGACTCTAGAAAAAGAAAATATATAAGATTGTGAGATAATTTCAAATTGATCAATATTTGCATCGAGATTCACTTAGTAACTATTTGTAAAAAAAGAAAAAAAGTCTCGTTTCAAACAATTTATTTCCAAAATAAGAGTTCTCTATCTTAAAACTCATCTAAAAAATTTAAATTTTGTTTCACAAATAGGTTTGGATGTGTGCCTTTCCGGGGTTCAGCAGTTTTGCTTCAACCTACAGTGACAAAAATCTGAATCTGTTCTTTCTTTTTTGTGTACAGAAACTCATTACTTACAAGTTACAATTATGATGACTATAAGTCTATAATCTGGTGGATTTGTGTTCATTAAACTGTAGCTATAGTCTTAACTGCAACATTGACCCATTACTCTTTTATTCTCTCCTCTAATTAGCCACCCTTTACAGCTCTATAATACTCTCCTCTGCTAAATAAAAGTCCTCTGACGGAGAAATTAATAGCCATGGATGGACAAGTATACCCCCATGCAACATATCTATTATCTTATATTCTTTTCTCATAAAGTTGCTTCTTCTCTCCTCTCAACTAATGGAATGAAAGAATAAATAATTTAGGTGATGACAGAATTAGGAGATTTGTTGTGATACATTTAAAGATAATATCGGAAGAAAGATGATATCTTTTGTTAGGATGACTTATTTTTTTGTTACAAAGTGAGTTTTCTTAAAACCAATTTTATTTAAAAATTGAGGGACTAACATTTTTGGAAAATGGATTTGAGTTATGGGAATCAAGTGGTAATGTCTTCATTGAAGAAACACGTACAATATCAATTAATGTATAAGTTGATTGATCAATGAAGAATGAGCTAATTTGGAGCCCCAAGCCTGAAACAGCAGTAGCGGCCCACGAGAGAACATCAAATGGGCCGGCCTGGGTAAAAGAGAACTCTTCAATAATAAAGTCCATAAACACTACTCAATGGGAGATCATATAATAATCTTACGCGACTGACAAATAATGTTGACCTTGTTGTAAGGAAAATAAAAAAATAACAGAGAGGGGCAAAATAGTTAAGTTGTTATTCATCATATTCCTTTTACATAAGGTGGCAAATATAATAGTTTCATAATTACATATATTTAGTGTTAACTTAAATGTTCCTTCATCAATTATTTTTTTATCAATGTTCACTAATTGTGTTTTTCCTTCTACACTCTCCCTTGTGCCAAGTAAAAAATGAATTGGTGCATAACTTTTTACCTCATTAAAAACCTTGCCAAGTAACAAAACTCAGTGAGAAAAATAAACCTTGGCCGTCGTTGTTGTTCTTGGAGAAGTTTGATAGCATGTTTCGTCCGAAGATATGAGTCGTAATTTCATTTATTTTTGTGGCCTTGTTGGGCCGGAGCTATTATGTTGCTTAATCATTTCTTTTATTTTGAATGGACCCTTGAATGGGTTTTTTATTAGGACTTAGTTTTGGAGATTATTTATTTCGGTTTTGTCGTTGTCTCAGGGGTTGTTGAATGATGATTGAAATCTCATTTTTGACAGAAACCTAGTCCACGTAGTGTCAAGGTTTATCGTCTTTCGATTTTCGTTACCTTCTTGTTACCTTTTGCTACATCAACAATGCACATACGTTGAGACTCCCCCTAAAGTTTACACATCTTCCTTGATACGTACATCTATCAGGAAAGTTTTATAAATTTCCACATCCTTGATTTTTCATGAATCATGAGGAAAATATGTGGTTGCTGATTGTAGAAAAACTTGTGATATATGCCTCGTATAATCATCTCTAATGTAGCCTAGTTTCATCTTCTTCTTGCAAGCTGCATTTTCTTCATAAACCACCAGCAGACTCTTAGTGGTAGAATTCAAGCTGCTGGTCTTTTTAGCACAGCTACTCACGAACTTCTTCATGTAGAACAATCTCTGAGGGATTTGACGAGGTAGTTAGAGGGTTGTGGCTAGTTGATCTTCAAGATTTCGTCTTCCTCGCCTAATACATAACCAGTTTACTGATGGCCTATATATTGGCCAATCAACACCAATAGAACCAACTAAAGGGGTATTTGGTACTCTAGATAAGGGGGTAGCTTCAATATTTTCTTTAGGAGTTATAGTTTCCTATGTAGTCCTTATCTCCATCTGTGAGAGTATATGACATTTTAATTAGAGGTTACAATTTCATTTGTGATTTTTGATGTCTCTAATATGGGAAGAACAAATTCATGTTAGTGGTTTCTCATTAGATATCAAAATTTTACTTTTTGATGTCATTTCACTTATACTAAGTTGTTGATGTGCATATGTTATTCCATATTCCCTTATATTTTGATGATTTTAATGTCTTAATTGATATGATTAATTATCTCTTGGTATATTAAATTGGACTTGGAGCAAAAATCAGGCTTAAAATTGTGTTTTGGACTGCATTGTGAATATATTGGCCAAGTGGACTAAAGAGAAGAGAGGAGAGGAGCTTGGATTTATTATAGAGTCCAATTTTATGAAGAATCCATGAATATCTTTTCAAGATTTGGTTATGATTTGGTAGAGAGAAAGATAATATTTGAGTGTAAATTAAAAGAGCGGACACGCAGAATATCAGTATCAGATTTTTTAATACGCGCTCCCTCTCTCCTTTCTCCTCTCCCTCATAATTCACGTCACTTTTATGCTTTTCTTTTATTTCTTCTTTCTTCATCTGAAGTGTAATACTATTTCAATTGTTTTCACCGTGAGGTCTTGTTCTAAATTTTATTCTTACATTTAATTCTAGTAATTGTTGATTCAGACTTACTCTTATGGAATATATATTTTCCTTAATCTGAAAATTCAATTAAATTTATATTTTTTTACTGCTATCCATGAATTTATAATTGGTAATTGTCATGAATAATTTGACCAAGTAGAAATAGATTGAATTAGTTGTGTCATCATTGCTAGTTTAGTGTCTATATGAATCAATGGAACTAATAATAAGAATGGAAGATATCTTAATTATTTTTTATGATGTTTAACTGGTTTCACAAATCGTAATGTTATCATTAGTGTGGCATGGAGCGTTATCTTACCCAACTTGCTAATGATAAGTATTGACTTGTTGCTGAGATTGGTAAGTTAATTTAGGAAAACCAAGTTTGCCTTATTCATATTAAACATGGCTGCTTATGCACATTACTAGGCATGATAACATTTCACATGACAATTCTTTAGATAGAAGGATAAACATTTTAACCTCTTCTATGGAAAAGTTCGTTGTAACTCAGATACAACAGGTCAAAATATATGGAATATGCTAGATTGCCGAACATTTATGAAAATTTATCCCTACAATAGTTGTTAGGGAAAATTGATAAAAATATCCCGTAAGTTTGCCCTAATTAAGAAAATATCCTTTAAGTTTGGCAATTTTTAAAAATGCCTTTTTAATAAAAACGCCCCGTGATCGGGTACTGCAGGTTACCCATCAGGTCATGCCTGAGCTGGCTGTTATTTGCTTATGTGGCACTTAATTTTTTGACTTTTTTTTTTTTTGTGTTTTTCCTTCTTAGACACTTATTAGGATGGTAAAGAAATTAATATATATATATATATATTAACATAATATTAAAATTTAGATATAAATGATAATTAAATTTATATATTATTTAAAAATTCATAGTTTTACATTCTAATCTGAGAAATTATTTTAATAAATCTTTAATATATTATTTTCAATTAATCTGGGATGTTGTCGGTTTTGCAGACTGTGGAAGATCAGCCCCATTAGACTGGAACAGGAGCCGGCCTTCTTTCACACTATTTGAAACTTTATTTGGAGTTGCTTAGCTAGTATGGAGAAAGAAAGAATGGTTATGGTGACGTATCTCGCATGGCAAATCTAGAAGAGCAGGAACTCCTTCTATTTCGAGAATGAGATAGTGTTGTGGGAGGACATCTTGTGCAGGACCCAGGCTGGGGCAACAGCGTTGTTGGGTTCTCCATCTGCGCGTGAAGCTGCACATGAAGCAACGAGCACTGCTGCTGCGAATTCTAAGCATTGGTGCGATCTTTCATCCACATTTTTATACAAGATAAATAGTGATGTCACAGTTTTGGGAGATGGTAGGATTGGGATGGGTTTCGTTGTGAGAGATAAGGAAGGGGATGTGTTGGTAGCGGGAGTGGGTCGACGAAATTGGAAGGGGAGTATCACGACTCTTGAGGGACTAGCGATACTATTTGCACTTCAAAATACTGTTGAGAGTGGCATTACGTCCTTTGAAATCGAAAGTGGCTGTCGAGAATTAATCAAAGCTTTAAATAGGTAAAGTTCAATTGATCCTATTTCGGAGATGGTGGTTGAAGATATAAGGAGAATTGGCGAGCTTATAGGATGCTCAAACTTCCGACATGTCCCTAGAACTGCAAATATGGTCGCACACTATTTGGCGCGACTTGACATTGGAACTGAAATTGATAGATTTTGGATTGAGGAGGCGCCATCTCCTATCTATTCTTATGTTGGAAAAGATGTACGGCTTTGCCATTTGCCAACGAATGATTTATATTTTACCCTTTAAAAGAAAAAAAAGATTACTAATCTTATCTCCATGTATTGGGTCCATGTACATTAAAAAAAAAAAAGAAATATTAAATATAAATATACACACACACACATTACATACCTTAAAATTTATGGGCCCCTAAAATTTTGGGCCCTGGGTGGTCGCCCATCTAGCACGGGCCCAGTGCCGCCCCAAGACATGCATGTACCTAAATCTAACATACATCGATCACTTCTGATTTTTTTTTTCAATTAAATATTAATTTTCTTTGTTGCATTTTTATGGTTAATTAAATGCCGCACTTGAACTACTTTAGTTTACACTCTCACTGTTAGGATTGTCTAACAAAATCCCACATCGGGTATACATGTGAAGATCATGGGGTTTATAAGAAAGAAGTATCTCTAATTGGTATAAGGCCTTTTGGGAGTTAGCCCAAGAACCAAATCGTACGGGCTTGGCCCAACGCAAACAATATCATACTAATGCGGAGATGCGGGCCCATTCAAGGCCCAACAAGAACCTCCCCTTCAAATAAAAGACCACTGAACCTCTCCTTAAACGACATTCACCCTCTTCCTATCTGTGGAAGACACTTGCTCGATCCAGTCAACTAGTCATCTCCTACGCATTTGGAGTGCATGCCTTACATAGAGTCCATGGTATACCACCGCTGGCGAGCTTGTGGAATCGTACTTGGTCCGTAGGAACGTTCCGTCGTCTTCTTGAGGTTCCACCATCGCTTGTTTGACACTTCGAGGATCTCCACCACATCGGTTCAGTCTGGGACCATGGCTCTGATACCACTTGTTGGAACCCACCGACCCACATTCATCCTTAAGGTAAGTAAAATAATAAAAAAGAAATAAGACGAAAGATAAACAAACCACATCATAAGAACTTAACGTGGAAACTCCAAAATCGGAGAAAAAGCCACGGCCCACCGGAAAGAAAAATACCACTATGTAAACTTTTATAATCATACAGACTTTCCCTCTTCCCACACCAATCCTACCATACTATGACAAAACTTTAATGACTCACATGTCTCTTCCAACTCTCTATACTAGAGAACAACTCTAAAGAGAATATAAGAAAGGAATTTAAAAAGAGTCAAATGCAAGACTAAAGTGTATTTGATTGGTGCACTTGAAACCAAAGCTAAGAGTCTTCTTTTATAGCCATAAGAAGTCTTCAACCTTGAACTCAAAACCAAAGTGGGACAACCATCTCTTAATACTCGTAAGAGGTTCTCAACTTCATCCCTCAAAACAATGTGGGGCGTCAATCTTCTTTGATTTTTGTCACCAAACCCGACAAACTCCACCTTGACAAAAATAAAAAGTAGATTCATTGTCTTCACTGACAATTAGCACTCTCAAACTGGAGAATGATCCTACTCCACCATATGAGTAGATCACTCAGAATCCCCATTCTAAGTATTTCATAGGCACATGTCGAAAAAAACCTTGCTGAAATTTATGGTGCTCCCAACTCTTTGGCTCTCATGGAAGTCCTTCAGCCATCGACATAACATCCACCATACCCCCTGCATCCATGCCAAGTCAATGCCTTGTGTGCAATTATGTGGACCAACGAACATCATCACATCCTTTTTCATGGAAACCACTGATATGCCATAAGGATGCACATTTCCTCCTCAGAGGACATCTTCTTCAATCATGACGTTAGCACCGGAGCTACTTGCCTTATCAGCTCCACTTTGACTAGGACAATACCATTTTATATGTCCTGTTTGTCTATAGTTTCAACAGACTACATTCTGTTTGGAGTCTTTCTTCATTCCTTTGCTAACTAATCGAAGTACGACCGTCACTCGTCAGTCTTTTTTTCTTTAGATAGAAGTTTCCCAGTGACTTCAACAATCACCAATGTTTCCTTTTCATACATCAGAATTGGTTTCATGTGCTCGTACGAATGTGGAAGCAACAAGATGAGCCTCAGCGCTTTATCTTCATCTTTAATTTTTACTCCAATTGCCTCTAGCTCCAAGATGATGCCATTGAGAGCACTCAGATGATCATTCATCCACAATGTGTGAAATCGCTCTTTCAGGTACAACCGACATGAGATACCCTTTGCTTGGTATAATGCTTCAAGCTTTTCCCATAACTCCTTGGCGTTTGAAATCCCATCGACATTTGCAAGGACATTCTTGGCCAAACATAGTTGTATTGTGCTTGCAACGCTCAAATGTAACTCCTCCCAATCTTCATCATCCATGTTAGGCTTCACATAATCTTTCTCTTTGCCAAAATCTCCAGCCGAATTCGGCTTTCCTTTAAGCGCATTGTGTAATCCGACTTGTATCAGCAGATATTTGATGTGTACAAGCCAAAATTCATCCTTCCGTTAAATTTCTCTACATCAAACTTCATTGCCGAATTTTTTTCCATACCAACTTACACCCCTAACCTATGAATTGACCGTCACAAAAAAAAATTATGATGTGGAGGCTCAGCCTAGGCTGCAACCACAGAGCATACTCAAAATTTAGAGACTATCTACCTAGGCTCTGATACCACTTGTTGGGTCTTCACTGGGCCCGCATCTCCACATTGGTATGATATTGTCCATTTTGGGCAAGCCCATACGGTTTTGTTCTTGAGCTAACTCCCGAAAGGCCTCATACCAATTGGAGATACTTCTTTCTTATAACCTCATGATCTTCCCATGTATATCCAATGAGGGACTTTGTTGGACAATCCTAACACTCACGTGCATACACATACATAGATGCGTCAAATCAATACTCCCTCCGTTTCAAAATAATTTTCGTTTTAACTTTTTTTTTTTTTGAAAAATTAAGGATTGATAAAAATGACAATATATCCATGCAAAATCCATTTAATTTAGTATGTTTTGTGGAATAAGGAAATAATCAACTAAATTAAGTAGGTTGTTTAGGGTAATAATGGAAGAATTATAATTTTTTTTGTTAAAACGACACTTATTTTAATTTTTTTTTTATCTTCTCTTAGCGACACGTATTTTGAAACGTAGAGAGTAATAAATATTACTCTATTCATCCATACTAAGATATAAGAATGAGAGATAGAATATCTGATCTTTTCATTTTATCAAGCTCAGAATAAGAGATGCACATGTACGTCTATTTATAGTGACCAACAAATGTTGCTAGACTATATCCTATGTGGCATTTCATAACTGAATTTCGTTATGCCTATATCATGCATGACGTCACTCATGCTGACATGGATAAGTTGCATGTGTGAGCTGCTACTGCTGATACCTTCTTGCTCTCATTTTTTCTTTCTTCATTTTTACTCTTAACATGCTCCCTTAGAAACGAAACTCCACTCTTTACTTCTTTAGTTGTACTACAAACTTAGTTGGCTAGTTGGTGATATCGTGTGACTGATAACGGCTTTGTAAGTAAATCAGCAAACTGGTTCTCAGACGGTACAAACTGAATTTCTATCTCTTTCTGCAATACTTAATTCCGCACATAATGCATGTCGATTTCAATGTGCTTCGTCCGCTGATGAAACACAGGATTGCTTGCCAGACTGATGGCACTAGCATTATCACACCAAATTACAGATGGCTTTGGGGTAGATATCCCCAACTAGTTTATCCATATTAGCTCAGTGACAGTGAGTGCAAGTGATCGATACTCTAACTCCGTACTGCTGTGAGCCACTATATTCTGCTCGCTCGAACTCCAAGCAATGAGATTACGGCCAAGAAAGATGTAATAGCCGCTGGTGGACTTTCGATCATCAACGTTGCTCGCCCAATCAGCGTCTAAATATCCTTGTAATACCAAGTCGTTCAAGTGGATGAAATTTTATACCATGATGAATTGTGCCATGCAAATAGCGTAAGACTCGTTTGGCTGCTTGCCAATGGTTGTTCGTCGGATTATGCATAAATTGACTCAAGCGATTCACAATGAAGGAGAGATCAGGGGGAGTCAGGCATAGATACTGAAGAGCCCCAATCACACTTCTGTAAAGAGTTGGTTGATCAAACACCACACCATCATGAGGGGAAAGTTTCTTGTTTGGAACATAAGGTGTGGGACATATTTTGGAATTGCTCATCTCAACTTTCTGTATCAGATCACGAACGTGCTTACTCTGATTAAGGAAGAAACCACCTGTTGGAGTTCGCTGAACTTCTATGCCAAGAAAATTATTGACGGCTCCCAAATCTTTGAGTGAGAAGTGCTTATCAAGTAACGCAATAATATTGTTGATCATAGTCCTGTTAGCTATTGTAGCTAAAATGTCATCGACATATACAAGCATTAGGAGTAAGCTACCATTGTGATTCTTGTAGAATAAAGAGGTGCCAGCTACTGATGTGTGAAAGCCTTGCTGTAATAGAAACCTCTTCAGCTGCTCATGCCAAGCTTTGGGAGCTTGTCTCAGTTCATACAAAGACTTATTCAACTTGCAAACAAAAGTAGGATTCTTTGCATCAACATACCCCTCAGGTTGTTTCATGTACACATTCTCCTTTAGTTCTCCCTTGAGGAAGGCGTTGTTGACATCCACTTGATGAACATGCCATCCTCATGATGCTGCCAAAGTGAACCTGAGCCTGACAATTAGGGGTTTTACGACAGGACTGAACGTATCAAAAAAATCAATTTCAGCGTTCTGCTGAAATCCCCTCTCAACGAGCCTAGCTTTAAGTCGTTCAATGGAACCATCAGCAAGGTATTTCATTCGAAAAAACCACTTGCAGGTGATGAGGTTTATGTGATCAGAATAAGGTACAAGAGCCTATGTGTTGTTGGATATAAGGGCTTGAAATTCATTGTCCATGGCATGTTTCCAGGCCGGATCAGATAGGGCTTCTGTGACGCTAGTAGGTTCTGTTGGTTTGGACAAAACAGAATAGACTTTGGGTTTGATAATTCCAGACTTGGCTCTAGTGGTCATGGAGTGCTTATTTATCACAGTAGCTGGGGGAGGGGATGGATGGGAATCTGCAGATTGAGATGTTGCAAATGATGTGTGACTAGGTTCACTGGAAGACAGTATTGGGGTTGGAGTAGGTAAGAGAGGGTGACTATTAGGGGGAACATCTGGGTGATTTGTTGTATTGATGATGGGCAGAGTCGATGAGACTAGAGATTCATTTGGGGTGGCAGAATGATTATCAGAGAATAACGTAGGATAGGGAAATTTGGCTTCATTAAATGCTACAGTTCTGGCTATGTAAATTCTACCCTCATGAGTAAGACAACGATACCCCTTATGTTTAGGACTATATCCCAAGAATACACTCTTGACAGATCGAAATTGTAGTTTAGAGCTATTGTAGGGTCTGATGTATGGGAAGCATGCACATCCAAACACTTTTAGGAACTTGTAATCAGGTTGACAATGAGTGAGTTTCGTGAATGGAGTCACACAGCCAAGAACTGAACTTGGTAGTCTGTTTATAAGGTATGTAGCAGTAGAGAATGCGGCCCACCAAAATTTGGGTGGGAGTTGGGCATGGGCCAAAAGAGTGAGCCCGGTTTCCACTATGTGTTGGTGTTTTCTTTCGGCTGAACCGTTTTGGGGATGTGTGTAGGGGCAGGGGTGGCGAAAGATGATGCCTAAGGACGAGAGGAATGGTTGAAGCGGTCGATATTCCCCGACCCAATCAGATTGCAGTACTTGGATCTTGGTGTGATATTGTCGTTCAATCATGGAATTGAACTCTATGAATATGGATGTGACTTGAGATTTCAGAGTTAAGGGATAAGTCCATGTAAATTTGGTGAAGTCGTCTAGGAAGTGTACATAATATCTGTATCCCTCAGTGGATGGAACAGTAGAGGGCCCCCAAACATCAATATATGCCAGTTGAAATGGTGCAGTGCTGGTATGGGGTATAGATGGAAAATGCATTTGGTGTTGTTTCCATAATTTGCACGCATCACAAAACGAAATTTTATTTATGAAAACTGGTACACGTAGAGTTTGAAGCACGGGATATAACATGTTATGGCATGGAGGACCCAATCTAGGATGCAATAGAGCTATCCTAACACTACCAGTCTGAGCACCAATAGAATTACAAGATTTAAGGGAAACAGACATAAACTGAGGATTGGAAAGGTTGTAGGCTATTGGACTGGATGCTGGAGCAGGTTCAGGATGAAGTCTT
Organism: Ajuga chamaepitys; assembly: GCA_958295605.1. Taxonomy (NCBI): domain Eukaryota; kingdom Viridiplantae; phylum Streptophyta; class Magnoliopsida; order Lamiales; family Lamiaceae; genus Ajuga; species Ajuga chamaepitys. The sequence continues at coordinate 18,359,585 of OY282502.1, forward strand.
TAAGAGTTCCTTTCACTAGGACTTGATGTGTGTGGGAATCCTTGATAAGACAAGCAGAAGAGAAGAATTGAATGTAAGCAGAATTGTCATAAAGTAATTGAGTCATACTTATGAGGTTTTTGGTGACTTGGGGCACAAATAGCACATTCTTTAACATGATATGATTGGTAGGCACAGAAGTGGGTACAATAATCTGACCAATATGAGATATAGTCATAAGAGATCCATTACCCACAACTAAAGTATCCTTACCAGTGTATGGTTTTTGAAGAGTAAGATTACTAATATCATTGGTAATGTGATGCGTAGCTTCGCTATCGAGGTACCAGTCTAGTTCATGAGCAGCAACAGAGTAATTGGAAGGAGGATAGGAATCTGCAAGTGATGGGGAAACTGATCCAGAAACAGAGTTAGTGTAAGAGGGAGAGGGTGAACCATTATGAAGAGTAGGAGTGTATGTGTTAGGTTGGTTGGAAGGAGGCAAGGGGGCTGATGGAACCATATTCTAGCCATTGCTAGGGGTTGCTTGAACAGTAACAGCATGTGCTTGAATGACTTGATTATCTAAGCCAGGATATGCCTCATCAAACTGATAGTAACACTTTGGAGCAAACTGGTTTGTCCTTCCACAGATTTGGCAAAACATTTTGCCTCGTCCATAACCAGCAGACCTGCCTCTTCCACCACGATTCCGATCGCCTACATTCGCACCTCTAGTGGTAGGAGAGCCACAAGAATCAGCAAATTTATTCCACTTTTGTGGCCATCGATTCACCAGATTGGCACTAGGTTGTACATCACCTCCATGATACTGCCTCGGTCTCATTCATGAGATTGTAGCCGATATTGAACCTTAGAAATAATTGGTAACTCACTTTGACTTGTAAGATTCACAATCACCGACTCAAATTCTGGGCCTTCACCGCCAAATATGTGCAATATCAGTTCATCATCATCAACTGTATGTCTTGCAGCTTGAATATCATCAGCAATACCTTGCATTTTGAGAATATACTCTTCAGTGCTCAGATCTCCTTTCTTTGTTGTTTGTAGCAGATATTTAAGATGAAGAGCACGAGCTTTTGATGAGAAATTGAACATTGTAGAAAATACTGACCACAGCTCTGCAGACGTCTTGCATCTACGCGTATGGCCTAGCATTGGTTCACTCATGGAGTTGAGCAGCCAGTTGTATAAGAACTGGTCTAATCTTAACCATTTGAGAAATAACGGATTCGGAACACGTTTAATCGGATCCGTTGCATCTGGAACAAACCGGTCTGGTGCTTTATTATGACCAAGGAGCAGATCATCTAATCCATGTGCAACCACCGTTGCCAGAACTTGATTGCTCCAGTATGAGTAGTTCGTCCTATCAAGCCGAATTGTGAGCGTGCTCATGGTTGGAAATGTCTCTGCCATGGCTGCAGCGAGCTTGTGAGCTTGTTTTCTACAGGAATCGACAGCTACGTCTAGCTCCAAATACCATACTAAGATATAAGAATGAGAGATAGAATATCTGATCTTTTCATTTTATCAAGCTCAGAATAAGAGATACACATGTACGTCTATTTATAGTGACTAACAGATGCTTCTAGACGATATCCTATGTGGCATTTCATAACTGAATTATGTTACGCCTATGTCATGCATGACGTCGACATGGATAAGTTGCATGTGTGAGCTGCTACTGTTGATACCTTCTTGCTCTCCTTTTTACTCTTAACGATCCAAGTATAACATGAACATTACCTTTTTTGTACATCAACCAAGTTTACAAAGGATAACATCGTCATATATATAGTAGTGGCATTGAATATTGCTAACTCCCTCCCCCCCCCCCTCCCCCCCAAAAAAAAGAAAAAGAAAAAATCAAATTGCATAGTTCTCAATATTTCAAACTTCTATAGAGTTTTTTTTTTATAGTATTTAACTATTTGTTCATCTCACCATGAGAGAATCAATATTTCACCTAATTATACTGCTACCTTGGATGGTAGAAGAATAATAAAATTGCCTGGATGATGATTGACATCTATATAATGTTGTTTTGATTTAATTACAATTCATGTTTTTAGGAATAATGATCTATCTAATATGAGCACCGAAGACTATTGCAAATAAGATCACCTATCTTAAATTGCGTTCCATCTCATATTCCAACGTTATCAATATGTGATATGTGTTTTATAATGTCGTTATAATGTTATTTTATATACATATCATGCATCAATTGAGTTGGAATACAATTTAAAATAAATGATCTAATCCTTGAGTATGGGATCTGTAATTTTGATGTGTAGAAGATATCGAGTTTGAAGTTCCATGTGATTCACAGAAATCAATTAGATCATGTCTTTGTTAAGTTATTATCTAAATCAAAGATATTGAATTCAGCGTGCCCCTAAGAATGAGAATGGTCTTTTACATATTTCAACAACTATATTCCGAAAGGTACCGCCTACAAACGGAAAAGGTAGCCTAAAAAATATAAGCTAACTCCTCCAAACAGTCCACACTAGCTACAATTAAACAAAAAAGGAAATTGGAAGACGAAACTCCGTCTAAAATAAGAGAAGCAAGAGTTTGAATTGTGACTTGGAAAGTAGGACCCATATTAAAGTATGTGGCCAGATTATATTGGGCAAACCGGTTGTCCATCACATGCATCTCCTCTCTATTTAAGATCCTCAACGCCAACTCCTTTCTTCCACCTATCACTCCAATCAACCTCGTACAAACTCTCTTAAAAACACTCCCTTTCAATCCATACAGACTAATCCTACTCATAACTACATTTTCAGCAGAACAATGTTTAGTTTCATAGATAGCAATATGCTTTCTCGCAGATGTGTGTGGGTAAATGGGCCCTTGATCGTGGGAGCAGGCTCGTCGGGCCTGGCGGTGGCTGCCTGTCTAAAAGAGCAAGCGGTTCCATTCGTGATCCTCGAAAGAGCCGATTGCATTGCCTCACTCTGGCAAAAACGCACCTACGATCGCCTCAAACTACATCTCCCAGAAAGGTTCTGCCAACTGTCCGGATTCCCGTTCCCCGATCACTACCCGGAGTACCCAACTAAGAACCAGTTCATCAAATACCTGGAGTGCTACGCCGCCCACTTCGGTATTTCCCCCCAGTTCAACGAGTGCGTCGAGTCAGCTAAGTACGACCAAGTTTGCCATCTGTGGAGGGTCAACACCGTCTCCACCGAGTACGTGTGCCAGAGGCTCGTGGTGGCCACCGGCGAAAACGCGGAGCTGGAGCTTGAGGGGCTGAACTTGAAAGACTTCCGTGGCGAAGTAATTCATGCTTGTGATTATAAGTCGGGCGATTATAATTTCAGGGGGCAGAAAGTTCTCGTCATGGGATCTCGAAATTCCGGCATGGAGGTTTCACTTGATCTTTGCAACCATGACGCTAAGCCTTCCATGGTTGTTCGCTGCTCCGTAAGCATTTCCACATTTACATTTCTGATAAAAAAATATTATTTTTAAAAAATCGATCGAAACTAATCATTATTATTTATTATTACAGGTTGACGAATTGCCAGGGGAGGTATCCCGATGGAGGGGGAACATGGAGAACAGCCATAGCACTGTGATTGACATTGGTGCACTTGAGAAGATGAGATCCAAGGAGATTGAACTAGTGCCTGGAATCAAGAGATTCAGTTGTGATATGGTTGAACTTGCTAACGGTGAAAAGCTGGAAATCGACTTGGTTGTTTTGGCTACTGGTTACTGCAGCAATGTACCTTACTGGCTACAACAAAGTGAATTCTTCCCAACTGGATGGAAAGGAAAAGATGGATTGTACGCCGTTCGAGGGCTACGGGACGCCATCAAAGTATCACAAGATATTGCCAAAGTTTGGAAGGATGGATTGAAGCAGAAGAAGCAAGTTCGGAAGCATGAGTTGAAGCAGAAGAAGCAAAAAGTTGTATGTACTATGTAGTGCTTGGAAATAAATCATTTTTGACCGGAATTTAAAAATTTAAGTATTTGGTAAATAAGTATTTTCTGTCTCTCAATTTACTAAAATGCCCTTCTAGATTTTTTTATTCTGGCAATTTCTTATCTTTCTTCAAAGACCAGTTAAAGTGGGATCTCCCCTAGGAAAAATTCAATGTCGGACAGATCCGAGGTGTATGAATTCAGCAGCGAAACATGCACAAAGATGAGGGTAATTGAAGACTAAATTTATGTGAATATTACAACCCAATTACTTCGGCCCCTTGTGAAGTTAATCCAAGTGAAGATAACAAATGAAAAAAGTGAAGCGAAATGTTACAAGTTCAAATGACACGAGATATGAGAAAACAAGGATCGGAGTTGTGCAGTTGAAGATGGAAACAGGTAGCATTTTGACAAAAAAGAGCTCGCATCCTCTGTTTTTAGTTCCTGAAATAATCTGGGGAAATCATCGCGGCAAAAGAATGATGGCCAAAATTCTTTGATGTTAAAGTGGAGATACTTTTGATTTTTATTGAAATATTGACGACATTTTGGCCAATAGAAGGAGTTTAAATTCAGAAAATTCTCGTAAGCAGATGGAAGGACTGGCTTTTAGCATACATCTGCTTAATTACGGTGAACACAGTTTTTGTCAAACACTTAATCAGAAAATTGCTCAAGAATAGCAAAGGAAACCACTACTATAGAAGATGCTTTTCCATTTGATCCTTTTATTTTTGTCCAAATAAACTACAAGTGTATATAAAAATACCAATATAAAAATTAAAATGAAAACCAGATAGCATTAGAGGAACACCCCTCTCCAAGAAAAGCCCGAGTTTTGAAATGATGGGCATTTTGTATACTAATGAGGCTTCCTTTCCTCTCTGTTTTTACTACTGACTTTTTATAGGGTTGTCAAATTAATTAATTTAACTGATTAATTCCAATTAAAAGATGTCCATTTTGTCCACTTTAAGATATCTTTAGTTGGGATTTTATTTAAATCTTCATATGTATATTTGCTCTCTAAATGTACAGCTCAGTAGAGGAAATTATAAGTACTCTGAATATCTATATATGTCTAGTAGAAAGAGAGACGAAAATACGAATGCAAAGTACAAGGTGGAAAATACATCGCATGAAAAAGAAAATACACAATAAAATTGCTTCTGATGAAGTACCACCAGCACCCTTCAAATATCTACATGTTAATAAATAACAACATAAAATTATCAAATTACGCAAACTCAGCTCCAATAAGGTCATATTCTTATTTGGTCGATGATCAAATTAACTAATCTTTCAATCTTGCTTGAGCTACACGAGTAACGTAGTGAGTTTGATCTTCAAACAATAAAGCTAATGCAATAATATAAAACCAAGCAAACATTTTTCATTCCAAAATCAACAATCACAAGCCATTGACAGATTTAGTACAAGCCCCAAACTATAACACTATGTCTACCCAAGACTACATATAAAGATCAAACTCCACCAGGACCAACAACCATTAATCTAATACAAAAGAAGAGACGAAACCTGATATTGAAGCTAGTTGCTGCTAATACGAAGCATTTGGAAGAAAGGTCGTCTATCCATAGACGACTGACTCTTGGCTTTCCAATATTAGTCAGCTTTAAGATCTTGTGCAGATAGGTCGTGCAAAACTCCACTCTGCTCGTCATTGGGTTTAAGCCCCTCGCGTAACTGCACCGAATGAAAGTTCATAATATTACAAAAGCAATGAGCAGAAAAGAAGCAACTTTGACAACAGGAGCATAATTCAAGTCGCAAAAAATTGGGAAAAAGAGCTCCAAATTTGAAATGATTATGCAACACCAATTAGTATATGATATATCTACCTCACCAAGATGGTGTTTAGTTACAGATGCATAATTTCCAAGATACCAAATAAGTCAGCAAGTTTTAGTAAGACTTGAGAAAAAATATGAATCTTTGAGTCCCTCGTATCCATACATAACAGAATTTAAGAGGATATTCGTGTACCTGCTGAAGGACTTTCTTTTGATATCGATATCCCTGCCAGATAAGCAAAAGGAGTTGTGTAAAAACACTATAATTGGAGACCAGACCCATACCCTTCTAATGGATAGTATAATGCATTTTAGTTATTACCTTGTCAGTCCCATAAAGGTAGTCGCAATAGGTAAATACTGATGCAAAATTACTTTGACTCTGTCCACCAACGTAATGGTGGTAATCGTGGTAGTCTGGACCACCATAAAAAGGAATGTACTTTGTTGGAGTCCAAGGGAAATCGTACCTGATAGCATCAGAAATAAAAACTGATCATTCAAAAAACATATTGCGCCAACCAGGTCAAAAAACCTCCTATATCCTCGTAAAGAATATGAGAAAATTCGAAAGTAAGAGAAACATTCAGATTAATCATCATACTTCCATGCAAACAACTCCAAATAAAGAGAAAATGAACATCAAGGTCAACCATCTTTTGACACACTTAACCAAGCTCACACTTAATTGAACGGAAAAAAGACATTTTTGCATACTTTATTTCATAGTAAATGTATAATTATGCAAAATAGCTGACTACGTGTAGGAAAAATACACAGGATTCGACCATGGAGAAGCTTAGCGGCAAAGGAAGATAATTCAATAACTAAAAGAATCATAACATCATTTTACAGGGTATTATAAGCCAATGTAAACCCAAGAGATAACATGACATGTCAAAATTAAAGTGGACATGTACTCAATCTAGAATAATTAGTCCCAGCATTTAAGTGACGCAAACAACTTTAAGACTAAAACCTTTTTCTCCATTCCAAGACTAGCACTTCTTTACAAATTAATACTTCATTTAAAGTGAAAAAGGAAAAAAAGAAAACCCAGAATCTCTCAAGTTATAATGATATGAATAATAAAATTTCATTAGAGGAAATGATAGCACTGTTAAGTCTCACTGTGACACAGAATTTCAATTCAAAGTCGAGACACTGCAAGTCATAAAAAGAAAGAAGAAATAAAATCTATGTTTATCTTGACCTTCAGTTTTTCACGACACATGAATTCAAAGCAAAATGTATTTATGGTACCAAGTCTAAAGTGCAACTCCAATTCCTCTCACAAAAACAATATAAGAAAAGAATAGTGACAAGAAAGAGAGGGTTCAACGCCAATTCAACACAGGATTGATAAAAAATGGTACACCAAGTTTTACTATCATTGAGAAAGAAACAAGTTGTCCATGGTTTTCCAGATATGGGGTTGAGAAGAAGTAATGCGAATATAATCAAAATGCAATAGATAACAGAAAACATGAAAGATTATTGAAGACCAATATGACTACTTATTAGGCCACAAGTCCTACACACTTCCTGCAGCCATAGGCATATTGGATGATTACATGCATAATAATATGCCGTAAGATAGGACAAAAATATTAAGAAACTACAACAAATAAATGTTAATCAAAGAAGGGGCCAGATAATATTTTGCTGGCACACCTAAACCATGCTGATCTTACGGGGGAATTACATGTTAAACTTGTTTGAAATCCTCTTCTACACATTAGTACAAAAAGATTTTTACATATCGATAAACAAACCTATCATACGAGTTTAACTGCGCCATTTTGACAAAACTGCGACAATTATTTTAATAGTTTGGAACCTTTCTTTTAGTCTTTTAGTGGTTTAGACATAAGCCCAATTTCCAAAATTTCATATAATCACTTGATCCTTACATGGAATGGGATGACTATAACCTTAATATAATGCATGCACATTGCCAGATATAATTTATATAACACTTTATATAGTCATTGATGATGATGAAAACTAGTCATTTCATTGAATTGATTGATATGCTCAGCCTTAGCAGCATTCCACATGAAACTATGGTACATTCAATCATAGTGTAAATTTGTTTATATATCTAATTTTTTAAAATATAAAAGTTATGCCAGAGGGTTTAATCACATATAGGTCCAGAGAATAACGGTTGATATCAAAGGGATAAAGACAATCCGCCATTTGATTCAGACAACTTTAGAGTAATGGACTCTCTACTTACCAAGACACGCATTGCAAAAGACTGTAGGCATCCCATCAGGAAATTCTATAATGCCAATGTAATTAGTGTCTGTACCAGTTGGATGTGCGACATCAGGCACGAAAAAGTTGCATTTCTTATATTTTTTTTTCCATTCATGCCACATGTCTCCAACTGGATTATGGTAGTGTATGGTTATCTACTCGGAATATGCTAGAGTACAAGTCTCACTGATACTACAACATGAGCTTATGTCAATCTCCAAATAAAAACACTTAGAAATTATCCCGAATAAAAAGAAAGACACAGTCACGCGGAGCGGGAGGGGGGGGGGGGGTGGGGGGGAGAGAGAGAGTGTGAGTGTCTTTTCTGATCCTTCTCCTCGTGCACAAAAGTTAATCCACTATTATTGACCTCATCCCACCAAAGCATTTACTTTCCAGCAGACTAATTGAAATCCCAAAAGCAAACAGTGAAAAGAAAGTGATTAAGTGCCACTGTTGAGCCATCATTGGGTCAAATTAGCAAAAGCAAACGCGATAGAATGACACTTAAACCAATCATCAGAGATGGAGAATTCTAGTAAATTGCATCAAATCAAAAGCATGAGTATTAAGCATGCGAAGTGCATTACCCACTGTGAGTCTCAATAGCCTCAATCTGCCTGGTAGCAATCCACAACCAGAATGTAATCATATGTCCTGGGACCATCGCAGGCCCCAGAAAAGACGGGATACCGAGGAGCAAAATCTCGGCCCAATGGGCATATGGCGCCGCAAACCCAATTGGAGCGGTGTACTCATGATGCACCTTGTGAATTTTCTCATATCCCCACTTGCAATGCAGAAATCTATGGAGCCAATAGTTTGTGTAGTCCTCTATGAGGAAATACACCCCCAATTGCAGAGCAATTTCCCACAATGAAGGCAGTGGCAAGCTTGTTCTTACCCCTATCATCTTCATTAAACAGAAGAAGATCCAATGTTAATTAAACATGATTCAAGACTAAAGTCTTTTTGTACAATCACTGAATCGAAAGTCTACAAAAAAATGCAATACAGAAAAATATGTATAAGCAATAAAAAATGACAAATTGGAGATAACAGCTGAAGCATGAAGCTGATTTACCTTAATAGAGGGATAGGAGACGAGCTGGAGGGGCCCGACAATGAAGATGAACATGGTCATTACGGATTTGTAGCAGCGGAGAGTATCAGAAAAGGAGAGGTTAACCTTGGGTTGAATCTTGTAGCGGGCAATAGAATTCTTAAAGAAGTATTCAAGGAAGAGGTAGTAAAAGGGGAAAAAGGAGAAAACGAGGAAGAGGAAGATGATGTTATGGCAGTAGAGGATGTAGTCGGACTTGGTGGCGGTGTAATTGAACCAGAGGGTCTCGGCGGCGGTGAGAGATCTCCCGAGGGCGGATTCCGCCTCTTGGAGGGTGGCGTAAGGCAACATTGGGGATGTCGACAAAATCGGAAAGTGGGGCTCTACTCAAATAGCTCAGTCTGACTAATAGTTGTGGTGTGGTGTGAGTATTTGGCAGATAGATGGCTTGTTTGTTATATTATTATGCGGGAGGGAAGTGGAAGTGGAAGTAGCGCTACAGAATATTCAAAACGATGCGTCCAGAGGTGGTGCTGGTGCAGGACAAATCTGTCCAGAAAATAAGATGACAGTGCGGCATTTGTCTCCCGGAATCCCAACTCACTTATAAGAGTTAGCTAAATAGTTTTTGTTTTTTTAATTATTATCTTATTTTTACTTTTTTGAAAGCAATTTTATTTTTTCTTTATTATTTTAGTTAGAGAAGGGTCTTGTAGAAATCGAAGGCAAGCAGAAATCTAGGTTATAAGTTAATCAATTGCGTATTGCATGTTAATTACAATACTATGAATTACTATTTTAACATTGCATGTTTTTGCGGTTTGATGTATAAACTTTTCTTCTTTTAGGATTTGCCACATAAATTTACCGATTATTGTAAAATTGTCATCTTGAGCATATCTAAACCTATGATTCATGTTGTTGTGTCTAGCTATTGACTGTAAATTGCAGAAAGAAAAAAAAATGATTTGACATCCAAAAAAAAAAAAGAAAGTTTGGATGGGAGTGTGTAATTTCCCCTTGTCTTCATTGAGGGACTTAGTACAAAATTTGTGCGGGATTTTGCTTACTTTTATTCATTGAGTGACTTCATACCAAATTCATGTGGAATTTTGCTTGTATTGATTTCAGGGGAGACAGAAGATTTGTCAAGGGAAGATTGTAAATGCAGTTTTGGAGGAAGAGACCGAAGATTTAACAGACAATCTAGAGGAGTTGCATAAACCTCAATAATCAAGCTAGAAGCAAAATGCAGTTATTTTGACAAAGAAGCTCCCCTTTTGTAGTGTGATGTCTTGTCCTTGGCAGAGGATGGAGCAAATAGTTTAAAGTAGTTTCTGACACCACTTAACCCCACTCAACCGATACCTTTATTTAACAAACACCACTAGGGGTTGAGCCAACCTCAACCGATTGGGCCCAACCCAACCAAACACAACCATAGAAAATTAAACGAAACTTTATATGAGATTACAAAATGTCTCTCAATTCTCAAAGGCCACATTTGGTTTTAGAGTTGTGATATGTAAAATAGATAATGTGGGGGTAGGATCACACTGTTCATTATTATTAGTAAGTATGTTTGGTTTGAGCTGTAAATTTTATTGATATTTTGAAATTTCTTTGAGAAAATAGTAAAAATGTTATGCTAGTTACCAATATTTTATCAAAATACCTTTTATGTTTTTGACTTTATGAACATGACCCATAAGTTGCGAATTATGATAATAAAAATAAAAAAATAAATGCCTCGTCATTGGGTATCAGTTGTTACTCAACTGGTGAGGGGTGACGCGGTGCATTAATTCTGATGTGACTCTGCTAGTAACTGGTTTTAAGTTGATTAGAATTATTTATTAAATATTCTGTTGTAAATCTTAACTAGAACACTCAAACAATCAACTCAAAACTCACAAAGATCACTCAACTCACTTGTATGAAAAAATGAAAATGAATAAAACAGAAATCAAGCACAAAAACGATTTACGTGGTTCAGCATGTAAATGCCTACATCCACGGGCAAAACCAGAAGGAGAATCACTAATATGAATCACAAGGTTACAAGAAATCACTCAAGAATTAATCTCTTATACCTTGAGATTAATCTTCCTCTCAAGCTCTCAATTTCTTATTCTAGTCTCTATGATTTGTTACACATTGTTTTGACTAACTTCTAATGTGTATATAAGTCTCTGGAGTGAGTATCCTGAAGCAAAACCGCTGCTGAAACTGTCAAACCAATTCAAGAAACAAAACTGAAAAACAGATTCTGGAAAACTCAAATAACAACGGTTTTGTGACAGTTATTCCGTTACAAACCGTTGTCTTTTATGTAACAGAAAAACTGATTCTTCTCTTTGATTTTAGAAGCTGTTTTCTTCTGCTATTCCAGCTTGTAGATCATCCCTCTTCTTCTCAGCTTTCCTCAGCAACTTCTAGCTCAACTATACTCAACATTTTTGACACTTAACTTCCACATTCTCCACCTTGTCAAACAATGTTATAGAAACAAAAATCACACCTTGAACTCAACCATAGTGATTACTTCTGCTCTCACCAGTTTGCTCCTGTCTTGGAGCCAATTCTACTCCAAGTTAGCTACCTGCACTAACTGCAGACAAAGATAGAACTTCTCCGTAGTTAGAGCCTTTGTAAGCATATCAGATGGATTATCCTCAGACCTGATCTTTCCTAACACCACTGTCCCCTTTTCAGTAATGTCCCTGACAAAATGGAATTTTACATCTATGTGCTTACTACGATCATGGAACATCTGATGTTTAGATAAGTGCAAAGCACTCTGTGAGTCACTAAACACCTTGACTGACTTCTGCTTAAAACCAAACTCCTCCAGAATTCCTTTCAAGCAGCAAGCTTCCTTGACTGCTTCAGTAATAGCCATGAACTCAGCTTCTGTTGTTGATAAAGCAACTACAGATTGTAGCATAGACTTCCAGCTTACTGCAGCACCAAACAAAGGAAAGATATAACCTGATTGAGACTTTCTGGAATCTAGGTTAGCAGCAAAATCTGAATCACAGTAACCACATAACACATTCCCAGTATCTATGTCATCCTTCTTGAATAATATTCCAAAACCACTGGTTCCTTTCAAATATCTGAGCAACCATTTTAAAGCATTCCAATGAGCTCCACCTGGATCAGACATATACCTACTAACCGCTGATATAGCATGAGCTACATCAGGCCTTGTACAAATCATAGTGTACATCACACTTCCTACTGCATTTGCATAAGGGATCCTCTTCATCTCATTTTCTTCTTCTCTTGTCTGTGGCTTCTGTTCTTCACTCAGTTTAAAATGTAATCCTAGTGGAACTGACACTGGTTTGGACTCTTGCATGTTGAATCTGGACAGCACCTTCAGAATATAACTCTGCTGGTTTAACCATAACACTCCAGCAGCTTTGTTCCTAATGATGTCCATTCCTAATATTCTTCTTGCATTTCCTAGCACCTTCATGTCAAATACAGATTGAAGTTCTCTTTCAGATTGTTGATCTCAGCTTTGCTCCTGCTGGCTACTAACATGTCATCCACATACAATAGCAGAAATACCACAACCTCTTTTCCTTTGAACTTCAGATACACACAGCTGTCATATTTTGATTTCTGAAAACCAATGCTCTGCATATGACTGTTAAACTTCAAATACCACTGCCTAGGGCTTTGTTTCAGACCATACAGAGACTTTTGTAACAAACATACTTTGTTCTCAGTTCCAGGAACAATAAAACCCTCTGGTTGTGCCATGTATATCTTCTCATTCAAATCACCATGCAGGAAAGCTGTCTTTACATCTAATTGTTCCAACTCCAGATCATATTGAGTGACAATGGCCAGCAAAATTCTTATTGAGGAATGTTTAACCACTGGAGAAAATATCTCATTGAAATCAATGCCTTCCTTTTGAGTGAATCCCCTAGCAACCAACCTAGCTTTAAATCTAACAGTTTCTGTCTGAGCTACTTCAAGTTTCTTCTTGAAGATCCACTTGCAACTGACCAATCTTTGATTCCTTGGCCTTTCTACCAGAATCCATGTTTGATTCTTCTCCAAAGAGTCTAACTCTTCTCTCATTACAAGCATCCACTGAACCCTTTCATTGCTTTCAATAGCATCCTTATAGTTTCTAGGTTCAAAACTGTCAACATCTTCTGCAGTGACCAAGGCATATGCTGTAAGGTATTCATCAGCATATCTGGTAGAAGGTCTTGGTACTCTTGTTTCCCTGTCTCTCACAAGCTGATAATCCTGTAGACTTTGTTGATCATGATATTCTGAATCTGATTCTCCTTCAAGATCTTCATCTACTCCAGCTTCTGACTCCACCTTAACTGATAACTTCTTATTGATGTCATCAGCTTGAATTCTGACCTTCTGACCTTCTTTCAATGGCATGTCCTCCTCTGAGAATACAACATCTCTACTGATGATAATCTTCCCTGCTCCAGGTTCAGTATTCCAAAGTCTGTACCCTTTTGTTCCATCAGGATATCCAAGCATCAGGCATTTAACAGCTCTAGCTTCCAACTTATCTTGTTTTACATGAGCATAAGCTCTGCATCTAAAAACTCTTAGGTGATCATATCTGGGAGACTTTCCTGACCATTTTTCTTCAGGAGTCAGGTTTTCTATAGCAACAGAGGGACACCTGTTAATCAAATAAGCAGCAGTAGAAGCTGCTTCTCCCCAGAATCTCTTATCTAATCCTGAGCTTGATAACATGCTTCTGACTCTTTCTAGTATGGTTCTATTCATCCTTTCAATAATGCCATTTTGTTGAGGATTTGCTGGAACTGTCTTATGCCTTTTGATTCCCTATGTGTTGCAGAAAATATTAAATTCTTCAGATACAAACTCAAGACCATTGTCTGTCCTCAAACACTTTACAGTTGAATCTCTTTCATTTTCCACCTGCTTGCACCATACTTTGAATTTGTCCAGAGCTTCTGATTTTTGTTTCAGGACATATAACCATAACTTTCTAGAAAAGTCATCCATGATACTTAGAAAATATCTGCCTCCTCCCAGAGTTGGTGTTCTTGAGGGACCCCAGAGATCAGCATGAATGTATTCAAGAGGGGCATTTGAGCACTTCTTACCTTCAGGATAAGGGAGTTTCTTGCTCTTGCTAAGGACACAGTCTTCACAGAGTCTTTTCTGACTTTCCTCCTTCAGTTTGATGAGCTGCTGTTTTGATAGTTGTCTTAGTCCAGATTCACTGACATGCCCAAGTCTTGCATGCCATAAGTCTAGACTGATCTTCTCAACTACATCTGCTTCTTCAAGAATCACTGATCCCATTAGGTAATATAAGCTTGACCTTCTTACACCCCTTAGAACTACTGCTTGATTCTTAATAACATTTAGAAAGCCATTCTCTGATTTAAACCAGCAACCCTTCTTTTCCAAGGTTCCAAGACTTATCAAATTCCTCTTTAATTGAGGGATATATCTTACATCAGTTAGGACAATTATCTTGTTTTCATGTGTCCTTAATTTCAGGTCACCTATACCCTTTACACAGCACACTTGATCATTTCCTAGCAAAACAGTTCCAGCATTCTGTTCTTTGAAGTTTTCAAACCAGTCTAAGTGTGGTGTCATATGAAAACTACACCCTGAATCTAATATCCATTCATTCATAGATTTAGAATCAGCAATATTTAGTACCTGAGGGTCATCATTTGAGGCCTCTGCAATTTCTGCAGCATTTGAGGTAGATGCTCCTTTCTGATTCTGTTTCTTCTTCCATTCAAAACAGTTTTTCTTTAAATGGCCTGGTTTCTTACAAAAGAAACACTTCCTGGACTCCTTTTGTTCAGTCGATTTCAGCTTTGAATTTGGAGTTTTCTTAAAACTTTCTCCAGATTGGAACTGCTTCTGAAATCTGCCTTTCTTGATGTTAAGTCCTTCAGAGACTTTCTTGCTTTCCTTGTTTCATTTTCTGTAGTTCTTTCCCTTTCAATGCCGATTGAACCTCTGCTAGTGTAATTTTTGAATCTCTTCCATAGAGCATAGCATCCCTAAGATGATCAAATGACTGAGGCAAAGAGTTCAGGAGTAACACTGCCTTGTCTTCATCCTCCATCTTCACTTCTATGGCTTCAAGGTCATCCAGAGTTTTATTAAACTCATCCAATTGATCCTCCACACCTTTTTTAGCCAGAAACTTGAAAGAAAATAATTTCTGTTTCAAGTATAACCTGTTTGCCATAGACTTGATGAGATAAATCTGATCCAGTTTTTCCATTACTCCTTCAACACTGGTTTCTTTTGAAACTTCCCGCAGTACTTTGTCAGACAGGCAAAGAATCACCAAGCTATGAGCCTTTTCTTGAATTTCCAACCTCTGATCAGGGGTGATAGAAGCAGAAAACCCCTTTTCACCTTTAAGAGCAGCTCCCAGCCCTTGTTGAATCAGCAATGCCTTGATCTTCAATTTCCAGAGACCATAATCATTCTTCCCGTTGAATTTCTCTGCTTCAAACTTTGAGATCGACATGATGAATGAGTCTTAACTTCTGCACTTCTCTGTTGTTCCCACAGACGGCGCCACTGTTGTAAATCTTAACTAGAACACTCAAACAATCAACTCAAAACTCACAAAGATCACTCAACTCACTTGTATGAAAAAATGAAAATGGATAAAACAGAAATCAAGCACAAAAACGACTTACGTGGTTCAGCATGTAAATGCCTACATCCACGGGCAAAACCAGAAGGAGAATCACTAATATGAATCACAAGGTTACAAGAAATCACTCAAGAATTAATCTCTTATACCTTGAGATTAATCTTCCTCTCAAGCTCTCAATTTCTTGTTCTAGTCTCTATGATTTGTTACACATTGTTTTGACTAACTTCTAATGTGTATATAAGTCTCTGGAGTGAGTATCCTGAAGCAAAACCGCTGCTGAAACTGTCAAACCGATTCAAGAAACAAAATTGAAAAACAGATTCTGGAAAACTCAAATGACAACAGTTTTGTGACAGTTATTCTGTTACAAACCGTTATCTTTTATGTAACAGAAAAACTGATTCTTCTCTTTGATTTTAGAAGCTGTTTTCTTCTGCTATTCCAGCTTGTAGATCATCCCTCTTCTTCTCAGCTTTCCTCAGCAACTTCTAGCTCAACTATACTCAACATTTTTGACACTTAACTTCCACATATTCTAACTAAAAAACCTTTTGGGAGGAAAAATTATCTTCTTTCTTTCAAGTAACATCTCCCTCTTTCAAACCCTTGCTTTTAAATGTGCAATTTGTCATTCTGCTCCCACCCATTTCCTCACACCTTTCTCCCTCCCTCCCCACCCATTATCCCCACCCCCCCCCCCCCCCCCCCCAACAATATTTTCTTGACCATTGGTGAGTGCATGGTGGTAAGGTAAAGAGATTGATTCCTATGGTTCTAGTTCAAAACCTTGCATTAAAGCGGTTAATCAGGTAATACTATTAGCGAAATGGAATTTATTTCCAGGAACCACGAGGACAAAATTATAATTTTAAAATTTTGGTCGAAGCTAGAAACACGACGCGGAGCAGGCCATTTACCTACTCGTTACTTTCCTCGCTGACGAGGAATAAGTCGGCTTACGAGATTCGCCTTCCTACCAAAACATTCGTTTTTAATAGGTCTTGTTTGGTTGAAGCTGGCAATCCCGCCTCTTTTGGATCTTGTCTATTATTCCAGAAATTTGGACGGACAAGAGAATGGAATGGGGGCGTTGTTGAATCTGTCAAAGTATGCAAAGAGCAAGGATTTTATAAAAATCATTGCAAGAAGTTACTTTACATATAATTTTGAAAAATTAAAAATATTTATAAAATCTTTTAAATATTTTTTTATAAATTAGTTTTAACATTATTCAAATGACTTCTAAATTTCCTAATATATCTTAGATTTAAAAATTAATTCATAGATAAACAAATTTCTCATATTTTTTAAGATAAAACGAAAGAATTTCAAATATCATGTAGATTTTTTATTTTTTTTATATCATGTATATTTAGTTATCATTTATAAATCATTTCAGAACTTATTTTTATAAATTTATAATCCAAATTATAATTTAAAATAATATATTAATAAGGGTTAATTACCAAAAGTAACCTGTATTATGAGCCTTTTTTAGTTTTGCAACCTAAACTTTTTATTTTTTCCAATGACAACCTGTATTAATTATTTTTTTTCAATTTGCAACCTCCGGCGATATTTCCGGCTATATAGGCCATGTGACTTGCACATGTTCCTTTTTGGACAAATAAGATGGCTACACGTGGTGACTAATAAAATATTTTAAAAAATATTAATAAATATTTTAAAAAATATTAATAAATATTTTAAAAATTTCAGAAATTTCATTAATAAATCTAGAAAATAAAAAAAAAATCTGAAATTCTTTGATAAATTCCAAAAATTTATTTAAAATTTAAAAAAACAAATTTATAATCGAAAAAAAAAATTGTAATTAATTAAAAAATTCTAAAAATTCAGAAAATTTATTATAAATTCTGAAAATAAAAAAAAATTATTTCTAAAATTAATTCGAAAATTCTAAAAGTTTATTTAAAATTAAGAAAAATAATTTAAAATAAAAAAAAAATTTAAAATCAGAAAATAAAAAAAATTAATTGTGGAAAATTAATTTTTAAATACTAAAAATAATTATAAATTGTAGAAAATTAGTATAAAAGAGAAGGGAACTTCGTATATTCCGGTATAAATAAATTTAAGAAGTGCATTTTATGAATTTAATTTTTGGGATTATAAATAAATTTTCTGAATTCTTAATAAATTTTTAGAATTTCTAAAATAATTTTATTTTATTTTTTTAATTTTCTGGAGTTATAAATGAAATTTCCGATTTTTTTATTTTTTTATTTTCTGATTTTAAAATTATTTTTTTATTTTAAATGATTTTTCTTAATTTTAAATAAATTTTTAGAATTTTAAAATTAATTTTAGAAATATCTTTTTTTTCAGAATTTATAATGAAATTTCTGAATTTATAGAATTTTTTAATTAATTACAAAATTATTTTATTTTATTTTTTCGATTTTAAATATTTTTTTTTAATTTTAAATAAATTTTTAGAATTTCTAAAAGAATTTCAGAATTTTTTTTTTTAATTTTCTAGATTTATTTATGAAATTTCTGAAATTTTTAAAATATTTATTAATATTTTTTTAAATATTTTATTAGTCGCCACGTGTCGCCATCTTATTGGTCTAAAAAGGAACATGTGCAAGTCACATGACCTATATAGCCGGAAATATCGCCGGAGGTTGCAAATTGAAAAAAAACAATTAATACAGGTTGTTATCGGAAAAAATAAAAAGTTTAGGTTGCAAAACTAAAAAAGGCTCATAATACAGGTTGCTTTTGGTAATTGACCCTAATAATAATACATAGAAACAAAGGACACCACATCAACTTATGACTGCCACATCACCCTTTAACCGGTTGATTTACTTGTTTTAGCTGCTCATAGAGAACTTTTTACCAATTTTTTGCAACATACATGCCATTAACATAAACTGAAAAAGTTAAAGGTTATTTTCATGAATAATAAAAATATATAGGGCATTTTCACCATTCCCAATTTCTTTATATATCTATTTGATTTATTATAGATAGATCATATTTTTAAATTTCCTTAAATGCCCTAACCCGTATTTACTATAGCAGAAAGTAATATTATATTGTTCTAATAATTTGTCTCACACTTTGGGTCGAGGCAAATAATCATTCAATTGCGGGGAAATATGTATATTTGACTCGGGTCTCTTCCCAATCATGGTCATAGACAAAAAAACAAACTCTGAATTGCACAAGATAACGTAGTAACTTATCTTGTCAATCTAATCCTAGAATCCAAAAGAGGCCAAAGTCTTTAAAAAGTGGAGAGTTAAACCAATTACATTTTATACTCGCTCCTTTTCTTAATTAAGTATGATTTTCTTTCTGATATTAAGTATGATTTTAGAAACTTGTATACTAATTAAACTGTCTTATAAAATATAAACTAACACATGTATTGTTTTTCAAACTAGTAATGTTCCCTTGCGATACACGTGAAGAATTTGAATATTTAAATCAAATGTATCATATAAATTTGTAAATTAACTTAAATCAGTTGCATTTCATTCATGTAAATTCTATTAGGGTGTGTTTGATTGGGACCGGGGATTGTTGTGACATTGTTAGCTGAAGTAAAGTGGTTGCAGTGAGTAGTTGAGGAAGGCTACAAATCCCCTATTACACAATGATGTTACATCTTCTATTACACTACTTAGATTTATGCCACATGTAAATCCATCAAAAATTGTAATGTGAGGTATAACACCATAACATAATCATCTAAAAATAGTGTAAGATATTCCCAGAAAAGATTATTTCATAAAATTAGTTCCAAAATTCTTGCAATTCCGTAGCTATTGAAAAATCAAAATCAATGTTTCTCAAAAAAAAAAAAACCAAAACAAGACAAAACAGAACTTAAGATAAAAATACTAAAAAAAATATTATTAAAAAAAAAAGAGAAAGGACAAGAGGAAAGAAACAATAACCCGAATCAATTCATCCGAATAACACAAATAGACACGAAATAAATAATTTATTTTAAAATGTGATAATTATATGTTTTAATTTTTTTCATATATAATCCGGATCGGTCTAAATCGAACCCGACCATGACGGCCAAGCGGACCCAACCCAACCTAACACAATTTTACTGAGAGAAATCCGCAACCAACCCGACACGATTCGGTTAACCCGACCGCCCCGAAATCAGTAATCTATCTAAAATTGTGATAATTATATGTTTCAAATAATTTTTAATATATAACCCGAATCGAACTAAAGTTAATCACGAATCCGACCCAAGGATTCAAATTACAACCTCGCATCTCTCATTTTCATTTTCTCATTTTTTATCTTAAAATCTTCAATATCGTTGCTCGAAAATTTCTCTGGACTTAGGAATTTATTATCGTTGCTCGAAATTTTTTCTGGACTTAGGAATTTAGGTATGTGATTTTCCTAAAATATATCATTGGATATGCTATAGTATTACTCATTTTAGTTTGAACTTTAGTAAATTTACATGTGGCATAAATCTAAGTAGTGTAATAGAAGATGTAACATCATTTTGTAATAGAGGATTTGTAGCCGTTGAGGAAGGGGAAATGGTGTCTGTTTAGGTGGTTGTATTACGGGAAACATATTTAATTGCAAAATGTGATCTTATGTGTGTAAGAGATTGTTAATTAATAATTTAATGATTAAAGTAGTATTGTGAATTTTGGTTAATTGATAATGTATATGATTGTTGTTGAGTAATGTTTGATTGTTTAGGTTATTTTTTAATGAATATTTATTTTCTAATTTAATAATGCATTTAATATATTTCGAAAAAAATAAAACAACATTAAAATATTTAAATCAAATATGCATTTTACAAATGTGATTTTCTTTCATTTATTTAATCGAGAGAGAGGGACATGAGGAGTCACATCAACATCCATAATTATAGAGCCGTTGTTTTCATTTTAATGCCTCAAACTCTTTAATAAGAGGCATTGGGGACAAACCCAATCAAACAAACATGTAAAGGGTTTGGGTCCCCATGAACGGGTTTGGCCCAAACCCAAAAAAACACTTCCTTACAATCTGAAATGAGATGAGTGAGCTTAGCTCACTTATATAGCAACGAGCGCGGCTAACTAATTAAGCTATTAATAACATGTTTGAACCAATTGAAAAAAGACACTTCGGTAGTACATAACACATAGCATAACACATTGAGTAACTAATTCCTTAGCGCATGCAAGGCGCGTATAATGCACGTGATCTTCGGCCTCCTTCCAGTTGATGCTAACATCTACAACATGTACATTATGTCTTACTATTTGCACTGCCCGCCTCCCAAGTTGGAGTATAGATCCACGTATCATACCCAACTTGGAAAGCATCCATTGAAAATGCACAGGTCCCAATTGTTTAGCGAGAAGATCTTCTAAAGTTTTAGGGTTAACATGGAAAAGCTTAAAAATTCCGGCTTTAAATTTATCCTGCATAAGGTGGAAATCGATTTCAAGGTGCTTAGTTCGTTCATGAAAGACATGATTTTCGACAGTATGCAAGGTGGGTTGATTATTACAAAATAGAGAAACGGATTGTGTGATAGGAAGACGCAAATCCTTTGCCATATAAACAATCCATTGTAATTCACAAATTGTAGAAGCCAAAGCTCTATATTCAGCTCCAGTTGAGCTTCAAGAAACAATATTATGTTACTTTGTCTTCCAAGAAATGAGGTAATCCCTAAAAAAAATATGATATCCTGTAAGTGCCCCATGGGTGTCCAATCAAGACACGAATAAACATCACTAAAACCTTTAAGCTAAAAAGAATTAACACAAGGATATGACAAGCCAAGGGAAGGAGTACCCTTTACGTAACATTGAAGATGATGTGATGCATCCCAATATGATGATAGAGGGGAAGTTACAAACTGATTTAAATATTGTATATCATATGTCAAATGCGGACATTATATATATCCTTAATTCCAAATTAAATAGGTACGTGCACAATAAGTCTATTGTGTGTTGGGTACACACAAATTTTTGCCTTAAAAAAATGATAGTCATTCTTGGATAAATTATTATGCTAAAATTAAATTAAATAAGATTATTGGTAAAATAAGGTGTCACATGTATCAAACACTTGGCGGAACTTTACGAGATTGCCCATGGAGAAAGATATGACATTAACATACAAGTGTCTCATTAAAATAAGATAATAATTAAAATTTGTTGTCTCCATCACATCAAACACCATTGTTGGATTTCATGAATTTTATTTCATTTTATGGATTAGTTTAGTTTGTGATATGATTTTAAAAGCCGGTCACAGTCATCAAATTTACTCTATTATTACCATTAATTGGCCTCTAATCCTTGGTCGGTTGAACATAGAGTGATTAGAGTCCATTATTACTACTATTATTCCCGTGCGATGCACGAAAATTTATTTAAAATATAATAATTTTAATTAAATAAAATATAATATAATGTAATATTTTGAAAATGCGAATAATCAAATAAATATTTAAGAATTTAAAATTAAACATAAATAAAATTATAAGTAACATAAATATAAGTTTCTCCCACATTATATATGAATTTAAAAAGACTTGCTGTACATTTATTATAGATGTATATATTTATATTAACATTAAGACAAAATATTGACTATAGCATATAAAATATATCTATTTTTAAAATGACTTTTCTTATCTTTTGAAACCAAACACACATTTACGGTGTCTCCATATTCTTGACTTATATGCATACACGAACATCTTAATTCATTATGAGTAATCAAACGAACATAAATATATAAATATCAAGTTATATTATTAAATAAAATAAAATTAATAAATACTACAATGTAAGTAAAATAATCAACCGAACAAATAATATAATATTTGAAACCAAATATTTTATTATACTATATGTGAATGGATGTCAAATTAAACATCGTTAAAAGAGGATTAATTTAATTATTATACATATCAAATAGATTAAAAAAAAAACTATTGCAACTTTAAAAATAAAATGAATTTTGATTTTTATCAAATTTGGCAACAACTTACCAATTGTAGTCCAAGATAACTATAAATAATTGAAAATAATAATGAAATATATAATAAAATAAGCACAAAGATTTATTTGGATATTTCACATGTAATATAAAGTTTCATTCTTTGTTTTTTTTTTTTTTAATTTTTTAATTTATCTACATAAATTTCCCAAGGTCTAATTTACATATTTAAATTTCTCTTTCTAAAGTTAGATTCTCATTTGTGACTTTTAACATTTCGCATGGTGATTTCAAATATATTTAAATACTTTTTATTTTTCAATAAATCATTAGTTCAACAAAATAAAGTTGTTTAATAATTCGAATAATAAATTAGAGTATGTGATTTCTTCAAAAAATTGAATCCTTTTCATAATTTATTTTGCACTGCGACTTATTTATATAAATATTATATTTTTCTTGTAGATAGTTATCTACAAATAAAAATGTATTAATGTGAACAAAGTAACATAGGTTGTTAAGAGTAAATTTAATGAATGCAACATAGTATTGTTTAGGTTACAAAGTGTAAAAAAGATATAGTTGAGATCTAGTTAATGTGAAAAAAATAAAAATTACAAAGTGTAACAAATATCATAATTTAGGTTGCAAAAATTAAATTTTCTTAAAAAAATAATTTTAGAAAAATAGACGTTATAAATAAAATATAAATATACATTAAGAAAAAGTATAAAAATAATAAAAAAGATTACATAATTTTAAAAGTTGTGCTTAAGGAATTCAAAGAAAAGAAGAAATGAGCGATTAATTGCATTGCACAATAATTATAGGAGCATAATCTTCCCAATTTAAAGCTTGCTAGTTGACCGTAAAAGAAAAAAGCTTGCTAATTGCTATTTAATGTTTGACTAACATAATTAAGTTTTTTTGTAAAAGTAAACTGGAAATAATAAAGAGAAAGAGAGGAAAGCAGAAATAGACAGAAAAGCGGCGTATATTGTTTCACAATAGATGTCTCTTATATAGGCATACATGTAGGGTTTTATGTATACAAGATATAATGAAACACCTAAATTGCCCCTCATCAGTTACTTTTGATGAAGGCACACTAATTGTGTTTTTCCTTCAACACTCCCCCTTGTGCCAAATCAAAAGGGTGGATGGTGCATGAATGTTGCCTCGTTAAAAACCTTGCCAAGTAACAAAACCCAGTGGGAAAAATAAACCTTGGTCGAAGGGAAAAAGAGTGTAACGCACATATGTTGAGACTCCCTCTGAAGTCTACACCTCTCACCTGATACGTACATCTATCAAGTGAGCTCAGAAAGTCTACGCATCCCAATCCTTTTCACATGTTTTTCAAAGATTGTCTTTGGCAGTGATTTTGTAAACAAATCAGCTGCATTTTCTTCAGAGGTGACTTGAGTTACTTGAATCTTGAGCAAAGCTTGTTGTTGCTGGTTGTCGAAGAACTTCGGCGATATATGCTTTGTATTGTCGCCTTTGATGTATCCTAGTTTCATCTGTTCGATGCAAGCAGCATTGTCTTCGTATATACATGTAGGCTCTTCAGTGGTAGAACCTAAGCCACTACTTCTCCGAATATGTGTGATTATCGACCTTAACCAAATTGACTCACGAACTGCTTCATGTAAGGCAATGATCTCCGAATGATTTGATGAGGTAGCTACAAGGGTTTGTTTAGTTGATCTCCAAGATATCGCCGTATTTCCAATGGTAAATACGTAACCAGTTTGAGAACGCCCATTATGTGGATCGGAAAGATAACCAGCATCAACAAAACTAACTAATACATTATTTGGTGTATTGGTGTAGGGGGTAGCTTCAACATTTGCTTTACGGATTACAATTTCATCTGTGTTCCCTTTTCTCTCTTTGTAAGGAAAGAACAAGCCCATGTTAATGGTTCCTTTTAGGTACCGGAATATATTCTTGACACCATTCCAATGACGCTGCGTTGGTCCTGAACTAAATCTAGCTAACAAGTTCACTGAGAAAGCAATATCTGGTCGAGTACATTGAGCTAAGTACAATAATACGCCTATTGCACTTAAATAGGGAATTTCAGCTCCCAATAGCTCTTCGTCGTCTTCCTTTGGACGAAATGGATCTTTCTTTAAATCCAAACTTCGACCGATCATGGGAGTGCTAACAGGATGCACTTTGTCCATGTTAAATCGCCTGAACATCTTTTGGACATATGCAGACTGGTGGATAAGTATTCCACAAGCTCGGTGCTCTAGTTCAATGCCTAGACAAAACCGAGTTTTCCCAAGATCCTTCATCTCAAACTCGGATTCCAAATAGTTCGTGGTTTCTCTTATTTCATTAAGAGTACCTATTATGTTCATGTCATCAACATAAACTGCTACAATCGCAAATCCGGAACTAGTTTTCTTTATAAATACGCAGGGGCACTGTTCATCGTTCTTATAACCTTTCCCAATCAAGTAGTCACTTAGACGGGTATACCATATCCGCCCGGATTGTTTCAATCCATAAAGTGAGCGTTTCAATCTGATTGCAAACGCACTCCGTGGTTTAGAGTCACTTGACTTGGGCAATGGAAGGCCATCAGGCACTTTCATATATATCTCTGAATCAAGTTCCCCATAGAGATATGCAGTAACCACATCCATCAGCTGCATTTCCAGTCCTTCGGAAACTACTAAGCTAACTAAGTAGCGGAACGTTATGACGTCCATTACGGGAGAGTACGTCTCCTCATAGTCAATTCCAGGGCGTTGTGAAAAACCTTGTGCTACAAGGCGAGCTTTATATCTCAGGACCTCGTTTTTCTCATTACGCTTTCTGACAAAGATCCATTTATGTCCTACAGGCTTTACACTCGGTGGGGCTAGCACTACCGGACCGAATACCTGTCTCTTTGTCAAAGAATCAAGTTATGCCTGGATTGCTTCTTTCCATTTAGGCCAATCTGCTCTTTGTTGACATTCTGAAACAGAGCGTGGTTCGATATCATCATGCTCTATAATTTCTTGAGCAATAGTATAAGAAAATACATCATCAATTTTTGTGCAATGTCTGTCCATCAACTCATATGCACTCTCATAATCCATAGAGATTTCTTTATTCTCTGGAATCATATCAAACATCGGAGCGTCCTCCAGTAATGATTCTAGGACATAACTATAATCAGATTTAATCTCATGAGATAGATTCTCAACATTGATGATTAATGGATCGTGTTGTGCCACACCTACCCTTTTCTTCCTTGGGTGGGTGTCAATCGAACCAAGTGGCCTCCTCCTTTTCCTTTTGGGAGCCACGGCCTCAACCACACATCCACCAGGTGTGATTGCAACACCATTATCTGCGGTGTTGTGCCCCTTATTAGGGACTTCTAACCTTGCAGGCACATTTGCAGCTGGTATATGAGACCTAGTCACTTTTGCAATATCAGCAAACGCATCAGGCATCGAATATGCTACGTTCTCAAGATCAATTATTCTTTTTACTTCACTTTCACATTGTGAAGTTCGGGGATCAAAATGAGATAGAGTGGGGACAGACCACGATAATTCCTGTCGTTCCGTTAGAAATTTCTTTTTCTCATCTCCCCCTAACGACGGGAAGACTGTTTCATTAAAGTGACAATCCGCAAATCTAGCGGTAAAGAGGTCGCCTGTTGACACGTCGGTTTCTAACCTAGTGTTCCGCAAGTGTACGGATGTAGGTGTAGTACTATTGTCAAGGTCGATCCCACAAGGAATAGTTTTAGGTAGTTTGATACCCTAATACTCTAGGAATGTCCTAACTAGATACTAAGTTGTAAAAGTTAATTTTAACAAGACTAAGAAATTCAACAAATAATTGGCAAACAAAAAGAACTAACAATCGATGAGAAAAGGTATCCTAGGGCTTCGATTTCAGGATATTAATTCAATGTTGAATATGATTAACCTATTAATTTACCAATTCTAGTGTTTATTAGGCGGCACGACAATAATCTAATCCTTCTCTCGAAGCGATTAAACCGTTGATTAATTAAGCTAATTACCCTCTCGAGTCAATTAGACCTAATAACTCCCAAACGATCTTAAGCCACGGCCTACACAGTTATAGACAACTGCGCTCTATGTTCTAAGTCTGATAACAATTCCCTCCTCTCGAAGCGGAATTGTTAAACTAAATTACTAAATCTAGGTGATCAAGCTAAATTCAGTTTAAGCATAAACATAGAGATAAAACACATAAAGAATAGAATTAATAGATTAAAACATTAATCAAAACATTGTTATAAAAATCCCTACTTTCTAACCCTAGGACACGAATAGCTTAGCTACTCATGCCTAGTAATAATCCAATACAAAATTCTATGAAAAACATTGTAAGAATTAAAACTAAGAAAGAACAATTAAACCCGGATAACTCCGTCTCGATGATCTTCGTCTTCCTTGTCTTCCAAGGTGATGTATTTTATGTTCTTGATGATTGATTCCTTTTTCCTAGAGCTTGGGGTCCTTTTTATAGAGTTGGGGACGAATCTTGGGGAAGATAGGCTCAAAATCCTATTAAAAATAGGAAATCTTCGCATAAAAACCCGTCTGACACGGCCGTGTTGCTTAAGTGACACGGCCGTGTTGCTTTGCAAAAATCCACTTTTCCAGCAACAATTTGACACGGCCGTGTTGCAGTTGTGACACGGCCGTGTTCCATTCCAGAACTAACAGCGCTTTGTGGACCACTTTTGACACGGCCGTGTTGCTTTGTGACGCGGCCGTGTCGGTTCTTGCCCGGTTTTGCTCCTGGACCGGTTCAGACCGGTTCGGACCGGTTTGGACCGGTTCTTCGACGGTTCTCACTCTTTTGGGCCGGTTTTCACTCTTTTCCAACTTGTTTCCTCGTCCGGTAGCCTGAAAATGCTCAAAATACCTTAAAACAAGTCAAAACACGTCAAATGACCCAAATATTATTAATATAACTAAATGCCGGTCAAATATGCACGTAAATGATATAAAATATGATCCTAACTCGACCTAAATACATGCTTAAATAACGTGTTATCAAACTCCCCCAAACTTAAACTGTTGTTCGTCCCGAACATCATACAAAAAGACACAAAGAAGACAAGTGATTATGCATTTTGTTTAGGGCGATTAGACAATGAATTCAGTTTCAGTTTGATTTTCCTTAAAACATCTAGGCACACAATTCACTTGACCATATGTGATAACGCGTAAATCAACTAATTTCGAGACTCTGAACTTTCGAATTATTCAATCCTCACCGGGTAAGTGTTTCACTCATCTCTCAAGTGTTTAAGTTAGAATAATTTCCACTCATATTGAATTACATGCAAAGCCTACTATATGCTTGCCAATCGTCTACACTAGACCTCGTACTTGCTATGTGTGACAAAGGATAAAAAAGGTCTTTATTTTGGTTGTAATGTGGGCTTAAGGTAAGGTGGGATACATTTGGATTTAAGTGACTTATTCATTGGACTAATCAAGTTACGTCTAACCCGACTACCCCTCAATACACTCACTCAACCTCACTCTTCAAATTTCAGCAAATCACCTTACAAAGTGACTTCTTCACCTTCCCAAGTCCATACAACTTAAGTGCTTTTCAATTCTGTGGGTACCACATTTTTGGGACTACCCGAGTGTTCTAAGCAAATTCACAATTTAAGCACTTTATTTTCTAGCCTCTCCTCTATAATACAACTTTTCTTTTTCTTTTTTTTTTTCAATCTTTCTTTCTCTTTTTTTTTTTTTCTTTTTCTTTTTTTTTTTCTTTTTTTTTTTTCTAGGAGAGACCATTCTTCGCTTTTCACCTATCACTTTTCTTTTATTCCCTTCATCTTTTGAAAATATCTCTATTTCCCATTCCTTCCCACAAATTGTTCACCCAAAATTCCTTTCAATTCTCCTCCCTCTAACTTGATTAATCCAATTATGGCCAAAAGAGTTAAATCAAAAGGTTTCGGCTGACATTGTTAGGTTATGAATAAATAAGGCTATAAGGCTCACTTGGGCTAACTAGGGACAATTTTTTCATTATGGGTCAAAGGCAATTTTCATGGTTCGAACAAATAGGCTTAAACAAAAAGTTGCCTAAGATCATTTCCTAAATCACAACATATACTTGACACATTCTTAGTAAAGACTCAAGGCAAGTTCTAGAGACTAGTACACATATTCAATCAAATTCACACCGAAAGAAAGTATATTACTCCGAAAATTGGAGTATAATTAGGCTCAAATTCTCACAAGGTTAATTTTGATTGAATATTCTCAGTTCAAGCTCAATTTCGTCTCAAAACACCTCTCATGCTCTATTATGTGCCCTTTTTCATCTACTTCTCAAAATCATCTCATCATCAACTATTCATCATCCATCTTTCCCTAATTTTCTCTTATTATTTTTCTCACTTGTTACCTATTTCCGGGTTTTATTATTCTTATTGACTCTAAAAACTGCACTACTAAGACTCTAAACTCTAACTCCTAAGACTCAACATAGAAACGATATGCAATCAACTTGGGCTCACAGACCCAATAACACCGATAAATCAGATAACTGGGCTCACAGACCCGATAACATCAATCAAAACAATAAAAATCAGCACAAAAAAATAAATCAAAACTAGAAATCTAGAAACTAGAAATCTAGCTGCCAAGACGTTCCACGGTCTACCCCCTCCCCCAAACTTGGCTGAAAGCCAATGTTTGGAGGAAAAACGTGGTACGCCTTGGTGCTAACTTACAAATCGTTTCGACGACGGCTTTTTGAAACCCCTACGAGCTCCGAAATCGTGCCATTTTGCTCCTACTGAATCTTGGTTCGGCCGTCTCCGCATCACGCTCTGAATTTTTCATGTTTTTCTGCTGAAGTATTGACACGGCCGTGTTGAATGTTGTGACACGACCGTGTTACATTTGAGCCAAACTTGATGTTTTTGGCCTGATCTTGACACGGCCGTGTTATAATGGTGACGCGGCCGTGTTCTAATTGAATAAAAAAATCCGGTTTCTGTGGCGTTTTTGACACGGCCGTGTTAAGTAATGTGACACGGCCATGTTGCATTCCAGTGCATTTTACCTTTTGGAGCGATCTTTTGACACGGCCGTGTCATGTGTGAGACGCGGCCGTGTTACTTTGAGCTGACGTTGACGCGGCCGTGTCATTTTGTGACACGGCCGTGTTGCATTCCAGAAGATTTCTTCCTTTGACGTCAATTTTGACACGGCCGTGTTGGAAAGTGACACGGCCGTGTTACTCTGATTTCCATCTTCATGCGATTTTTCGTCTTTTCGACCCCCGTTTCTTGCAATACTCGTCCATGTTGATTCCTAAAAACATAAGACACTAAAATACAAGTTAAAAACATAAAATTAACGAAATACTAAAAAAAACATAAAACATTAAACATCGGGTTGCCTCCCGACAAGCGCTTTGTTTTACGTCTTCAGCCGGACGTCCTTTTTCTATCAACCTTCTTCTAGCCACCCCGAGTTGAAAGTTTTCTAAACACTTAAAGAGCTATTTGGGGCACGAGGATTTTCTATAGCAGCTAGGGTAGTGTAAATAATGCTACAATTGTGCCTACCCCTTAGACCCGATTTATGTATGTTGAGTGTGATTATTTCGTTTTGAACCCGAAAAACCAACTCCCCTTTAGGTACATCTATTAGTGCTTGGCTAGTTGCCAAGAAGGGTCTTCCTAAGATAAAAGGGAATTCATCACTCCCTTTCATGTCAACAACTAAGAAATCACTAGGGAATTCAAAATTTAGCACTTTTACCACTACATCCTCTGCTACTCCCAACGGCGTTAATGAAGATCCATCCGCCAATTTGATAGTAGTAAAGGACCGTCTAATTTCCCTTAATCCTAATTGTCTATACTGCTTAAGAGACATCAAGTTTATGCTAGACCCTAAGTCACACATGACATTATGAAATTCATGACTACCAATTGAGCAAGAAATAGTAAAACTCCCTGGATCTTTTGCTTTTGTTGCTCTTCTTGGTTTCATGCTTGTGTTTGCGTTCTTCTTGGGCCTGCTCGGTCTCTTCTTTGTCGCCTCTTTTCCATCCTCCCACTCCTTTGTTTTCTCTTTAACTTGGATTTTCTCCTTTAGTGGTTCCTGTTTCACAACAACAACTCTAGATTGCTCTAAAGGATCAAGGTTAGCAAAGAACGAATTTTTAAAACAAAAATCAAAAGACTCATCAAGAATAGGAGATGAAGTTTTCTTATCTATGATTGTATTGACCTCCTCCTTCTCAATGTTTTTGACTTCGTCGCTTGATTCCTTTGCTTCTTGGTCCTTCAAGCTCTCTTCATGCTCATCTAGCTCCACAATATTGCAGTGCTCCTTCGGGTTAACCACTGTATCACTCGGGTATTGGCCTTGCTTGTGTTGAGCTCCTACTATCTTTATCAGCTGACTCATGTTTGATGTCAACTCTCCAATGCTAGCTTGAGTCTGCACCAACGTGTTCTCGAGCCTCTTGATGTCTGCCCCTTGCCCAGTGATATGCTTGTTTAGCTCCATGAATTTTCCATCCACTTTCTTCTCCAACTGAGCTAACTTTTCATCATACTTTTCAAATTGTGACATCGCGATTTCTTCTTGTGATGGCTTCTTACCGTCATGGATCATGCCATTTGTAACAGCAAATCCGGGTGGCGGATTAAGTGTATTTTGCGCGTTCCCATATGGAAAGTTCTGATGATTCTGAGGGTACTGATTGTACCGAGGCTGATTGTTCTGGAAGTTGTTGAAGTTCCGTTGATTCACAAATTTTACTTCTTCAACTTCTTCCGGACCCCCTGACTGTTGTGCTAACGTCAGATTAGTTAGTAGATTCACCTGGCTCGTCAATGCTGTTACTTGTGCTGTGAGCTTTTCAATTGGCTCATTATTGACGGGCTCGCATTTTTGGACACTGGCTACCCTCCTTGGCATGTTTCTCTCATTCGACCATTGGTAGCTCGTTCTGGCCATCGCGTCCAGGATTGAGAATGCCATCCTCACTGACTTCTCCATCAAACTTCCACCCGCAGCTGCATCCACTTGGTTTCTAGTCGGAGCAAATAGACCATTGTAGAACTTGCATACTTGCTGCTTCTTGGTGAACCCATGTTGAGCGCAACTCCGAATAAGATCCCGGAATCGCTCCCAAGCCTCTCCGAATGGCTCTTGGTCCAATTGCTTGAACTGATTGATCTGGTTCTGCAGGTCGAGCATCTTGCTTGGTGGAAAGTACTTCAACAGGAAAGAAGTACTCAAGTCTTCCCAATCTCTGATGTCTTCTAGTGAATTGAACCATTGTAATGCTCTGTCCTTCAGTGAGAAAGGGAACAATCTCATCTTGACCTGCTCGTGCGGCACATGATTGATCTTGATTGTGTCGGCCAGTCTGCGAAACTTGATAAGATGCGCATTCGGATCCTCCAAAGCACTTCCCCCATACTGATTTTGCTGCACTATGTTGATTAGTGCAGGCTTCAGCTCGAAATTGTTGGCATTGAGTGGTGGAGGTTGTACTCCTCCTGCCTGCTGATTTGGACTGGGCTTCAAGCAGTCGCTAATAGGCGTGTCATCTTCATCGCCTGCAGCTGGGTCTATCTGAATTGGGCCGTACTGCTGTTGTAGCTGTGGCCCTTGTGGAGGTAGCTGCTGCTGTATGTTCGTGACTCGATCATCCAATCGTGCTAAGGCTGTTAGCACTCTATTTAATGCTTCATCATTCGGCTGCTGTGGTGGGTTCTCCATCTCAGCTGTGAAGTTTCTTCTCGTTCGGTGTCTGCGAGCTGTCGCTTCAATTTTCGGATTGAAAGGAAGAAGGGTTTCTTTCCCTTTTGATCTGGTGTGCATACGAAGCCTGAAAACACCAAAAACAAGAACTACCGCGTAACACTAAAATTAACCCAAAAATAAAAACGAAAATTAAAATTAAAATTACGAAAAAAATAAAATCTAGTCTAGTTTCCTCCTATCTTTCAAGATAAAAACTAAGCGCTAAATCCTATTCCCCGGCAACGGCGCCAAAAACTTGACACGTCGGTTTCTAACCTAGTGTTCCGCAAGTGTACGGATGTAGGTGTAGTACTATTGTCAAGGTCGATCCTACAAGGAATAGTTTTAGGTAGTTTGATACCCTAATACTCTAGGAATGTCCTAACTAGATACTAAGTTGTAAAAGTTAATTTTAACAAGACTAAGAAATTCAACAAATAATTGGCAAACAAAAAGAACTAACAATCGATGAGAAAAGGTATCCTAGGGCTTCGATTTCAGGATATTAATTCAATGTTGAATATGATTAACCTATTAATTTACCAATTCTAGTGTTTATTAGGCGACACGACAATAATCTAATCCTTCTCTCGAAGCGATTAAACCGTTGATTAATTAAGCTAATTACCCTCTCGAGTCAATTAGACCTAATAACTCCCAAACGATCTTAAGCCACGGCCTACACAGTTATAGACAACTGCGCTCTATGTTCTAAGTCTGATAACAATTCCCTCCTCTCGAAGCGGAATTGTTAAACTAAATTACTAAATCTAGGTGATCAAGCTAAATTCAGTTTAAGCATAAACATAGAGATAAAACACATAAAGAATAGAATTAATAGATTAAAACATTAATCAAAACATTGTTATAAAAATCCCTACTTTCTAACCCTAGGACACGAATAGCTTAGCTACTCATGCCTAGTAATAATCCAATACAAAATTCTATGAAAAACATTGTAAGAATTAAAACTAAGAAAGAACAATTAAACCCGGATAACTCCGTCTCGATGATCTTCGTCTTCCTTGTCTTCCAAGGTGATGTATTTTATGTTCTTGATGATTGATTCCTTTTTCCTAGAGCTTGGGGTCCTTTTTATAGAGTTGGGGACGAATCTTGGGGAAGATAGGCTCAAAATCCTATTAAAAATAGGAAATCTTCGCATAAAAACCCGTCTGACACGGCCGTGTTGCTTAAGTGACACGGCCGTGTTGCTTTGCAAAAATCCACTTTTCCAGCAACAATTTGACACGGCCGTGTTGCAGTTGGGACACGGCCGTGTTCCATTCCAGAACTAACAGCGCTTTGTGGACCACTTTTGACACGGCCGTGTTGCTTTGTGACGCGGCCGTGTCGGTTCTTGCCCGGTTTTGCTCCTGGACCGGTTCAGACCGGTTCGGACCGGTTTGGACCGGTTCTTCGACGGTTCTCACTCTTTTGGGCCGGTTTTCACTCTTTTCCAACTTGTTTCCTCGTCCGGTAGCCTGAAAATGCTCAAAATACCTTAAAACAAGTCAAAACACGTCAAATGACCCAAATATTATTAATATAACTAAATGCCGGTCAAATATGCACGTAAATGATATAAAATATGATCCTAACTCGACCTAAATACATGCATAAATAACGTGTTATCACCTGTCAAAGGTTCTAAATAGCGGATAATTGTTGGAGATTCATATCCAACGTATACACCTAATCGTCTCTGGGGACCCATTTTTGTGCGCTGTGGGGGCGCAATAGGCACATATACTGCACAACCAAATATGCGTAGGTGTGAAATGTCAGGCTCATATCCAGTTAC
This sequence comes from Ajuga chamaepitys, assembly GCA_958295605.1. NCBI lineage: Eukaryota > Viridiplantae > Streptophyta > Magnoliopsida > Lamiales > Lamiaceae > Ajuga > Ajuga chamaepitys. Next base: position 18,393,927 of record OY282502.1, read on the forward strand.
CAACTGGTACGCAGAAAATGGTTGGTCAACAGTGGGTCTGAGACGAATAAGTAAAGCTGCATGCAATATTGCATAACCCCATGCAGAGATAGGCATGTTGGTGCGTATAACAAAAGCCCAAGCCACCATTTGTAGTCTTTTGATGGTGGCTTCTGCGAGACCGTTTTGTGTATGTACATGGGGTACGGGATGCTCTACATCGATCCCGATAGACATGCAATAATCATCAAATGTTTTTTATGTGAACTCTCCAGCATTATCAAGTCTTATGGACTTGATAGGGTTATCAGGGTGGTGAGCCCTTAAACGAATAATTTGTGCTAAGAGTTTTGCAAATGTAGAATTTCTTGTGGACAATAAAGCGACATGTGACCAGCGTGTCGAAGCATCAACCAGAACCATAAAATACTTAAATGGTCCGCATTTTGGATGAATAGGTCCACAAATATTTCCTTGTATCCTGTGTAAGAATGGAATATTTTGTTTGGTATCTTTAGCATAAGACGGTCTCGGTGTTACTTTTGCTAAAGAACAGGCTTTGCAAAATGAGTGACCTTTGAGATTTGTAATGAGGCAGGGTGGGATGTAGATAGTGCATCTGGTGCTTCAGAAAACACAGGTTGCGATGGAGCAACAACATGACCGATATCGTCCATCGTATCGAATTTGCGTCCCTTTCTATGGTTCACTCGGAAAAAAGGCTGTCCGTGTGAATTTTTCAAAATACGGATCATCATATCACGACCGGGATGTCCAAGACGGTCATGCCAAAGCCTGTATAAACTAGTGTCACATAGTTCATCATTGGTGACAGCATAAGATTCGAGAATTCGAATAGTAGTGATGTACAACCCACTAGATTGGCTCATTAGTTTCTCTAAGATGCGTTTTCTTCCACATTCATTAGAGGTAATATATATAAATTCAATTCCATTTTCACTGTGAGTTTCCAAATGCTAGCCGTTGGCACGAATATTTTTAAAACTTAACAAGGTTCGATTAGCTCTTGGTGCATAAAGAGCTTCTTTGATTTTAATAATTGTGTCGTTAGGCATCAAGAATTTGGCATTACCTTGCCCTTTTATTAATTGGGAAGATCCAATCATTGTAGTTACAGATGAAGTGTAAGGAATAAGTTCAATGAATAATTGTCTATTCCTTAAAATTGTGTGGGTAGTTCCACTATCAGCTGAGCACTCTATTTCTCCGCGAGACATTTCTACAAGTAAATGTGATTTGTGTTATTAATTTAGTTGGAACTCTTATCACATTTTCCTTTTGAGTATTTCAATTTTAATAGAATGATTTACTTGTCATTCGATATTTCCTTTTATTCCTCAGATGTATTACTTTACATTGGGATAGTGCTATTTTCGAACCATGTATATTGATGTACAATAAATTCAAATAAATTCAATACTTGAGAATAACATTCAAATTTATTGAAAAACCAACGTCAATAAAAGTAAAGTCTCATACAAAAAATCTAACTCAAAAAACAATTAGTCTAAGTAACTTGAAGACTAAAAACAATTGTCCAAATAAAATGAGGCATAGTGCCTTAACAATATTCTTGAAAAAAAATAGCAAAGCAGATCAGTCAAAATCGGGAGTATCCATTGACTGAGCAAAGTCCTTGTTGCCATTGAAATCTGCAATCGTGAGGTTAACGTCTGTGAGTTGATCCTCGCCTTCCATGTAGTGGGTCTCTTGTTCTTTAGATTCCCAATACCTCTTATAATTGGCTGCTACATAGTTGCTTGCACGACAGTTGCTATACCAATGGTCGGTGTCTCCACACCTATAGCAAGGTTCATTGCCAACTCGTTCCTTTTTGTTCGAAGGGTTTTTAGGTGCCTTTTGCACCTTGGCTCCACGACCACCGTGGACACTAGGAGCACCAACACCTACTTGCCGCCCTCCAGTGGGAGGGCCATCACGGCCCCTACCACGACCTCTACCATGGCCCCCACGGGCCCTACCCCGTGGTGCATTATTCCCACGGTGGTAAGGATGAGCACGTCCTGCCCCCTTTCCTTTGGGGTTCGTTCCATTGTTCCCTTGATTAAAGTTTGCCTCGGGAATTTTCTTTGTCCCAGCAGGCCTGACATTATTGTTCAGAAGAACTTGGTCATGCCTCTCAGCTACTTGCAGCATGTTCATCAGCTTATTAAATGTTGTGATTCTTTTGTTATCATATTCAAGTCTATACTAGTTTGCCAGTATAAGTGCTGAGGTAGGAAATGTGGAAAGAGTTTTTTGTATCATGTCATCTTCTGTGATTTTCTTTCCACAGAAAGTAAGACGTGCTTTAAGGCGTAACATATCCTTATTGAAATCATTGACCCTTTTGTAGTCAAGTAAGCGGATTTCATTCCACTGGGCTGTTAGTTCTGGAAGCAGAGTATCATGTATGTTTCCAAAACGTTCCTTTAAGGCATCCTATAGTTCTTTGGGGGTTTTCAATTGAAGGTACTCCCAGCGTAAACTAGGATCGATATGTCGCCTAAGAAACATTAGGGCATTTGCTTTGACCTTGTCGGACGGTTCTTTGTCATTTGGGTCAGTGGATGGTTTGATTGTGGAAAGATAATCCTTCCCTAAGAAGGTAGTTTCCACATCCGAAACCCAACGATGGTACTCAATTCCTTATGAGTCCAAAATTTCAAATTCAGGTCGAGTTGGTTCAGCCATTTGCTGTAAACAAAAAGGAATATATATTAATTATGCAAGCATAGCAATATACAATTTTTTTCTCAAGAATGTGGGTTGAGTTAGATTTTGAGACAAATTGGTCACATATATATTTTTTCGATGCTTTGTGAAAATACTTTATCACATTAATTTGTACTCATAAGTCATATCCATGAATTTTCTTCATCATGGAGGTATTCAATAGCAAATTTATACACATATAAAATGTGACATAATAAAAGTGATAATGCGCAATCAGGTAATCACACAATTGAACAGTAATCAACAAGAACAGAAGGTAAAGACACAGAATTTACGTGGTTCGATCCGGAGATCTACGTCCACGGGGAGAAAACGGCAATTGCTGAGGTGTTTCCTTTACTCGAATGTTGAGTTTACAGTGTGTATTACAGATAGCAAAGTGCGAACCCTAATTCAGAGTTCTTTTCATCTATTTATACTACTAAACCCAAACCCTAACTAAATCCCTATAATCTTGCCCACCAAATCTGCATGGCAGTTGGGAAAAGATCATGGGCCTTGATTCACGGAACAGATTTGATTCGCTGGACCGAACGTGTGTTGCTGGGTCTGTTGGGCCTGGGCCTTCGCGCTTGCTGGCGTGTTCGCTGAGCTGGCAAGTGGGCTCAGGATTAACCCGGCCCGAAGTAACCGGGTCATCCCTATCAAAAAGAAAATCAAACGAAATAATACAACCTATGATATACTAGTCGCAAACAGACAAAGAAAATAAAAATAATTTTTCATCCCAATTGAATGAACAACTAATCAAGAAACATAAGGATTACAATTACATATGTTTCCCATATTACAATATCCAAGCATAGTTTTAATTAAAAAAAACTTACAGTTACAACATAAGTCATACTTATAATCATTATTGTGGTAAACAAAAAACATGTTTATTAATATAGACAAATACAACTAATTATTCTGAAAGCAGTTCGTGAATTTCCAGTCCTTCGGAAAACATATGTAATACTGGATAGATAACATATGTAATACTATGCAATTCATGGATAATACACTAAGCAGTGACATCAATTACTATGCAATTCATGTAATACTGGATATATGTAATACGGAAATCGAAGAGGTTATCATTTAATTTATTGAATAGATAACATATGTAATACTGGATAGATAACATATGTGATGCTGTAATTTAATTGAAGATGCTGTAATCATTAGTTAAATCCAACAGATTGACATTATCATTTAATTTAATTGAATAGATAACATATGCGATGTCCTGTTATTGAATCAATTATTGTAATATTGGAATTGGAGAAAGGCCTTGTCAAATTTATTGAAATTACATCAGGCAGATATGTATGTATTGCAATTACGTCTACCCTAATTAGCACTACACTATTATTGTTATTTAAGAATTAGTAACTCGACTATCGCAAACAGTTTAACATCAGAGGGTTTACCTTGTCAAGAGATATTCCCCTTTTTTTCTTCGTCGTTCTTCACCGTAGAACAGAAATCGTGCTGATAACGTGTAAAAGTAAACTGGAAATAATAAAGAGAAAGAGAGGAAAGCAGAAATAGACAGAAAAGCGGCGTATATTGTTTCACAATAGATGTATCTTATATAGGCATACATGTAGGGTTTTATGTATACAAGATATAATGAAACACCTAAATTGCCCCTCATCAGTTACTTTTGATGAAGGCACACTAATTGTGTTTTTCCTTCAACATTTTTCAATTTATTGATATTAATTTTGGAATAAGACACAATATTTGGATGCCAATAGAAACTATAAATAAAATATAACAAAATCAATTATATAATAAATAGTATATATAGTTTAGGTGGGAAAGATAAATTTACATTACTAACCCTCATTTAGCTTATATATATATATATGATTATTATTATTATTATTATTTTATATATATGATTATTATATATATAAACAAGAATTTTCTACTCCAAAAACTCCACAACAAAGTGGTGTGGGTGAAAGAAAAAATAGATCTCTTCAAGAGATGGCTCATGTCATGTTGTGTGCCACAAATCATTCAAAACATTTTTGGGTAGAAGTTGTGAATACAACTTGTCACATTTCAAATAGAGTGATTTTGAGATGGGGAAGTACTACGATACCTTGTGAGATACTAAAAGGGCAAAAACCTAACCTTAAGAAGTATTTTCATGTGTTTGGGTGCATATGTTACACTCCGAGTGATAGAGATCAACTAGGAAAATTTGATTCAAAAAGTGACAAAGAGCTCTTTCTAGGTTATTCATCAAATACTCATTCCTTTAGAGTCTTTAGCTTGAGATCTAGAACCATTCTGGTGGGAATGTGATTTTCTATGATTTTTTTGATATTGTAGGAAAAAGGGAAGAAAATCAATTTTTTTTTACTTGATTGAGAAATCATAAAGTCAAATTTGGAAAACCTAAAGTGAGGGTGCTGAAGGACCTGTTGTAACTAGATGTAACACCTGAACAACCTCAGCAGGAGTCCCTCTAAAATACTCAAGGAGGTAATCTTGATCCTGATACATCTAATGGCAAACCAGTACCCCTTGATAATTCCATGGCAATCAGCGATCCTCCGGGTAGGATAAGAAAAAAAATCATCCTTTGATACAGATGATAGGTAATGTATCTGATAGACTACGAACTCATGATAAAGAACGACGAGACTTCTCCAAAATGGTGAAGTTTGCTTCTCGCTCCTCTTTATTTTCAATTGTTCTTGAAATTTTTACCAAATTATGTTGATGAAGCTCTTCTGATGAATCCTGAATAATGCAATGCAATAATAACTTCACCAATTTGTTTGAAATGATGTGTGGGATCTTATCCCAAGACCTCATGGTGTTAATGTGATTGGTACGGATAGATTTTCCGTAATAAAATAGATGAATCTAGATATGTCATTAGAAACAAAGCCAGACTTGTAGCACAAGGCTATACACAAGTTGAAGGGCTTGATTTTGATGAAACTTTTGCGCCCGTTGCAAGACTTGAATATATTTGGTTTCTAATTGCTATTGATAACTTCCTTGGCATTAAATTGTACCAAATGGATGTGAAAAGTGTTTTTTTTCTAAATGGATTTTTATAGTAAAAGCTTTTGTTGAGCAACCAAAGGGATTTGTTGATCCTTACAAGCAAGATCATTTTTATAAATTGAAAAAAGCCTTATATGGATTAAAACAAGCCCCTAGAGCTTGGTATGATCATGTCCCTGAATTTTGCTCAAACTTGGTTTCACTCAAGGAAATGTAGATAAAACCATTTCATTAAAAGGGAAGGAACAAAAATTACTATTGCTAAAGTATGTTGTATTTGATTCCACATGTGATAAGCATTTGAAACAAATTCATGCTTGAAGTGTCATCTATGTTTGACATGAGTCTTGTGGGTAATTTAAGTTTCTTCTGAGGACTTCAATCAAACAACTTGAAAATGGAATTTTGTTTCTCAATCAAAGAATGCCAAAGCTCTTGTGAACAAAATTGATCTGTTGCATGCTAAACACATGAGAACACCCATGAGTTCTAGTCTAAAACTTTGCAGGGAAGTGTTGGAGAAGGTGTTGAACACACCTAGTATAGGAGCATGATATGAAGTCTTCTGTACCTAACTGCTAGTAGGCTAGATATTTGTTTTAGTTTGTCAGTTTGTGCAAGGTACCAATCAGACCTAAAATTTCTCACTTGAATGTTGTTAAATGAATTACCAAATATGTGGTGGAAACTTTAGATCTAGGGATTTGGTATTCGAAAGATACCAATACTAATCTTGTAGGGTTCTTCGATTCTGATTGTGTTGGTGATGTGGATGACTAAAAAAGGACATCAGGTGGTTGATTTATTTGGTAACCTGGTGTCATGGCATTGTAGGTAATAAAATTGTGTCTCATTATCCACAATCGAGTTACATAGCCCTAGAAAGTTGTTGCACCCAATTACTTTAGATGATGCAAATGTTGGATAATTATGATCTTGATAGTGGCACTCTAACGGTTTACTATGATAACTCCAGTGCTATTAATATCACAAACAACCTAGTTCAACATTCAACATAAATCACATTGATATTCGACATAATTTAATTCTTGATTTGGTAGAAAAAAAACTCATTCACATTGAACATATTCCTACAAAGAGACAACTGGCCGAACATATTTACAAAGGATTGGATTTCGAGAGATGTTCTTCTTTGAGTAAATCTCTTGGATGTGTCTCATGTAAAAGGTGTTGCACATAGTGTCATAACAAGTGTACAGTTTAGTTATAACACATACTTTTTCTTACAATATTCTTGCTTTATTTTTCATGAACTTTACCAAAGTTTTAAATTTTTGCAGTATGCTATTCATGGAAATAAAGGGGTCATGGCAAAGATTAACTTTTTTTGTAATGGTGAAGTGAAGATTTTCTTCACATCTCTTACATATTCTTGAGGTTTTAGTTTAGTCGGTATCTTAGTCTGATTTTGTTACTTCATCAGACTTTTATTGATGATGATTTTTGAGAGAATAAGGTAAGTCTTTATCATTGGAGTGACATCTTGATGTTTCAATTTTTTACTGAAATCTGAAGGTGTGACAAGGTGTTGGATCACTTGGGAAAACCTTACTTCTTTTGTAATGCTTTACAAAATGAATTCTTCTTTTACATCAGTCTTTTGGTTTCCTATGCTTACTTTATTCATTCAAATAATGTTTTTTATTAATTAAAAAATATTTTTCATTAAAATATTTTTCATGGGCAGTTACTTTCCAAATTTCATATGGGAAGAAACAATTTTTTCTGTCTTTTTATATGTTCTCTTAACCTATTTCTTTATTTTCCATTCTTTGGTCTTAAATTATTTAAGTATATTTAGTTTCTAATGATGGGCTCGCATGAAGAAATTGCTGGTGCAACATCCATGACTTCTCCATCAACTGATATTCGTAATGAATATGCCTTGGCAAATCTGACTGGTGTTCGCAAAGTGTTCCGGAACCTTCCATGGCATTTCCCTAATCTGCTAAAAAACTTTCTACATCATCCCCGGTGAAAACTTCTAAACCTTCAATGGCATTGAAGAATTTGTTGCAGTAGATGCCTACCTAAACATGATATTTCCCGATGATTTTGAGAACTCAGTTGATGTAGAAGATGTACCTGACTTCTTGCCGATTAAATTTACAGTCCAAGCCCAATTTGGACCTTGAAGTAGTGTGTCAAAAAGACAACAAGGGCTATCCCCCACTCTTGGTGAACACGGGCCTCCAGCCGAAGGGCCCAAAAAAGCCAAAACCTCCTCCAAAATACAGACTTGCTTCTTCGTATGATGATAGTGATGATCCAGATTTCGAAATTCTGGTGGAAACTCATGTTTCCCCCAAGGTGTTTGACAAAAAGTCCAAAGGAAAATATTTTATGTGTGGCCTACTTTAGATATAGTTGTGGATTTTAGGTAGAGTGTAGTGGGATGTTTGTAATCCGCCACCACTCCTCCACATGAGTCGTTTGTATTTATTGTGTTGTAACTATTGTATAAGTAAAGTATGAGTACAGTTCAGTGAATGTGTTGTCCTTGTTCTTGCGCGTCGTCGTTTTGTCCAGGAAGATGAAAAAGGGGGAGATTGTTAAAACGAGTCTGTCACAAGGTGTTGCAACACCTTGTGGGAATCAACTGATATATATATATATTCGTTAGTTTTTCACCTCACTGGTTGCATATATAAACATATGATGAGAATTCGATCGTGGTGTACGTGAGGCATAAGAAGAACGATGAGAGTGGCAATTATAATTATTAAACATTATATTATATCTTTCATTTGTTTTAATTTCTGCGTTTGTTATGGCTTAGGCCCATTGGTTTTGTTAATGGTTGGCCCACGGGTTGTAGGTCTAGGATTAGTATTTATATTTATATTTACTTTTGTTGAACTTTGGGGATTATGAATGAATTATTCTCTTGATGCGTAATTGCTATATCGTTAGGGTTATTTGAGAATTCTGTCTCAACTCTCGAGCACGAAACCTTTTAATTTCCATATTTGGTATCCGAGCTAGGTTGATCACCATGAATTTTCGCAGCCATGATGACTAATAAGCAACAATTTGAGAGAATTGAAATTGCATTGGCTGAATTGAGTGAATCGGTGCGCATGATGACAATGCAGAGCGAAAGTCAGTCGGACGGCGACGGAAGCGTGTCACGCCAAGAAAAGCACGAACAGCGCGCAGCTAGAGAACGTGCAAGGGAACAACCAGCGCTACGCGATCGTGACGGTCGCGGGCGCGACGGGCCACACAAAGGTAGAGCAAATTTCCGCACGAGCTTTATTATCGGCCCGCGTTACATATACTATTTCATGAGCCGGGCTCCACTGCTGTCCATGAAGTCGATGTTAAATTGAGAGAACGGGATGAGCTGCTTCGGGAATTGCATTATAATTTGGTCGCTGCTTAGAACCGAATGCGATAGTATGTGGATGCTAAGCGATGTCCGGAGGAATTTAAGGTAGGGGGTTGGGTTTTCCTTAAGTTACAACCCTATCGCTGGCAATTAGTCTTTAAGTGACTCAGTCAGAAGCTTGCTAGTAAGTTCTACGAACTGTTTCAGGTGGAGGCTAGGTTGGGTTCGGTGGCGTATAAGTTGGCATTGCCCGAAGGGGCTAAAATTCACCCTGTATTCCATGTCTCATTATTGCATCGGCGTGTAGGCCATCTGATAAGGTGCAAGCGACTTTGCCACCTTATACGGAGGATGGAAGGCCTATTTGTACTCCGGATACAGTTCTCGACTATCGTTGGATCCATCGTAAGGGAATGGCCATCCGCAAAGCACTTGTCCAATGGCGTCAGTTGGGGGGAGAGGATGCGACGTGGGAGGAGGTGGAAGGGCTTCGCGCACGTTTTCCTTATCTTAACCTTGAGGAAAAGGTTCGTTTCGGGGAAGGGGAAGATGATGAGAATTCGGTCGTGGTGTACGTGAGGTGTAAGAAGAAGGACGAGAGTGAGAATTCTAATTATTAAACACTATATTATATCTTTCTTTTGTTTTAATTTCTGTTTTTTTTTTTTTTAGGCTTAGACCCATTGATTTTGTTAATGGTTGGCCCACGGGCTGTAGGTCTAGGATTAACATTTATATTTTACTTATGTTGAACTGTAGGGATTATGAATGAATATTTTCTTGAAGCGTAATTGCTATATCGTTAAGGTTATTTGAGAATTATGTCTCAAATCTCTAGCACGAAACCTTTTGATTTCCATCAACATATATATATATATATATATATATATATATGTTTATTTACATTAGTATTTTTGTAATTATTTATTATCTATTTTAGTTAAAAGATAATGGTTTGTTGGTAAGGATTTGTTAACAAAACTTATCCATTAACAAACCTTATCCTTAACTAAACCTAACAACTAACAATCTTATGTTGTAAGTCTCTCTCTCTCTAAGGTAATCGTCGAGCTAGGAAGAAAAACTAGAAAAAGAGGAAGATTGTCCTTTGAGAAGTTGAAAAAAACGAAGAAAAACAAAGTCATATATGAGTGTCAAGAATATCTTTTTTACACGAAGTTTGAAGTTCTCTTTCACACATCCACTTGTCTTATGTGAGATTGTGGAGATATCAAGTCATTGATTCTCATTTTAGATGTGTGTCAGTTTAGTTGGGAGATCTTTAGATTGTATTTGTCCTTCGATTCAATGTTTAGTGTTTCATTGTACAAAACTTCAAAGATTGCTGTGCTAAATGGAATGATGACTCAGATTTTATTTGGTGTGAGTTTTTTTATTGAATTCACACTTTGTTAATTTAATAATTATTGTACAAATTATGTATGCAACTTCGTTTTATCAAAGTTGCTGTGAAAAGTATTGCAACTCTCTGTGCAACACAGTATGTATTGAGATCACAAATTCTTTGACATGAAATAATTTGGGATCCTTAAAAATTTATAATTTTGTTATGTAGGGAATCTTTATCATTTCATGATGGCACATCATTCATCATCTCAAAGAGGATAAAAAGATGAAATCAATTTCCCAATGCAGGTCTCATGGCACTGTGGAACATGATTATTATGCCCTTGTAAATAGGAGAATATGGCAAAAGGGAAATAGCACTATATGGTGAATCACATGTCACTTATTATTGTACATGCATCCCAAACAAACAAACTTAAAAGGAAATAGTGAATATAAACAAACAAATATTCTTTCTGAACATTGTTTTATCTAACAAAGAAGTAATACAAAGTTTTCTTGTCTGCAAGCAAAACCAAAGGAAGGCGATTTCAATTATTAAAATTAAAATTCATTTTACGAAAGCGATTTTAATTAGTATAAAAGAGGCGGTCACAATCTAGCTTGTGGAAGAACATGAACCACGATGGAGCTGTAGTTTTGCACTGATTGCATCGTCATTTTTAATTTCAAATTTTCAAAATATGTTACGGCAAGGTTAAGCTAATTCTTGATTGCACTTTTTAATTATTTCATCAAACATAATTTTGTGTATGGTTTTCATCTTTTTCTTATCGAACATTGTCGAAAAAGTATTTTATTTGAAGTCTACAATTATTAAAATTTGGGTATGCAACTACACTTTATATCATAACTCATTACTTTGCCATCAATTATTAAAAGTTGGGTATGCAAATTAATTCAAAGAATATATAGCATCTGAAACAAAATCATACAATTCAAAATGATTTATTGATAACTCAGTATAGCATTATATTGACACCATATCAGCCTTATAATGTCATTTTCCATAAATTGCAAGGTTGGTAAACATTTTCATAGTTTATCAATAAATCCCAATAATACATCTCAGGACCCCTTAACAAATAAGATTTATTTTAATTGACCCTTGAAATTTTGAAAAATTATTTCAATGTGTCTCTAAAATATTTTTTGGGCTCTAACTAGTTCCTAATATTTTAAAATTATTTCAATTGGTTCTTAACCTATTATTAAAGTATATCTTAAGATCCCTAGAAAATAAATAAAATATCTAAAATTGCCGATTTGCGTCGCAAAATAATGCTATAACATATATTTAAAGAATTATTGTGTAATATTTCATTATTACAGTACTACTATCCCAACAAAAGTAAATTATACGAGAATATGAATTTGAATAAAATTAAGTTCGTGATGAGAAACTTTCAAGAAATTCATTCAGGATTGAAAAATCCCTTGAGATTGTTTGATTTTAGTTGGAGACACAGTAATTTGGTTTAGTTATTTTGAATTCTGTCTTTTATGGAATTTAAAGTTAAATCGAATATGAGTGAGTCTTTTATGTGGCGTCCATACGAATCTTTTCGTGTGGCGGAGCACCACTTATCAAAACCAAGAAAAAAAAAAAAAAGCAAAGCCCCGCTTACCTATTTTTCTTTTTACTAAACTTAAGTTGACCCGTCACACGGAATTAGATCCGTATGATCGCTACATATAAGTTTTTATCATTGAACATTATCCATGAAATAATTTAAGATATTATTTTTAAATACTTTAAGGACTTCAAATATAAATAATTTTCAGAGAACTTAAAACAAAAACTAACACTTCAAGAATTTTTAAAAATAAAATAAAAGTTCATCCTTTAATTAAGGAAACAAAAAATGTATTTTGCCTTTATGAATCAACCAACCTACAATTTATCATGATGGTCCATCAATTTTTGTGAGGATTAAATAAGTATAGATGGTTCAATCACCGATACACCAAATTTCATCAATTTGAAGTATAAGATATAATTAAAAAGTAGACTCAAGTATTAATTTGCACTAATTAATTACACTAGGATCATAAGAGGTCAACAGTTTGGACGGTGGATCATCACCTTGAATTGTTATAATTAAAGTTGATTTAGTAGTGTAGACAAAAGATTATTAGAGATCAGGACTTAAGTTATTATTTTTCCTGATTATTTCTCATACGTTGAAGTTGGATAATGGTTAATTGCAGCATGTCCACACATCTATGAAAAAATTGCTTACAAATCAGTGAACTTTTCTCCTTCCGCTAAACTAATTAATCCCATTTTCTGGCGAGTTCTATCACGTACGTGTCATTCAAGCGCCATTTATTGAGGACTTTTTCGTCTCATCACATATTTTAGTTGAATTGTAAATTGCGCTTCCATCTCCAAGTAACTAATATTACCATTGGCAATTAATGTTAAATATTTGGAGATGGACAAATCCAACTAATATATATATTGGGATAAAAAAGCCCTGAAAATGGCATGTGGATGACACATAATATTAAGTTTTGGTGGTTTAGTTGCAAATTCTTCATAGTGATTAGTTTGGCGCAAAGAAAAATGTTATGTGGTTAATTTATAGGCAATTTTCATTATAGTTGGGTGGGCGTACTGCAGTTAACCGTATATATTTTTGCCTCAATTTATACTTCTTTTTTTATTGTTTGAAACAGTACTTTTGATTTTCTTTTTATTAATTTAATGTAATATTATTCTTGTTAAAGATGAAATCTTGTTATGAAAATAGAGCACGGTTAACAATATCAGTTTATTGTCAAAATATTGAAAATATTGGGATGTAGTAATATTATAGTAGAAAGTGAATATTTCTAAGGCATGTTATAGTAACATTGCCTTAAAGAATTTAATTGAGTAATTTCTCAAGATACAAACAGAATTTCTAGCTATTGCTAGGTGCATAAACAAGAAATAAGTAGACCCAACAATATTATTATATGAAAATAGTAGTAATAGAAAATTATACAGTAGAAACTCTATAAATTAATACTCATGAGACCATCAAAATTTATTAATTAAAAGAGTTATTAATTAATCGATAAATTAATAATTATTCATTTATATATTAATTAATATTTTATTAATTTATAATGAAATACTCAATTTACAAACATCTTTCAAACTTCCACTTAATTATTGTACAATGCATGTACGTATATCAAATGAAGGGCCCAATTTGAAAGAACCCTTCAATCTCCCACCTTATTATTCTTCTTGTGTTCAATGTATCACTTTATGGACATTAAAAAATATTTTCTATATAAATACAAGATCAAAATATGCTAACAAAAAAAAATCATACATACAACATGGCTTCCCATCTTAAAGGTGTGCAAAAAAAAAAAAAAAATGACCGATGAGATTCGAAGAGCATTATGCAAGCACAACAAGGATAATCCAAGTCTCACTCAAAAGAAATTGCAAGAATGAGTTCTTAGTAACTATGGTTTGCAGGTGAGTCAAGGGACAATATCGAATACAGTTAAGCAATCTTTAGAGTATCTCTCACTTGCTCCCGAAAGAGGTGATGTTAAGCGACACAAACCGGCAAAATATTCTGACCTAGAAAAATCTCTCTGTGAATGGATTCTTCAATATCAAGAACATGTGAATATGACAGGTGAACTAATCATCGAGCAGACGAAAAAGTTCATGAAGGATATGTATCATGTGGATACTCCAGACTTTACTTTTTCTATTGGTTGGCTTGGAAAGTTTAAAGCAAGATATGAAATTAAAAATTTTCGGCGTTTCGGAGAGAGCGGATCAATTGAAATGGCGCATGAAGGACAAATTAAAAACCATAAGAGACAAAGTGGATCAGTTTGAAATGAAAGACATCTTTAATATGTATGAAACAAGTTTGTTTTTTATTATTTTATTATTTTTTATTTTGTACTTTAGTGATATAATTATTTACGTGTTTTGATCTTAAACAGGTTTGCTTTTTAGACTTCAACCGGATCATTCCCTCGCAACAATGCAACTGGAAGGGAAAAAATAAGACAAGGAAAGACTAACTGTTGTTATTTGATGTAACAAGGATGGTTCAGAGAAAATTCCTTTATGGATTATTAGGAAATATGCTAAACCAAGGTGCTTCAAGAATGTAAACTTGAACAGTTTGAACTATGAGTATCGTGCTAACAAATGAGCTTGGATGACTGGGGTGTTATTTGAAGAATATGTTCGCCAACTTGATAAAGAAAATGGTTGGAAGAAAATTTCTCTTAATTGTGGATAATTGCCCTGCTCATCCAAAAATTATTGAAGAATTGCGAAATGTTGAATTATTTTTTTTGCCACCAAACACAACTTAAAAAATTCAACCTTGTGACACGGGAATTATACGAGCTTTTAAGATGCATTATCGTCGTCGATTTTATAGAAATCTTTTCGAGGGTTATGAATTAGGGGTTCCAAATCCAACAAAATAAATGTGTTAGATGCAATGAATCTTGCAATTTCAGCATGGACTATGGATGTTCGTGCAAATACAATTGCGAACTACTTTCGTTATTGTAAACTTCGATCAATAGATAACATGGCTTTTGAGAACTCCGATGAACAGGTAGATGGTGAAAGCACTCAAGAACTCCGAAATTTGATCAAAGAGTTGAGTTATCGCGATGCAATGGATGTCAAAGATGTCCTGAACCACCCAGAAGAAAATGTAGTTGCACAGTTGTTGACTGATGAAGAAATTATTGAGAGCGTAATTGGAACTGATAAAGATGATGAAGATGATGATGAAAGTTCTACCATGGAGCCCCCTTTGCGAAACGAGGCTATTAAAGCGGCAATCACATTCAATAATATCTTGTTGAGCTATGAGAAAACAACACCAGAAGTTCTTACAATGATAAGAAAAATTAGAGACGAGATTCAAGGTGAAATTGATTTCAACAAAAAACAAAAGACAATTGAGTAATTTTTCAAGAAACCTTCATAAATCATTCTTGTAATATGTAGTATATAAGGAATTAGTAATTTATATTTTATAATGGGTCTATAGAAATTATAAAAAATGTATTATCTTATAACTTTAATGAATTATTAGTTTAGCACCCTATCCCCAAATCAGGACCGGCCACAAATATTATCTTAAAGTTTATTAAATAATCGAGTATTAAATTATCGAGTTTCTACTGTATATTTTATTAAAGAACACTTGTCCCACTAGAAAGTTGCATATCTATACATATATAAATATAAAATTGAAGTGACGAAAATTAATATTGACGTTAAGACTTTAAGGAGAAGGAACGTTTCCACGTAAATGTTTTTAATGACTACCTTTATTATCATATAATAACTCATTATTTTGGTTGACCAACAATAGAAGCATATGATATATAATCAAATGGGAATATAAAAAAAATTATTATAACATAAAAATATATATATATATATATATTTAAATATATTATCTTTTTAACAATTCACACATATTCAGAAGAAAGTATTTTACAGAAAATAATAACAACTTCTATTTCTGGGCTATGAGGGTAGAGCGGATCAAATGTCGTGTCTTTATAGTGACTTACTTACATGAGCTAAAGTCTCTTTAGTGTAAGTTTAAATTCTTATCAATCACATCTCATACATGATTTTGTTGTTCAATGTGGTGTTGTGTTTTATCGACTATGCACATACTTGTTAATTCGTGGATGCTCTAGAGACTTAATCATGATCTCATGGGAGTGGCCTCACTCCACACTCATATAAATAAGGTCATCAAGTATATCCTACAAATATAATATACCACCCACAAGGGAATTGAAACTCTAAAGGCTTTCAGTTTATCCTCTTCAATTTGTAGTCTAGCACTACACACATTATGAGAAGGAACAAGACTATCAAGTACTAGCAGGACCAACAAGCAATAGCGGCCTTGGGCCTGGGTGATAAGGGCGATGGTCCAGGGCCCAATATATTAGAGGCCCAAAAATTTTAAGTATGTGGTGTATATATATGTGTGTGTGTATATATATAATACTTCTTTTTATAAAAAAGATAAAATGGTTTAAAAAGTAAAAGCAAGCCCGCTGTTCCAAGCTCATTACGTAATTTTTTAGGAAATTAAATCAAAGAAGAAAACGAAGACTATGAAATTAACCTAACACAAGGATATGGCGGATAATGAAGCAACTTGACAATGTTGAACATTAAAGATAAATATAACACCAATGTTTGGTGCACCTTTTGTGAAGTATTATGGCTACTCACACTCAGCATATGGAGTGGAATTAGATCTGGAAGCAGCAAAATCGGTTTGAAGCTGAAAGAAGTGAATTAGAAGTTGCAACCGTTAGAATTCTATTATAATTGCCATATGCAACGATTCTGAAACCGTTGTCTTTTAGCTGAGGGAAAAATGAGTTAATTTTCTGTTTTTATGTGAGAAGCGATTTTCTTATTTCTTCACTATTATTTAGTTTCATTTTCAATTCTAGATTCATACTAAAGGGTCTAGAGAGAGAAACAGGAGCAAGAGAGCTTGGGGGTTTACACACCAAAGGTTTAGTTGCTTGATCAAGATAGTTGTAGTTCTTGAGAGTAGTTTCCGTGTGTGTGTGTGTTTGTGTACTGTGATTGTACATGTGCAGCCTCGCTTCGTGTATCTTAGATTGATAATAAAAGGTCTGGATCATCTACGTGGATGTAGGTCACCTTGGCCGAACCACGTAAATTATTCTGCAGTTTTACAATCAAAACGTTGGAGTGTGAGTGTTATTTTAGTGAGGTTTAATTCTTCAGTTTTAATTGCGTAACAATTGGTGCCATTTGTGGGAAACCAATTGAGGAAATCGAACCAGTAAAATTGCCATGGCTGCAATGAAGGCGACACAGAGAATTCATAGGTAGAAATGATTTTGGATTGTGGAAAACCAAAATGAAAGTATTGCTTGTTCAACGGGGCCTGGCAAATGCGTTGAAGGATTTAAAAGGTTTTCCAGAAAAATTGGAGGAATCTCAGAAACTCGAACTGATGGAGAAGGCTCATTTTTCTATAATTCTATCACTTGGTGATAAGGTCTTGAGGGAAGTGGCAAAGAAGAAAAAACACAATCAGTTAGGGAGAAGCTTGTAGAGTTGTATATGAAGAAAACGATGGTGAATAGGCTCTATATCTAACAGAAGCTCTATTCATTCAAGATCTTAGAAGACAAAGGTATGGATGATCAACTTGATTATTTCAATAAGCATCTTGACGATCTTGAAAGCATTGAGGCAAAGATCCAAGATGAAGACAAAGCCATCATATTGCTAAATGCATTACCTAAGAGTATTGAGCATCTGAAGGATGCCATGCTATATGGTAAAGAGACACCAATCTTTTTAGCTGAAATTCAAACAACACTTAGAGCTAAAGAGATGCAGAATATGAGTGACTCAAAAGTTGATCCCACTCGGGAAGGTTTGAAGATCAAGAAGGGAAAGTTTTTCAAGCAGAAAAGAATTTCTCCACTGATCAAACAAAAAACACTCCAGAATAAATCCAAGACACGTTATGAGAAAGAGACCAGGAGATGCCACCATTGTAGGAGGATTGGGCATCTTAAGAGAAATTGCTCCGAATGGAAGAAGAAACAATCTGCAAAGAATGAAAAACCAAGCACAACAGATATTGCAGAGGCTGAGAAAGATGCAGGTGTCTTGAATATGATAGAAGGAACGGGAAAAGATAAGTAGATCTTGGATTCTGGATGTAGCTTCCATATGTGTCCACACTTCGGTTGGTTTACTGACTTCCAAGGTGGAGCATGATCAGAAAACAGATGATTCTGATTCAGAGACTAATGGTACAATGGATTCAACAAGTGACCAAACTGATTTTGATGACCTTAGAAAAATTATAAACTAGCATGAGATAGGGAAAAAAGGATTGTGAAACCCTCAAATAGAAATGGTGATGATTATTCTAACTGCTTATGTTTTGAATGTAGCATAGGAAACTGAGATTTTGAATCAAGAAACTACACAGAAGTTGTTCAAAGCAAGGATAAAGATAAGTGGATGAATGCTATGAGAGAAGAGTTGGACTCTTTGGAAAGGAATGGGACATGGATCTGGTCAACAAACCAACTCACCAGAAACCAATAAGTTGCAAACGGATCTTCAAGAGAAAGATATAATTTGCTGGAACTGAAAGGATCGGGTATAAGGAAAGATTGGTTGCAAGAGGGTTCACACAAAAGGGGGGCATTGATTACAGTGAAATATTTTCTCCAGTGGTGAAGCATTGTTCAATAAGGATTCTTTTAACAATGGTTGCTCAAATGGATTTAGAACTGAAGTAGTTAGTTGTTAAAATCAACATTTCTGCATGGTCATTTGAAGGAAACTATATTCATAGCTCAGCTAGAAGGATTTGTCTTACCAGGGAATGAAAATAAAGCTTGTTTGCTAAAGAAGTCACTGTATGGGCTTAAACAAAGTTCAAGACAATGGTATATGAAATTTGACAGTCATATAAAGTAGATAGTATATACAAAGTCCAAGTATGACAACTGTGTTTTTCTAAAGAAAGATGGAAATATATCTTGAGTTTTCTATTGTTGTATATGGATGATATGCTTGTGGCAAGCAAAAGCCATTCAGAGATAGAAAAGCTCAAAGCAAACTTGTAGGTAGGTTTTGAAATGAAGGTACTAGGAAGTGCTAGAAGAATACTAGGAATGGACATTATGAGAGACAGAAGAAATGGCTTGTGGCTTGAGCAAAAGAATTATATCAAAAAGGACTTAAGGAAATTCAATATGCATGAATGAAGGTCAGTCAAGGTCAGTCTCAGTTCCATTGGCTCAACATTTTAAACTTTCTGAGATGCAGAAGCCTAAGACAAATTAGGAATTGATGCACATAAGTAAAGTTCCTACTCTAATGTTGTTGGGAGTATTATGTATGTAATGATCTGTACTAGGCCTGCCATCTCACATGTTGTGCGTGTTGTTAGTAGATACATGGCTAACCCAGGAACACAACACTGTGAGGCCCTTAAGTGGGTGATGAGATATCTGAAGAGAACATCATATTGCGGAATCATGTTTAAAAGAGATGAGAGTTGCACTGGTATTTTGAAAGGGTATCTTGACTCAGATTATGCAACTAATCTTGACAATAGAAGGTCTCAGTCAGGCTATGTGTTTACACTCTTTGGAGCTGCTATCAGCTAGACATCAATGCTTCAATCAGTAGTAGCATTTTCCACAACAGAAATAGAATATATATATATGGCCATGACAGAGGCAGTGAAAGAAGATGTGTGGCTTAAAGGAATCATGTTAGAGATTGGTATACAGTAACAATCAGTCAAGGTAATTGGTACACGTGTTCATGCATGAATTTTAGGTCGAATTAAGTGTCGTTTTAATGACATTTGCATGCATTTTCGATTGTGCATTGTTCACAATTATTTTATTGGGCAAATTGATATGTTTGGACTCATTTCAGAATAATACAAGTAAATTAAGACCAAAAGTCGAGCCTCGAAGAAGTCCGAAACGAAGAACGAGTCAAGGATGAAAAAGAGGCTGATGAAGATCCGTTCAAGTCTGACACGTCGGTTTCTAACCTAATGTTCCGCAATTGTACGGATGTAGGTGTAGTACTATTGTCAAGGTCGATCCCACAAGGAATAGTTTTAGGTAGTTTGATACCCTAATA
The DNA here is from genome assembly GCA_958295605.1 of Ajuga chamaepitys. Taxonomy (NCBI): domain Eukaryota; kingdom Viridiplantae; phylum Streptophyta; class Magnoliopsida; order Lamiales; family Lamiaceae; genus Ajuga; species Ajuga chamaepitys. The sequence goes on from OY282502.1 coordinate 18,414,098, forward strand.
CTCTAGGAATGTCCTAACTAGATACTAAGTTGCAAAAGATTGATTTTACTAAAAACTGAGGAATTTAACTACTAATTGGCAAACAAAAAGAACTAATAATCAATGAGAAAAGGTATCCTAGGGCTTCGATTTCAGGATATTAATTCAATGTGGAATATGATTAACCTATAAATTTACCAATTCTAATGTTTATTAGGCGGCACGACAATAATCTAATCCTTCTCTCGAAGTAATTAAACCGTTGATTAATTAAGCTAATTACCCTCTCGAGTCAATTAAACCTAATAACTCCCAAACGATCCTAAGCCACGGCCTACACAGTCATAGACAACTGCGCTCTATGTTCTAAGTCTGATAACGATTCCCTCCTCTCGAAGCGGAATTGTTAAACTAAATTACTAAATCTAGTTGATCAAGCTAAATTCAGTTATAAGCACAAACATAGAGATAAACACGTAAAGAATGGAATAAAATAGATTAAACCATAATCAACTCATTGTCATAAAAATCCCTACTTTCTAACCCTAGGACACGAATAGCTTAGCTACTCATGCCTAGTAGTAATCCAATAGAAAATTCTAATAAAAACATTGTAAAGAATTAAAACTAAGAAAAGAATAATTAAACCCGGATGAATCCGTCTCGATGATCTTCGTCTTCTTTGTCCTCCAAGATGTCTTCTAGGTAGAATAATGTAATTGATGTTCTTCTATGTTTTTTTTTTCCTAGAGCTTGGGGTCCTTTTTATAGAGTTGGGGACGAATCTTGGGGAAGATAGGATCAAAATCCTATTAAAAATAGGAAATCTTCGCAGAAAAACCCTTCTGACACGGTCGTGTTGCTTAAGTGACACGGCCGTGTTGCTTTGTGACACGGCCGTGTTCTATTCCAGAACCAACAGCACTTTGTAGACCACTTTTGACACGGCCGTGTTGAAGGTCTGACGCGGCCGTGTCGGTTCTTGCGTCGTTTTGCTACTGGACCGGTTCGGACCGGTTTGGACCGGTTCTTCGACGGTTTTCACTCTTTTGGGCCGGTTTTCACTCTTTTCCAACTCGTTTCCTCGTCCGGTAGTCATAAATTACAACATTTAATCCTGAAAAAGCTCAAAAACACCTTAAAACAAGCCGAGTACGTTAATTGGTCACTTATATAGCATTTCATCCAATTCTTGACCATCTCTGTATATAATTCCTATAAAATAGTATCATAACTCGACCTAATTACAAGCATAATTAACGTGTTATCAAAATCCCCCAAACTTAAACTGTTGTTCGTCCCGAACATCATACAAAAAGAAACAAAGAATACAAGTGATTATGCATCTATTTAGGGCGACTAGATGATGAATTCAGTTTCAGTCTGATTTTTCTTAAAACAACTAGGCAACACAATTCACTTGAGCATATGTGATAACGCGTAAATCAACTAATCTCGAGACTTTGAACTTTCGAATTATTCAACCCTCACCGGGTAAGTGTTTCACTTATCTCTCAAGTGTTTAGGCTAAAATAATTCCCACTCATATTGAATTACATGCAAAGTCTACCATATGCTTGTCAATCGTCTAAACTAGACCTCGTACTTGATATGTGTGACAAAGGATCAAAAAGGTCTTTATTTTGGTTGTAATGTGGGCTTAAGGTAAGGTGGGATACATTTGGATATAAGTGACTATTCATTGGACTAATCAAGTTACGTCTAACCCGACTACCCCTCAATACAATCACTCAATCTCGCTCTTCAAATTTCAGCAAATCACCCCTCAAAGTGACTTCTTCACCTTCAAAAGTCCGTACAACTTAAGTGCTTTTCAATTCTGCGGGTACCACATCTTTGGGACTACCCGACTGTTCTAATCAAATTCACAATTTAAGCACTTTATTTCCTAGCCTCTCCTAATAACAACTTTTTTTTTTCTTTTTGTTTTCTTTTCTTCTTTTTTTTTTTCTTTTTTTTTTCTTTTTTTTCTTTTTCTGGGAGAGACTATTTTTCTTGGTATTTTACCTATCACATTTCTCTTATTTTCTTCATCATTTGAAAATATCCCTACTTCCCATTCCTTCCCACAAATTGTTCACCCAAAAATTCCTTTCAATTCTCCTCCCTCTAACTTGATTAATCCAATTAAGGCCAAAAGAGATAAATCAAAAGGTTTCGGCTGACATTGTTAGGTTATGAATAAATAAAGCTATAAGGCTCAATTGGGCTAACTAGGGACAATTTTTTCATTATGGGTCAAAGACAATTTTCATGGTTCAAATAAATAGGCTTAAACAAAAAGTTGCCTAAGATCATTTCCTACATCACAACATATACTTGACACATTCTTAGTAAAGACTCAAGGCAAGTTCTAGAGACTAGTACACATATTCAATCAAATTCACACCGAAAGAAAGTATATTACTCCGAAAATTGGAGTATAATCAGGCTCAATTCTCACAAGGTAACTTTTGATTGACTATTCTAAGTTCAAGCTCAATTTCGTCTCAAAACACCTCTCATGCTCTATTATGTGCCATTTTTCATCTAAATCATCTCATCATTAACTATTCATCATCCATCTTTCCCTATTATTCTCTTTTTATTTTTTTCACTTGTTACCTATTTCCGGGTTTATTATTCTTATGACTTAAAAAACTAAAACACAATAAGACTCTAAACTCTAAATTCCTAAGACTCAACATGAAAACAATATGCAATCAAGCTCGGGCTCACAGACCCAACAACACCGATAAATCAGATAACTGGGCTCACAGACCCGATAACACCAATAGAAACACTAAAACTCAATACAATGGGCACACGGACCCACAATTACCAGCAAAAGACTCGACCGATCAAAAAAATTAAATCAAAACTAGATATATAGCTGCCAAGACGTCCCACGGCTTACCCCCTCCCCCAAACTTGGCTGAAAGTCAATGTTTGGAGGAAAAAACGTGGTACGCCTTGGTGCTAACTTACAAATCGTTGCGACGACGGCGGCGTTTTGAAACCCCTACTGAATCTTGGTTCGTCCGTCTCCGCATCACGCTCTGAATTTTTGCATCTTTTTTCTGCTGAGGAAATGACGTGGCCGTGTTGAAGGTTTGACACGGCCGTGTCACCTTTTTGCCAAAATTGATGTTTCTGGATCATTTTTTACGCGGCCGTGTCGTTTGTGTGACACGGCCGTGTTGCGTTCCAATATTGATTCGTGTTTGGAGCTTGATTTTGACATGGCCGTGTTATAAGGCTGACACGGCCGTGTTGCTGTTGAACCAAAACTTGGTTTCTAGGTTTGATTTTGACGCGGCCGTGTCGTTTGTGTGACACGGCCGTGTTGCATTTCAGTGCTAAAACACTTTCTACGTGCTTCTTGACGCGGCCGTGTCCATAATGCGACACGGCCGTGTTGCCTCTTCTGCTCCTTGTAACGCGATTTTTCGTCTTTTCGACCCCCGTTTCTTGCACACTCGTCCCTGTTGATTCCTAAAAACATAAACACTAAAATACAAGTAAAAACATAAAAATTAACGAAATACTAAAAATAAAACGATAAACATCGGGTTGCCTCCCGACAAGCGCTTTGTTTTACGTCATCAGCCGGACGTCCTTTTCCTATCAACCATTTTCTAGCCACCCCGAGTCGGATGTTTTCTGAACGATTAAAGAGTTATTTAAGACTTGAGGATTTCCTACAGCAGCTTGGGTAGTGTAAATAATGCTACAATTGTGCCTACCCCTTAGACCCGATGGTAGCGTCGTTTCCGACTACCAAATTAAATCGTGTATGAAGATACACTTAAACCTTACCGACTACTCTAACTAGTAGAGTGGCAAGCAAGGGTCGATCCCACGAGGAACGGTCGAACAAATTTTGCTTCATTGTGTTAAGCTATTATTATGAAGAAACATAAAGTAAATAAGCTAGAAAACAATAAAGAAGTGGGGGGAATTTAATGAAATAACAACTAACACCTAAATAAACAAAGACAAATAAAGAGATTTGTTTTGGTTTTTTTTTGTTTTTAAATAACAAAATGATTCACCCTTGATCATGTTTCACCGAGGTCTTGGACGATTTATGTAACTATTGTCAATGCCCTATTCAATTGTGATTCTAGCCCTTATCTCAAGACTATTAACAAGCTCTAATAGCCTTGTTATCCCTTAATCTTAGTTAATCAAAACAAGCTCTTCGACTAACCCTATTCAGTTTAACCGAATCCTCGAAAAAGCTCTCTTAGATTCAATCACCAAATGCATTAAACACTAGGACAACGAGATAAATTCAACATAAAACTCGCAAGCTCGGTTTTAGAGGTTAAACTTTGTGTTATCACCAATAAATAATTATTGTTTGCTACTCGGGAATCGGAAATCCTACAATTACGGATAGTGACCTCCTATTCTAGCAACACATTCACAAATCCCTTAAAGGGTGATCAATCCAATAATAAATTCATAAATGTGAGTCAATAACAGCAAATAACACAAAACACTTGAATACACAATATTTTCGGTAACATTAACCGTAATAATCACATAAATGTCTTGGACTCAAGGTTCCACAATAATCAAGAGTGAACTAAGGGTGCTAGCCACCCATTTTACCTAATACAAAGATAAAATAACAGAAAATTAAAGAAAACATGAAAATAGGATAGAAAGAACCAAAGGTTAGGGGTTGAAGATCAAGATCTTCAACCCCCTTCCATTTCCTTGCTTCCAATGGAGAAAAGTGGCTGATTATGTGTGGGGGATGAGTTCTAGGTTATTAGGGTTATTAGGGTTAGGTTAAATTCGAATGGGATGATATATATATAAGGAGAGAAAGTGCTAGTCGAAAATAGGCAAAATCGCATTCAGGATTTTAAAACAGGGTACTTAATCTCGGCCGAGACGGGAGTGTGTCTCGGCCGAGACGTGAAAAGGGGTTTTCAAGGGTTTATGGGTCGAAAGGCTATCTCGGCCGAGATTAAGTATCATCTCGGCCGAGATCTGGGTCATTGAAAAACTTGAAATTCTCTGGCAACATTTCTCGGCCGAGATCTGTTGTGTGTCTCGGCCGAGATCTTCTTTCTGCCCAACTCTTCATAAATGCCCTGGAGACTCATCTCGGCCGAGATTTGAGTCCTGTCTCGGCCGAGATCTTCAATTAACCCTTCTTTTTGTTGCCTCGATCGATCCCTCGACTCCGCGGTCGTTTGAGGTTCTTTTTCGACCCGTTTTCACCTGTTTTAACACAAAAATCGCACAAACGCATTATTTTGCCCATGAGAGTATAAAAGCACTAAATACACGTGATTATGCACATTATTGATACTAAAATGACACTAAAAGTGCCCTAAAGTGCGTGCACGAAACACGTGTACCACCCGACTTATGTATTTTGAGTGTGATTACTTCGTTTTGAACCCGAAAAATCAACTCCCCATTAGGTACATCTATTAGTGCTTGTCTAGTCGCCAAGAAGGGTCTTCCTAAGATAAAAGGGAATTCATCATTCCATTTCATGTCAACAACTAAGAAATCACTAGGGAATTCAAAATTTAGCACTTTTACCACTACATCCTCTGCTACTCCCAACGGAGTTAATGAAGATCCATCCGCCAATTTGATAGTAGTAAAGGACCTTTTAATTTCCCTTAATCCTAATTGTCTATACTGCTTAAGAGACATTAAGTTTATGCTAGACCCTAAATCACACATGACATTATGAAACTCATGACTACTAATTGAGCAAGAAATAGTAAAACTCCCTGGATCTTTTGCTTTTGTTGCTCTTCTCGGTTTCATGCTTGTGGTTGCGTTCTTTTTGGGCCTGCTCGGTTTCCTCTTTATCTTGGATTCTCTCCTTTAGTGATTCCTGTTTCATAACAACAACTCTAGATTGCTCTAAAGGATCAAGGTTAGCAAAGAACGAATTTTTAAAACAAAAATCAAAAGACTCATCAAGAATAGGAGATGGAATTTTCTTATCTATGATTTTATTGACCTCCTCCTTCTCAATGTTTTTGACTTCCTCGCTTGATTTCTTCGCTCCTTGGTCCTTCATGCTCTCTTCATGCTCCTCTAGCTCCACAATATTGCAGTGCTCCTTCGGGTTAACCACTGTATCACTCGGATATTGGCCTTGTTTGTGTTGAGCTCCTACTATCTTTACCAGTTGACTCATGTTTGATGTCAATTCTCCAATGCTAGCTTGAGTCTGCACCAATGTGTTCTCGAGCCTCTTGATGTCTGCCCCTTGCCCAGTGATATGCTTGTTTAGCTCCATGAATTTCCCATCCACTTTCTTCTCCAACTGAGCTAACTTCTCATCATACTTTTCAAATTGTGATTGCGCAATTTCTTCTTGTGATGGCTTCTTACCGTCATGGATCATGCCATTTGTAACAGCAAATCCGGGTGGCGGATTAAGTGTATTTTGCGCGTTCCCATATGAAAAGTTCTTATGGTTCGGATTCTGAGGGTACTGATTGTACCGAGGCTGATTGTTCTGGAAAGTGTTGAAGTTCCGTTGATTCACAAATTTTACTTCTTCAACTTCTTCCGGACCCCCTAGCTGTTGTGCTAACGTCAGATTAGTTAGCAAATTCACCTGGCTCGTCAATGCTGTTACTTGTGCTGTGAGCTTTTCAATTGGCTCATTATTAACGGGCTCGACTTTTTGGACACTTGCTACCCTCCTTGGCATGTTTCTCTCATTCGACCATTGGTAGCTCGTTCTGGCCATAGCATCCAGGATTGAGAATGCCATCCTCACTGACTTCTCCATCAAACTTCCACCCGCAGCTGCATCCACTTGGTTTCTAGTCAGAGCAAGTAGACCATTGTAGAACTTGCATACTTGTTGCTTCTTGGTGAACCCATGTTGAGGGCAACTCCGGATAAGATCCCGGAATCGCTCCCAAGCCTCTCCGAATGGCTCTTGGTCCAATTGCTTGAACTGATTAATTTGATTCTGCAAGTCGAGCATCTTGCTCGGTGGAAAGTACTTCAATAGGATCGAAGTGCTCAATTCTTCCCAGCTGATGATATCTTCCAAGGAATTGAACCATTGGAGGGCTCTATCCTTCAATGAAAAAGGAAACAATCGCAGCTTAACCTGCTCGTGTGGTACATGGTTTATTTTGATTGTGTCCGCCAATCTTCGGAACTTTATCAGGTGAGCGTTCGGATCCTCCATTGCACTTCCTCCATACTGGTTCTGCTGCACTATGTTGATCAGTGCAGGCTTCAGCTCGAAACTATTGGCATTCAGAGGCGGGAGTCGTACTCCTCCTGACTGTTGATTAGGATTCGGCTTTAAACAGTCACTAATAGGTGTATCGTCTTCTTCTCCCGCATCTGGCTCTATTGGAATCTGTCCGTGCTGTTGTGGCAACTGTTGCTGCTGTACAGGTATCTGCTGTTGTATAGTAGTGACGCGATCGTCCAATCGTGCTAAGGCTGTTAGCACTCTATTTAATGCTTCATCATTCGGTTGCTGCGGTGGGTTCTCCATCTCAGACCTTCTATTGCGGTGTCTACGAGCTGTCGCTTCAATCTCTGGATCGAAAGGAAGAAGAGTCTCTTTTCCTTTTGATCTGGTGTGCATGCGATGCCTGATAACACCAAAAACAGCAAATACCGTGTAATACAAAAGTTAACCCAAAAATAAAAACGAAAATTAAAATTACGAAAAAATAAAATCTAGTCTAGTTTCCTCCTAATTTTCAAGATAAAAACTAAACGCTAAATCCTATTCCCCGGCAACGGCGCCAAAAACTTGACACGTCGGTTTCTAACCTAATGTTCCGCAAGTGTACGGATGTAGGTGTAGTACTATTGTCAAGGTCGATCCCACAAGGAATAGTTTTAGGTAGTTTGATAACCTAATACTCTAGGAATGTCCTAACTAGATACTAAGTTGCAAAAGATTGATTTTACTAAAAACTGAGGAATTTAACTACTAATTGGCAAACAAAAAGAACTAATAATCAATGAGAAAAGGTATCCTAGGGCTTCGTTTTCAGGATATTAATTCAATGTGGAATATGATTAACCTATAAATTTACCAATTCTAATGTTTATTAGGCGGCACAACAATAATCTAATCCTTCTCTCGAAGCAATTAAACCGTTGATTAATTAAGCTAATTACCCTCTCGAGTCAATTAAACCTAATAACTCCCAAACGATCCTAAGCCACGGCCTACACAGTCATAGACAACTGCGCTCTATGTTCTAAGTCTGATAACGATTCCCTCCTCTCGAAGCGGAATTGTTAAACTAAATTACTAAATCTAGTTGATCAAGCTAAATATAGTTATAAGCACAAACATAGAGATAAACACGTAAAGAATGGAATAAAATAGATTAAACCATAATCAACTCATTGTCATAAAAATCCCTACTTTCTAACCCTAGGACACGAATAGCTTAGCTACTCATGCCTAGTAGTAATCCAATACAAAATTCTAATAAAAACATTGTAAAGAATTAAAACTAAGAAAAGAATAATTAAACCCGGATGAATCCGTCACGATGATCTTCGTCTTCTTTGTCCTCCAAGATGTCTTCTAGGTAGAATAATGTAATTGATGTTCTTCTGTGTTTTTTTTTTTTTCCTAGAGCTTGGGGTCCTTTTTATAGAGTTGGGGACGAATCTTGGGGAAGATAGGATCAAAATCCTATTAAAAATAGGAAATCTTTGCAGAAAAACCCTTCTGACACGGCCGTGTTGCTTAAGTGACACGGCCGTGTTGCTTTGCAAATCTTCCTTTTCCAACAACAATTTGACACGGCCGTGTTGCTTTGTGACACGGCCGTGTTCTATTCCAGAACCAACAGCACTTTGTACACCACTTTTGACACGGCCGTGTTGAAGGTCTGACGCGGCCGTGTCGGTTCTTGCGTCGTTTTGCTACTGGACCGGTTCAGGCCGGTTCGCACCGGTTTGGACCGGTTCTTCGACGGTTTTCACTCTTTTGGGCCGGTTTTCACTCTTTTCCAACTCGTTTCCTCGTCCGGTAGTCGTAAATTACAACATTTAATCCTGAAAAAGCTCAAAAACACCTTAAAACAAGCCGAGTACGTTAATTGGTCACTTATATAGCATTTCATCCAATTCTTGACCATCTATGCACATAATTCCTGTAAAATAGTATCATAACTCGACCTAATTACAAGCATAATTAACGTGTTATCAATGTCGTCGCGATAGTCGCGCCCGCGATCAACCAGACGAGCATGAGCCAAAAAGCTTCAACAATGGTTCGCAACTGCGACCAAGTCGATAGCCAAAAAGGCTTTTCCCTGTTCATGGCTGCGACTCACTTTCGCGCCGCGTTCCGATACCCTATTTTCATCCTGAAACACGATTTTAGGCTCATTTTCAACCCAAACCGCTAACCTCTATATATATAAGGTCCATAATTTGGATTTAGGGCATCTTCCATTAATATTCAGCCTACATTCATTATTGGAGCAAGGATTTGAAGAGAAGTGAAGATCAAGATCAAGGGATTATCATCTTTTGGTTCATTCTATCTAGTTTTTGTTTCTCATTATGATTTTTATTAGTTTTATCTTTGTATTAGTTTCCATGAGTGGCTAGTACTCTTTTATTTAGCCCTTGATCAATTGTTGAACCTTAAACTATTTGTTGAGCATTTATTTGATATCTTGTGTGATAAACTATTATTTGATTTTATGCTTATTCCATTTACTATAGTTATTAAGTCCGCATTATGTTTGGGTAGGCGGTGCCCAATACATTAAGTCTGCGACATTATTTATGGGTAGGCGGCGCCCAAATATGTGTGGTCCGCATTTCTTATGCCTGGGTAGACAGCACCTAGTAATTGCGTTTAATTTAATATTAGATATTAAATTTAACAATTAGTATCACATATGAAATTTCCCACTAAAACTAAGTCTTGTTTAGAAACAAAATGCATCGTCCATCATAATTGTTTGAGATTCCTAATCTTTTCGACCACGAGTTTTACACCAAAGTGTTTACTCTAAATTGACAAGACCCGGGCTTATTCATTGATGCATGGTTAGCATCGTGTGATGGAATGAACTTGCTTAAATTATTTTGAGACGCTAGAGGGACCAAAATAATTTGAGGACGCGATATTAATTGGATTAATAAACCAAGAATTGCAAAATTGTTGTTGCAATTGGCTTAGAGGCCTACTGAGTGATATTATTGTAATCATCAGCCAAAGCAGAGGCTACAATAATATAGACTTGGATCTTGGACTACTAAGATTTATAACTGTTATAAATCCATATTTTATGTATTGGGGCGCAAAATATGTTAAAATTAGTGGGAGCTAATCATTATATAAACTCTTGTTTTGATTAGTGACACGAATGTGATCTTTGTTTACTTTATTCTGATCTATTTTTCCATTCTATTTATTTTCTCGTTAGATAATATGTCGAATTTGGCTTATAAATGTTTGATGGAAACAAACAAGTTGATTGGGTCAAACTTTACAGATTGGCTCCGTCGTTTACGCTTGGTGCTAAGGCAAAACAAGATTGAGTATGTCTCGGACAAACCAATCAGTGTCATCCCTGACAAGAATTCTCCTGAGTACGCTACGTTTGACGAAGAAGCTCATAAGAAACATGTTGAGGATGCCACATCGGCTCAATGCTTAATGTTGTCCTCTATGAGTATTGAATTGCATAGGCAACATTGGAGCATGTTCCCTTATGAGATGCTGAAACACTTGGAGAGTCAGTACGCTTCAGAAGCTCAGACCATAGAGTATGAGATACTCGGGGATCTCTTCATGTGTAAGCTTCATGATGGAGGCCAAGTTTCTGAAAATATAGTGAAGATGATTAGATTGATTGAGAGGTTGGAATCGATTGGAACGAAGCTAGCCTCAAGTGTCTCAATAAATCTGATTTTGCAGTCTCTTCCAAGTTCATTTGAAAACTTCATAGTGAATTTCAACATGAGCAACACGAAGGCAACATTGCCAGAGCTTCACAACATGCTCAAACCTATGAATCATCTACTTCTAGAGGCAACTCTTTGCTCATGGTGAGCTCTTCAGCAAATTCTTCCAAGCAGAAGAATAAAGAGAAGAAGAGAAGGAAAACATCTAAGGATGCGGTCTTAAAGCCTAAGAGTGGAGGAGTTCGAAAGAAGCCGAGAATACCAAAGGATGAGTGTCTGTTATGCAATGAGAAGGGGCACTGGAAGAGAGACTGTGCGAAGTTCAAAGCACATGGTGCATTGGATGAGAGCTTAGGTAGTTCGTTTTGTACATTGAAAATAGACTAGATTAGATCTTCTTTCGGGATATAAATTAGATTTATATAATTGTTATTTTGTTCTTTAGATTTCAAAGGACATTATTTCTATTCCAATGTTAGACATTTATGACTTTTTCCTTCTATTTTCCAAACAATAGATGCTTGTTTCGCTTAATGGATTGTTTTAAGGAAATGTCTTTTGTTCGAATGGATTCTATATGCTTGAATGTGATACAAGAATAAACGACCTGAGCTAAGTAATACGAATAATAAAACCTATCTTTGGCACTGTAGACTTGGTTATATCGATGAGAAAAGAATAGCAAGATTGAGAAAGTTAGACTATCTCACATCATTTGATTTCGAATCATATGGTGCTTGTGAATCTTGTCTCAAAGGAAAGATGACAAGTTAACCACTTTCTGGGAAAAGGGTTACGTGCCAAGGTTGTGCTCGAGTTGATCCACACAGCAGTGTGCGGACCGTTCCAACTTAAGCAAGAGGTGAATATTCGTACTTCATAACTTTCACTGATGGTTTTTCAAGGTATGGATATGTGTATCTCATGAAACACAAAAAATATAAATCTGAGGCCTTCGAGAAATTTAAGGAGTTTAAGTTAGAAGTTGAGAAACAACCTGGGAAAAGTATTAAGACTCTCCGATCAGATCGAGGAGGGGAATACTTAAGCCGAGATTTTCTTGTTTACTTGAAATCACATGGAATCCGGTCAGACTAGACACCTCCGAGTACACCATAGATGAATGGAGATCCGAAAAGAGAAATCGAACTTCATTAGATATGGTTCGATCCATGATGAGTTTCACCAGTCTCCCCTTATTCCTTTGGGGTTATGCTTTACTAACCGCTGGTTATGTTCTGAATAGAGTTCCTTTTAAATTTCTCACGCAAACACCATATAAGTTATGGTGTGGCAAGAAGTCGAGTCTTAACCATATGCACATTTGGGGTTGTCCTGCTTTTGTTAAGAAAATGACGACTGATAAATTGGAGACTAAAAGTGAGAAATGTTATTTTGTGGATATCCTCAAGAAAATAAGAATATGAATTCTACTGCCCTGGAGATCACAAGGTGATAGTTTCCAATAATGTGGCATTTCTTGAAGATATTTATATCTCCGAGGAACAAGGTCACAACAAGATAGATCTTGAAAAGATTCAAGAACCACAAAATAACATAGAGGATGAGGTCTTGTCCAATATAGTGGACAAGAACTCAGTGGGAGTTTTGATGATCTATTGAGAGGGGAAATAACTCTTAGAGGGTCACCACAAGATAATGAGATGCATCAAAACAAGATATTGTATCAAACCCGCAAGATAACATAAAGGATGATGTATTGTCCAAAGGAGTGGACAAGAACTCAGTGGGAATTATTGATGATCTATTGGGAGGGGAAACAACTCTTAGAGGGTCACCTTAAGACAATAAGATGCATCAAAGACAAGATATTGTATCAGTCCTAACTCAAGAGACTCATAGTGAAATTCTTGAGAATATCCCAAAATGTTGAAACCCAACTCACGATCAGAATAAACTGCCTAAACCAATGCAAAACTACTCTATAGGCCTCAAAGGAATCGTCGTGCACCTGAAAGACTAAATCTATTGGTTGAGAACCAAGATGATGAAGCTGTTTCAGAAGACGACGAACCTAAGACCTATATCGAAGCAGTGTCGGACACCGATTCGAAGATGTGGCTGGCTGCCTTAACATCTGAAATGGACTTGAGTACCTCAATCTAGTCTGGGAACTAGATGATTTGTCAAATAGGGCTCGTCCCATAGGCTGCAAATGGATCTTCAAGAAGAAGAGAGATGCAGATGGCAAGGTACAAACCTACAAGGGTAGGTTGGTGGGAAAGGGTTATAGTCAGCGCAAGAGCATTGACTATGATGAAACCTTTTTCGCCAGTTGCTAAGATCAAGTGCATTAGGATATTACTTGCAGTAGTTACATACTATGACTTTGACATTTGGTAAATGGATGTCAAAACTGCGTTTCTCAATGGAGAAATCGAAGGCACTGTGTATATGTCACAGTCGAAAGTTTTGTATCCAAAGAAAGCCAAATGGGTATGCACGTTACAGAAGTCCATTTATGGACTTAGGCAAGCATCTAAGAGTTGGAATATTTGCTTTGACAAAGCTATCTAATTGTTTGATTTTGTTAGAAACAAAGAGGATTCATGCGTTTATAGTAAATGTAAGAGTGGAAATGTTGTCTCCCTTATCATATATGTCGATGATATACTGATAATGGGGAGAAACCATTCCATGTTGCAATCAGTGAAAGAGCAGATTTCAGCAAAATCTCAGTGAGGAACACTAGAGAACTGTCAAGACTATTCTTAAGTACCTTAGAAGGACTAAAGAATATTTTTTAAAGTCTATGGTGGACAGCTAGAGTCATCAGTTACTGGGTATACTGATGCTAGCTTCCAACGGACCATGATGACTTCAAGTCTTTGTCTGGATATGTTTTCGTTCTCAATGGTGGTGCAATGAATCGGAATAGTTTCAAATAGAGTAGAACTGTCGATTCCACCACTGAAGCCGAGTATATTTCTACATCTGAAAACTGCCAAAAGGGGATGTTGCTATATTAAAGTTCGTAAAAGAACTAGGTGTTGTTCCAAGTGCCAGCAGTGCAATACTGTTGTATTGTGACAACGGTAAGTGCGGTAGTGCCATCAAAAGGAACCAAGAGCCACGAAAAAAAACAAGCATATTCCCTGAAGATATAATTTGATTGGAGAAATAATAGATAGGGAGATGTGAAGTTAGATAGAGTATCCATTGATGATAACTTGGCTAATCCTTCAACCAAACAATTGTGTATAGCAAGGCACGACAAGCACTTTGATAGCTTGACACGTTGGTAGTTGGCTTTGATTCAGTGGGAGTTTATAGTTTGTTTGTCTTAGAAACCTTTCATTTGAGACATTCATTCTTGATTGCTTTCTATGACATTTTGATTGTCTTTTGGGTTTATGCATTTATTAGAATAATTATTTTGATGGTTTGTTATTGTTCTCATAACTGTTCCCTTGAATCATGACTGTCATTTATAGTGTAAGACATAAATGATATAGTAGATTCTAAGATTGTCATAACCGATGATCATCAAGAATGGGATATTGATGACACGCGATAGGTTAGCATGTGGTCTACATCACATTCTCAGAGAATGTAGTAGGTCTCACGACTACGAGATATTAGATATCTGTGATGGACACATGGGTACTTTGGAGAGTATTGGTATACCCTACTTTTAAACCATTTTTTTCAGTGTCTAAGGTTTAATAGTGTGTGGAGTATGTAATGATCCTTTGACTTGAGGTCAATACTCATTTTGTTTGTTAAGTAATGAACTTTGACCAAGTACAACGCTTGCCTCCCAAAGGAGGATAAGACACGTCTTGTGTTGGGTTCATCATGAGGCAAATGGAAATAGTAGTTGAGCCAAGATTGGGATTCATTCCTCGATTAAAACTCGAGAGAACACTCATTTGTCTATATTATTTGACAATAAAGTCATTGGCCAATGCAAAAGATGTATTCAATTAAAGTAATTGAATATGATCGAATGTGTCATATAATAAAGATGAGAAAAGTGATTGAGCTATTTGGATAGACAGATCCTACGCTCAATCGGGTGGTTCGTGAATGAAAGGATATTACATAAACTTCATATAAAGGTTGTTTTACGAATTCACGTAAACGTCCTTCATATATCGAGTTCGCTGCGCAACGCAGTCTAGGAGTTTTGTGCAAACTTTAATTAAATTATCGTCGATAATGGGGGCCTAAAGGGTCACACTTTATGTGTATTGTTGTTTTGCTTAAGGGTACAAAGTTAGTGCTTCGAATTATATCCAATGCTAGTCCAAGTGGGAGATTGAAAGATATGGACTAGATTAGGATATGTGGGCTTTATTAATTAATAAGTCAGACCAATTAATTAATTAAGCAGGCATAAATATTATGCGCATAAACCTAGCTAGGGTTACATGGTACTATATATACATATTTTCTATAGTAGAGAATTAAGGATTTTTTATTAGATAAAAATATAGAAGCACGTAGAATTCAATAAATGATTTCCTAGCGATCACTTAGCGAACAATTGTACCGAGGATAGTTCCTGCGGCGGACGGCATATGCGTGGATACCTAAAGTGGTAAATTCAATCACGCTATTCCTTCCGGTTAAATTACGCAACAAGTAAGTAAGTACTAACTATTGCGTAATAATTGCTCAACGTTCAATTCAATTATAAATCACGATCAATATTCTCAATTTATTGTTCCGCTGCGTACATTAGATGAAGTCGAGAATTACTAACAATAACAAACTAAAACCTTGGTCTAAAAATCTAGCTATTATTATCATCATGTATAATGTCGCACAAATTAATTAAAGAAATATGGATTTATTCCTTGCAAACTACAAGTCATATAATCAAATCCAATTAGTTGGGCAAAAAATATTATTATATATCCTCCATAGGGCAAAATAACTAAAGGTGTATATTCAAGAAATATAATGATCTTATCATAGTGGCCTTAACCACGGTTAATTTTCTTAATTTACTTTTATGATTTGATTAAAAGTAGCTAGGTCCAAATTTTGATGTTAAGAAACCTAATATATTTAATAGTGTTTACTGGTTTTGTATTTTGAATTACACTAATGATACATATAAGTTGTATAAAATGATAATTGATGTGGTGTGATGTCATAACTTAAAGTAGTTTTACTACATTTACAGAACACTCACTCAACGTGATACCATGAAAGAGTTTAGCATTGAATTTCTTCTTCTTTTCTTAATCTTTTTATTTATGTCTTAGTTTTTCTTTTTTTCTTCTTCCTTTGTAGATTCGGACCCTTTTTTTCTATCTTCATATATATTTCCTTATTGATTTTAACAATTTTTTTACAAAGTCCAATTAAATTCACTTTGACTTTCCTGCATAAAATTTGAGTATGAACAAGCAAATCTCCAAGCAAAAAATTGTGGATAATTTATAACTTTGTACATTTATACGTAACAAAAATATATTAAATCTTATATGTCTGTGCATCACACAGGATCATTACTAGTTTAGTACTTGTTGAAGTTTTTGGTGTTTTATTAAATATAGCATAAGCAAACACAATAGTTGTTAGTTCAAGTATAAAAATTATAAATCAAAATATTATTTTAAGTACAAATTAAACTCTTCGGGGATACCCGGTCCTCCTCAACCCCAATCAACTCTTGATTGATCATGCCCAATCACACCTCGCTCCTTCACGGAGCGGGTGTTGGAATGTTAAACTAATGAAGAGGTGAATTGACGAAGGACTCATGTGTTAGTCAAGCATGTCAGAATATTGAATGAAGATTTTCTCATGTGAGTTGTCATATATTGATAAAATAATAGAAGAGATATCATCTTATAAGTCTAATAAGTCAGTTTTTATATCACAAATTAATATTAGGATGAAAGTTCACTTGATGACTAAGGGCCATAAACGCTGTGCATTTTTTCTTAAAAAACCCATGATATTTCATATCAGGACCCCGAAAACGATATGTTTGAAAGATTTCTGTAATCATTTTGTTGAGTATGTCAGCAAAATATGCCCTCTGACTGTAAACAAAGTTTAGATTTGCATTAAAGGAGTGCTAAAATGGTATATGAAAAGCCTGATGCTAATGATTTGAAGTGTGGACTATCAAGTCCATTACTTTACAATTTTCGCTTCAAATATGCTCCTTTTTATTCTCTTTCGTTGGAAATGTTTTTTTCTAACTATTCATAATGTGACAAGTAATAAAAAAACGAGATTCTTCACTTGTAAAAAAGAAAGAGATATTTTTTGAAGGTGAATTGAAATTTGTATAATACTTTTTTTTCAAAAGGAAAAATAAAATAAAATAAAGTCAGGATAAGTTCAATCGCTTGAAATGAGTTTTACTTTTGAGTTATAATTGAGAGGGAAACTCGTACAGTTCATATGTAACACTTTGTTTAATTATGTTGAGATATCTACAAAACTAATCCAGTGCATAAAATATCATGTTCGATACTCCCTTCGAGACTATACTTCCTCCGATTTCTTTTAATTGTCATGATAAAATCTTAATTTTGTCTAAATTAAATCCTGCTTTAGAATTTTTGCCACTTTTGTCTAACTTTAACTCTACTTATTTTATGAAATAAAAATAAGGAATAAATATTGTTAATTGATTACTGTGCATTAGTAAAAAATTGTTTTCTTTAATTCTTAACAAAAACTCTAGAACGTCATTTAAAAAAGATCGGTGAAGTATTATTTTATTAATTAAAGTTATGCCCCCATGATAAATTTGTGAGAGAAATAGTAGAGTGAGAATTGTTAAAGCGCAATCCGGTTATTACATAAACTCCGAACGAAAATCTGCTGGAACGTAAATCAATGCAAGAAACTTAAAGAACACAAGATGTACGTGGTTCGATCCGGAGATCTACGTCCACGGACTAAGAATGTCACCTGCCGAGGTGTTTCTTCACTATACTCTTTGCGCTTACACGTAATAGTTTCAGAATACAAAATGTGAACCCTAATTCTGAGTACAATTCTCCTACTTAT
The DNA here is from genome assembly GCA_958295605.1 of Ajuga chamaepitys. NCBI lineage: Eukaryota > Viridiplantae > Streptophyta > Magnoliopsida > Lamiales > Lamiaceae > Ajuga > Ajuga chamaepitys. The sequence goes on from OY282502.1 coordinate 18,431,999, forward strand.
ACTACTCAACTCAAACCCTAACTAACTCCCTACAATCGCGCCTATTATCGTTGCATGGAAGTTGGGAGAAGATCGTGGGGATCTTACTTTCCCCATATACCGCGATTGGGGCGCACCGCGATTGGGCCACTTCAGGCTCATGCGCGCTTTTGGGCCGGTTGTTGGGCTTATCTTCCTGGGCTCAGTTGCTCAGGTCGGGTTGATCTGGTCCGGGGTGTCAATCCGACCCGAAGTTGCTGGGCCATACCTATCAGATGCCCCCCAACCAGCCGGAGCGAGGAAGGAGCTACGGTTATAAGTAGGGTGAGGTGTAACAGGTGTCGAGTTTGAGCAAGGCAGCGAAGCAGCAAGCAGGATGGATTGTTGTCAATGGTGAGCCGAAGTGCCCCTAGGATCCGAGAATTAGCTGGAGCCGAGATAATCCATCCCCGAAGTGATGGGATCCGCGGGGACCAAACGGACTGTACTGAATGACCCCGAGGTGACGGAGATCACCTGATCCATAGTGAAGCACCTCGGGAGGAGGAAGTCAACCGGAGCCGAACTAGAGTACCCCGAGGGCAATAAAGTGTAGCAAAGGCGAACTGTAATGTGGCCGAGGTGAAGGAGACACCGGAGTGCTTTCCAAAACTTCCTGGCCAAGAATGAGGTTGATGTGATTGGCAGCGCCATCATGAGAGAGAGGGATGTGAAGTGACGAGTTTTGAGATTTCCAAGGGACCTGTTCCCCACGCGCCTTGGGAACTGGAAAGCGCGTGAGCGGCACGGTCGAATCTGAGACGCGAAATTTGAAAAGGCCAGATCTAGCCGTTGATTAAAAAATATATATATGACTATGTGCACAGCATACTTCATCTTCCTCATTTGCGATTGCAAGTTTCAGAAAGCAGGAAAAAAAAGAAGAATCATCTGTGCACTTTCTATCCATCCCAAACCAAAATCAAGTAAGTATGTCTTCTTCATCGTCTTCTTCTTCGATTAGGGAAGTGGGAACTGAAAAAACCCCATTAAATGTACCCCCGATACGCTTTATTATTCCAGAAAGACTAGTGAATAGGATGGTGTATAGGGCTGATTTTATGGAGGCCGGCACCCGGGCAGTGGGATTTGGGGAATGTTTGGAGGAGGAATACGAAGTGTCGTTGGTAGCACTGCGGATGACAAGGGTGCAAATAGAAGCCCTGATCCCCTCCTTTTACTATCCGTTTAACTTAGAGTATATAGTGCCGGAGCCTGGTGACAGGGCCTGTTGCCCGCCGAAGGGCTTCATTAGTGTATACATAGATCCTCTGAAGATAGGGTTAAGATTCCCCCTCTGGAACATTGTTATACAGCTGTTGAGATATTACAATATTTCCCTGAGCCAATTAGCACCCAATGCCGTGAGGCAAGTAGTGGGGTTTACGGTGGTATGCAAGAATGCCGAGGTAGAACCAAATGTAGAACTGTTCCGATTTTTCTTCCAACTAAAGGCCTTCGGGAAATCAAAAGGATGGTACTCCTTCAGCCCCCGGGCCCGGGGTGGTTTCAAAGTACAGAACCCGAGCAAGGTGGAGGGGTGGAAGGAGAAATTTATCTTCGTGAAGACAGACGTGACTCTCCCTAGGTGGAGAAGGGAGGAGGTGTTAGATAATGCCCCGGTGGTGGAACCGGAGGCCGAGGTGGTGAGCCCATTCCGTGCGGTGGGGACGTTCAAGACCCTTTGCACCGAGACGGAGCTGGAGGAGGCAGGATTAAGCCCATACTACTCGGGCGATGCGGAGGGGGTGTCCGCCCGGGGACAGGAGTCGGGAGCTGGGGTTGCCGAGGAGGGTAGGAATTCTTATATTTGTGTAAGATTGGTGTCTTGTGCAGGGCTAACTCCAATTTCTGTATGCAGTGGGACGCTTCGGAAATGAACCAGCTGGAAGCCCCGCGGTAACTGCGGCATCAAAGATGAAAGGGAAAGCGGCTGAAGTATCCCCCCGGGGGAGGATGTCGCCTAGTCCAAGACCCTCTGCTGGGTCGGAGGAGTGAGTGGTGGCGGCGGGGTCAACCCCCGGGACAAAAAGGAGGTCGGAACCCTCCGGGACACCACCGGTGGCGGCCAAAAGACTCCGTACGGAGGAAAGCGCCGAGGTAAAGTGACATACCTAATCTCCGAGGTGTAACTTTTGCTCAAGTTAATTGTAGATTACCAGTATTGACCCCGGTATTTTGTTGTGAAGGGGCAAGGGCCCATAAGTTTGCTAGGATTGGAAGGGGCGGACGCCGAGGAGCTACTGCATTTGGCACGGGGGATTATGGAGCTCGGCAGGAGGAGCGAGAAGGAGGCCAAAGAAGAGCTGGCCGTGGTGGCTAGGGAGCTGCGCGCACGCAACGACAGACTTACTCATGATCTGGCCGAAGCGCGCAAGAGGGCGGCCTTGGTTGAGAATGAGATTGCGCGGTTGCGCGAAGTGGAGGCGGAGGCCGGGGCTCTCCGTGGTGAAACGGCTCAACTGCGGGCAGAGATGAATGCCCGAGAAGCGGCTGTTGTTGAAGGTCAAGAGGCAATGTTGAAAGCATTTGCCGAGAAGTTGTTCCAGACGAGCACATTTCTCGACTTCCAGACCAACTTTGTCGCTGTCGGGGATACGGCCACCCGATCGGTATTGTTGGAGCAAATCAAGGAAATCTACCCGAACGTGGACGTTTATCGTCCAGAGTTCGGGTATGACTTCAATGCCGTGGCCGGGGTGGAGGAGGCCCCTCGTGAAGGCCCTAGCAGAGAAGAAAAAGATTTTAAGTGCCGAGGAGATCTCAAACTGCGAGGTGGACCAAGACCAGGAGTTCTTGGCATTCCGTCAGGGTGAGTTCGTCTCCGAACCCCGAAACAAAGAGCCACCCCCCCGCATGGAGATTGCCGCGGAGACTGCGGGAAAGGAGGCCAGAACGGTGGGAGGCCGACAGGAGGTAGAGCACGAGGTGGAAAGGGAGGGCGATGTGGAGCCCGAGGCCACTGAAGGAACCGAAGAGGGGGAGGTCAGTCATTTCCCTCAAATTTGATACCTATCATAGTGTAGTAGATGATAGGAATAACCGTGAATCCGTTGTACAAAATTATTGACAATGTATACTTGTTTTGTTGAATAGAAGTGTGTTTGTTTAATAATTGAATAGCTGTCCAACGATGTGTTTGAAATCCATCTCACACTGACTCTACTGCCCGATCAGGACATCGCGGAGCTGCATAACACGATAAAGAAGCTCATGCAATCTTTAGACTGGTTCCGCGGAGAGAAAAATAACTTGCAAAGGCAAGTAGTGCCGCGGTTGGAGAGACGGGTAGCCGCAGCGGAGAGAAGAGCAAAAGAGGCCGAGGAGGCAAGAGCTAGAGCCGCGGAGAGGGCTAGAGACCAGGAATTAAAGTACTTGTCGAAGGTGGCCGAACTAGACCGCATCCTTATCCATCAAAGGGAGTACGACCGGATCCTTATAGAGTACGACCTGCTGACTTTTGAGGAAGTGGAGGAGCGGATCACCGAGATTCAAGGTGAAATTTCTGCACTGATGACGACGGGTTCGGCAGAGTCCGCGGAGCTGATAAGAAAACGAGAGGTGCTGGAGTTACTGCTAAGTATGTATGAAGGACTGAAAGGCCGCGGCAGGTGGCGGCGCACCGCCGAAGAGTGCATCGCGAGCTCAAGCCGGGGCCAAGGTACTGCAAAAGTCCCCCGGAAGGGTAAGAAGAAACCGGCGGGAAAAAGTCAAGGGATAGTAATCCAGGAACCAACCTCGGTAACTGTAGTCGAGGAAGTCCCAGTGGTTGTCGCGGAGGAGGAAGTCGAGAAGCTGGCGGAGGAGATCGAAGTGATAGACCCCGCGGAGTGGGATCCCGTGAAATGGGCCCAGACGCCGAGGCCAACACCGCAGCCGAGTCTTCGCGGCAGGGCGAGAGGCGAAGCCCCAGGGTAAGTACCGAGAGTGAGTCCTCGACGCCAAGGGAGCCGTAGCAGGGAAAGAGCCGGGGCTCAAAGTCGACAAGCCGCAGGATCCCGGAGGACACGGAGCAGCTCCCGACATGGGTCACAACGCCGGAGCGCCAAGTACTGGCTTGGAGGCCAAAAATAGATTTTACTCTTTATCGTTTGTAGTATGTATAGAACCTTTTGGCATGTAATCAAAAAATGTAAAAAACCATTTTGGCCTGTAAAGTTGTGTACTTTGAAAGGAAAATAATGAACTTTTAACCAGAATGCAATAATAATTGCCTTAACAGGTACTCGGGAGCACCATATGTACAGGGCATAGAATCTCCCCGGACGGATCGGGCGGGAATGAAAGACCTCTCCAGTTAAACAGGCGAGAGGGAATACAAGTCCGGGGACCAAATGTGAATCTCCCCGGACTGGCCGGGCGAGAGATCAAACTGTCCGGAGACAATAATAATAGTAAGACTACGCTAGGGCGTCCCCGTAACGTAGAAGGAAGTACAGTAAGATTCGCAAGTAAAAAACTTTATTCAAGGTGATTGTCGGAACAATTTAAAAAATACAAAGAGAAAGCACAATCGAAAAAGAAATGTACAATGAATGTAAAGATAGGAACGATACTTGTCACTTGGTGTTCATAGGTAGAAACGCCTTAAGTTGGTAACATGCCAGCTTCGGGGAAGCGGAGCTCCATCAGGATGCGCTAACTGGTAGGACCCGGAGTAGTGCGCAACGACGACGTGATAAGGACCTTCCCAGGTAGCATGCAATTTCCCCTCGGGGGCAGCCTTGCTGTCTGAGTTGAGCCGGAGTACCAAGTCCCCGACATTAAACTGAGTACCCCGAACCCGGAGGTGGTGATATTGAGCTGCACGTTGCTTACACTTGGCTTGCTGGATGAAAGATTGTTCACGACGATATTCAAGCTCGTCTAAGTTTGTACGGATAGCTTCGTTATTATCCTCGGGATTCAAAGTCACGAGGCGAGGGCTAGGTACGCTGATTTCTGCCGGGATGACGGCTTCGGAGCCGTAAGTTAGACTGTAGGGGGTCTCTCCAGTGGAGGTATGTGGCGTAGTGCGATAGGCCCAAAGAACCTGCGGAAGATTCTCGGCCCAAAGACCTTTAGCGTGATCCAAACGTTTCTTTAAACCCATAAGGAGTGTGCGATTAGTGACTTCAACTTGACCATTGGCTTGAGGATGAGCTACCGAGGTGAAAATTTGCTTAATGTGGAGCTCCTCGCACCATGACCGGAAGGGATCATTGGCGAACTGTTTGCCGTTGTCTGAAATAATGGTGCTCGGGATGCCAAAGCAACATATAATATTACGCCAGACGAACTTCAAGATGTTCTGACCAGTGATGGCAGTAAGAGGTTCGGCTTCTACCCACTTGGTGAAGTAATCAACAGCGACTACAAGAAATTTAAGTCCCCCCGGAGCGACTGGAAACGGGCCCACAATATCAATTCCCCACTGGATAAATGGCCAGGCACTTTGTATTCCAGTGAGCTCGGTTTGTGGTAGATGTTTCACACAGGAGTGACGCTGACACTTGCCGCACTTGGTCACTAATTCGTGGGCATCGTTAAACAAGGTTGGCCAGTAGTACCCCCACCGAAGAATTTTTTTTGGCCAACGTCCTTGAGCCGATATGGCTGGCGCAGGCCCCCTCGTGAACCTCCCGAAGAACCTGATCAGCCTGGGCGGGAGCAAGGCACCGAAGATTCGGTTGCAAGTACGACTGTCGGTACAAGATTCCGTCGTGGAGTGTGTACTTAGGTGCCTTGAGAACTATCCGCCGAGCTTGCAACTTGTCAGTCGGCAAAGTTCCATCCCGGAGATAATGGACGATGGGGGTCATCCAATTGGGACCACTTTCGGTCAATACGGAGACCGTTGCCTCATGAATTGCCGGATGAAAGGCATCTTCGACTATGATATCCGGAGACACATTAGTGAGGACCGCGGAGGCCATTTTACTGAGAGCGTCAGCTTGGACATTCTGTTTACGTGGTACCTTCTGGATATCAACCGAATCAAAAGTTGACATAAGTTTAAGTGTCAAAGCGAGATACCTGATCATCGTTTCATCCTTAGCGGTGTAGGTGCCTTTGATCTGATTAGAAACAACCTCGGAGTCCGTGAAGAGCTCAAGATGGGGGATTGCTAAGGATTAAGCGAGCCGGAGCCCAGCGAGAACAGCCTCGTATTCCGCTTCATTATTAGTTACCTTAAATTTAAACCGAATGACGTATTTAACTTCAACGCCCTCGGGGCCAATGAGAAGCACCCTAGCACCACTCCCTTGAGCCGTGGAAGCGCCATCCACATATAGTTGCCACTTGCGGGGTGGAGATTCAAGGGCAGCAGGGTGAGGACTAGCGTTATCTGCGGAAGATTCATGATTATCCACTGGTGTCTAGGCCAAAAAATCTGCTAGTGCTTGACCCTTGATAGCTCGGCGTGGGAGAAATTGAATATCATACTCTCCTAGCTCGATAGCCCACTTAGTGAGGCACCCTGACACCTCGGGCTTGACAAGAATTTGACGAATGGGGTGATTAGTAAGAACCCTGATCTCACGTCCTTGGAAATAAGGCCGCAAACGCCGGGCCGCCATGACGAGAGCGAGCACTGTCTTCTCCATCGTGGAGTACCGAGTTTCTGCCCCGTGAAGTGCTCAGCTCACAAAATACACCGGATGTTGCACACCATTGGCCTCGCGTACAAGAGTCGCGCTAATGGCTTCTTCGGCGGAGGCTAAGTATATATAAAGCGGCTCTCCGGGGAGAGGAACGGACAGAGTGGGCAGTTGCTTAATATGATGCTTTAGAGCCTCAAAATCTTCGGTACACTGCGGGGTCCACTCAAATAGCTTTGCCTGCCGCAAAATTTTGAAGAATGGGAGTTGACGCTCCGCGGCCTTCGACAAAAAACGGTTTAAGGCCGCCAAACCGCCAGTGAGGCGTTGAACGTCTTTTACTGTCCTCGGTGGTTGCAGGTCTAATACATCCCGAATCTTGGTCGGATTGGCCTAGAGGCTGCTTTGTGAAACCATATAACCGAGAAATTTTCCGAAGCCAACGCCGAAGGTGCATTTTGCTGGATTGAGACGCAAATTATAACGCCGCAAAGTACTCAACGTTTCAACAATATCTTGCACACATGAAGATTGAGAGGTACTTTTTATGACTAGATCATCAACATAAACCTCAACATTACGACCAATTTGACCTCGGAAAATGCGGTCCATAAGACGCTGGTATGTGGCTCCCGCCCGAAGGGCATTTTCTTGAAGGCAAAACATCCAAAGTCAGTGATAAATGTCGTTTTGAGGGCATCCTGACGATCCATGTGGATTTGATGGTATCCCTTGTATAAGTCCAAGAAGCAAAGTGCCGCGTGCCCAGTAATGGCTTCGGCCTTTTGGTCGATAGAGGGCAAAGGATAACAATCCTTTGGACAGTGTTTATTAATATCAGAAAAATCGACACACATTCGCCATGCCCCGCTGGACTTTGTTACCATCATCGGATTAGATAGCCAAGAGGGATAATATTCAAACAAGATATCTGCATCTAGGAGCTGTTGTACTTCAATTCGAATGGCTGCGTTCCGCTCCGGAGTGAATTTCCTTTGCTTTTGTTGTATAGGTTTGACATTGGGATCGATGTTCAACTTGTGAGTTATGACATCCGGAGAGTCCCCGGGCATGTCCAAGGGAGACCAAGCGAAGACGTCGGAGTATTCCCGCAAGGTCTGAATGATGGCATGGTGTAACCACGGCACGTCCACAGCGCCGACGATTACAGTTTGCTCGGGCTTAGATGGATCAAGCGGCACCTGAACAGTGGTGTCCTCCAGCGATGTACATGAATTAGGTATGAGAGCCGAGGTTGTTACCTGAAGCTGCTACTTAGGAGGAACCTTTGCTGCCTTTTTGAGTGCGACGTACATGCACTCCTTAGAAACCCGCTGACTGCCGCGGATAGCCACCTCGCCATGTGATGTAGGGAATTTCAGTGCGAGGTGATATGTGGAGCATATGGCTCTTGCTGGAGTAAGACAGTCCCGACCCAGAATCATGTTGTATGGGGACGGAGAGTTAACCACGTAAAAATCCACAAAAATGGTTTTTATCGCCGGATAAGTTCCAAGAGATGCCGGGAGATTAATAACTCCGTCGGGCTGGACTTCACCCTGGGTGAAGGTCTGTAACGGCCCGGGGGCCGGTCGAAGCTGCTCACGAGGAATCCCCCATTTTTTGAAAACAGTCGGTGAATATGACACTAACGGCGGCTCCATTGTCGACAAAAACCCGCTTTACGGTAACATTGGCTATGGCCATGTCAATGACGATGGCGTCGGTATGGGGGTTAAGCTCGGGAACAGGATCTCTGTCTGTAAAACTGACGGTCTCAGATTGGTGGAAGCGTTTGTGACGCGGCTCCTCGGGAGGAGGACAGCGTGCCTCTGCCTCCAAGGCATTCCGAGAAGCCCCGGTGGGAAGGGCTCCGTAAATCACGTTTATGACATGGGTAGGCGGATTGTCTCCGGGTCCTCCCGGAGGAGGCGGTGGTGGTAAAAAGTGAGGCTGCTGACGACTACCATGGTCCTGCCGTGCATAGCTGTTTGGCCCCGGCCTGTTATTCTGCCATTGCGGTCTGTTTTGACGTGAACCACGGTCATTATAACTTCCACGATTTTGTTGCAAACCTCCATTCTGGCTTGACCGAGGCCTATCATCGGTCCGAGCAATTTATTGTCGCAAGAAACCTTTCTTTAGACAATCTTCAATTTCCTTGCCGAGCTCTCGACACTCCTCTGTTTCATGTCCATGATCATGGTGGTACGCGCACCATTTTTCGCGGTTTCGCTTTTCGGCTGGAGCAGTCATCCGCGGACACGGCCGCAGGTCATTCTTGTGAACAGAAAGAATTTCGGCCCGTGATTTTGTAAGCGGGGTAAGTTGCGGAATATCTCCTCGAGAGTCTGGACGTCCCCGGTTTAGACGAGAGAAGGCACTAGGCCGCGTACTGGGCCCGGTGGGTGCCCTATCGGGCTGCCGTTTGCTAGCATGCTTCTCACGCTTACGGCGAGTCTGCTCCTCGGCCTTAGCATATCGGCACACAGTGTTAAACAAAGCCCGGGTTGTGACTGGAGGGTTCCGAACCAACTCGGTGTAGAGCGGTCCGGGACGAAGGCCATTCATGAAGGCATTGATGATAACATCATCTGACCGGCTTCCCACTTTAAGACTCTCCGCTGTAAAGCGATCAAGAAATTGGGTAACGGTTTCTCCATCCCGTTGTTCCATATTCATGAGGTCGGCCAAAGTGGGCATGGGCTTTGCCCGCGTATGAAAACGCGCCCAAAACTGCTCGGCAAGATCGCGAAAAGGAGTAACGCTACCCCGTGGTAGAGAGTCAAACCAAAGTCTAGCCTCGTCCTGGAGGTACTCAGGAAACACCTTGCACAGATGGTGAGGAGTGCAGTTGCGGTTGAACATAGCGTACTTAAAGGCGTTCAGGAAATTACTCGGATCCCCAGTGCCATTGTATACAGCCACTGGGGGGAGTTTGAAACCATCAGGGAGTGGGGCCGCAAGAATCTCGTCCGAGAATGGGGTGATAATTTCCCCGTTAGCATCAAGTCCCAAGACCTTGTCGAGCTCCGCGGCGAATTGGGCCTGCTCTTGTTCCACAGGATCCAGCATACGAGATGGGTCAAGACGAGGACGCTTTGGAACGTCAGCAGCTCGATGGCGATGTGCACCGTCATATACATCTCGGGGCCTCGACCCATTAGAGCTGCGATTATCCACCGGAGAAACTGTCCTTTGTCTTCGGCGTTCAAGTCTCGCTCGATGAGGGGGATCCTCATCCATGTCACGCGATGAGTCCCGAGGTGGATTTCTTACTCGTTCAGCGCCATTGTTGGCACGCTCACCGGAGTGTGCGCGACGGTTATTCCATTCTTGGAACAAAGCAGCGTGTTCCTGAAGGAAGGCCTGCTGCACATGCGACAGCTCGGGAGCTGGCGGGGGATTAACTTGCACTGGGTCATCAGCAGGAGGCTGATTCGGAATATTAGTATGCTCTGCTGGCAGATTCTGGTTTCGTTGACGGGGCAGCGGAATCTGGTCCACAGGGGGATCACGACGGGACCGAGTAGGATTAGTGGACCTACGAGTATTCACCATTGCGACTGTGATGAAAAACTAAGGTTTTCTTGCCTTCGTTTCCCACAGACGGCGCCAATTGTTAAAGCGCAATCCGGTTATTACATAAACTCTGAACGAAAATCTGCTGGAACGTAAATCAATGCAAGAAACTTAAAGAACACAAGATGTACGTGGTTCGATCCGGAGATCTACGTCCACGGGCTAAGAATGTCACCTGCCGAGGTGTTTCTTCACTATACTCTTTGCGCTTACACGTAATAGTTTCAGAATACAAAATGCGAACCCTAATTCTGAGTACAATTCTCCTACTTATACTACTCAACTCAAACCCTAACTAACTCCCTACAATCGCGCCTATTATCGTTGCATGGAAGTTGGGAGAAGATCGTGAGGATCTTACTTTCCCCATATACCGCGATTGGGCCGCACCGCGATTGGGCCACTTCAGGCTCATGCGCGCTTCTGGGCCGGTTGTTGGGCTTATCTTCCTGGGCTCAGTTGCTCGGGTCGGGTTGATCTGGTCCGGGGTGTCAATCCGACCCGAAGTTGCTGGGCCATACCTATCAAGAATAGTATACATTAAAATTAACCTCCGTAAATTAATAATCTCTCTAAGTTTATAACTTTTTTGGGTTTTGAGTTGAGCCTCTTTAGTAAATTAATAATTTCGATAAATTAATAAGAAATAACTTTTTGAAGGCCCTCATATAAATATAGTATCCCATCAACATCATAAATTAATAATTTCCAAAATTTACAAAGATAACTAGAATAATTTAGTAAAACATGAATATATTATCGTTTGTTTTTATCGAAATTTAAATTAAAATGAATTTCATCTCTAATTTTTCTCACGACATCCAAAAGCTCTGATGTGGCGTTCTTGAACTGCAAAAAAAACTTATGAAGGATTATTAATTCTATTATTGCTTCCTTTCGCGTAATAGTTCTAATGTTATTGTATCATCCTTTGCTTCATCCTCTTCCGGATTTTTAATTATGGTATCGACAATTTCTTCTAAGCTTTTGACCTCAGAACATGATTCATTTATGGTTTTCAATATTCATGTATCTCCGATAAGTTTAACTTTGTTGAATATAAATATCTCTATCAATTATTAAATTATTAATTGATGGATTAATAATACCTCTTTAAATTAATGAAATTTCACAGTCCCAATAATATTAATTTAAAGAGGTTTTACTGTATTTGTGAACAAGTTTCAATTTACTTTTCTTCCTTTTAATATTTTGAGATAAATAATGAAAATAGTTACTCTCTTCCCCTTCAAAAAAAGTCATAATTAGCAAATGCACAACTTTTTATTTTTAGTTCATTAGATGAATGTACAACCTTCTAAAGACTTGAATTTTGACTTAGATAACTTTGTTTATCTTTTTTATTTTGATTTATTCAACAACATTAACTTACTTGTGAAATTAAAATTTAGTTTTTCTTCTAACTAATAAAATAAGACACTAACTTTTAAAATTGAACTATTGTTAGTGTAAGGATTATTATCTTTGTGTAGGAGAAATGATACTTAAACCTATATCATTAGAAGGGATGTAAGGGCTTGAGATCCTTTTTCACCCTTCTTTGCTATTTACCGATGATTGCGAATTCTGTTAAAGCAATGAAAACAAATCATTTTTCATCATAGTATTTGTGGGAGAAAAGTCACTTTTAGTACTTATTTTGAGGTTGTGCTCTTCTTTGACGCCCACATAATAGTAATAGTAATAGTAATGAAAACAGAAATAATACTTGATTATCTCATAACCAAAATAATGGACTTGCCCTTTGACATGATGGACGTGAAAATTACTGTTCTCCGTATTTGTGAATTTCGGTGACATAGTCGCTTTAGAGGATATTTGAGTGCATTTATTTTAAACATCTTATAATCATCAATATCTTATATTGTCAAATATTTAAATATTAAGCCTATAACTTATTTTAAATTTTATAAGTCATTTTCACTCCGCAAGGACAAAAAAATACGTCGTCAATCACTTAGCATCATTACCCGCGAATTTTGATATCGAGAAGCAGAAGAGGGCCTATGTAAATGGAGACAGTTTGTTGGGCTTATGTATAGTTTATTGGGCCGACGGCCATTGCTGGCTGGATGTGATCATTCTGGGCTTGATTGCATCAACTATAGTATCTTCTCTTGTTAGGGGTTGTTTTGCATTTGCTTTTTCTATGTCATTTTCAACTTATAACTTGAGAAAAATTATTTTGTAGTGTTTGCAAAATCAACTTCTACTTTAAAAGAAGTGCTTTCAATTTAAAAGTTAAAAGCATAAATTTAATATTTTTCTCTATTCAATGACAATTATGTAAATAATATGATAGGTTTTAAAAGACATAAGTGATTCTATAGCAACCAATCCAACTTCTACTTTATTGAAATCACTTTTTTAGCAAACACTATCTACTTTTACATAAGTGATTTTATAGAATCTCTAATTTTAATCATTTTTTCAAAAGCAAAAGCATTCGCAAACACGCCCTTAATCTGGTCAACAATCTACTATTGGGCAAAGATAAGATAAGGTGATAAATTTATAAGGGAAATAGTTATTTTAGTTCATTAAATTTCATCAATTTTAATTTAAGGATGAAATCTTTGATTATTTCAATTTTGGTCATTTAACTTTACAAAATTCGACAAATTCGTCCAGTCATCACCTCCAATAAGTAAGGCAACCGGTCATGCTGACTTGACTTCATTTTATAAAGCCACGTGTATAAAAAAAATGAAAAATGCAGTCCAAGTCAACATCACCGGTTGTCATACCTATTGTAGGAGGTAACTGGACCAATTTGTCGAATTTTGTAAAGTTAAATAACCAAAATAAAATGGCAAAAAATTAATGTCTTTAAATAAAAAATAGTGAAACTTAATGGATTAAAAAAAATATTTACCTAATTTATTAATTCAAATGATCACATTAATTAAATTGGATTCTAATATATTAACAGTTGATACATTAAGATGTGTTAAATTAAAATGGTTATAGAGATGTTCAAAGGTTCAAACCTGGTTATATAGGTATTTAATGGTTCGACCCACCAGTTTTGATTCCAAGCCGCCGGTTCGGGAAATCGTGAAACCCCAAATCAAAATCGAATCGTGATATTCACGGTTTCAAAATCAACTTTCTTATGATTGTTTTCGGCCTTTGACAAATCTTTGAGTAGCAGTTGATTTCTAGATTTTTAATGGTCAATCTAGATCTTCGGGTGTTCAATGTGTAGTTTCTCATGCTAAAAGCTTGTTCCACAGAAACAGTTGAAGCGAGGAATTAAGAGAGAAATTGAGAATAATGAAAAATAGTGTAGGTGATAAGGTGTTAATAGATTTTTTGATGTAAAACTAAAAATAAAATTCAACCCTCCCCCACATTGGTTTCCAACGGCCACGTGATCGTGGCCGTTGATTTTCAACATCATTGTTTTCCTTAAAAATTCTGCACAAATTGGCGGTTCAACGAAACCGCCAGTTTTCGATTTAATTTTATTGGTTCCATCAGGGCGGCCACTTAATCTCGCCTATTTTTTTCAAGCAGACACTAATTCAAGCCGTACACATGTCGCATTAAAAATTTAAAAAGAAAAAAATTAATTTCACAAGTTAAACCCTCGGTTGAACTGGTGGTTCACGGTTTGGAGATTGGTGATAAACGATGTTTTTAGTGTTAAATTTGGCTTAAAAGAGGCAGATCTATTGTATGATTTGTATTGCGAACATCCGTTTATTGCCTATTTGAAATAAATCTCACTTGATCTTAGAAAAATTGTTTTAAGTGAATTCTAGGTGTTTAGAGATCATTTGTGGCGAGAAATATACCTCGAGCTCGGAAGGGTAGAAGTTGAAAAGAAGTTGGGAGCAAAGGGTCCATGACGGGCGTAACGAGGGAGTTTGGCTGGGCAGATGGCCAGCTTGTGTGACAACGCACGGGTCGAGCGCCGAGGAAAAGCAGGCGCGCTCGAGATGTTGAGTGCACGATCATGCCATACGTGTGCACATGGGTCGTGCGTCATTTTTCAGAAACTTTCAAATTTTAGAGCCGGGCATGGTTAGGTCGTGCGCAGTAAGTGGCCAATCGGGCTTTCACGCATTTTTGTAACTTTCTTGTCCAATTTCTCCTTTTCTTCCCCATGACCATAAAAAGGAACATAGAGACATGATTTGAGGAATCTTTTCTCATAATTTGGAGTGCCAAACAAGGAACACAAAGAAGAGTTCAAGAATAAACAAATCAAGAGCAAGCAAAATTCGGTTCCATCTTTTATTGCTTTTCTTAGAAAATATGTTATTTTTTTGGATATTTTAGCATTTTTTCCATGACTGCGTCTGGCTAATTTTCCTATATTTTAGGCTATAAAGTAGACTATGTTGATCTGTTGATTTTAATTAATTAATCGGATCTTGTTCTATGTTTTTATTTATATGTTATGTGCATTGATGTTTGATAATCTGACCAATTACTAAATATCTCAGACTTAATAAATCGAGATTCGAGAGAGGAGATTCATTTATATAGGTCTAGAACATATAATATGATCATTCATAGAACTGGGAAATTTGAGATAATTGTGCGGACATTAGTCTTTAAGTATTTTAGGAGTTACTTGTATACTAGTCGATCGGAGACGCTGACTCTTGTATATAATCTACGATTTGTTCGCTTCGAGATGGAGTTTAAACTAGTTTAGCGACTGTCCTATAAAAACTAAAATTATGTCTAAAGAATCGGTTATTAGTTTGATAATCATCCCTGACGCGTAGTTGACATCAAACCCTAGAATATGTTCGTTACATGATCTTTCCCCAATTTGAATTATTTCATGAACTATATTTAAATGTTTATTTTACAAACTTAGTTAATTAGCAGTATAAATTTGAAACCACACTTTCGATTGTCTTGATAAGATTAGGTTATTAAAACTGCAGTACTTAATTATGCTTAAGTTCCGATCTCTGTGGGATTGACCTTGCTCGCTGTTAGCTGCTACATTTGTTCTAAGTCCCCGTTTACTTCCGACTATACCCCGTTAGGTGCGAGACGGTCCTTGTCTGCCTAAATTTTTCCTCGACTCCTCCTCGCTTAGCCCTGCTTGGACCCGATTAATCTCGTCTAAGCCCAATTAGGCACTAGACCCCAGTCTGCCGCCCGACTAGCGACTAACATCTTTTAAACCTTATACGATACACTTGTGGTATAGTTACAATTAAAAAGTAGCAAACAATAGGAAAATAGAAATCGAATCGAAAAAAAAAAAAGATTTCATTTCCAGTTTAAAACCGAAACGGGGTCAACAGTTTCCGAACTGTACATTGACTCCTGGTTTGGTGGGTATGTGAATATTTTCCTTTGATTTGACAAATCCTACTATTCAACTATCCTCAAGATTAACGTCCAAGTTGCAAGATTTGAGTTTATATTAGTATTCCTTCATAAAAATCATAAACATCATATTTTACCGTTATGCTGGGAAAAGAAAATGTATTATTGTGGTGGATGCTAAAAACAGGTGCTAAAATATAGTGGATGCATGCGAGTAGGGAAAATTTAAATACAGAGTTTGATAATATTATTGTAAGTTGTAGGAGTCTTGTTATGACTTTTGCTCAAGCTTATGTTTGGTGCATGAAACATGAAGAAATGAGAGTGCTCATGTTATTGCAGAGTAGCTCGTCTCCTGCTAGCTCCTCTGTTTGGACGAAAGTTTTGGATTATGTCGGGGTACGTCTTAGTGAACTTTGTTGTGATCCTGGTCATGAATAACATTTGTTTTTTTTTCAGAAAGAATGTTTTCATTTCAGAGGGTGAGTTTTTCAATTTCATAATACAAAAATACGTACTAGATTGAGGCTTCGTCTTACTAATTCTGGAGGATAGTAGCCTTAATGAGTAAATTCACATTAACGTAGTTGAATCGACAATCCTTTATGCATGCACATCATATTTTATCAATCTTATTTGTATATGAGATTAAGATTTGATTTCTTGTTTACTTCTACGGATGCTTCCAATTTGTAAACCACATCTAGTCATGTTGTTTTTGTTATATTTCGTTTTTACTTCTAGTTCTTTAATGCATGTCATTTTTTTTTTCGTTTTTACTTCTAATGGGTTATTTGTTTAAAATGTCTTTTTTTTTTCTCTGTAATTATAATTGCAAGCTTACCTACTTCCCTTTTGTTCAAAGAGCAACACTTTCTACTACAGATGCATGAATCTAAGTTTAGCAACAAGGTATCTGATTAGATAGAACTAAAAAAAATTGCTCAATTTAAAGCAAGAGAACAATATTTTAAATTTCCAAAAAAATTAATACACCCTCCGTCCCAAATTATTTATCATTTTAGCATTTGAGATTTGTCCCAATATATTTATCATTATAGGAATCCAAGAAATATTTTCTCCATTTCTTCCAAAATTGGCCCCTTTAGCCTTCAGAATTAAATGTTGTATTATTTCAATGTGAATATTGGCAATAGTCCAACAGATTTAATACTTTCTCACTATTTCAAGGAATAAGTGTCTTAGTAATCATGGTACTAGACATTTCAAAAGACAAGTCAAACATATAAATCCTTTTTCAATATTTCAAGGAACACCTAGTTGGAAGAAGACGGATTTTGCATATGAATAGGAAAACGGAAGAAAATGAGGAAGTGAAAAAAATTATTCGTAGTTTTGACTTGAACATTGTGGTGAACGAGACTACGCCCGTCAAAGTTGAAGTCAATAACATGGAAAATTTGAAGATGGAAGGTATTGGAGTATAAAATCATGAGGTAAGTACATAAAATGCTAATGCCCTGTTTGATTTGAACAAGTTCTACTACGATGAGAGAGAACTCCATGAAAATCCTGAAATCCAAGAAGTGATACTGAAAATACCGAGAATTTATCTTTCACGTTTCTTTTAGATATTCTTTTCTCGATGATGTATGTAATCGAATCATGGTGAACGGTTGTAGTGTGTATTTTTTAAAATATTTACCTTATTGCATTATGGATGCAAGAAACAAAAATAGTGTTACTTTTTATGAATAGCACCATCAATTACTCATTATCAAGATTAATCAATGAAAATATTCAGAATTGAAGATTAAGAAACTACACATGCTAACTATACATTGTCGTTTCAAGAAATTATATTGAGTAATGCATCTTAGTTGCAAAGTACCAGTAGCATACAAGCACTTGTAGGAGTATTAAAAATATGATAAATCAATCAAAGATATCCAAATGAGACTCTATTAACGCTTTCAAACATCTACAACTCAACTAATATTCTCCTAACATATTCATTACATTATGAATTAAAGTCGAGTCACAACTGATTTCTTTAGGCAGCCGATTCTCTCTTTCTAAAGCAGCTTTATTTATATGAGGAATTTTATATTTGTTGCCTCTACCAACTTTCATGGTCTCTACCATACAAAGTTGTAGAGTCAAAAAAATATGTTCCACCTTTCTAAAAGGATATTCCACGAATGATTTTTCAATGGTAATCGTTCTTGGACACTCCTTATGTTGCAACGACTGAATTGCACTAAAAAATCCAAGATCCAGAATATTTAGATTCAGTGAATTTGTTGATTGGCAGTGAAAGATTTCAATCCCTTATCCTTTCTCATTCAACAAACACGTACATATACAAGAGAGAATCCCTAATTATCGCGCTATTGACGGACCTAATGTATTATACCATATATAACAGATACACACAATCATTTACAAATCAAAACATATTTCCTATCTATTACACCCCCTTAATCGAAAACGGGAGGAAGACGTACGTTGAGATTGTCCCGAAATTCATCAAATAGTACAAGGGGCAGTCCCTTTGTAAAGATATCCGCAATTTGATAGCGTGAAGGAACATGTAGTACCCGAACCTGACCCTTAGCAACCTTCTCTCGGACGAAATAAATGTCCATTTCTATATGTTTAGTACACTGATGCTGGACGGGATTGCCCGAAAGGTAAATAGTGATGATGTTGTCAATGTAGACGAGGGTTGCTGTCGAAATAGGACAGTGAAGCTCCAGAAGTAAATTACGTAGCCAACATGACTCGGCGGCCACATTGGCGACACCACGGTATTCTGCCTCAACGCTGGAACGAGACAAGGTATTTTGCCGCTTGGCGGACCACGATATCAAATTATCTCCCAAAAAGACACCGTAACCAGAGGTGGATCGCCGTGTATCAAGACATCCCCCCCAGTCAGCATCAGTGTATGCAATCAGGGAAGTGATAGAAGAAGGATAGAGATGAAGCCCATAATCCATGGTCCCTTGGACATAGCGTAGAATCCGTTTCAAAGCAGACATGTGACTATCCCGAGGATCATGCATAAACAAACACACTTGTTGCACTGCATACGCAATATCGGGACGAGTGAAAGTAAGATATTGCAGAGCGCCTGCGAGGCTTCGGTATAAGGTAGGATCAGAGAACGAAGGACTGTCATGGGACCCGAGTTTGGGTTTGGTGTCCACCGGTGTGGCAGATGGTTTGCACGAAGATAAATCGGCGTGTTCAATAATCTCAGCCACATACTTGCGTTGAGAGAGAAATAAACCCTGAGCGTGAGGAGCGACTGCAATCCCTAAGAAATAGTGAATCGGACCTAGATCCTTCATAGCAAATTTAGAACTGAGGCGGGAAATATTGACTTGCGAAAAGATTCGGTAGAGGCAGTTAACAATATTTCGTCCACATAAAGGAGGAGATATGCCATGTGGTCTCCATTACGAAAGACGAATAATGAGTGATCTATCTGACTTCTAGAGAAACCGAGAGTGGAAATGAACTCTGTAAACCCCATACTCCAAGCTCGGGGAGCTTGTTTCAAACCATATAGCGATTTTTTCAAGAGACACACATGATCCGGAAACTTGGGGTGACAAAACCCAGGAGGTTAATGCATATAAATGGTATCCGCTAGAGTTCCATGTAAGAATGCATTCTTGGCATCAAGTTGGTGAATTGACCACTTCTTCGAGAGGGCCAAGCTGAGGACTGTCCGAATTGTGGCGGGCTTGACGACCGGGCTAAACGTCTCACCACAATCAATCCCAACCTGTTGTGTTTTACCATCACCTACAAGACAGGCTTTATGCCTCTCAAATGAACCATCAACACGTTCTTTATGAGTAAATATCCACATAGACCGTATAACATTAACACCAACAGGACGGGGTACCAACTCCCACGTCTTATTGTGAATAAGAGCTTTAAATTCATCAATCATAGCCAATTTCCAATTAGGGTCTTTAAGAGAAGATATAGGATTGCAAGGTAATGGGGATTTCTGTAGTGACATATTAAGATTAAAATGTCATTTTGGTTTAACAATACCTCGCTGGCTACAAGTGACAGGACGAAACGTAGGAGTGGCCGGAGGAGAGGGAGCCGGAACAAGAGGTGTTGTGCCAGGTGATTGTGGCACCTGGGGGCTAGATGGAGGGGCAGTCTGTTGAGTTAGATGATGAATCACATAAGGAGAAGGTGAGTCATCGAAAAACTCATAAGTCGAAGGAGTTTGTTTATGGATTTCAGAGAAAGGGAAGCGTGTTTCATCAAAAATCACATGACTACATATAATGATCTTATTAGTAGTCATATCATAACATTTATAGCCCGGATGATTCGACGGATAACCTAAAAACACACACGGAGTGGAGCGAGGTTGAAGTTTATGTATAGTAGTAGAGGGAAAAAGAGGATAACATAAGCACCCAAAAACTCGAAGATGTGAGTAAGATGGGTATGTTTGGTAAAGTCGGGTGACAGGAGTGATATACGATATTTGTTTCTTTGGTAGTATGTTGAGAAGGTATGTCGCCATTTATAGGGCATGATGCGAAAATGATGAGGGTAAAGAGGCATGAGTTAGTAACGTACGAATCATATTATTGATAGTACGAATTTGTCGCTCAGCCTTGCCATTTTGGGAAGAAGTATGTGGACACGAGAAATGAAATACCATCCCATGCTTAGAACTAAACTCCCGAAAAGATTGATTATCAAACTCCCGTCCGTTATCACATTGAAAAGATTTAATATCCCGCTCAAATTGAGTGCGGATAAAATTTCTAAATGTAAAAAAAAGTAGAAAATACTTGAGACTTATGAGATAAGGGAAATGTCCACAGGAAATTAGAAAAATCATCCAAGAACAGAACATAAAACCGATGACCCATAGTAATTAACACAGGTGATGTCCACAAGTCACCATGAATAATATCAAACGGTAACATAGTACGAGAAGCAGAAGCCAAAAACGGCAGTTTAATTTGTTTCCCAAGCGAACATGCATGATACACATGAGAAAGATTTTGTCCAAAACAATCAATAAACTTATTTTTCCTAAGAGACGAAAAAACAGAAACACCAGGATGTCCAAGGCGGTCATGCCACAAAGTCGGTGACAAGGCAACAAATGAAGACTGTACGGTGGCTTGGGAAATGGTTAGGGGATATAGCACACCCTGACTCTCACATCTCATGAGACGCATCCCCGTCGAAAATCCTTAACAGAAAATCCAAAAGGATCAAATTCGACAGAAACACAGTTATCACGGGTAAATTATCGAACAGAAACAATATTTTTTAACAATATCATGTGCATGTAAGACATTTTGCAAGAATAACGAATTATGAGGTGGGGGGTAAATGAGTATGCCCATAACCAGAAACCGGAATAGATTGACCATTTCCCACAACAATACCATGGTGTTTGCTCAAATTGAAATAAGACGAGAGTGTACCCGTGTTCGAGGTCATATGAGACGTGGCCCCCGTATCCATGTACCAGTTCGTATCCGGCGGTGTAATCCCAAGGGTGTACATGGACGCTTCTATATCAGTCGGTGATGGAGTAGAATGTGAAGCATACGCCTGTGGTCGAGACCCGAGGATGCCAGACTGAGGGGTGGAGGGACATGATGCAGTCGACGGACGCGGCCATGAAGCAGTTGTGTACGGACAAGGAGGGACTGGCCACTGCCATGGCCAAGCCGGCGGCCCACCATTTCGACCGGGCCACTGATGGTTCCAGGGGGTGGGAAAAGCCCAATTTTGAAACTGAGAACAAGTCGGGCCTGAATTGGAGGAAGGGCCTGAACCCTTATTGCCATTGAACCCCTTCTTTTTCTTTTTTTTTTCGACCAGGAGTAGGAGTAGAACGCTGTTGAGATTCATCCGAGACAGGAGCAGAAGACATCGATGTGATCAGTGCCAAGGCAGATTCTGATTTCTTAGAGAGACCCGATTCCTCAAATACCAACATGGAGCGAGCTTGGTAAAATTGAGGCAGTGGGTTACTTTGGCGTAGGACAGTGCCAATACCATTATATGCCTTTGTCAGTCCAACAACTAATTGGAGAACCAGTCGGTCATTGGAGACGGGTGGCCCGACATTCTTCAATTGATCTGAGAGAACTTTTAGTCGTTGACAATATGCCGAAGCGCTAGGAAAATCTGCCATATGGGTGTTTGAGAAGTCCTGTTCGAGTGTGACTGCACGAGAGTGTTTATTATCTTGGAAGATGTCTCGGAGACTGTTCCATGTTGCTGTAGCAGTGGAGTCTAGTTCGAGGATCGTATGAAGAAGATCCGTCGAAATCATCGCATAAATCCACTAGAGAACCGTAGCATCGAGAGTCTACCACAACTCTTTTTCAGCGTCGGTAGTGGGTGCCGACACATCCGATTCAGAGGGAAGGATATGGTGAAGAACACGATGCGAACGGACGTGAATTTTGAAAAGTTCAGCCCATGTTGCATATTGGACGTTCTCCATCTCAAGTGTGATTGGGATATGATTTTTGATGTTTGACACAGCAAGAGCCGGGTGGAACGTATTCTTGCTAGCAGACATGGTGAAGAAGAGAAGACAGAATGGCAAAGAAGAGAGATTAGGGCGCAGCGGAATGTGTTTGGAGAAGAAACCCTAAGTCTCGTGATACCATGAAAGATTTCAGTCCTTTATCCTTTCTCATTCAACAAACATGTACATATACAAGAGAGAATCCCTAATTATCGTGCTATTGACGGACCTAATGTATTCTACCATATATAACAGATACACACAATCATTTACAAATCAAAACATATTTCCTATCTATTAGGCAGATTAATAGTATATCAAAACCATCTCGTGATGCTGCTCTTCGAAATTCTTCTTCACTTGGATCAACATGCATCCTTCCGTTATCTTGCTGAATAAAAATAGTAGTGCTTCCTGACCCTTCTCGAGGCCACTTAGCTTGAATTGCGGGTATAACTTTTTCAAGCAAGTATGCTCGTACGGTGTCTCTGTTGACTGATATAATTGGTTTTGTCTCTAACGTTCCAACTACTCTGTTTATACTTCTTCTTTGTGCTGGATGTTTGGTAACAAAAGGAATACTCCATTTTTTTTCCGAAAAAGTTTCATTTCCGTCGCCATCAAATCTTGGACGAGCCATAGCAACCAAAAACATCACTTTGCTTATGAAATTCTTGCTTTGACACGAGCATAAATGGCCATCTTCAGAAGGCAACAAGTAGTATGCTTCGGATTTTTTCGATATGTAAAACCATTTCTCATCAATGTGAACCATATTATACATCCCGACAAACTTCGGTTCATTAGATAAACTATTTTGATCTAGCATGGTGATGCAAAACCCGTAGCCGAGCTCTCATATATTCATCTTTCAAATACGGATTTATAGCATTTGAGTGACGTCGAATGAGACCCTGTTTCCTTATTCTATATAATGTCGATCGACTAACGTTCAAAGAATTACTAAGAGACCCCAAAGTTGTTCTTGCATTGAAAGGAATATCAACGATTTTACAGAGACCAATTTGAATCCTCTTACGACCGACATTTCCTGCTTTTCCATTGGACACGACAATGGTACCACCCTAATGACTCCAGATACTTTGAGTTTGTTTGCTTTCGATTGTCCACGATCAATTTATGTTTAGTTATGAATTGAGTCCAATTTTATAGGATATGTTTGTTTATGAATCCAGTAGAGTATAAAAAATATGGACGTGAAAATTTTAACTGCACTAATTCTAAATATAATGTTTGTTTGGGGAAAGAATGTAATAAAATTGATAAGATATTATCAACTGATCATTTAAAAGTCATGAAAATATATTATTTAGATAATAATTATCTCTCTAGCTCGTTACCAAATGTGTTGCACCATTCTTAATGCTACTAAAAATAAAGAAGCAACTTCCTTAGTTGTATTTCGCTTCAATTTTCTGCCAACGCTTCTTTCCAACTAAGCACTACAAATTGCTCATTTTTTTTCATTTGAAACGGTAGAATATTTGGTTGACACCATTTGTGGAGGCTCAAATTCCTCAGGATTTTCTGCTAGTTAGTGAAGAATAAAACAGTAAATGAACTCTATATTAAAGTTAATAAGGATAATCAAAACCTGAATTCAGTGGAATAATTTTTGTCACCTACGTTGAATTCTAGAGCTGTAACCTGTTTTTGTTTAAATATTATTGGTTGCAACCTGTTTTCCTATTCAGAAATGCAAATTCTAGAAGATTAGACTTGAATCTGTTTAACTTGCTTCTATAAATCAACCCTATTCTCAATGACCCTCTCGAAGTTCTATTTCTTCTCAAATCTGTCATCTTCTACCCCTTTATATCATGTCTCACTGTGTATTCATAGGGCATTATAAAGAACAAAAGGCAATCAAACTATTATTAATAGGCTGTTTAGATTCCAGAAGTAAGCTGGACTATAAATCACGATATGAATATTCTTATGATTTTTCTATGGACACTGAGATAATTTCAATTTTAAGATGGACCTGTTTGATCTGTTGGACAATTCTTTTTCTTCTTCTAACTTTTTTATAAAATTGACAGATCAATATCTTTTTCACATATCAATCTTTTGCTCCTTTAATGAAGTAAGTATAAGTATTCTTTGTTGTGAATTTGTTAATGGAAGTATGGATCCTTCATAAACAGCATCTGCTGATGATACTCCACATAATCTCATACATAAGCTGCATGTGTAGATAAGATCTATGGTTGAACTCTCATAACACCTTGTTTTTCTCTTATTTTTGGATGACGCAAAAATGCAGTAGTCCTCTTTAAAAGGATCAAATTCAATACCACAATTAAATGGAACAAATGGCTGACGACGTGTACATGTTTTTCCAATGGAGAAATATATTGAAAAAAACGAAGAAGAAAAGTCATGCAATTAGATTAACAGTTAAGAATGTGAGAGAGAATGAGAAAATGTAGTCAACGTACACAATTATTAAGTTAAATATGGGTAGATCGGTCATTTTGTACACTTCCTTAATCCATGTGAAAAATGCTAAAATGAAAAATAATTTGGGACGGAGGGAGTACTTTTCAGGAAAAACATATTTATTACGTTTACGTTGATAGGTACTTTTTTTCCCAGAAACAATTATACCTTTTCTTTAAAATGTAATAAATTTTAGATAAAAGATTCTAGTGTTTTTTTAAATTTATTATCTTATCACGTTTTACATAAGTTTCAATATCATGTTTATGTCAGTACATAATTTATAATCCCTATATTGATATCTCATCTACACTAGAATATTAACTTTTACATCAAAGAGTAACCATTTTCTTGACAAAATAATACTTTTTCGCTAAAATTTACTAATCACTGTAAGTTGCTAGGGGTGTTGTGAAACATTTTATTTTGTTTTTAAGTTCATTTGGATCGAATCACTTAATATCATCAAGTTTTACATTTTTTTTAAAATAAAAAGTTGCCCGTTGCACGAATTTAAATATGCACATGTGACATGCAAGTTTTTGTGTACATTAACATATATATATATATATATATATATATATATATGTATGTATTAGAAAGAAATAAATTATCCTTCCAAAAAATGAGTGACGAACCTGGAATTTTACCGCGATGCACAATATAATACATTTCTTTGTGAATAACATTTATATAATTGATTCATTTTTATAAAAGATTTTTTTAACACATATAATAGAACTATATTTTGTTAATGTTTATTTGTAATCCTAGGTCCAATGAAAATACTCTAACTCAAATAATCTTTCATCAATTGTTCATTTCAAATTTTATATATACAAGAGAACTATTCATGTAATATTGGAGGGGGGAGAGAGAGTTTATTTGATTGTAAGCAGACTGCAAACAATATTTTTACCTTTTTAATTGGTTATTTGTTTTATAGAGTTCAAATATTAGTGGGCATTAAATACTAGATAAGGACTCGTGCAATGCACAAGCTCATTTGCAATCAATATATACTGGGCCAAAAGAATATGAAGATTTGAGTTCTTGCTTTATTTTTTATTTGAGTTTTCAATATTTCTGCATATAATAATATTACTTATATAGTTAGAACTATTTTTGTATGTGTGTTTGTTCAAATTTGGTCAACACACTCTTATCATGTCCTTTTTCCTACACCTTTGTCCGTAGAAAAAGTTGTTTATATAACTTTATTTTATGACTTTTTTGGATGAACTCTATTTGTTTCGTGGCTCTAGAATCAAGGTTTGTGAGCTTAAATTTTGCTTTATATTATATCTTTAGTTACATGTGTTGCCAAGGATATTAAGATGCACTCACTTAATTTTTGAGGAGCCATATACATTTTAAATAAAGTAAATAGGCTTAACTTGTTTCGGTAAATATCGTTCCACCTCAATTGTGTAACATACAACTGATTATGTCTGAAAATTAGTTTGGTAAGATAAACGCACTTTGTTTAAGCTCGGTCTTTGACTTTTGTTGATAGTTATTCGCAAAGTATCGAATAATGCCATATGATACATCTAATAAGTCTTATTTATATTTAGGAAAAAAAATCATAAATTGTCTCAACTATAGCGACTTCCACTAAATATCCCACAACTTACTGCTTTTTTAATTTCGTCTCATATGTCCTGAGATTATCCAATTTTCGTCCCAAAATTCAAATTTAAGCCGGAAAATGCACGTGTCGGACACGTGCCGGCCAAAATTTGGGGTTTTTTTTGCCACGTGGTGTCGGGGAAAAAATCATATGTACACTAAATATACCACAACTTTCTGCTTTTCGAATTTTGTCCCATATCTTCTGAGATTATCCAATTTTCGTCCCAAAATTCAAATTTAAGCCGAAAAATGCACGTGCCAGCCAAAATTTGGGAGTTTTTTGCCACGTGGCGTCGAAATTCTGAGCTTGATTTGAATTTATATTTTTTTTTTCTTTTTCTTACCACATAATCTAAATTTTACCCCCTTCCAATTTATATTTTTCTTATAGGGATACTTGATTTCAAATTTTAAACCTAATAACTCTAATATAAATAACAAACAGACTGCGATTACAAACACCACAATCCCTTTTTTGTTTCCGCCAATCAATTTTTTCACCGGTTTATTCCAGAAACTGTAAGTTTCACATACTTCTGTCATTCTTTTAAATCTCGGAAAAAAGCAATTAATGCCTATTGGATCTCATTTCCGGCAGAATTTATTGTATTTTGTACGACTATTATGGATTTTTAGTTACATTACTGCAAAACATTATTGATAGAGCATCTGCCGTCGTACTTGAACTGAATCTGTTATAATTGTAGACCCATGTATATCGTCTTCAATGGCCTCCATGATCACTGTGTGAAAATTAAAATCGTGTTAGAATGTTCTTATCTTTTTTTCATCATAATATTGATATTATTGACTGTCTATGCAACAATTGTTTTTTATAGTGTAATAATATAACCATATTACAAATACAATGTATTGATTTACCTTACGAAAATTCATCTGTTCATGTCAGGAAATGGCGCCGTTCTTTGCAAAAATTAGTGATGTTAATGCTACGAGATCCGACTGGGCCCTAAGGCTAAGGTTGGTTAGGGCATATAATATACCTGTGTTCAAAAACCCAAATCAGATTCAAAGTTTTGAATGTGTTTTCCGTGATATTGAGGTAACACGTATTATTTTTTAAAGTTTTTTAATTTTAATTAATTGTCTTTATGTATTATATATTTTTTATTTTTTAACAATCTTATTTATTATGATAACATGTATCGTAATCTTTAATACGATGCTGCATATGTTCAATGATAAGTATTATTTTTTTCATTTATGAAAATGTACTATATGAAAAGTCCTAACAAGCACAAAAATTAGTATTAGCAAAAATAGGCTGATATTCAAATCTAAGCTGACCAGAATCCAAACAGACATTAACTGAAAAAACAACACTATATACACAAGACATGATGATGCAAGAAATGGTACTCAAACATGGTTTCTCTCAAAAATACCAGAAAGCACCATAAACACATCAACAACCCTTTTCCTTCCTAGCCAAACACTCTGGAAAACATGTAATGTTGGAGTTGTTTTGATGTTTGCAGTATTGATTTTGTAATTTTTGAATGAATATTACAAACGATGCAGATACAATAATTTACATTACTATTACCATATTTTTTAACTGTTACCTTTAGCTGGTATAAAATACATGCAATTAATCAAAAGAGACAAATACTGTAAGTAAATTTATTGTTACCTTAATGATGTAATTATCGCAGGGCTCGACTATTCGCGGTTCAGCCAGATCTCCGCATATGGATAATGTTCGTCCCAAACTCCGTGAAGGAAACCTATACATAATAAGCAATTTCATGGTTTCGAAAGATGAATTACGTTACAAGACTGCAACACATACCCATAAATTCTCTTTCTTTGGGAAGACCATGATAAGGCAAATATGTGATTCGTCTTTTCCTAACAATATGTTTAATTTCAAGCCATTTGATCAAATTGCTAAATTGAAGAAAACTGATGAGAACCTACTTTTTGGTAAGTTATAGCGGCAGCTCAATGTGTAATTACTGTATATTACATAACAAAATATATTTTCAGTATTCACTGATTATATAGGATACATTGATTACTTTGATTTTGATAAATGAAGATGTAATTGGTCGTTTGGTGGAGATGCACCCTCCAACAAATATGCCTACACAACAGGGAGACAAGTTGCTTATGGAAGTTGAAATTGAGGACATGACGTAATATTTGTTTGTACTAATTTTTATTTTTTTTACATATACAGTAAATTTTTGTAGTTGCAAACTGAACATCATTCTTATATAACCTATTACTTTTTTGTATACATAAGTGGTCGTAGGTTGACTAATACACTTTGGGAAGAATTTGTACAAAAGGTTTTGCCCTTCTATAATCAGCGAAGTTTTGATCCAGTTGTGATAGTGATGCAGTTTTGTAGGCCTAAAGTCTTTAATGGTAATTTTTTTTTTTCAATTTTAATGAAAATTGTCATTTTGGGATATGCAGTTGTTATCCTTTCATAAACTATACATGAATGCAGATAATGTGAAGGTGTCCAATACTTACAATTGCACACTAATGTTTGTGAATGACAATGTATGGGAGATAAATGAATTAAAAAAACTGTAAGTAGATTCGTATAAACTTTTGCTAACAATTTCAATTATCATCAATTAACAGTTTTTGTTTATTTAGGTTTAACTTACTTGCATTTGTTGAGGGGTTATTGCATCTCCATCTGCATCAAGGCAGGTTGCGATTACTCAATCTTCGGGATCCGGTGCATCGCCAGGGAGTGAGTTTGCTTCAGGCCGTGCTGTTGTCAGAAACCTGCAAGAAATTTGCGAAGGGGAGGTAAATAATAGAAGATGTATTTATGTCTGTATGTCATTGTTTTAGTCAAATAATGAAAATATCACATGATAAAACACAAATGGGTACTTTAATATCGAACAGGACGGGTCATTTTGGGTTTATTGCACACCATTTCAGAGATTGAGAACCCTAAGGATATTTGGTATATGGCATGTCTCAGTTGTCACAGAAAGTTAAATTATGTTGATTCTAAGTGGAACTGTAGACATTGTGGTGATGTGGAACCAAACAATAATTTCAGGTAAGAATATTTTATCAAATAGAAATATTTCTTTCACTATGATGCTACAAAATCAAAATTAAACACATAATTCAAACTATAATATTACTGTAACAGGTATAAGCTTGAAGTAAGAGTGATCAATGAAACATATAATGCACTGTTTATTGTGTGAGATACTGAAGGTCAGGTGATATTTGGAAAGACTGCTTATGAACTTAAGACGGAAGATGTGAGTTATTAATATTACAAATTTCTTTGAATTTTCATTGTTGTACCAGAAACGTTTACATTGCCTTATTTTTAATTACAATTACTGCAGGATGCTGAACCTGGGGTACTTGACTACTTTATTGGGAAATTGGTTGATCGCACTGTTCTCTTTAAGGTTTCAAGGAAAACAGATCATACTAGGGGTGCAAGGGTTACATATTCTGTTACGAAAGTGACTGATGACCCGGAAATCTTATCAAGGTTCTACAGGTCATATGTGCAAAGTCAGGTAAAGTCATCTATAGCAATTTAATATCATGTTATTTTTGTTTTGAATAATAATGTTGCCTGTCTATACATGTATGAACAGTGGTGAAGCTTTATTAACTATCTATATTAACGAATAATTGGTTTATGTTATGTAGGAATCCGATCTAATATCCAAGCTTGGAAATTCAAAGGATTTAGAATATGTTTCATCTGAAGACGAGGTGACTACTCCTGACAAAAAGAATAAGGGAAATGCGGTTGATGAAGATGTTATTACCTCTTCTGATAATAAAAACAAAGGAAAAAAAATCGACGTCTCAAGCGTTGACGAACCACACTCTGAAAAAAATGATGGTGACCTTGAGAATGAAGTAGAATTGAAGGTTAAAAGTAAGTTGATGGACGAGCTGGACAAGGGTTCTACCAATCGTAAGGCGATAAAGCAGGAGAAACAATGATGGCATATTAGTTGAAGAACATTTGGTACGTATTCTGAATTTTATGTTTTAAGTTATGATTCTCATTTCTTTTCAAACAATGCAGCCTTTTGCTATGATCATTGCATTAATCATGAATGGTTTTCCATAGTATCCATCTTCTTAATAGCAAGTCTATACACTATAATATGAGTGTGTAGTATAACAAAAAAAAAAAAAAAAAAACTAAACAAAAAATTAACATGTTAATGTTTTGCCAATATAGTATTTATGTTCCTATTAACCCATAGTGATTATGTGAAGCTAACAGAACAAAGAGTTATAATATAAAGATTACCAATAAAAACTTTGACAAGTTCAACAGATTTAGTATTCCATTTCCAAATTTAGCGAAAAAAATTAAATAGATTATATAACAGACTTATATACCCGTTTAAACAAATAAAGGAAAATATTAACTATGAAAACTTTATAGTCTGGAATAAATCTTTATGAAAAATAATTGGTGTTTAATGTACTTAACGATAAGATAGATATATATGAATATTACAGGTTGTTCTAAAATTGAAAAGACTTTACTTATTCATTAAGTAAAGTAGGTATTTAATATCCAAATACAATATAAAAGAGGATAGGTAAAAAACCATATAAATAGTTATTAATATACATCCTTAAATATATTTCACTAAATTTTATTTAAAAAAAAAAGTAAAATAATTTTTATCCTTCAAACGTTGAAGTACTATCACAAAGTTGAAAACAAACAAGCGAAAAATATATCCCGTACATTAAGTTAACAAATACAAAAAAAATTATTGTTCAAAAGATTTTTTTAGAATATTACTATTAAAGTGGGTATATAATATCCTAATATATTATATATTATATGTAGTATTCTTTATACAATGGAAAAATCCTTAGTATAACAAGTACTGATGAAAAACCCGACATGAAGACAAGAATGTATAAAACTCATAAAATATTTCGAGATCTAAAAATCGAAAAGATATATTTATAATGGGATATTATTGATTTAGGGTAAAAACAAGGAAAACATTACATATTGAAAATATTTTAGTATATCAATAATAAAATAGCGCTATCTATAATATCATAATAGATTTTATATCAGTTTTTTATATCAAAGATATTGTTTCCCTCAACAGGAGCCATTGTAAACCCTATATAAATACATGTCTATGCATCAGCGAATAAATTGAGATATTGAAAGTTGAGAACCTAAGGGGTACTTTGAAGCATGTAGATATTGTAATCGTTAAAGAATGGAAGGAGGGTAAGTTTGTCCACAATTATATTGAATGTATTCTTAAATTTTAATATCATCAAAATCATATCAGATTCAAAATTTTATATCTCTCATTTTTTATGGTACAGATCTCCCGTTTCAGTTATCGTAATATCGGACGAAGACTATCCATCGTTTACCGTAAAGGTTACTGATGATATTTTCATCAGCAAAAAAAGTGGTACACAAACTATATTTTTTTATGCAAAATCGAAAAAGCATATTCATTCTACATATTTCAAAAATCAGAAATAAATTATACATTTAAATATTAAAATTTGTTTACGGAAAAATTCTGTAATTTGTTACAGGCTATACCTGATTTTATTAAAAAGGAATTTAGCAAGTGGGAAAAATCTGATGGAGAGTTTGCTACCATATTTCGAGGAATTCAGTACTGGAAAGTGCGTATTGCTATGAATGAAGTCGGCTCAACAGAGTTCACTGAATGTGGAATGTTTCTACGTGATAACGAGCTAACGGTTGGCAGAGTTTTCGAATTAGAGATGGACCCCGATGAGGACCTTACACTTCGAGTCTACGTTTACAGAATACATATATGTTGCTGCTTTCCTTAGCATAGTATGAATGTTCCCGATTTTAATATTCCTAAGACATTATTATACTAATGTTATTTGTTGCTGCTTATTATTACTAGACTAACAATATATGAAGTCTTTCTGAATTTATGTTTACTTAATTCTTTTTCAATTCTTGAAATTGTATTATGTTTCTTTAAAAAAACTTTAATGAATATGCATTGATGTACATAAAAAACAAGATATTATATGAACTTATACAAGTAAAATAAATTAATATTTTTTCTATATGGAACATGGATCTAAACCTATTTTCACGATTATAACTTTCCTGGAATGCAAAAGTATTATCAATGGTATAAAAAACCAAGGTTTATTATAGTAAAGAAGATACCTATAATCAAATATAGTATATCAAATTAATTATATCTAAAAATTATTAGAAATCTAAATACAAAATAAAAAAATAATACATAGACTGATGACATCTATGATTTGTATTAAAATTAAACTAAATTAATTTTAATAAAGAACTTATTTAAAAATAATATTCAAAATAATAAAAAAATTATTGACCGAATGTGGTTATAATATTATAAAAAAGATAGCATGAATGTGTCTATTATATGTATATAGATAATATTGAAGATGTAATGCACACATCTATACTATTATATTTTCGACAAAAGAAAATAATACGTGTCAATATAATAAGTAGTAGTACATTATTACTTTAATCAATTCACAACATTTTATGAAGATGAAAACCACATATATATATATGTATATATATATATATATCTTAAATAAATGCGTAGATATAATTATATAGTAAAATCTAATAAGTATAAATATGAAAGTATAAAACATTTATTTAAGTTCGCTATCAAAATATGTGTAAAATCATAGAATAGTTTCCAAATTCAGCTAACTCAATCTTTGCTTAAAATAAGAATACAAAAAATTTATTATTGCTGGAAAATATGCTTATTACTAATCATATCAATAATTGCTTATATTCATTATAATACTATAAATAAATTTAGATATTGATAAATTTATATAAGATACGAAAAATAAAATCTTATATATATTTTTGCAGAAGATCTCAAAATTGAAGTTTTTCTATATTTTTCCGGTGGACTAGATATTATTGTTCATAATTTTGTTTTCTATATAAATCTTCGACCATATTCGAGAAAAACAGTGAAAACGCGAAAAATAAAATGTTCTATTGAGGTTATTGGAATAAGGGAGGAATACTAGACTGATGTCGAAAAGGTATTTCACTTTATTATTAAAAAAAATATATATGATTTGTATTGATGTCACTTGTGAAAACTTATTTAACTACTTCCAGGTCAACTGTGTCAACAATGGTTGTAGACGGAGTGGATTTTCCTTCATTCACCGTGTATATTAGGCGAAATCATCTACGAAGTGGAAAAATGGTAAAGAAAACTAAGTCTACAATTGTTGCATTGAACGATTTGTATATGTTTAAATTTCAGTTCGTAAGTATATCAAATGTCTTCACTGTTCCATTCAGAAAATTCTCGAACAATTCAGAAGCCATTTTATCAAGTGGGGTCATTTTTTTAATGGGAGGGCGACAATACTCAGAGGTGAGAAAGTGTGGAGCATTGGTTTGGAAACTGATCAGGTTGAGAGAGACGAGGTGGCTTATTTCACGGAATGTCAAAATATGCTAGAGGAGTGTTTCATTGGACGTGGAATGTCGATGACTTTTGAGAAACAGCCACCTAGAGGTTCTACCTTGGATCTTTCATTCAGGATCTATGTAGACTAAAGTTTGTTAAGTTGTCTACATATGATCTAATGTTTTATTTTATAATTTTAGTTTATAAGTTTTTTATATTTCAAATTTCAATCAGAAACTATGGGTTATTTATTGGGTTGTCTGCATTTGCGAAAGTCATTTTACATTGTTCTAAACCAAAAAACAGGTACTTATTATTTAGTGCATAAATTTTGAATATGTCCAAAATAAAAAATCGATTGTAAACATGAATAAATTTATCAAACAAATAAAATCTAAGTAATTAATAGAATATTTATAAGGTATAAAATATATAAGGGAAATATAATTATGACCATTGATGAAAATCTTTTTTTTGGATAAAAAAAGCTAACAAATAAAGACAAAAAATCTTATATATAATCATTATATCATGATATACTGCATTCATATATTATCTATATATATATATATATATCTAATCTTCAATTCCTACTTATTAGTAAGATATATACTCGAATATTTGCTTTCATAAAGTTGGCCCAACTCAGAACTAAATATGCATGATATCCATATGTTTAAAGAGAAACCTAATTATCTCCAACTTTACAACTATTTAAGAAACATAGTCAGAGTTCCATCACTACACTCAATTTCAACATAGTTCTTTCATAAAAATATCAAACGGATGTGAATTAAATTTCAAGTAACACAACAAATTGGCGCACGTAAGAGCATCATGGTTAAGCTAACATCTTCTACAACTATCGGACGAAAGCAATCAAAGAGACGGTACGCAATTACTTAGAATTTTCTATTAAGATATGTGAATTACCAGATAGTATAAAGGTTGAGATATACTTATCTGTGTAGATTAGCCTTTATTATATTGAATATGATTTAGTTTATCATTATTCGCACATATGGGTTGTGTTGTACCTGCATCATACAAAAGCAATGTTAATTTTCGTTGAAAACACTCATAATTTGTACATACAAATTGTACATAAACATAATTTCTTCATAATTATGTGTTTATAAAATGTCAAAAGAAGTTCAGTTAGTAAATACA
This sequence comes from Ajuga chamaepitys, assembly GCA_958295605.1. Classification (NCBI taxonomy): domain Eukaryota; kingdom Viridiplantae; phylum Streptophyta; class Magnoliopsida; order Lamiales; family Lamiaceae; genus Ajuga; species Ajuga chamaepitys. Next base: position 18,466,738 of record OY282502.1, read on the forward strand.
TTTATTCAAATAGTGATAGAAAAAAAAAAAACAAGCAATTATCATAAACGAACAAACAACAGTTTTGCTCAATTGACTCAAAAGTTATTAGTAGATTGAAAAGGGAATAAATTTATTATTGATGAATATATTGAAAACTATTTTCAGGATGTTAGCACAAAATGACTGAATATGGCTTTCTGATTCATAGTTATGTTGCATATTACTTATGTACTGATAAACATTCTCACAGTAAGACATCCTAAAAATAATCAAAATTTTATAATACTTTAAAAAAATGCACTATTAACTATAAACTTTTGAAGGCAAATTTATAACAATGTCCTATCTTAAAAACATAAATAATTGAAACTGTTAAAGTTGTTTTTACAATGAGAAGTTTGTTATTGTAAAACACAGTTTAGGCAGATATTCATTTTATTTTTGTTTCTTTTTTTTTTTTTTTTTTTTTGGTGAAAATCAATCAGTATATTTTTATACTGAAGTTTAGTCACAAAAGTTATCTACATATATTTCATATGTAGGTATTTAAGTTCAATAACACTTATCTGTAGTTCTAATATCATCAACATTGGCTTCTTGATTCTCTTTTAGGTTAAAGGAGATTGGTATTTGCTTTAAAATTTCCTGTTTAAAAAATCAAAAAAAGAATGCAACAAGGGAATGTGTCAGTCATTTTCACATTAAAAATAGAATAAAACCAAAAAAAAAAAAAAAAGAGGATATGTTAGTTTGTATGTGAAGATATAATAAACCTTTTCAGAATTTCTTTTCACAAGTGTTGTTCCAAAAATGAAAATGAAATTAAAATCCAATTCAAAATATTCAAATGGAGATGAAAAATTCTTTGTTGAATCTGAAAAAAAAAACAAAAAAAGGGAACAATTACTATCTACAACCCAAATAAAATATGTCAAAAGAAAGCAATATGTCTAGAACATCAACAAAAATGAAAATCAGAAACATAACTTATCAGATTCATTCTTCAATCTGTGAAGTGCAAGGGGATATTCAAAACCCGTGCTTCAACATGTAAAGGAATTCTTGCTTATTTATTCTACACTCTGCAAAAAAAAGAAACATTTCATATTAATAATTCAGACAAATTTTGTATAAAAAAACACAATATGAATTGAAGACATAATCTAAAATATAAAACAAAATAGATACCTTTTCATAACCTTTATTCACTACTGCGAAGTCAAAAATTTGATTTGCAACAGTCTGATTCAACATGCAAAGGTATTCTTTCAGGTTTTGCTCCTTCAGGTTCCTCTAATTTTGCTCGACGCTCAAAAACACATGTAGTGTAGTTAAATAAACCATTATTAGTATTTTATAATCAATCAATATTAATTTTTCAAATCAAGCAGCTATAGACCACAAATAACATCTACAAACTTTTAATTTTTATGAACTCATAATACCTGCTTCACTGTAACAAATAAAACTTACATTATTTTTCTCAATATTAGTTATATTAGTCAAATAGCTGTTAAAAGTACCCAGAATACAGAAATAAACTGAAAAATATTGAATCGGAAAGCCATTAACATCAAGAACAAGCAAGTATTGTAAACATATAACCAATACTGTCGTTATTTTCGGAGAAAACCCCTATTAAGACAAATATGAAAGACTGTAATGTTAAATCTAACAAAAACTGTCACAAAATCGTTAGATTAGTAAAATACCTTCTACAAAAGTTCCGATCTGTCTGTTTCTTGCCTTTTTCAGTAGGAAAAAAATGAATCGGAACTGATAATGTTCGTGTTTAACATTTTTGGTTGATTTTCAACTAATTCACAACCGGATCTACAAAGATCCGAAATTTTCCTGGAGATTATCAATATATACCCTCTTATCCCTCGCGCGATTATAAAAAAAACATCATGCAGTGCTTTTATTGTTCAAAACAAGCAAGTATTGTAAACATATAACCAATACTATCGTTATTTTCAGAGAAACCTCCTATTAAGACAAATATGAAAGACTGTAATGTTAAATCTAACAAAAACTGTCACAAAATCGTTAGATTAGTAAAATACCTTCTACAAAAGTTCCGATCTGTCTGTTTCTTGCCTTTATCAGTAGGAAAAAAATGAATCGGAACTGATAATGTTCGTGTTTAACATTTTTGGTTGATTTTCAACTGATTCACAACCGGATCTACAGAGATCCGAATTTTTCCTGGAGATTATCAATATATAGGTATAGGGTTTTGTGAATAGTTGTGAATCGGGAACTATCATCACCAAATTAGAAATTAATGGATGGAAAGGATTGATAAGGGTACGATAATAGCCAAAATCGATCTATAATGATCCAACAACGAAGACGGTGAAAGGATGAAGGAAGTGGGAAGTCTGCTTTCAAAGCTAGGGAAGTGGGGGAGAAGGGAAATGAAGAGTCTGTGTTCTAGAAACTTCACGTCTATGTATTCACTTAAATGAGGAAAATAATAGTTTGCTATGAATATTTCTATTATTAGGTACAGTTTAATAAGAATAGAAATAACAGCATTGATTTTGACGGAAGCCCACTAGTAAAAATTTAATTGTAATGGGCTTAATGGATCAAAACTAAATGTACAGGCCCTTTTAAATTTTAATTTAATTAAAGGCCCAATTCATTTCAGCTCACTCAAGTTGGGCTTTATCAGATTTGTTCATTTGAAATTGGGCTTTTTTCTATGTTTTGGATCAGGAAAAAGAGGATGGCCCACTTATTTTCCATTTTTAATTACCCATCTCTTAACAAATAAATGAATTGAATTTGATCCATTTATTTTTAAGTGGAAATTTAGGTAGTCTAAATTGAACCCACTTATTATTTTTAATATATAAATTATTATAATTCAAAATATAAATTAATGATTTATAAATATAAAATCTAATTAATTAATTTTTGAGTGATGTTTTTTTATAATTTTCATTAATGTAAATATATGTTGATACACATATATGTTCATATGTATATATGTTCTATTTAAATTCATGTGAACTATTTTGTTATAAAATAATTTAATTAATAATTTATGTATAGTTAATGTTATTTTAGATGAAGCAAACTATTTATTTACATTATAAATTATATTTGATGCAATTGCACTAATCATAGCGATTCACTTAAATGTCATCAAATTTATTATACTATTTAAGTAATGATTATCTGTATAGAATATTGTAAATAATAATTTTAAGGGCATATTGAGGTGGAAAATTAATTTTATACAAAAAAATTATTTTATAAAAATTCCAACAATTTTGGCTTTTTATAGACAATTAATATATAATTTGATGGTTTCTTCTCGAACTACAGTGTATTTTTTTAGCAAAAAAAAATAAAATAAAAGTTAATGGGTAAAAAAAAAAAGTACTAGATAAAAATCTATTTAATGTTTTCTATGTCAGTAACCACGCTCAAATTTCTTATTGTTGTCTATTTTTTGTATACTTAAATGATTAAGCATTTATAGAGACTGACCCAGGAACTTTTTTATATTTATTATTTAAGTTTTGAATTTTTTTTTCCCCAACATTGTTAAAAGTGTCGACATATTTATTTTGTTTCAAGCAGAAAACAGTACCAAAGGTACTACGAATACTATTGGTTCTTCTTCAAAAACTGTGAAGCGATGTACTTTTGGTGATCAGCTGGATTTGAGCAATGTGTCATATCCCTTTTCCAGAACTCTATTTGGCGATGTCACTAATGGTAATTACTTACTGTGTAATAGATTCAATTAATATAATTTTTTTGGACTATAAATGATTTCGAAAATTTTGATTTGTTTATAGTAATGATGACTATGTTTTGTTTTGTTTTTTTTATTTTAGTGTCCAGAAATGTTTCTTTGAATTTACAAGAAGAAAATAGTTGTACGGGCAATTATTTTGGTGTCACTCAAGGTCAGAGTGCTACAAATACATCTATTGGTGAAGATATTGACATAATAGTAAAGAATGGTGGACCACCTAGAGAACACCGTCAAATTCTATTATCAGGTGGACAATACACTGAAGGTATGTTATATTTATTTTCTGAATTTATTGTTTAATATTTATTTACAATTTTAAATAAAGTCACATTGGTAAATTATTTTTTATTTTTTAAAATTTCAGATAATGTGGTCATGTCTGTACCAAATATCGCAAGCTCAATAAATGAATCAGTTGTTATTGATTTGACTGTTGATGACCGCACTATTCCACAAAACTTTCATAACCAGCACCATAAGCCTAAGAGGGTTTCAAAAAAGTGTAAGTCAGTTTATTCTATTATTTTGTGTGATATTTGCAGACGTAGAACATATGAAGTAAAAGTAAATTAGTTTACTTTCCTAAGACACATGTTTTTTTTTTTTTTTTTTTTTTAAATTAATGTTTACAGTTAGTATTAATAGGGCGCATAACAACAACCCTTTTCCAATAGGTATGTACTAAATCATATTCAATAAATGTTTCATATTAATTGATGTAAGTTTAGAAAATGAATTTATGTAACCATTATTCCCTTTTATTAGATTATTTGGATTTCGGTGATACTACTTACGTCTGCAAATATTGTGGTGCTATGTTTTGGTATGAGGAAAGGCTGACTTCCTATCCAAAGAGTGTCTACCCAATGTACAGTCTTTGTTGCATGAAGGGGAAGAGTCAACTACCTCTCTTGACACCACCTCCGCAACTACCTCAAGAATTGTTAAGAGGTCAAACTGCAAGAAGCAAACATTACTTGGAGAATATAAGATCATATAATAATATGTTCTCTTTCACATCAATGGGTGGGAAGATAGATTCTAGCATGAACACAGGTGGTGAACCACCTGTATTTCAACTGCATGGTCAGAATTATCATCTTATTGGAAGTTTACTTCCTGTTGATGGGTCGACGCCCAAATTTGCGCAATTGTATATATACGACACGGATAACGAAGTTTCTAATAGAATCAATGTTGTGAGGTAATGATCCTAGATTTAAATTTATTTATTTTATTTTATTATTTTTTTCTATTTTGTGGAATATATTTTTTAGAAAATGTTATTTTGTTTATATGCTGAATTTCATTTGATAATGCTTGTGTGTAGAAACAACAGAGAAAGAGATACCATTCATTCTGAATTGGTCAGTGATTTGAAGTCCATGCTGGATGAACATAATGTTTTGGTTAAAACATTTAGGATGGCTGCACAAAAAATAACGCAAGAAGGGCGAAATAATGTCAGAATAAAGTTGATGAGTGAGAGAAGAACTGATCGTAGAAGGTATAATTTACCAGCTGTGTCAGAAGTTGCCGCATTGGTTGTTGGTGATCTTTATCGGGCCCTCGGAGATCGAGATATTATTGTTGAAACATGTAATGGAACCTTGAAACGAATAAATGAATTGCATTCTTCATACTTAGGTCTTCAATATCCTTTATTGTTTCCTTACGGTGAGGATGGATACTATGAAAATATTTCCTTTACAAACGGTAGGGAGTCTGTAGCTGGTGGTAGGAAGAAGGTGAGCATGCGAGAGCTTGCTGCATTTCGATTACAAGAAAGGACATCAGAAAGATCAACTGTTTTGAATAGTAGGAGGCTTACTCAGCAAGTAATTGTTGATCTTTATACGATTATTGAGTCAATCAGATTACTGTTTATTAGATTGAATCAAAAGGTCTTGCGTGTTGAGCTATACAGTGGTGTAGCGGATGCTCTTCTACGAGGTGAAACAGATATTAGCTTTATGGGGTTAAGAATTGTATTGCCATCTTCTTATACGGGTAGCCCACGTTACATGATGCAAAGCTATCATGATGCAATGGCTATTTGCAAATGGGCCAATTATCCTGATTTGTTTATCACATTTACTTGCAATCCGAAATGGCCAGAAATTGTGCGTTTTTTAGAACCAAGAAATCTGAAGCCAGAAGATCGGCCTGATGTGATTGTTAGAGTGTTTAAGATTAAATTAGACGCTCTTATTAACGAGCTTCGTTGCAAGAAAAATTTTGGTACTGTTATTGCAAGTATTCTACTAAATAGTTTTATCAACTTAGTTTACATCCAATATCTTTTTTTTTTTTTTTTTTTCACAAACCATCGATTATAATATAATATGTTCCAATAAAATGCAGTTGTGTACACTATTGAATTTCAAAAACAGGGGTTTCCACATGCGCATATTCTTCTTTTCCTTGCAAATGATGATAAAGTTTCCAACACCGCCAGATATTGATCGGATTATTTCTGCTGAAATTCCTGACGAGTCCTCTGATCCGAAATACTACTCGGCAGTGCAAGAATTTATGATTCACGGTCCGTGTGGAATAGTTCGTCTAAATTCCCCGTGTATGGATGATGATGGTAGATGTACGAAGCACTTTCCAAAACGATTTGTTGATTGTACTTCAATAGATGATGAAGGCTATCCGGTATATAGACATAGAGACGACAGAAGGACTGTCATGAAAAGTGGCGTTCCATTAAGCAATGCTTATGTAGTTTCGCATAATAGATATCTTCTTCTCAAGTAAGGAGCGCATATAAATGTTGAGTGGTGTAATCAGTCTCGGTCTATAAAGTATTTGTTTAAGTACATAAACAAGGGTCACGATCGTGTTACAACCGGATTTTACAAAGCAAGTGCCGATAATGCTGCTGGAAATACAGTAGATGAGATAAGTATGTACTATGATTTTAGATACATATCACCATGCGAAGCTGCTTGGAGGATATTTGGTTTCGAAATTCAGTATCGTTATCCTCCTGTTGAGCGTCTAAGCTTTCATCTTGAGAATCAACAATCCGTAGTCTTTTCGGAAAATGAGCCTTTGGAGGATATTGTAGAACGACAAAGTGTAAGTCAAAGTATGTTTTTGGGATGGTTTGAAGCAAATAAGAAATACCCTGAAGCGAAGAATTTAACGTACGCTCAGTTTCCTCAAAAATTTGTTTGGAAGCATAAGACAAGGGAGTGGGTAAAGAGGGAAAAGGGTAAAGCAATAGGTAGGCTTCATTATGTCCCGCCTGGTTTTGGTGACCCATACTATGCTAGGTGTCTTTTGAATGTCGTCAAAGGTTGCGAATGTCATGCTGATATTAGAAAGGTTGGAACTGTACAATACAAAATGTATCGTGATGCTTGCTTTGCTAGGGGGTTATTGGAGGATGACAAAGAGTATATTAACGACATTGAAGAGGCAAGTCATTGGCATCTGCTCAACATTTGAGAGGGTTGTTTGTCACGCTTTTATTCTCCAATTCTATTGAGCGTCCCGAACATGTATGGGATAATTGCTGGAAGTATTTATCTGATGACATTCTTTATAAACAACGTATTCATCGGAAAAATCAAGGTAACACGTTATTTTATATAGATCTTTTAATTTTTAGGCGAAATATGATAAAATGAAATTTTACAAAGTTTTTTGATAACAAAGAGTTTGATTGTTTTGTAGATTTGACATTAACAGAAGAACAAGTAAAAAAATTCACTCTTGTGGAGATCGAGAAAATGTTGCGTAGTCGAGGAAAAAGTCTGTCTGATTACGATCCTATGCCAATTACAGATTTCTATAGTGATGCAAGTTCTGGTAATCGTTTTGTTGCTGATGAACTAAACTATGATCGGGAAGCTCTAAATATTGAGCACGGCAAGTTAGTTGTAAATCTGACCGAAGAACAAAGAGTTGTTTATTCCACTGTTATGACTTCACTAGATACTGGTGATGGAGGGGCATTCTTTGCATATGGTTATGGAGGAACTGGAAAGACTTTTATTTGGAGGACATTATCAGCTGCTATACGATGCAGAGGTGAAATTGTTTTGAATGTTGCCTCGAGCGGTATTGCGTCTCTTTTGTTGCCTGGAGGAAGGACTGCCCATTCGCGTTTCAAGATCCCATTAAATATTCATGAAGATTCATCGTCCAGTATAACTTTGGGTAGTCCTCTGGCTGAGATGATTGGGAAATCAAAATTGATTATTTGGGATGAGGCCCCAATGATGCACAAAAACTGTTTTGAGACTCTGGACAGGTTACTCCAAGACATAACGAAGAAGAAAATTCCATTTGGTGGCAAGAGTGTTGTGTTGGGTGGAGATTTCAGGCAAATTCTACCAGTGGTGCCAAAGGGCACACGTCAGGATGTATTTCATGCGACCATCAATTCATCTTATCTGTGACCACATTTTAAAGTGTTATGTTTAACAAAGAATATGAGACTTCAGAACATTCCTAACGATGTTGAAGGACATGATCTAAGAACATTTACGGAATGGATTGCAAGTATAGGTGATGGGGTAATTGGTGGTCCGAATGACGGGGAAGTGGAGATTGACATACCACGGGATATAATGCTTCAAAGTGGTGAAAATTCAATTGCGACTATTGTTGAGAATATATTTTGGTACAGTGGGAGACGATACAGCTTATCTACATGGTAGAGCTATATTGACACCTACGCTGAATGTTGTGGAGTCTATTAATGAATATATGACTTCAATGAACACTTCTGAAGGTAGGACGTACTTAAGTTCCGATACGCCGTGTAAATCTGATGCGAATGTAGATCTATTGAATGATCTCCACACCCCCGAATTTTTGAATTCAATCAAGTGCTCGGACTTGCCCAACCATGAACTAAAACTCAAGATTGGCACACCAGTTATGTTATTGCGGAACATTGATCATTCTCTTGGTTTGTGCAATGGTACCCGACTGGTGCTTACAAAGCTTGGTGATCACGTGGTGGAAGCAAAGGTTATATCAAGGGATAATGCTGGTGTGAAAGTTCTCATTCCTCGACTTTCTGTCACACCTTCTGATAAGAGAATGCCTTTTCGATTTCAGAGGAGACATTTTCCTTTCATAGTTTCTTATGCAATGACAATAAAAAAGAGTCAGGGTCAGCCTCTTAACCATGTTGGTTTATTCTTGAAGAAACCCGTGTTCTGTCATGGCCAATTGTACGTTGTTGTATCTCGCATCACGAATCGAAAGGGGTTGAAGATTTTAATATGTGATGATGAAGATCCGGATAGAAAGACTACCACAAATGTTGTTTATGAGGAAGTTTTTCAGAATTTGTGATAGTTATGTTATTTAGTTTCAACTATTTTGCTATTGTTGACATTTCATGTATTAATGTTATGTTATTAGTCGTCGATTCATCTTAGTACATATTTCATTATTACAGAACACCATCTTTTATTTTAGATTTTATATTTTATTTTTCATAGATATATATGATTTCTACCTTTTTCGCTTAATAATTACTATTAATGTTATTTTTGAAAAAGATCTTCCCGTGCATCGCACGGGCAACTACTAGTCTATATATATATATAAAAAAGTAAAATGGAAATTATTTTTGTAATTTTAACTTTCCCTCCTAATTTTTACTCCAAAATTTGGTAAGTTGTTGTAACTTTAGTAAGTTTAAATTTTATTTTAATTTTTTTAAATACTAATAACTTTTTCATTTTTTATCCGATTTTTTTGTAAGATATATCATTTAAATGTTTTTTTCACGAGCTTTAATTTGACATCCATATCACATATATTATAATGAGTTGAAAAACAATATTATTTTCTTTGCTAATTATATGTATTAAATACTATTGTTTATTGGCCTGCAAAACTAGATTAGTTAAACAGGATTTTCTGTATTTCTTCTGAAATTTTGGACCATAATCGGTACTACCTCCGTTTTTATTAAATGTAGTTTTAGGTTTTGTCAATTATTTTTAAATAGATGTCTTTTTTTCCTTTTTTTTTTTTACTAATTTTTTCATTACTATCTGTGTCATTTTTCTATTTTTTATTAGATGGATTTTTTATTATAAGATATAGTTTTAGGTTTTGTCAATTATTTTTAATTAGATGTTTGTTTAGCATTTTTTTCTAATTTTTCTAATATTATCCGTAACATTATCTCTAAAAAACTCTAATTCTAATTTACCATATCCAATATCATATATAAATGGGAAGAAAGATAATATAAAGAAAATATGATGATAAGTTGCAAAATTCCACTAGAAGGTTTCAGGATATCTATTCGAGGCCTGAATTTTAGGAGTTTTCAATTCAGGCCCTGAATTTTGAGGTTTTTTCTTATTAGAGGTTAGGATTTTGAATTTTATTCTCACTCTTACGTCTTGAAAAATAGGACACATTATCTGATATATGGAGTGTTATATATATATCTATATATATATATATATATATATATTGGAACTTTCAATCTACTCTATACTAAATCTTTCGCACATCAATAAAATATCCAACTTTTGAATAAGTAACCTAAATTGAGAATCTGGCCTGCTACTTGAGAAAAACTCAAAATTCAGACCTTGAATTGAGAACCTCCAATATTCAGGCCCCTAATTGGGGCACTTTTCCAAAATTCAAGCCTTCAACTGAAATTCTGCTAGGATAAATTTAAGGGATTTGTGGGGATATAGGAAATTTAGTTGAGGATATACCAGTTCCCCTGTATTTTGATTCTCTAATCCAAAATTAAAATTGCATATAAAAAACAACGAATGTAGTATGTTATTGTCACATTTAGTAAAAATCAAACTTTATTTTAATCTTTTAAACCGCAAATAACTTTTTCATTTCGAACCTATTTTTAATTATGTATAATATATCAAATTAAAACTCTTTTGAAGATCTTTAATTTGATATTCATATTTTTTTAGGAAAATTTGATATTCATATCACATATATTATAATTATATATTTCATTTGAAAATTTTATATCGTTAGTTCGTTGATTATTTGAATAAGATTTGAGCGGTTAAGGTGGTTTGTATTATAGCCCAGGACCGAATAACTAAAATTAGGTAAATAGTTCTCAAATAAAAAAAATAACTATCTTGATTATTTTATTAAAAGTAAAACTAATTATTATTTAATTTGACCGAAAGTTTTCTTTGTTTACGTGTCGAAATAAAATTCATTATTTAAATGATTAAGCATGTAATTTCTTAAAAGTATAATTTAATAATCTGCTTATTAAATAATTATATTTGCACCTATTAATTTGTAGTTTGTTATAATAACAATTTTGTTTGGTTAATCTCAGGACTACGACTTCCACACATATTTATATATTGATATATGAAAATTCATACTAATTTTTTTTTTATTACTTATTCATTTTTTCATAGTTTATATTTATTATGTTATTTTTATTAATTTTTTACACTTGGCAACCTAAACTATGAGATTTTATACATGTTGCAATCTTTTTTTTAAAAATAAAATTAATCTGCTTGGTCTTTATAATTTTTGTAGATTTTGCAACCCAAACATTACTTTGTGGTATTAATTAACTATGTCTATTTTTCACATTTTTCAACCTAATTAGTTCATTTATTTAAATTAATAAATTTGTATCTTTAAATAAAATATAATATCTATAATGAAAATATAGAATTTATTTGAATAAACTTCAACATATATGAAATTCTTAAGATATATTGAAAAACTCATATTTTTTATTTTGTTATTCCAACTATTGAATGATCTTTGAATTTATTATGTTAGTATCAAGAATCATTTAAACCTGAAACGTATTTGAGTATATATTAAATCTATAAAATTAGTATTCTATTTTTAAAATAGGAAGTTAAGTAGATATATTCAAAATTTTAAAATTATTTAGATAAGTTAAAATATCTAAATAAAATAAAAAACTAAAAAAAAACACTAATTTACATATAATATTATTCAGTTTATTATATTTAATATATTTTGATGGGTTCTATGATATTTAGATATTTGTGTTTGTTTGAATATTCTTTATCACTTAAGCTATTTGTGGGTGTCCACACATATCAATATGGATACAGACACACTAAATATATGGTTGAGTTCAATATTAAGATAATATTAGTGTTTGTTTGACTATTCATTATCGCTTAAATATATGCTCACACAACAATTTGATGTTCTTAAATATATATATATATATATATGTTTTTTGTTCGAATATTCATTTCTTTATGTTAATTCATAAGAGAACACATTTATAAAACGTATGTTACATTAAATCCATATATCATGTGAACACAAACAGATAGTTACATTACTTATAACTTTTATATGTTTTATCAAAACTATTCAAATATTTATTTAGTTTAGAATGCAACAACTCCATTTTTTAATATTAGATTATATAATATTTAATTTAATCAAATTATTATTTTTTAAATAAATTTCCGTGCATCGCACGGGAATGTTACTAGTATATATAAAAGTAAAATGGAGGGTATTAGTGTCATTTTAGTTTTCCCTCCAAAAAATTTAGACTATAATTAGTAACATTTCCTATTTTTGGTATGCTCATAACTTTCTTTTATTTATTTTTAAATACAAATAAATTTTTCATCTTAAATCCTACTTTTATGCATAATATACCAAATTATTCATCTTTTCACGAGCTTCGATTTGACATCCATATCACATACATTATAATGAGATATTTGATTTGAATAAAAAAATTGATTATTTGTTAATTTTTGTGTTATAATTGATGGTCATTGTAACTTGAACTATAATATTTTGGTTTTAGTTGCAACTAAAATTAGTAAAATGATTTCTTTAAAAAAATCATGAGTATTTTTTTATAATTATTTTTAATTACCTATTTATATTTTTAATAATGTATATTTTGTTAAGATTACTCTTTTAAGGAAATTTATTCTTTGCCGCCTAAATTATGACATTTGTTCATTTTTGCAATCTTTTTAATTTTTTTACGTTTTCTAATATTCAATTATATATGTTTAAACTTTGTAAGCTAAATAATACTTTGTCGCACTAATCAACATCAACTGTCTTTTTTACTCTTAACAATCTAAATAGCTTTTTCCGCATTAATCAATTTTTATCTTCAAATAAATAAATTATTTGTAAGAAAAATATAACATTTATATAAATAATTTACAATACCATATAAAATACGAAAATATCCAAATATTTTGAAGAGCTCATAGACTTTAATTTGTTATTTGAATTATTAAATAACTTTTGAATTTTATTTTGTTAAAATAAGAATTTCTTAAATAAAATTATTTAAATATATTTGAAATCACCAAATGAAATCTCAAAAGTTGCAAATGAAAATCTAACTTTATAATTAGAATTTGAAAGTTTTTTAGATAAATTAAAAAAATATAAAATAAAAGTAAGGACATAAAGAAAAACAATATTAAACTTTACGTTACATATGAACTACCCAAATATAATAGCATTGTTCCGTTTACTATATATTTCATGGATATTTTAAATTATTTATAGTTAGAATTTTAAAATTATTTTATAAATTAAAAATCTATATATATATATATATATATATATATATATATATTTATACATATAAGCCACGGTAGGGTCACTTCTGTAAGTAGCACTTTCCAGCCTAAAATTTCAGATTGTGATTGATAAGTTGTTGCCACATTTGGTAAGAATCAAAATTAATTTTACTTTCTAAGGTGGCAAATATCTTTTTCCATTTCTCATATATTTATTATGTATACTATATCAAATTAATCATCTTTTGACGATATTCGATTTGACATTCATATGTGTATATATATTAAAACAAATATAACTTTGAGTAAGATTTTAATATTTATTGTAGATTGCAAAACAAATATAGCATTGATTCGGAACAAAATGAAAAATCATTCAAATGTGTATCTTTAGATAAATCTACTATTTACAATATAAACGTATAATCTAATTGAAACTTTTCAACATATATATGAAAGTATTAAGAAATATTGAAGAACTCATATGTTTTATTTTGTTATTCCAATTATTGAATAACTTTTGAATCTTATTTTGTTATTTTTTATTTTGTTATTCTTTGTATATCTAAAATACCAAGTAAGGTATTAAAACTTGCAACTAAGATTTTTTAAAAGTAAATAGTTATAATTAGAATTTAAAATATTATATAGATAAATTTAAATATTTAAAGTAGAATAGAAAAAATGAAAGAAAAATAATTTACTTATAACGTTATTCAGTTTATTTTATTTAATAATATGAGTTGATAGTTAAATATTTATGTTTGTTTTAACATTCATAATTAATTAAGCTATAATTCATATAGGTGGAGAATGAAACAGACACACTAAATGTGTGTTTGGATTTCAAAGATAAGAAATGAACATTATGAAAAAGATATTTATCTTAATATTAATTTTTATATATAGACATATATAATATACCTATTTATAAAGTGAGTTATATTAAATTCATGTATAACATACGGGAAACTTATATTCACATTACTTATAATTTTATTTGTGTTTTATTCTACATTTAAAAAAATTATTTTATTAGAATAAAACGATCACATATTTAAATATTAGGCTATATCGTATTTAATTTTATTAAAATCATTATTTTTTAAATAAACTTTTGTGCATTACACGAGAATAGTAATAGTTCGATTTTAATAGCAAACAGATATTTACTGAGGAAGTCTTAATAAATATTTGGATTACAACAGAGCGAGACGTAGAGAAAAGTATAACCGATGATATTACTTACATGTCAATATAAAATTGGCCTACAACGTTTCTCAGAGATAAAAACAAAACAAAACAAAATGTTTCCCATCCATCACTGTTACATGCGTAGTAATCCTTTTAATTAAAACTTTTGATTTTTTTTAGAATGATTGAATTAGCAGTCATTTATAAAGAGAAAATCAGCCATATGAAAGATAGATATGCAATGTTTGGTTGGGACTATGATGGTTGGGCTGAGAGAAGTGATTGGAGTCAGTGGCTGGGGATGTTAGAGAGCGATGTTTGGTTGGGTGGCTGGGGTTGTGGTTGGAGTGTAATATTTAATTATTAATTGTAAAATGTGATGTGATATGTGTAAGAGATAGTTATTAGTGATTGAGAGAATGATTAAAGTAGTATTGAAATTTGTGATTGATGTCCTCCATCGAACCTTAATACCTCAACTTGACAAAATCAGTCCAAAGAAATATGAGGTTGGATTAACCCAACTCATGAGAGGTTGGGCCATTAGCACATACATTGCATAGCAACTCCCCCAGAGCAGCCCTGGATTAAATAATTTATATATATTTTAAGATTCCTTAAAGTGAATAGTAAGCATTTATTTGACACGATTCTATATATGCTGTGGGACGGTGTCTTATTCCCTTGTAGTCGACAAAGACAAAAATTGATAAACTTCGCAGAACCTTCCCTATCCCATCATCATGCATTTATTTTCTTTCGGCATGCGTTATCTACCATAAATAAAACATACCAATAAACTTATATATCCGCAACCTACACTTATTTCTCCATTTTTCTTTCTAATTTTATTTATTTATTTAATTAATATATATCATAGCTACATTAATAAACTAATTTCAAAATTCTCGGCTAGCTCTTGCAATTCACGATCGAAGCATTTATTTCGATAAAAAATAACAATAATATAAAATTACAATAAAAGCCAAATACTAACACACTCACACTCGTGGTTAGTAATGAATACAAAATGATTTTTTTTTTTATTCGATTGTGATTTGAATTCAAAATAGTCTGGTTTGAATTCGAAAATAAAAAGTCAAATATGAATATAAATCAAGTTCACTATTCGTTATATTTTTAATACAAATATATTTTTAATACAAATACGAATATTTATATATTGAATTCGTGTTTTTATATTCGATTCGAATATTATATACCTAAGATTACATTTTTTATTTGTAATTTGATATGCAAAGTTAATTCGATGTATAATACTATATGTGGTTCTGGCATGATATTTTATAAAATTAGAATACAAATATTCGAATTTATTAGAATATCTTTGAGTACGCTTCTTAATTCATATTTAATTGATTATTATTATCATTTTTTTAATTTTTTGGGCATTGGTTATATATTCGAATGATTTCACATTATTCAATTATGTTTAGCGAACCGAATACAAATCAGAAATATATTCGTACACAATTCAAATTAAAATACGAATGTTCTTCAAGATGTACGAATACAAATCAAATATATTGATATTGTATTTGATTCGCTTTATATACATTCCTACTTAGAGTCGGGATAAAAGTTGGAACTCTATTTGGTATAGGTAAAATCCTCGTGAGATCATCTGTTACATTTTGATGTTTCATCTTGTGTTTTATCATATTCACCAACCGACACGTGTATTGAATGGTCACAAATTAATATGTATTGTGTAACAAAAGATGAAACGCCTACTGTAACAGAAGATATGGATTGAGTAATATATAATCTACCTTATTTCTAAAAGGAAGATCATTGAAAATTCAACATAGGTGAAAATTTTTTTTTCCCTATTTTTTACTTTTTTAAAAATCATCTAGGAATATTTACTTTCTTTTTAGGAAGAAAAAAAAAAGTGGACAAATATGAGGAGAGTTGGTTAAGAGCCAACCAACCAACCAATATATATATATATATATATATATATATATATATATATTTTGCTTTTCTTTTTTCCCCCTTAACATTTAAAAGTTGTATAACTTTTTCGACTCAACTCCATTTTTTATGAAAATATACTGAATTAATCTTGTTTTAATGATTTTCGATTTGACATCCATTTTACATATATTAAATGTTAATTTTTAAGTGATTTTTTTTTTTAATTCTTATAATATATTTGGATTTTAAATATTTTGTATATAAAATAAAAGGGACAAATATTATCAAAATGATATTTTATTTAAAAAATTATCTACTCTTTTTAGAAGATTAGTTTCTTTTACTTTAGTTTTGCCTTTTTATGATCATTTTGGTAAATCGTTTTGTTCTAAAGAAATTTGATAAAGAAAATGAGCCGATATGTTAAATTACCATACTATAAAAAACTTAGACATAATAATTAAAATAAATTATTGATTGAATTAGTGTCTTTTTGTGAGAAGAAAATGAATGTTAACTATAAATATAATAGGTTGTATCTTTTTTCTTTGATTACGATGCAATAATATACTTTAGCATCATTGCTTAATGAACTAATACCATTGCGAGACCTCATACTAAATATGAAATATAATATACGTAACTTCTAACATTATTTCGCCTCATACGAATATGTAATTGGTATATTATTCAAATATTATAGTATACAATTATCGCATAGACCAATGTCATGTAATATATTTTATATTAATTTTGTACCTATTACTAGTACAACATTTCATAGAAGTCCTTTACAATATATTTTATTTTAATTTTTTTTATTATATATATTTATATTTATATTTAATAAGGAAATTCTTGCCAGTGTATCGGACGGGTAGAAACTAGTTTGAACATTAAAAAGGAGACAAACTGATAGCGGTTATCCTGACAATTACATGTGTTACGTATGTACATATATATATGAAAATACTAATTAATGGTACAAAAAAATTCCATATTAATTTTGTGGTTTTAGTGAAAGAATTTAATTTCCTTTGCATTTGGTTGAAAGATGGAGTCTTCATCTCCACATAAACGGCACGCTGTAGGTTGGATGGCGGCGGGTGGTGGCGGAGAGAGGCGGCGGCAATTAACAAAAGTGTTGTTCAATGTATATTTCCAAAGCAGTTTGGGGGTGGTACACGTGATGATGTCGCCGGAAAGCACCATTGGGGAGCTGATGAAGGCGGCCATCGCCATTTACATTAAAGAGAAGCGGCGGCCATTGCTGGCCAGCAGTGATCCCGGCTGTTACGAGCTTCACTATTCCCAGTTTACCCTCGAAAGTGAGTTCAATATTTCCTTTAAACAACACCAACAATTCAATTGGTTTATGTCCGGACCTCTATAAAGCCTAGGCTTTAGCGTATTCTTTATGCACCACATACAATAGTGTCATTATATTACGCGCGACGCCACATGAATATCAAATCACACGTAGATTTGAGTGTATTTGTTTTAGGTTAGTCTCGGTAGATTTAGAGAATCGAATTTTAATAAAGCACACTCATTAACTCTCACAGCTAAGTTTGGTTCAACATTCTTCACCTTATAAAGCAAACGTATATGTTTCTCAAATAGAGTAGGAGTATTCATTATGGGAAGGTCTCTTGTGCACCACTTAAGATCCGTGCAATCCGGGTTATGGATCAAAAAGTATTATTATTTATGCATAAAGGTATTACATGTGATGCGTAAAAGTATCACTGTAAAAATGTATCACCACTTATACTTAAATGTATTATATTTTTTGGATAAAAATATTATAATACATTTACCCATAACATGTAATTGCTAAAAGATGAATATTCAATCTGAATTACACCATACAACTAGTGTACATGGTTATTACCTCTTTCTACCAGAAGCAAAGACAGACAAATCATATATTTCGATTTTTGTGGAGATTAAAACTCAAATTTTTTTCTTTGATCAAATGTACATTAATGGTAAGTATGTCATTGTTGTCATTTGTCAATCATGCAACATACACGATTTAACAATCCTTATGTTTAAGATTCTCTCGAATGTTAAACCTATTTTTTCACCTAATATTTACCACTTTATTTACTTTATTTACATTAGCAACATTACTTTAGCACTCTCAAACCTTAAACAAATACACTCATATATTTTTAGAAGAATACATATTTTGCTCCTTAAGTATGATATTTTATTTTAAAATGTTGTTAAAGTATAATTTTGTTTCAAAAGGACATTAAGCTATTACTTTTTGTTTACAAAAAGCTCTCAAAGTATCACTTATACTTAAAAGTCCTTAAAATATTAAAAAATAATATCTTAAAGTCCTTTCTTTGATTATGTTAAATTTAAATTAAATCAGCATTTTTCCAACTAAAATTAAATGATCTTAAAGTATTTCTTGACCTTGGATGAATTTCCTAGAAAATTCTGATCTCGAAGTTTGTTCAGATCCATATTTGAGTACAATTCACTTTTGTTTGAGGTAATAGTATCATAATAAAAAATTACATTATATTTTTTACTAAAAAATAAGTTATAGTATCACTTTGAAGTAAATTGGTAATTCCAGTTATTTTATGTATGTTTTCTTCTAGGGAGTTACTTAAGATAGAATTTTGTAATAGTTTAAGGATAAATTGAAACACTTTTAAAACATTAATAGGGACTAGTTGAAAAAAAATACTTAGGGGCCAATTGAAACAAACTTTTTAAATTTTAGGAATCAATTAAAATAAAATGTTATTTTAAGGACAAATTGAAACAAACCTTAATGTTATAAGGGACTTAAAATGTATATTGCCAATATTTTTATACTACATTAGAGAACATATCCTACAGGGAAAGATACTGAGGGTGTTCGACAAAGCTTATAAGTTTCACAAAACATCTTATAAGATGTTTTAGAACTTATAAGCTCTTGAAATGCATTTGACAAAATAAGATTATTAACAGTTTAGAAGATGTAAAAATAACGTTTTAGAGCTTATAAACTACAAAAATAATAAGTTCTTATCGTCCATTTTATTTTTTAAGATTTTATAAGTTACACTCAAATTATCAACACCACACACCCTTAACACAAACTAGAGACACTAGACAAACTTTACACACACCACACACTTTGCACACACCACACACTTTACAAACACTAATCAAAATGTGGGTTTGATGGTGACTTTCAAATTTGTCCATAAATTCATATATAAATCCGTCAAGTCAATTGCAAGGTTATAAGCTCATTATCAAAACACTATGTTAATTTATAACTTTTGAAAAATAATATAAATTCTTAAAATAACTTATAAGATGTTCGGAATTTATAAAATATTTAAAATAATCTTAGCCAAATCATGCCCTTCTCTTATTTTATAAGCCAGGCCATTATATATAAAGGATTATATAGCTTTTTCCTTCACTCTTTTCTTGTTATACAAATTAAATCAATTTTGAAAAAAATTCAAAATTGCACAAGACTTTAATGTGTTGGTGTGCATCCCATAATTATGGTAATCTATTATTCACTAGAGACCATGATTTGTACTTAAGTACGTAATATATTATCACACTATATATATCTGAAACAAAAGGGAAAATAAAATGTTACACTCTGCTAAAAATATTGGCTTGATATTGCAGGTTTGAAGCCAGAGGAGAAGTTAATGGAGTTGGGGTCCCGGAATTTCTTCTTATGTACAAAGCCTGCAGTCTGTGTGCAGTAAATTGATTCTTCATGGATTTTTTTGGATGTACTTTTTTTTTTTTTTTTTTTTTTTTCATTTATACATTCATATAGCTATATTTATACTACTGAATAATCCCTAAGTGCCATATTTAGTGCAGCCACTTTTTTTTTAGTGGAAACTAGTAATACTCCCATACGATCCGTAAATGCAGTATAAATATATAATAAAATTTAATATCTAAATATAACATAATTAAATAGTAAATCAATAAACAACAAAAAGATGAAAAATTATGTATTTGCTTTATTTTTTTGCTTTCTTGATGATTTTTGAGAGAATTTGAATGATAAACTGAGAAAGTGTTTGTAATAATATGAAATTAGAATTGAGTAATTATATGTACTATGCTAACAACTATTGTATTTTTTATATGTAAAAACAACTAATAATAGGGCATGTCCCAATTATGTTAAAACTCAATCAACAATCAAAACTGGAAAACACCAACAAACACCAAGAACAACACACAACCTCAAACACATACACACGCAACTGAAATCGAAACAAACACGATTTAACGTGGTTCAGTCGAGATGACCTACATCCATGAAGAGAAATTTACAGATTACAATAGGAATTTAGCAAAACCCCCAAATTCTGACTCAATTCAGGATAAACCTTAATTCTCTCTCAATCCCTTCTCTCTCTCTTCAAATAAGATGGTAAAAATTGTATATGCTACCCCCAACTAATTATCCGCCCTCAAATTACAAGAGATTGAAACAGTTAGAACTGAATTGTACATCAAACACAGCTGCACAATCAACGACTCTATTTTTCCCTCTTCAAAATAGAATTCTGAACTTCTTAACTACCGGTTCAGATTAGTTGTGAACCGGTTCTTTATTCTGGGCCGGTTCTGATCGGTTCTGTGACCTTCAGAATTTTTCCAGTTTGTGAGTCTTGTTACTTGTTGAAATTGACTTACATATCACAATTCTCCACCTCAATGAAACAAGCTATACTCCTCACTCAACTATGTTGCTGCTGTTAAACACACTGTACAAGCTTCAATAAGCTTGCACAATGCTTGAACTTTCCTCCTGGAAGTGTCTTTGTGAACAAGTCTGCTGCATTGTCTTCTGATGCTACTTTCTTCACTGATACCACACCTTTCTCCACAATGTCTCTTACAAAATGCAACTTTACGTCAATGTGTTTCGACCTTTCGGTGAAACACTTGATGTTTTACTAGGTGAATGGTGCTTTGATTATCACAATAGATGACCACACTTCCTTGATACACTCCAAAATCCCTCAGAATTCCTCTGAGCCAAATTGCTTCTTTTACAGCCTCTGAAACAGCTATATATTGAGCTTTTGTTGAAGAGAGTGCAACCATTGACTGATGAACTGCTTTCCAACTAACTGCAGTTCCATACACAATGAAAACATAACCAGTAATTGATTCTCTGCTGTCAAGGTTTCCTGCAAAGTCTGAGTCAACAAAACCATGAATAGGATTTGCTGCTTCTCCACCTAACCTTTCAAACATTAATCCCAAATCCAAAGTTCCTCTAATGTACCTGAGAATGTATTTCAAGGCTTCCCAGTGCAGTTTCCCTGGATTGGACATAAATCTACTGACCATAGAAACACCATATGCCAGATCTGGTCTGCTACAGATCATGGCATACATCAGGCTCCCAACTCCACTTGCATAAGGAATTCTTTGCATATATCTCTTCTCTTCATCAGTTTTAGGACACTGCTCCTTTGAGAGTTTAAATTGTTGTCCAGTTGGAGTAACAACAGATCTTGATTCATGCATTTGATACCTTTTAAGCACTTTCTGCAAGTAATCTCTTTGTGACAGCATCAGCTTTCCAGCATCTCTATCTCTGATAATATTTATTCCCATAATCTTTTTAGCATTTCCAAGATCCTTCATTTCAAATTCTGAACTTAACTTGTTCTTCAGAAATTCTATTCTTATTTTACTCTTGCTGGCAATTAGCATATCATCTACATACAACAATAGGTAAGTAAGAGTATCCTTCCCTTGTTTTTCAAAGTATACACAGTTATCATACTTGCATCTGTCAAAACCCACACTTAACATGAACTGATTAAACCTCTTGTTCCACTGTCCAGGACTTTGCTTAAGTCCATAGAGTGACTTCTTAAGTAAACAGACCTTTTGTTCATTTCCAGGTAAAATGAATCCTCCAGGTTGCTGCATAAAAATGGTTTCTATCAGGTCTCCATGCAAGAAAGCTGTCTTGACATCCAGCTGCTGTAATTCCATATTTTCCTGTGCTACTTTTACAAGCAGAAGTCTGATTGAGCAGTGCTTTACAAATGGTGAGAAAACTTCATTAAAGTCAATGCCTTCTCTTTGTGTAAAACCTCTTGCCACAAGTCTGGCTTTATACCTTACTTTTTCTGTTCCAACAAACTCAACCTTCCTCTTGAAGATCCACTTTGAGCAAATAATTTTCTGATTCTTCTGTCTTTCTACTAGCACCCAAGTATTATTCTTCTCAAGAGATTGTAGTTCTTCAACCATGGCTGCCATCCAATGCTCTCTAACTTTGCCAGCTATTGCTTCACCATAGCTTTGAGGTTCTTGATATTCCAAGTTTTCTGCTACTGCCAGAGCATAGGAAACCATATCTGCTTGACCAAACCTATTTGGTGGATGAATATTTCTTCTTACTCTATCCCTTGCTAGATGATAATCCCTTAGATTCTGTTCTTCATTTAACTCATCCTCTGATGATGACTGTCCCAGATTTTCATCATGTCTGTATGTTCTGTCAAGCTGTTCTTCACCCTCAGTGATCTCCACCTCAACAGATGTAGTTTCTGTTGACATATTACCATCCACATCAGTGCTGGATCCTGTGTGTTTGTATCCCATCACTTGTTCATTGAAGGTTACATCTCTACTTACAATAACTCTCTGATGTCTACTTTCCAAACACCACAGTTTATATCCTTTGACACCATTTGGATAACCTATGAAAATACATCTCACTGCCCTTGGTTCCAGTTTATCTTGTCTGATATGTGCAAATGCCAGACATCCAAATACCTTCAAATCTTCATATTTGGACAACTTCCCATACCAGATCTCATTAGGTGTTCTGAACTTTATGGCAGATGACGGTGACTTGTTTATGAGATGGCAGGCAGTGTTCACAGCTTCTCCGCAGAATGCTTTTGGAAGTTTTGCATCTGCCAGCATGCATCTTACCTTTTCTAAGATAGTTATGTTCATTCTTTCAGCTAATCCATTCTATTGTGGATTAAGAGGAACAATTTTATGTCTAATGATGCCCCTTTCCCTGCAAAACTCATTGTACTCTTCTGAGAGATATTCCAAACCATTATCAGTTCTCAAATGCTTCAATTTCTTTCCTGTTTTATTTTCCATTTAAATGAGCCATTCTCTGAACTTGACAAAGGCTTCACTTTTCTGTTTGAGGATATATACCCATATTTTCCTGCTACGATCATCTATTAATGTCATAAAATACCTACCACCTCCATGAGTTTCTACTTTTGCAGGTCCCTAAATGTCAGAATGTACATAGCCTAGAGGTTCTACTGTATTATGCAATCCAGTTCCAAATGACTGTTTCTTAGCCTTTCCTAGAACACAATGGTCACAAAACTCTAGTTTAATGATCTGTTTATCCCCAAACACCCCTTTCTCAGACAATTCTGACATTCCTTGATCTCCTATATGTCCAAGCCTTTTATGCCATAGCAGAGTATCAGCTTTTGTCATAGTGTTATCCAGTGTGCCTAATATTGAGTTTCCAATCAATATGTATAGACCATTAACCTTTTTCCCTTTCATGACTAGCTTTAGTGACAACCATAAACCCATTTTCAGTTTTAAACTCACATCCATTTGCATTTAAAGATCCCAGAGAAATGAGGTTTCTTTTCAAGGCAAGTACATACCTCACATTTGTGATTATTCTCTCCACTCCATCATGCATTTTGATCTTGAGAGAGCCCATCCCTTGTACTTTGCAAGCCTGGTCATTACCCAAAAGCACAATTCCACTATCAATTTTCTTGAGATCCCTAAACAACAGCTCATTTGGGCTCATGTGAAAGGAACAACCTGAATCCAGAACCCACTCATCACTAATTCTTCCATGTGATATTGTGAGAACCTCAGCACTTTCATACCCTTCTTCTACAACTGCTGCATCAACACTGTTGCTGTCTTGTTTAGGCTTTTTCTCAGGGCAATTTTTCTTTAGGTGTCCCATCTATTTACACGAGAAGCATCTTCTCTTTTCTATCCATTCTGATCCCTTTTTGTTTCCTTCCTTTCCCTTCTTAACTTCTTTGTTTCATGTTGCTTGAGGCTTCTTATGGAATTTTGCCTTATTGAATTTCACATTCAGACCTTCTCCTGCAGTTTGTGTCTTCTTTTTACCAAGATTTTGTAAGAACTTGGTTTTTAAGGCAGTTTGAATGGAATCATAACTAAGTTTCCTGTCTTCCAAACAACAGTGCATCTTTAAAATTTTCATAAGACTTGGGAAGTGAATTTAATATCATCAGGGCTTTATCCTCTTCTTCAATTTTCACTTCAAGACTTTCAAGATCATCAACTAACCTGTTGAATTCATCTAGTTGTTCAATCAGGTTCTTCTCTTCCATCATCTTGAAGCTGAATAACTTCTGTTTCAAATATAACTTGTTTGAAACAGATTTTCTAGCCTCTTCCATGCTTCAATTGCTGTCTTGGTTTTGGTAACCTCTCTCAGAGGTTTATCTCCAAGACACAAAATAATCGCACTGTGCGCTTTCTCAAGAACCTCCTTCTTCTTTGCTTCATCCGTTGTAGCAGGCCATTCATCAGGCTTCAGAGCCAATGCCAATCCGTGCTGTGTGAGGAGTGCATTCATTTTCACCTTCCACAGGCCAAAGTCATTTTTGCCTGTGAACTTCTCAACATCTAGTTCCATTGACGCCATTTCCAATCTATACTTCCCACAGACGGTGCCAATTGTTAAAACTCAATCAACAATCAAGACTGGAAAACACCAACGAACACCAAGAACAACACACAACCTCAAATACTTACACACACAACTGAAATCGAAACAAACACGATTTAACGTGGTTCAGTCGAGATGACCTACATCCACGAAGAGAAATTTACATATTACAATAGGAATTTAGAAAAACCCCCAAATTCTGACTCAATTCAGGATAAACCTTAATTCTCTCTCAATCCCTTCTCTCTCTTCGAATAAGATGGTAAAAACTGTATATGCTATCCCCCAACTAATAATCCGCCCTCAAATTACAAGAGATTGAAACAGTTAGAACTGAATTGTACATCAAACACAGCTGCACAATCAACGGATCTATTTTTCCCTCTTCAAAACAGAATTCTTAACTTCATAACTACCGGTTCAGATTAGTTGTGAACCGGTTCTTTATTCTGGGCCGGTTCTGAACCCGGTTCTGTGACCTTCAGAAATTTTCCAGTTTGTGAGTGATGTTACTTGTTTAAATTGACTTACATATCACAAATTATTTGGAGCTTATGTGCGTACAATTTTTTTTTTAAGTTCACCATAAAATATTATCATTATATTCAATAAAATTACTTCAACTACAAAAATTAATTTCAATAAAATAAGCTACAAATATCATGTACATACAGTTTGAAGTTTCCCCTTCAAAATTAATTATTTTTTATTTACATCTAATACAAATTCCATTGCTAAAAACATAAAAATAAATATTTACTAATGCTAACAATAACCATCCAAAACAAGAAAAAATTACAATCAATATTGAAAATCTAATACTTTATTTTAATATATATGCAATATCAATGTTCAAGTTAATGATCGTAAAATGTTAGATAATATGACATTATACGTTAAATACATAAGGGGTGCAAAAATTATTTACGCTTGAAAGAGATTTGGAATCTTTTTCTAGAAATAATTAAAAGAAAATAAAACACTATTTTTGTGTAAAAGATTACCGGTTTTTTTAATAACAAAATTATCATAATTGTTTCCATTTTTAGAAACTAAAAATTGACAGGATTTTACTATCTACTTTTATATTGGTATAGATGGGGCAATGGAGTTTGAAACTTTAACCTTTATCATAAACTAGCTACTAAGGTGATGTAACTAGGCTCTCACTGGAGCGGACCTGTGCTTTGGGTGGGGGTGACCTTGGCCCCCGTCACCCCATTTCCTATCTCACTATTTTAGACAATATAATATGTACGTTTTGTATTTATTTTAAACGAATATGTATGTTTTGGCCCCCCTCAAAATTATGTAATATATATTAGAACAAATTTAGATAATTTACATAATATGCAATAAAGGCACTCTAAATTTTAATATATAGATAACTAATTATACATTTTGATATATTTAATAATAAATGTAACATATTTAATTTTTATTATCACGTGTATATTAACATTAGTCGGTCGTTTTTTGTCCGTCAGACCCCCTAATTATATGTTCTGGGGTGACTATTTGGTAATGCTCAATTCTATTGAGCATCTATGGGCCTTCATTTTTGCCACCAGACAACCGAGTGGGCAATATCAATACACCATATGACTCTTAAAATGCCTAAAAAAAAACCTCTTATGAATAATAGGTTGTTATTCTGAACTTGTGTTTGGGGTGCTGGGCAAGAGACTCCCACACAGACGACAATATTGATCGCTCAAAACCACGACTCTATGTACACCACCCAGGAGGATACTTTCCCTTGATTCCAGGAGTTGTATCATTTCTGGACAAGAGCCTAGACTTTGTTGGTTTGATTTATTCAGTGAAGTCGCAAATTCATCGAAAACGCAAAGAATCGTCTGATTACTAATATTTTACGTACCCTAATAAAATTGGTATAAAAATATGTGAATACAGCTTGTTTGCCTTCATTTTATTGTATTCTACAGATTTCAAAGTTTTTTTTCTCTCTTTTTCGGTTTTGTAGTGGTTTAAGTGACATTTTGAAAATAAAAAAAATCGAGTAAATGTGAAGTCTTGATTAAGTTTGAAATGAAGATGGAGACCAAACAAGGAGTAAATGAGTTATTGGGCCCCAAATTGAGTTAAATTGGCCCAACAAGATGTCGAAATGACCCAAGAAGACGAAGACCGCGAGAAGGGGAGCACCGTCACATTTACCTGGTCGGGTGTCACAACTAGCCTGGTGGCTCATTGGACTCAACGCGCCGTGGGAGCAGCTTGCACAATAGGTCGAGCGGTTCGCTACAACATTCAGCTTATAGTGTTTTTGGGCTCAGATCGGATTTTAAGCCCTATTTTTCATCCAATACACTCCTTATATATGTATATCGAGCCTTTAAAACTCAATATCACATACGATCACAAGAATGAGATAGAGAGTTAATAGGTGCTATATATTATAAACTAAAGAAAAGAAACAAATGAAAGAGAAAGCAAGAGTAAAGTGCGAATACCACTTCCTTGTCACTCGCAAATCAAACTAAAAAGTAAAAGCAAGCAGAAACTTTTCCATGCAAAAGGAAAAGGATGGGAAGCACAAAAGTTGAACCTATCACTTTACAACTCCATAGTTCAAATTAGTAAACTAGGATTCTAGTGAGAGCCAGAGAAAACGACCAAGAAACTAAAGTAGCCGCTCCAAACTTGCTACAACCACGAAACAGCCTTGCCCTATGTTAATAATCCAAAGCATGGGGGATGACAACGCTTCTGACCAGAGTGTGAGTCCAAAAATCCCTAGGATGAGGTTATTACATTAGCTTGGGTGCAATCATAGCCGAGAGTCTAACAAAGCTCAATAGTGATGGTCTCTTCTTTGGCGAATGATAAGGGTCATCAGACCAAGTAGCACGACTGCTGCCATAGCTAAGAGGACCTGTGTAGAAAATCCATCTTCTATGAGAGTGATGGGATTTCCGTCGATGGTGGGATTGCCACCCAAAATTCGTCAAAAGCTATCTTTGAAGACCAAATAAACGATGGGAAATCTGAAATTCCCATTATCGAGGTTCTTATCTCTGAGAGTCGTAACATCAGTTCCCATAAAATAGACATGTGAATTGATCTCCATATATGGAGAAGAAGTCCCAGGGTTACGAACTCATTATAGAAAAGCCGAAAAGCCATCCAAAACCAAGGCAAAAGAATTGAAAGCCCCAAAAAACCTGAAGTGTGATACACGTTGTATATCCATACATTTTAGGTCGATTTAGAAGGGTATTTTATGACATTTGCATGTGTATTTGGCCAAAATGTGTTGATATTCATCCTATTGTGCCATATGACGTGTTTGTACTTATTTTGGATAGGTAACTTTATGCCAAATAGTCCACTTGGACAGAATTTGGAGAAGAAACAAGTCAAATAGGGGCAAAAACAGAAGAAAAATAGTTAAAGGACAGAGCGGACAAGGAGAACCTAGGTTGAACCGGTTTTGCTTTGAATGCGACTGCTAAATGTTCGGTCTGGAAAGTTAAAAACCCTTTGTGACACAAACACGACCGTATATTCTGATGTGGCCAAGTCACTGAACGGCCGCGTTGGTTGAACCGGCAGCATTCGTTAGTTGGTTTAGTTG
Organism: Ajuga chamaepitys; assembly: GCA_958295605.1. NCBI lineage: Eukaryota > Viridiplantae > Streptophyta > Magnoliopsida > Lamiales > Lamiaceae > Ajuga > Ajuga chamaepitys. Next base: position 18,495,528 of record OY282502.1, read on the forward strand.
ATTTCGTAAGCGTTTTCATCCCAATTGGACCCCAAGTGATCCCAAACTATAAATATAAGCTTCCAAGGCCGAGAAAAATAGATTTGGATCATTGGAAAAGTACTTTGGAGGCTAGGATCGAAGAACAAGGAACGAAGAGACGAAGATCGAGATCGAGATTTTGAGTTTTGTTTCCTTTTGTTTATTTTTATTAATCAACAACTTTTGTCCATGAATTATGTTGGTTTTTACTCTTAGACATGATAACTAAATTTCTTGTGGTTTAGGGTTAGAAAGTAAATTACGTATTGAGTATGTTTTGACTTTATTCGTTTAATTTTAGACTCAGGTTTATCATTTATCTATGTGGTTATTTTATTCATATGATATATTATATCTGATCAATTAACAGTATCGATAAATTTAATAATTCGGCGTCCGAGAGTAGAGTGACGTTAATATACTTACAACACATAGTATAGATATCAATATTTGTCCGAGAGGAGTGAGTTGTTTATGTAGGCATTGATTTAGGTACTTTTGGGAGTCTTTAGGTAATAGTTAGTCCAGGAGGGAAACTGTCTCTAATTGATCTACATGTTAGTATCGCCCGAGAGAAGATTTAATCAATAATCGTGCCGTCTAATAAATGATAAGAATTTGTTTAAAAGTCTAGAATTAGGATAATCAAACGTAGAAAATCGTAATTGAAATCGAAGCCTAGAATACATCTTAATCTCATCTGAATTTCCTTGCTATTTATTTTCTTGTTAACCAAGTAATCAGTTAGTTAATTAGTTGCGGTAACACTAGGGTTAAAAATAGCGCATCAAGTTTTTGGCTTCGCTGCCGGAGACTGGTAATTATGTTAGTTTTTATTTTAATAAATAGTTTGATACTAGACTAGAAATTATTTTCTGCATTTTTATTTTCAGTTTTTTTAAGTTTATCTTCGGTTTGACGTTGGTCTTATTTGTTGTGTTCTCAGTTAGCATATGCAAACTCGATATAAAGGAAACGTCAATCTTGTTCCTTTCAATCCATAAATTAAAGCAACTGCACAAGGACTCCGGATGAGGAAGAACCCGTTATACGATATGACCGGACTACCAGAAAACATGACCAAGGAAGAGATGGTTAGATAGTTGTTCTGGGTAATGACTGGTATACGGACTGAAATAAATGCTCTGAGATAACAAAAACAGCAGTTACAACCACAAACACAAGTTGTACGAGATGGTGAACAGACACCTATCATGGCTTGTCTATGTCCCGTGCCTAATCAGCATTATGGAGGAGTCGAATTACCATGAATCCAAGCCAATAACTTTGAACTCAATCCAGCTTTGAGATTGATAGTACAATAGAATCAGTTTGGTGGGGGGCCACTGGAAGACCCCAACATTCATCTAGGCCGATTCAAGAGAGTATATGAAACCTGGAAGGTTAATCAAGTGCCACATGGACAGGTTAGGCTTCGGTTGTTTCCTTTCTCTCTAAAGGATAGAGCTTTACAACGGTTTAACTCTCTGGAGGATATCACTACTTGGGACGAATTGAGCATGCGCTTCTTACTGAAGTACATCCCTCCGAGCAAGATGCTCGAATCGCAGGCTGAAATTACCCAGTTCAGACAGATGGACGGAGCACCATTTGGGGATGTGTTAGGAATAAGTCAAATAAAATCAAGGATTGATTTTATTCTATAGTGTAATGTTTGTAAAATATTTTGTAGATAAGGTTTCCATATATTTCAACCAGTCTATTGTATGTACTCTAATAATATTAAGTGGAAGAATTCAGTTCTCCTTGATTTAAGGAAACCAATCATTCTTGATATGGTATCAACCTAAATTCTGATCCTCTTCTTCTTCAGCAATTTTCGTTGTTCTTTTCCATGCTTGCCAACGGCTCCACCACATCTTCTGTCTTCAATTCTTCTCTTACACTCCATGCCATGACTCATATGGTCCCCATAAATCTCAAGTCCACAAATCACCTCATGTGGCACGGCCAAATATATCCTCTCCTAGTCACATAGAACATCCTACCCTTCATTGACGGTTCTTCGCCGCCGCTGTCTTCCACCATTGTCGAAGGTACTTCCACTGTGCCGAATCTCGCTTACACCGCGTGGTATGCAAAAGACCAAATCATCTGTGTCTTTCTCGTCTCCACCCCCACCGAGGAAGCCATGGCAATTTTTGTTGGTTGTTCATCCTCGGTTTTCATCTGGTTCACGCTCGCGATAATGTTTAATCAATCGTCTAAGGCCCGTGAGTTACATATTAAAGATGAATTACAGTTCATAAAAAAGGGGAGTCGAGCTGTTTTTGAATATGGATCCATCTTCAAATCTCTTTATGATCAATTGGCTGCCCCATGGGATGTACGTTGGATGATACGGACAAATTGCATTGAGTTCTCTGTGGCCTTGGCCTAGACTTTCATGGCGTCTCAACTCTTGTTCCCCTTCCTTCCTTTCCTGACATGCTATCCAAGGTTGAGGCGCATGACCTCTTCACTTGCTCGCTCAATCACACCTCCTCTTCGGCAACTGCTACAACGTTTAGAATGGACATGCCGATCTTGTTGTGGCTTTGAAGACTAGTAAAGTTAAGGGTTTGTTTCATTTATGGCATAGCTGTCTTGGTCATGCACATTTTGTTATTATTAAGTTGTTGGACAAATTAGGATTTTTATCGGTTACTTCTCTCTTACCGACCCCTATAGTTTGCTCCTCTTGTCAATTGACAAAGAGTAAAAGACTACCTTTTGTTGAGAATATTAAACGTTCCACTCATGTTTTGGACATTATACATTGTGCCTTGTGGGGACCTTCTCCGATTAAATCTTATGATGGTTTTCTCTATTATGATGTCTACTTTGATGATTATTCTCGTTATTCATGGTTTTATCCGTTGAAGTTGAAATCTGAATTTTATGATGTGTTTGTTAAATTCAAATGTCTGGAGGAAAATCAATTTGCTTGCACTATTAAGATATTTTAGTCTGATGGCGGTACCGAATTCACGAATAACAGATTGCAAGATTTATTTAACAAATGTGGAATAATTCATTCTATGTCCTGTCCTTATACACCTGCGCAAACTGGACGAGCTGAGAGAAAACACAAACATATTAGGAAACGGGATTATCTATGTTTTTTCACTCATCTGTGCCTCTCACATTTTGGGTTGAGGCCTTTTCTACTGTCGTTTACATCACAAACTATAGTTTGAATGAAACCCCACCTTAATAAATTCAAGTCTCGGTAAATGCATGAGATGAATGATGTCCTAGCCTCGTAACATCAATTGCTTGTTTCTACATATTTAAATGAAACCCCACCTTAATAAATTCGAGTCTAGGTAAATGCATGAAATGAATGATGTCCTAACCTCGTAACATCAATTGCCCGTTCCTACATATTTAATTTATTTATAAACTTTCAAATAGTTAATTATGTAGGAACGGGTAATTGACATTACAAGGTTAGGACATCATTCATTTCATGCATTTACAGTACTCAAGTTTATTAAGGTGGGGTTTCATTTAAATTATAATTTGTCCTTAATTAAATATAAATATTAGTATGTGATTAAATGATGTGATAATTTTTTTTGTAAAATGGGATTCAAAATTATTGGACTTGTTCATGTGAAATTTCCAAATGGGCATATGGTGATACAGTTGATATTGGTAAATTGATGGTAATACGAATTATAAATACGATTGATGACGATCAATTAATGGTGAACGAGTGTTGACGATCAATTGATGAATCGTTCACCATCAGTTGATAGTGATATGATTTATGGTGATTTTTCATATATGTATACATGCTTCTTATATTTTAATTTTTGACAAATTGAATCCCACGAGTTGGATGTAGCTTACTCCCTTTCTGAAATTAAATTTTCAGGTTGATGGAGCCGATGACAAGAATGAATGGATTGATGCCTCAAAAATCTAGTTCTAAATTCATTTCAAATAAATTCTTTTAGAATAACTGCTTCTGCATTAGAAGTATGTCTTATTTATATTTACAAAGTTAGTTGTTTTTTTGAAATGTTTGGATCGTTGACCATGGGAGACTTTGGGAAATTATTATTCGAAGTTAATGTTTGTTTATTAATTTAGTAAATGGTTTGATGTGGAAAAGTTGGAACATTGAAATATTATTTTAAAAAAGTCCTTGTAAAATTAGCTTTAAAAGGGGGGGGGGGGGTGTTAGGAATAAGTCAAATAAAATCAAGGATTGATTTTTTTACATAGTGTAAATTTTGTAAAATATTTTGTAGATAAGGTTTCCTTTTATTTCTACCAATCTGTTAATATTGAGTGGAAGAATTCGGGACTCCTTGATTTGAGGTAACCAATCATTCTTGATAGGAGGCACGTGAGCGGTTCCGGGATCGTCTCCAAAATTACCCTCAACACGGGTTCACTCAAGATCAGCAAATCTACAAATTTTATAAAGGGCTACTTGGGCCCACGAGAGTACTCGTAGATGCACCAGCGGGTGGATCTATATTGGCAAAGAAGAGTAGTTGAATTTGTTGACTAGTGTGACATTAGCCCAGCATACCGAGCTAAATTTACAATAGCCACCTATGCAGGAAGTAGTTGAAGATGCAAATTACGTTAATCAAAGGAACTCCAACAACTTCCAAGGAATCCACAGCTGTACAATCAGTATCAGCAGGGTGCGAGAAATCATCCTAATCTCTCATAAAACAATCCCAACAATTGACTCCAACCACCGGTATTTGCAGTCACCAATGTCATGATCCATGAAGGACAAAAACCAACTCAAGAAGAGTTCATTCAGCCATAATTGGACAAACAGAATGAAAGGATGGCCAAGATGGAGAAGAAGATAGAAAGTAATCACGGAGATGTGAATAAAGATGTATTAACTTTCGGGGTAGAGATGAGAGTGATACAGACGAATCAGGCCAGCCTAACAACACATATGGGTCAAATAACACAAACTCTGGGAGTCATACATAAAAAAAGGAAGTTTTCCAGTGATACCATAGTAAACCCAAAGGAACAATGTCAAACCATTCGTCCGAGGAGTGGTACCGAATATGAAGGACCCAACTGCCGGTTGACCAAGAGAAAGCTATAGAGAAAGAGCACTTAGAATAATAAAGTGACGCCACGAGAGAGAAAGTGTAAGAGTCAAGTCAGAAAGGGGCAGCGAAGCCAAGGTCCATTATCATTTACAATGGCACGAATACATACCTCCACTTCCCTTCCCTCAAGATTTTCGAAGGAAGAAAGTTGTGAACATTTTTCAAAGTTTTTGGAAATCTTTGAGAAGATTCAAATCAACATTCCTTTCGTTGATGCATTACAACAGATGTCGAACTACACAAAATTCTTAAAAGCGGTGCTAGCAAGGAAGAGGAAGTTGGAAGACTACGAAACAGTCAATCTAACAGAGGAATGCAATGCAGTGATCCAAAGGAAGTTACCTTAAAAGCGCAAAGATCCAGGTAGTTTTTTTACTTGCAAAATAGGTAATAAAGTATTTGCGAGAGCATTATGTGATTAGGAGCTAGTATCAATCTTATGCCTTTATCTGTATTTGAAAAATTAGGAATAGACACAATAAAACCACTACAATTGCCCTACAAATGGCCGATAGGTCTTTAAGTTACCCACGGGGTATTGTGGAGGATATTTTATTAAAGGTTGGTAATTTTATAATCCCGGTAGATTATGTAATCTTGGATATGTTAGAGGATAAGGAATTCCCCTTGATTTTAGCTCGCCCTTTTCTAGCAATGGGAAAAGCAATCATTGATGTGAAAAAGGGAGAGTTGACTTTGAGGGTAAATGATGAGAAGATAACTTTTTCTATATATAAAGCCTTGAAATATCATAATATTGAAGAAGTGAATCAAATTAAAATGTGTAGTTCTATTCATTGTTTAGATGACATAGGGAGCTTATTTCACCTATTGATGATGATCCTTTAGAAGTCTGCTTATATGATTCTATTTTTGCTACACATGACCTTGACCCTACTAATCTTGATCTTGTGGAAAGTGTTAATGCCATGAACTCTCTGCAGAAGGCACCAAAAGATAGTTCAACGAGTGAAGACATAAGCAAAGAAGTACACATGAGGAACCCAAGGGGGCGCAAATTGTTTCGAGCTTAAGCCACTACCGGATCATCTACGGTTTGAATTTTTAGATTTTGAGAAGAAAAATCGGGTAATTATTTCTGCATACTTGTTGGATACTGAGAGTGATAAGTTCTTAAGGGTATTAAAGCAATTTAAGTCTGTTATAGGATGGTCTATAACTGATTTGAAAGGGATTAACCCAACTGTCTTCATGCATAAGATTTTGATGGAAGATGAGTATAAGCCTAGTGTTCAAAATCTATGTAAACTAAATCCCATTATGCAAGAAGTTGTTAGGAAAGAAGTAATTAAGTGGTTAGATGCATATATTATTTTTCCTATATCTGATAGTAAGTTGTAAGGCCGACCCAAGTGGTCCCTAAGAAGGGGGGAATGACTATAGTACAAAGCAATACTAGTGAGGTAATAGCTACTAGGTTAGTAACGGGTTGGTGAGTTTGTATTGATTATAGAAAATTGAATGCAGCCACTCGTAAAGACCACTTTCCTCTTCCCTTTTTCGATCAAATGTTTGTTAGGTTTGCAGGATATGAGTTTTACTTTTTTCTAGATGGTTATTCGGGGTACAATCAAATTATGATTGTCCTGGAAGACCAAGAAAGGACCGCATTTTTATGCCCTTATGGTTTTTTTTTTTTTTTTTCTCTCCGTAGAGTGCCATTTGGAATATGTAATGTACCTGGTACTTTCAAATGTTGTATGATGGCGATATTTAGTGGGCTAATAGAGAATGTGATGGAAGTATTTATGGACACTTTTTCAGTATTTGGATCATCTTTCGACCATTATTTACATAATCTTAATCTAGTGTTGCAGCGGTGCGAAGACACCAATTTGGTTTTAAACTGGGAAAAATGTCACTTCATGGTAAGGGATGGCATTGTTCTTGGATATAAAATTTCTGTTGTAGGTTTAGAGGTTGACGGAGCAAAGGTAGCCTCCATAGGAAAATTACCTCCTCCATCGAATGAAAAGGTGGTACGAAGCTTCCTTAGCCACGCAGAATTTTATAGAAGATTTATTCGTGATTCCTCAAAATCTTCTAAACCTTTATCTCGTCTTTTGGAAAAGGGTAACAGATAAGATTTTTAGAGTCATTTACATGCCAATAAGACCCTCGACTCACCTCAATCTAATTACACCACTACCGGGAATGAATTGTTGTTCGTCATCTACGCCATTGATAAGTTTCGGCCTTACTTGATTGGAGCTAAGACAATAGTCTACACGGACCATACTGCAATTCATTACTTGTTCTATAAGGTTAATCAGAGGATACTCTTATTGCAAGAGTTTAATGAAGAGATTCGAGACCGGAAGGGGGTTATCAACCACTTATTGAGTATTACCAATGAAGCCGACAAAGAAGGGCAAAGGGAGGTGGTAGCGTCGTTTCTTGCTACCAAATTAAATCGTGTATGAAGATACACTTAAACCTTACCGACTATCCTACTTAGTAGAATGGTAAATAAGAGTCGATCCCACAGGGAACGGCCGAACAATTTTGATTACGAAATCAAGCGGTTTATGATTAAGAATGCAAGAAATAAATACTTAAGAAAGCAATAATGGGGGGGGGGGGGGGGATTGATGGGAAACTAGCAATCTATTAGTGACAATTAAAAGCAAATAGACACAATTAAAAGAAACAAGTACTCAAAAACACTAGAAGAGATCTTTTTCGGTTTTAGTTTTCAAATAGTAAAACAAGTCACCCTTGATCGTGCTTCCCCTTGGTCTTGAACAATTGATGCAACTATTGTTAATGCCCGATTGAATTGTGATTTAAGCCCTTATCTCAAGACTATTAACAAGCTCTAATAGTCTTGTTGTCCCTTAATCTTAGTTAATCAAAATAAGCTCTTCGACTAACCCTATTCAGTTTAACCGAATCCTCGAACAAGCTCTCTTAGATTTAATCACCAAAAGCATTAAACACTAGGACAACGAGATAAATTCAACATAAAACTCGAAAGCTCGGTTTTAGTGGTTGAACTTTGTGTTATCCCCAGTAAATAATTATTGTTTGCTACTCGGGAATCGGAAATCCTACAATTACGGATAGTAATCTCCTATTCTAGCAACACATTCACAAATCCCTTAAAGGGTGATCAAACCAATAATTAATTCATAAATGTGAATCAACAAGAGCAAATAACACAAAACACTTAGATACACAATAATCTCGGTAACATTAACCGTAATAATCACATCAATGTCTCGACTCAAGGTTCCACAATGATCAAGGATGAACTAAGGGTGCTAGCCACCCATATTAACTAATACAATCAGAAAATAAATGGAAAAATGAAGAAACATGATACTGATTTGGATGAATCCAAAGATGTCAATTGGAGAAGATGATCCTTCAATCCCTTGTCCAATCTCCTTCTTTGGTGGCTGAAATGTGCTCTCCAAGTATCCAAAAGTACTCCAAAAGTTCCCAAAGTTAGGTTAAATTCGAATGGGATGATATATATATAAAGGGAGAAAGTGCTAGACAAAAATAGACAAAAACGTATTCAGGATTTTAAAACAGAGTAGTGAATCTCGGCCGAGACGGGAGTGTGTCTCGGCCGAGACGTGAAGAAGGGTTTTCAAGAATTTTGGGTCGAAGGTCAATCTCGGCCGAGACTGGGTTGTATCTCGGCCGAGACGTGAAAAAGGGGAAACTAGGGCTTTTGAGGTTTTGACTCATCTCGGCCGAGATTGGATTGTATCTCGGCCGAGATCTTCATCTTTGATATTCTTCGAGAATTCCCTGGAGACTCATCTCGGCCGAGATTGGATTGAATCTCGGCTGAGATCTTCAATCTTGCAAAACTCTAGAAAATCCCTGGAGGCTCATCTCGGCCGAGATTAACATCCTGTCTCGGCCGAGATCTTCAGTCTTGCAAAATTTCACAAAAACCCTGGAGGCTCATCTTGGCCGAGATTAACATCTTGTCTCGGCCGAGATCTTCAGTTGGCTCTTCCTTTCTTGCCTCGATCGATCCCTCGACTCCTCGGTCGTTTAATCTTCGATTTCGACCCTTTTACACCTGTCTTAATACAAAAATAGCTCAAACGCATTATTTTGCCCATTAGAATATAAAAGCACTAAATACACATAATTATGCACGTTATTGACACTAAAATGACACTAAAAGTGCCCTAAAGTGCGTGCACGAAACACGTGTACCAAATCTTCCCAAACTTAAAACTTGTTCGTCCCGAACAATAAGGAGAAAGACAAAAGAACACGTGTTTAGGGCAAAGTTTAGTGGCATTTGATTTCAGAATTTTCATGAAAAAGAGTAAGAGATCATGATAAAAGTGAGCATGTGTGATAGACTAGATCCACTACTCTCGAGACAAAACACTCTAAACTTAAGATCCTCACATGGTGAGTGTAACTCTCGACTTCAAGTGTATCAAAAGGGAAGTGTATACGCTCACATTGAAATGCATAAAATGCCTACCATAAGCTTGCCAATCATCTAAACTTCGATGTATACCGGCATGTGTGACAAAGAATAAAAAAGGTCTTTAATAGGTTGTAATGTTGGCTTTGGGTAAGGTGGGATAATTTTGGGTAGAAGTGACTATAAAACGGACTAAATGAGTCGTGCACTACCCATCTACCCCTCAAACAATGGTCACTCAACCTCACTCTTTACTTCCTTAGTAAACCAATCCCAAAAATTGATTTCTTCTACCTACCACAAAGTCCACAACCTAAATGCTTTCTCAATTCTCCCTTGGAGTGTATTTTCTTTTAATATTTTTACAACTTTGAGAACATCTATTAAAAGACATATATATTACTAGCCTCTCCAAATCAAAAGCAACAATGAGTATATACAACTAACTTTTTCTTTTGTTTTTCTGATTTTTCGACTTTTTTCAATTTTCGACTCTTTTTTTTTTTTTTTTTAACACAAATAAAAATTGGAGAGGACTAGTATTCTCGATTCTTTTCCTATTGTTTCAATTCCTTTCACCCTTCAATATTCCCAATAGTTCACCCTTTTCAATCCCAAATTACCCGACTACCTTCCAACCACCTCCCTCATACTCAAATAGTCCAATTAGGTTCAAAGGCTAATCGAAAGGGTTTCGGCTTGTAGAATTGGGCTGTCAAACAAGAGGCTAAAAGCTCAAGGGGCTCAACTAGAGACAATATCAAATTAGGTAAAAAGGATGTGTTTTCAAGCTTGAAAGTAGGCTCAAATCAAGGATTGCCTAAGATCATTTTCAATGTCACACAATGCACCGACTCATGCAAAATAGAGAATCAAGGCAAGTTCTAGAGACAACTAAATGCACTCAATGAATTTCACACCGAAAGAAAGTTTACGTTACTCCAAAGATGGGAGTATCTTCTAAAGCTCAAAAACTCACTCGGTTGCAATTTTTGATCAAAAGTTTTGAGTGTATGTTCAATTTTGTTTCAAAAGTCTATCATGCTCTACCATGTGCTTCTTTCAAAGATATTTGTCAAAAACTTTCATCATTAATCAATGCCACATTTTCTTGTCCTAAACTTCATCCAATTGCTTTCTCGAGCTGCCAATTTGTACGAATCCCACCCCCTCCCCAAACTTAGTTGCAAACTTAGTTTGTGGAAAAAGAGGAGTACAATTTGGTGGCTCGCCAAACTTAACCATTTTATTACACGTTTATTCACAAACATTAACTAGATGAACTACTTTATTAAGAATCCTACTCCTACAACAATAAAGGGAAAATGTGTGTGGACTTATCAACACAAACAAACAATTTGACTTTAAAGCACCCAATGATTATTCAAAAATCCGAAATAGCCAATTGCATATGTAATAATATTACCAACCAAGGCTAATAAAAATGACAATGGCTCACAGGCCGGCAATATTACCAACAATACAAATGGACACATATCACAAAAGCAATCAATATACAAATCATATTAGCACACAGGCCATCACAGAAATCCAACAAGTAAGTCATGTCAAATGGCTCACAGGCCAACAGTAAAGATAATGAAAGAAGAAAAACGGGGGGTAGGGGTTTCGAGCAACCGAAATGGTCTTATCTTTTTGTTTTCCCCCAAACTTAGTTTTTTCAACTAAGTTTGGGACAAAAAGGTAAGACTTCTCGGTCGCTCTACTCACAGCGAGCGGGAAGGTCGAGGGCTCGAGCCGGTGAAACATCCTTTTATTGACTTGAAAAGGTCAAGAATCTTGGTCTGATTTTCTTGGATAGTTTCCTTGATTCCTCTCAGCTCAGCTCCAATAGATGCTTGTAGCTCCACCAATTCGGCTCTGACGCCTTTGATCTCGTCCCCCATGGCCGCCATTAAGCCCTCTTGCCGTTCCTGGAACTCCGATTGAGTTAGAATGGCAGTAGATGATCTTTTTCTTGACGGCTGCGCTGGTTGGCTACTTCCTTCCCCTTCAACCCCTACGCTCCGAACCCGTGCCACCGGACGTGGCTTTTTAGCACGCTTGAATTTGGTCAGTTCTTCCCGGTTTGGCTCCAAGGAGGCATTGAGGTGTGCCTCGGAGCTCAGTTCCAAATTCATCGTGCTTGCCAGGTTGGTGATGTAAGTCAGTCCGGGGTTGGGTAAGCGGAGGTAAGGTCCCTTGTTTTGGAGAACGTAAGGGACAGCCGGACCCGAGATGCCTCTTTGTACCCAAGCATGGCGATGCACATGTTCTCCATCTCCTCCCAATCCAAATAATAATCAGTGGTGATCGGTGTGTACTCTGGAAGGGGAACATTGTAGTGCTCGAGTATAGGGATTATCAACGCCCCACAATAGATCGGGTCGGGCATTTTCGTTTCTCTTTTTTTCTCCGTCCTCAATTCTTTCACTATCTTCTGAAAACATGATACTAAATCCTGTTGGAAGTTCCTCTCCTTTCTATCCACGATGGCCCAAAGAATCTCCATCTCGTATAAGCGGGGAGAGTTGATTTCTTTCCGTCCACATATGGTGGAGCTCAACAGCTTCTGTAGATACTTCACCACGGGGCTTCGAATGGAAGTAAGTCTGGAGCCTCTAGGATCGTAGGCTTGAGGTGCAACTATTCCAGGGGCGGCAGTGATTTGCTCCCAGAATTGTTGCACATTGAACTGTTTCAACACCTCGCGATCACCGTAGGCTGGAGTCTTGAAACCATATATGCTTTTCAAACAGTCGTGGCGGAGTATCTTTTCTTCATTTAGAAGCTGGAATTGAAATGATGAACTGTAGAGCCGGAATTTGTCTCCTCCTCGATCTCGAGTGTGCTGAAAAATTCGAGCACAAATTTGAGGAAGGTTGGTCGGGGTGCTAGGCACTGAACTAGACCTGCCACGTCTAACAACTCCAGAATGTTTTGCCGGATTCCCATGGCGTCCAAGATTTTGGGATCGCCATATCGGGTTGCTGACACCCCCCTCTTCGTCAATTTATCAAAACGTTTTCGTTGCTCCTCTGTTGTCAGCACTATGTCAAAATCGATGGGCTTTGTGGATTTGTCAGTGGAAGTCGGTGGGACTTCCGGTGGAGGAACCTCCGGAGTAGGCTCAACAGCCTTCTCCTTACCCTTGGCTTGGCTTCTTCGGATTTTTTGCGCGACTCTTCGGCCAGAAGTGCCTTCTTGGGTGTTGCCTTTTGTGAGTTTCGGAGGTGCCATAGGTACCTAAAATCAACAATTCAACCATCAAAAACTTGTGGCAAAATAACTAGTTCAAGTGCAAGTAAGAGATTCCTAGGTTCACTTGAATCCGACTATATCTCTAACAAAAACAAGGCAAAATGTATCAACTATGCAATGACAACCAAATCATATTCATATAAGGTCACACATTACGAAAATATCAACAATTACTCTTAAAAACTAGAGAATATAGTCGAATTTAGCTAACTTAGGTGCAATAGTTTAATGCCTAGCACGCATTTAATAATATGCCACAATGAATTTAGCCTATTCAAAATCTCACAAGATTATACTCAACATTCCACCCACTCCATCATCAGGCAAACATACGAACTATCAATCAATTTTATCATTTAAATGCATAACACTTATCACATGGCAAAAAAATCACTACAAGTACTTGTATGTATAACCAAGTTCAATGAAAATGCATAGAAACGTAAAATTAACTCTCAATCTCAACAATGTATACACTAATATGCAATAATAAATCGAAAGGGGGAGATAGCCGTACTTACCAGTTGAGTTTAACCGAAAAAATTTTGAATTTGGGTTGCTCGCGCCCTTTTTGAATTGACCTCAAATGTGCTCCAAATCCAAATATTTTCGAAGGAGAGTTGGTGTGGTGATGTGAGTGAGGTGTGGTGTGAATTTTAGAGGTGGAAATCGAGTGCAAGGGTGATTATTGGAGTAGTGTGTGCGTGAGTGTGTGAAAATCGCAAATTTGGGGAAGAACTAACCTAGTTTTCGCGCAGGGGGTATTTATACCTGTTTTCCGTCTCGGCCGAGATTCGGATTTGGGCTCTGTGTCTCGGCCGAGATCCGTTCTATGCTTTCAGGAAAATTTGACCCGGCAAGGAATCTCGGCCGAGATTCTGTAGTGTCTCGGCCGAGATGAAATCTCAGCATTTTTACCCCCATTCTGGACAACCCCGTCTCGGCCGAGATTCATGTATGGCTCGGCCGAGATTGTTCTTCAGCAAATTTGCTTCCATTCTGGACAACCCCGTCTCGGCCTAGATTCGGTCCTGTCTCGGCCGAGATGATCTTCCAGCGAAATTGGCTCAATTTCCATTCAAACCCGTCTCGGCCGAGATGCATGTATGTCTCGGCCGAGATTTGCTTCCAGAGAAATTTCTTCATTTTGGGCCTTTTTGAATCTCGGCCGAGATAAGGTAATGTCTCGGCCGAGATCATCTTCCAGCAATTTTTTTCAGATTTTTGCATCTTTGGATCTCGGCCGAGATGAGGTATGTGTCTCGGCCGAGAAAGTCTTCCAGGGAAAAATTGGCCTTTTCACTCACTTGGAGTCTCGGCCGAGATTTCTTCTGTGTCTCGGCCGAGATGGTCCTCCCCTGCAATTTTCCACCTTTTTGGTGTTCTTCACCCCCATTCTACACCATGTCTTGGCTTGAATTTGCTTGTTTGGTACCTGCACACATTTTAACAAACAAAATTCAAAATATGTAAATAATAGTAAAACTACTAAGCTATGAATTTAAAATACGAGAAAACGAGTAAACGCCGGGTTGCCTCCCGACAAGCGCCTTTGTTTAACGTCGTTGGCTCGACGGACGCTTTTTCAGTTTGGTGGTGAGTCTTCCACTCTTTCTTCTTCACCGGGGCTTTCTTGAATATGCTCTAGATAAGGCTTGAGAAGATGCCCATTGACCTTGAAGATTTTTCCCATTTTACCACTTTCAATTTCGATGGCTCCATGATCGAACACCTTAGTGACAACAAAGGGTCCTACCCATCTCGAACGGAGCTTGCCCGGAAATAACTTCAACCGAGAGTGATATAATAGCACTTTCTCCCCAACCACAAACGTTTTCCGGGTAATTCTCGAGTCATGAAAAGCCTTCGTTTTCTCCTTGTAGATCATGGCATTTTCAAAGGCTTCATTCCGAATTTCTTCGAGCTCTTACAATTGGAGCTTTCGGTGTACACCGGCTTCATCAAGGTTCATGTTGCATCTCCGAATAGCCCAGTAGGCTCTATGTTCAAGTTCCACCGGGAGATGACATTGCTTTCCATAAATGAGTCGAAAATGAGACATACCAATTGGAGTTTTATAGGCAGTCCTATACGCCCATAATGCGTCATTGAGCCTCAAACTCCAATCCTTGCGATTTGGTTGCACGGTCTTCTCCAATATCGACTTGATTTCCCGATTCGAAGTTTCGGCTTGCCCATTGGTTTGTGGATGATAAGGCGTCGAAACTTTGTGCAATACAACGTTCCCACGAGTGAATCGAAAGTTGGATCTACATTGGATCTCACCCGAATCGCCCCATCTATCCTCCTGAGGAGAGGTTTGGTTTCCAACCCCGGCTCGAACAGGAGGAGTACGCCATGCTAATGTGCCTTGGATGATCCACATCTCAGGGTCAGGCGCCGATGAGCACATTGAACTATCCATGTGGCTGAGAGCCCTCACAGCCCGGGCACAACGACGCAATTATCAGGGGCGCGCTCTACCACTGAGCTAATAGCCCGTCGTGCGAGCCCCTGAATCTAGAGCTGCTTGGCGTCGTATTTCTTCAGCAATGCGTCGATTGTTCGGTTGCAAAAGTGTGTGCCTCTATCACTTATAATGGCTTTCGGTATCCCAAATCGAGCAAAAATGTTGGATTGGACGAACTCGGCCACAACTTTAGAGTCATTGGTTCGGGTTGCTTTCGCCTCCACCCACTTGGACACATAGTCAACAGCCAACAATATGTACAAATTCCCATAAGACAAGGGAAACGGTCCCATGAAGTCCATACCCCAAACATCAAAAATTTCACAGACTACAATCGGGTTTTGGGGCATTTGATTTCTTTGAGAGACATTTCCCGTCTTTTGACAGTTGTCACAGGACTTGCAAAAAACAAGGGCATCTCTAAATATGGTGGGCCAAAACAATCCACTCTCAAGCACTTTGTATGCCGTCCTCTTCGGCCCGAAGTGGCCTCCACAAGCATGTGAGTGGCAAAAATTCAACACCGACTGCACTTCGTCTTCGGGAATGCATCTCCTGATTACTTGATCTGACCCATATTTCCACAGGTATGGATCATCCCAAACAAAATGCTTCGACTCACTCTTCAACCTATCCTTCTGCGGTTTACTCATCCCAATAGGAAATCTCTTGGACACCAAATAATTCACCATGTTGGCATACCAAGGGGCTTTCGTGCTTGTCATGGCTAGCAATTGCTCGTCCGGAAAGCTCTCCTTCAAGGGCATTTCGTCCTCCTCTTGTATCAAATGGCTTAAATGATCCGCCACCCAATTCTCCTTTCCCTTCTTGTCTCTGATTTCCAAATCAAATTCCTGAAGTAGCAAAATCCATCTGATGAGTCTTGGTTTAGCTTCCTTCTTTGATAATAGAAACCAAAGAGCTGCATGATCAGAAAAAATGATAATCTTAGTACCAAGCAGATATGACCTAAACTTTTCTAAAGCAAAAACTATGGCCAAGAGTTCTTTTTCTGTGGTGGTGTAGTTTGCTTGTGCCGGATTTAGGGTCCTTGAGGCGTAGTAGATCACATGGGCTGTTTTTTCCTTCCGTTGCCCCAATACAGCTCCCACTGCATAGTTGCTTGCATCACACATTATCTCGAATGGCAGTGTCCAATCCGGAGGTTGGATGATGGGGGGCGATGTAAGGGCCTCCTTGAGCTGATCAAAGGCCATCTTGCAATCGGTTGACATATCAAATTCAACGTCCTTTTGCAATAGCCGACACAGAGGGGCAGAGATCTTTGAAAAATCCTTAATGAAACGCCTATAGAAACCTGCATGGCTAAGAAACGATCGAACTTCCCGCACAGTTGCGGGGTAAGGCAAAGCAACAATAAGATAAACTTTAGACCTATCAACCTCAATCCCTTTTGATGAAATTATATGCCCAAGAACGATGCCTTGCTCAACCATAAAATGACATTTCTCCCAATTCAAAACAAGATTTGTTTCTATGCACCTTTTCAGAATTTTAGCAAGATTATCAAGGCATTTTTCGAAAGACTCACCATACACACTAAAATCATCCATGAAAACTTTAATAATATTCCCAACATATTCCGAAAAAATACTTACCATGCACCTTTGAAAGGTGGCCGGGGCATTGCATAGCCCAAATGGCATCCTCCTCCATGCAAAAGTACCGAAGGGGCATGTGAAAGTGGTCTTCTCTTGATCTTCTGGAGAGATGGCTATTTTAAAGTATCCGGAGTATCCATCCAAGAAGCAATAGAAGGAATGCCCGGCCAATCTCTCAAGCATTTGGTCAATGAATGGCAAAGGAAAATGATCTTTGCGGGTCATGGCATTTAGCTTGCGGTAATCGATGCACACTCGCCATCCGGTTTGCAAGCGGGTGGGAACCATTTCCCCGTCTTTGTTCTCCACCACCGTCACTCCCGACTTTTTGGGCACGACCTGTGTTGGGCTCACATATTTGCTATCCGATATTGGGTAAATAATACCAACATCGAGTAGCTTGATGATCTCCGTCTTTACCACCTCCATCATAGGTGGGTTCAGCCGCCTTTGAGGTTCCCGACTTGGTTTGGCATTATCCTCCAACAATATCCGGTGCATGCATAGGGATGGACTAATGCCTTTGATATCAGTGATAGTCCACCCTATAGCTTCTTTGTTAACCTTGAGGACCCCGATCAATGCTTGTTCTTGAGTGGATGTGAGCTTTGATGAGATAATCACCGGTAGGGTTTCGTCCTCCCCAAGATATGCGTATTTGAGATGGGGGGGAAGGGCTTTGAGCTCAATGGTTGGTGCCTTGATGATAGAAGGTAGCAGCTTTTCTTGAGGTTCAGGCAAAGGTAAGAATTTGGGAAAGGGCTTGGTTCGGAAAGGCTTGGATGATTTCGATTGTTCCACTATCCCCACAAACTCTTTCTTGGTGTCCATTGGCTCTATCTTCTCTAGATCGGCCGCCAATTCAATTGCTTCTTCGTCCCTACAATAACACTCAAACACTTCCTCCACAAGGGGATTAATAACATCAATGACATCAATAGAATAAACACTATGCAATTCCTCAGGATATTTCATTGAATCAAAAATATTGAATTGCACCACTTGGCCAGCACATTCCATGCTAAGAGTTCCCTCTCGCACGTCAATCTTCGTTTGGGAGATATTCAAGAACGGCCTCCCAAGCAAGATTGGAGTGGAATCGGGCGAATTTCCATGCATGTCAAGTACATAGAAATCTGCTGGAAAGATGAGGTTATCCACCTCAACTATCACGTCCTCAATCACCCCGTCCGGAAACGAGGTGCTTCGGTCCGCCAGTTGGATGACTACCCTCGTGTCTTTCAGTGGACCCAAGTTCAAGCTATTGAAAATAGAACGGGGCATCACATTGATTGATGCCCCCAAATCAAGCATGGCCTTTTCAATCAGACAATTACCGATTTTACATGGGATGGTGAACATCCCCGGGTCCTTGCATTTCTGTGGCATCTTCTTCTGAAAAACCGCCGAGATGTTTTCTCCCATGAAGACTTTCTCATTCCCATGTAGACGCCTTTTGTTGGTGCATAAATCTTTCAAAAACTTTGCGTACCGCGGAATCTGTTTTACGGCGTCCATCAAAGGAATACTGATTTCCACCTTCCTGAATACCTCCATTATCTCCTTGTCTCTATTTTTGTCGGGAATCTTCTTCATTTGACTCGGAAACGGAAGTGGGGGCATTTCAGAATTTTTGTTGGATTTCAGCGAATCTCGGCCGAGATTTTTATGTGTCTCGGCCGAGACAGATGGGCAGAGAATTTTGTCTGGACGAGGTGGCACATCTCGGCCGAGATCTTGATGTTTCTCGGCCGAGACAGGTGGGCAGAGAATTCTGTCTTCTGGGCAAGGTGAGACATCTCGGCCGAGATCCTGATGTGTCTCGGCCGAGATTTCCTGTTTTGCACCCCCCCTTTCACTTTCAACTCTACTTGCTCCTTCATTTGACTTCCCCTTTTCAAGGACTTTCCCGCTTCTCAAAATCCCCACACTAACATTCTCAATTTCACTTTGTGGCGAGTATTTCATGGTAGGAAAAGGCAATAGGTGGTCGGGGAAGCAAGCAGCTAATACCTTATTTTGCTTACGCAACTCCTTGGCAATCTTCCACTTAGGTGTCCGAACTTTACTTTCAACCACATGGGAAGTCTCTTCTTTCCTCGTACCATCATCCACGTCCTCAGTCTTTCCTTGTGAAGTATACCCGGGCTTTTCAGGCTCTCCAAGTAACTCCTCATTCATAACAGCTATGGCACTCACATTTTTCGGGTTGACTTCCGGTTGAGCCGGTAATCTCCCTCCTTGTGCATTTTCTAAACGAGAAACCGCCGATGCTATTTGACTGACTTGATTTTCGATACTCTGAAACCTAGAGCTTGATTCATTTTGTAATTGGAGCGTACTAGTGGCTAGGCTTTTCACTATATCAGAAAGAGAAGGATCACAGGGTACCTGCTCGGGTTGCTGTCTCTGCTGGAACATTCCCCTAGTAAAAGGGGGTCGGTTTTGCCCACTGTGATCACCTTGTTGATTATTGCTCGAATTCTGATTGCCGTATTTGAAGTTCGGATGGTTCCTCCAACCCGGGTTGTATGATTGTGAATACGGATCATACTTCCTCCCGGATGAGTTGGGATTAAAATTGTGAATCGCGTTGGCATGGGCCTCCATTTCTTCTCCGAGAACCGGGCAAGTGTCAGTGGAATGCTCAGTGACTTGGCAAATTCTACAAGGCTTGGAAGTAGGTGTGCCACCCGAGATTACCTTCTTCACCAAGTCGGTGAGTTGGTCTAACCTCTCTTCAACAGTCGAGTCTATCACATCTTTGACCCGTCTCACCGGATCTCTGCATCCAAACTGTTGAGTATTAGCAGCTATTTTGGATATCAGTGCTCGAGCCTCAGTAGGCGTCTTATCAGATAAAACCCCTCCACTCGCTGAATCAATCATATTTCGGTCTGCCAGGCAAAGTCCTTCATACCAATACTGAATCAGCAGTTGTGGAGTGATTTGATGTGGAGGGCAACTTCCGACCAGTCTTTTGAAACGTTCCCAATACTCATATAATGTTTCACCTTGCATCTGCCTCACTCCACTGATTTCCTTCCGAATGGTGGTGGCTCGAGAAGCTGGGAAGAATTTTTCGAGGAACTGGGTTTCCATCTGCTCCCAGGTGGTGATTGATCCGGATGGAAGATAGTATAGCCAATCCCGAGCAAGATCCTTCAAGGAGAACGGGAATGCTCGAAGTTTTATCTGTTCTTCCGTCACCCTTGATGGCTTCATACTTGAACAAACCACATGGAACTCCTTGAGGTGCTTGTGAGGGTCCTCTCCGGACAATCCATGAAAGGAAGGTAGTAGGTGGATGAGTCCGGATTTCAACTCGAAAGCCGTGTCGTTTCCTATGGCTGGGAAGGTGATGCACAAGGGCTCTTGAGCAACCCTAGTGTTAGCCAACTCCTTCATCGTTCTTTCCTGACCTTGATCCTCAGCCATTTCTTCCAAGTTAATAATTTCTTCACCCCCTAAATTCAGCACTTCAATTCTTTCTCGGACTTGCTCCAAATCTCGAGCTCTCCTTCTCAATTCACGTTCACGTTCCTTAATATCCGGTTCAAATAGCAATCCTTTTTCTCCTTGCGAACGCAAGAACATTCACTACAAGCAAACAAAAGTAAGGAAACAAAGTGAGATTATGAAATTACTAAGCTAAACAAAAAGATAACTACATATGTAATTAATCATAATGCTTGATCAACAAATCAACTCTATTCTAATCACCGTTCCCCAGCAACGGCACCAAAATTTGGTAGCGTCATTTCTTGCTACCAAATTAAATCGTGTATGAAGATACACTTAAACCTTACCGACTATCCTACTTAGTAGAATGGTAAATAAGGGTCCATCCCATAGGGAACGGCCGAACAGTTTTGATTACGAAATCAAGCGGTTTACGATTAAGAATGCAAGAAATAAATACTTAAGAAAGCAATAGGGGGGGGGGGGGGGGTTGATGGGAAACTAGCAATCTATTAGTGACAATTAAAAGCAAATAGACACAATTAAAAGAAACAAGTACTCAAAAACACTAGAAGAGATCTCTTTCGGTTTTAGTTTTCAAATAGTAAAACAAGTCACCCTTGATCGTGCTTCCCCTTGGTCTTGAACAATTGATGCAACTATTGTTAATGCCCGATTGAATTGTGATTTAAGCCCTTATCTCAAGACTATTAACAAGCTCTAATAGCCTTGTTGTCCCTTAATCTTAGTTAATCAAAATAAGCTCTTCGACTAACCCTATTCAGTTTAACCGAATCCTCGAACAAGCTCTCTTAGATTTAATCACCAAAAGCATTAAACACTAGGACAACGAGATAAATTCAACATAAAACTCGAAAGCTCGGTTTTAGTGGTTGAACTTTGTGTTATCCCCAGTAAATAATTATTGTTTGCTACTCGGGAATCGGAAATCCTACAATTACGGATAGTAATCTCCTATTCTAGCAACACATTCACAAATCCCTTAAAGGGTGATCAAACCAATAATTAATTCATAAATGTGAATCAACAAGAGCAAATAACACAAAACATTTAGATACACAATAATCTCGGTAACATTAACCGTAATAATCACATCAATGTCTCGACTCAAGGTTCCACAATGATCAAGGATGAACTAAGGGTGCTAGCCACCCATATTAACTAATACAATCAAAAAATAAATGGAAAAATGAAGAAACATGATACTGATTTGGATGAATCCAAAGATGTCAATTGGAGAAGATGATCCTTCAATCCCTTGTCCAATCTCCTTCTTTGGTGGCTGAAATGTGCTCTCCAAGTATCCAAAAGTACTCCAAAAGTTCCCAAAGTTAGGTTAAATTCGAATGGGATGATATATATATAAAGGGAGAAAGTGCTAGACAAAAATAGGCAAAAACGTATTCAGGATTTTAAAACAGAGTAGTGAATCTCAGCCGAGACGGGAGTGTGTCTCGGCCGAGACGTGAAAAAGGGTTTTCAAGAATTTTTAGTCGAAGGTCAATCTCGGCCGAGACTGGGTTGTATCTCGGCCGAGACGTGAAAAAGGGGAAACTAGGGCTTTTGAGGTTTTGACTCATCTCGGCCGAGATTGGATTGTATCTCGGCCGAGATCTTCATCTTTGATGTTCTTCAAGAATTCCCTGGAGACTTATCTCGGCCGAGATTGGATTGAATCTCGGCCGAGATCTTCAATCTTGCAAAACTCTAGAAAATCCCTGGAGGCTCATCTCGGCCGAGATTAACATCCTGTCTCGGCCGAGATCTTCAGTCTTGCAAAATTTCACAAAAACCCTGGAGGCTCATCTCGGCCGAGATTAACATCCTGTGTCGGCCGAGATCTTCAGTTGGCTCTTCCTTTCTTGCCTCGATCGATCCCTCGACTCCTCGGTCGTTTAATCTTCGATTTCGACCCTTTTTACACCTGTCTTAATACAAAAATAACTCAAACGCATTATTTTGCCCAATAGAATATAAAAGCACTAAATATACATAATTATGCACGTTATTGACACTAAAATGACACTAAAAGTGCCCTAAAGTGCGTGCACGAAACACGTGTATTAGGAGGCAATCAAAGAGATATTCCCCAATGAGTACATTTTGACAGTAGAGGGTATTCCATGGTATAGTGACATAGTCAACTTCTTGGCTTGTGGTGTTCTACCTCACGATTTAATGTCACATCAAAAGATGAAGTTCATTTATGATGCCAAGTTCTACATATAGGATGACCCATACCTTTTAGGAGGTGTGTCGATATAATCATCCGGAGATGTGTTCCTTGTTCTAAAATGGGGGACATAATTAGGCAGTGCCACTCGTCTCCAAGTGGAGGTCATTTTCCTTCAACAAGAACAGTTGTGTAAGTGTTACAACATGGATTCTATTGATCATCGATCTTCAAGGATATCCACGACTTTATATTGCAGCGGAATTGATGCCAAAGAATAGGAGGAATATCTAGGAAACATGAGATGCCTCTCACAAGTATCATTGGAGTGGAATTATTTGATGTGCGGGGCATTGATTTTATGGGGTCATTCCCTTTATCTAAAGGCTTCCAATACATACTATTAGCGGTGGATTATGTCTCAAGGTGGGTGGAAGTTGTTCCGACCCAAACCAACGATTCTAAGGTATTATTGAAGTTCCTCCACAAGAACATCATCATGAGGTACGGGGCTCCAAGAGTCTTAATCAGCGGTGGAGGGTCCCATTTTTGTAACAAGTGGCTAGCATCTCTACTAGCTAAGTATGGGGTTAAGCATTGAGAAACCACTCCATACCATCCTCAAGCCAATGGTCAAGCGGAATAGGCTAATCGAGAGATCAAGCAAATACTTGAGAAATAGGTGAATAGGAATAGGAAGGATTGGGACATGAAGCTCGATGATGCCTTATGGGCGTATATGACGGCATACAAGACTCCATTGGGGATGTCACAATATCAGCTTATTTTTAGCAAGTTTTACCATCTTCCGGTTGAGTTGGAATTATGAGCATATTGAGCTATTAAGAATTTGAATTTCGACTTCCAAGCGACGGGACTAGAACGTATCCTCAAACTCAATGAGCTAGATGAGTTCCAGAGTCAAGCATTCGAGAACTCGAGTTTATACAAGGAGCAAAAGAAGAAATTCCATGATCGATTGCTCAAGACTCGAAGATTCGAAGTCGGTGATCAAGTCCTACTATTCAATTCCTACCTAAAGCTCTTTTTCGGGTAATTGAAATCAAAATGGTTGGGACCATTTACAATCAAGAGTGCCCGACCATCCGGTGTAATGGAATTGTTTAATGAAGATGGAAGCTCATTCCAAGTAAACGGTCAACGTGTCAAGAAGTTCTACAAGTTGACGCAACTGAAGACCGTGCACGAAGTGCGGTTGAACAAGCTCAACTAGAATTTGAAAAGGTCATCCGGCTAAGACGTAAAACATAGTGATTATTGGGAGGCAACCCGATGTTCTGTTTTTCTTTAATTTTCTGTATTTTATTATTTTTATGATTTAAACGTTTTTAGCTATTTTTTATTGAATCTTAGAATACTAACATGACACGAAGTGTAAGGAAGATGAAACAGATAAAAAACGTGCAAAAAGAGGCACAAGAAGTGGAAATTCAAGTGTCGGAACGAGAAAGCCAACGCAGCCGCATTCGTCAACACGGTCGCGTCCATCAATGCGGCCGCAATCATCAACAAGGTCGCGTTCATCAACGCGGCCGCAAAATAACTATCAATTTATGATTGGGACACGTACGCAACCGCGTCTGTCCCAAAAAGAGGGTTAAAATTCGTAGTCCAGTAGAAACAGGCTAATATCTATCTTCCTTGTATCCTTCGCGCGAACATCACTCACACACACACACACACACACACACTAATTTCTCTCTTCAATTTATGTAGTCTTTCCACCACATTCACACACCTTCACCTTTATACAACACAAACACCACATAATCAAACAATACACTCAAATTTTTAGATTCAAGAGGAATTAGGGCACAAATTAAAATTTTGAAAAGACGCAAAATCCTTTGTTTCTTTCCGAGTAAACTAATCCAGAAATCATTATGCCTCCTAAAAACCGGGGTAAGGAAAAGCAAAAGGAGGTTGCTCAGGACACTATTCTGAAGGTGGTACCCTCGTGGGACCCGTATGATAGCAGGCACCTCGGTGTTGTGCTAGAAAGTGATGAGCATAATAAAAGGTGGAGAAAGTTATTCCCAAGAAATGTGGTACCCATTCGGGACACAGATGATCGGTTGACACGCGCAATGGGAATCCGCGATAATATTGGGAACTTGCTGAATGGAGTGGGCATGGTCAAGCAGGTGTAGCCACAAATGACATACAAGAGGCTCACTTTAGAATTCCTAAGTACTCTGGCGATTCTTGTCTCGAAGGCAAACTATGAAAAGTGAGTAACTGGCCTAGAATTTCTGTTGTACAATCAATGGTTTAAATTAAGCTGCAGTGACGTTGATGAGATATATGGTCTTCCGTCAGCTGATAAGAAACCCCCTCAGTGGCTTTATGATGAGAATCAATTTTGGGGGATGTTGACAAAGGCGCCTGGTTTTGTAAAACCAATGTCATTTAACAAGAACAATAAAATGTAATGGATATGGAGCCCAGTGATTAGGTATCTTCAGAAGATGTTGGCTCTAACCATTTTTGCTCGCAAGGAGACGGAGACAAGTCGACAGAATGAGCTACAATTACAGTGGAACATCTTTGCACAATATAAGGTGGATGTGGTCACACTGCTTTTGTGCCAATTTGAGAACATTATCCTCCAGCAAAAGGACGATATATCTATTGGAGGATTGATCACTCTGATTGCAGCGCATGTAGGAGTCCCCCTTGTGGACTTTCAGCCCGAAGCTAGATCAACACTGCTTACGTGGAACGAGTTGGACAAGATGAGGGTAGTTACTTTCGATACAAGGATGGAGAACCCTAAACTGCTGAAAACAAGACGGTCCCAGATGTTATCCAAAATGTGGGACCTTTTCTACGGTTGCTCTAACCTCACTTAAGTGAGATCAAAGGTGTTGAGGACACCACAAACTGGTCTTTAGTAACTCCACCCCATCTTGCGGTATCTAGAGTACCCGATGAAGATGAACGTTGCAAGTACCAAACGATGAGGTTTGGTTCTCAAGGAGGGCAAGTTCCGGATTAGCCGGAAGAGGGAAATGAGGAAGAGCCCGCACAAGTCGAAAGGAGTAGTCATTTTGCATGCCCATCACGAAAGTGACCGGTTCGTATTGTTGAGTCCACCTCGAATGTTAATGAGGACTTGGAGGGGTTAATAACCTCTCTAAGAGATTATGTGAACTTGTATAGAGGCGAGCGTGATTCTATGTCAGACACTCAACAACAGCTCATGAACACGTACACTCAAAGGCTTGAGAAAGACAGTGCGTGGCAGCACCAACTAGATGAAAGATGGGAGCAAGTGATTGACTGGAAGAAACAAAAAGATAAGAGATGGGAGATAGAGTCCCAATGGAGACAACAACAAGATGAGAGATCGGCGTATCAGCAACAGCGATGGATGTGATGGGCCTAATTTTGGGCTCGATGGGGTTATGCCCCACCACCAGCGCCTCCTTCTTACCAATAGCACACTGTGAGTAAGCACCAAGGCGTACCACTATTATCCGACAAACATTGGTCTTAATTATGTAACTGTGGGACGTCTTGGCCACTTTTTATGTTTTATGTTCTTAATTAGTTTAAGTGTATTGTTGTTTATTGCTTATTGTTTCGTTCTCGTTATTTTTGTTTGCTTTGTTGGGATTGTCTGATGAAGTTTGTGGTGTTGGGTCTATGTGTCCATTGTTTTGTTGAGATTAGAAAAAGGGTCTGTGAGCCTATTGCCGCATTCTCATGTCTTGTTTAGTTTAGGTTTATTTTGTGTTATATTTAATTTTTGCATTTAGTTAAAATTTTATTGCTTTTATGTGTGGGTTTTGAGTCTTAATTAGTCTTGTCAGTAAAAAACCCGAAGTTAAAAAATCTTAAAAAGCTGAAAGAAAAATCAAGTTGATAGATGACGATGTGGCAATGATGAGATGATTTTTATTAATTTTATGACATATAGAAGAGCATGATAGGCGTATTGAGACGAAACTGAGCTTTAGCTTTAGATTTATGATCAAATTTGCTTGTGAGACTTGAGCTTTATTTATACTCCCTTTGTTGGAGTAATTTATTTTCTTTCTGTGTGATTTATTGGTCATAATGTCATTTAGTCTCTAGAACTTACCTTGAGTCTGTTTATGAATGTGTCTAGTACACGTTTTGACTTAGAAGATGATTTTATGCGTTCTTGTCTTTTAGCCTATTTTCTAACCATAGATTGATCCTTTTTATTGAAATTTGAAAAAAAAAAATCCCTAGTCAGCCACTTTGAGCCTTTAAGCTTTAACATTTCTTAGCTATATATTACAAGCCTAATACTATTATTTTAGCCTTTCGCCCTAATTGGACTTGTTAAGTAAAAGGGATGTGGATTGGAAGGTGGAAAAGGGAAGAAGAATATGGGTAAAGTGGAAAGGATGATTGGGATGTTTTTGGTGAAATGAATGAATGGATGTATGCAAAAATTTGAGAAAGAATAACCTCTCCTATTTGTTTTATATTATTTAAAAGAAATAGAAAAAAAAAAGAAAAATAAGGTTTTATATATGTGTTTTATTTTGTTATTTACGAGAGGTTAGAACTTAGAAAATTTTATATATGTGCTTAAGATACCTGATCAATTGAAGGGAATCTAGTAGTCCCAATGTGGTCCTCGAATAAGTTTGGCATTAAGAGAAATTAGTTGATAAGTGCTTTTGTGGGGTGAAGAAGCCATGTTAGAAGGGTTTCTGAGAGTTGAAGAGTGAGGCTTGAGTGAGTGATATTGAGGGATAGTCGGGTTAGGAATAACATGAGTAGTACAAGAGTAAGTCACTTTTGTCCAAATATGTCTCACCTCACCTTAAGCCTACATTAAAACAAAAAACAAAGACCTTTTTATTCTGTCACACGTGTCAAGTACGAGGTCTAAATTAGAAAATAGGCAAGCTTATGGTAGACGGTACATTGTCCAATCTGAGTGTAAACATGTCCCATTCTATACACTTGAGAGATGAGAGATACACTTAACCGGTGAGGATCATTCGAACGTAGTTGATGTATTGTCGGGTCATATATGCCCAATTTTTTATGTTGTCGACTTTCTCAAAAACCTTACTGAGACTAGATTCGTCATCATATCGCCTTAAATGCTTGAAGTTCTTGTTCTATTTTGTCCCGAATAACAGTTTAAGTTTGGGAGATTTTGATACACGTTGTGTATGCATACATCTTAGGTCGATTCAGAAGGGTATTTATGATATTTGCATGTGTATTTGGCTGAAATGTGATAATGTTCCGTATGACGTTTATGTGCTTGTTTTGGAGTTAAATAGGTGATTTTATGCCAGAAAGTCCACTTGGACGGAGTTTTCAGAAGAAATAAGTCAAATCGGGGTAAAAACGAAAGATAAAGAGCTAAAGGACGGACCAGACAAGGACAACCGAAGTTGAATCAGTTTCGGACCGGAACCCGCCGCGTTTATGAACGCAGCCACAAAATATTTGGTCTGGAAAGTTAAAACCCTCTTTGACACGAACACGACCGGTTACTTGACGTGGCCGAGTCACTGAACTGACCGCATTGGCTGAACCGACATCATTCGTTAGTCAGTTAAGTTGATTTCTTACGTGTTTTCTTCCCAGTTGGACCTCAATTGATCCCAAACTATAAATATAAGATTCCAAGGCCGAGAAAAATAGATTTGGATCATTGGAAAATTACTTTGGAGGCTAGGATCGAAGAACAAGGAATGAAGAGACAGAGATCGAGATCAAGATTTTGGGTTTTGTTTCCCTTTGTTTATTTTTATTAATCAACATTTTTTGTCTATGAATTATGTTGGTTTTTACTCTTAGACATGAATTACTAAATTTCTTGTGTTTTAGGGTTAGAAAGTAAATTATGTTGTGTTTGTTTTATTCATATGATGTTATCAATTTGATCAATTGATAGTTATCTATAAGTTTAATGATTTGGCATTCGAGAGGAGAGTGTCGTTAATATACTTACAACACATAGCACAGATACCAATATTCGTCTAAGAGGAGTGAGGTGTTTATGTAGGCATTGGTCTAGGTGAGTCTTTAGGTGATAATTAGCCCGAGTGGGTAATTGTCTCTAATTGATCTACATGTTATCATTGTCCGAGCGGAGGGTTAATCAATAATGGTGTCGTATAATAAATGATAAGAATTGCTATAATTTAGGATAATTAAACATAGGGAAATTGTAATTGAAATCGAAGCCTAGAATACGTCTTAATCTCATCTGAATCTTTCCTTGCTATTTGTTTTCTTGTTAAACAAGTAATTAGTGAGTTAATTAGTTAAGTCCTGCAAGTTAGATTATTGCACAAATCAACCCACTTATTCGGGAGTCTAGATAGAGTAGTCTTATTAAAATTAGGGTATAAAACGGAACTCATGAAATAGTTTATATGGATCACCTTGTTTGCTACTACTACCCTAGCATCGTATAATTGTGGTATCATTAGGGTTTAAAAATAGTGCATCAAAGCAAAAGCCCTATGTGTGAACCAGAATGTGCAGCAAGAGGCCCGGCTGCAAAGATACTGCAAGAAATCCATGGACCATAACTGGAACCGAGCCATGCAAATATAGCAACACAACCAAGTGCCTAAAGCATGGTGAGCGTATCGTGTGCGTGCATAAACTAGATGAGAAGAAGATGACCGCATCCATTTAGAGCATCTCATAAGGCACAGTGAGAAACATCTCGACGATGTCGAGCATTAGAGAGATCGATTCAGGACTGGCGGTGCAAACCCTAGAGGGCAAATAGCAGCCGCCTGAACATTGAAGGCCATGGCTGCCAGTACTTCCTAAACTAGATCTGTGCATGTAGCACGAACTCAGCAGATGTGTTCTTCAAACACTTTCTGAAACACGAGATGAAGTCTGCAGAAAATATGGCCAAAATAGAATAAAAAAAAAAAAGATAAAAACAACAATGAAATTTACTGTGTTAGAGAAAAAGGCAAAAGAAAACAAGAGGCATGGCGGCGGCTCTTTGAAAGAGGACATAAGGTAGGGACTAGTCTTATCTCCTTGGTGGCTGGATGGAGAGAGAGAGAGAGAGAGAGAGAGAGAGAGAGAGAGAGAGAGAGAGCGAGTTGAAAGAGCCGAAAGAAGCATAACAAGTGCGTAGGGAGTATCCCAAAAGAACACCAAACCACGCCATAATTCTTCGATTACTTTATGTTTATTTTCTACCACATAAACAATAAATCTCTTTTGTTTTATTGCTTTGATTTACTTGAATATGGAGTAGTCTACTTTTTTATTCTAGGGTTCATAAAGTAGGATTTGAATACGATATAGACCTAATGATAGCACAAACGAATCAATGTCTAAAATTCAGGGGATGAGGATATTGATGGTCAATAATACAAACTACAACAAAAAAGAGTATTTAATGACACTATTTTTCTTGCTTAAAGACGCTAATTAGCGTTACAAAAATGTACCGATGCTTGTAAAAGTGTCGTAAATTGTGTCACTAGTTAAATTTACCGACAAAAAAATATTCATGACAAAAAATAATGTGTTGGTAATTATATCTCGTGACACTTTTGTGAGAAGTGTCATGAGTATTAATATGGTGACACAATGAATTATAATCTGTAGTTATTTATATACAATTCTATTGACATTTTTTAGTCAATTGAATCATAAATTAGTGTCATGATATTTATAAGACATTACTAGTTAGCGTCACCAATTAATGACATTTTTGTGTTTGTTGTGTCATGAATAAATGTCTGGAAATTTATGACACATTTATTCATTAGTGTCACAAGCTAATGACATTATTTTTATCTATTGCGCTGCCAATAAGTGTTATGAAATTAACAACCAATTTATTAGTATTTAGCTTTTGGGTAAAACTTCTGTTAGGAATTACAAAAAATCAATGCAAAACTGATACAGGCCCATTATGCATGCCTTTGTGCTCAATTAGATGATGAAATATGGAGTAATTGTATGTATAACTAGTACTTTTTTAGTAGATTGCATTATCTTTTGATCATGAGACGTGTTTGCTTTGTAGAAAAATATGTGTTTTTGGGTCAGAATTTTGTTAGGACAAAGTTTGGAGAAGAAACGAGGTGAAACGACAAAGGTAGAAAAATGATGGACCAAGTGAACTGCTTGGTCAAGCAAGATTTTTTTCTCGATCGAGTGGATCTTACTGGACATATGTGAAAGATAGGCCACAAAAAGGCGGTCAACAACAAGGATGGAACCAAGACAGGCAGACTGTAATGCTTGGTAGAGCGGGCTCTTGTTGCTTGGTCGAGCATATTGGAACTCCATTTAATGTTTTTTTAAGTTCAAATCGGACTCATGATCACCTCTTTTCACCCCAATTATAAATAAGTGCCTTTAGAGGCTATTTTTGCATTCAACACTCATTTTTGGATTGGAGAGCAAGGAATACAAGAAAGAGTTAAGATCAAGAGCAAAGATCAAGTTCACTTCATCATTTGAGGTTTTATCTATTTAATTGTTTTTGTATTGACAATCATGTTTATTTTATGGATATTATGTTTTATTAATTATTAATATGATTGGTTAGATTTTTATATCTTCTAGGATTGGAGAATATATTATGTTGATCTATTGATTGTAATTCGATTGATTGGACCTCATTTTATGTTTTTATCTATACGATTGCTTTATTTTAAGTTTAATAATTTGGCCAATTGTTAGAAATCCTAGGCTTAATAGGGGAGA
The DNA here is from genome assembly GCA_958295605.1 of Ajuga chamaepitys. Classification (NCBI taxonomy): domain Eukaryota; kingdom Viridiplantae; phylum Streptophyta; class Magnoliopsida; order Lamiales; family Lamiaceae; genus Ajuga; species Ajuga chamaepitys. The sequence goes on from OY282502.1 coordinate 18,526,807, forward strand.
TTTATTAATAAGCTTACGTTGTATAACATAAATATTCAATAGAACCGAGAGGTTTGAGGTGTTTGCGAGGGCTTTAATCTGTTGGGCGTTTGGGAGTTGCATATATAATAATCACTTGGTGGTGGTGATTATCAAACTTATTGTTTTATCCTATAACAACTAGAATTCAGTTTAAAGGTTTAATTGATCGGGTGGTTAATCACTAGTGAAGCATAATCGAAATCGAAGCCTAGAATATACTTATTGATTGATTATATCCTATATTGCTTGTCTTTTCATTTATCTTAGATAATTAGTTAATATTTTAGATAATAAGTTACTTAAATCAAACCAATCATCAATTTCTAGATAAATTTGGGTCGTTACAATCACGGTAATTTAAGGTTAGCCACCGATCCTTGTGCGATCGACCTTACTATTAACAACCATTACGTCGTACACTTGCGATCATGTTTTAACTATACCTATTTAGGAGTGGAAATGAATATATAAAATAAAATTCAATTAGCATCACATATCATATCATAAACGAATCTACTTTATAATTTGAGATTAAATTAAAAAAAAAAAGAAAAAAAAAAAAAAATATATATATATATATATATATATATCCATCTAAACTATATGTACAAAAGGTGTCTTTAATATATGGATGAACTCAAGAGTGATAAATCATATATATGTTCCCTTCATTCTGTAAATCGGTCTCTAAGTTCCCTGTTTCAATTCAAGAAGAATAATTTCATAAGTTTTTCTTCAAAGTAAATATTAACTAATTGATTGTACCCAACGAGTATTAAAGGGCAACAAGTTAGGATCATGACACCAATAAACTATAAGTATAAAAAACTATACACGTTCAATATTAGTACTAAAATTAATATATCACAATGACTTATAAATTTATTTATCTTGATTATACTCTATAGCAACAAAAAAAATTCAAATATTCAAATTAACTGATTATAGGCCTCTCAAGTAGATCAGTTCTTATCATGTTCTTAATCTTTGTCATAATCCGAAATAATCACGAATTAATAGAGTAAAATAATGTTACTTAAAGATTTTTCTTGTTTATTTATAGGTTTAAAGGGTGTTATACACGTTCAACTAGAAAAAAAATGAATAATAATGGTTGTAGAGAATTCATTAGTCGTCTTATCCAAGAATTCGTTGAGTTTCTCAGCCAAGACCCTGAGTGATCCATAATGCTCACTAGAGCTTTTCTGACGTAGTCTCTTAAAGACTACCTCACTATACACTAAAATACTAAATTTTAAAAAAATGTCATAAAAAATTGTCCGAAGGAAAGTGTTAGCAGAATATCATATAGTTGTTTGTGATTGTCTTTGTTGTAGGATGACTTGAAGCAATTTGCAGCTGAGTAATTTTAGATCTTTCAAATCCTAAAAAAGAATATTCTTTCCTATGTAGAATTGCAAGTAATGTAATAACATTGCTAATTATTCAACATGTATGTTATAAAAATATGATAAAACTAACATTAGAATGGTCAACTTCAAGCTTTAGTAAATTGTAGGTGATTGAGTCATGCACATTTCATAAATATCAAGGATTCATGAATATTTAGCCATAATTCCCCTCACAGAAAAAAAAAAAAAAAAAAAATCTGATGGAGACACATATTTAACTCAGTTACACCTTAGTTGAACTAATAAGAATCAAATTTCTTTAATTTTGTTCTTTCAGTTGTCACTGGAAATCAATGGATTCAATAATACACAACATAGTATGACAATGATTACTAGATAGATGGACAAAATTCATCAAATATCTTCAACAATTGAGTATGAAGCCTCACCAAATTAGATAACTAAAATAAGATAGATCTACACATAAAATCAGCCATATGTCGAAAACAGATTTCATACTACAATAATACAACTATGCTCCTTGTCTCTACTAGCTATTTTGAATTTCGAAATCGTTGGCATGTTGGCTGCTTGTCCCTTCTGCTAACTGTTTGTTGCATGGTCTATTGTACGATCTTGGATGTTGTATATAGTGCATCGTGTTGCTGGCAAACTTGTTGTATGTGCTCCATCGCACACACTACTAACGTAGTGTTCCTATAATAATTAAACCTTAAGCGGACTTTCCTTGTTGCTTGTTGCTGATAATTATGTTGTATCATCAAGCTATAAATTTGCCCAAGTAGAAACTAGTCCAACCTATTACAATAGATTACAGAGTGTTTGAGGGCACTAGCTCCTAAGACAATATGGTTTTGTATCATCAAGACTATACATAAATTTCCAAATATAAGCTCTAGATGAGGTGCTGCAATTATTGGAGTTTGTAGACAGTTCCTCTATGAATAATTTTGTGATGACCTTTTTACATCATAGGTGGTACGCAAGGACCTTTCTACACGAATCCATCTAAGGCGCCTAGTCCCGATAGTTTTATGGTGTTGTCTTTTCAAACGTTGGAAAATTTTATTGGTGAGAATGTAACCTCTGTAGCCCTTGTGGATATTTCATCATGGAATGTGAAGATCAATTGAGGATTTTTGTCTCACGTGCTATAACGAACTATTTTCCCAAACTATTGATTCCCACCAGAGAGTGGTTTCTCTTGGTCAACTTATAACTGATAATGTGTTTATCGGTTAGGAAAGTATGCATTTGTTGCTATCTAATAAGAGTAAGAAATGATATGTTGCTCTTATGCTCCATATAAGCAAGACTCGATTGGGTGGAATGAGGGTATCTGAAAGTGTTGTTGGCAAAGTTGGGCTTCGCAACACCTTGGGTTCGTTTATTATTTCATTGTATAACCACGATTTTGTATTCTTTTTGAATTGATGAAATGAATTGTGAAGTTGTTTGGCCTACATGGGGTTTACGTTAGGGCTATCTTTTCTCACCTTATCATTTTTTTTATTTTGTATGCAGAGGTTTCCATAAATGCTATCTGCTTTTTTAGGCCCAGGGAGACTTAAAGGGATCCAAATTGTTAAAACTGCCCACCTACCTCCCATTTATTTTCATAGACGATAGCATCATTTTCTTCCAGTCAACTGGTATTGATTGTCTACAGGTGCATTCTTGTCTAAAATCTTATGAGTTGGTGTCAGATTAGTTAATTAGCTATGAGAAATCACCCCTTACGTTTGGTACAAAACCCCTATTGGCTGTTGAGGGGGAGCCTAAAGGATTCTTTTTATTAGTGTGGTCCAGGGTCATGAGGTTTATTTAGAGCTCCCAACTTTTAAATTGAATAACAAACTACTTCTATTTATGTATCTTACGGAGTGAATTTGTAAGCGATTCGAAGGATGATCCTCCAAATTGTTCTCTGTGGGAAAAAAATGATGTTCTTATTAAATCGATGCTTCAAGGCATCATTCCTACACAATGTCTTTTTGTATTCCAACATTTCCTTACAAGGAGATAAAACGATACTGTTCTAGATTTTTGTGGGGATCAAATGAACATATGAGAAAAATGCATTGGAAGACAAGAGATATTTTATTAGGGGTATCAAACAGGTCGATCAAGATTATAACATAATTTATAAGAAACCTAACCGACCCATTTAGTTATTCGGTAGCGCAGGACCCATTTGGGCGGGTTGACCTGCCAACCAATTTTGAACCTGAAAAAATAGATTAAGTCCTATAAAAACTAAAAACTTCGCTGAAAAGTCTAAAATTATAAATTGATCAGTAAAATATTCGAAGAAGAAAAATCTAAATTTGATTTAAGACTCTACAAATCATTTTAATAATGTCCAATAAGAATATTATAATGCAACTGTAAATTTCAAAAGTAATCTTGTAAATTTGTGAAATTACAATATACAAGCTATTAATAGAAAAAAAGAATAACAGGGTGGCGATTTGACATGGCACAACCTATTTTTCTTCCGTGTTAGTCAGGTTCGCTCAATTTATGACCTTGAACCCATTTAGGGTCAACGTTAACCCTCGGTATTCAGGTTTGGTCGTGACGGATTGGTCGGGTCATGTTGAAAATTTCCGTCCGCAGGTTGTATATTAACCGAAGAGTAGTGGGGGAATGGGTTTCTGAATACTTGTGCCTTTTAATAATGCAATCCTAGTGAAACACATTCGACGCTTACTTACTAGTCCAACCTCTTTGATAGCACGCGTCCTCAAGCCTCGCCATTACAAGACATGTTATATTATGGAAGTTGAGGTGTGTTATAACCTATTCTATGGCGATCACTTTATCAGTGCCATGATTTGCATAGTAAGGGCTTGCTTTGGAGGGTGGAAATGGACCAATGATCCATATTTTTTAAGATGCTTAGATCCTCGATTTGGCAAGTGCAAGAATTTCTTCGAAACTAATGGTATAAGCATCTTTCATTACTAGTGTTTATATTCTTCTGAATTGTACATGGAATGAGCACTCCTTCATAATGCTTTTATTTCTTTTGAGGTGGATTCTATAATGGTTATTCCACTTATCCAACATTAAAAAAAGACACTCGATTTTGGAATTTTGAACATAAATGAGCTTATATAGTAAGATCAAGTTATTGGGCATAATGACTTGTATCTTCACCAACTTTGATTTCTACATCTTCGTTTGATCAGCATTTCACGCGTTATTTGGTAAAAAAAAATTATTTTTGGTATAGATCAACATATATTTGCCTAAAATATATGTAGGCACCATTATCTCAATTCAATATTATATCCCCACAATCAATTTAATTTGTCCAACTCTATAAAAGGAGACGCTCATGCAACTTTCTGAAAAAATATCTGAACCCATATCTCACAAAATTTGTGTCATCTAATAAATTCAATTTATTTATATGATATTTTAATTTTAATTTTCTTAGAAATAAATATATTTTAAGTCGTGCATCACGTGATGGATGAATTCTAGTTAACATAAAAGATAAAGAAAAATATTCATTTTGGAAAAATCCCACTTGCAATCCATACCGGTTAAATATAACGAGATGTCCCATGACTACCTACAAATGGAGCAAAGATCATATAAGTCTTGAATTATAGGGTGTGTTTGTTTTGGGTTGCCCTCAATTCATTGAGAGGACATAATCCTAATAAAGTACACTCATATACTCCCTCGACCTATAATAATTCTGAATTCGTCACCCTTAAGCAAACACACCGATAATCTCACTTCAGACTTGACATACTAGAGATTCATGCACATCACACCAAAGTAGAGTACACAAATTTTTATAAAGAGTATGGGTCTCAAAGTCAAACCAAGACACCCCCCTCCCCCCCTCCCCCAACTTAAAATATTTACACTAAAAAACCAATTAGAAGAAAACTAAATAACTAGATGCTTGGATCCTTGCTAAGTCTGGGGGTGAATAGCGCAATTCAGATCTTCTATAATTACGTGTATAATATTTCTTATAACAGAAATGGTGGAAGTCTTTATAGCTCTAAATATTCCTCAAAAGTAATAATTTTATTATGGTACATAGGTGGCTTGGGATATTAGCCCTACTGAAGGAAATATTGTGTTACATCATACTTTGGTGTCGTCCTTTTGTTTGTTCTGCCACGGACATTATACTTCCACCCGTCATTGTTTACTTTTGCCCTTTTGTGTGCAATCACTACTACAAAAAATTAAAAGACTACGGTAAAAAATCATAGTTAAAGGGGTATAGCGACCGTCGTAGTAGATGTCATAGTCGTAGACCTATCACCAATAACTATGGTTAATGAACCGTAGTAGTTAATTATAAAGACTATGGTTGTCAACCATTGTCGTACTAGTAGCATCTACGACTACGGTATGTATGACCACAGTTATGAACTTCCTTTGACTACGGTTTGAACCGTAATAATTTATACTAACGACTCCGGTTGATAACCGTTGTTAGTAGATTTAACATATACGACTACGGTATGTATGACCAAGGTTGGTGACTTTCTTTGACGATGGTCTAAACTGTAGTTATTAAAAATAAAGATAACGGTTGATAATTGTTGTTATTCATCATAAACCGTTGTCTTTACATAATTGTATTTATTTTATGATCTGTACTTTTTAATATTTAATAATTGATATATACATAGTTAATAATTTAAAATTAGTAAATCATATATATAAACAAAAAACTGGACAATAAAGAAAGATTGCTCCAAATTTATTTCTCAATATCAACATAAGTATAATTGTATAGAGTGTTAAAAAAACAAGAATAAACTACAAAAAAAGTACTACACAACGTTGAAGATCTAAATTAGCTCCTCTATTCATAGTCTCAACTTTACAAGTTAAGGCTCGACTAGGTTTTATCTTACATTGATCCCTTAAATGGATACACAAGAATACATAAAAGCTCCCCTTAAAAAGCCGATACTCGTATCTAGAATACATAAACATATGATAAAATAGACATTAGTACAAAAAACAAAAAAAAAAAACATATTGGACTATACATGTATTTAAATTAAGTAAATGGAGCAAAAAATTTCACTTAAATGTGCAAAATGTGCAAAGGAAAAAACAAAGATTATAATTAAGAACCACACCAATTACAAAAGTTGTTTTTATGCCTGACAAAAGAAATATATTGGACAATAAGTTTCTTCAAATTAAGTAATTGCAAATTGATCTAGTCTCAAGGTGATGGGAGAACAATTGTCAAGATGCCTACTACAATTTAAAGAGTGAAATGCACATCTCTATACAAAGTGTAAGAAATTACGTCAGCAACAAAGTATGAAGATAACCTCCTGCAATTGATATACTAGATAATACCTTGATTAGGTTCCTGCTGATGCAAATTGCAAAGAAAACAGAAGCATGAAAAAAATTGAACCCAAAATGACAAGTAAAATCAAGAAAAAAGTTATAATTTTTACCTAGCAGCAACTAGAGCAATGCCAAATCCACCTGAATCTGCTGAGTGTGAATAAAATTTTAATTCCTATAAAAATATCAGAATCAACTAAGAGAAGATGATTGATCTAAAAACAAAATCACTAAATAGGTAAAAAAAATCATTCATATTCTTACCCAGGTAAACTTGTTTCCCACCATCCCCGAGTCATACAAATCACAAGATAAAAAATCAATTACAGAAAATTCAAGAAATCAATTTAGAACAAAATTAGATCATTGCATTAATTTAATAACCATTAACAGGTAAAACCCATACGAAATAATACTTCGTTCTTTCGAAATCAATTATGTCATTAGCGGGTCATCTTAGTATCTACCCATGCGTACTGCATACATATGAAATGAACAACTAGTGTCAACTTCCAACCAGAACTCATAAAATAAGGGACATGAGAACAACGAAAGAGGATGAGGAAATATAGAAGGAAAATAAAATGAATGAACACCCAAAATCTATTGAATGTGAAAGACTTATCTTAGAGAGATTCTTAAGAACCACCAGGTGGTAAATCACAGAAGGAAAACAGAACAAATCAACAGCAAAAAATCCGTACGTGTAAAGGGTTCACCTCTGGGGGTGAGAGAGAGAGAGAGAGAGAGCGAGAGAGAGAGAGAGAGAGCTTAACCCAGATAAAAATTTCAATTAAAACAAACCGCACATTAAAGCAGAAAATAAACAAATTCTATGATTCCCAACTTAATGCAACAACTTCAAAACTTAAAAATTAAATCACATAGTTAAAACTCCATTCATTTCTAAAAGACAGTAGCCGTTCCGGGTAGCAGATAGGGACCTAGTGCCTAGTTGTAGGTTGGGGTTAAGTGGGGTTTAGGAGGAATTAAGCGGGGAAAAGTTGAAAACAATGTAGACAACTGAGAATAGTCTAGTGCCTAGACGACGTTTAGTTGGAACTAGATGGAGCCCTTGAGAATAAAGACTCCATTAGGTGGTAGCCAAAAAATATATAAAATAATAAAACACATGCATATATGAACTAAATACATAAATTATAGATTACATAAAGGAAATGATAACATGCTTTCATGTACAAGCAAAGCAGCATCAAGTACTTAACTTCACTACCATTCAGCAGAAATGGGACCAAAAAAAAAAGAAATCCGTTGGTGATCACAAAATGGAGATCAAAGTACACCTATTAATAATTTCTTTCATCTTCCCTAGTGCTATATATACCCCTTTAACAGTTACATCAATTATATACCCTAATCATATAAATTATCGAGCTAATAATATTATGCTTGAGCATAGGCGGGGTTAATCGGGTCTAAGCGGGGAGGAGTCGGCAAAAAACATAGACTGTTGAGGACCATCTAGCACCTAAACGGGATATAATCTGAGATAGACAGGGACTTTTAGAAGAGAGTGTTAGTCTAAAATTTTCCTACAAAGCACTAGTTTTAGATAGCCAAAAACATTTGCACCATAAGCTAATGAAAATATGGCTAGACATACATCATAGATGACTTTTTGCTACGACATCCTTGTAAGGGAGTAGCTCAGCTTGGATTTGCAAGCCGCACCCTTCAATCATAAAAAAACCTTTGACTATATATTGATCTCCGTAAATGAAATGCAGGAAAAATGTAAAGCTGGGAAACGAGAAGTAAAAACGTTAAAAGATAAAAATACTTAACTATTGTCTCAAATGATGAAGGCACTTCAACCCCAAGCAGCATAATTTGCTTTAGTATGTGGTCAGAAACATTATATAAGAGAAAAAGTGAATATAAATGACCATCAAAAGTATGCTATCTAACATGACTAGTGGACAGTTTTTGTTTATCTAAATTGACATAAAGAATCTTACATCTTATAGACTATAATTGGAACTGGCCTACTAAGACGTAAGCAATTTCGACAATTCAGTAGGCAAACACATTAATTTTAGGACCACCCAAAATATTTATATATGTATACGGTTGTATTATATTATAGACTATAACAAACTTTCAAGGTTAATCTCTATAATTTTCCAAGGTGTAAGAAACCTACATCAATGTCCCAACTAATGGAAGCTAAACAATATTATGTTTAGTTCACACACACACACACACACACACACACACACATATATATATATAGCGCTCTTTCTTACCTACTTACAAGAATTGGTCCGACTTTAGTCGCAATAATAGATAGCTAATCCAATTTGTTGCAGGTGTTGCATATATAATTGGGTATTGAGTGAAGCTCATTTATTGAGGCCCTCGCAACCTAATCTAGTAGCCTCGAATTGAAACCATTTGGCCTCTCCCAACATAGAATTTATACTAAACTTATGAAAATTAATTATTATCATATTAGATAAATTAATAAAATATTTTTTTGAAATGAATAACAAACGAGATCCTAATCAAGCCTCACCTTCACTTTCACTTCCAACTAACAACTTTTTATCAGGGTTCCCTTAAATTTCTCCTTCAAAGACTGGAAAATCAAACTCTACACTGGCAAAATATTCATCAAATGCAATAATACACACAAATCATAAATAAACAAGTAAAAATCTCATCACATAAAGCCCACTAAAAGAATGCATAACATTGACACGAATTCTGTTTATCTGAATTAAAATAAGCAGATCAAGTTTCTAAACTGGGCTCAAAATCTTGTGGTTGAAATCACATCTTCGAAATTGGGAAAACAAGTACATACATCCTTTCTTTTCTTTTTTTCTTTTTTTATCTAAATTGATATTGATGATAGTTACAGATTTCTATATTGCCATTTTTCAAATTGGAGTGTATCTCGAATTCGTGACAATCCAAAAACTAACAATAAATTTGCTATCATGCATTCCAAATTCATCCTCAAAATTCTTCAACCTAAATGCACTTATTTTCATTTGCAGAAGAATCATAAAAAAGGTCACCTCACTGAGTCACAATAACAATGAAATACTAAAAAAATATTAAAAAATAAATAAAAATATCTTCTAAAAAGATGCCTCACCTTTGAGAGGAGAAAGACAAGACTACCACTACTTCTGAATTGAAATAAATCCATAAATGATAATACTACTATTTTAATAAATACTTATCAGATTAAGCGACCGTCAATGAGGGATGCAAGATTCAAGTAACGAAGGGTGACCTTCTAGCCGCCCGACTGTAGCACCGACTAGAACAATGTCGCCAGACTTGAGGTGGACAAGGGCAGCAACTAGTGGCGAGGGAATAGCTACAACAGGCAAGGGATAGGCAACCGCGGACGAGTAAAAAATAATCTTTGACAAGGTTACAACTATGGCGGATGGGTGGGGGTGAGGGTCGCTTGTAGCGAATGGCAGATCCGTTTCTGTTTTTAGGACTTGGTCAAACTTAGATCTTCAATAAATAAACGTTATAAATTATATATAACAATAACAAAATAATAAAAAAAATTTGGAAAGACAACGTTGTTTAAACAACGGAAAATGTAACCGTTGTTTAATACTAAAGAAGACATGAATTCACAACACCATAAAAACAATGCTAGTTTTAAATCATCGTCTTTGAGCTATTTTTTCTTTTTGCCTAAAGACAATGGTTGTTGATAAGAAAACAGTTAATTGTCATAAGACAACGATTTTGTGGAAACCCGTTGTTGTTTTGGTGGTTTCTTTAAGCAATTTTGTAGTAGTGAATGTGTGGAAGAAGGATGGTTATGAGAGTTTTTCAAGGGATTTGAGCGCATGGTAATGTATGACTTAGGAAAAATTGGTATAAGTGCCCAGTATGTTTTCACTATTTAGAAACTAGGACACTAAGTGTACCACTTTTTAAAAATGTCTTTTAACTTACGAAAAATTGGTGAAAATGCCCTGTGACCGGCTATAGGCAGTTAACCAGCCGGTCACCTGTGAGCAGTTAACTGCCTATAGCCGGTCACAGGGCATTTTCACCAATTTTTCGTAAGTTAGAAGGAATTTTTAAAAAGTGATATACTTAGTGTCCTAGTTTCTAAATAGAGAAAATATACTGGGCATTTATACCAATTTTCCCTATGCCTTACTTCATTTTCTTTTCGACAAACTCTTCAAAGGTGATTTTATTAGGAATTATGATGTAGATGTGGGTTGTATGGAAGGAAATTTGTAAACTTAAGCATGATCCCAAATTGTTGTGTTTATATCACTCACTTTCATCGCACAAAGTTTCTTAGGTTTCTCAATTTTTGATTAATCGACAAGCCCAGGTTTCTTTCATTATATTAGATTGGGTGGAGTCAGCTAATAAGCAGTGATACATGTAGTGTATGCATGCATTTCGGCTAATTATACGAGTATTTTGGCAGTGTTTGGAAATAAATACGGTGATTTTATGTTATATTTGATTATTTTGAGCCGAATAACGTGTTTGCTTGTTTTGTAGGGAAAATCGTATATTTTAGGACCAAAATCCGTTGGAATGAGGTCCAGAAGGAAAGAACAAAACAACTAGGCATGACAACGACACGTAAAGGGAGTTAGAAGATGGATTGAAAGAGCTAAAATAGCTTAAACCCAGCCTTGAAGAGGAAAGGGTCAAACTCGGCAGCGCAGCTCAACCCGAATGCGCAGAAAGTGGTCTAGATAGTGCTATAAGTTCCGACTGCCCAACATGGATGTGCCAGGTAAAATGGCCCGCACGGAAAACTCAGCCGCGCAAGCCATAACGGCTGCGCAAAACGTGGCTCCGAAAGTGAAATTTGTACCAACTTGACATGCCTCTAGTATTTTGCTCTTATCTTGATATATACAAGTCCAAATGAGGTGAAATTGGTGGCATTGGAAAGATAATTCAAAGGGCTACAACTTGTTAGAGATAGCGGATGCCAAATTATGACCTGAAGACCCTAAAAACGGCTTGAAAGATAGATCTAAAAGTCGGCTTTGCCAATGCGGACGCGCAAGACCAAAACAACCTCATTGCACCGCGTTTTGGGCTGACTTTCAGTCCGTTTCAAATTCAATCCTTCCCAAATTATAAATAGGAGTTCCAAGTCCGAAATTAATTATCAAACATCATAATAATCGTCTTGGAGGCTTGAATCAAAGAGCAAGAAGCGTGAAGCGAAGAAGATCGAGATTGGAGATTCCGGGTTTAATCATTATTGTGTTTATTTATTGCTTAGAATGTTTGTTTATGAATATTCTTTTGTTTTGACTATAAACATGAGTAGCTAAATACGTTTGTGTTCTAGGCTAGAACATAGATTTATTGTTCGACTATGTTTTAAATTATTGTTTTATTCTAGAGTCCATTCAATATTCTTATCTTATGTGTTGGTTTTATTTTATGAGTTTTTCAACTTGATCACTTGTTTAATTTTACTTGCTTAACAGTTCGACGCCTAAGAGTGGAGGGTTGTTAATAGGCACACAACATATAACTTATATATATAAAAAGTCGTCCGAGAGGAGTGACATACTTGTGTAGGCATTGATTTTAGGATCCCTTTGGAGTTACGTAAGTGATAGTTAACCCGAGGGTAATTATTCGTATGTAATCAATACGTTAACATCGTTCGAGAGGAGGGTGAATGTTTTAATTTTTTTTTTTTATTCTAAACTCCGTTTAATATTATTATCTTATGTGTTGGTTTTATTTTATGAGTATTGCAACTTGATCACTTTTTTAATTTTACTTGCTTAACAATTCGACGCCTGAGAGGGGAGGGTTGTTAATATGCACACATCATTAGAAGCAATCATTATCATTTTCTCTTATTTATTAATTTGGAGTTCTAAAGACTTGTTGATACTCTATTCACCAATTCAGATTTTCTACGATTAATAGTGCAACATCTTATATAACAATTCCATTACTGCATACCATGTAATTATACAATTGCCCGATTGATAAATGTTTATACGAAAAATAATTCTTTTCAGAAATGCCAATGGGATTTAAACGGGAAAATTTCTAGATTACTATTTTTGGGACTATTTTTTTTTTTAATATTAAGTGTGATTTATTTATACATTTTAAAAGTGGTTACGAATTTTATTGCGGCTAAGTGGTCATGTAATTAATTTTGATTTGGTATTGTATCTTCTTCTTCTTCTTCTTCTTCTTCTTCTTTATATATATATATATATATATATATATATATATATATATATATATATATATATTTAATTGAGACTCCCAATAATCAATGTAAATCGTTGAGCACAAGATTCTCAATCTAATCAGAAAAATCAGGAGCTATCCTAACAATTAGATTGCCTGAAGAAAAAAAAAAATGAGCAGGCTATGTGCTAACAAGTTGACTCTACTAAATCAGATAGTATCAAATTATTGTTAAATATTACCCGTGAAAAGACCAGTGGAACTAAGATTTGTTCCTTGTCCCTTGCCCCGTGACTGACTGCATGCACAACGAGCAAAAGCTTTGGATGACAGGCCCAGACAGATTCAAACTTGACGATCAGAGCAAAAAATCGGTGGAGAAAGACTAGAGAAGACCGAAAAAAGACGTACATAGATGCGACCAAGTCTCACGCTAAAATCCTAGCGGAGATACGTGGTGAATCTTGTATTATTTTGAGAACATAAAAGAGAAAAAAATAAAACAAAAATTTCGTAATGTATCTTTTTTTTCTTCTTTTAGTATGCAAGAGAATTTATTATTACTTTTTAGCATAAGTAGTAATAAAAATAGTGATAAAAATTTGTATGAGATCGTCACACGGTGTGAGTGTGACGGAAGAAAATATATTATTTTTTATAGTAAAAGTATTACTTTTATTTGTAAAAATATTATTTTCTCGGAACAAAAAAAAATCACTTCTTATAAGTGAAATATCACTTTTATTTGTAAAAATATTACTCTAACAAAAATACCACTTTTATCTGTAAAAATATCACAGTTTACATATAAAAATATCATTATACGTGACCGTCACACACAAACTCACTTTAAAATAGTAATTATGAAACTCCTCAAATCCCACTACGTTTCAGAAACAATCTCGAATCCCTCTAAATACTGTTTAGAATTGCAGAAAAAATAATACAATTGAAGGCTAAAATAAATAACAAAAGTCACCATTAAAGATTCCGCCTGCTGCTAGGGCATAAGAAGTTCCGATCATCTCCGATTCCTTTCTTTCCGTCGACGCAGATTCCTTTCTTGTGAGCTCTAACACCAGGTTACACTGCGCACCTGGCGCTCTGTATCATTATCTCCCTTACCCTCTCTAACCCCTTCGAAATAACCCCTAAATTAGTATTAATTAAAAAAAGGGAAACGTAAGAGGATATGGGAGAAGTGTTGGCATGGCTGCTCTTCTTCTTCATTCTCATCGCTCTACTCGTTATGATTGTTTTCCAGGTTATTATCTGTCACTACCCTAAATTACATGTGTGTGTGTGTGTGTGTGTGTGATGAGTTTTAGTTTTCTGTGGTTAATGAGACGTATAATGTTTTGGAATGATTTGTTCTCTCTGTGTTGCGTAAAATTGTTCAATTGTTCTATTCTGCATCATAGAATACTTTGACAGCGTTTATTTCTTTGTTCGAGGAGTTTGATACTAATCATTCGGGCAGCTATGCAGATATTGTACCCCCTCAACTGTATTTTGTATAGCTGGTTTTATGCGATCTTTATTTCTTGGTAAAGAGTTTTTTAGGATCTATATTTCATAAACTACGATGACTGGATAAAAGGGATCCATCAAATTACCTACAGCACCCAGTCGAGTTTCCTGATTAAGTATAGGAGTTAGTGTAATGCTTTCTTTTACATTATCTTTTGGCAGTAGCGTATGGATATGTGATGAGGAACATGTATATGGTTCTGATTTTGATTGATGCTTTGGTATGAAAGCTTGGATAATTGAATCTGATGAATTAGGGATTTTGTTAGGTGTGATGTTAAGTCATCAAAATGTTGAGTCAATTATACATAGTCTGAGAGGGTGTTGGGCTTATAAGCTCCAGCATCTTACAAGTTGTCTCAAGAGCTTATAAGATGTAAAATCCCAAGAGCTTATAAGTTAATAAAGTGCTTGGATAATGGAACATATAAGCTTGCATTAGCATAGATGGATTTAGCAATGGATGTGAAATCCATCATCAAATGAACCACAGACATACACACTACACACAATACACTACTACACAATACACACACACTACACACTTCACACATATACACATATTTACACACTTTACGGAACTATAAATGAACACTACACACACTACCACATATCACATACACTACACACAAACTACATATATATTCAGACACACTACAAGGATCTTATGGTGTAGAAATGGTTGAATTTTGAAGATACAGAGATTGCAAGAGGGTTTTAGCTTGGTTGGATAAAATTGATGTCTCTAATATAAATTACCTCCATTTGTTGGTGATATGAATAAAGAAGTTTGTATTGTTTCCTAGCACATCAGTCTTGCACATTTCTTTTTGGGACAAGTTAGATTACTTGAAATCCAAATTCCAAGTCCATGGTGTGACTTTAATGGTCAAAATTCTGCATGACCTTTTCTTCTCTAGCTGCAGGAAGTTGTAATAGCTAATTGCTGGTGCAATATTCTTTTCAGTTTTTCGTTTAAGTGTGAATAATTATTTTATGATTGGAAGTACCCTGTATCCTCTGAATACTAATTATTTTCTTACCGGCACGGTGTGTTTGAATCGTGTGTAGTGTGGGGGTGTAGTACGTATAGTGTGTGCGAAGTGTGTGTAGTATGTATAGTGTGTGTGAAGTGTGTGTAGTGTGTATAGTGTGTATGTGTCGTAGTATATGTAGTGTATAGTTTGTGCGCGTGTAGTGTGTTTATGTGTATAAAAAATATGTGTAGTTTGAGTGTGGCTTTTAAGATCTTAAAATGAAAAAGATGAACTAGGTATATATATATATATATATATTATGGAGCTTATAAGCTTTAACAACTTATTTTTAGGTCTTACAAGTTGCATAAAATCTTATTTTAACAAACACTTACTAAGAGCTTATAAGCTCCTAAAAACATCTTATAGGAGCTTATAAAGATGTTTAGGAGATTTTAAGCTCACCAAAAAACCCTCTAAGTTTTGATAGAGCCTATGGGTCGTTTAAGAGTTGTCCTGGGCTGAAAGATAATAGTTTAGGAGTTAGGAGTTGAGTTTGGACTCTGCAGAACTTGGATCGGAGGTTCTAGATCAAGATCTTTTTCTCTGTACTTAACAGCAAGGTTTTGGGTCGTTTAAGGGTTGTCCTGGGCTGAAAGATAATAGCTTAGGAGTTAGGAGTCGAGTTTGGACTCTGCAGAACTTGAATCGGAGGTTCTAGATCAAGATCTTTTTCTCTGTACTTAACCGCAAGGGTATGGCTCATTTGGATTGGAATGAGTATTATACCAGGACCAGTTAATAGACCTGGAGCTCATAAGTACTTGACGGTTTTAATCTGAAGAATGTAAACTTAATTTTCTTATGCCCAGATTTTGCGCCAGTAGGATTAATGCATGATCTTGCAAATGAGATTTTTTTTCTCTTTTGATCAATTTAATAGATTAATTGCAACTAGGCCAGAAAATAAGTAATTACAACGTTTTAATTTTCTGTTAGATTTTGAGAGGCTGAACGAATGGGATAGTAGCTTCATAAAGAAGACGTTAGATACTCATGCTAGTTTTCCTTTAATATTACTGGACTCTGAAAATAACTAAAGTTTGTTAATTTGCTCCTTTTGATGAACCTGTATGCTATGCTGATCATTTAACCCTTTTCCACATGTGATGCAGCTTATGTGTTTAGCGGATCTAGAGTTTGACTATATCAATCCTTATGATTCTGCATCTCGAATAAACAAAGTAATTTTGCCAGAGTTCATCACTGAAGGAGTTCTTTGCTTCCTATTCCTTGTCACTGGGCATTGGTTTATGTCACTTCTCTGTGTTCCCTACCTGTACTACAACGTGAGATTGTAAGGTTCTTATGCTTGTGCTTCAAATTTAAATTGGATAGATTATTACAAAATTTAGGTGATTGTGCCTATTAGAGCATCATATTTTCGAAATGTCGTGTTCATTACTTTTTCTGAATGTGTTTAAGTTACCTCTATAAATAATAATTTTGTATTCCCACCCTATCTTTGCTGACCGGCAATTTCTGCAAACTTGTAATGCTTCAGTAGGAGTATGAAGGCTTTGGAGTGAGGAAGAAAACACATGCAGATCACATTAGATTTGGTGTGAATCCTGTGCTAATATGTTTGATTGGAAATTCAGTCACATGAATCTCTTTCTTTCACTTTCTTTTTTTTGCTTCTAAACAGCGAGCCTTTTTCTGTCTCATAAGTTTCTTTCATATTTTATGTGAAACCAATGTTCTGAATTTGATTTTATTTTAAATGGCGCCTCTGTGAACCAGTCTAATGTTCACTGATTTCTGAGTGCTCAGAAACTCTCGTGAGTCTGTTTTATAGAAAGCAACTTCCATCAGACTCCAACAAAAAGCACAAATAACCTTCATTTAAGAGGAACTCGAACTTCGAGCATCGTATTGAATTACTGACTTTATCATCCTGATTGCCCCTCTGACTTCTGAGACTATATGTCCTTTTTGCCTTGAGTCCTTGCTGCCAACCATTGTTCATTTTGCTGAACATGCTGGTTAGAATATTTTTGAAATACTTGGGTGGCCAATTTAAAGAAAGAATGAAATGATAATAGGAAAAGATGTACGAGTTAATCTTGTATCCTCATGCAATAGAAAGAAAAGGAAGAAAGTGAGGATGTAGTTGGAAATTGAAGTATTCCGTTGGCTAAAGTAAAGAAAATTTGAACCTGTGTAATAGATTTAGGTGATGTCTATAACTTATTAACCTGTTAGTCTTGTCGTTTTGTTTCCGAAGAGAGTTTGCCTAAAAAAATAGTTGGAAAAAGAAGTATTCTCTTGGCTAAAGTAAACTCGAACCTGGGTAATAAGTTTAGCTGATGTCTGTAACTTGTTAGTACTGTCCTTGAGAGAGTTCGCCTAGACTGCTAGACTTCATAGTAGCCTTAATATATATCTCAGTCTTCGTAGTCATTTTTTTTTTGTTCCCCTCTGTAAGACTCTGTATGTAGCAAGTTAGTCCTTGGTTTTCTGGAGTTCCTTCCTATCAAATTTAAATATGCAAGTCTTTTCGTTTCATGCTTGACCTTGCAAACGTGATATAATTCAGTTGGTTGTGAAACCGTTGATAATTGGTTCATTTATGGAAATATCGTATCAGGTATCTTCAAAAGCAGCACCTTGTAGATGTGACAGAGATCTTTAACTTGCTCAATTGGGAAAAGAAGCAGAGACTTTTCAAGCTTGGTTATATCGTACTTCTAATCTTCATGTGCTTGTTCTGGTAAGCCAATCCTGCAAACCTCATCTCACGAGATTGACGTAAATCCTATGACTAAAAAGATGAATACCTTAATCACGATCTCCATGATGTAGGATGATTTACAATGCGCTTGAAGACGACGAGCACTCGTTTTAATTTCTGTTGGTGCTTTCTCCAGTAACATGATGGGCAGTCTCAGCTACGGCATCATATTTGACGGATTGGTTGGACGGGGTTTTTGAGTTATTGTACCCTTGCTTTCTTGTAATTTATCATTTCAAGTAATTGAGTTTTGGTAGTAGGCTTTTCTGGTCTGCTTTTTGATCCTGCTAAGCCTGTATTATAAACTACCTTGAATTTTTTCATGTTTTTCCATATTAAAAGCTTGATCATTTTCACTGATTTCCTGAACTTTTATTCCTTCCAATTTTTAATAATTATGAAAAACTGAAGACCTTCAGTGACAGGTGGCAAGACCATTTGTCAGAAATTTTGGAATGGGCCAGATCAAGCACAAACTGAGTTGATCCAACTTAACGTTTAGAAGTGGCGGCCCATATATTTTGGGCGGTGGACAAGAGTGCCTGGGCAAGGTTAAAAATGTCTACAGAAATTTCAACATGCAACCTCACTTGCATTAGAGCACGTACACACTATTATCATCTTTTGTTGAAGTGTTGGTACCTAGCAATTTAAAGGGGAAATACATCATTTCTCGTCCAAAATTGTAGCCTCTTTTGCTAAATCTCCCAGAGCTTTTCTGAATTTTCAATTTCGGCTCCAAAATTTCAATTTTGCGCCGGATATTACAACATGCTTGTCACGTGATGGTAAAAATTCAGGGTGTGTAATTGTTAAAATTGAGGGTGTAATTGACATGGCACCAGATTCTTACGTGGAAATTCTGATTTCGTTTCTTTGATTTAACATCTTGTACACATCATTCAAATCTCAGTTTATTTCAAAATAACTTGTTAACAGCTTATAAGCTATTTTTAAAAAAGTAAGGAGGGTTTAACTTATTTCTCAAATAAGATCTTATTTTAATTTACTACCTTAATTTTTTATATTATAATTTCAAAAATGTCATTACCAACATCTTATAAGCTCTATCATATAATTATAACCAAACACTTCAACGGCTTATTTTTGAGAAAAAATAACATATTATAAAATGCTAGAGCTTATAAGATATTGAGGAGGTCTCTTGTGCATCAATTGCACGGATCTAAAATGGGCCAAAATGTATTAGTGTTTATGCCTAAAGATATTACATGTTCAAGGTAAAGGTATTACAGTTTATGCCTAAAGGTATTACATGTTATGGGTAAAAGTATTAAGATCTTTAAGCAAAATCGTGATATCCAACCCAAATTGCATGGTACAATCCGGGGTGAATATTACGATTTACGATCGAATGTATCACTTGTTTTGAGTAAAGGTAATATTATTATCCAAAACAAGTGAATCATTAACATTAATTTTTTTTTGCCATGATACTTTTGTCCAAAACATGTAATATATTTTTGTCCACGATACATTTTCCCAAATAATATAATACCTTTAGGAAGAATTCTAGGGTGCACCTGGGGCATCGGTGCACCTAGAGAATTTACCTATTATAATAGGTTAGTG
Source organism: Ajuga chamaepitys (assembly GCA_958295605.1). Lineage (NCBI taxonomy): Eukaryota > Viridiplantae > Streptophyta > Magnoliopsida > Lamiales > Lamiaceae > Ajuga > Ajuga chamaepitys. The sequence continues at coordinate 18,546,654 of OY282502.1, forward strand.
ACTTACAAGAGTTATTTAAGTTTTGGGGCTTTAATATTTAGATTTTGGGCTTTTAACATTTTCGATATTAGACTTTTAATATTTTGGATTTGAAATATATTTTGGGTCATTTTTTAAAATAGTTGAATTTTTTGTAGTAAATGAATAAGTTATTTTGTAAATGAGAACATACATGAATTTAAATGTTTAATTTTTTTTTTACTATTATATCTTAACGATCTAGGACTTAATAAAATAAAATATGAGCAAAACATTCGTTCCTCCTTACCAATAAATAATTAATTAAATTTATATAGTTCCTCTCATGAAAAATATCTTGTCTATTGAAATTTTAATATCTGCAAATTTATGCAAGATTTCTAATTATATGTGCTATGGTTTTTGTTCTAAAACTACGTTTTTATGTTTGTTCATTTATAAGTTACATGTTATTTTATTTTAATTAAGTTGTAAAATAATACAATTTGTAGATATTATTGAACTTGATTGTACTTCTAATGTAAAATGTTACTCCCTCCGTCTTAATGATAGTCCCGTTTTAAAAATATATATTATCCTAAATAAAAGTTTTATTTCAAACGCCGATGTCTTGTTTTATTAATCTAAGTAAAATAATTTTTAAAAAAATTATTTAATGAATTAAAAACATATAATTGAATAAATTAAATAAAAAAATAAAATAAGTCGTGTAAGTGATAATTGATGATTTTAGAGAGTTGTACATGTACAAATTAAAAAATTTAATTATATAATATTATATTTATGATAATTATAGTTATAAAACTTATGAATTAACTGTTAAATACATTGTTTAATTTTTACGAACTAAGTCGGTAGCACATGAGGCCACTAACAAACTTGCTCCGGAGCTAATGAACCGAATAATATCAATTTTGAGTTTGATTTATTTATTTTGACGAGTCGTATGAAACGAGCTCAATTGAACTTTTGATGAATCAAGATCCGAATAATTCACGATCGACTTGGTTTGATTATATTCCAATGACTATTTAATGAATCATTAAACATAAATTTATAATCCACAATAAAAATTATCAGAAAAATAGTTACAAGGAAACTTATACCATCTTCTTCTTCTTCTTCTTCTTCTTCTTCTTCTTCTTATTATTATTATTTTCTTCTTCTTCTTCTTCTTCTTCTTCTTCTTCTTATTATTATTATTATTATTATTATTATTATTATTATTATTATTATTATTATTATTATTATTATTATTATTATTATTATTATTAGCATCATCATCATCATCATCATTACTTCTTTCTTTAATTAAAAGATATTTTACTTAAAAAGATAAAAGATAGAAAATAAAAAAATAAAGATACTACATTAAAAACAAAAAAAAGACGATAGTGTTGCAAAAGGAAAGAAAGAAAAAAAAGAAGAAGAAAGGAAAAAGAAAAAAGAAAAGAAAATTGCTAAATGACGATCACAATTCAAAATTAAAATAAAATAAAATAAAAATGAAATGAGAAAACAATGAAAATCATAATTATTAAATGTCAATTTGGATTCATCATTTAAATGTTTAAATCATTACTTTATATGAACAACCTACTATTCAGGTAGCAGGTTGTAAAATCTAAATGCTATAATTAAAAGGTAAAAATCTAATGGCTAGAATTTATTGGGGTATCGATACACCCGGCGCACCTTAGAAGTCCTCTACCTTTAGACATAAATATCTGTTTATTCGTGATTCAAATTGCACGAATCTTTAACTAGTGCACAAAAAATCTCTTCAAGTAAAAACATTCATTAATTAATGAACGTCAGTATGGTCATTACAAGCTTAAGTTTGTGTGCCCATCAACCTAGGTGATTTGATCACAGAAGAAGATACCTTAAAAATTCTGCAACTAAAAAACGTGCATTTCATATTATTCTTGAACCTAATTTTTGTTCTCAGGAAAATTCCTAAGAATGTTCGTCATATCTTGTCCAGTTCTTCTCCCTGATATTGGGTAGTTCTATAATCCACTTTCAAGATCATCATTCTATTCCTTATCCTACCAAGCATAAGCAATATATATTTATAGTGGAACCTTTTGACTTATTTATATATACTAGATCACTTATTTTATTTGAATTTACTGATTAACTAAATGCTAATCCACATATGATAAGGATTGCCACTACTTACTTTTTCTTTTTTCTTTTTTAAATGATCATCCAAATATATGAACATATTGAAACTTTGTTTGGTATATTAGCAAAATCATTATGTACTAATAACTTACATTCATTAACCATATTCCTATTCTCGTATTCAGATGTAGAATGGGAAACTTTTTTAGTTACTAGTAAAGTCTCACGTGCGTTGCACGTGGTATACGTGAATTTATACAAATAAATATATAATAGTCTCATTAAATTGAACTGGCTAAAAATATTAAGGTGCACCATAAAAAAAGAAATAATGAAATGATTAAATAAACTAAGAATTAAAAAAACATATATATATATATATATATATATATATATATATACTACCTCCGTCCCACTCCAACTTTCCTACTTTTCTTTTTGATTTGTCCCAACTTAACTTTCCAACCCATAAATGGCAAATTAATCTCACAATCTCCACCCTCAAAATCTCCACCCCCAATCTCTACATTTAATAAAGTCAAATATTCCACAAAAATTTGCTTTTTCTTAACCTCCGTGCCCGGTCAAAGTAGGAAACTTAAGCCGGGACGGAGGGAGTATATATTATAAAAAAATATAAACACTTAGATTTATGATTTATGATTGTGCAGCATGTAAGGTCTTATAATTGTGTTTCCGTGGATTATTATAAATTTTATTCTTTTTGTTTTTTATTTTTAATATAGACTTCTAGATTGTAAAGTTTATTTTGTTGCATATGGAATACATGAACTTTCATATTATACTTTTAGAACTTTCTAGAACAACTCTTGGTGTTCTATGACTAAAGGATTTAATTAGATGATTAAATATACTTAGAATACTTTCAGTTCTATTTTTTTGTATAAATACAAAATAGGTTTTACTTGATCTTTTATCGCATTAGTGTGTAAGCTCTTATTTTATGTTATCTTGGATTTTCATTGTTTTTTGAAATATTTCATTTTATGTAGATGTTGTCAATGATTTCTAGTAAAAATGATTAAATGTACAGAATCAAAAAGTTATTGAGTTTTATAGTTAGAGGACTAAATTTTGAATTTCACCAAATAATTTTAGATGTCAGAGCTAATAAGCCGAAAATATACATATTTATCTCCTACGTGATTAATTTTTATTTACTTAAACTAAGGACGTTCTAATATCTACGAATGATTCTTGGAGACTTACTTATAAACCTACTTATTTCTAGTTTAAAAAATTTCACTTTTCTTTAGAGTAATAAAAAATTAATTTTTATTGTTCTTCTTCCTCTTTCTTTTCAAATTTAAAAATATTTTTTTAAGTCTACTTTTTATCCTAAAGATATATGCTGAAAATCATAATTAATAATCAAAATATTTTGTGTTCCCAATATTTCTTTATCTTTTAAATTAATTAAACTTAATGTTTCATGAAACTCCTTTAATTTATTATATCTTTATTTTCATACATATTTTAAATATACATATATAAATATGTATGTATGTATGTATGTATGTGTGTGTATATATATATATATATGTATATATACATATATATATACATATATATATATATACATACTCCTTTCGTTCACAAATAAGTGTCATTATAGGAAAAATCATTTTTCACAAGAGTGTCATTCTATCTTAGCTAAATCTAAGGAAATTTTCATACAAATATTTATAATATTAAATAAAGAAAGTTTGGAGAAATTTATGGTAATAAAGAAAATAATAGAGAGACAATTGGAGAGGTGTTGTTGTATATCCCATAATTTCTTACTTCCACTTGAAAGTCTAAAATGACATTTATTTGTGAATGAAGGGAGTATATTTCTTTAGTTTAGATTGTTTATAATTAGGGACATTTTCTTTTAAAAAACATCAAAACTAAAGAATTGTTTCCTTGATATATGACCATGCAATGTAAATTGTCTTATTTTGTGTATGCATGACTTTTTTTTTTTCTCTTTTTTTTTTTTATGTTTTCTTAGACTTCTAGTTATCTATTTTCATCGCGTTGTCCATTGTGCACATGAACTTCAAAATTATATTTTTTTAATACTTTGATTAAATAGGCTTGAAAAATCCATGGAATTCCATGACTAAAAAATTAATTAGATGATTAAATATACTTAGAATACTTTCGGTACTCTTTTTTCCAATCAGCACAAATGGTTCTTTGTATGATTTATTATCACACAATATGTATAAGCACTTATTTATGTTTTCTTTGATTTATTTTTTTAATTCCACCGTAGGTGAATTGTCAATGTTTTCTTGTAAAAATCGCAAAATATACGTGACCAAAAAAATTAGTGGATTTTATAGTTAGTGGACTATATTTTGAGTTTCGGCCATTAACTTTAGATATCAAAGCTAATAAGCCACAAAGATACATATTTATGTAATATTTTTTAAGTGATTAATTTTGTTTACTCAAACTAAAGACCTTCTAAAATCCTTGAATGGTTCTTGGAGACCTACTTATTTCTAGTGATTTTTTTTCATTTTTTCTTTGACTAATAATTAATTAGGAGAAGGTTTCATGATTCAAACATAATTTGAAGTGCAAAAGTTATTGATCATGAAAATTACAATACCTGCATCAACGATTTGGAAAATAATTTCGTAAAAATTGAAAGGTGCTACTCTATAAATTTAATCTAGAAAACAACCAAATAAACTTAAATTAAATAAAATTACACCACTTAAAATCTCATTTACAAAAATCCAACTAAACTAATATAAATAAATAAATATATCTATATATATATATATCATATTACATCATGTAATAAGACCTTAAATATAAATAAATAGGTAATACCTTTAGTTTTTGTTTTTGTTTTTATTTTTGTTTTTATGAAAGTTTTATTTTATAATAGTAATTGATATAGGTTATATTTCCACCATTATTGTCTTGGAATTGGAATTAATTAGTGCAACTTAATTATATAACAATTTACTTATTTAACCTTAACTTATAGTTATTGATATATGGATATTTTTGTCCATACATTATTTTGTAAGAAACACCAACATTTTTATAGGTAGGGGGATTGGATTGGATTAAAAGTATTGAGTAGAAAAAAATGGTTACAAAAAATTAAGAAAATAGTTGTTATATTGTTGGAATAAATGTTTCAAGTTGGAATGTTTATCTGAGTCCTTGCTCCAACTGCAATTTCTTTTTTTACAATTTGACTTTTCAATTGTCAAAATATTCACATTTGGACAGTGATATCTAGTATACTCTCATTTAAGATACTTTCACTCTCAACCACTTGGTACATGATATCATGTACACAATTTTTTTGATACTCGATATCTTGTCTTCTAAACGATATGTGTACACCATTTTTTTAGATACATGATATCGTGTATGTCTTTTATATACACGATATCGTGTACACATCATATATACAATTTTTTAGATACAAAATATTGTGTATTTCTTCGTATACGGTATCGTTATACAACTTTTTAGATACACGATACAGATCGTGTATACAATTTTTTAGATACACAATATTTGTGTATGTCTTTTAAATGATATCGTACATATTGTTTAATTTTTGTAATACACGATATTGTGTATGTCTTATATACAATTTGGTACACAATTTTTTACACGAGGATATTTAGGCGGTGACTCCTTGTCCGTAGGGCTTCAGATTTCTTCCCACTAAAGTAAAATAGGATTAAGTTAGTCCATTTGAATATTTTTGCATTTAATAAGTTATAAGTGATTAAAAAATTCAACATTCTGACACGGTATAATTAAGCGCACATTTGCCGTTGTACCAAGAGTCCAATTACTATTACTAACAATATAAAAGTAGCTAAAAGACTTTTTTTGAAAGAAAATTACATATACAATTATACAAACTGGTTGATTAACTAAATTTATTTAGTAACCGAGTTCAAATGAAAACAAAAGAAAGAAAAAGAAATTGATTGCAACTCAATTAGTAGAGCATTTTGTAATCAAATTAATTGATCAGAGTTCAACTCCCACGAATCTCATTCCAACCAAAATTTATCCTGAAAAAATGAGATGAAATATATATATATATTAGATGAATTTAGTAAACCGAACAAAATTAAGGTGTGGTTCATTTTCATAGAGTGAGTCTTGTGTGTAACAGTCACACGTGTGACAAAATACACTTTTACAGGAAAAAATGATATTTTTACTGATAAAGTGATACTTTTATGGATAAAGGTGATACTTTTGCTATAAAAAGTGATACTCTTTTTTGGTTCCAAAATAGTAATATTTTTACAGATAAAAATAATATTTTTTTTCCGTCACACCGTGTGACAACTGTGTGACGCTTTCATATAAATTTTTGTCATTTTCATATACCAAACTTGTAGAGTATAACTTTGTGTTATTTAAGCTCCATACCACAAATATGCATGAAAACTCGTATTTTTTTTCAATTTTTTTGTTCTGATTCAGTAAATACACTTGTTTAAAAAAAATGATAAATAAATTGAAAAGACTGTAATAAACACAAGGAGCTAGAAAATAGTAAAAATCAATAAAGTGTAAAAGTAAACTGTGAAGAATAAAGAGAAAGAGAAGAAAGCAGAAATAGACAGAAAAACGGCGTATATTGTTTCACAATAGATGTCTCTTATATAGGCATACATGTAGGGTTTTATGTATACAAGATATAATGAAACGCCTAAATTGCCCCTCAATCAATTACTTTTGATGAATGCACACTAATTGTGTTTTTCCTTCAACACTCCCCCTTGTGCCAAATCAAAAGGGTGAATGGTGCATGAATGTTGCCTCGTTAAAGATCTTGCCAAGTAACAAAACCCAGTGGAAAAAATAAACCTTGGTCGAAGGAAAAAAGAGTGCAACGCACCTATGTTGAAACTCCCCCTGAAGTCTACACCTTTCACCTAATACGTACATCTATCAAGTGAGCTCAGAAAGTCTACGCATCCCAATCCTTTTCATATGTTTTTCAAAGATTGTCTTGGGCAGTGATTTTGTAAACAGATCAGCTGCATTTTCTTCAGAGCTGACTTGAGTTACTTGAATCTTGAGAAAAGCTTGTTGTTGCTGGTTGTAGAAGAACTTTGGTGATATATGCTTTGTATTGTCACCTTTGATGTATCCTAGTTTCATCTGTTAGATGCAAGCAACATTGTCTTCATATATACATGTAGGCTCTTCAGTGGTAGAACTTAAGCCACTACTTCTCTGAATATGTGTGATGATCGACCTTAACCAAATAGACTTACGAACTGCTTCATGTAAGGCAATGATCTCTGAATGGTTTGATGAGGTAGCTACAAGGGTTTGTTAAGTAGATCTCCAAGATATTAGCCGTATTTCCAATGGTAAATACGTAACCAGTTTGGGAACGACCTTTATGTGGATCGGAAAGATAACCAGCATCAGCAAAACCAACTAATACATTATTTGGTGTATCAGTGTAGGGGGTAGCTTCAACATTTGCTTTAGGGATTACAATTTCATCTGTGTTCCCTTTTCTCTCTTTGTAAGGAAAGAACAAGCCCATGTCAATGGTTCCTTTTAGGTACCGGAATATATTCTTGACACCATTCCAATGACGCTGCGTTGGTCCTGAACTAAATCTAGCTAACAAGTTCACAGAGAAAGCAATATCTGGTCGAGTACATTGAGCTAAGTACAATAATGCGCCTATTGCACTTAAATAGGGAATTTCAGCTCCCAATAGCTCTTCGCCATCTTTCTTTGGACGAAATGGATCTTTCTTTAAATCCGAACTTCGACCGATCATGGGAGTGCTAACAGGATGCACTTTGTCCATGTTAAATCGCCTGAGCATCTTTTGGACATATGCAGATTGGTGGATAAGTATTCCACAAACTCGGTGCTCTAGTTCAATGCCTAGACAAACCGAGTTTTCCCAAGATCCTTCATCTCAAACTCGGATTTCAAATAGTTCGTGGTTTCTCTTATTTCATTAAGAGTACCTATTATGTTCATGTCATCTACATAAACTGCTACAATCGCAAATCCGGAACTAGTTTTCTTTATAAATACGCAGGGGCACTGTTCATCGTTCTTGTAACCTTTCCCAATCAAGTAGTCACTTAGACGGGTATACCACATCCGTCCGGATTGTTTCAATCCATAAAGTGAGCGTTTCAATCTGATTGCAAATGCACTCCGCGGTTTAGAGTCACTTGACTTGGGCAATGGAAGACCATCAGGCACTTTCATATATATCTCTGAATCAAGATTCCCATAGAGATATGCAGTAACCACATCCATCAGCTGCATTTCCAGTCCTTCGAAAACTACTAAGCTAACTAAGTAGCTGAATGTTATGACGTCCATTACGGGAGAGTACGTCTCCTCATAGTCAATTCCAGGGCATTGTGAGAAGCCTTGTGCTACAAGGCGAGCTTTATATCTCAGGACCTCATTTTTCTCATTACGCTTTCTGACAAAGATCCATTTGTGTCCTACATGCTTTACACTCGGTGGGGCTAGTACTACCGGACCGAATACCTGTCTCTTTGTCAATGAATCAAGTTCTGCCTGGATTGCTTCTTTCCATTTAGGCCAATCTGCTCTTTGTTGACATTCTGCAACAGAGCGTGGTTCGATATCATCATGCTCTATAATTTCTTTAGCAACAGTATAAGTAAATACATTATTAATCTGTGTGCAGTGTCTGTCCATCAACTCATATGCACTTTCATAATCCATAGAGATTTCTTTATTCTCTGGAATCATATCAAACATCGGAGCGTCCTCCAGTAATGATTCTAGGACATAACTATAATCAGAGATAATCTCATGAGATGGATTCTCAACATTGATGATTAATGGATCGTGTTGTGCCACACCTACCCTTTTCTTCCTTGGGTGGGTGTCAATCGAACCAAGTGGCCTCCCCCTTTTCCTTTTGGGAGCCACGACCTCAACCACACCTCCACCAGGTGTGATTGCAACACCATTATCTGAGGTGTTGTGCCCCTTATTGGGGACTTCTAACCTTGCAGGCACATTTGCAGCTGGTATATGAGACCTAGTCACTTTTGCAATATCAACAAATACATCAGGCATCGAATCTGCTACGTTCTGAAGATCAATTATTCTTTTTACTTCACTTTCACATTGTGAAGTTCGGGGATCAAAATGAGACAGAGTGGGGACAGACCACGATAATTCCTGTCGCTCCCTTAGAAATTTCTTTTTCTCATCTCCACCTAACGACAGGAAGACTGTCTCATTAAAGTGATAATCCGCAAATCTAGCGGTAAAGAGGTTGCCTGTCAAAGGTTCTAAATAGCGGATAATTGTTGGAGATTCATATCCAACCTATATACCTAATCGTCTCTGGGGACCCATTTTTGTGCGATGTGGGGGAGCAATAGGCACATATACTGCACAACCAAATATGCGTAGGTGTGAAATGTCAGGCTCATATCCAGTTACCAACTGGTACAGAGAAAATGGTTGGTCAACAGTGGGTCTGAGACGAATAAGTAAAGTTGCACGATACCGTTTTGTGTATGTACATGGGGTACGGGATGCTCTACATCGATCCCAATAGACATGAAATAATCATCAAATACTTTTGATGTGAACTCTCCAGCATTATCAAGTCTTATGGACTTGATAGGGTTATCAGGGTGGTGAGCCCTTAAATGAATAATTTGTGCTAAGAGTTTTGCAAATGCAGAATTTCTTGTGGACAATAAATCGACATGTGATCAGTGTGTCGAAGCATCAACCAGAACCATAAAATACTTAATTGGTCCGCATTGTGGATGAATAGGTCCACAAATATCTCCTTGTATCCTGTGTAAGAATCGAATATTTTGTTTGGTATCTTTAGCATAAGACGGTCTCGGTGTTACTTTTGCTAAAGAACAGGCTTTGCAAAATGAGTTATGTGCTTTTGAGATTTGTAATGAGGCAGGGTGGGGTGTAGATAGTGCATCTGGTGCTTCAGAAAACACAGGTTGCGATGGAGCAACAACATGACCGATATCGTCCATTGTATCGGATTTGCGTCCCTTTCTATGTTTCACTCGAAAAAAAGGATGTCCGTGTGAGTTTTTCAAAATATGGATCATCATATCACGACCGGGATGTCCAAGACGGTCTTGCCAAAGCCTGTATAAACTAGTGTCACATAGTTCATCATTGGTGACAGCATAGGATTCGAGAATTCGAATAGTAGTGATGTACCCACTAGATTGACTCATTAGTTTCTCTAAAATGCGCTTTCTTCCACAATCATTAGAGGTAATATATATAAATTCAATTCCATTCTCACTGTGAGTTTCCAAATGATAGCCGTTGGCACGAATATCTTTAAAACTTAACAAGGTTCGATTAGCTCTTGGTGCATAAAGAGCTTCTTTGATTTTAATAATTGTGCCGTTATGCATCAAGAATTTGGCAGTACCTCGCCCTTTTATTAATTGGGATGATCCAATCATTGTAGTTACAGATGAAATGTAAGGAATAAGTTCAATGAATAATTGTCTATTCCTTAAAATTGTGTGGGTAGTTCCACTATTTGCTAAGCACTCTATTTCTCTGCGAGACATTCCTACAAGTAAATGTGATTTGTGTTATTTAATTTAGTTGGAATATAATCTCATTTTCTTTTGAGTATTTCAATTTTAATAGAATGATTTACTTGTCTTTCGATATTTCCTTTTATTCCTCAGATGTATTACTTTACATCGGGATAGTGCTATTTTTGAACCATGTATATTGATGTACAATAAATTCAATACTTTAGAATAATATTCAAATTTACTGAAAAACCAACGTCAATAAAAGTAAAGTCTCATACCAAAAATCTAACTAAAAGACAAACAGTCTAAGTAACTTGAAGACTAAAGAAAATTGTCCAAATAAAATGAGGCAGAATGCCTTAACAACTTTCTTGAAAAAAAAATTAATAAAGCAGATCAGTCAAAATCGGGAGTATCCATTGACTGAGCAAAGTCCTTGTTGCAATTGAAATTTGCAATTGTGAGGTTAACATCTGTGGGTTGATCCTCCCCTTCCATGTAGTGGGTCTCTTGTTCTTTAGATTTCCTATACCTCTTATAGTTGGCTGCTGCATAGTTGCTTGCACGACAGTTGCTATACTAGTGGTCGGTGTCTCCGCACCTATAACAAGGTTCATTGCCAACTCGTTCCTTTTTGTTCGAAGGGTTTTTAGGTGCCTTTTGCACCTTGACTCCACGACCACCGTGGCCACTAGGAGCACCAATACCTACTTGCCGCCCTCTGGTGGGAGGGCCACCACGGCCCCTACCACGACCTCTACCATGGCCCCCACAGCCCCTACCCCGTGGTGCATTATTCCCACGTTAGTAAGGATGAGCACGTCCTGCCCCCCTTTTCTTTGGGGTTCTTTCCACCGTTTCCTTGATTAAAGTTTGCCTCGGGAATTTTCTTTGTCCCAGCAGGCCTAGCATTGTTGTTCAAAAGAACTTGGTCATGCCTCTCAGCTACTTGCAACATGTTCATCAGCTTATTAAATGTTGTGATTCTTTTGTTATCATATTCAAGTCTATACTGGTTTGCCAGTATAAGTGTTGAGGTAGGAAAGGTGGAAAGAGTTTTTTGTATCATGTCATCTTCTGTGATTTTCTTTCCACAGAAAGTAAGACGTGCTTTAAGGCGTAACATATCCTTGTTGAAATCATTGACCCTCTTGTAGCCAAGTGAGCAGATTTCATTCCACTGGACAGTTAGTTCTGGAAGCAGAGTGTCATGTATGTTTCCAAAATGTTTCTTTAGGGCATCTGGTAGCGTCGTTTCCGACTACCAAATTAAATCGTGTATGAAGATACACTTAAACCTTACCGACTACTCTAACTAGTAAAGTGGCAAGCAAGGGTCGATCCCACGAGGAATGGTCGAACAAATTTTGCTTCATTGTGTTAAGCTATTATTATGAAGAAACATAAAGTAAATAAGCTAGAAAACAATAAAGAAGTGGGGGGGTCAATGAAATAACCACTACACCTAAATAAACAAAGACAAATAAAGAGATTTTTTTATAGGTTTTTGGTTTTTAAATAACAAAATGATTCACCCTTGATCATGTTTCACCGAGGTCTTGGACGATTTATGTAACTATTGTCAATGCCCTATTCAATTGTGATTCTAGCCCTTATCTCAAGACTATTAACAAGCTCTAATAGCCTTGTTATCCCTTAATCTTAGTTAATCAAAACAAGCTCTTCGACTAACCCTATTCGATTTAACCGAATCCTCGAAAAAGCTCTCTTAGATTCAATCACCAAATGCATTAAACACTAGGACAACGAGATAAATTCAACATAAAACTCGCAAGCTCGGTTTTAGAGGTTAAACTTTGTGTTATCACCAATAAATAATTATTGTTTGCTACTCGGGAATCGGAAATCCTACAATTACGGATAGTGACCTCCTATTCTAGCAACACATTCACAAATCCCTTAAAGGGTGATCAATCCAATAATAAATTCATAAATGTGAGTCAATAACAGCAAATAACACAAAACACTTGAATACACAATATTTTCGGTAACATTAACCGTAATAATCACATAAATGTCTTGGACTCAAGGTTCCACAATAATCAAGAGTGAACTAAGGGTGTTAGCCACCCATTTTACCTAATACAAGGATAAACTAACAGAAAATTAAAGAAAAAAACATGAACATAGGATAGAAAGAACCAAAGGTTAGGGGTTGAAGATCAAGATCTTCAACCCCCTTCCATTTCCTTGCTTCCAATGGAGAAAAGTGGCTGATTATGTGTGGGGGATGGGTTCTAGGTTATTAGGGTTATTATGGTTATTCGGGTTAAATTCGAATGGGATGATATATATATAAGGAGAGAAAGTGCTAGTCGAAAATAGGCAAAATCGCATTCAGGATTTTAAAACAGGGTACTTAATCTCGGCCGAGACGGGAGTGTGTCTCGGCCGAGACGTGAAAAGGGGTTTTCAAGGGTTTATGGGTCGAAAGGCTATCTCGGCCGAGATTAAGTATCATCTCGGCCGAGATCTGGGTCATTGAAAAACTTTGAAATTCTCTGGCAACATTTCTCGGCCGAGATCTGTTGTGTGTCTCGGCCGAGATCTTCTTTCTGCCCAACTCTTCATAAATGCCCTGGAGACTCATCTCGGCCGAGGTTTGAGTCCTGTCTCGGCCGAGATCTTCAATTAACCCTTCTTTTTGTTGCCTCGATCGATCCCTCGACTCCGCGGTCGTTTGAGGTTCTTTTTCGACCCGTTTTCACCTGTTTTAACACAAAAATCGCACAAACGCATTATTTTGCCCATGAGAGTATAAAAGCACTAAATACACGTGATTATGCACATTATTGATACTAAAATGACACTAAAAGTGCCCTAAAGTGCGTGCACGAAACACGTGTACCAAATCTCCCCAAACTTAAAACTTGTTCGTCCCGAACAATAAAGAGAAAGACAAAAGGACACGTGTTTAGGGCTAAGTTTAGTGGCATTTGATTTCAGAATTTTCATAAGAAAGAGTAAGCGATCATGATAAAAGCGAGCATATGTGATAGACTAGATCCACTACTCTCGAGACATAACACTCCAAACTTAAGATCCTCACATGGTGAGTGTATCTCTTGACTCTCAAGTGTATCAAAAGGGAAGTGTATACGCTCACATTGAAATGCATAAAATGCCTACCTTAAGCTTGCAAATCATCTAAACTTCGATGTATACCGACGTGTGTGACAAAGAATAAAAAAGGTCTTTAATAGGTTGTAATGTTGGCTTGGGGTAAGGTGGGAAAATTTCTGGTATAAGTGACTATAAAACGGACTAAATGAGTTAGCTAATCTCATCTACCCCTCAAAAAAATTGGTCACTCGACCTCACTCTTTACTTCCTTAGTAAACCAATCCCAAGAATCGATTTCTTCTCCAATTTCTGGTATAAGTGACTATAAAACGGACTAAATGAGTTAGCTAATCTCATCTACCCCTCAAAAAATGGTCACTCAACCTCACTCTTTACTTCCTTAGTAAACCAATCCCAAGAATCGATTTCTTCTCCTTACCACAAAGTCCACAACCTAAATGCTTTCTCAATTCTCCCTTGGAGTGTATTTTCTTTTGAATTTCTACAACCTTGAGAACATCTATCGAAAGGCATTTATAATACTAGCCTCTCCAAGTCAAAAGCAACAATTGAGTATATACAACTAACTTTTTCTTTTGTTTTTCTGATTTTTCGATTTTTTCGATTTTTCTCTTTTTTTTTTTTTTTTCAACAAATATAAACAAACATTGGAGAGAAACTAGTATTCTCGATTCTTTGCCTATTGTTTCAATTCCTTCCACCCTTCAATATTCCCAATAGTTCACCCCTTTCAATCCCAAATTTACCCGACTACCTTCCAACCGCCTCCCTCATACTCAAATAGTCCAATTAAGGTCAAAGGCTAAATCGAAAGGTACTTGGCTTGTAGAGTTGGGCTGTCAAACAAAAGGCTAAAAGCTCAAGGGGCTCAACTAGAGACAATATCAAATTTGGTACAAAGGAAGTATTTTCAAGCTTGAAAATAGGCTCAAGTCAAGAATTGCCTAAGATCATTTTCAATGTCACACAATGCACCGACACATGCAAAATAGAGAATTATGGCAAGTTCTAGAGACAACTAAATGCACTCAATGAATTTCACACCGAAAGAAAGTTTAAATTACTCCAAAGATGGAAGTATCTTCTAAGGCTCAAAAACTCACTTGGTTGCAATTTTGATCAAAAGTTTTGAGTGTATGTTCAATTTTGTTTCAACAAGTCTATCATACTCTACCATGTGCTTGTTTCAAAAATATTTGTCAAAATTTTTCATCATTAATCAATGCCACATTTTTCTTTCCTAAATTCATCCAATTGCTTTCTCGAGCTACCAATTTGTACGAATCTCAACCTCTCCCCAAACTTAGTTGCGGACTAAGTTTGTGGAAAAAGAAGAATACAAGTTGGTGCTCGTCGAATTCAACCAATTATTAACAAACCAACTAACTAACTTAACAGAAATAATCTTACTCCTAAAAATATGCAAGGTATCAAAATTCAATAAAGATCATATCAACATAACCAAAATAAACAAAAGATAGCAATTGGCTCACAGTGGGTCTCGGCCGAGATGTTGTATGTCTCGGCCGAGATGGCCTCCCCTGCATTTTTCCTTCATTTTGCTCCCCTTCACCTCCACTTTATGCTATCTCTTGATTATTCTAATTTATACCTGCATATTTCTTAACAAAAAAAAACATCAAATATGCCACAAGGCATTTATTAAACAACTAACTAGGAATTTGAAAAACGCAAATATTAAAAGATACCGTCGGGTTGCCTCCCGACAAGCGCCTTTGTTTAACGTCGTTGGCTCGACGGATGCTCTTTATATAAACATAACAAACAACTAGCTATGTAAATAAAACTAACGCTTAACACATAAAACAAAATCGTTCTAAACCATTCCCCGGCAACGGCGCCAAAATTTGGTAGCGTCGTTTCCGACTACCAAATTAAATCGTGTATGAAGATACACTTAAACCTTACCGACTACTCTAACTAGTAGAGTGGCAAGCAAGGGTCGATCCCACGAGGAACGGTCGAACAAATTTTGCTTCATTGTGTTAAGCTATTATTATGAAGAAACATAAAGTAAATAAGCTAGAAAACAATAAAGAAGTGGGGGGGTCAATGAAATAACAACTACACCTAAATAAACAAAGACAAATAAAGAGATTTTTATAGGTTTTTGGTTTTTAAATAACAAAACGATTCACCCTTGATCATGTTTCACCGAGGTCTTGGACGATTTATGTAACTATTGTCAATGCCCTATTCAATTGTGATTCTAGCCCTTATCTCAAGACTATTAACAAGCTCTAATAGCCTTGTTATCCCTTAATCTTAGTTAATCAAAACAAGCTCTTCGACTAACCCTATTCGGTTTAACCGAATCCTCGAAAAAGCTCTCTTAGATTCAATCACCAAATGCATTAAACACTAGGACAACGAGATAAATTCAACATAAAACTCGCAAGCTCGGTTTTAGAGGTTAAACTTTGTGTTATCACCAATAAATAATTATTGTTTGCTACTCGGGAATCGGAAATCCTACAATTACGGATAGTGACCTCCTATTCTAGCAACACATTCACAAATCCCTTAAAGGGTGATCAATCCAATAATAAATTCATAAATGTGAGTCAATAACAGCAAATAACACAAAACACTTGAATACACAATATTTTCGGTAACATTAACCGTAATAATCACATAAATATCTTGGACTCAAGGTTCCACAATAATCAAGAGTGAACTAAGGGTGTTAGCCACCCATTTTACCTAATACAAGGATAAACTAACAGAAAATTAAAGAAAAAAACATGAACATAGGATAGAAAGAACCAAAGGTTAGGGGTTGAAGATCAAGATCTTCAACCCCCTTCCATTTCCTTGCTTCCAATGGAGAAAAGTGGCTGATTATGTGTGGGGGATGGGTTCTAGGTTATTAGGGTTATTATGGTTATTCGGGTTAAATTCGAATGGGATGATATATATATAAGGAGAGAAAGTGCTAGTCGAAAATAGGCAAAATCGCATTCAGGATTTTAAAACAGGGTACTTAATCTCGGCCGAGACGGGAGTGTGTCTCGGCCGAGACGTGAAAAGGGGTTTTCAAGGGTTTATGGGTCGAAAGGCTATCTCGGCCGAGATTAAGTATCATCTCGGCCGAGATCTGGGTCATTGAAAAACTTTGAAATTCTCTGGCAACATTTCTCGGCCGAGATCTGTTGTGTGTCTCGGCCGAGATCTTCTTTCTGCCCAACTCTTCATAAATGCCCAAGAGACTCATCTCGGCCGAGATTTGTGTCCTGTCTCGGCCGAGATCTTCAATTAACCCTTCTTTTTGTTGCCTCGATCGATCCCTCGACTCCGCGGTCGTTTGAGGTTCTTTTTCGACCCGTTTTCACCTGTTTTAACACAAAAATCGCACAAACGCATTATTTTGCCCATGAGAGTATAAAAGCACTAAATACACGTGATTATGCACATTATTGATACTAAAATGACACTAAAAGTGCCCTAAAGTGCGTGCACGAAACACGTGTACCAGCATCCCACAGTTCTTTGGGGATTTTCAATTGAAGGTACTCCCAGCGTAAACTAGGATCGATATGCCGCCTAAAAAATATTAGGGCGTTTGCTTTGACCTTGTCGGACGGTTCTTTGTCATTTGGGTCAATGGATGGTTTGATTGTGGAAAGATAATCCTTCCCTAAGAAGGTAGTTTCCATATCAGAAACCCAACGATGTTACTCAATTCCTTCTGAGTCCAAAATATCAAATTCAGGTCGAGTTGGTTCAGTCATCTGCTATAAAACAAGAGGGGATATACATTAATTATGCAAGCATATCATTATATGATTTTTTTCAAGAAAGTGAGTTGAGTTAGATTTTGAGACAATTGGCCACTTATATTTTTTTCGATGCTTTGTGAAAATACTTTATCACTTTAATTTATACCCATATGTATCATCCATGAATTTTCTTTATCATGGAGGTACCCAATAACAAGTATATAAATACAAACAGAATATTTTATATATTTTGTAAGAATTGCAAAACATAAAAATAAAAATAAAGGAAGATCATGCAGAAAACTCAACAGTTCAGATATTTTGACAGCGGAAAATCTACACAGTTAAGTGTATGAATTCAAAATTCTAATTAACTTAGCTGAGGTAGTGAAAGACAAACGATACTTAAAAATAAATGCCTAACAGATAATTGCCAAACTTTTATTTAACAAATCTAAGAAAAAAACTATATTTGAATATTCCTAGACAGTACTAACTAGTAACAAGTACACCAGATCCATTCCCCAAAATTGCAGCACAATTTCGAAAGTAATCTATACAACTTTAACGATTATTAAACCTTTAATGAAACACCATATATTGAATTAAGGCTTTCTTCGAAAAGGAAAAATAAAACAATCTATTTCATCACATACAAATTGAAAAAGAACTTGAAACTTTGGAAATACAAAGTCAATAGTTGCGGCTGTAAGAACAGTATAGGTTTAATCTAACTTTTTTTTTTTTTTTTTTTTAAACAAAACCTAATCTATTTCATGAAAGTCATGTACAATGAATTAATTAAACCTGCTGTATGAATTCTATATAGGTAGTGTAATGATTACCTACTCAATCCCTTTGATAGTTACAAATATGTTGAATTGCAGGTTTGATTCTAGTCTCTAATTTAAGGAGATTCTAATTTATTAGAGGCGGTCGGAATTAGCCAGTAAATATTCCACTATCAATTAACAATGAATACTTATTTCTGTTAAACCTACGAAACTTGCAGTCAAGGATTCACGACGCAATAATAGGCACAGTAACAAGAGTAAAAAATATAATCAGCCCAAAAAGTGATTTATCTAAATACAGGCAGTAGCAGTAATATGTTCATCAATTAAACAGTCTAAAAAAATTAGGGTTTCGAATTACCTTGCAGTTGTGGTATTTCTCAACACAATAAAAGTATTTACTTTCACCAACGTAGATCTCCCTTAGATGATTCCCCTTTTTTTTGTTCTTCACCGTAGAGTAAGTTCGTACTGATAACGTGTAAAAGTAAACTATGAAGAATAAAGAGAAAGAGAAGAAAGCAGAAATAGACAGAAAAACGGCGTATATTGTTTCACAATAGATGTCTCTTATATAGGCATACATGTAGGGTTTTATGTATACAAGATATAATGAAACGCCTAAATTGTCCCTCAATCAATTACTTTTGATGAGGCACACTAATGTGTTTTTCCTTCAACATAAAGCTCTTTTTATTTTTTAATTGAGAAAAAAATATTTTCTAAAATAGGACCAATTATAAATTAAATCCCAAATAATTATATTAACATATACAAATAGGGCATACTATCTTCAACCCACAATTTTTCTTCAAGATAGTCCATTAAATAAGTAATAGAAAGACAATTAAACTAAAATGTGCTTTATAATAAAACTAGAATAGATTGTAACAGAAAAAGGTAAAATAATCAAATCTTCTTCTTAATTTCTTCCTTTTCCTTTTCAATATGAAAACAAGAGCTTGGGATCATACGGACGTGCAAATACAATATGTTCAGCACAACAATAAGATTCACCGAACCTCTGATTTATCAATTAAGATTCAATAGTGGCATATCATCCATTATTGATGATTAAATTTGTTCCATGATATTGCTTATTATATATTAAAATCTCGAATACTATTAGTAGTGGGTGAATGTATAGGCTAGGGACATTTCAAAAGATGATATTATTACAGGAATAAATTTCTCTCACTACGGTGCAAATGATTATAAGGAATTCACCTTCCAGGATACAAAGCTTATTTTATTTGTAACTCGAAAGTTACACTCTCTCGAATTACATGGAGCAAGAATCACAAGGTTTATTTGAAAATAAATGTATGAAATAATAGAGACGACTCGATTGTGTTGAGGAATTCTATTCTTCTGAAGTAATTCAGTTCATCATTTGATTTGTCTCGTAGGGTGTATATATAGTTTTTGAAGAGTTGTTTTGAATGGACGCATCCTTAACAACAAGGTGTCTCTTCATGAATGGTTACAATAAATTGCACATATTCATTAAACACCAATTTACTCACACCTGTAGAAATCATAACATCTCTTCCTCACACCTCTGTAATTTATTTTATTTGATTCCTCTCTATCACTCTAATATATATGACAACTAATTATGTTATAATTTACTAATTATGTTATAATTTATCTATATCTATATCTATATATATATATATATATATATAATAACACAATCCTTACTACTTTAGCAAGGATTGTGTTTTCCCATGCCTAATGATACCTTCCAAATTTTCTCTCTCTAAGAGCGGGAAAGGTTGTGTACGGCGTACTTCTACTATTTTGTGCAGATTTCTTTGCTAAATCTTTCTGAGGTTTTGGCGGTGGTTGGACATGGATCCGGAAGAGCTATCACGTTTGGTTAACACTATGAAGTTGGAGTCAGTTGGAGTAGAACATAAGGTAATTCTAGGGCATGAAAATATTCAAATTAGCTCTCAACGACTGGAAAATTGCTTGCTCGTGAAAATCTTCACGACAAAGAGTACAAACAGGGAAACCTTCAGAATGAAGATGCCGGAGATTCTCCAAGCTAAAAAAAAAATCAAAGTTGAAAAAGCAGGTGAGAATTTATTATTGTTTGAGTTTCAATCGCTATCCGACTAAAAGACATGCCCTTGCAGATGGGCCTTGGAATTTCTTCCAAGATCTGGTATGTTTCAAAGAAGTACAAGGACTGCAAAACCTCAACTCGGTTACTTTCGATTCGGTCACTTTCTGGGTACAACTACATAATTTACTAGTTGCATTCATGAATAAGGATATTCTGGAAATCCTTGAAGCAAAGCTTCGACGAGTGGAAGAGATTGATTCTGGAGCTGGAGGAAACTATTTCGACAGGTATGCTCGAATACGGGTCACTAGAAATCTGGCGTAACCCCTCCTTAAATTCATTAATGTGGAAATTGAGCATGGAGAGGACTTTATTGTTGTCTTAATCATATACGTAAAGTTACTAGATTTCTATTTTGTGTGTGAGAGGATAGGACACTGTTTTAGAGATTGTGGAGGATGAAGGAGCTGACAAAAAGAAACTCACTTTTGGGAATTGGATGAAAGTACTAGTACATACAAAATCAAAAAAATTCTACCAAAAAGGGAGAAAAATGAGTAGATATATGGGAACTAGCTAAATGAATAAAGAGGGTCGAGAATAGGATCAAGATGGAGTAAGAGAGTCATCTGAAAAGGGCCAAATTACTTGCTCACACTATCAGAATGGAGCCATTGTTGAATCAATGAACGATAGTGTATTACAAATTGAGCAAGCAACGCAACAGAATATAGAGTCAGTAAAGTCACGGTGAAGGGAAATATCGACTTAGGAGCTAATGGCGAGCTAAACAAGTTGGAGGGATGGCATACTCAGATTTACTCAATAGCCTTTTGAATCATGAGACGAATATGATGGAACAGGACATGGGTCTGGAACTAGATAGGTCCCCACCGGCCTCTCTAGTCTTGACGACGAGGAGCCCCTCCCAATGGAAAAGAATCAAACCGCAAGATGGAGCCACTAGGCTAAGGTATACCAAAGAAGAGAAAAGTCAGCATAATACTAAAAGGAAGAGGGGGGTTGGAGGAAGGCGAGGGAAGGAAAATAGGTGGGAATCAAAAAAAGAAAATGACGTGCATCAATGAAGATGAAATGGCTGCTACTTTGAAGAAGGCGGAGGTTGCTTTACAACCCGCCAACAATTATGAGTTGCATTGTGTGGAATGCCCGAGGTCTGGGAAGCCCTAGGGCATTCCGAGAGTTGAAGCAACTAGTCGATGAGAATAACCCCTCTTTTCTCTTTATCAGTGAGACAAAGATTGATAATCGTCGGTGGGAAGTTTGGAAATTGCTATTGGGTTTTAATGGCGGGTTTGCAGTACCTAGTGTGGGAAAAGGTGGAGGTTTAATCTTATTCTGGAAGATCAGTTTGATGTCTATATTAATTCTTTCTCGATTGGCCATATTGATAGTGTGATCAGCTGCAGTGGAAAGAGGTGGAGATTTACGGGCTTCTATGGAAATCCAGAAGTCTCTCTTCGGCATCATTCTTCGGAGTTACTACGTCGCCTCATGAAGACCCCTGAGTTTCGTGATCTCCCTTGGCTTTTGGGAGGGGATTTCAACGAAACCTATTTTGATAGTGAGAAAATAGGAGGAAATCGAAAGCCTTGCTCCCAGATGGATGCTTTCTGTGATGTTATTAAAGAATGTAGATTACGAAATATTTTTACTACTAGCGAATTGTTCACGTGGATTAATAAAAGAAAGAATGAGGCAATGATGTTTGAGAGACTCGATAGATATCTTTGCTCCTCTCAATGGAGCCTTTTATGTCCTGTAGCCAAGGCATCTAATCTTGAATTCTACCAGTCGGATCATAGACCCATGAAGATTGTGCTTGGAGTTTTCCTAGAAGGACCGGAGAGGGGTATCAGTAATAGAAGGAGGAATGGGGTTCGCTTCGAGAATGCTTGGATTATTGAGCCGGGAATTGAGAAAGTTGTCCAAAAGTGTTGGGAACAAAATGGTATTCTTCTACCACTACACAGCCGCATTAAGCTTTGTGGGAGTCTTTAGCAAATTGGGTTAAGAAATTCGTAAAGATCATCCCCAAGCAACTTGAGAAGAAACACGAAGAACTTAACCGACTTATGAATCACACAAGTTGGAACACTGAAAGGCTAAAGATAGAAGAGCTTGAAGTACCAGTGGAGAAATTGGCAACACAGGAGGAATGTTAATGGAAATAGCGAAGTGGACTGAACTGGCTCAAACAAGGTGATCGCAACTCTTTTCACTCACAAGCTTCCACTCATAGAAGTGTTAATCATATCAAAGGCTTAATTTTCAAACATGGAGATTATTGTACCTCAAACGACACTATTGTTGAGAACATTGTAGATTATCGTCACAACCCAACGTTGATGAGATGGAGGATGTGCTAAAGTTTGTTCCTCATAATGTCAACATGGAAATGAACACCCTGCTAAGTCCTGAGTTTACTGAAGTTGAGGTGAAAATTGTGGCTGCTGAGAGCCCCAGGTCCAGATGGGTTTCCCGGTTCTTTCTTTCAAAAGTTTTGGAGTTGCGTGGGTTGGGAAGTGACGAAGGCAGTCCTTAAGGTGCTGAATCAGTGGGCAACTTTGGATGACTGGAATGACACAATCATCACCCTCATACCGAAAATTTCAGAACCACTTTTGATTAAAGATTTCAGGCCCATTAGTTTAACCAACGTTTGCTACAAAATATCGCGAGAGCTATTACAAACAGACGACATTAAGTTTTGGGGGAGTGCATTCGTTCCAGGGAGGCTGATCTCGGATAACATCTTAACCGGATTTGAGTGAATGCATTGGATTAAAAATCATCGGAGTGGGAAAAAGGGATATATCGCGCTCAAGTCAGATATGAGCAAAGCATGTGATAGGGTGGAATGGAGGTTCCTTGAAGCTATGATGGTCAAAATGGGTTTCGATGGAGGCTGGGTTGATTTAATCGTGAGATGTATTAAATCAGTTTCATACACAGTCAAGTTCAATGATCAACTGACAAGATATTTTAAACAAGAGAGGGGTATCAGACAGGGTGATCCACTATCACCGTTTCTATTTTTGATGTGTGCTCAAGGCCTATCCTATCTTCTTAGTGGGATGGAGATTGATAAAGGATTCAAGGGGATTAAAATTGCCAATTCCTGCTCAATATTAACTCACCTCTTATTCGCTGATGATAGCTTGGTATTTCGCTTTTAGAGAGGGCAACATATGTATGCATCACTATCTGAAATGATACGAAAAAGCGTTGAGACAGCTGATTAACTACGAAAAATTAGCCCTGTCTTTTAGTCTAAATACGGAGCATGATTTGATAAATGATATCAAATCTTGGTTTTGCATTCCGGTTGTCCATGGCCATGATGTCTACTTGGGTCTCCCAACTTTCTCAATGCGGAGCAAAAAAATTCAATTTGGATATTTGAAGGAGAGAGTCTCCAAACGGATGCATGGGTGGAGTTCAAGGTTGTTTTCCCAGGAAGGCGAAGAAGTGTTGATTAAATCGGTATTGCAAGCCATCTCCATGTATGCAATGTCCTATTTCAAAATCTCGGTTAGCATTTGTAATAAGATTGAACGAAACTCCGCAAACTTTCGGTGGGGAATGGAAGGCGGAAACAAGAAAATGCATTGGAAAAGATGGGACCTACTATGTGACCCCAGCAAATGGGTGGAATGGTTTTCGAAAATTAGTTGAATTCAACAAATCACTTTTGGAAAAGAAACTGTGGAGAATGTTGTGCTATCCGGACTCCCTTGTCGGCAAGATGTTCAAATCCCGCTACTTCAAACACCAAGATATTATGAAGGCGGGTTCGGGAAGCAAGCCATCCTATGTTTGGCGATCTCTTTTGTGGAGCAGAGATCTTTTGGAGGAAGGACTGTTTTGGAGAGTGGGAAATGGTAACTCCATTAATGTTGTGTCCGACAAATGGATACCAACAAGAAATCATCATTTGGGGGCCCTCGATGATCAGGCCACCGAAAGTTGGTGAATTGACGATCTCATTTCAGATGGGAATTGGAATTCTAGACTGACTCGGGAACGCTTCCCCGCCTATCTACTGGATGAAATTCTTTCTATCCCTCTTTCGGTGAGTAACATGGACGATTCCTGGTTTTGGAAGTTTGATTAAAAAAAAAAGGCCATTTTTCTGTCCGAGAGGGGTATAAATTAGCTATTGGTGTTCATTCCTCCTAGGGGTGTAAATGAGCCGAGTCGAGTTGAGTACCGGCAGGCTCGAGCTCGAGCTCGACCGAGTTCATTTTTTTCAAACTCGAGTTCGACTCGGTAGAAACTTGTTAAGCTCGGGATAAGCTTGACTCGACTCGATTCCTGCAAAAATAAAATATAAGAAATATAAAAATATATTTAAATTGAAAACATTAATGATACTACAAATCGTTGTTAATGGGGACCTTATAGAATTACAATATATCTATAATTATGTCAACTCTGAAGGGTAAACTAGTAATTTAAGATAAGCTCGATTAAGCTCGCGAGCCTGTCGAGCCGAGTATTAGTGAGCTCGAACTCGAACTCGACACCTACTCGAGTAGCTCGAGCTCGAGCTCGACTCGTTTCTCTCGAGTCAATTTCAATCTTTTAGCGAGTCGATCCTGAGTGGCTCGCGAGTTGTCTCGACTCACTTACACCCCTAATTCCTCCCCCCAGAACCAATTTGCTCATTCTTTGACTCAATGGTGAAAATTTATTTGGGCGTTAAATGTGCCTCCGAAGGTGAATTTTTTTTGGTGGAGTGTTTGCCATGATAGCATTCCAACTGCGCTGAATTTAATGCTACATCATGTCCCGACGAGTGGTGGATGCTGACTTTGTGGGACCATTTTTGACAGCACACTTCACGCTTTGTTCCATTGCCAAAGTGCGTGTAGCTGGTGGAAGAATACAAAGTTCTATCAGTTGATAAAGGGACAAGGGAAATGTCATACTCTGGATTTTTGTGTGGGGATTAAATCTTGCCTAGACAAGGCAAATTTTGAACTATTGGTTATAGAAGCATGACAACGGTGGGCAGAAAAAATTATGTCATGGCGCGATTGGTCAAAAGTTGGGTGAATAGAGAAATGGGGCTGGTAGGCATTTAGAGGAGTTTCGGAAAGCAAATTTTTCGCTGAATATTAACGATCTCAATCCATTTATTCCAGATAATTCTTCTTGGCATGTTCCCCCAGCGCGTGTTATAAGGTTGGATGTCGATGCGTGTTGTGATTCAAAGAAAAAACACTTTGCAGTGGGAGGTGTGTTTTGCAATTGTGAAGGCAAACAGATTGCTGCTTTTAGCAGAAAATTCGGAAGATTTAATTATGCTTTTGAAGGGGAAATACTCGTAACTAGGGAAGGATGGCGAGTGGCAGAATAGAATTTTCAACGTATTCAGATCTTCTCATATTCGATGGAAGAGGTGCAAGCAGTCACCTCTCCAACGATTTCCTTGATCAGATAAGGTTTTGGTTACCAGAGATTCACCATTTTATGAAAATGTGCCAGATGTGTACAGTAGCTCATTGTCTCCGTTCAGCGAATAGAGTGGCTCATACTTTGGCTTTTTATGCTTCTTCTACCTCAACTCCATTCTATTGGGAAATTGGGGATTTCCCAGACTAGGTTATTAGACTTGTAGCTTTGGATTGTAATATTTGAAGTTATTAGTTCTAAAAAAAAAAGGATTGTGTTTTCCCACCCAATCCAGGTTTCCCCAGTCAGTAAGGACACATGGCTTCATCATGTCCGTTGATCAGCAATTAGTCAACTAATCCTAAAATAAGTTTCACAGTTAAATCTTTAAAATTGCATGTTTGTTTACCATTATTGTTTTAGTAAATCTTTATGATTAAATAATCGTAATTTATAATTCGATCGAATTTACCAAGGAATATGGTAAAATATCATAATTATAACCACAATCAT
The DNA here is from genome assembly GCA_958295605.1 of Ajuga chamaepitys. NCBI lineage: Eukaryota > Viridiplantae > Streptophyta > Magnoliopsida > Lamiales > Lamiaceae > Ajuga > Ajuga chamaepitys. The sequence goes on from OY282502.1 coordinate 18,572,992, forward strand.
AATCTGTAATCAAACATACTACAGGTGGGTGTAAGTTAATTAAATAATTCAAACAGTTGCAAAATTTTAAACATTTATAGCGCCAAAATAAGTAACGGAATAAGATAATATCTACAAATATAAATTATGGAATCATATGCAATTATTTATTATTTATCTAGGAAATTATTAACATATTTTAGTTCTATTCAATTTATTCTCATATTCATATATAAACAAGATTGATATAGATTTCCATTTCTTTTGCTTACAATTAAGGTTAATGTTAAGTATATATGGTGTTATATAAATTGTTTTTTTATTTAGAAACTCTTCATATATATATATATATATATATCAATATATATGACAAAATATTATCTAAACTTAAACATTTTTTAATAATAATTTCTTATGCCACATTTATGATTAATAGTTACATTTTTTTTTTTTTTTGTCTTTTTTGTAACTTTATTTCCCTTTGAAATCTCGAAATTTATGAAAGACATTTACTTGACTTTCGGATCTTTTTTCTAACTTATTATATAATTTTTTTATTGAAACTTTTCTGTAGAGTATTTTCTTGTATACATATGAAATACCAGTTCTAAAGAATAATTGAAATTCAATTTATTTAATTTTAAATAACATATTAATATCAGTGATTATCGAAAATATATTTACAAATAAATTTGTTGTTCAAAATTCTATGTTTTTATTATATTTATTAAGCAATTATTATGTTATACTAACTAAAATAAACGTAGTTGACTTATATTTTTTGTAATTATATTTATGTTAATTTTTTGCATTAGATTAGATCATTCCATTTTAAATTGTATAACCTACATAATTAAAAAAAAGAATTGTTTTTAGAATATTTGAGTGCAATATATATTCACCCCATATTAGAACATGATTGCCATAATAGGTCATATTTATCATAAATTAACTTAATTGCACAATTATTTTCATTATAGATTTTAAAAGGAATTTCAACTAATTTAAAAATTTTATACATAAAATTTCAACTTAATTCTTTTTTCTTTTCTTTAACAGCTCAACCTTCCAGGGACAATGTTTAAGGATAGAATTTTCATTATTAAGTTCAATAAAAAATTAAAGTTGGTGTCTTCAATCATATTAAATTAATTGTTTACTATCTTTTCAACATCACTTCTGTACATATTGTACGGTTTTTAACCTTGATCCATTCTAATAATTAGTTTGTATCTCAGTGATTATTGTTAGTTATACCTCTAAACGTTTATTGTGGTTAATTATTTTAATTAGTATTTATGATTATTGTTAGTTATGTTTCTAAACGTTTAATATGGTGAATTATTTTAATTAGTATTTTAACTACAATGAAAATTGTATATAATAAATTAAAAACACTATTTAATTATTTTGTAAATAAGAAAGTCCATCAAATAATTACCAAAATTATCATTTTTTTAATTGTTAAATAATTGATCAGTTTATAGTTCATGTGTTCCACAAAAGAACTTTGAATAGACATGTCATTGCCCTTTACACAATTCAATTAATTATTAATCCTTTGTTGAGTTCGAAAGTTAGGAGATCTCCTACTAGCTGATCAATTTTCATATTTTCGACATCTTTTGAGGTGTTGATCACCGTGACTTTCTCTGAAAATCGATCCGGAAGGGTTCTTAGAAATTTGTCCACCACAAGTGATTCCAGAACTATCTCTCCAAGTGAGAGCCTCTAGTTCACGATGACCATAAACCGTGAGTGATAATCTTCAATGGACTCGCTTTCCTCCATCTTGAGACTGTCAAATTGATTGCGCAAATTCCTCAGTTTAGACTTCTTCACTTCTTTGGTTCCTTCAAAGTAATTCTCGAGCAAATCCCAAGCTTCTTTGGTTGTTTTGCATTTGCATATTTTCATATATTAGACTTCATCAACAGCCGTTCGAATGAAAAGAAGAGCATTGTGATTCACCTTATACGGTCCATTTTCAGCAGAAGACCACTCGAATTTAGGCTTTGGTGTGGTCAAGCCTTTGGCAATAGTTGGAGACCATCCGGATTCAACAATCTCCCAGTATTCATCACCGATAGCCCATCGTAATTCGTGCCATCAAGTAAGGAAAGTCGCACAGTATTGCCACATAAAATCCATAGCAGTGTAGTGTTCCAGAATCTACCATATTAGGATACAGCCCCGCTTTGATACCACTAGGACAACACAGAAACTGACGAAAATAAAAATAGAATAACGATCACCAAAATAAACACGAGGCTGAATCCCTCAGACCCCTCGGGCTTTATTGTTATTGATACTCAATATAACGATAGGTCTTATAAAGAGACTCGAGTCCCTAACACCTAACGTATACTATACCAACAACGCCCGACGATTCTCGTCAACTTGTTCGGCACCGACACGGCAAACCACCGAAAGTCGGACGAGCTCTCCCGAACCCGCCTTGAAGTCCCTTCTTCCGAAGATCCTTCAACACAAACACTATTGACCCTTCCTATTGCAATAAATCCTAACTGCTAGAATAGTTTATAATGCATTGATATTCAAAACTCACGAGTACAATAATAAAATTGGATCAATATATGAAAGATGCTTGCTCTGTAACTTGGTGTACTCAATACCTTCACAATATGCTACACCATGTATCAGGGGCGGGGCAACCAAATCGGGGGCCCTGTGCGAATTCATAAAATCGGGCCTTTTTTTCTAACTAAAAAAGACATGTATGTTTTCTAAATTATAAATTAATGTCACACTACATGGTAGCATATAAAACAAAATATAGAAGATATAACATTCATTGGAAAAGAGTAGCTCTATTAGCATGTTTAGAAACAAAATCACTAATTACACTTTCATTATCAATCTCTTCAAAGAGATCACATTCAATCGACATCAAAGCAAGTCCATTTAATATTTCTTGCGACATAGTTGTTCCTAAACAATATTTTGAAAATAAACGAACAAAATATATATACATATATACTGTATGGGCTAAATTAATTTGGGGCCCCAATTTTTCGAGGGCCCTGTGCGGTCGCTCATGCTGCACAAGGGGCCAGCGACGCCCCTGCCATGTATATATATATATAATCTTAACCTGCTCTCACAAAGCCCATGAGCTTCACCCTTTTTCAATTTTAAATCCTTACTGCATAAGGATTATTGAAGTTGCACCAAATCTTCAAGATAGGGCTTTAATCATTATCCATTCAATATATGCATCACCCCTGGTATCTTGTTAACCAAGTATAACTTTAATTCCTTAGCAAATCTTCTATCCTGTCTTCCAAATATTTGATCAAATATTCTAACTTGATTGCTCCAAAGGTGACTTGGGACTATTCCAATTTATTTGATGAAATCATCTGCAAAAGCAAACTAAAATTAATTAATTAATGCTAAAAAGTTCAATAAATTATGCAAATATAAAATAAAATTTTTTGACAAAAATATTGGCAACACAAAATATTCTAACAATTATCATGTCACCAAATATATTATCCACAATTCCAATAACGTATTTTTTTTCTATTGGTCATTTACACATAAAAAAATCTATTAGTGGAAATAAGTTGAATTCCTTTTTAAAAAGTATTGAATCAAAATTGATATCTTTAATTGACATTTCAATATCCTAGAATCAATTGATTAGTCTTGTAGTGTTTGACCGAAATATTAATTAAACTGCCAATTAACAACACTGTTATTTGTTAGAATAACGATTTTAAAAAAATTCACAAGCAGATTTATAAAACTTAAAAGAAACCCTCTATTCGCATTTTATATCCAAAATATTTTGAATTAAGTAGTTTATTTTACTTTATCCAATACATAGAAGATTTTGTATCTGCAATACATTGGATAGTTGATTAAACATTTCTTATACAATGGACACTCCATTACTCATTTACACATCAATATGATTATATTAATGAACAACTGCAAGAAAGTGTAATACATGAAATATTCACTTTTTGTTTTATCACTTTTGTAATTGCACTTCATCAGATATTATAATATTTATGACTTAAAAGAACATTAGTCTTACCAACATCAACTTTTGATAATATAATTAATTGATATCAGATACCAGATAGAAAAATATAGTCTATTGATACGTGAGAATAAATATAACAAAGTACAAAATATCAAACCTTGTTAAATAATCAAATCTTATGGCATGCAAAAAGATATCAATGAACATTATTAATGAAGTTTCTTTCCTTATATAAATAATTCATTTTGATATATTATTAACATGCGTGATTTTTTTTCTTAAGTGAGGACAACTTCTTTGAATTACTTATCTTTTCAAACACACTTTTCTACAGATTATATGGTTAAAAAAAACTATTCTCTTTCCCTTCATATTCAAAAAAATATTTTAACCAAATGTTCATTAATTTTTATTTGCAAAACTTAAAATACGCTTGTTCTTTCCATCATAGTTTTCAAACTCAATTTTAAATTTTATTAAAAAAAAAAAAACCCTATTGTGCCTCTGTGTCTTTCTTTCTTATGAAGAAAATAATTTTATGGGTCATTTAATTTAATTTTTATATTTTGTTAATTGCTATTCGTAGACACCAATATACATGTTATTGATCAAGACATTTGTGATGTCATTTTCTTAGATGATGATGAAGAGGATGACAGGTCACAGTCTACTAAAAATCAAATTGGTGCCGAAAGACAACTGATGTTTAAGACGTTATTGTATCATTCCCTAATCATTTGGAGTAAATAATAGAAAATGTAACTAATTCCTTTTAATTAGCATAAATATTTATATTTAAAATTTTAGTAGTTGAAATTGGTCTTATGCCTTATTTTAATACATATAGTTTCCCTAAATAAATGAAAAGTTAATATTTAAAGATTTTCATTCAAGATTTATGTAAATCAATTTTAATTCAAAGAGTTTCAGTTCAGTTCAGTTCAGTTCAGTTTAGGTTCAGTTTAGTTTAGTTTAGTTTAGTTTAGTTTTAGTTTAGTTTAGTTTAGTTTAGTTTAGTTTTAGTTTATAAAATATATCTTCTTGTGGTAATGGTACACAAGACATGTTCCTTTTACATTTATAATTATACTTATCATTTGGAGTAAATAAAAGAAAATGTATATAATTTCCTTAAATAAATACGAACAAATTAATATTAAACATTTTCATTCAACTTTTCTGTAAATCAAATATAATTAAAACAAATGATGATATATTTCCTATATTGGATTATATGAACATGTTTGAAAATTATATTTTTTAATGATTGTTGATTAGTTTTGATTGACTAATCTATAGTTCCCATTTTTTCACAAATGATTATAATATTTATTTGTGCTTTAAGTTTGATCGATGATTTTCAATTTTGATACTTAATTAATACTACCTCCCGTTTTATTAGTTGTTCTTTTATGCTTTGTTAGATGTTTATAAATACTTGTCATTTTAGCTTTTTTCCATATTTGTTCCAATAATACCCTCTTAGTAATTGGAAAGAGATATAATATAAAGATAATAGTGGTATAATTATAGAAATTTGAGGAAATTTAGGAAAATTAATTGAGGACTTATTTGTCCATTTTAGTTACTCCTTGATTTTATAATTCTAAGCTAAAAGAACAACTAAATAAAACGGAGGTAGTATAATTTTTTTCTACATTCGAATGTATGTTACATTTAAACTTAAAGTTATATTACACAATTATTTTCTTATAAATGAATACCCGTAATCTTTGACATTAATTATACTTATCATTTGGAGTAAATCAAGGAAAATGTATGTAAATTCCTTTAATTAGCATAAATATTTATGTTTAAAATTTTAACCAAATTGTAATTTGTCTTATGCCTTAATTGAATACATATGATTTCCATAAATATACATGCCAAGAATTGAACCACTTCATTCAACTTTTCTGTAAATTAAGTTTAATTAAAAAAGAAACAAAAAATGTCATCTTGTGGTAATATCATTCGAAAGAAATTTTTTTGTAGATTGTATCAAGCATGCTTTCCAGATAGTGATTGTGACGAAAATCAATGTGTAAGTAATTTTGTAAAGCTATTTAATATTCTTAAGTTGTTCGTTTTGTTTTTTTAAAACATTCTTAACGTTGTTTGTTCGTAATATTATGACAGCGTATTCTTTGAGCGTATGATCCATAATAAAAGGGATTCTTCCAAATTGGTATACTTTGAAGAATGAATACGGGGATCAATACTATGTTAATGTTGATATGGACAATGATGGTAGAGTGTATTTTAGACAGGGATGATTTCCTTTTATTTTATTTAACAATCTTAAATATGGTGATTTAATTGTTTTCACTAGTACAAGTAATGTGTAACTTAAAAGAGCTTCATCGTTTACTTAGAAATGATATGTTTTGTGCTCCTATTTTTGTCAAAAGTCGTTCAACAAAAAGAAGACTTTGTTACAGAACGTGTGTAGTGAAGAATACTGGGCAGGCTCCATATTATACGACTTTGCACGAAATATCATTTTTTTTTAAAAAATTAACAAATGAATTAATTGTAACCAAATTTGTTTATCTATAGAGATCTTTCCACAAGAATTTTGTCAGCACAATCTCATTGATTCGGTTGCTGAAAATAGAGATTCGAGTATCATTATGGATGAAGCTACTTTCAAGATTAGTTCTGTAAGAGACGTAGATTCAATTGTTCTTTTAGAGCACCTAGAGTCTTTTCTTAACACAAATGAAAGAACTTCGGGGGTTGAATTTAAGCTTAAAGTTTTAGATTATGCAACCTTAGTGTTTAAAGCATCGTTGAATGCTTAATATTTATTTTGTTTTCAATTTGTATTGCTTGAAGTAACATTTCAATTGAAGATTATTTGGGAGTATGCTCACTCTTAAGGTGCGTTGTTTTAGTTCATACAATTTACGATAACGATTTAAGATTATTAAGTATTTTTAGTCATATATCTGCACATTGTGTACTTATAAAAATTTACAAAATACTTTAATTCGTAAAGTTGAAATTAAAAAAAAATATATAGTTACTTTAATTCGTAAAGTTGAAATATGCAGCCTGCGTTGATACCGAATAAATATGTGGAATGTTTGAAAGTTGATATTCCAAACAGTTTTTGCTTCGAGAATATAAATAGAGAAGTTAGTTTGGTGTTGGTTGAACCAATTGACGACACATATTATGTGACTTCTGGAAGGACTGTTTTTGCAAACACTTATTATTTTTGTGATGGAGATATTTTGCTTTTCGACTACGAAGGTGGAGTTAATTTTTTTGTAATTTTTTTTTTCTGGGACATCAAATGTGTTAAACAAAAGATGTTCACGAATAAAAATTGTTGACACCGAAGTTCAAAAAAACTTGGCTTCAAAAGGTAATGTTAGTTATAGGTTTATTTTGGGCATACGTTTAGATTTATTTTGTAGATTCATTATACCCTTGGTCATCTTTGTATTAAATTCATCTTTTGTGAACATAGCATTGCTCATAGTTGATGAAGGAATCGTAGGCACATATGTGTCCACTGTTAATGAATAACGATCTTTTTTTTTTTTTGATAAAATAACTTATTTTTCTAAACGGAGATTTAGGACCGTGGGCACATATGTGTTCACTGCTAATGTATAATGAACTTTTTTTTTTTTAAATTTTTGAATAAAATAACTTAATTCTTTTAAGGAGATTTTTAACACATCTGCTGATGGATACGTTAATATATATTTACGGTGGGTAACAGAGCAGAGATTGTAGTTATATACATTAGTCTCCTCCAATCAAATCATATCAATCCTACTTCCTATTACTTTTACTTCAATTTGAAAATGATTTTGTATAGTGCGTCTGTTCAATGTTTTTATTTTTGTAGGACAAACGTTTTATAAATTTCAACGAAGTATAATTAATTTTTTTAATTACAGTTAATCCCAAAAAATTTTTGGACAAACACTTGAAATAATACTTTATATTGATTCAAAATATGATTGCAATAATAGTATATTTTTTTAATAATTATTCTTCTAGGAATAAAATGATGCATAATGATAGTTGAAGTTTGAACCAGAGAAGTCTGCAAAGGATACAAAATATCACCATGAAGATCGTACAAGTATGATTGATTCATTTCAGTCTTTTTGATAGTTATAATTTTTTTATATATTCGTTCTTACAAATTTTATCTTTAATTTTAAAAATATTTATCATTTTCATATTTCTTCAACGGAGAGAGCTCCAACCAAATGTCAAATAAAAAATGGCATCGCTCGGTTTTTACAGACAACAACATTGAAGATGGTGTTCATTGTGTGTTCAAGTTAATTGGGGTAATACAGTTATTCTTAAAGGAAATTTTAAACATATTTTTCATTTTATACCAATAGGTTCAAGACAAGATGTCGTCCATTCAACTATAAATTAATCTAATCTGAGATGATTGGAGAGTATTACGACTCTCGAAAAACATTAGGATACAAAATATGGCAGTTGATGAAGATCATGCAAAATTGGAAATGAATTGAAGACATATTTAAGTTCTGATGAAGACAATGTTGAACATAATTCAACCAAGAATGATGTGTTCCAAAAAGTGTTGTGAAATGTGTAGTTTGTACTTTTTTCTGTAAATATTTTATAGTGTTCGACAAAATATATGCATTTTTCTTTTAGTATTTTTATAATTATTATGATTTAAAATTAAAATATTGTTATTTAAAATAATAAAAAAAGATTTAACATCCGCATATTTTGCACGGGTAAAGAACCAGTAATACTTTATAAGACATTAATGCATGAATGCCTGATGTGACCTCTAATATTACACATATTATATGTAAATGCTATATACACAACAATCCCTCACTTATTTATATATATTAGGAAAGTAATATATAAACCTTGTTTTACACAGTGAATAGCCATGAAGTAGATTTAGCCTTTAACTTATGATTGAGTATAATTATTGATCCTACACTGAGACAGCACCGATATTACGGGCCGAGTGTTGACCCTGGTTTTCACAAGTACTCTAGGAATTTACAAGGCAATCCATAAGGAGAGGCCACTCACTCATCTACTTGCATAGGTAGACCTATTAGGAATGCCCACAATAGCATCTCACATAGCTATAGGTCTATTAAGGACTTAAGAGTCCATCCTACCTTGTTGTGGTAAAACAAGTGCATAGGTCAGATATGAGACTTTCGAAATAGTGACACCCCCACTATTTTCAAGTTATACACTTTGAGATATATCCAAGTTTCCATCTCATCAATTTTCAGTATTGAATTGTCTTTTTAACTCTTAGACATGAGGTGACGAATGTGTGACTTGTACCGCAAGATAGAGTTGGTTTCAATCGAGACATTGACTGATATCTTTTTCTCATAATCTTATCTCAACTATGATTATTCTTCATAGTATTTTATTACTATGGTTTAACATAATTTCATTTGATCTTAATTTGCAACCATATCTCCTATATGATTACACTTCATAAAATTTTACTAGGATTTCGCTCATTTTATTTATTAATTTAGTTTTATTTGCAATAATGCCCCTGATATGATGACATAGCATAGCAATTTATTTACTTTGGTTTGATGTTCATTTATTAATGTCTACATAGTCACATCTCATAGAGAAAGGGATTAATAAATAATGGTAACATATATTGTAGTTTTAAAATATTAACATATATAATATTACTACGCGGAAGAACTTATCCATCTAGACTAGGAACTTTTACTACTCTATGTTGACTGAACTGTATTTCAATGGCATGTCAACAATTACACCTTATTAAATCAAACAAAAATTAAATCCTCATTTTTTACTTTTTTTCTTCTTCTGCATAATGCAGTTTTCATCGAATTAGCCCAATTTTAATCCTTAGCTTTCTTCTAACGGTTGCCAATATATTACTTTAAACGACATCGCTCCGTATCGCCGCCAATAATTTCCTGCGCTTCATTTAAACATACATCTTCCGTAATCTACATTAATGCCTCATACCTCTTCATGGTGATACACCTTTTCACTGATATAGACCATCTTCTCCGTCACTGCCTAATTGACAGCCTCAAGACGGTTTCACCTTACAGAGTCAACAACCAACATGGTGAAGCAGTGCAGGCACCCCTACAAGTGTTTTCTCACGATGAGAAGGGGAATACAATTCTTTTTTTTTTTTTATAAAACCATCAGTATGATGGGGGGGATTAGGCAGATCCCCAACCTGTTTATTGAATCAGTTCTGGAAATTTACAAGTACATCATCAGTCTGCCATTACAAGTTAAGGAAATCTAAAAGAGGGAAGTCCCAAAACATCTATGGCAATAAAACCTTTAAGTCTATTACATTGCTCTACATCAAAAAATTCAAAGTTGCTTTGATCTTGGACAACTTTATTTGCCAAGAAATTTGCTGCCTTGTTTCCTTCCCTGTGGATGTGTGAAATCCGCAATAACAATTCATCTGTGAGCTTCAAAAAATCTGCATATAGCTATTGATGTTTCCAGCCACCCACCACATCATTTTCAGCATGAAAATTATAGCTAATGCATCCACTTCAAGCCATACTTTCCTTATACCCAATTTTCTCCAAAGAGTAAGGCCTTCTATAATGGCAGTTAATTAAGCAATAATGTCATCAGAAATATGCAAGAATTTCCAGAACCCAGCTATACATTTGCAGTCTTTATTTCGAATGAAACCTCCTAAACCTGCTGGTCCAGGATTGCCTTTACTCGCCCCATCAATATTTAGCTTAAAAAATTCATCATCTAGGGGTATCCATTTTACTAAAACCAGTTTTTTTCCCTCTTTTGATTCTCAAAGGAATATACCAATTTGTTGCAAGAAACCAGCTACCACTCCAAAATCCAACGGGCAGCAAGTCAGCTATAGATGAAAATCTAAGCCTGTTTACTACCATTTGTTGTATTTGAGTCACAAGCAAGATCTTGTTCTGAAAATTTGGCCAAATTATGCGCATACCTAATGTACAAGAAAATCAAGAAAGGTAAAGTACACCTGATATGCTCATTGCCACGATTTCTGACAAACCAGAGGTCAAGCATGCTTTGAACAGAACAATTAGGATATATATCAATATGAAAGAAGGATGTAAAATGTTTCCAGACTGATAGTGAGTAAGGGCAGTGAATGAGGGTATGTTTGGTCTCTTCACAAGCACTAGCGCACAAAGGACAAATAGACACGACCTCAAATCCTTTTTTCCTAAGGTTGTTATCAAGAGGAACAAAAGAGTTAATCAACCTCCAAAGAAACATAGAATGGGATTTAAGAACAAATTTGGGCCACATCATCGAATGCCAAGCCATTAAGGGCCTGCGCATTCTCAGGGAGTTCCAAGCAGAATAAAAGGTGAAGAGACCATTAGAGGTGAGTTTCCAAACAGGTCTGTCGGGATAATTGGGATTAACAGAGCAACATTGAATGTTATCAATAATATGCGCAGACAACATATATGATAATTTATTCAAATTCCAACAGTCATTACCCCAAAAATCTTTCACCCTCTCATTGCAATTAAAATACCCACAAATCTGCACAATGGAGAATCACACATCAAATTATCAAACCAAAAGGAGTTATCATCTTTCCCAACCCTCCAAAAAATATTTTTATTAGTGAATTCATGAACCTTAAGGAGTCTTTTCCAAAAATGAGGTTGGTTTCAAACAACATCAGCATTAAATGGATGCGTGTTTTTTCAGATACTTATGTGTTAAAAACTGACACCAAAATGCATTAGAGGTTCTCAGTTTCCACCAAGAAGGGACAACAAAGGCATTATTAATATCAAATAAGCTTCTCATACCCAAACCACCCTCATCCTTTGGAAAACACACTTGCTCCCAAGAAGCCCAATGTATTTTCTTTTGGTCAGCTTTTGAACCCCACAAAAAACTGTTGAACAGCCTGTGAAAGCGCTTCACAACAGCTTTTGTAGGGCCCACAACTCTAAGGGTGTATAAGGGGATGGATGCTAAAATACTTGTAATGAACTCAAGCCTGCTGCCCATACTGAGGAACATTTTATCCCACCCAGAAAGCTCGTTTTTTTATTTTTTCAAAAAGTTCTTGAAATAGGCTATTCTTCACTTTGCCCTTATAGAGAGGTACACCCAGATATTTAAAGGGGAGCGTTTCTTTAACAAAATTTGACAGTTCTAAAATCCTCCCTTTCCTATACCCCACAATGTGTATGCCAAAAATTACAGAGCTTTTAAAAAAGTTAATTTTCTACCTAGAGGCCAATTCAAAACAGTTGAGAAATTGCAACAGTTTCTTAAAACAAACCACATCAGTAGATGCAAAAATCACTGTATCATCAGCAAATGACAAGGAGGGTATAAGCATCCCTTTTTTATAATATCTTAATCCAGGATATAGCTCATATAATTCCAACAAGCCATTGGTCAAAAGATTAGAGAACAATTCAAACAAACTAGGGGATAATGGATCCCCTTGCCTTATACCCCGAGTAGATTAAAAAAAAAAAAACCAGTTAGAGCACCATTAATCAAAAGGGAAAACCAAGAGTTTTCAACACAATTACACACATAAGTCACAAACAAATTAGGGAATCCCAGCAAGTTAAACACTTTGTAAAGGGCCCCCATTCAATATTATCATATGCTTTCTGCAAATCCACTTTTAGAATCTTTCTTCCACCTTTATTTTTAACATTAAGGTCATTAACCATTTCTTGAAGGTACAAAGCTAACAGCTATGTTCCTAGATGGTACAAGGCCACTTTGCAAAGGAGGAATTAATGTAGGAAAGAGATGGGACAACCTATTATTAACCATTTTAGAAAGAATTTTATTAATGATATTACACAAACTGATTGGTCTAAAGTCAAACCAACTGATAGGATGTTCCTTGTTAGGAATAAGTGAAATGGAGTACAATTCTTAATTCCACTGAATTTTATTTTTGATGATTCACTCTCCACATTCCTCTTCTCTTTAGTGAAACGTCATTTTGTGTGATTGGTGGAAACAATTTGAGGTCATGATGATTTAATTTTTCACAACCCATATGGTGTAAAATGAATATAACCAACGGATGGAATTGGTTTTGGTTTTTCTTAATATGTGGTGCAATATTAGGGCATCTCCAGTAGTCTAGGTACAATTTATTGCCACATCATTGTCATATCAAAAGTTAATAGCCCACTTCATTTCTACATATTCATCCTCAATCACCCAAGGTACAAATTCTACTTTTTAGGGATCCAACTTTCAAATCACCCATTTTATTTCACAATCTTATTTACAAATTTCGCTCATACAATTAATTAAATAAACATCCGTGATCATTTTTATATTAGTATACTACATTTTTATAATTTATTTTTTGAATTGAAAATAAAAATAATATTGCGCCAAAGTTTTAATTCTTTTACATAATCTTATTTAAACTGAACTTGAATTGATAGAAAAAATAAATTAATACTCGTATATTCCTACTTCATTTTTTTTTTTTTTTTCAAAATATCAACGGAACTTGCAAATAGTAAATTTTACCATTTAGATTATTTGTTGCTGAGATTACTATTGAAAAAAAACTATTGAAAAATTAAAAAGAAATGGCTTAAACAAAAGGGTTAAATATTTAAATGAACTTGAAATATTCAGGTTTTTACAGTTCAGCACCTAAACTTATTTTTTTCACCATTGCAACCAAGTACACGATTTCGTCAAGTTGCAACCCCCGATGATTTTTTCCCGGCCAAATCATACGCACATGACCCTCACATGTAGAGAACTAAACTACATAAGGTGGACTTAAAATTAATAAACCCAAAATTACCATTTCTTTACTCATTTATATATTTTCACCCTCCTTCCTCAAAATTCCATTCTAAAAATTGCAGAAAAACAAAGATTGAACATGTGGAGAGGAAGAAGTTTCTGAGGTGAAGAGAGATGAAATGGCGGAGGATATTCGGCAGATCGAAGGAATGGTGAGGCAATTTGACGAAACGACATCATTGTCAGTGGTGCAGTGGAAACGGGGGTGGACTCAAGTGCTTCCAGGCAAGTATTGTGACTTGGTTCTCTAACCATTGACTTGAATCTCACGGACTCGCTCGTCCATTCTCCAATTGAAATGAAGAAGGAGGTCAAATAATTAATAATAAATAAAATAAAAATGGAAATGCAAGTGTAAAAGGTAAGAGTTTTAGACTTTTTAATTCTGTTTTAGTTATTGTTGTTTGACCCTTTTTGCACTTTTTTGGAAATAAACTGAAGAATTTCTCGTAGGTTCAACAATAGAAGAAGAAGAAGAAGAAGAAGAAGAAGAAGAAGAAGAAGAAGAAGAAATTAGTGGAATTTCAAGTTTTTTCTAGTTACTAATATAATAATATTTTCATATAATTTTGCTGTTTGAATTTTTGTTTTAATGAATTATTATAAGTCTTATTTGGAAATCCATTGTACTTTACCTCAATGGGAAAAAACAACAGAAGGGTTCCAATCAGGTGGTTGCACTACTAAGTTGTTTGCTATGGATATATTACGCAATTTTGGAATGAAATGAAACTATTCTCATCACTATCAACTCCATTGGTTGTTTGATTGAGACCTTCTACATCTCTATTAACATCTTCTTTGTTTTTCTACGATTTCTGGAATGGGATTTTGAGGAAGGAGGGTGAAAATATATAAATGGGTAAATAAATGATGATTTTTGGTTTATTAATTTTAGGTCCACCTGATGTAGTTTAGTTCTTCACAAAATTACACCAAAAAAATAAGAGAAATATCAAAACAGTCCCAAATTCGCATGTGAGGGTCACGTGCATACGATTTGGCGCCGGAGGTTGCAACTTGTCAAAATCGTGTACTTCAGGTTGCAATCGGTGAAAAAAACAGTTTAGTTACTGAACTGTAAAAACTGAATAGTTTAGGTTGATTTAAATATTTAGCCCTAAACAAAATTGTATTCTACCTATACATATACAAATGACTAAATTGAAAATTATTCAAGGGCAACGAAAACAAAAAAAAAATCAAAAAGAAATTGCTGATAAAAATTACTTGGGGTCACACAATATCTTCACCAACGTGCAAGTGTGTTTCAATTTCCCAATCCTCTCATTTTTTTTAATTTACTGCAGGTACAATAAATGTACCTACACTCTCTCTCTCCTACTTAAGTATTCGATTCATTACAATATAGTGAAATAAAAAAGGGATTATTACCAAAAATAACCTGAGGTATACCCGTTTTTACCAGTTGCAACCTATTTTAAAATTCATCACCGATTGCAACCCGACTTACTCGCGTTTTACCGATTACAACCTAAGGGTGTTTTATAATACATTTCGGCCAAAATCAAGAGCATGTCACGCACACGCGATTTTGGTTGCATGTGGTAAAAATGGGTATACCTCAGGTTGCTTTTGGTAATTGTGGTACCCCGAATCTTTGAAATGCATAAAATACATTGCTTGCATCTTAAATATTTTTATCAATTTTAATTTTATTTTAAATTGCAAGGCTAATTGACTTGAGATATCATTTTTAGAAAATAAATATCTTCGCGATATACCAGGTTGACTGCACTCCTAGCACCTAAAAGATAAGAATTAAAAATTTAAAATATAGAAGTTAGTTAACATCGGACTTAAGAAATAAGAAACAAAATTAATTTATTCTATAATATTTTACATTTATCTAAAATAATAACTAAAGCTAAAGTTTATACATATAAGCTTATAAGTATTATAAAGATAATATGATAATATAATAATATAATTATAACTAACTATATTTATATACATACGAATAAACATTACACATGTAATAACAATAATGATAAAAAACAAAAGTAACATTCTATTTATAGTAAAATACTCCCTTATACTATATTTAGAAAATATGGAATAGTTGTATGATTTAGTATATATGCAGTGTTATGACATTCAACATAACTAAACCAATATCTTGTTTCACAAACCATTATCCCACATCGAAATATTTTACAACATTTTTTACAGTTTTCACATATAAAAGTAAACAACATCTTATAGGAACATAACAAATAAGTAAAATAATATATTTTATATGTTGGATTTCCTTTTACTAGGAGGTCCTTAACAGTTTAATTTTGACAACGCCTCGGTCGGTGTTTTGGAAAGTTGTCGAATAGTGTTAAAAGTTTTTGAGGTATGTCTTCTTTAAGTAATTTTCTTTTCTTATTATCACTTATAGTTTATATAAATTTAGGAATTTAATTATTTTCTTGATTTAAGTAGATTTATAAATTTAGTTATTTTGTTAAGTTTGTGTTAAATAGTTGTTGTTTAAGATGCATGTTAGTTAGTTTAAAATATTTATCAATGTAGTTAATAATTTAAATTTAATAAAATATTAGGCCTTTTTAATTTAGGGATATAATTTATAATAACTTGGCTTATGTATTAGAAATTGTAAAAGATAGACATAATCCAAGGATAGTGTACCACACTTAATCACTTTGAAAATACTAAACCCGATAAGTAATACTAATTAATTAAACAACATGTGCTAGGTGTAGTGCAGGTCGGGCCTTGGGACGTACACGACTTAACTACTATAAAGCAAGCATAAAAGGTGGGTGACTGGGCTATTTGTAAGTACATTATGCCATTGAACATGTATTTTAATAAATATGTTTGCCTTCGGGCTTATTGATATGATACCTCTTAAGTCGTAAGATTGGCTTTTGAGAAAGGCTCTTAAGTCATAAGATTGGCTTTTGAGTAGGGCTTGGGAGTCGTAAGATTGGCCCCCTAGTCTAGCAATATGACTTTTGAGTCGTAAGATGGGCTCCTAAGTCAATGATGTATTTATTATTGTGCATCTTCATTTAGTATAACTGCTTACAAAGTTCCCACTGAGTTTATACTCATGCCCATAATTACAAATCTTCAGGTTAGTTGAGCGAGGTGGCGGGGCTGTTGCGGCAAAGGTCACCGGGTTCCTTCTTCTACCCGCAACTTAAAGATATTTTTGCCGCTTCTATGTATATAAATAAGTTTGTGTGTCACAAAATCCGGGATTTTCATTTTCTTAGAAACTTTGGAACCACTAGTGTAAATATGTTTTGGCAGTGTCTTATTGTCAATAAAATTTCTACTTTTATCCAACAAGTATTTTATGTCACGCTTTCGCACTTTATCTGATTTATTACTTAATCAAAAGAAAAGAAAAATTTAGTAGCACTTCAATCCCGAGTCAATGGGATTGGGGCGTTACAGTAATAAACTCTTTCTTTTTTATTTTTACTTTTCTTCCCTCCATCACTTTCTACAGGAGAATTTGAAGAAATAACGGGTATAGATAAACAACTCCTAGCTAGACCTTCGTCTAAGAAATAAATCGAAGAAAATTGAATTATCTTCAATGGGAGAATTTGAAGAAATGAATGAGTATAGATGCAGATACATACAAATTAGAACAACTCCTAGCTAAATCTTATTCTGAGAAATAAACCGATGAGAATTGAACTACTATCCAACAGATGCATAGAATCTTCTAGTAACTTTATCAGTGATAATTGATAACCACAACTTCCAAAATTTCACCGAACTGTTCAAAATACTTCTTCATGGTGTCATTTCCGTCTCCCATGCCAGTTCTCCAACAAACACCTTCGTGTACGTCATGTCGCCGAACTGTCCTGCTATGTTCGTCGACGTCATCGATAATGATCGAATTTCTTGATGATTCAGAGTTAGCTTCTCCTAGATCTATAAATCAGTAACGAAGAAGAGGATTTGTGTTGAAGAAACTTATGGAGATTAGTGGAGAGAGGAGACAAACTGGTGAGTGGATGAGGGAGAATTAGGTTAGAGAGAGAAGGAAGGGATAGGGATGTACACGAACCAATTCGCTCGTGAACTATTCGGATCTCGGTTCATGAAAAACTTGATCGGGCTAGTCTAATGTGGCTCGTAAAAATAAACAAATCAAACTGAAGATTGATGATATTCGGTTCGTTAGCTCGTGAGCAAGTTCATTTGTGGGCTCGAGAGCTAGTTCGTAAAAATTAAGCTAATGTACTTGTAATTAATTTCTAATTTTATACTTATAGTTATAAAAAAATATAGAATTATATAATTAAAATCATGCATTTGTATATATGTAATTAATTAATCTTAGTAGGTATATTATAATTTTAAGAATTTATAGCTTATTTTTAATTAAATAATGATTAGTAACATATTTTTAATTTATATTTATTGAATTCCTTTGGGCTTGATTAAACTCACGAGAGGCTCGAGTAAGCTTGCGAGTTGTCCATACATTTGATAAATTAAGCTCGAGTTTGGCTCGATAACTAATGAACCAAACTCAAAACTATTAGATATTTGGTTCAACTCAGTTCATCTACATCTCTAGGGAGGGAAAAAAAGGAAGAGGAGAGAGAAAGTGATGGAGGGAAGAAAAGAAAAAAAAATGGTTTATTACCAAAAGCAACCTAAGGTATACCCGTTTTTACCACTTGCAATCAAAATTGTGCATGTGTGGCACGCTCTCGATTTTGGCCGGAATTTATTAAAAAAAACACTTAGGTTGTCATCGGTAAAACGCGAGCAAGTCGGGTTGCAATCGGCGACGAATTTTAAAATAGGTTGCAAGTGGTAAAACGGGTAATAAATCCAATAAAAAATTAGGTGATGGATGTCGGATGGTCACGTCAAGGTGCATCCAGTGAAGGTGGTGACAATGCAATTAGATGTCAAAAGTTATGTTCGATGTTGTAACTTAAAGAAATTCATAGTTGTGGTTGAAATTGATAAGTTTTAAAAGTCATGTTGCAATTGAAAATTAGACCAAAATTCGTAATTGTTTTTGGTAATTAATCCCAAAATTAATAAATTTTAAACCTTTAGATAATGGGTTTATACTAGAAATGAGTATGCCTTTTGACACGCTGTTAATAAATTTCTGAAATGAGCGTTTTCCAGTAAATTTTGATTAATTTTCATCATTACATTTCATTATCCATACAAAACTTGTGGTTTGAAATTGGAACGTTTTTAGTGTGGACATGGGTTGTAGAGTTGTAGTAGGGAAAGCAATTGATATTCTTGATTTGAGGGCTTGTTGAGGGGAATGAAACATGTTTTATTGTGTGTACGAAAGTTAAGATTAATATTTTTGCAACTTCATCGTTGCAAAGAACTTACATGGTTGTACAATAATGGTAGTACCTAGGTTGCGAATGAGACAAGTCGAGTCCAAAGTTCTATTTTTAAAGTCTGTAGCAGTCGTAGCAGGGAAAACAATATATCTCGAAGGCATCTTATGAATTTAGCCTCTATCTCCTATACCGGATCCAAGCGTACAATGGCCACGACTTCGTTTAAGTCCAATAATTCATCTATCATTTTCTCCAAGACCTTATATTTGTCGTTAGTTCTCCTATTTGTGTTAAAGAAACGTCTGATTACATTGGCTAAACCCAATATAAAAGAATTAAATGAAAATTCCAATGAGGAATAAATATACCTTGAAAATTGCCTGGCGGTATGGTAGAGATGATGTCAATTGATGCATGTAACTTTATTATAAATATTGGGGACTCCTAGAAATAACCATACGAGCACTTCATCATCTATTTAGGGTTTTCCCTCTTAAAAAGATCAACTAAACATATTTTTTTCCCTTTAAAACTAATGTGTCTTTAGTATTCCATATTTTATATTGATATTCCTCGATTATTCGTTTACATTTAATTTTAAATTATCTAATTAACTCTTCTTGATCAGAGGAGGAAGTACTTTAGGCTTAGAGAAAGAATTTAGCTTAAATTGGAGTTTTGGACTCAAATATGTAGAATTGAACTGAGATGTAGAATGATTAGTGGACCAAGATATCAAATTTAATTAAATGGCTCATTAAGAGCTTTATTCTTATAAAAAAATCATGTTCCTTTTGTGTAATTACTTAGATATTTTCTTTTAAGGATAATATTCTATTAAGATTTTATTAGGAGAAGATAATATATTATTTTAACATGAATTAAAGGAGGACGACATATGCAACAACATTATCAGTTCCAGTACGCGTTCTCTCTCTCCTCATACTGTCTCGCTACTTTTTGCAATAATTTTTCCCTTTCTTTTCTTCTTCCCTCACAATAATTGCTAGACTAATTTTTATGAAGATTATTAATTCCAGCATGCATGGCTAAGGGGTTTTTTTAACTGATTCAAGGGAAATTATTTCAATTATGTTATTGTGAGGCTATGTAATTTTACTATATTTATATAGGGATTGTTTATTATATTGAATTGACAACTCGATTAATTATTTAATTTCTTGCTGCTATTCATGAATTCATGATCCGTAACTGTCATGAAGGATTGAACCCTAGTAGCAACATGTTAAATTAATCGTCTTATCAGAATTAATTTAACGTAATTGAATCTAGAAGCTAATTATTGATAGCTGCGACTATCTCAGCTCTTAGTAGATTTAACTGTTTTCATAAATCTCCATGTTTTCATTAACGTGGTATGAAATGTTATTGTACCCAACTCGTTAATAATAAGTATTGACTAGTTAGTGGGTTATCCAATTACTTGAGAAAAACACAAAATTTATTACATCTATTCTAATAAATCTTTAGTTAAACTCTTGAATTGCAAGAAATATATTTGTTAATACTATAGCAGGGTTTCTTAATGCCCATGGAGATTGGTGTTTTGTCGAGGTTATTATGGTGGAACTCGTGGTGTAGTATTGCTTTGGTTGAACAACCCATCTTCTATGCCTTTTGAGGCTATGTCGGAATTTGTTGATCCTCGTGTTACAGCTGGAATGAACGAAAATTAATCGGCCCATAATACAACAGCTGAGGTGTACAGTTTGCTTTTTTATATGCATAATTCTAAAGCACCTAGAACAAATGGGTTTATAGCTTTATTCTTAAAAAAAATTGGTCTACTATATTGAATAATTGTGGAAGTACGGAAGGTTAGGAAAACAATTGTAGCCACAATGATGCCAAAGGTTGACTAGCCAAAGATTGGTAAGGATTATAGGTCAATAAGTCTTTGTAATACTATTTAGAAGGTAGTTTCACGAGTTATTGCTAATCGGTTATGCCCTGTGGTATCCAAAGTTTTTGATCAACAACAAAGTGCTTTTATACCAAGAAGGTTTATTATTGATAATGAGTTGGTGGAATTTGAAAGTATGGATTAACTTAAGAATAATCAAATGGCAAGAACTTGTTTTCACTTACTTAAGCTTGATATGTGTAAAGCTTAAAATCATATGGAGTGGAATGTTGGAGTAATATATATTTAAAAACAAAAAAAAATATTACTATTATTTTATTTTCAAGAGATAATTCAATTAAAACATTGAATTCATTTTAATGTATTTGACCAATCTAGTTATGCAAACATTAACGGTTTCATGATGTGGCTTAATTGCATTTAATTGCAATTTCCAACATTTACCTCCTAAATTACATAATTTTTTGTTACTTTAATTTCCGAACATTTTAATGTCGGAATCAATAATTTCAAGAAACTATCCCGTTCATCATTTCTTTAGTTTTAGCATATTAAAATACTTATTTGCAATAGGCATACAAAATTATAAACTATTTACTTCTCAATTTTTTGTTGGGTTAGTAAATTTTCTTTTTTTCTTGTGCCTAGCTCAAGGTAGAAATTCCGTTGCAATTTGGGGAATAGTTAAATATGAGAAACAACAAGTTTAGTTAAATAACTCAAGCCAGATGGGTTTTGCTGATCCTAAGCTTGTTGTTTCTCGGATTCTATGGTGTTTATCTTTGGTGTTCTATTTCAATATTAATGTAGAGACTGTTGGGGATGTACATCCTACAAGGGAATTCGATGGAGTGAGCCTCTTCCCTCCTAGTTATTTACTATTTTCTCTAAAGGTTTGTCTACTTGGTAAGTGGATTTTTGGATAGAGGATTCTTTCATGGAATTCGTAGAGCAAATACTTGTCATGTGGAGTTTCATATGTTCTTTGCAGATGATAGTCTCCTTCTTTCAAGCAACACATGATGATTGCTTGCATCCCCAATGTCTATAGTTATATGAAATCGCTTGTGGGTAGTTAGTGAATTATGATAAATCTGCTCTTACTTTTAGTTCGATTTCTTCTAGTGTTGTGATCTCAGTAAAATTTTTTTATCAAATAGTTATGGTGCAAGGTCATGAGCTGCATTTGGGTTTACCAACGCTCTCGCTTGGGAACAAACATTTGTGATTTGATTATCTATGTGCCAAGGTTTTACGTAGGTTGGATGTCGTGTAGGGATTATCCATGGGAGAGGCACATCAAACTGCTGGAGATTTTGCTTTTACTCAAGTGCGTCCTAAGAAAGCTTTCTTGGGTGTTACCATCATGAAATTGCTCCAGGAAAAGTACTCTCAACCTTAGAGTCTTCTCAATAAGTGTCATAAATGAAGATGCACCTTGTTGATATGAATAGCACAAATCAATTCTTTTAAGCATCTTCAAATGTACAGTCTCATACCTACACAACCTTGGAATGCCTCTCAAAGCTCAACTATATTCCCCCATACTCGCACAACTCCTCTTTTTTTGTGTCAGATCAATTCGTTCATGTCTTCCTTCATCTAGAAGCATGCTAAGAGCCGCTTCATGTTCGTAAATTCCTACAACATAACAATCACTCCCTGCCCTTATCGGCCCTGGGCATCACATATTTGATGTGGATTAGGGATTTGTTGGAGAAAGGACTAAAGTGGAGAGTCGCGCCAGAGATGGGATTATAGCGTTATGTGATGCATGGGTACATGGCTCCAGTTGGGAAAGATTCAACTGGATAGTGTTGGGATTTATGGTTTTGGGATTTTTGTCATTAATATTTGTATTTATTTATGGTTATTTATATTTATATTTTTGGAGTTTAATTATTTTTATTGAGTATAGAGAACAAGCAGATCAAGTTGAAAGAAAAGGAACATCACGTTAATAATTTATATTGGTGTGTTATTGGATGTGGAATGTGTCAAATATGTGCTTGAATATTTGACTCAAATTATGAAGCAAATCCAAGGAGATATGAGATCAAGAAGACAAAGAAGATAAGATCTTGAAGATTACGTTCAAGCCTAATCACACAAAGAAAACGCCTTAGGCTTTCTTTATCTCCAAGTCACATTGTATCTAAATATGAGGAGGAGTATTCATTGAAGGTATTGAGTATTTTGAGAGGAAAATAGCAGAAAATATGATATATACTAGAGAATGGTATTCCCGTCTAGCAGTGCTATAACATAGTTTAGGTGTCGAGTATTATGAGCGAAATTGTAGTGAGAAATTGAGTTATATACTCGAATGAGTCAATAAGTTTGGTATAGCTATTGGTTAAAGTTGATCGTTCAGTTCGGTCATAGGCTAAGGATTTTTAGCGTCAATGTTATAACATACAGTCACAACAGAAGGTTCTTTGGTAGAAGAAGCTTCGAGGCGAGTTTAGGAGAGCTCGTTCAGCCTTCGGTGGTTTGCCGTGTCAGTGCTGGCTAAGTCGATGGAGTCGCCGGACGTTAATGAAATAGGTTAAGTATTACATAGTGGGGTCTCTATGTAAAACATAGCCTATTTGGCAAATTTATCAATAATATAAAGTCCGAGGGTCTGAGGGATTCAGCCCCGTGTATATTTTGGTGTTCGTATTTATGTTTGATTCTTAATTGTTTAGTTTCTAATTTATACCTCAGTCTGAATCCGAATTTAGTATTATAACATATAGGAGGTGCAGACTTTAGAATTTCAATTGGTATCAAGAGTGGGTTCCGTATTCTAATACAGCTGATTCTGGGAGTCTCCACTATCATAGAATTCTATGGAAACACAATGAAGAAGCTCCGGAAGAAACATATTACGAAGAAAGCACAGGTATATTTTTGGGGACAAACCGAAACAGAAGAAACAAATTCCCGAGAAAGCTCAGGTATGTTACAATATGGGTTACCGAATTTCTTAGATCTGATGATTCCGATGAAGAAATAGGGCCCATGATTGAAGAGATGCAGAAGATGTACAAGAAACTTTCATTTGCATGCATTCGAGGAAGTAAGGCCATCAAACAATTGGAGAGTCAACTCCAAGAGTCACAGACGATGATTGAAAACCTCAAAGCGGAATCTTATGAGAAAGATCGAGTTATAATCAGTCTATAAAGTGAACTTGAAAGGAAAACATAGACGATGTAGTGGCAGGTAAAGTCCTTGAAACAGAAGTTGTGTTACAACAGTTGTTGAGCGAAAAAGAGAAAGAGGTAAAAACTCCTCAGACTGAACTTGAGAATGTGCAAATCGATCTTATCTCGTGTAAGAATAGCTTTGAAATAAAAGAGCAAATAATTGAGAAGTTGTCTGCAGAATCGGAACAATCTAAACAGGTTCTCAAATGACTCAACTCTGGTAAGGCTACTCTAACCGAGCCTATCAATTTAGATAAGAATCATGGTGATGTAAGTGATCTTGGATATAAAGGGGAGTCATCTAATGCTCAATGTGCTTTGTGCAGTCGGGCCAAAATGTTATAACACAGGTTGAGCACGAGAAATTTGCAGAGGAATCTAGTAATAATCCCAAACACTCACGTCCTACTGGCAGTATAAAAATGTCCAGCATACTACAAAGAGAAAAGGTCGTCGACCAAATAAAATGTCACAACATTCTGGGTAGGGTTTAAAAAATATTCCCCCATTCATTCCCATTTGTCATTACTATGGTATACCTGGACGGACATCTTCGCCCTAATTGTTATAAAATGAAAGCTGACTATTTGTATACCTTTTCAAGTTGGAACTACAGATGTTATCCTCGAAGAACACCACGAAGAAAGATGGACTTGAGACCACCACAACTCTCGAAGACACGCCAAGTTTGGGTTCCTAAGAATAATTATTATTTTAATGTTCATCTTGCTTTAAATTATGTTATTTTGGGTGCTTGGTATTTTGATGGTGGGTGCTCGCGTCATATGACTGGACATAGATCACACTTGGTTAATATAGAACCGATTATCAATGAATTTGTTACTTTTAGTGATGGGTTAAAAGTAGAGTAATATGGAAGGGTACACTTAATTTAAGCGGATACCCTAGATTGCGCGATGTTTTGTTGGTTGAAAACTTGAAAACTAATCTCTTTAGCATTAGTCATTTGTGTGATCAAGGTTTGCATGTTAAATTTACCAAAGACCAGTGCTTAGTTAATGATGATGAGAATAAATGTGTGTTAACTGGTGAGAGATCTGCTAATCTCCTTTACATGTTGAAACATCAACATAAGAGCCACAACGAGACATAGAGTACAGCCACTGGGACCTGTTGCGCGCAACCCGTAAGGATGAAGCAAAGGTTTTCAGTCTATGGTGGTCAGGTAAGTATTCTCAATCTTTTCCGTGACAGCACCAGTGCTAATACCTTTACTACAAGTTCGGTCCTACACTCTCGAATAAAGCACATAGATATTAAACACCATTATTTTTGGGAACTAGTAGAAGAAGAAACTGCTATCATAAATCATGTTCCAACTAAAGATCAATTAGCGATATTTATTGTAATGCCCTGGATTTCAGTGATTTGTCACACTCAAAAGTCAATACGTCTTTACTTTCTGAAAAGAAAAGAAAAAAGAAAAAAAAACATGTGTTATAACATGCATCTAGGATGTACATTAGACATTCTTTTTATACATCCTCGTATCATGCATACGACACATATGAAGGGGCAATTTTAAAGGGTTGTTTGGCTTAAAACTTAACATTCATTTTCGTCTGACTGGCACACTCATTCCCAGCTTGTCGGAAAGGGCTATGGTTATGAGAAAATATTAAGACCAGCTATCGATCACAAGATTAAAAGGAGCTATTGGCATAGAAAGTTATTGATCTGTGAAAGCCGCCGACCACAAAAATAAAATGTTTAATTTCTTAATGTTTGCTTTATTAATTGTTGTTCAAGGAGTTATAAAAAGAAATCAGGAGCTCATTCACACCGGGTATTCCTAGTGCGATTTTGACTCGTTGGGTTTTCGAGCTACTCCACGAGAGGGTAAAAGAAGTCGGAGGAATAAAGAAGCTTTGTTTTATTGAAAAATACCTCGTGGGTTAAAGTAAAGAGTGGTCTGGACTTAAAACCCTATTCCCTCCAAAAATTGAGACTCATTACACCCTAGTCGTCATAATCATCTGCCTATCTCACACAGTGGCTAACTTTAAATCCATGTCGAGGAAGCGCAAGCATACAGTCTCTCCCGTGATTGGCACAAAGCTCTATCTCTGACATCTAATAACATCATCCCTGTCACATAATGGTTTCCAGTATTTGTTTCCATGTTTGCTATTATTTTTTAATTTCTTTTGTCATGTCTCTGTTTCATGTTCTGTTTTGAATGTTATAGCATTGTCATCATGATTTTCACTTTATCTCAAAAAAGGGGGAGAAGTATTTAGGGGGAGTTTTCGAGGTTCACCTATGTAGGGGGAGATAACTATGTTCTTAGGGTATTTGCTAGTTTTATTGTTGCAAGTTTTTATGCTTATGTGCAGGGGGAGATTTGTGTTAGATAAGCGTTTGTGTGGGGGTAGTCAAATATCTTCTTGATTGATTTTTGTCTTATATTTGTTTTTGACAAAAATGCCCAAAAATGGGGAAAATGTTAGGATTTATGGTTTTGGGATTTTTTTCATTAATATTTATATTTATTTATGGTTATTTATATTTTTATTTATAGGGTTTCATTATTTTTATTGAATATAGATAACAAGCAGATCCAGTTGAAAGAAAAGGAAGATCACATTAATAATTTATATTTGTGTGTTATTGAATGTGGAATGTGTCAAATATGTGCTGGAATCGTTGACCCGAATCATTAAGCAAATCCAAGGAGATATGAAATCCGGAAGATAAGGAAGGAAAAGATCTTGAAAATTACGTAGGGCATTATTGGTTATAGAAGAGGTTAGGTATTAGAGAGTGGGGTTTCTATGTAAAACATAGCCTATTCGGCAAATTTATTAATAGCATAAAGTCCGAGGGGTCTGTGGGATTCAGCCTCGTGTATAACATAAATTTTTTAAATTGCAACAAATTATAAATTGAGATGGTAAATTGCACAAGAAATTTTTTTTTTGTGATAGAGTGCAAAAAAATGAAAAGTTTGGTTGTAATATGTAATTTTCTATTTATTTAATTCAATATTAAAATATACAGTGACAGAAAAATATTTAACATTGTATTTGGATGGAGGGATTTAAAATGCATTGATTCCAAATCCGCTCAAGACAAAGGGGATTTGATATCCACTCAAATCCTTCAAAAAAATAACTCAAAATAAGATCATATATTTTCAGATCCATGGAAATCCAAACAACATCAATAGATTTGAGATTATGAATTTCTATCACTCCTCATATCCTTCCATCTAAATGCAACCATAATTAAAAAATTAAGTAAAACATTAAAAATAATTATAACTAATTGTTCCTCAAATACCAACAACCATTTAATCATTATTCATCATTCAATAATCTCTTACATCACATTTTCTAATATAATAATACAAAAACACCACCACTAGCTATTTATTTGACCACTACAATAAATCATAAACACTAAACCTTAAACCCTTATCCTAGCACAAACATTGCTAGTTAATTTGAGCATTAATCTTTTATTTTCTATTAGTGTTGAAACTAAAACTCTTGGTCTCGGTTCAAATAGGCAGTTTCACTCAACATTAATAAACTATTTCCGTTTTCATCTTTAACGATCAACTAATTCTCGTCGTTAACTTAACAAATAATTCAAAATACACCGATCCACAATTTCCAAAACCTCCAAACTATTACAGGACCTTCATTAGATAGCTTTGATTTCAATTTGAACCCTTAAGGGCTTGTTTACTTTGAAGGTATGGATATCCCTTTGTAAGGGATTTGGGTTGGATTTGGGATGGGACTGGTATAATTGATCCTAAATAAACCAATATTTACATTTCGGAATTCTTCTTCCTGCATAGCATGTGGTAAATTAATCAAGTCATTCATTTACTTTTTGTATCACAGATGGATTGAGTTATGGATTTTACATTTTTGCCCTCCAAATTATATTGGTTGACGAAAAGCAACAAGTAATAGTAGTTTTTTATTTGCTTTGAATGCGTGGTTGCTATGTTAAGTGAAGAATCAGGTGTCGAAACCCTTGTATCTAAATATGCAATATGTTCAAAATAAGTAAGTTTACGTATCAATCATCATATCATGTTAATATTTGGTGTATCGGAATCTGCAATTTGTTCAAAATCAGTAAGTTTATATAATTTCAATCTTCTGTAAACTTATTATAAGTGCAAAATTGTCATCTTTCACATTGTTACGTTGCAACATATATTTTGGTGTAGACAATGTTGGTTGTTGTCTTGCAACAATTAACCACCCATTCCATGCTAGATCGCACCATGAGGAAGACTAATAGCAGAGATCTGAAGGCCGAACCCATAATACATACCAAGAAGATATCTGAATTTCTCCAAAATATCCGACATTACCGTCTCTGATTGCGCAAAAAAGGCCACGAATAAAAAACGAGCAAAAATTGTTAAAAGATGAAAATAAAAAACATTGGTCATCCCTAGTGACCAATTTAGTCCAGGGGATGGGGTGGGATCATTGATCCATCCAATAGTTCCAAACAGTAGCTGCAGATCCGGGGCGATGGGATTGCCTCGTTTTACAGGTCCGAAAAAATAAAACAAAAAATTTATTCTTTTATTCCTCTTTTATTCTTTCTTTCTTTCATTTATTTTTTTGAATTGTTCTAATTTACCAATATATATATATAAAAAGTTATATTTTTTCTATATAGAATTTATTTAATACATTTAATTATATATAGTAAAAGTTAAATTATTGTAAATTAATTAACTTATAATAGAATGTATTTTCTTCCTCATTTCATAATAATCTAAATGGAAACAAAAAATGACAAAATAGTTGAAATTGCAAAATAATTAAAAAAAATATTGATTGTGGCGTGAAAGAAGGCATGAGATGAAAAACCAAGAGAAAAACAGAGAGACATTCATATATGTATGTTGTAGTGTCGTGAAAAGTTCATACTAACTGTTTAATTATGCGCTGCCCTCTGACACTGGCTTGTACCTCATTTATTAAACAAACAAAAAGCCATTATATTAGCGCAACATTTGAAATGCTCTAAATATGATTAAATACATATATATGTAAATCTTTTTTAAAACCAGAGCATAGATTCTTGAACATTTAGGTAAAAATCCAATAGTTACTGAATATGATAATGTCTAACAATGTAAGAATTATTCTCTATTAGATATATCTAAATATGCACCGCATATATCCTAAGTAATCTCATTAGGAGAGATGTGAGTGATTATTTAAAATTTATAATTAAACTCATTTTACTTATTTGGCAAATTAATGAATTTTGAATCTCCCTAAATCTCTAATTCATTTTTATGAATTCGAAACCCTTCCAAGAGCTACTCATTTTAAAATCGATCCCTGCTCTCTCACTCTCATATATATATATATGCACATTACATACACACCAAAAAAAAAAAGCACTACACTCACACAAAACACTACCTACACACCTCACCCACAAAGTTCACACCTTACACACTAACTCTACACTCACACTTTACACACATTACATACACATACTACACATTATCTAACACGTACAACACATACTACACACATTACACACAAACTTAACACATAATATACACACACTACACACACATTTTGCATGTACTCACTACACACACTTCATGCATACACACACATACTGCAGACACTTTATACATGTTTTACACTGTGCATACATTACATACACTCACAGCACAAACTACACACCCATAACACATACTTCGTACACTTACATACACATACAACACATACTACATACATTACACACAAACTTCACAGACACGCTTCACACACCGCACAAACTGCAAATAACTTCACATACAAACACATACTATACACACACTTATATACACATTTCACACAATTCACGCCAACAGGCACATACTAGTATACCACCCACATACTTTTCACACGTAAACACGTTACACACACATTACATACTTGCACAACACATACTACACACACTACATGCACTTCACACACTACACACTTTCATTATCATCTTTTTAAACAAAACAGAGAAAAAAGTTTCAATTATTCAAATTGAATTCAAACACCCAATCAAATAATTTAAAATGAGTATAGTTCCAAATATAAAAAGTTCTATATCAATTTTTACGATCACTTTGATTTCCAAATACTTATGTCCAAAAGTAAAGTATTGCTCCGTTGATAAAGAGAAACAAAAAGTTGATGAATCTTTCGTTTTCCAAAAAGTTAGTAAATATTGTACCACTATTCTATTTTTTTGACGTATTTTAAGAGGACTACCCTGTAACTTTTGGATCGAGGGGCATTTTAGGGACCACAAGTATTATTGCACTCTCCTCTTAAGATTGGATATCCACCACTTTAGTTATATAACCTCTTTCTAGCCTTTTTGTGGGAAATCATTTATCTAATAATTTTATTCACAAACTTTTTAATGCGTCCCACCAATCAACATTTTAGAATATCTAAAGGTTTATTTTGATCGAAGATATCATAAATAAGCCATAAATAAATGGAATCAAGCTAAACACTTTATATTAATGTCACCAAGGTCAGGAGTGATCACCGCGGTGAGAGTAGGAAAATACGGATAGTGAGTGACTTCTGATTGACTTCTGGGTAAAAGGAGATATAATGGAACTAATTTTGCATCAGTAAAAAATGATATTCTAAGACTGTGTATATATGAAACCATATTGTTGAGATTTAAGGGTATGAGTCGTATAGTAAAGCTTTGAGGGAGCATTTCGAAACTGTGCAAGTATAGATGAGATCCTCTATTCAAATTTGTATTTCATCTTGTATTTTAAAACAATCACTACACGTCAGGTGTATATGGCATCACTAATTAACACACGACGTGTGTTATATATAATGGAACACTAAAATGAATACAAGATGTACAGAGGATCCAATCTAGTGTCGGTATAGAAGTGTATAGTTAAGAGTGCTTAGAAGTTAGAAGAATTTATTAATGCTACTCATTTCAACTAGGTGCATTATCTTTTCTGGCCGAATTTAGGACGTTATAAGTTTAAACGTGCTTGGCCTGAAACAATTTTTTTTTTTTAAACATATAAATATCACACATTTAGAAAACATCCTTTAAGATATTTGGAATTTATATTGTATTTTTCACTGAAAAAAATCCTATATTATGAAATAAACAAGGGTCAATTACCAAAAGCAACCTGTATTATGAGCCTTTTTCAGTTTTGCAACTTAACTTTTTAGTTTTTCCGATGACAACCTGTATTAATTATTTTTTTTCAATTTGCAACCTCCGGCTATATTTCCGGCTATATAGGCCATGTGACTTGCACATGTTCTTTTTTGGACCAATAAGATGGCGACACGTGGCGGCTAATAAAATATTTAAAAAAATATTAATAAATATTTTAAAATTTTCAGAAATTTCATTAATAAATCTAGAAAATTAATAAAAAAAATCTGAAATTCTTTTAGAAATTCTAAAAATTTATTTAAAATTTAAAAAAATTATTTAAAATTTAAAAAAAATATTTATAATCGAAAAAATAAAATAAAATAATTTTGTAATTAATTAAAAATTTCTGAATATTCATTAATAAATCTAGAAAATTAAAAAAAAAACTGAAATTCTTTTAGAAATTCTAAAAATTTATTTAAAATTTAAAAAAAATATTTAAAATTTAAAAAAATTATTTATAATCGAAAAAATAAAATAAAATAATTTTGTAATTAATTAAAAATTTCTGAAAATTCATTAATAAATCTACAAAATTAAAAAAAAAATCTGAAATTCTTTTAGAAATTCTAAAAATTTATTTAAAATTTAAAAAAATATTTAAAATTTAAAAAAATTATTTATAATCGAAAAATAAAATAAAATAATTTTGTAATTAATTAAAAATTTCAGAAATTTCATTATAAATTCTGAAAAAAAAATTATTTCTAAAATTAATTTGAAATTCTAAAAATTTATTTAAAATTAAGAAAAATCATTTAAAATCAAAAAAATAATTTTAAAAACAGAAAATAAAAAATAATAAAAATTTATTTAAAATCAAGAAAAATCATTTAAAATCAGATAGCTAATTAAAAAAATTTATTTTAGGAATTAATTTTTCCGGTTTTTTTATTATTTTTTATTTTCTATTTTTAAAATTATTTTTTTGATTTTAAATGATTTTTCTTAATTTTAAATAAATTTTTAGAATTTCAAATTAATTTTAGAAATAATAATATTTTTTTTTCAGAATTTATAATGAAATTTCTGAAATTTTTAATTAATTACAAAATTATTTATATTTTTCGATTATAAATAATTTTTTTAAAATTTAAATATTTTTTTTAAATTTTAAATAAATTTTTAGAATTTCTAAAATAATTTTAGATTTTTTTTTAATTTTCTAGATTTATTAATGAATTTTCTGAAATTTTTAAAATATTTATTAATATTTTTTTAAATATTTTATTAGCCGCCACGTGTCGCCATCTTATTGATCCAAAAAAGAACATGTGCAAGTCACATGGCCTATATAGCCGGAAATATATCCGGAGTTTGCAAATTGAAAAAAAATAATTAATACAGGTTGTCATCGGAAAAACTAAAAAGTTTAGGTTGCAATACTGAAAAAGGCTCATAATACAGGTTACTTTTGGTAATTGACCCAATAAACAATGACGAATCTTTATTTCCCATCACCTATCTTTTGTCGCTCTATATATGTTATCATTTTTTCATTCTCATCACGCACCATATAAATTGTCATAGCCTTTCTTTTTTTTTCTTTTTTTTTTTCTCTTTAGGTAGTATCATTCATTAAAAGAAAACACACCTAATCAAGCATTCCATGCACTCAACCTGCATTATTACTCCTCTATATATATCATGACAGAGCTTAGCTTTGCACTTCCCCATTAAACAAAACAAAACACGACAATTCACACCACATTAGAGAGAAGCCCACCAATATATTGTGCTTCTCACAGTTACATACATTTTGTTGCATGTCTATACAGAATTCATGGAGAAAACAACAGAGACCAATCATGCTATCCCTCATCAATTAATCCTCTCTCCGAAATCGCCCGAAAATATCAGCCTCACGGCCCTTAAGTCAGAGCTGAAAACACAATGGCCAATCACGGGCCCTCTGATCGCGATGAATTTTACGTGGTTCGCCAAAATCGCCATCACCACTGCCTTTCTGGGGCGGCTCGGGGAGCTGCCACTAGCCGGCGCCACCCTCGGTTTCACCTTCGCAAACGTCACGGGATTTTCTTTGTTAAATGGACTCTGTGGCGCCATGGAACCTATATGCGGCCAAGCTTTCGGGGCCAAGAATTTTAAGCTCCTTCACAAGACTCTTATCATGGCTACTTCTTTACTTCTTGCTGTATCTATCCCTGTTGCTTTTTTATGGCTCAGTGTTGATAAAATCCTTATCCGCTTCGGCCAGCAACAAGATATTGCAATGGTGGCAAAGAAGTATTTGATTTTCCTCATGCCTGATTTGATTATAACTTCATTTCTATGTCCTTTGAAAGCTTATTTAAGCACACAGAACGTAACTGTCCCAATCATGTTGAGTTCGGGCCTAGCTGTGGCTTTACACATCCCGCTTAACGTGTTGCTTTCGAGGATAAAAGGGCTCGAAGGTGTATCAATGGCAGTTTGGATTAGTGATTTATTGGTAGTGATATTACTCGGGTTGTACGTGTTGGTATGGGAGCAGAGGAAGGGAGGAAACTGGAAGGAAGGAGGGTGGTTTGAGCAACGGATAGGCGACTGGAGCAGGCTGTTGAAGCTAAGCGGGCCGTGTTGCCTCACCACTTGCCTCGAGTGGTGGTGCTACGAGATACTGGTCCTCCTAACTGGCCGCCTCCCCAACGCCAAACAGGCTGTGGGAGTACTAGCCATAGTGATGAACTTTGACTACTTGCTCTTCTCCGTGATGCTGTCCTTATCAACATGTGCATCAGTCCGCGTGTCGAACGAGCTAGGTGCAAACCGACCTCATATAGCGTACCGTTCAGCGTATGTTTCTCTTGGCACAAGCGTATTGTTGGGGTTTGTTGGTGGGTCGGTCATGGCTGCTGCAAGGGGGGTGTGGGGCCCGTTGTACAGCCACAATGCAGGGGTTGTGAGAAACGTGAAGAAGATGATGTTGTTGATGGCGGTTGTGGAGGTGGTTAATTTTCCGTTGGCGGTGTGCGGAGGGATAGTTCGGGGGACGGCTCGGCCGTGGCTGGGGACGTATGCAAATATCTGTGGGTTCTATTTGGTGGCGCTGCCGTTGGGGGTAGTTTTGGGGTTTAAATTGCATATGGGGTTGGGTGGATTGTTGATGGGGTTCTTGGGTGGGGTAGTGGCTTGTTTGGTACTTCTGTTGGTGTTTGTTGCAAGAATCAGCTGGGGTGATGAATCTCAGACGGCACAGATACTTGCATCTCGTCAACAACATCACAACAACTCAAAGCCTTTGGAGACTATTCCATTATGAATTCATTTATCAAACTTTCCTTGTTTCGTTACTTGAGGAATCAAGTTGCATTTCCTTGTACATAAGAGATTGTTAAACTTTGTAATTTGAAATATACAGGTCTTTGGACTATCTTCTTTTGCCAAAAAGGATTATCATTTCGTTCTTCTGAAGGATATATAAACCAGTTATCTCAAACTAGTGCGACCTATAATCCCCTTGGTTGCTTTTAGATGAAAGGATTTGAGGATGACTTTAATTCATTGATGTTATTTGCATTACATGATTTCATATTGAGCTATTTTTAGAGATTCAAATCTCCTCAAGATTGAGTGGTTTAAATCCATGCATTTCAAATCATTTCATCCAAACACAACCTCAAAGATGATTGCGACTGTGACGGAGTACCTCCATAAAGATAGTAATATTTCTTAATATATGGAATTGATGAGTGATGGGATTCCACATACATGGAAAATGATTGAGTATGGTGATGGGATTCATTCCAAAGTGGAAAAATAAAGAAATGAGGAAATGGAAATCCAGCACGTCCACCACCAACATATTTAGTTGTGCACGATACGTCAAGCTTCCTAACAACTTGCTTTGCTTTCTGTTGTAATTCCCATTTTCAGGCAATGCATTTATGATATGATTACTTCAAACAGAAAATCCTAGGTTCAATATAATCATCTATTGCCGCTGTAGTATTTTATCCATTTGCACAGCCAATGGGTGGCCACTATGCCCACACACACCTACCTACAAGCGGATGCAGGTGTGCAAAAGTACCTAGCGCACAGTACATTCGTTAACTTTGTCACTCACAAGACTGAGATGGGAGAAACTAAGATTTTAAGTCTAATTGACTCATTTACATACCATAAGAGTTCACACACATCTTAATGATTGCACCACTTATGCAAGCGATCATCCCTAGCATGCTTTCATTTTTAGTTCCTACGGTATTCAGGGCACATAAATAATGAGAGATTTTTAAGTATTCCTAGTATATAATAAATAAATAAAAAATTATTTCATCATAAACACGTTGTCAATCCCACAGGAGATAATAGATAAATAAAATTTCAGCACTAGGTATAATTTTGTCCAGATTATTATGAAATTCACGTAATGATCCACCTTTGAACTTGCAGCAAAAGTATATTTAGAAAGAAACAAAACCGAAAGATGGAGCCTACAGTTAACTATAAATGAGTGCGCTCATTGTCTAAGACTACATTACACATGAATCCACCCAAATGATAAACTAACCAAGACCAGCCGTAGAATCCTTTCGTGGTGCATCAGCCTTTATGCGAGAAGGCCTGACTATTCGATCAATGAGACCATATTCAAGAGCCTCCTGAGCATTAAATCGCTTCACCCGACCTAGGTCCTTGTGAATCTGCACATTCATATTAAGATTCAGTGCACCTTTCAAAAAGGGATTTCGGGAAAAAAAGAAAAACAAACAAAGAAAAAACCAATGCAATCTGCCGATTAGCTGAATATTTTAGAAAATCAAGTGTGGTTTTAATAACTATCCCAAAATATAGTATAACCTTCTCAACTGGCTGCCCAGTTTTCTGAGCCAACTCTTTGAAAAGATAGTCTCTTATTCGTAGTAGCTCATCAGCCTCGTTACGAATGTCGTCAGCCTGGAAAAAAGTTGCATAGACAAGTAATGAACTTGATAGAGAAAGCAAGATAAAGGCGTTAGACAAGAAGAATTGAAACGAACCTGACCACGAGCAGCTCCAGCTGGAGACTGCAATGCAATTCTTGAGAGAGGCATTGCATAGCGAGTACCCTTCAAAAAGAAATCGTTAATGAGATGACTGCACCAACTGCCAATTGTAACTTCTTTATGTCATATGGGTCAAGATACCTGATAAGTACGCTATCACCAAAACTCAAAGAGAGAAATCATGAAAGTGATGACGGAAGGCACTAACTCCTATTTGTCATGTTCATAAGAATTAAATAAAGAATTACAGATATAAAATAAAATCAAAAATGCACAGCAGAAACTCACACATGTAAGTGAATATCCTACCAAGTACTCCCTCCATCCCAAAATGAGAGCCAGGTTTCTCAAGTGTTACAAATTTATATTTCTGTTAAGTTGACTCACTTATACAACTTCATTTATTTTGTTGATTTGACCTATTCAAACCTATAAAAATAGATATTTCAAATGTAACTCTTTTTGAAACTAGACTCTCGTTTTGGGACCAAAAAATGACTGAAACATGACTCTTATTTGGGAGGGAGGGAGATATCAGAATATATATTTCTATGTACTTATATTACAATACCTAGTATGATAAAGGATGTCATTTTCAAAAATTAAAATGGGAAAATGATAAAGAATAAAGAAACTGATATAGAAGGTGATGAAATTGCTAAGCACATATTCTCCCTAGTATGTCTGAGTAAATAGTTTTGTGTTTACATATATCATACAAAGTTTGTACATGAAATATATATTATGTTACCTTTTCCCCAGCAGCAAGGAGAAAACCTGCCAAATTATAAGCATAGCCAACACAGTGAGTACCAACAGGACTTTTTAGGCTTTGCATTGTGTCATAGATAGCCATACTAGGAGTAAGCTGCAACGGCAGATATATAATCATAAGAATTGAAACCAACAGAAGCCGAGAACAAAAGAAACATTGGATGCAGAATACTTCAAACATAAGTAGACACAGAACTCACATCTCCTCCAGGGCCATTTATGTACATAAAGAGCTTCTTTGAATCATCAATACTGTCAAGGTACAACATTGTAGCAAGTATCTGATTGCTGAACTCTTCGTCTATGTGTTGCCCGATGAAAATAACGCGCTCACGGTACTGCAGTAGAAGAGTTCATTGAATTTATGTCAGACCTATTTTCAGAGAAAAAAATAAACAAAGTAGAATAGCACTAGAGGATGAGATTTTTACCAAATTTTCAATGGACAAGAAATGAATTTATCATATCCTATGCACACAAGATGAGAAGTTCTAAATGGTGAAACAATATGTGGCGATTGAAAATTCCTATCTTGGTAAAAAACAAAAAATTAATACAACAAAACTATGACTACATCTCATGCTCATGATTTGGTGCTGTAGATCAAACAATGAGTATCCATTACATTTTATTGCAGTGAAGTAGCCAAGATAGACTTACAAGAGCATTCCACAAATCAACCCATTGCCATGTTCCCTCAGCAGGGTTTCTGTAGGGCACTCTAGGTGTTCCAATAGGCATCATTGATACACGGCCCCGTGTTGCTTTGCCATTTCTACATCTGCCAGCAGAGAAAGAATTCCCTTAGAGACATTTAACAAATCATAACATGTTATCCTACATGATCTTATCCAACTCCAATTTTACGCTTCTGACCAAAAGAAAGAATTTAAGGCTAATCAGCCTTGCTTGATTATTACCGACAGGCCAAAAGGAAAACCAGGAACAACATCCACTTTCATAAACCATGTGCATACTTTTAAGTTGGATAAGACACAAAAAGGGATGCAGAACAAATTGAGCACACACACCAATTAAATTGCAAGATATGACTTAGAACAAGGAAGGCATTGGTCCAGGTGCTTATTGTGTTACATTGGAAGAAAGATTGAACAGCAACCAAAAAATATGAGCAAACTCGAAAAAGGAACTTCATGCATATTGAAGATCAAACCATGTGTAAAAATTGAAAACAGCCACACGAATGATGAACAATGAAGCTCCAAAAGTGCAAATAACAAGTGAAACTAACACCCCGTGGAGGGAGAAATCAGGTTCTTGAACAACAGATAATGTTAGCTACCAGACATATTCTGAAGATAAAAACCATAAAAACACAGTTCCAAATTAAGCTTACAGGAAAGGAATTGAACCTCCCAGACAGTAAATAGCAGATTATTCACCTGGATTCGATGCTTTTGTAAACTCTATTATGAAATTCCACATTCAAATTGGGCTTTCCTACTCCATAACAATCTGTTTTTAAAAAAATGTGAAATTCAAATTACAAAAAGCTAAATTGAGGAAAAAAAACTTAAAAGAACACATACTTGGAGATTGAAGTCTTAACCCCACAAAGACTTTGTTTGCGCAGCTGCAAAAGGGTATGAACTAACAAATTAGAGCCTACAGAAAATGAAATTACAAAATTAAAGATAAAAAGAAAACCTGAGAGAAGGATTGGGAGAATCGACTTTGGAATGTAGATATGAGGTTGAAGAGACCGCCATTGCCATTGTTCGATTAGATTGAACAAAATTATGGTTTTTGGGTTTACTTTCGGATATTGTGGTGGAAAGGAAAGGTCGATTGATTTACTGACCCGGAATTTGAGTCTTTCGACCCGCCTACTACTACTCGGCTGGTATAGCGTATAGACTATGGTAACGCGCCATAACGGTGATACAAATTATAGTGCTCTTTAACTTGATTTCAAAACAGCTCAAATATAATTGGGTCAAATTGCGAAAGAAATTCAAAACTACTTTGGATAAATTATTTTAGAAGGTGACAAGAAGATTTATTAAATTTTAATTTTTTAATTATAACATTTATCATATTTTTTTATATAATTCATTATGCAAGTCATTACCACCATGAATTAAAAGTGAAATTGTCACGACCATAACTTGAACCCTCGATTCACTACAATTGTAACAATATATGACAAAATAAGTGGTGAATATAGGACGACCTCATTAAAATATATATAACGATGGTGGTTATTACAAAATTAAATGTAAAAATTTGTGATACTTGAAAGATAATTAAGGGTCCCCCTTGATTGGATGATTTAGGGGTAGGGAATGAGAATGAATGAGGGCTCATTTTCATTTATGGTGCTTGGTACATAATAAATAAGTTAATCATTACTCCTTTTATTAACAATTCTCCCCACTTCATTTTGTAGTATGATTGACCCCTCTCATTCATACTCATTACCATTGTCATTGATGATTTACAATCAGGCGAACCCTAAAAAATCGTAAATTCTTTTGTTATCTTTTAAAGTTTACGTCCAAATTGAAAATGCACTAAAAGTTCTAGGAAAATACATATTTTTTAATAATCCACATTTTATCGGTAGTTCCCATTGTATACAAGTTTGGACAGTTACAACCTAAAATATTTTCTAGCCACTTTTTAGGAAAGAAAATTATAAAACTAATTAAAAATCTATAACTGATTAAAGATTCAAACAAAATCTAAACATTATAAACAGTTTCGGAAAATTAATAAGTAGTTTTTAAATTACATATAAACTTTCAATGATTTTCCTTCTGAAAGACAGCAAAATTTTTAAAAAGTTCAACTAATTTCCAAAACTATAGATAAATTCGAAAATCACTAATTACATTAAGGGCCCGTTTACTTCGGATGGTGTATAATAGGGTGTATAAGATTATGGTGTATTAAAATAAGGGATTGGGATAAAACCTATTATCCTATCTAATATTTACTTGGGGTGATTATCTTCTATTATTTATACCAAACAATTTATATCCCATGTTTACCTTGTATGTTAAGTTGCGAGTTTTAAATAGGATTGAGATTATCCTTGATTTACTTGGATGTAATGTATGCCTTTCACTTAAGTTTTGCTGGAATTTCCACTTAAGTTTAGAAAAAACGGAAAAAGCATACTGAATCTCTAAAAAATAACGTCGCCCGCTACTCCAAGCGTATCGCCGGCCAAGAGCGCCTCTAACCCCGGTCAGGCTGCCTTTCTTCTTCATCAAAAGTTGCAGAGGGATAACCGATCCAACTTATACTTACTCAACACCTACACTGGAAAAATATTCTAATGACCGACGATTCTACCCCTAGCAAATCGGTCGCTTCCGAAGTCACCGGAAACTCGATCCAGAATCGGCGTCACAGAACGGCGTCGATGGGGGTTGTTCGTCAGCTTCCAAGCTGGAGTCTCCACTGGCTTTTCTTTTTTGGTTGCGTGAGTTATGCTGGAATGGAAATATATCAATATATTTCAAATTAACATAGGTTAGTCATGGGCAAGCTTGAAATTTTAATTTAATCCAACAAGTGGGATAAGTAAACCCACCTATTGAGGTGGGATTGCTTATGGGGTAAAATGTGCATCGAAAATCGAGTTATCCCAACACGACATTTAATAACCAGCGAAGTAAACATCGGATTAACATAAACAATTAGTCCTTATTCAACCTAATCACCCGAAGTAAACGGACCCTAAGAAATTATAGATAAGTCCTGACACCGACATATTAATTTCTGTTTATTCTTCCATGAACTTACTTTCTAGGATTTTATTTTTAGATATTTATGTTTCTCTGATTTTTTATGATTCTGTGTTTTTAATTTTCGTGGTAATTTCTGCTTGCTGTTAATTTGTATAGATGTCATTTCTATTTTGCCTTTTTCCCCCTATTTTTTCAATGTCGTACTCTTTTGGCATGTAAAACCACGAATTAACGATGTAACTGAAAAAATTAATATAAAAAAAAAAGTTTCTTGCGGACAAAAAGAACCGCAGAAAACGTGAAAGCAACAAGAGCCTTAATTCATTGAGGCTCTCGGAAATGGATAGAGAAGAATAAATTTGAAACTTTTTTATATGTTGTGATTTATTCAGCAATTATGCACATATTGTACTAGAATTACAAAAAACGTGATAAATTGTACATTTTGGCCCACAGTGATGAATACTTTGCATGTGAAATTCGACGTGAGAAATGAACAATCAAATTTTTAGTCTTAGTTACCTTGTGGCTCATTCGAATACAATTTGATTCTATAGAGACACGTATTTTCGCCGACAATTGATGAATTGAACAACTTTAAGAGAGTTCATGTCGACATTTTATCAAGGAAAATAATATGTAATTTTATTTGGATCTCACTTTCGACAAAGATGTCCAAAACCACTGATTAGAAGGAGGGGAGGAGATTAAGCAGGCTTTTCGTATGTATTCTGCTCTCTGAATGTGGCCATGGCACTTTTGATCATACCGGCTACATCCGACCGCACGAAAAGATGTGTGTTGTCCAACACATGTATTATGAACTTCTGTGACTGTGGCAATGAAGCATTCATGTTGATGATAAACTGTGCCATCGGGATGTCACTGCATAAACAACATAAGCTCCATCAAAATTCTCAGTAGCTGTCATCTGAATTAGACATCTCTCTCTCTCCCACACAACAGGTAGAAGTGGATGGAGGTGAGGTGAAAAAGAAAGCGAATACCTCATATTCATAAAAAGAAATACGAAATAGTACTACGCATGCTACAGAATGGTATTTTACCATGAAATAAACAGTCCTTTGACAGCACTCACCATGATAAACAATTTACTCGATCTGCAAAACAGAAAACTGATCTCTGAGAGAACTATATCATGAACAACAAAAATT
This sequence comes from Ajuga chamaepitys, assembly GCA_958295605.1. NCBI lineage: Eukaryota > Viridiplantae > Streptophyta > Magnoliopsida > Lamiales > Lamiaceae > Ajuga > Ajuga chamaepitys. The sequence continues at coordinate 18,615,103 of OY282502.1, forward strand.
TCATAGGTCAAATGTTGGATTTAGTATATGGTATGATGTCATCAGTTCCACCAGGGGAAGAATGACGAGTGCTGTAATCGCTTCCCTAAATTGTTCAATAATACTTCATGGCTCTGATAAAACTTACTCGGTGGGAAAACCAATTCTAGATACCAGCTCTCAAATTATGGAGAACACTATCAAACTGATTCATAACAAAAGAAACCTCATTCTGATTTATGGGCAAAAATTTGACAAACCACAAAACAACAAAAGTTGTGAGCAAACAGTGGCAAGTTGATGCATTCTTCCATCAAAAGCAACATATAACTTGTGTACATAATTGTTCTCTATCATCATCAATCAAATTCACACACGTCGACACGAAAAGAATCAACAATCCATTTCCTATGTATAACGGGATGACAACCTTATTAGGGAAAAAAAAAGACTAATTATGTTCAAAATGTAACCAAGACGTTGGAGGATAAAACCAACAAATTCTTATAACAATTGGCAGGTTTTTTGAGTTACAACTTAGAAGTTAGATCCCCTCATACCCATCTTCAGTTCCCATCATTAATCCAAACCACTTGATCCACTTCGGGCTCGGGAAACACCCGTCTGGCAGGCAGGCAGAAGAGAGCAAGCCCTGTGCCTGGTTCGCACTTGATCCAAACAAGAAGTTGTTTTCTCCTTTCCCTTCCTTTCTCAAGATATCAACCATTAATAATGAACTCAATGGACCATCAAGGAAAATTATGCACCTAATACTTTCTTCTTAAAGACTTCCAAAATAAAGTAGAGCCAATTTCTGATAAAAACAGAGGATGTTAAATCTTTTCCATGTCTAGTTTTTGTTTTCTTGTTACCAAACCACATTACCATTGATCACCTAATGAACTCAAGAAAAAATACAGTGCACTCAGAAGGAGAAAATACTATCCATGAATACTAGTGCAAAGAACCAGAGGGTCACTGATTACAGCAACACAAGTGTGATACATATAGCAATTACCAACAGGTAGGGCCGGTTTCAGATTATAAAAGTTACGAATAAAATGATGCACAAATCCAGTAATGCATCAACAACCTTCAAGCTCTAAGTAACAAATCTATATCTATATAAAAGCAGAACAGTTGAAGATAATTACAAAAGTGCCATTTTCTCGCCAACTTGTCCTGCAATTCTTATGATATTTAAAAAAATATATAAACCGCATTGCAAGTTGTTCTGAGCGGTAGCATCAACTGAAATTAACAAATATTTCAGTCGATGCATGCTTCACAAGCAAAAAAGAAACACCATAATCCACGAGGAGTCTAATCCTCTGTCCGAGAATGGAAAATGCTATTTTAAATTAAAATAATTGGAACTGAATAAACCCCTAATGACTTTAACTGAAGAAAAATTTAATCTGATGATCTACATGCAATATAATATAGCAGAATTCGCGACTTTCTGTGTTGAGAAGACCTCGAGGACTCAGTATCAGTCTGTGTGCTTATGCGACTGTGAGATACGGTGAATGTGCGAAGAAGAAAGAAAAAGAGCTGTTAAGATTTTTAGGAAAAGCAACAAACCTGCCGGAGCAAAAGACGCGAAATCAGAACCATACAAAACAGGATTCGGTGGAAAAGAGAAACCACTGGTTCTGGCGGCGGCGTGGAGAAACAATTTGGTGGCAGCTCGTGGATGTTGATTGATCAAGTCCAGGCGTTGTGTAGTTATTGCTTCAGATTACCTACACCTATACTGACAAAGTTGTAGCCGAACTTAGCCAAGCCAGTACAAGCAAGTGCATCATCTGTCCAATATATAAAATAAGCATCAACTATACAGAGAGAACGAGAGACTAACGGAATATAACTCAATACATTAAACTAACATGCTAACAATACAGTAGAAGATCTAAATATTTTTGAATAACCATACATTCAAAATATCATGTCACAATTTGTTATATATCTCTCTAATTTAAGGTCGATTTTAAAAGAATTCATTATGATTAGAGATTGAAAAGAGAACTAAGAAAAAAGAACTGAAAGGCAAATCATCCGACTCCAAAATTCACAATCCCATCTCACTTTTGTACAACAGATTGAAAAGCCACCCGATCTGTTGTTCCAGAAAAAATTAAACTAAAGCTCTGATCATCGCAGAATAACCATGAAAATATATGACCCATTTGAAATTGTTGTAAATCTCTCTATTTGGAGTTCTATTTCATAAGAACTCACTATAATAAGAGGGATCCACAGAACAAAAAACGAAAAAGAACAATTGAAAAACTTTACGGTAGAAAACAGATCGACTACAATCGAAAGAAAGCTACATATGGCTTGAATATGCAAAAGCGAAATAGCCAGAGGAAAATGAACTTACTCCCTAATCTTTGAGATGTCCGTTGATGGAATGAGAAGAGTACGGATAGAGATGTTTGTTGGTGAAATAGGGAGAAAATTAAGGAAATGAAATTAGGGTTTGTGTTGGAAATGATATGAGATCTTTTATTCTAAACTGTATTCCAATGCATTCATTATATGTTATGTGTGTAGGATGTTATTATATGTATACATATGATAGTTAATGGAGATTATGAAATACAAGAAGTAATATGATTTGAAATAGATGATCATAAGTGGTTGGGAATGGACTTAAGGAGAAATATGTAAATATATACTTCTTCCGTTTCAAAATAAGTGTCTTTTTAGCTTATTTAAAAAAAAATTAAAGATAGATATAAAAGACAAACATTTTCATACAAAATCAATTATATTGGATATGTGGAATAAGAAAGTAATCTATAAATTAAGTAGGTTGTTTATAATAAAATTGGAAGAATTGTGATTTTTTGTGCTTAAGTGACACTTCTTGAAATGGAGGGAGTAAAAGTTAGACAGTTGGCAATATTTATAGACGATGTTGTTAAACTCGCGATTCAACTCGTCCATTCCACGAATTATTTATGACTTAAAGATTCAACTCATACGATCATAAGAGTCATTTTTGTCTAAATATCAATTTTAAAGCTCATTTGACATTCAAGGGAAAAACAAACGAATATTTTTGGAGAAATTTTATGTAAGACAGCAAGAAAAAAAATCAAAACCTTCGATGTTAATTATCATTTCATCAGCTGAATGTAATTTTAATATATATAAGCATATTTGAAATGTATATATATGTACAAAAATTTATATATATATTTATAGGTTTATAATTTGTAAAATTTTACAATTCTACGATCGATCCTACGATTTAACTCAGTAAATCACAAATTGATATAAGTTAAAATCACGAATTTAACAACTTTATTTACGTAATTACCATTTTTTCACCCAAATTGCTGGGAAATAAAAGAAATATATTTCATGTTATTTTTGTTTAGAATGTCATTTACCCATTTTGTGTATTGGAACAACAGCCTTTCAGAGGCAAACCCCATTGCTGCAGTAAATGTTTGAAAAAGTTGGCATGCTTGCTTCAAAGTAGCGTTAATTTATTACGAGGGTTAATTAGTAACTCTATCATATTATGAGCGTTTTTTATTCAAACTACTAAACTATTTTTCTTAACATCAATACATATAAATTTTATGGAGTTGACAGATAAATAATTAAATTTATTTTTTTTATCATTTTTCATCAAAATTCCGCACGCGACTCGCGCGTGATACATTTTTAGAGACGTTTTTTGTCCAAACAATATTTTTAGAACAATGTAAGTTTTAGATATTGGGAAAGAAAATCGTTGATCACAAAGAAAAGAAAGGTGTGAAGAAAATTTATCCTTTTGGTCTACTAAAAGATTGTTTGGACAAAAAGAGATCCTTAAAATTTTATCATGTGCAAGTCACGTACCGAAATTCGACGAAAATTTGTCGAAAAATAAGTTTAATGGTTTATCTGCCAATCGAAAGATAAGTTTTGTGGTTTATCTGTCAAACCCGTATAGTTTATATGTAAAAAAAAAAATTAATAATTTTGCTACAAAAACGCTGATAGTTTGATGAGATTGCTGTAATTAATTTTTATTCTGATGTTCAACCTCATCAACTACGAAGAAAATGCAACAAAGGTAAGTTCATGAACGCTTTAAGAAACTTTCTCGGTAATGGTATATTAATTGAAAGTCTCAGATCGAGTCAGGTCTTCACTCGAATTCAACACTAGATCTCTCTGAAAATTCGTCGAGCACATGGTGGACACCGAACTCTCCCATCGCCTGATTCCCATCCTAAAAATCAAAGCCGCCGACTTTGAGGACATCCTTCAAGAGATTTGCCTTGGACAACATCTGCAGTATTTAGACTCACTTTATTAATGACTTTTTCGCGAAGGCTGTGCAGATAACGACAAATTTTTAATTAAAAAATAAAGTGAGAATGACCAACTTTTTCATGACCTCGGTTGTGGAATGAGTTGGTCCACAACCCAACCACGTTTTACAACCCGCCACATGTCAATATTTCATTGGTTGTATTAAATTATTTATTGGATATGGTTTTAATGATAAATAAATGATATAATTTTTATTTTATAAAAATTATCAAAATTCTTATTTATTTTTTCTCTATAAGTAGAGCCTAATGTTGACATATTTTGAATTAAAATTTGAAGCTCTTTATTTTTTTTCCCTTTATAAATAAATTGGTTTGTCCGATATTTTAAATAAGTTGGGCCATAAAAATATAGATCTGAAGTACTAGCTGGCTCATCCGGATAGGTTCGATGGGCCAAAAGTCCGACGAACCCCGGACTTGCCCGATAATCTTAGTATATTATAAGGTACAAGAAGAAACGATGATGATCAACATTTCAGTACTCTACTGAACGCATTACAAGCCTGTCAGGTTACATGAGTAATAGGGAACAACTTCGTAATAAGGAAGCTCATAACGCTCTTAAATACAACCTGATTGAACATATATGACAAAAATTCGGTCTCGCTAATTAAATATATAATTTGTATCTTTTATATTTGTAATTTAGTATTTCAGACATGTATTTGTAGCTTAATTCATGTTTTCAATTTCGTAATTCAACTTTTACAATTTTAATTTGATTATTATTTTAGCATGTTATTTTAAACGCACCGAGAAAAGAATCATTTTATTCTAATTGCGGAAATAAAATATTTTTTTTTCTTGAAATATATTAGAAAACGCGCGAAAAATAATATGCAATTATTAAACTATAGCAAAAATATTGGTTATTGGGAAATAAGTTATATATTTGGATAAAATAAATGAATATTTATTAAAATGTTGGATTGTGTTGAATTGTTGATAAAGTGTGTAAATGTATTTTTTGGTTGTGGGGTAGGTTGTGCATATAAAATAGAGAAAAGTAAATATTTTATTTATAGGTTAAATTGTAGGGGATTGTTGATAAAGGAGGTCTTAGAGGGAGCACCTGTCACTGTCTCTGCCGTTGGAGAAGTTCGCAACGAGAAAGTAGTGAAACTATCGGCAAATTTAAATAAGTATTGTACTGTTCACATCAAAATTAAAATTATAAGTGGGATTTTTATCTATTTACCAAATTAGGTGAACTCGTCTATGCCACAGGCGAGTTCACCTAGAATCTGCCAACACTATTCAATGTCGCCCCTGCCAGGGGCGACATCTATTTATATATATGTATTTTTTTTTTACTGAAAACGCTTGTGGCACAGGCGACATCTAATTATTATTATTTTTTTTAATGAAAACGCCTATGGGAGAGGCGTTTTTTAGTATGGAGTATTTATACATGAAGTCGCCCCTGCCAGGGGCGACATTGAATACTATATTTTTTTTTTTAAATGCATGTATTTATATATATTTCTTTTAATCCCACATTGTTTATTTAACAAACTTTCAATCGTTTCTTTAATTTGAGTATCACCTATCGTTTTTTTTCTTTCTTTAATTTGAGTCGAATCCAGAGGTTAAATATTATTTAAGATGTATCGATTATGGTCGATGTTTAAATCCTGTTACGATAAAAATATAATATTTAGGGTAATCACAAATACTTAAAACATGAAGTAGTTTTTACCAAATTATTACAAATAACTTGAAAAATAAAATGTCTAATATTCATGACCAGTCCCACAACGAGTTTTTTTCCTGATCCGTTTAGCTCTCCCTCTTCGCTCCTCAATTGGGGCATTAGACTCCGTGTCTTGGGCGCGTTGTGATTGACCATCATCTGGTGTGTCGATATTCAAACTAAACGTTGGCCGACCTGATGAAGATGATGTCTGACCTAAATATGGGATCGGAGACGTATTGAACTGCCCTGGATGACTTGCCCAATTTGGTTGTTGAGGAAAATTGGTTCAGTTGTTGTGTAGTTGCCGACTTCCAAGAGCGAAGTGAAGGACTGATCAAACCGCATTGAATCACGATGAGGAGTGAAAAAATCATGTTCGTTCACCATTGAAGGCACATAGTAGCCTGTCTGCATTTCCACACTAGGATGCTCGTGAACGGTAGAATGTGAAGGCCCGGGGAGATCGCCTAACACAGATCTAAATGGATGGGTGTCACGCGAGGTACTACCACCAGCTCGTTGTCCGAAGTTATGACGTGTGGACGCACTACGTCTCCTCCCTTATTGGGCTGCGTCATGTGGCATGGGCATCTCAGCCGCTTGGTGTTGTGCGCCTGGCTGTGGGTGATGGTAGGCTGCACGGTGATTGTTAGGAATTTGTGCCTTGAATCTGGTTTGGTTCGTATCGACGTTCGCATCAAGGTGGAGGCTTGGATATGGACGTCGTTGGAATTGGGCGCGTCGGAGGACACGGGCGCGACCGCGGTGAGTTGTGCAGAAAATGGGCCTCGACCGAGGCAAGGTAGACTCGGCCGAGTCTACTTGGGCAGAAAGTTCGCCTCGACCGAGGCGAGATGGCCGCGGCCGAGGCGGACCTGGCGGCACAGCAGATGGGCCGGCGCAAGCCTAGGCCTAATTGGATTCCTTTTGTGTCTAGAATTAGGTTTTGGGGCTTATAAATAGGCCTATTGACTTTGGAATTTGTATTGGTCAATCAGTTGATTGATCAGTCATTGGATTGGCCATATTGGTCAGTCAATTGATTGAATTGATTGTTTGATCAGTCTTTGAATTTGATTTGAGAGACAAGAGAGAGGTTGTCTTTTGATTTGGGACTCTATTTTCGGGTTTAGAGTCGTTTGGTCATAGAGTGTGGAGAATTTGGTTTTGGTCGAGTATCAATTAATTGATACTCGAGTTTGTCTCCGTTTGTTAGGATGAAGAGTTGGATAGTTGACTTAGGGTCTAGTTTGTCTTTGTCCTATTTTGTAAGCACTCTTTTGATATTGATTGGTTCATCTCGTTTGGCCGTGGACGTAGCTAACAAGTTGTTAGCGAACCACGTTAAATTTGGTGTCTTCGTTTTGGCTTTGTCGATGGTTCTCGTTTATCGTTCTTTATTATTGTATTGTTCGTTAATTTCCCAACAAGTGGTATCAGAGCCTCGTTCGAGTTTCCGCTGTTTGGTGGGAAAGACGTTTGGAGTAAACGTGAAGATCGGCAAAATCATGAGAAGATTTGAATTGAGGTGGAGCTTCGTTCGAAGTAGCCGCATCGTTTGTGGATTCAAGGCAAGGTGGAGGTTGTTAGGAATTTGTGCCTTGAATCTGGTTTGGTTCGTATCGACGTTCGCATCAAGGTGGAGGCTTGGATATGGACGTCGTTGGAATTGAGCGCGTCGGAGGACACGGGCGCGACCGCGGCGAGTTGTGCAGAAAATGGGCCTCCTTGCCTCGGCCGAGTCTACTTGGGCAGAAAGTTCGCCTCGACCGAGGCGAGATGGCCGCGGCCGAGGCGGACCTGGCGGCACAGCAGATGGGCCGGCGCAAGTCTAGGCCCAATTGGATTCCTTTTGTGTCTAGAATTAGGTTTTGGGGCTTATAAATAGGCCTATGGACTTTGGAATTTGTATTGGTCAATCAGTTGATTGATCAGTCATTGGATTGGCCATATTGGTCAGTCAATTGATTGAATTGATTGTTTGATCAGTCTTTGAATTTGATTTGAGAGACAAGAGAGAGGTTGTCTTTTGATTTGGGACTCTATTTTCGGGTTTAGAGTCGTTTGGTCATAGAGTGTGGAGAATTTGGTTTTGGTCGAGTATCAATTAATTGATACTCGAGTTTGTCTCCGTTTGTTAGGATGAAGAGTTGGATAGTTGACTTAGGGTCTAGTTTGTCTTTGTCCTATTTTGTAAGCACTCTTTTGATATTGATTGGTTCCTCTCGTTTGGCCGTGGACGTAGCTAACAAGTTGTTAGCGAACCACGTTAAATTTGGTGTCTTCGTTTTGGCTTTGTCGATGGTTCTCGTTTATCGTTCTTTATTATTGTATTGTTCGTTAATTTCCCAACAGTGATCATGAAAGTTTTGTTGTGCTTCCCGATATAACTCCTCAATCGATCTTCTGGCCGGCTCTCTCATATAGTCCCTCTCTCCGATAGCTACTCGATGCATTCCCTCAACGATCCTTTCCTAAAAGTGAAGGTTGTAAATAAACATATATGAGTTTGAATTTTAAACGGTTTGGATCTATTTATATTTATAGTCAATAAGAAGTTGTTTACCCACCAAATTTTCGATATATGCATTAGCTGACGGCTGAGATCCCTCTTGTACACCTATTCCAGGAGTTATCAACCGACGTGTGATCTCTTGATACCAACCCATGTACCCAATGTCCACTTCATCACCTTGGTCCCTGATTTGAGGGGCGGTCATAATAGTCTGATTTATGGTGTTCCAATGCTCCACATATTGAGCGTGTGTTACAAGCCAGTTTTGACTGGAACGTCCACGTCGATCTGTTCTACCATGCAAATTTCTGTGTTCAGCTTTAATCGACGGAGAGATAGACTATCGCATAACGAATTGCCGAAATACCCGATCAGGGTAATATAGCTCAACGATGTAATGATGAATAAGCGGACATTTCGATATCCATGTGTATGTAACATTAATAATGTTGTCATGAAGATATGATTGGACTGTTGGTGGGATTGGCTCATACGGTCTCCAAACAAACTGCAAAGTGAAGGAAACTTAACAGTAATTTATTACATTAATTTTATTTTTGAACGGAATAAGAGAAAAATGAAGGTTATACCTTTTTCCTGGGTTTGTCTATCCAGGTACTCCCGGATAGTTGGTACACGTAATTATGCGTGCATAATAGGTCGATTAAAATGTCTAGTTAGTAACATTTGCATCCATAATTAGTCGTGTATTGCTCGTATTGGTATTATTGGACAAATTGATGTTGTTTGACTTGTTTTGAAGCATTAAGGTGAAAGTAGACCAAAAAGTCGAACTCGACTTAATCTGGATGCGAGAACAAGTGTCGCATGTCAAAAACCGAGCGAAAGTTGATCCAAGTTGCTGGGAATTGGTCTCGGCCGAGCTCTTGAAGGACAGTGAAAGACGCAGAAATTGGCTGTTGAGGATTCTCGGCCGAGCCACTTTTATAGGGAGCTCGGCCGAGCCAGAAATTCTCGGCCGAGACAGCCAATGGCCCAGCCCAAGACGCGCGGATTAATCCTTTTCTGGCCCAAATTGTGCCTAATTCATCCTCGACTATAAATAGAAGATCCAAAAGTCCGAAAAAGAACTTTTACATTGATTCGAGAGCGCGGACTTGGAAATTCGGAAGAACACGAAGACTCAAGATTCAGCACTCGGGTTTTAGAGTTTTTTAGTTTTAATGTTTTCTTTTTATAGTTTGTTCTTAGCGATCGCTATGATCGGCTAAGCTTTATTTTCCCGTCTTTAACTATGTTGAACCCTAGACTGTTATTTATGTAATTGATTCGGTAATTGCTTAATTGAGTTATGTTCTGAGATTACATTGTGTTATTGGATTACTCTATCTTTTATATGTTTGTTATGTGGACTGATCACCCTAATAATAGGCATATAGCTGTCGCTAGGTCATAAATTCATAATCCGTAATTGTTATGCGTTTGTGCCCAAAAGTAGCAAAAAGTGGTTACTCGCTAGGATAACACAAAGTCGCGGTCACTTGTACCACGTTCGTGAGTACAACACCGTACCTACTCCGTTGCCTTAATTCCCTATGCGTCTAGTTACGATAGTTCTAGCGAGCGTCTCCTAGAACTACTTAATTGGATAGGATTAATTGCTAAGTTCTTAGGATTAATTATACTTAAGGGGCAACAAGGGTTAGCTAAGCGTACCTGTTAATTCTTGGAATGGGGGTCTCAGAACTAATTAGTTAAGCAGTTGCATTAGTTACGTAGATATTCAGGCTAGGGGGATACTGAGTTAAAGGCGGGATACTTTTTATTCACTAGTTAATTCATCTTTAGTTATTTGCATTAGTTAATTAAATTTAATCAAAACTCCCCCCCTTATTATATTTATACTATTAGTACTTATATAGAATTGGTTAGTACAATTAATTGATTAATTCCTGTTCTCTGTGGGATCGACCCTGACTTGCTCTAGCTACTGTTAGGAATAGTTAGGAAATAAATCATTTAATTTGACTGCACCCGACAGTGCGGTCACATTGTTGTTAAGGCTATGCGTGAAAGTGTGGTATTGTAACCATTCAGCTCCATATGGTGCAATAGGGAGTTCACCAGCTTCTCCATCGATCGTACCTAAATCGAATCGTCGTCCCACATGTCTAGGCCTCATAAATGTTATACGAGTCCAAGCCCAAATCTGAAAGAAAGATCATTACATATATTTATGATTAGTGTGCATTAAATAGGATTGAACATGATAAAAATAATGTTAAGGATGACGTTGCACCTGTAGTAACTGCATAGCCCCGCCGATGGACTTTCTATCTCTTCGTGCTGCACAACATAATTGGTGGTACAAAAACCCCAATACGGCACTTCCCCAACTGTATTCATAGCATTCAGATTCCATTTCAGTCAAGTACAGTAGTGATCCAAGATTCCCGGACGTATCTGGGCACATAATGGGTCCCAACAGGATCAACGCAATCCCACGTGAGTACTGCTCGACTTCGACGTTGTCTGTTTCATCATCCACCAGGTTATCCCTCAAATGCTTTCTGAGGGCAGTCAATGAGAATCTCGAACCAATAATATCACCTGTGTCTGGACTCCAACCTAGCAGAGCTTCACATCTACCTCTCCAATAGCCAGACGTGGATTTTGTAACTCCGCTAATTACCGGCCTTCCATCCACCTTCAATCCCAAATGAAGGCTACATCTTGTAGTGTCACAATGGCCTCTCCGACTCTAAAGTGGAACGTATGTGTCTCTGGTCTCCATCGTTCAACCAAGGCAGTTATGATAGCTGTATTAATGACGTAGTCACCGCATCTATAGACCCCATAGAACCCCATCTCATGTAACATCGCTACAACTCTGTAATGCAACCTCTGATTGCGCTTGAGCTTCCCACTATTTCCATCATCGTCGTACTCGTCAGCATAGTCATCGATCCTCCAAAAAATTCCACTACCATGGCGGCATTTCAAAGTCTTACTAATGTCTCCCTCGAATACCTCTGCAGAACGGTGGGATTCTTGCTCGGTTAATACCCTAATATCAATGGGTTCATATTGTCCGAGGTGGTCCATGCTACGAAAATAGAGTTCATAAAAAACTCAGATAAGTCTCCCTCGATTAGATCATTCCAACATGTTCTGGGCAAGTTAATAAATAGATCTAATTGTAACACACATTATTATACAAACTAAACTAAAAAAAAATTCATCAGTTCAATATTAAAAATTTATAAGGAGCAAAGGATTCAAGAGGTTACATATTTTAGTTTAGGCCTTAAAAAACAAAAGACATGCAGATTATGTTTCCGCAATATAAACAAAAAACTGATTCGTGTTCATCGTCTACGGTCTGTAGATGAGCCCGGCTGATCCCGAGAAGCTGCTTCTGACTGATATTCTTGTCTTGTGCGTACTTGCGGCCAATCCATTTCATTTTGGTATCTGGTGGACTTAGGCCTTCCACAGCTTCTTGCCCTTCGCAACTCCGGGTTGTGGCATAACTCAAATAACGCTTCATCTCAATAGTATTCGTCTGGCAAGGGGTTAAATCTGCCGCTGTATGTCTCGACGTAGAAGCTTGTATTGTAGTATGATCTCATGTAAATGCCTGGATCAACACCGTAATGACGACAAGTTTGCATTGCGTGAGAACATGGGATCCCATTTTATTTCCACTTCCCGCACGTGCATTTTCAACGGGACAATTTCACAACATGTGTGAATGTATTGTTCGACCCTGGTGAAAAGGTCTTAACGGACGCTGATTGTTCTGATAGATCAACTTGGATGACTAAGTGATGAAGTGCTTTCCTCTGTCTCTGATCATATTGCTTGAATATCTCATTAGGCCATGGTTGGCACCTGTGTTGCATTTGACGACCCAATGACAATCGATCAAAGAAGTATTTAGTTGACCGATAGAAAGTGATTTGAACAATTGCACAAATCGGCAGTCTTCGTGCACCTTTGAGTACTCCGTTCATGCATTCTGATAGGTTGGTTGTCAGTATTCCACATCTCCATCCACCGTCATGCGAAATAGTCCACTGAGATACCTCAATCTCATTTAAGTAAGCGTAACTAGATTCACTTAATGCTCTAATCTTTGACATCGCATTCTCAAACTGTCGCACAGTAAATGCTGATCCGACCTCCCAGCACAAATCCTTCAGCTTGACATTTTTCACCTGGGTGTTAAAATTAGAGCAAACATGCCTGAGACAGAAGCGGTGAATCCCATCAGGTGGCGAAAATTGCGTGAATTGTTTAGCAGCTTCAATTAACCCAACACATCGGTCAGATACAAGACACAGCCCCTCAACTCCCTAGACAACATGCTTCGTTAACTTCTTAAGAAACCATTTCCACGCGGCGAAGGTTTCCTCATCGACAATAGCATACACTAAAGGTAGGAGTTGTTGGTTGGCATCCACTCCGACAGCAATCAACATTTTGTGCTTGTACTCAGTGTATAGATGCGTTCCATCAACACTAATGACCTTCCGACACTGTTGGAAACCATCAATACACAGTTTAAACGCCCAGAAAACATACTTCAACATTTTAACCCCAGGAGCTCTCTTATCCACGTGACGCCACTTCACAACCGTGCTAGGATTCCATTTTTGTATTGCTCTCATAAATTTCGGCAATTTGACCACAGAACTCTCCCACTTGCCATACACATTCTCTCTTGCCCGTTTCAAACTGTGCCAAGCCTTGTGATACGAGATTTCGTATTGGTACTTATCCTTAACCTGCTGTTGTACCAACTTCACCTCGTACCCTGGGTCCGTTTGAATCATCCCTGTGAGCAACATAGCGATCATGTTTTTACACAGATTTTGATGATCAACGGACACAACATTCATAAGACATGAATGAGGGCCTGCGTACTTTGTAATTTGCCACATATTGAACTTGTTCTTCAAGACTGCTCGCAGCCTCCACTCACATATTATGTTCCCACTGCTATTCTTGCACTTGACCTTCCACAATTGCGGCGTACTCTCGACAACCAAATATTCACGACGTGCAATGCAAATGGAAAAATCTTTGATAGTTGACTGGAGGTTCTTCTTGTAAGTGAATACCATCCCCTTGGCTAGTATTCCCTCATTAGCATCATACAATCTAACCCTTTTTGGCCTGTCGTACGAGTCTACAAATATTTCTGGACAGGATGAGCTGAAAAATGGAATGACATTTGGAATTGCAAAGCCTGTTTGATTTGCCGAATCCGGATGTTGCCTCCCACTTGATGTGTCGTTGGCCGTTTGATTATATAGACCATGGAGATCCTTGATGTTCACTTCGTCTGTTTCATCTTCACTATTTGATTCACTATCACTCGACTCAGAATCATCAATCTCATTTGGACCATAGCTGTCTACCAACGGATCAATCACTTGATCCCCGGATAACTCCGCCACAGTGTCACTTATAGGATTGACTTGAGTTGGATGGTTAATGGGTATTGTATGGCGGTTTGGGAATTCATCGCCACTAGTAGTAGAGGTGCCATGTGCATCGAATACAAGACTGGTTGGACCATCGCCACTAAGATATGCCGCGTATTGTAGTAGTCATCCGTCAAGGGTACATTATCCTCGGTGGCTGGTTGGAGCATAACACTCTCAACGTGAAGATGAACGTACCAATTTCCAGCATCCGGATCAAAGAAGAACCACAGATCTTCGTCACTATTGATCGGTATAAGTTGTAAAAATTTATCTTCGGAAAACACAGCTGATACTTTCAACATATATCGATCGCTATCGATTTCCAACATTTGGTATAATAGAGAAAGCAATCCAGGATAGTCAATCGAACGTCTACCCTACGACCACCAATAGGTGGCCCTTCGGTACCACTTCCACGGTGCACGATCATTCCAACAACTTCCGACGACGCCATTATCTTCAAATTTAAGCATTTTCAGCGTACTTTAAACTATTCTAATTAGGAATAATATTAATAGGAATGGTAATAATAATAATAAAAAAATAAATGTAATAATAATAAGAATAATATAAACAACAACAATAATAATAATAATAATAATAATAATAATAATAATAATAATAATAATAATAATAATAATAATAATAATAACAACAATAACAAACATAATAACAATATAAAAATAAAATAACAATAATAATAATAATAATAATTTTTATACTAATAATAAATATAATATCTCTGAATAAAATAATGATAGAACGTTAAGAATAATATTAATAAGAATGGTAATAAACATAATATTTATAATAATAATAATATTAAATGTAATAATAATATTAATTAGCATAATAAAAAAATAAAAAAAAATAACGATCATAATAATAATAATAATAAAAGTATACAAATAGAATAACAATAATAATAATAATAATATTGATACTAATAATAAATATAACCTCTCATTAGAAAATAATGATAGAACATTAAGAATAATATTAATAAGAATTGTTCTAATAATAATTACTATAATAATAATAATAATAATAACAATAATAATAATAATAATAATAATAATAATAATAATAAACGTAATAATAATAAGAATAATAAAAAATAATAATAATAATAATAACAACAAGAACTACAACAATAAAGATCATAAAAAATTAATAATAATAATAATAATAATAATAATAATAATAATAATAATAATAATAATAATAATAATAATAATAATAATAATAATAATAATAATTTTCGCTAACATACACAATAAAAATGCGACTAATATGCGCAGTTGATATAACCACGACAAAATGGACCATAATAACATTACTAAGAGTCAAAATAGAACATCAGTTTTTTCCACTGCACATACATAAATGTTCACAAAAGAAAATCTGTGCAGTCTTTTTCGATCAATTCTTCACAATTCAAATTCATTGGAAAAAAAATAATTAGAACAAGATATAGAATTTTGATACATTAATGAAGATATGTTGTAGTTGTATTTCTAAGTCTTTTCCCAGACCAAATGAGGGGCCGCACCGTGTCCACTGATTTTTTTTTTGAACGAACTTTGACAGCCTTCAAAATAATTAGAAAATAATTACAGAAAATATAACACCGATATATCAAACGAAATTTATAATATAAATTATGGAATGCGATTAAATATAAAATTTGTACCTAAATAAATTATCTTCAATCTTCGAGTGAGTCGTCTACACAACAAATAGGATGCATGAAAATTTTCTTGTAACCTCAACTGAGGGGTGGAGAGATGAAGAGAGGTAAGAAGAGCCAGTAAGAAGAAGAGTAGTGAAAAGGTAATTTATATAGAAGTGAAATTCCATGGTCAAAATTTTCTGCAAAGTGATTGAAGGTGAGTGAGACAACACACTGCTGCCACCACCCCACTGAACCACACCACCGAGCTGCACCCCTGCACCTGCACCGCTGCAAACCTGCTCACTGGGCCCCACCATCTCTTTTCAGAACTCGCCCTTGCACCGTATCCCATACTAAAAAACGCCTCTCCCACAGGCGTTTTCATTAAAAAAAAAAAAAAAATTAGATGTCGCCTGTGCCACAGGCGTAAAAAAATATATATATATATATATTGAATAGTGTTGGCAGGTTGCAGGTGAACTCGCCTGTGCCACAGGCGAGTTCACCTAATTTAGTAAATAGATAAAATTCGCACTTATAATTTTAATTTTGATGTGAACATTATTTAAATTTGTCGAAACTCTCCATAGAGAGGTTCAGATCGAGCGGGCCTGAGTTTTGAATCAGTCACAAAAGTAGCATGTCTCTTCTGAACTCATTCCGATTCTTCTGCATCAAGATCCTCAAGTAGCGAAACTAACTGGTCTCTATCTGAACTTATTCTGGGGTTATTTGAGTACTGATTATTGTAAAAAAAAAAAAAAAAGTGAGATTCTTCATCTCAGAGTATAAGTTTAATACGTAAATGTTATGCTAGAGACAATGAAAATGTAAGAAATATGTACATCAATGTTCGATCTGGTTTTAAACTTGTATCTGCTGTTATGTGTAATGATGATGACTACCAAATATTCTTTCTAAAAGACATTTTTCATTATTTATTTATAATTTACATTTATGATCCGCTTGGTTAGGGGTTTAGGAGTAAATATAGTATTTGGTACATAATAAATAAATTAATCATTACCTCATTTTATTAACAATTTCCTCCATTTCATTCCATAATATGATTGACCCCTCATTCATACTCATTGTCATTGTCATTGTCATTGTCATTGTCATTGATGATTTACAACTAAGCGGACCCTTCCATATTATTAGCACTTTTCTTTTTTCATTTACCTTTTGCAACTTACTGCTTATCCATTCGTATCAATTGCTGTCATTTTTAGTAGAAGTGAAGCTCGGGGATGAATTCCAAGGTGTGATAGCTTCTCTGGATTTTTTATTACCTTAAATTTTCACAGCAGCAATTCACCAATAATATTCTTATGCTTGATTTCTTAATGGCAAAGGCTTGCGCGCACTGGATGCACAATAAATTTTATTGTGCACTTAAGTTTTTTAAGGATTTTTTAGAATTTTTTGGAATATTATGATTTTATGAATTTTTAGATTTTTAGAATTTTTCAGGGTTTTAAGAGTTTTTTAGGTCGGATTCACAATAAACTTATCGTGTATCCTGTGAACACAAGATCCACTCTTTCTTTTTTTTTTTTTTTTTTATTGGTTTTTTTTTTTTTTTTTTTTTTTTTTTTTTTTAAAGTAGGATTTGTTTTTCTAATAAAAATATTTACCGACCTGCGGGGTATGGTATGAATTATGATACGTTGGCGAGTAACATCAATATCCTCACATTAATTGACATGAAAATTTTGTTCCACATTATTAGTGCATGTTTGGTTGGGGCTGGAAGTGGTTGTGGTACTGTTGGTTGAGGATAGTTGCTAAAGTTAGTGGCTGAGAGAATGAAAAAGTAATGTTTGTCTGAGTGGTTGGGGTAGTAGTTATAGTGTAGGATTTAATTTTTAATTGTAAAATATGATGTGATGTGTATAAGAGTTTGTTAATAATGATTAATTTTATTATTAAAACTAGTAAAACACCCGTGCATTGCACGGTTATCATACGTTTTACTATTGTGAGAATATATATTGATTTTTATTCGGTTATTTTTAATACATTAATATACTATTTATTTGTCGATATATCTAAAAGTAAATGATGGTCGATGAATCATAAATATAAAAAATCTATACAGATTATAGTTAATTATTTTAAAAAAATAATATTTGCATTTCTATGGAGCATTCTCACTTGAAAAAAACATAAGAAATTTATACATTTCTAAACACCTCATTGTACACAACATTCGGTGTTTTGTTACAACTTTTGTTCTCATCATCACAGATCAAAATTTTCAAGCCTCGACGATTGGTAACCCTTGAAACTGCAACATAGAGTTGACCGTGACTGAAAACGGGCCTTGTTAGGAACAGTCCAACTTGAGACAAAGATTGACCCTGACTTTTATTGATTGTCATGGCATATGACACAATTAGAGGAAATTGCCTACGTTGAAACTTAAAAGGCAAGGTTGGATCGGAAGGTGTCAATGACATTCTAGGTATTAAAATCAGTTGACCGGCAATACTTCCAGTCAAAACTTTTCCCTCGAGAACATGAAAACCAAGTTTTGTGATGACCACCCTTGTACCGTTACATAGACCATTTGAAGGATCTATGTTCCTCAAAAGCATGACGGGAGTTCCAACTTTCAAAGTCAACTCATGGTTTGGAGTTCCAGAACACCTTAGTTTATTTAAGAATTCTAGTGTGTGCACTTCACCCAGTACATCTCTATTCGAGTCGGACTTGCAAGCACCATCTGAGCTGTAATATATCCTTTCTTTGTTTGCATTATTTTGGATCATGCGTTCATTTATAGTGCCGACTAAATCAAGAGTTGGTCAAAGAATGGCTCGTTCATGTAAAAATTGCGGATCATCTAGTTTATTGTAGAAATCTGGGTATATGCATTGTACAATTTCCTCAACTGGATCATCATGAACCTTTAGCAAAAGATCATCCGGTATTTCAATATCCGAACACCCGTGGTGGGTTCCGCCAATTGTCCCATCACCTATGCTTGCAACCCAAGATGTGAACTGCTTAAGTTCTTCATCTTCATTACCAGAAGATCGACGAAGGAGTCTCATATTCTTTGTCAGTCTAAGAACAGTGCAGTGTTCCCATATTTCTGAAGAATTAATCGTTGCACGAACTATGTCTTGCCTAGTCCCTTTCGGTACCACTGACAATATTTGCCTAAAATCACCACCAAACACTGCGGTCTTTCCACCAAAAGGAGTAGTTTTGTTACGTGGATCCTTTAATTGCATTACATCCTTCAGTGACTTGTCCAGTGCTTCAAAACAGTGCCTATGCATCATAGATGCCTCATCCCAAATAATTAGTTTGCACTTCATTATTAAATCGGCAATTTTTGTTCCTTGATAGATATTGGATGTAGTGTTCTCCTTTACACCAACACCATCCAAGTTTGACTTCAGCCCAACGAACTTAGAAGAACATTCAACATAAATACTATCACCAGGAACTTCGGGATTCACTAGCCGAACAACGCCATCAGGATGATCCATGTAAACTACAGATGTTATTTAAATAAAAGTAAGAAAGAATAACATTACAAAAAATATATTACAATAAAATAATATTTATGCATGATTGTACGTACATACCTATTGCATATCGTTCACATGCAACTTCAGCTTCTGGATAAAATCGCATGCTTGAACTTTCGAGTCCAACCAAACGATCCCCACATTAAAATTATCCAAACCACTCTTAACTACACAAATTACATAATATTGACTAAATCATATAAATTAAATGATAATTCATATATAAATTGGCGAAAATTAATATAAATGTAATTATTAAAAAAATATCAAATGCCAAGTATAAACTTTGGGACGTCTGCTCGAGGAATCCTCGTCTTGAGACACATCTCACACTTAAACACACGTACCTCAAATAATTTATAAGCAACATACAAGAAGACAATAAAATCCGACTCCGCAATACCATTACCAAACACAAAATTTGTCCAACCATTTGTGAGAAAATAGTGACTCTGAATCTTTTGAATTTTCAAACGGAACGTTGTATAGTGGATGTTACGTACACATACCTCATCCGGTAAACCAGATGGGAACTGGCCAACAAAATCAGCAGGTATAGCCTGAAAATAAATGAAAAATTAATGTGGATTAAACAGAATTAAATAGATGTGGATTAAACAGAATTAAATAGATGTGGATTGCATTAATATGCTTAAATGGAATTAAACGGAATTAATCGAAACACAAACTTACATAGAAGTCGTACGCATCCTGAGACTTGTACACGCTTAAACATGTTTTTTTAGACCGCAATCCAGACGTTACACTATTAGAGTGTTTATTGTTGGTTTCCATTCGGGAAAAACAGAGAGAGGGGTTTATTATTAAACTCTGATACTCAAAACTAAATAGCAAAATAATGTGTAGTATGAGTAACTGTGTAAGCGACATATGGTGAATATTATGCTGATTACGCAGGTATTTATAGATACGTAATTAATTTATTCATTCGTGTATTGAAGCTTATTTTCAGAAATTATTATTGATTAGCGCATAAATATGGTGGGCAAAAGAAAAACAATAAAGATTTGAATCATACCTCGTGTAGTTGTCGTATTGTTATGGAATGATGACTAAATCAGTTTATATTATTTTATTGTAGATTTGGTTTAAAATGGGAAAATTGCTTAATCATTGGCATAATCGAAATTCCTAATATGACACTTGACTATTCCAATAAAAAGATATGATGTATTAATCCAATGTAATTGATTGGCCGAATATAATCAATTTAATACGTTTGATTATGTTGCGAGATTTCAGAAATTCAATTGTAACATATTACCACTATATAAGCAATTTCGGAATTAATTGATTTGAATGTTTTACCATATATAAGGTAATATAAATTAATGCAGCCAATTATACCATAAATATAAATTAATGCAGCTAATATTGAAGTTCCAGAAATAGTATAGTTGTTTTGGGCGGGAAAATGTTTATATTACTATTCTTGGCGGATTTTGTTATATTATATAGTATAGATTGTATTGGAACTTATGGTAATTTGTAGTGATTGGATCAATCTATGTAAACAAACATAAGAAGGAATTGGGTCAACCCATCAAGAATTGAGTCAACCCCAACCAAACATAATTAGTTCAAAGAAAAAGCATAGAGATAAGAAGTTATAGTTTGCCTCCTTGCATGTTTCAAATCGAATTTGGACATTCGGCTATAATAACATAAAAAAATTGTCACTCGTGTAATGCACTACTATAACTCAAATTGACTGTTACCACAGACACTTGAGTGTTTATGTATTTCATGGCAAAAACCTGTGTGCATAAGGTGTATAATGATATTATTGTACACCACAATACTGTATGAGCAAATCAACCATACTTTATGAGTCTAATAAATCAATCATATTGTATGAGTAAATCAACCATACTGATAGTGCATGGTATAGTGTATGAGTAAATCAACCACACCTTAAGTGCAAATCAACCATACTTTATGAATAGTAAATCAAACATACTGTATGAGTAAATCAATCATACTGATAGTGATATACTGTATGAGTAAATCAACCATACTATATGAGTAAATTAACCACCCTTAAATGCACGAAAAAATATTGCATGAGTGGTTCACCCTAGCACTATTGTGCACATGGTGCACCCAAGCCCCACTCGTATTTCATTTGGCATATGACAAAATTGTCATGTCAGACCCTTATTAAATCTTTTCTGCATAGCCTGACTTTTTTGTTGTTAAAGTAGTCATATGCCCAAACTGCCCTTATTAAACTTGTTCTATATCATCTTGATTTTGTACAATGAGCGAGAAAATTTTTTTTCCTTTCAATTTAGTCCTTATAATCTTATCATTTAGTTTTGTCCAAATATAATTTTGTCCCATATATTTTTTTAATTATAAATGGCCCCTAATTAAACTTCATCATGCAAAATTGATCTTCAACATAAATTTGGAAATAGTCCATTACGACCATATCAAACCCATCATGCTTCCGTCCATTAATTTCTTGAAATATAAACCAAGTTTTATATTTTTGATCGAATTGCTACCGGTCGTATCCATCGAGTTTTACGAGCTGCTCGTCACAGTCCAACCACTCGATCGCAACCGATGGTTCCAGACGTAGACTCCTTCAACAGCAACCCGCATAGCCTTATTTCGTTTCCTACCTCGAGGCGTACTGTGTTTTCCTTGTTGATGAACATAAATAAAACTTTTTGGAAGATGATGAACAAAAGTCCAACTTTTATTAAGAAATCAAGAACTTATTTATTACATCAGGAGATCTCCTTTTGGGAGGAGTCGACTTGTTTAGCTACCCATGGTAGTTGTGCTCTCCGCACACATACACTCGAAAGAAAACTAGAATGAATGAAAACTGCAAACTAACTATTACAATGTTTATTTTGTAGGAAAACAGAGGGGAATGGTCGATGCCTTCTGCTTCCTTCTTCCCTGCTTTTATAGAGGTTTGAGACCCTCTATCCTTGAATTATTGCGTCCAGTTGTCAACCTCTTATTGGCCTTACGAATTTTCTGGATGCCACTCTTATCTGGATCATATTGAGGTGGTCCAACCTTCACATGGGGGTGTGGACCATTGCATCACATGCAAATTTTTAATCATTCTGTTGTGGATGCCACGACCTTTTGTCGTTTTTGGTGGATACAATTCTCGTACTCAACCCATCACTGCTTGTCGAAGATCTCTTTATTAATTTTTTCTAGGTGGTCCCCTTGGCATCTTTTACTTTCTCGATTGTTCTTTCTCGTTTCTCTTCCCTTTGTCATTTATGACAGGGATCGATTGCTCGAATAGTGTCTTATCCTGTTCCGGACACCTGGGACAAATTCGACTCGTCCACTGTCCATTATGCGCCATATTGCAATACTTTCTGACGGTTTCTGAACTTGCTGGCAACTTGTTCTTCCATAACATCTCTCTCTTCTGTTTAAATATAATCTCTTTATATGGAGAGGTTTTGGATGTCATGGTGTTGATAAATAGTGATCCACTCGCCGTCTTGTGAAATACTTTGAAGCTCCTTTGATCTTTCTCATTTCCATGAGACAAACCCATAGGTCCCAAGCTCTCCTTGTAGTAATATCATCCTCCATAAAAGTTGATACCAAGGGGATCTTGTGATCTGGGGCAGACATATTATTGTTTGCCTGTTTGGTATCCAGTCTTTGTAGCTTTATAAAATGAAAAGCTGGGTAAGACCCATTCTTGTATGGTTCCGGGGCTGCCGATATAAACTTCAGCTCCAGAACATCTCCACGTTCGAGGTGATTATTGTTCTCCCATGTCTCGAATACGGCATTTTATATCCATCGCGAAAGTTTTGATATTTCTGGAAAACTTGGTGCCACAGTATGAACCAAAGCTAGGGCTCCAAAATCATACCATTCTTTTATTTCTTGTAGATTGGCTCCTAGGATCGTCCACATTCTTGGATATTTACAAGATCGATCAATCTAGCATTTTGCTGGGTTAATTCCAGCCCTTGTAAGAATTTTCTCCCATGTTCGTTGATAAACCTGAAATGGAGAAACTTTAAGCTCGTTAGTATCAATCTTAGAGGTGCTAGTCATTGACCTAAGATTGATCTCTTCCTCTTTTACCACAGAGGTGTTGGGTTGGCTTGAGACAGCAGGAGGAGTATCCTCTGTTTGCTCAATTGTTTCTTCAGCCAGATCCGTGTAAAGATCCAACCTAGAACTTGTGCTCACAGTACTTGATCTGTGGCGACCGAGTTAGAGGCCCATTCTCGAAACTCGACCTTTTGCTTGAAAAAGCTTCCTGTTGAATAGGAATAATCAGGCTGTTCCAAAGACAATAACTTGCAAGTTTGGTAGCCTTCAGCGTGCTTCGGACTTTTGATAAGTCCTCTTGTTGTACTCGACTCGCGACCTTGGCTTGAATATCCAGGTCATTGATCCTCTTATCAAGCTCCTCCAAACGGTCCTGGAGATGCCTGTATCCTGTTAGGATGGTGTTGGCTTCACTGGACTCCATCTCTCGTTAGGAAGTCTGCAAGAACATTTTCGTGAGAATTTACAATAACAACTTCATAATAAAAAAATTGACAATCAGCTTGCCATCTGAGTAATCTAGCTTTCTCATGTTTAGACTCAATCTTTTTTTTTAAGAAAGCTTTGACACTCGTGTTATCAATTTTAAGAATGAATTTCTTAGGCAGTAGGAATAAAGGCCATTTTCTGAAGGCCTTTCGCACTGCAAAGAATTCTTTATCGTTGATATTCCATCTTGTTGCTTCATGTTCTGCAAAGAGACCACTGCAGTATCGACATGACACTTCTCCATTAGGGGTAGCTTTGGTTAGCACTGC
The DNA here is from genome assembly GCA_958295605.1 of Ajuga chamaepitys. NCBI lineage: Eukaryota > Viridiplantae > Streptophyta > Magnoliopsida > Lamiales > Lamiaceae > Ajuga > Ajuga chamaepitys. The sequence continues at coordinate 18,639,150 of OY282502.1, forward strand.
TGCCCACCAATGATCACGAAATCTGTTTAGAGTACCAATTCATCTTCGTCATTTGGTATTGCAAGCTTTAGAAGGTCTTTACAGATCTTTTAAGCTGTAACACCGATTCTTTGTGTTCTTTTCCCCTTTGAAATTAGCACCTTTCTTTAACAAGAGGCTGAACACCTTCCTGTATTTTACCGGATTTTTAATAAACATCCCAGCAAAATTGACAACACCAAGAAAACTTTGAAGTTGCTTCTTGTCTTTGATGTCTTCAAGAAATCCCAGCACCTTTTCCACTATAAGTTTTTGAAGGATGATTCCAGATTCATCGATCTCGATCCCAAGGAACTCGATCTGTCTGGTGGCGATTACTGCTTTCTTTTCTGATAGCACCAATCCTTTCTTATGACAAACTTCTGAAAAGACTTCTAGATGTTTGATATGTTCCTTCATATTCTTTGAGGCAATGAATATATCATCGAAATACACGAACATGAATTTAACATAATCTTTAGAAAGATTATCCATCTTCCTTTGATATATCTGGGGAGTATTTGCTAATCCCATTGGCGTCATGTTCCAGATATAATATTCTTATGGTGTAGAAAACGGCGTATACTTCTTGCTGGCATCTTCCATCTTAATTTGAGAAAAACCTGATTTACAATAAAATTTAGAGAATACCTTCGCATCCTTGATGCAGTTCACTAGGTGTCTGCTTGGAATATAATATCCGTCGAATTCCAAGATATTGTCAATCCCTTTGTTATTGATCCCCAATCTTGGCTTTCCCCTCTTCATTTCTCCATGGTTTCTTACTAGAAATCCTGGGCTGCTGTCTGGAGAGATTCCTTCTGATATCAAGTTAAGTTCCAGATGTTCCTTAAGTATCTTCTTCATATCATCTCGATGTGCTTGATTCATAAGGATGAGTTTGTATCGAACAAACTCATTTTCTTTTCCGGCTTTCACCTTCAAAGTTACCTTGAGTTCATTTTTGCCCCCACCATGCTAGAGGAACTCTATTGAAATTCTTCTTTATCCTCTTCTTGACATCTTCTAAAGATATTTGTTCTTCAGTGGTGATATCAAGTTGTGGACTTGCTTCCATAGCCACCTTAAGGAATTGGATTGTCTCTTTTGACATTCTCTCATCCTTGTCTCCTCATAATATTTCGGCTCAATATTGAAGGAGTGCATCTCCGTATCTTCGATGATCCTTCATCTTTGGGTGACTCAATTTTCCTTCATCACCACGCTTGCTGTGAAAATTAATGGGCATTTTCCAATGAAAAACCTCTCTTAATCTCTGGACAGTAATCTTATGATCACATAGAGTTGTGAAAATAAGCCTTCGTGTTTCATTCTCTTGAGTAAACTGCTTGAATGTCTGTAGAAAATTGTCTCCAAGCATAATATCTGCACCTGTATCATGGAAATAAATTGGGGGAGTCTTGACTTTGTACCATGGGGTATCTCCTGCTCCTCCAATCACTATTTCAGCTTGTTTAATTCCTCTTTTGTGGATAAGAATCCTCTTTGAGGAATCTCTTCCTACAATAGTCGGTAGATCTTTTCTCATTCATGTAGGATAGATTTATGGCTTGGCTGTGCATATTCCTGCGCCTGAATCAATGTAGGCCACGAAATATTCTGCTCGATATTTTTCATATAACATCCCTATAGAGATGTATATTGAGAAAGGACTAAGAGCTGGCCAAGTTCCCCGAGAATATCATAGTACTTGATATTTTCTGTGAGCCACTGTAAATACCACCCTATTTGGCTGTCTTTCCCAAGGTTTGTGTTCTTCGAGAAATTCTCCATTTTGTCACTCTGCTATACCTTGGATTATCAATTCGTTTTTTCCTAGCTGGAGAAGTCCTTCAAATCTCCCCAATGAAGGTTGTTGTAGATAATCACAAGAAAACATGTTATCCTTTTGAATGATATCGAATACTATCTCCACTTCTCTCCAACCTTCTGGACATTTTAATTCACCTTTGGTTATAAATTTTACTGCTCCAGATTCTCTTGTGAGATAGGTCTCTTTTCCCGGCCCCGACTCATAATTTTACTATCATGAAAGGAGACTCTTCTTGGCTCGAATCTCTAACTTGTAGCTCTAGTCATAATAGGTTGATCCTGCGATCCGCATATCCATCTCATGGATTGGTGGCAACTCCATAATCTCCTGATGGACTACATGTGCCACCTGCTCGAAGATATCTGATATTTCAATGAACTCCTTTCCCACGATTAGTAATAAATGGTGGGTATTCGATAGTGCATATGAAATAATGTAGGTAATAGAGTATGGTTTATTCCCTTCTTTCATCAACTCCAAAAAGGTTTATTTCTGTGCATCTTGCATGAGTGTTCATTTTAGAGGACCAATCGTGAACAATGAAAATGATAAGATCAAAATTTGACAATCTTTGGAAATTGTAGGACCCGACTAAAAATCTCAATTATATTTCTTGAATTAATATAAGAAAATAAAGTCTTTTTTTTAAGGATTAATGACATAAATATATACGACATTTTGGTCAATTATCAAATTACAACATGATCTATTGAATTTAACGTATAAATACACGACATTTTAAATTTTTTCAATTTAATACACGAAGCTAATTTCAGGTTTCAATTGCTGACATGGAGCCTAAAATTAATTTTTTTGGTCATAACGTTTTTAACCTGAATTTTTATTTTCTTATTTTTTAAATAACACTAGTAATCTGGTGAAAGAAGCTCTCATAATCCCATAGCATAATACAAATCTCATAAAATAGATATATTTGTCATTTTCTACTGGACAAATTATTGTGGTTTTAGATTTTCTAATGGAACACAAGTATGCTAACTTCTATTTTTTGTTTCTTTACTTCCATTTTCTTTTTTAAATTGCAGTTGCAAATAAAAATACACAAATGAAATTGTATTATTGCACACTCGATTACATGAACACTATTTAGCTTAACTATATCACTAGTCATCCACAATTGAATACAAACTAAAATGAGTAGCAAACATAAATAAAAAAAAAAAAAATTGTTGAAATAAAAAATCAAACATTTTACCAATATAGCACATCATTTACAAGCATAACCATGAATACAGACTAGATGAGCTTGCTCGGCTTGAACGTAACGCTCACGGAAGCAGCAGCGCAGACATCATACACTTTGCGTATGAAGAAAATCGACTTGACTTTCTCATAGCTGGAACTTGGATCCGTTCAGATTTATGGTTGAAGCCCTTCGTAGCATATTTAACTCTTTGATGTACGATTCAGGATTTACATGCATCAACCATTAGTGCCTGAAATTAGTCCCCGTGTATTAAAATGACAATTAGAAGGTGATGTATTTATACGTTAAATTTGAAAGGTCATGTTGGAATTGATAATTGACCTAAAGGTCGTGTACTTTTACGTTATTAAGCCTTTTTTATTATATATATATAAGAGCATTATGGGGCAAACACCCCAAAAGTGAATATTTTTACAAATGAAAAGTTAAAGAGGCAAAATCATTTTTCTACTATCTGCATGGCTACAGTTGCATATATCCCCAAACTATCAGTCCAAGATAGAACGTCAATCATTCAATAAATATATGGGAAAAAAATTACTGTACATGATATACGACCAGGTCGTGTATCATGTCCTATGGTCGTGTCTTGTGGTCGTGTATCATGTCCTGTGATCGTGTATCATGTCGGACATGATACAAGACATGTCGTGTATTATGTCCACCACTATCATGTCAGACATGATACACGATCATTACATGACATGATACATGACCGGTCGTGTATCATCTCCTGTGGTCATGTATCATGTCCGACATGATACACGACATTCTTATGTCACAACCAATTGAGGTTAGAGTTTCCCAACAAAAAGAGGAAGCAATTTTGGTAATGTGGGTACTTCTACAACTAATAGTGATTTTTTTTTACTCTCTTTTATTTTCTCTCTCTAGACAAACGCTCTCTCCTCTCTCTAAACAAAGCAAACTTTAGTCTTCTTCTCCTTGGTCGGCGGCTATTGCCGCTGGCCAATCATTTATTTGTTTTCTATTCTTGTTTTTCTTAGTTTCGGATTTAATATCCAGTTCTTAAGGTTTTGTATTTCATCTCTTTTGAGAGAACTGTTCATGCTTTTTCTGGACAAATCGGTATTAGCGTTCCTTTATTATACCATGAGTCAACTTCTTGTCCATTCTCATTTTCATTTCCCGTTTCTCCATGGGAGAACAACTTTCATGGGATTCTGGAGTGTTCTTGCTGTTACGGGAGGGATTTCGATTTAACAGATCTGGAGAAGTCAAGATTCATTTTGCGATTTTGGTGCCTTATCCGCCATTGAAGTATTAAAGCGAGCCGCCATTGATGTCGACCTTACCTTTTCGGTGAGGTTTCAGTTTGTGTTCCGCCATTGAAGGAGCTCTCAAGCTTCCCTGAAATGGGAGATCTAGCAATGAAATCCCATGGCGGCGTCTTTGGCTTCCCGAGTTCGCCGCCTTGGCAGTGAGTGCCATCACTCTCACTGAGTCAGCCGCTTTCTGAGGAGACTCATTCTGGCGCAGGTCATTCCGGCGAAGGTCACTCCCCCAGCAGCGATCTATTTCAGATCTGCGCTTTCATGGCGGCTCTTGGTTTTCTGTGTTTCATTCGCCGCCGGTCACAGGGCCCTCGGTTTAGATTCAAGATCTGAACTTGTTCAGATCGATTTTGTTTCGGCCGGCTTGCGACGAGCCCGCGCCTTCTTGCAGCACGAACAGGTGAGCCCTTGCTTTCTCACTGAGTCAGGACGATTCAACTCAGTGAGTCGACGACTTCTACCTCACTGAGTCAGGTTCATTCGGATCGGTTCGCCTGTGAACCGGGTCTGTCCATTAACGACGGTTGCACCGTCTTCTTTGTACTACTCCAGGCAGCTTTGTATTATTGCTCACTACAGCAGCTTCTCCAGCTGCTTTCAGGCTGAACTTTCTTTTTGTATATGGTTGCTTTGGTTGGATTAGGGATTATGATGCTGAATTTTGAATAACCTGTGCGCCATTTATCTTGGCAAAGGACTCTGGTTCATCTGTTTTGTCAGGCAGCTATGGGCTTCATTTGTCTTTGCACTATGAACATTTCTTCAGTTTTTAATGATTCGGGAATACAAGTACATATTGGCTGGACCGTTTCTGAAGATTTTGTTTGATGTTATTAGTGACCACAAAGATCAGTTACAGGAGGCCGTTTATTGGGTTGTTCTGATTATTTATTTTGCTTGCTGCTGATTTTCTGGTTTCAGTTACAGGAGGCCATTTATTGGGTTGTTCTGATTATTTATTTTGCTTCCTGCTGATTTTCTGGTTTCGACGATATGATCATGGGCTGCTTTGTTTTCATTGGTGAGGATTTTTCTCGTTTTGGAATTTGTTGTCGGGTCATACTCATAGGTTTGATAGCTCTGAGCTAAGGCATTGAAATCATCAGAGGGATTTTTGGACTCACACAAATGTGAGGAGCGTTGCTAATCCCCCATGCTCGGGTTTCGTGACATAGAGCAACATGTTTGGGAGCTCGACCTATGTATTTTGTTCGACGACAATTCTGAATCAGTTATTCTCTCCAACCGAACCGGCCAGTTCCAGTTTTCATTTGCTCTAAATTGACTGTCTTGTAATTGCTTTATCTTCATTAGTCAATTTTAGTTTTATTCAGAATACCTTTATCTGCCGGCTTGTGGCATGAAAAGGTTTTTCGTTTGACTTTTTTGTGAGTGATCGCCCTATGGTCTCCACATTTCTCGTTCCTTTGTTTTCTTTTCTTTATTTATAATACTACCTATTTTGTACTTCTACAACTTATAAATTAAAGTGGCAGAAAAGTTGAATCCACCTTTCTGCTTGGGTCTGCCACCCCATTTCCACTAAATATATTCGGGGTGCCAATTTGACTGATTCGCCAGCCAATCGCCAGTACAAATTATTCTTTCAGAAATAAAAATACATCATCTATGATGATATTTTCATGTCCCATATATGCTTAAACTTTTGCTGATAAGAAACTATAATCCAGAACAACATTCAGAGTAAAAAGATTCTGGAGATTATATAGTTTAGTTTGAGCAAAACAACATAAATCGATTATGATTGAACTGACGATAGAAACCCTTTTGCAAATCCTTAAATTCAATAACAGGTAGACTCAGAATAACAGAAAAAATTTAAATAAGAAATAAAACAAGTTTGATGAAGAAAAGAAAGTGTAGAAGCCGAGCTTTACAACAGGAAGAGTTTTGGTTTTTAAAGAAGGAAGGTCTCTCAATCATCATCATCATCCAAATTTATAATTGTATCCCACATTGAGTATCGTCTGTAAAATACTCTCTTGTACTTGTATATTTAAACTATTCCCAATGATATAAAATATATCTTTTGGATCAATACTTTTATGGTAACCAGAGCCTAATTGGCTAACGCCTCTTTTTTTTTTTCTCGATCCTACATTATCCTCCCCGATTCTCTCTAATTTTATTGAAAACCCTTATTTCTCTCATCCCACCTCACGCAACCAATATTACAGTAAACGGTCTTCCGCCGCCCCTATCTTCTTCCATCTCTACTGCATCAGAATCATCCATCTCTGCTGCACTCGACACCTCGCCGCCGTCTCTTGTGGCGTTCAACACTACGTCAGAAGCCCCGCTCAAGCTCACGTCGGTCAATTATGTGGCCTGGAGTTTTCAGATTCGCACCCTTCTCGCTGGATATGATCTCATCAAATTTCTTGACGGCTCCTTCCCATGCCCAGTGTCCACCGTCACCACTGACGGACGCTCTCAACCGAACCCGCTGCACCTTTATTGGGTTCGCCAGGATCAATTGATCCTCAGCACCATCATTGGTTCCATCCAACCCACGCTAATTCATTTATTGCGTCCGCCAAAACCACACATGACGCCTGGACAACCTTGACCTCTATCTACGGTAAGTCATCTCGTGGCAAGATATTGGCTCTAAAAAATAAACTGCTTAATCCTCAGAAAGGAACCCGTAGCATTACTGATTTTATGCTTGAGATCAAAGGTGTTGTCGATGAACTCTCGCTTTTGGGAGTCTCCACCGACAATGAGGACCTTGTTCTCAAAATTTTGCATGGCCTTGATGATTCCTTTAAAGAGCTCGGCAATGCAATTCAGGCCCGGGAGACGGCCATTTCATTCGATGAGCTGCATGAAAAGCTCCTTAGCACCGAATCCCAGCTCGCGTCCAAGGTTGCTGTTTCTCCAGCCCTACCGGAGACTGCCTTTGTCGCTGGCTCTCATCAGCGCCGTCCGCCGTCTGCTCTGCCCAAATCAGGTCAGTTTCGCAGCCAGTCTTCCACCCCTTCTATGTCTCGTCCCTCACAGCCCCAGTTTTCTTCGGCGCCGGCTCGTCCTGGCTATCAGGGCCGGTGTCAATATTGTGGAACTCATGGTCATTCGGCTCGTCGTTGTCCGGATATTCAGGCCCTCACCACTGCTTCCCAAGCTCGTCGTCCGCCTGGTCCGGCAGCATACACGTCTCCCTCGGCTCACGCTGCAACCTTTGCTCCTTCTTCGCCTGGGTGGATTCTTGATTCGGGCGCCTCCCATCACATAACGACTGATTTGGCCAATTTATCTCTTCACACTCCGTATGATGGCTCGGATGGTGTGGTTGTCGGTGATGGTAACAAATTACATATTTCACACACTGGAAGTTTGATGTTCTCTGATTTATACTCGCTTCGTTTTTTTTGAGGCCTTACTTGTTCCGTCTATGCCGAAAAACTTGCTTTCTGTCTCTCAACTTTGCCAGCAGAATAATGTTTCCGTTGTCTTTTCTACTTCTGATTTTCAGGTGAAGGATTTCCACACGGGGGGTACGATTGTTCGGGGCCTACGCGTTAATGGTCTTTATGTGTGGCCGCACTCTGATCCTCCTGCTCTAACTCCTTCGCTTTATTCTGTTGTCAGGTGCTCTACTTCCGTCTGGCATGCTCGATTGGGTCATCCCTCATTAAAAAATTTACAATCTTCTTTGTCTAGCAATAATTTTCCTATGTCTAGAACTCCTACTTTCAGTTGTATTTCATGCAAATGTGTTCAAAGTTATAGACTTCCATTTTATGGTTCATCTTTAACATCTACCATGCCCCTTGGGTTGATTTTTTCTGATGTTTGGACTTCTCCAGTATTATCGTATGATGGTTTCAAATACTATGTTATTTTTGTGGATCATTTTACGAAATATATCTGGTTGTATCCGCTTAAATGTAAATCTGATGTTCTGCCCACTTTCATTGCCTACAAAGCCTTAGTAAAAAATTATCTTAAACGCAAAATTATTACCTTTCACTCTGATAATGGTGGTGAATATCTTGCCTTACGCCCATTTTTAACCACTCATGGAATCACACATCTCACTACTCCCCCTCATACCCCACAACACAATGGTGCCTCTGAACGGCGCCACCGCCATATTGTTGACACAGGTCTAGCCTTACTACATCAAGCATCCAGCCACTTACATACTGGCCCTACGCCATCTCCACAGCCACATATCTCATCAATCGGCTACCAAAGGTTGATCTCAATATGATATCTTCCTTTGAAAAACTTTTTCATCAACTGCCGAATTTCACGAAACTACGTGTGTTTGGTTGTCAATGTTTTCCCTGGCTTCGACCTTACACATCTCATAAACTTGCAAACCGCTCCACATCATGTGTGTTTGTTGGCTATTCCCTTAACCAAAGTGCTTATCTCTGCGTTTGATAGACTGTCCAACAAAATTTATACCTCTCGTCATGTAACATTCGTGGAACATATATTTCCTTTTTCCACTCCTGCTCTCCCTCCTTCTCCCTCTATCTCATTAGATGACTCGCCTATCACTTTACCACCCCCTATACCGGTTCCTTCACTTTCCTCTGCAGGTTCAGTGCCATCTTCACCCCCCGCTCGGCCTCCTTCACCAGTGCCTCCGGTGCCGCAAGCGCCCTCTCATCCTATGGTCACACGCTCTCGCAACAACATTACTAAACCAAAGTCACAGTATGGTCTCACTACATCTTTAGCTACTGATGTTGAACCTACCAGTGTTATGCAGGCACTTTCAGATCCTCGTTGGCGTCAGGCCATGTCTCTTGAGTTCAATGCTTTGTTAAATAATGGCACATGGGACTTGGTTCCTCCTACTGACTCTCAAAATGTCGTTGGTTGCAAGTGGGTTTTTCGAATCAAACGACAGCCCGATGGTTCAGTTGACAAATTCAAGGCCCGTCTGGTTGCTAGAGGCTTTCATCAGAGACCTGGCATTGACTTCTCTGAGACCTTCAGTTCTGTTGTGAAACCCACTACTGTTCCCATTGTTCTCAGTCTTTCTCTCTCTCGTAATTGGCCCCTTCAACAGTTTGATGTGAACAATGCCTTTCTCCATGGTTCACCCTCTGATGGAGTTTACATGGCTCAACCTCCGGGCTTCTCTGATCCAAACCATCCCAAGTATGTCTGTCAGCTTCGTAATTCCATCCACGGCCTTAAACAGGGTCCTCGCACTTGGTACAATGCTCTCCGAATTTTCTTGCTTTCTGTGGGTTTTGTGTGTACTAAATCAGATGAATCTTTGTTTGTTTATAATCGCCATGGTATTACTGCCTATTTCTTGGTGTATGTGGATGATCTTATCCTTACAGGTAGTGACAATCAGTTTCTTTCTGGTATTGTTCGCAATCTGGCTGCTCAATTTTTTCTGAAGGATCTTGGAGAACTTTCCTATTTCCTTGGTATTGAGGTCCTACGCACGCCTTCCTCCTGTTTTTTATCCCAGCATAAATATGTCACCGACCTCTTGGCTCGACACAACATGCTTACTGCCAAACCTGTTCAAACACCATTGGCCTCTGGTGCGAAACTCTCTCTATATGATGGCAGTAGTGCATGTGATGCTCGGATCTACCGTCAAGTCCTTGGCAGTCTTCAGTATCTCCTGCTTACCCGGCCTGATATTGCATACACTGTCAACAAACTATCCCAGTTTATGCATGCCCCAACTGAGACACACTGGGGCACTGCCAAACGCTTGTTTCGATATCTTGCTGGTACTCGTCATTATGCTCTTCATCTTCGTAGCAACAGTTCTCTTTCTCTGCACAACTATAGTGATGCTGACTGGGCAGGGAACCCTGATGACAGTACTTCCACAGGGGCATTCATTATCTTTCTTGGGTCCAATCCGATTTCCTGGAGCTCTTGCAAGCAGAAAACTGTTGTTCGCTCCTTCACTGAAGTTGAATACAGAGCTATTGCGGCAGCTGCTGCTGACATGCAATGGGTTCGCTCTATACTGTCGGAGTTGGCTGTATCCATTTCTTCCTCTCCTCCTACTTTGTACTGTGATAACATTGGTGCCACATATCTTTGCTCTAATCCTGTGTTTCATACCCGTATGAAGCACATCGCCATTGATTATCATTTTGTTCGTGATCTGGTCAAAACCGGACTTCTTCGTGTTGCGCATGTCTCCTCTGCTGATCAACTACCTGATGCCTTGACCAAACCTCTTTCTCGCCAGCGCTTACTCCTTCTTATGTCTAAGATTGGCGTTCTAAATCGACCGCCATCTTGAGGGGGCGTATTAGGCATATGTATTACTGTTGTAGGTTGATTGTATTTATTCTTGTATCCTACATTGAGTATCGTCTGTAAAATACTCTCTTGTACTTGTATATTTAAACTATTCCCAATGATATAAAATATATCTTTTGGATTAATACTTTTACAAATATACGGTCTCGAATTAGCTGGTCGTTGTGTGGTGGATCTGCTATCAGCTTCCTTTTCAACCTGCACCTCTATCACTCATTAATACAACTCCAAGGACCAACAAAATAACTTGTCGTACAGAATAAAATGTAATGCATTTGTTGGAAGAATAAAGGAATGGAGATGAAGGGAATTGCGAGCAAGAGAGGGAAGAGTTGTGGATTTAAGAAGGGATCATTACTTGCTAATACAATGAGACGAGAAACTTGTTGCAACCAAAAAATTGAAGAAGAAAAAAAATTTGTTTATGCTGGCGGACATCATGGATCTATGGCTGCAAAGAAAGAAAATAATGAGGGGCGTATTGTTTTAAGGGCTGCAAATTAAACAGTAATGTTTTTAAAATTGTGGCGGCAAAGAGTAAGGTGGTGGCTGCATTTAGAATCACCCATCATGATATATACGGTAGTGCTGCTCGGACAATCAATTTCTTTTCTGAATGTATAAAAAAAATTAATGATAAATTATGTGTAAATGAGGTAATTAATTTGTTAACATTAGTGTTTGATTAAGGACACCAAGAATTTTAGAGTGCTTAAAAATGATAGTCAGAATCTAAATTTTGTCTTGTAGTAATTATTAATTATATACTAAAGACTGTTCGAAAAAAAATACTCCCTCCATTAAAAATGTCATTTTAGCTATTTTTTGAGAAATTAAGGATTGATATTTAATTGGTATGTTTTGTGAAATAAGGAAATAATAAACTAAATTAAGTAGGTTGTGTAAGTTAATATTGGAAGAATTATAATTTTTATGGTAAAGTGACACTTATTATGAAATTTTTCGAAATGTTTAAAATGACATTTTTTATGAAACAGAAGGAGTATATTTTTATCAAGAAAATAAAATCTATCCATTGCTAGATTCTGCCCAAAAATTCATTCCTTTGTATTAATATATACCCCTATTTTCATTGTTGTACTGTTATTTCATTCCTTGTCCTTTTGTCATTAATTAGTAATTTTTTCGTATTTAACTTTTCTCATTCTCAGTGTTTTCTTTTAAATTTTATTTTTCAGCCTTTAGCCATTATTTTCTCTGTTATTGTCTCTACTAGTTATATTCCCGCGCGATGCGCGACATGTTATCTTATAAATATAAATAATAATTTCAAATTATATAATTTTAGAATAATAATAATTTTTATATTATTAACGATAACGTAGACTTGCCGAAATTAATTAAATCATTATTACGTGTGCGTATAATTAAAGTTACTAAAATTGTAAAGTTTTTATCACGAATATTTATAATCAATTTAATCATCAAATGTATCTCTTGAAAAATAAATAAATAAAACAATGTTTCGAGTTATAGTTGGAGTAAGTCGTATTTTTTAAGATTTACAAACATATACGGTTGTCGTGGTAGAAACTGCTCATATAGTTAACAGTAGTTTGACATTTGTTTATTATAATTCACATAAAGAGAAATACATTTTGTTATATCTATTAAAGTAGATCTTAACAAATGAAATATATATATATATATATATATATATATATATAATCCTGATATGGAATCCACCTGTGGATTTTCTTATGAAGTCCGCCGTTTACTCCACTAATAAAAACACGGTATATATATTCTTTTCCACCTATTCCTTTCTCCTTTCTTTTTTAACAAGTTATTTCATCCCATGAATTTAGGAAACATATACTTTTTCGATCATAAGCTACTTAAGTCTAGCTTTTATATCTAACCAAAATCACTTTTATTCTCAAACACTACCTATTTTGGTTTTAAGTTATTTTGCCACAATCTCTTTTTTTAATCACTTTCTTCAAAAGTTAAGCAGGATGAAACTGTTTTCATTAAGGGGGTGTTTGCAATCACTTTTTTCAAGTGCTTTCAGCTTATAGCCTTGAAAAAATATTTTGGAGTGTTAGGGAAAATAACTTTAACTTTAATAGAAGTGATTTTAGATAAAAAAACTAAAAGTAGAAAATTGTTGTTTTTTTCAACTTTTTGGTATTTTGGTAAATAAATAGAAGTTTTTTTCTCTCACTCATAAGCTAAAACTGCTATCTATTTAACAAAATACCAAAAAGTTGGAAAAAATAATAATTTTCTACTTTTAACTTTTGATCTAAAATCACTTCTATTAAAGCTAAAGTTGTTTTCCCTAACACTCCAAAATAATTTTTTTTCAAGCTATAAGTTGAAAGCACTTGAAAAAAGTGATTGCAAACACCCCCTTAATGAAAACAGTTTCATCTTGCTTAACTTTTGAAGAAAGTGATTAAAAAAAGAGATTGTGGCAAAATAACTTAAAATCAAAATAGGTAGTGTTTGAGAATAAAAGTGATTTTGATTAGATATAAAAGCTAGACTTAAGCAGCTTATGAGTGGAAAAGTATATGTTTCCTAAATTCGTGGGATAAAATAACTGTTAAAAAAAGAAGAAGAAAGGAATAGGTGAAAAGAAATATATTGATAGGTATGGCCCAATCTCCCCGGGTCGGTCTAACCCGCCAGACGGGTCAATTGGGCCCAAGAGCGCAAGCCCAACGCAGCCAAGCCCATACGCGGTGTCTTTAGGAAGTTCGGAAAATATCCCCATGATCTTTTCCAACGGCCATGCAGATATGATTGACGGATTTGTAGGGATTTTGTTAGGGTTGTTATTGCATAGTATAAATAGGAGAATTGTTGTTTAGTTTGGGGTTCGATTTCTTAATTCCAAGATCGCTACTTGAAAGATTGTTCTCCGGTATTCAAAGAAAATTAGTGAAACATCTCGGAAGGTTATTGCCTTCATCCGTGGACGTAGATCTTCGAATCGAACCACGTAAATTCTTGTGTTGCTCATATTCATGGATGTTTGATTATTTTGGATAACCGTTTTGATTGTGATTCACTTGATATGCGGGAACCGACTTTATCAATTAGCGCCGTCCGTGGAAATAGACGAGAAGCAAACCCTAGCATCATCCATAGCCGAATCACGTCAGTCATGGTGAATACTCGCCAGTCAGCCAATCCAACTCGATCTCGCCGACATCCTCCCGTCGATCAAAATCCTCCGTTGCTACCTCAACAAGTCCAGGATCCACCCGCGGGGCAAATAGATGCACAACATCTCGCGCCCGCCAATGCGCCGGCGTAGGTTGACCCTCAACCAACCCCTGAACTATTGCAGGCACAACAAGTGTTCCTACAAGAACATGTTTCCCTATTCCAAGAATGGAATCATCGACGTGCTGACTCCGGTAGGTGCGCCGACAATGGTGCCAATCAGGGGGCCGGGCATCCCCGCCAAGATCGATCCCGTGCATTCAATGAAGACCTTCCCCACAGGGCCAGGCAGGATCGCCGCCGTCACCGGTCAGTATCATCCGAGGCGAATCGAAGTTCTAATGGCTCAAGGCCACGCTATGCTAACCAAGCCACCGCTGACTGGCGCCAGCCAGTTGATGTGAAGAAGCGGGCTTGCTTGGAGAAATCCCGTTTACTTGACCCCATGGAACAGGAACATGCTCAATTTGATGCCGAGCTTGACAAGGTGTTAGGCCTCGATGCTGACGGGGAAATAATCACCCTTTTCTCCCCGGATATCCTCGACACACCACTCCCCGAGGGGTTTAAACTTCCACCAGTACCCGTCTACAACGGCACCGGGGATCCAGGTAACTTCTTGAGTGCCTTCAAATACACCATGTTCAATCGAAATTGCATGCCGCACCACTTATGCAAGGTGTTCCCCGAATACCTTCAGGATGAAGCCAGACTTTGGTTTGATTCCTTGCCTCGCGACAGCATTACTTCTTTCCGGGATCTCGCCGAGCAGTTCTGGGCCCGTTTTCACACACGGGCCAAACTTATGGCCACTTTGGCCGATTTGATGAATCTCGAGCAACGAGACGGGGAGACTGTTTCTCAGTTTCTCGAACGCTTCACTGCGGAGAGCCTAAAGGTAGGCAGCCGATCTGATGATGTTATCATCACTGCTTTTATGAACGGTCTCCGAGCCAGGCCACTTTACACCGAGCTCGCTCGACACCCTCCAACCACTACTTGGGCTCTATTCGGCACTGTAAGTAGGTTTGCCAAAGCTGAAGAGCAAACTCGGCGCAAGCGGGAAAAGTACACCAGCCGGGACTAATACTCGAACTAGTGCTTTTAGTCGATTGGGTAAAGGCAGACTGGAGCCTCGCAATGGTCCCCCTCAATTCACACCCCTTACGCGGTCGAGAACAGAAATATTTTCTGTTCACAAAAATAACTTGCGGCCATGCCCGCGGTTGACTACTCCGGCAGAGAAGTGCAATCGTGAAAAGTGGTGTGCGTATCACCACGACCATGGGCACGACACCGAGGAATGCCGGGAACTTTATGAGGAGATCGAGGACTGTTTGAAACGTGGTTTTCTCCGGCAGTATGTTGCCCGGGCCGAGGACAGGTCTCAGCCAAACCAAAGTGGAGGTACCCAACAAGGTTGGGGAGGTTATAATGGCTAAGGCCCAAGATAGAGCAGACCCCAATGGCAAAACAACAGGTCGGGGTACAACAATTACCCAAGGCAAGACTAGGGTAATCGACAACAAAATCAACCGCAACAACCTCAATTGTTGCCGCCTCCACCACCTCATGGAGGTCCTGGGGACAACCCACTGAATCATGTTGTCCACGGGATAATTAATGTGATCTATGGCGCCATGCCAACAGGGACTTCCCGAAGTACCCTCAAAGCTGAAGCGCGCAGACCTCCTCCCGAGGAGCCGCGTCACAAGCTTCTCCATAGATCCGAAATAATGAGCTTTACCGAGGACGATCCTGTTCCCGAACTCACCCCTTACACTGATGCCATCATCATTGACATGGCCGTGGCCAACGTCACTATTAAGCGAGTTTTTGTCGACAACGGCGCCGCTGTAAGCGTCATATTCACTGATTGCTTTCAGAAGATGGGTATACCCCGCGAGCAGCTCCGGCCTGCTCCTGGTCCTCTACAGACCTTCAATCAGGAAGAGGTCCAACCTGAGGGAATTATCAACCTCTCTGCGTCGCTTGGTACATATCCAACGATAAAAACTATTTTGTGGATTTCTATGTGGTGTCTTCCTCGTCGCCATACAACATGACTCTTGGTCGGGACTGGCTCACCCCAGCCAAGGCCATTTGTTCCACATATCACTTAACATTGAAACTCCCTACACCCCACGGGGAGGTAGCCATCCGTGGAAACCAGAGAATTTCCAAAGAATGCATGTATGTTGCACTCAAGAAAACAACCAAGGCTCCTCCTCGGCCTCAATTTCAAATAGCCATCCCGGAACCCGCTCCGGGTGTTTCCGAGCCACTTGGAAGTGACACCGTTGAAGTGCCACTTGATCTTGCTAAATCGGAGCAAACTGTTAAAATAGGCGCAGTGGGCATGCCTTTGTTACACAATGCCATTAAGGGAGTACCCCGAAGTCTTCGCTTGGTCTCCCCTAGATATGCCGGGAGTCTCTCCCGACCTCATCACTCACAAGCTAAACATTGACCCTAATGTGAAGCCAATACAACAAAAACGACGGCAATTTACCCCGGAGAGAAATGCAGCTATCCGAACTGAGGTTCAACAGCTCGTGGACGCTGACATCCTATTTGAAGTCCACTATCCATCTTGGCTTTCAAACCCAGTAATGGTAACAAAATTCAGTGGGGCTTGGAGGATGTGTATCGATTTTTCTGATCTCAACAAGCACTGCCCAAAAGACTGCTATCCTTTACCGCCGATAGACCAAAAGATCAAAGCCATAACAGGGTATAAGGTGCTTTGCTTTTTTTGATTTGTATAAGGGGTATCACCAAGTCCATATGAACCGCCGAGACGCTGTCAAAACAGCTTTCATCACTGATTTTGGATGCTTTGCTTTCAAGAAAATGCCCTTCGGACTCAAAAATGCTGGGGCCACCTATCAGCGTCTTATGGACCACGTCTTCCCAGATCAGATAGGCCGCAGTGTTGAGGTATATGTCGATGACCTCGTTATTAAGAGTCCTTCTTCTACATCATGTGTGCAGGACATCACCGAAACATTAAGCACACTGCGGCGCCATAATCTTCGACTCAATCCAGCTAAGTGTACCTTCGGCGTCGGATCAGGAAAATTCCTTGGGTACATGGTATCGCAGCACGGTCTCCAGGCCAACCCAACGAAAATCAGGGATGTGTTGGATCTTCAGACACCGACGATTATTAAAGATGTCCAACGTTTGACTGGAGGTCTCGCCGCTCTGAATCGCTTTTTATCCAAAGCAGTGGAGCGCCAACTCCCCTTTCTCAAAATTTTGCGCCAGGCAAAGAAATTTGAGTGGACTTCGCAGTGCGACGAAGCCTTCGAGGCTCTGAAATAGCATATCAGCCAGTTACCTACCATGTCAGCGCCTCTCCCCGGGGGGCCCCTCTATATATACTTAGCCTCTGCCAATGAAGCAATTAGTGCGGCCCTCGTCCGCGAGGATCACGGCATTCAACACCCCGTGTACTTTGTTAGCCGAGCCCTCCAAGGAGCAGAAGCCTGTTACTGCGTAGCGGAAAAAACAGTTTTGGCTCTAGTCATGGCGGCCCGTCGCCTGCGTCCTTATTTTCAGGGGCATGCTATTCAGGTTCTCACCAATCAACCTATTCGCCGAGTTCTTATTAAGCCCGATGTATCGTGACATTTGGCCAAATGGGCAATTGAGCTCGGGGAACATGATATACAGTTCGTGCCTCGCCGAGCCATCAAGGGCCAAGCTCTTGCGGATTTCCTTGTCGAGGTCCCGTTCAATAACTCCGAGGCGATAACAAGTACCGAGGCAGCACCCCAACTCGACTCTGAAGTTGAAGCCAACAGGTGGCATGTCTACGTTGACGGTGCCTCTACCACCCGGGGCAGTGGTGCCGGGGTCCTTATCACTGGTCCCAATAATATTGAAGTCAAATATGTCCTGCGTTTCAAGTTTAAAGTGACGAACAACGAGGCTGAATATGAGGCAGTCATTGCTGGGCTCCGGCTTGCTCAAACCATCGGGGCTTCGCATATCCGGTTATACACTGATTCTGAAGTGGTCTCTAGTCAAATCAAGGGCACATATGCGGCAAAAGATGATACGTGAAAAGGTATCTGGCTTTAACTCATAAACTTTTGTTATATTTTACCTACATTGATGTTCAGCAGAATCCCTCGCGAAGAAAATACTAAGGCCGATACTCTCAGTAAGATGGCCTCCGCGGTCCCGTCGAATGTGTCTCCGGACATAATTGTCAAAGAAGCTACCCATCCTTCAATTAACGAACAGGTGGTCTCTGTGTTGACTGATACCGATCCCAATTGGATGACTCCGATCCTAAAGTATCTCCGAAATGGCACCCTGCCAGAAGACAAACTGCTTGCTCGACAGATACTTCTGAAAGCACCGAAGTACACGCTTCACGACGGGGTCTTATACCGTCAGTCATACTTGCAGCCGAGCCTCTGTTTTATCGGCCCGGACCAAGCTGACTATGTCCTCCGGGAACTTCACGAAGGATCATGCGCAAGTCACATTGGATCGCGTACGTTGGCCAAGAAAGTGCTTCGGTGGGGATATTATTGGCCCACCTTGTTTAATGATGCCCACAATTTAGTGTCGAAGTGCGACAAATGTCAGCGACACTCCCGAGTGAAGCACCTGCCACAAACCGAACTCATCGGAATAAAAAGCGCCTGGCCGTTCATACAGTGGGATATTGACATTGTAGGTCCGTTCCCTGTTGCTCCGGGAGGACTTAAATTTCTTGTGGTCGCCGTGGATTATTTTACTAAACGGGTTGAAGCCGAGCAACTCACTGCCATTACTGGACAGAATATTCTAAAATTTATTTGGCGTAACATTATATGCCGCTTTGGCATTCCAAGTACAATCATATCCGACAACGGCAAACAGTTTGCCAATGATCCCTTTCGATCCTGGTGTGAAGAGCTGCACATCAAACAGGCTTTCACCTCGGTAGCTCACCCCCAAGCTAATGGCCAGGTCGAAATCACGAACCGCACTCTAGTCGATGGCCTCAAGAAGCGATTGGATCAGGCCAAGGGTCTTTGGGCTGAGAATCTTCCGCACGTTCTCTGGGCTTATCTCACAACGCCACATTCCTCCACCGGGAAAACTCCTTATAGCCTTACCTACGGCTCTGAGGCTGTCATTCCTGCCGAGGTGGGAGTACCGAGCCCCCGGCTTCTGCACCTCGATCCCAAAGCAAACGAGGAAGCACTCCGGACCAACCTCGACGAGCTTGAACACCGACGTGAGGAATCCTTCATCCGGCAAGCTAAGTGCAAGCAACAAACGGCTCGATATCACAATAACCGAGTTCGAGGTAAACAATTCCAGGTCAGAGACTTAGTGCTCCGGCTAAACTCTGCCAGCAAAGCTGCCCCCGAGGGCAAACTGCATGCCACTTGGGAAGGGCCTTATCGTGTCATTGCTGCTCATGCCTCCGGAAGCTATTAGTTAGAACAATTGGATGACACCCCGATACCCCGCACTTGGCACGTTAGTAATCTGCGGCGTTTCTATCTGTAGTTTCCCATTTCAAGTACTTTTTCTTCCTTTAATTTTCTGTACATGCCTTTACTCTTGTATTCTTCAATTGTTCCGATGACAACTATGAATAAAAGGTTTTACTTCCAACGCATACACTGCTTCTTTTCTACGCCGCGGGGACGCCTCGGTCTAGACTGCACGCATATTTGTTGCGTCATTTGTTAACCGTCTCCGGACGCATTTGTCTCTCGCCTGATCCGTCCGGAAAGGCCCTAAACCTTGTCCCCGGACAAGAATCACTTCTCGCCTGATCCATCCGGAGAGGTTATCAACCTTGTCATCATCCAAGTGTTGACTCCCGCCTGATCCGTCTGGGGAAATTTATACCTTGTTTCCGAACAAGGGTTTATCTACATTCTGTACTCCCGAGTACTCATTAATATATTACTTACATTACATCATTCAAGCAACATTTTTACATATGCATATATTTCAATTTGCACAATATACTAAATTTTTTCCTTCATATACACTTATTCATATAATAACTTTGTCTTTTACAAAAAAATTATTTTTTACATCAGGTTACTAAAGCACTACATCTCATTTCTTCGTGCCTCCTAACCAATATTCGGTGCCCCGGCGCCGTTGTGTGCCCTGTCCTGAGCCAGAACTCCTCCGGGATCTGGCAGCACTTCGGGGCACCCCTCTGCTCCTACGGCCCCTTTGGCTGCCTTGCCCTTCGCGGTTCGGTTGCTTCGCCCTCTTCATTGGCCCAGACTTTTGTGCCCATTCAACTGGGTCCCACTCAGCCGGGGCATTTTCTTCGACTTCCTGAGCGAATTCTCGAACCTCTTCGGTGGACTCTAAGCTTCGCTCCAGCTCTGCTCCTGATCGCCCTGCCGGCCTTCTTTTGGGCCTCAACCCCTGCTTACTGACCCTGCTCGCCATGGCGGTGCTCGGTTCTTCAATTCTTATTCCACCAGCCCGCGCGTTGTGTGAGTTGGCCTTCTTCCGCGTATTTTGGAGGTCTTGGCCTGACTGCTGCTCGCAATATTCTCTTCAGGAGTGCGCTGCACTTTCTTCCTATCTTCCAAATTTTGGTACATGCCGAGGAGGAGCTCTAACACGAGATGCTTCCTGTACAACTCCGTTGAGTTCGGATTCCCAAGGTCCATCAGCTCTTTTATTTCTGCTTGCACCTCGACAGTCCGGGCCTCGAGATCCTCGAATGTTAGCAGACCAAACTCCATCAACATCTGTTCATACTCGCGATGATGCACATACATTCGCTCCACCTCGGCATCCTTTGATAATGATTAAAGTTTGAAGTGCAACGCACTCTCTTTGGCTTCGGAGCGCGCCTTCTCAGCTTCGGCCAGGCTCTTCTCTGCCGCGGCTAATTTTCTCTCTAGCCGCGGAACAACATGCTTCTGCAAGTTGTCTCTTTCACCCCGGAACCAGTCCAGGGAACGCATCAGCTGCTTTATTACATTGTGCAGCTCTTCGGTGCTCTCCTGTTAGCAGCGCAAATTCATTACTATATACTATACAACTCGTGCTAAATCAAAGGCAAATCAACAACGTTGTTCAAAACATTCACACTTTATTACCGAAATTATCACATACAATCTTGGGTTTACATACATCATGCCTGGAACAAACGTTCAACCTACTGTCTACAGCATTTACAATTGTTCAAAATTGAGGGGAACTGACCTCCCCCTGTTCGGTCCCCTCGGCATCCGTGTCTGTGCGCATTCTCTTAGCCTCTGCAGGTGGCGTCGACGAGGTCTCCGGCCTCTTCCTCGACCTCGGTGTCAGGCCGGTCACCACCACTTCGTCCTCCGTCCCCTGCGATCGCCCTTGGCTCGGAGACACCACCCCTCTCGGGGCCACCTCGGCAACTGTTCCCTTTTTCTTCAATGCCGGTGGCATCGCAGGGCTCCCAGCAGTATCTTTTCCGAAGCGTCCCACTGCAAAGACAATACACAGTTAGCACTCTTACCATATAAACAGCTCACATAAAATATTAAAATGCCCTACCCTCCTCAGACGCCCCGGCCGACGAGCCCTGACCCCGGGTCGGATTCTCCTCTGCTCCTCCCGAATAATAAAGGCTTAACCCTGCCTCCTCCAGCTCCTCCTCTGTGCAGAACTGTTTGAACACACCCACGGTGCGCAAATCCTCAACTGACTCCGGCTCCACCGGGGCATTGTCCACAACCTCCTCCCTCCTCCACCTCGGGAGGGTCACATTCACCTTCACGAACAAAAACTTTTCCTTCCAACCCTCCACCTTGCTAGGATTTTTTACCTTAAACCCACCCCGGGGCCTTGGGCTAAACGAATATCATCCCTTAGCCTTCCCAAAGGCTTTGAGCTGAAAGAAAAACCTAAAAATACCTACATCAGGCTCTACCCCCCGGCCCTCTTGCACACTACCAGGAATCCCACCACCTGCCTCACCGCATTCGGCGCCAGCTGGCATAGTGCAATGCCGTAAAACCTCAACAGTTGAACCACAAACTCCCACAGCGGGAACCTAAGTCCTACCTTCCAATGATCTATGTACACCCCTACGAACCCCTTGGGTGGACAACAGGCTCGATCACTGGGCTTTGGCAAAATATATTCTAAATTAAACAGAAAATGAAACGACGGTATCATTGCTTCTACTTGCACCCGCGACATTCGCGGCGCCTCCGCGGCAACCTCGAAGTCCTCCTCACAACAGTCGCTAAAATCTACTGCTCGGGATGCAGTTTCCATACCGTCCGCCCTATACACTGTTCTAATTTCCCTTCTCTCAGGGACTATGAAACGCTATGGCTCTGCGTCTAAGGGCGATTCCAACGTCCCCACTTCCCTCATCAAATACGAAGATGAAGAAGAAGACATACTTACTTGTTTCGAATAGTATGTGGATCAGGAATTTGCAAGGTGATTCTCTTTTTCTCCCGCTCTTTGGCTGTCGCAAATTGCAAATGAGAGTGATGGAAACTTCCTGTACACGCTTTATTTATATAATCAAGAATTAACGGCCAAGATCGTGACCGTTCGCATTCAACACTTTTGATGCATGCGTGTTTGTGACGCGCTTCACAGTTACCTAGGTGCGTGGGGAACACGCGTCTTGGGATTTGAATCAATGTCACTTCAACTCCAGTTGGCTATTTCACCTCGGGTGCTTTTTAGTCAAACTCCGGTTAACTGCTTCACCTCAGGTGAGCTTTATTCCAACTCCGGTTGACTGCTTCACCTCGGGTGAGTTTTACTCCAACTCCGGTTGACCGCTTCACCTCGGGTGAGCTTTATATCAACTCCGGTTGACTGTTTCACCTCGAGTGAGCTTCATTTCAACTCCAACTACCTACTTCACCTCGGGCGAGCGTCCTCTTAGCTCTGGTTTTCTGTCACACTTCGGCGTTACATATCTCCACTCCCGTTAACTACCTTTGAGTATCCTACCACTACGCATAGCTCTGACACAACTCCGATACAACTTCGGCTACAACACTTACACCTCGGCCAACAGACGCATCTTTTAAACCGAAGCTCCTACCTCGCTCCAGCTGGTGGGGGGGCATCTGATAGGTATGGCCCAATCTCCCTGGGCCAGTCTAGCCCGCCAGACGGGTCAATTGGGCCCAAGAGCGCAAGCCCAACTCAGCCAAGCCCATACGCGGCGTCTTTGGGAAGTTGGGAAAAGATCCCCATGATCTTTTCCAACGGCCATGCAGATATGATTAGCGGAGTTGTAGGGATTTTGTTAGGGTAGTTATTGCATAGTATAAATAGGAGAATTGTTGTTTAGTTTGGGGTTCGATTTCTGAATTCCAGGATCGCTACTTGAAAGATTGTACTCCGGTATTCAAAGAAAATTAGTGAAACATCTCGGAAGGGTATTGTCTTCATATGTGGACGTAGATCTTCGGATCGAACCACGTAAATTCTTGTGTTGCTCATATTCTTGCATGTTTGATTATTTTGGATAACCGTTTTGATTGTGGTTCACTTGATATCCGGGAACCGGCTTTATCATATATATAGCGTGTTTTTATTAGTGGAGTAAGCGGTGGGCTCCATAAGAAAATCCACCGGTGGGTTCCATATCAAAATTTTATATATATATATATATATATATATATTATTGAATACAACTTATCATTTTTAATGGCATGAGAATATAAGATTCGTATTAAGGTTATGACATTATAAAGCATTAAGTTGTAAGACAAAAATAAACAAATAAATAAAGAATTTATATATAAACAATAGCTAACATCAATTTGCACTCTAAAATATGCAAGATTTTTTTTCTTTTCATTTTAAGCCTAAACTGTATTTTTTTTTTATTATCAAATAGCAACCTATACTCTGCGGATTTATCAATTTGCAACCTCCGGCGAGAAAGAACGAATATTTAAAAATCATAAAATCATTTAAAAAATCTATTTTTTTTTATTAAATTCTAAAATTTCATTTAAAATATAAATGACCAGAAAAATGTTATTTATAAGAAATACTTTTCATAAAAATTGAGTTTTTTTTTAAATTTTTAAAATTTTAAATTTTAAATCTTTTAGAAGGATTTCATAATTTTAAATTTTTTGAATTTAAAAATCTACTAATTCATAAATTAGATTTTCTTAAAAATTATTTACTACATTTTAAATAATTTTAATATTTTTTTCATAAATTAGTTTAAACTCTTTTAAGAAATTGGTGTTATAAACAATACTTTTCATCTATAATTTCACATATCTTGAATGATTATTTTTAGATTTTAGGATAATTTTCAGATTTTATAAAATAGTTATAATATTTTTGTAAGAAAATAAAATAATTACACGATAATCCAAATAATTTGAAAATTTTCTGAAAATATTTAAAATAATTTGAAAGTTAGAAAATAATCATTTTGAAAATGCCTGACTAGTTTAGTTTTTTTTTTATTTGTTTAATTTTATATTTTTATTATGTATTTTTAAATAATTTAAGCATTCTCAAAATTATTATTTTCAAATTTATTAATTTTTTATTTTTAAAAATCCTTATTATTTCATAAAATTATATATTTATAATGTTATGCTCTACCTTTTTAATATTTTTTATCTTTTCTAAAAATTATTTTAAACTTATTTAAAAAATTATTTTTTAGACAATTCTAATATTTACGAATATAATTTTTTTAAATCTAATATTTTTCAATTAATCTTTAATATTTTAAAATTTAAAGTATTTTAAAGAATTTTTAAATTACGTTTAATATTAATAAAATAATATTTATCTTTTTCACTTGAATTCTTCGCTGGATGTCGCAAATTTACAAATATTTTGAGTATAGATTGGTATTTGATAGTAAAAAATAATTTAGGCATAAAATGAAAAAACCTTGGATAGTTTAGGGTGCACATGAATATAAAAAAAGTACTTTAGAATATTTTAACATTAAAATTTATTTTTTATTGTTAGAGCATAAAGAAATTTAGAATACTATAGTATTAAATACTCTTGTCATCAACAACAAAAAATATATTTTAGTTACTATTAACATTCAATCATCGTCTCATAACTAAAAGTTAGTTATATAAATTTATTTAAAAAAATTAATTGATTTATTGTGAAGGTAAATATTGAATTTTTTACTACCGTATTTATCTATTTGTTGGTAGCAATTTTGTAATATGAAAAACACATTGTGATGCCAAAAACTGTATCAATCATAACTACACAATTATAATATATTTATGACATGACAATTATTGCAAGTATACATAAAATAAAGTCAATTATATAATAAATAATATAGTTTAGGCGGGAAAGATAAAATTACATAAAAGCGCTTCATTTGGAGCTATAAATATATAGATTTTTATATTTTTATAATGTATTTTTAAATCATTTATGTATAAAATCACTCATATCTTTTAAAAGATATCATATTATTTGCAGATTTGTCATTGAGTAGAGAAAACCATTAAAATTTTGCTTTTAACTTTTACCTTGGAAGCACTTTTTAAAACAGAAGCTGGCTTTGCAAACATTACAAAATATGATTTCTCAAGCTATAAGTTGAAAAGTACTTAGGAAAAGCAAATGCAAACACCCCCTAAAACCCTTTGAATAGTCCTAATATTTTATTAAAACCACTTTTATTAAATCTGAAGATATTTTCTCAAACACTCCAAAATTACTTTTCACAAGTGATAAGCTGAAAAAAAATTAAAAAAAGCAATTGCAAACACTCATATCTTCCCAAATTTAAAGCTACTAATTAATAGGACTATTTAAGAATAGGACTATTAAGATGGATTCCAAATAATGTATAATCTTAGTAGAACATATATAGTAGAATGAATTAGATAGTTAATATGATAGTTTAGGCGGGAAAAATATTTTACATTTTTAATCCTCATTTTACTTATATATATATAGATTGATCTTTTCCTTTTATATTTTGGCCATTTTCACGGAAGATTAATTTACATAAATAGCACATTATTGAATAAGTGTGAAAACATAAAACATACAAACAAGAATAAATAGATAAAATAAAATTGAGTCACCTAAAATAATATTAAGAGCAAAATAAACATAAAACAATAAATAAAGCACAATAGAAAAGTAGTAGTAAAGCAAAAATAAAAGAAAAAAGAAAAACAAAAGAGGAAAGAATGCCATTTGGAGAAGAAAAAAATAATAGAGAAAAGGCTGGGATGTTGGGCATTTTGATTCGCATCGCACTAGATCCCCATCCATGCGGATGTGAACGGAATGAATTAAGTGCCCCAAATCTTCAATGACAATGGAAACACCATCTATCTATATATATATAAAAGTAAAATGAGGGTTACTTTTGTAATTTTAACTTTCCCTCCTAATTTTTACTTCAAAATTTGGTAAGTTGTTGTAACTTTAGTAAGTTTTAATTTTTATTTTTATTTTTTAAATACTACTAACTTTTTCATTTTTAATCCGATTTTTATGTAAGATATATCACTTAAATGGTCTTTTCACGAGCTTTAATTTGACATCCATATCACATATATTATAATGAGTTGAAAAGCAATATTATTTTCTTTGCTAATATATGTATTAAATACTATAGTTTATTGGCCTGCAAAACTAGATTAGTTAAACATGATTTTTTGTATTTCGTCTGAAATATTGGACCAAAATTGGTAAGACATCCGTTTTTATTAAATGTAGTTTTAGGTTTTGTCAATTATTTTTAAATAGATGTCTTTTTTTCCTTTTGTTTTTACTAATTTTTTCATAACTATCCGTGTCATTTTTCTAATTTTTATTAGATGATTTTTTTATTTATAAGATATAGTTTTAGGTTTTTTCAATTATTTTTGAATAGATATTTGTTTAGCGTTTTTTCTAATTTATTCAATATTATCCGTAACATTATCTCTAAAAAAACTCTAATTTTCTAATTTACCATATCCAGTATCATATATAAATGGGAAGCAAGATAATATAAAGAAAATATGATGATAAATTGCAAAATTCCACTAGAAGGTTTCAGAAAATCTATTTGAGGCCTGAATTTTAGAAGTTTTCAATTCAGGCCCTGAATTTTGAGTTTTTTTTTCTTATTAGAGGTCTGGATTTTGAATTTTATTCTCACTCTTACGTCTTGAAAAATAGGACCCATTATCTGATATACAGAGTGTTCATTATTATTATTATTATTATTATTATTATTATTATTATTATTATTATTATTATTATTATTATTATTATTATTATTATTATTATTATTATTATTATTATTATTATTATTATTATATATATATAATTTCAATATACTCTGTATTGGAACTTTCAATCGACTCCGTACTGAATCTTTCGCACATTGAATAAAATATCCTACTTTTGAATACGTAATCCTGAATTGAGAATCTGGCCTGCTACTTGAGAAAAACTCAAAATTCAGGCCTTGAATTGAGAACCTCCAATATTCAGGCCCCTAATTGGGGCACTTTTCCAAAATTCAAGCCTTCAACTGAAATTATAGTAGGATAAATTTAAGAGATTTGTGGGGAGATAGGAAATTTGGTTGAGGATATACCATTTCCCATGTATTTCGATTCTCTAATCCAAAATTAAAATTGCATATAAAAGACAACGGATATAGTATGTTATTGTCACATTTAGTAAAAGTCAAACTTTATTTTAATCTTTTAAACCACAAATAACTTTTTCATTTCGAATCTGTTTTTAATTATGTATAATATATCAAATTAAAGCTCTTTTGAAGATCTTTAATTTGATATTCATATTTTTTTAGGAAAATTTGATATTCATATCACATATATTATAATTAGATATTTCATTTGGAAATGTTATATCATTGGTTCGTTGATTATTTGAATAAGATTTGAGCGGTTAAGGTGGTTTGTACTATAGCCTAAGACCAAATACAACTAAAATTAGGTAAATAGTTCTCTAATAAAAAAATAACTATCTTGATATTTTATTAAAAGCAAAACTAATTATTATTTAATTTGACCGAAAGTTTTCTTTATTTACGTGTCGAAATAAAATTCATTATTTAAATGATTAAGCATGTAATTTCTTAAATTTAAAATAATAGCTTAAAAGTATAATTTAATAATTTGCTCATTAAATAATCATATTTGCACCTATGAATTTGTATTTTGTTATAATAACAATTTTGTTTGGTTAATTTCAGGACTACGACAATATATTTATATATGAAAATTCATACTGATTTTTTTTAGATATTATTACTTATTCATTTTTTCATAGTTTATATTTATCATGTTATTTTTATTAAAAATTTACACTTTGCAACCTAAACTATGAGATTTTATACGTGTTGCAATCTATTTTCTTTTTTAAATAAAATTAATCTGCTTGGTCTTTATCAATTTTGGTAAGTAATAATTTTCTTTTTTATTTTGTAAAATGCAAATAACAATTTTTTATTTTTAATTCGTTTTTACACATAATATATCAAATTATTCATCTTTCCACGATCTTCAATTTGACATCCATATCACATATATTAGATTTAAAAATAAATTATTTATTGGTTAATTATTTTGATTAGATTCCGGTTAGTTGAGTTCATTTAAACTACAAGAAAGTTATTTATTTTATATAACATGTATTTATAATATATTTTCTTTAACTAAATTACGCCTGGAATGGAAATTATTGTTTAAATAATGACAACTCTTATTTTATTAAGTTAAAGGTAAAAACATAATATTTTACAAACAATTTATTAAATAATTACTTACATTTACTAATATACTCCCTCTGTTTCTTTTTAATTGCTTTTTAGAAAGAAAGAAAAAAGTGGAAGAATTAAGAATTCATTTATCTTTTCTGAATATATCCCCCCTTATCTCCTTTCTCTCTCATATCTATCTCAAATCTAGGTTGAAAAGTAAGAAATATTTCAGGATTGACAGAGGGCAAAATTGAGAGAAATTGTATTAAAAAAAAAAAGATCAATTAATTCGAAAAATCATTAAGAAGCTAAAAGATCAAATAAAAAGGAGTATATTTTTTATAATAACAGTGTTTGTTTCACGGAATATGGGAGCTTAGAGCAAATGCATATTTATATATCATAATTATTATTCAGGTTATTCTTTTATTACTAATTCATATTTTTGTAATATGTATTTTGTACGTTAAAATTATTTTGTTAAGTAAGTTACACTTTACAAACTAAATCATGACATTTTTTACATCTTTCAATCTTTTTTTAGTTGTTTTTTTACGTGACTAACCTCAACTATATTTTTTTTTTTACACTTTTTAATCTATAAATACTTTGTCGCATTAACTAAATTAGTTTTTTTCATTAATCAATTTTATATTTAGATAGATATAATATTTGCATTATAAATATAAAATTTTATTTTAGTAAATTACAATACCAAATAAAATATAAACATATTTAAGTATTTTTTAGAATTCACACACTTTAAATTGTTATTCAAATTATGAATAATTTTTGAATTCTATTTTGTTAATGTTATGATTTATTTAGTAATATTTTGGGTATATCTGATATATCAAGTAAAATATTATAAGTTGCAAATGATAATCTAATTTTAGAAGGGAACAAGTAAATATTTATAGTTAGAACTTGAAAGTTTATGTAGATATATTGCAAAATCTACACATGTAAAAGTTATAAGAAAGTTAAGATTGTAAATTGCATTTTCTACCATTATATCCTGTGTTATTTATGGTAATTTGTACAAATGCGAACTTTTGATTTTTTTTCCTTCTTTCTAAAGAAGTATTTTCTCCAAATTTTAAATACAAATAGTATTTTGTATCCATAACCATTTTTTACATATTACTAGATGTCCTCCCGTGCGATGCACGGGATAAACTATTGAACATTTTGTTTAATTAATAATATGTGATTAAATTTTAATGTTGTTGTAAAAACATTATAACATACATACAGTGTATACACACAATATCATTTTATGTATTTAACTTAAGTAAATATTAACATTTATTTTTTTATGTAGGAAAATATGAGTCTTAAACTTAGTTTCATAAAAAGTAAATTAAATTATTTTTATTATGCATCAACTTCTATTAAAAACATATAACCCACATTTTTCACTAATATAATTTTTATGTGATTGGGCATTAATGTAAATCTGACAAATTCTTTCCATTTTACTATTTGTCATAAAAACAAACTAATTCTGGAACTCAAATAATTATTAAAATATAAAATTAAGAAACTAAATATTATATGTTTCTGAAATACTCTCACACTTTTATATGAAAATATTTAATTATCTAAATATATCATAATTAACCTTGCAAAAATTATTTTAGATTTAAATTAATTAATTTATATATCTATATGGATATCTAATTGAAGGTCGTAAAAATAAGGACTAATTTGATATATTTTTCATTAAAAATAAAATTAATACAAGAAAATTATAATCATTTAAGCTTTTAGATTAAAAATAAGAAGAATGAAGAGAGAGAATTTTTTTTTATTTGTAGATAAGAACATAGATGGAATAACTTTCAATATAAAAAAAAAAAGATAAAATAGAAAATTGTCTTGCTGATATAAAAAATGCAAAAAAAAAAAAAAAAGAAAAAGAAAAATGCCCGACAACTGCAAAAACATAAAAATAACTGCCACATTTTAAAAAAGGAAAAGAAAAAGGGTGGAGATAAAACATGGGAAAAAAAAAAAGAGAAAGACCCTAAAAATACTCTGGAGATGACACATATGCAAGATATCCTGTTTTTATATTAAAGGGGATATGTTAAATTAATTATCTTTTCATGATCTTTAATTTAACATACATGTACATACCATATATATAAAAGTGTGATATTTAATAAAATAAATGACAATTTGATATTGATTGGTTATTTGGTTAGATCTCAGTACGTATTGTGCATGTTTATTGGTGTCAAATTTAGGCTGTAAGAATTAGTTAAATATTTTTTATTAAAAAAATTCTATTTTTTTTATAAATACTTTAATTAATTAATTTATTGTATGTATCTTTCTATCTTAATTTTATTTTGTAAATTAATCTATGTATATATACTTATATACATATAAATATGCGCTTTTATCTAATTAAATACAATGGAGCAAAATATGTAATAAAGAAAATTATTTTCCCCTCCAATTGCAAGTTGGACATTTTCAAGTGTATTATTCATCTATTTGTCCCTAAAGAGTTGATGTTGTATTATCACCATTCTGTCACTTTGTTTCTTTCTCAGCAACTATTTTTTTAAAAGTAATGAAATTAATAATTTTTTCATCTACTTTAAGTTGAAGTAAGTTTTGACTTTTTATTGTGGATTAGACTATTTATAATGGGAATCAAATTATAAAAAATGAATCAATTGACTATTTTTAACAATAACAAATATAAGATTATTTAAAAGAAAAATATAATTTTCTTATAAATTATTCAATTTATTTTTTATTATCTTATAATTATTATTTTAATAAGTTGAAATGTTATTATATTTATGTTTATTTTAACATATGCAATTAATGAGATTATTTGTGGTTATTCGCATAGGTTAAGAAGGATACAGACTCCCTACAGTAACATTTGAGGTAAAAAAATAATTTTAAAATATGTATTTTAATTGTCATATTTAATATTTATTTTAATTTCATTTCATAATAATAACTTTTTTTAATAAATAATAAGTATATATTCAATCCATAAATTTCACGTGAGAAACAGATGTTTATGCCATTTAAAATTTTACTATATGATAATTCAAGATTTTGAATTATTTATTTTATTGAATGTACAAGGTTCACATTTTAAAAAGTAACATCATATAGTATTTAATTTTATTAAAATATATTATAATATTAACATACTTCCGTGCATCGCACGGGAGTAACACTAGTATATGAGAATGAGATGAGAGAAATTATTAATAGAAGAAGATAATGATTAAATTATTTATTATGTACCAAACACCATATATGAGAATGAATCATCATTCATACCCATTCCCTACTCCTAATTTTCCCAATCAAGCGAGCCCTAAATGCTTTTACGTAATAAAATAATTTGAAATTCTACATCTAAAGTACAAGAAATTCATGCAATTGATCTCATTTTAAATTTCTCCTTCTAACATGTGTATCGCATGGATAAATATTTAGTAGGGGGCAAAATCTCCATGGAAATCAATTTTCGTTGGAATTCAATGTTATTAGGTAGGGGATTCTCCATTTCATACTCTCATTCTTAATTATCTATTTCAGCATTTCTCATTTTGTAAGATGTATAATACGTATACTATTTAAGAATTAATCATAGGCCATTCATTACCTTTATAAAATTCCACCATATTTCTAATACTTCAAATAAATTGAAACAACATATAAAAAGTGATAATTTTACAGATAAAAGTAATATTTTACCTACATTGATACTTTTACAAATAAAGGTGATACTTTTGCTACAAAAAGTGATACTTTTGCTACAAAAAATGATACTTTTTTTTTTGTTAAAAAAAGTGATACTTTTACAGATAAACGTGATACTTTTACCACAAAAAATAATACTTTTTTCCGTCGCACCGTGTTGCCACATATAAGTTTTTGCCTTTATTTATTATAATTAGTACTTGATTCAAAGATTTCTGAAGTTAAAAGAAATTAATATTTTATTATAAAATTGTACAAAAAATAAGAAAGTTTAGCTAAATAAAAAAATATGTGGAGCACTCAACTCCCCGCGGGGGACTCATTTCCCGAAAGGAGAATCCCCATTCCTGACCAAGATTTCCTAGGTGAGGAATTTTGCAGGGATGATATTTGAGGTGTGAAATCGGAATGAGAATGAGATGCTTAATACCAGTCGTGAATCCGCCTGTTGCCCCCCAGTATCTGAATTTAGATTATGATATTGTGATAGTAAAAGGAAATTAACTTGGAACATAATAGTGGTAGAAATGAGCCGGTTATCGACTTTATGGGTAAATAAATTTTATATATATATATATATATATATATATATATATATATATATATATATATATATATATATATGCGTGTGTTATTGTGGTAATAAAGAAAATATAAGGAGTTGTAAATTGGATTTCCTTAACAACACTCCACCACATAATAATAATAATAATAATAATAATAATAATAATAATAATAATAATAATAATAATAATAATAATAATAATAATAATAATAATAATAATACAATTTTTTCATCCCTCCTTAAAAGTGAGCCATATTTCATGAATATACAAACAATTTTTTTTTATGATTTTGATCAACGTACAACCTAACATATATAAATAGTAGTGAATATTGGTAAAAATGTCTTTTAACTTTCCCGTTATTAAACAATTAATCTTGTAACTTTGGGCATTTAAAAAATTACCCTGTAATTTGCAAAAACTTTGAAAAAAATGTCCTGCCACCGGAAATTTGAACGCGTTGTAATACCAGAAATTAGGTTAAATGAGTTTTGAATCATAAAGGGCCACATCACCCTCCTTTAAAAGGGTAAATACCATATTTGTTTCCCCAATTTGTTCATCTTCTCGTAGCTTTAGGGTTCGTGAGCGGCAGCATTTTAGAACTCCATTGTTAGGGGTTGAAGGAGGTTTAGGGCGTGGTCTGGGTTAGTATGTCATTCTCGAACTCGTCAGCATCTGGGTTCTTGGTTTGCGATTGCGGCATACGGGCTGTTCTCCAAACCTCCAAGAAAGAGGAAAAATTTGGAAGGAGATTCTATGGGTGCCGCAATTGGAGTGTAAGTTTTCTTCACCTAACCACTGAAAAAAAAATTTGTTTGCCCTATGTAGTGTAAGTTTGATTTGGGATTCTTCTTTTGGTTGTATGTTGTTGAATCTTTTCCCGGCAGAGGGGCGGCTGCTTATTTTTTGAGTGGGTCGACCCTCCAAATAATTCTGGGACTAGTTCAGCGGCTGGGGGATTACGGGCCGAATTGAAGGAAATGTCGGACAGACTTGACGCTATGCAGCAGAAGCTTGACAAAATTGGAAGAAAAATCAAGCTTGTCAAACTAATTTCGACAATCACTTGGGTTCTTCTGTTGACCCTTTTGATTAATATGTGGAAAAAAAATTGATTATGTAGGAAAATGGCTAGCAATGTTGCTTAGATTAATGAAGTATGTAAAGTGCAATCGTTGTGTTATGTAATGTCTTAGTTTCGTCCAAATTTGGATTGTAATGTAATTGCTAGGTGTATTTTTGTTCTGTTATTTTAGCTAATTAATGGATTAGCAGGTTCTGATTTTGTTTATTACAGCTAATTGTTGGATTAATTTGTTTTTTTTTTTAATCTAATTCAAGGATGAACATCTTATTTTTGTTCTATTGTTTTAGGTAATTAATGGATTAGCAGGTTCTCCATTATGTGTGATGGCATTGTAACTTGATAAAAGAGGCAAAATATATCAGCTTTGTCCGTTTGGTAAATGTTGCTTCAAACTGACAGGAATGAAGAACAGAGCATGGTAAATGTTGTGTTTTACGCACATTCTCTTGTTGGTTAGCTAATGATATGAACACCAAGTTATAACAAACTAATCCCACATACACTCTACTCAACAGAAATATGTAGTTATCACAATTACAGGTGAAAACAAAATGAAGCAGCTATCAAGTTAAAAAATAACAAAAAACCAAATAAAAAGAGAAATTGCAATAGCTGCTTTAAACATTACTAGAATGGCAGTTTAACACATCCAAAATGTTCAGAAACTCCACAATTCAACCTGACATACTATTACCAGCAACCATATTCTAAGCCCATAAACGTTGGTAATATCAAAATGATGGCAGCCAAATAACCCAAAATCATCAAAAAGAAAGACTGCACAAGGTTGCAAACAGGTCCTAAACTCAAATTGATCAGTCTGCCACAAAATAACAAAATATTTTTAAGACTTCATCATCACAATTTATCACATGGAGCTGCAGCCAAGCAGCAACCCATCACGGAAAGGCACGTTACTCCCAGAGGCTAACTCTTTCATGGCTGAAAGGTGTATGTTTTGAAACTGGTTGGATTTCGTCTATGCTCTGATCAATAGAGTTGCAGTACTCTGTAAATGCTTCATCCAAATAAGTGTCCTCCACGGGTTGAGATCCTTCACCGTGATCAGTCACATCGGCAGAATTTGGCAGTTCGGAGATCACTGGGTCAACGTTATTTTCAACAACATTTTTCTTCTTTCCACCTTTTCTCTTTAGTTGAAGTTTAGTTGGCACTTTTGATGGACAAGTCCCCATCACCCCAGTGTTCCTCCCGCTCACATCCTGATCAATAAATCCAACATTAAAATTGAATACCCCAGTTTAAAATGCTACTCAATTGACCAAATTAATAAAACACTAAAACAATTTTTATCATATTGTTAAATTCAATGTTAACTTGGGTCAGTTGACTAACGGGAAATTCTTGACTACCTCCAACATCATAATTTTCCTGCATACAAATCAAAATCCAAAAGACAAGATGAGACAATTATAAGAAACACTATACAAAGCTGAAATTTAAATTTAGGAACAAAGAACTTGCCTCGTTCACCATGGTGTTATTGTCCTTGAAAATCTGCTCAGGAACTTCCTCGTCATCAATATCCTCTAGTCCGCATTCTTGGAGAATCTTCTTCATCTGTTCCTTTTCAGCTTCGTATTGGCCAGTTTCATCCTAATTTTGATAATTATAATTGTCTTTTTTCATATTATGTTTTCACTAATATCACAATATTCATCATACCACAAAAACCTTTATCATATGAAAAAGTACTTACGAAGGGACAGTTCCGACGATTGTGATCGGGGACCCCACAATAGCCACATTTGACGGTAGTTTGGTTCCTTTTCCTGTGGTGTTCGTCACGATTAGCGGGTCTGCCCCACCTCACCACCTCCCTTACTCGCGGCTCATCCGGTTCCCGTCTATGGGCTTTCGGTGGTTGACCAGCTCTTCTAACAAGTTTCGGAGGAAGAGGTGGGATTGCATCCACGCTTGCCCACTCCTACCTGCCATTAATAGGTATTATAACCGGACCATACGAGGCAAGATAAGTCTCCACCCGATAGCATCTGTTGCAAACACCATCAGCAAACACCTTCAATTTACTAACACACCTAAATCTGAAATTTGGAACTGTATCTAACAGTTTACTAGAAAACATATACCTGAAATCTGGAATTTTCGGCCTTAATCTGTTTACTAACATCCTCTTACTAACATCTTCTATAAATATGAATATTCTGTTATAAACACCATCAATTTACTAACATATAAAAATCTGAATTTTAGGCTTAAACACCACAGTTTACTAACATTTGCATGCATAAATCTAAAATTTAAGTATATGAAACCAACAATTTACTAGCACATACAAATTTGAAATTTAGGCATAAACACCATCAGTTTACTAACATTTATATACATAAATATGAAATTTAGGTAAATAAATCCAACAGTTTACTGACACACACAAATACGAAATTTACTAACAATTTATCAGCTTAGAAACATATATAAACATATTTTTTTTTCGAGATTGTTCTGAAATCAATCAACTTTATACTAAATTATCTCTCTTACCTGTGAACATAAGCAATGTGGTCTTTCCCTAAGCGATGAATGGCAGGAAGTGCATGCTTGCATGGAATCCCCGTAAGATCCCATTTCCAACAAGCGCAAGTCATTTGCTCTAAGTCAACAACATATTGGTTTCCGTCAAAGCAAGCTATTTGGAAATGAGTTTCACTCACTTTTATTGGCATACAATCAGCAACATTGGAGTTGTTAAAATCCAGTATCTGTTGAATTATAGGGCATATAACACCCTTCCACCTCATAGCTCTGTCTCGGTTTTCTGTACATCTCTTCGTCAACTCATTCATGATGGTTTCAAGTATTGAAAGAATGGGTAGTTCCCTAGCTTCCATAATCTTGCTGTTAAAACTTTCACACACATCAGCAAGTCACACTTTGGATATGTATCAAAATGTGATCGGCTCCACTGGTGAGGGGGCTTTTCATTTAACCACTCAAATGCAGCCACACCAATGTTCTTCAGCTCTTCCATCCTTCGGTTAAAGTTAGCTATCGTGCTTGCCTTTGCAGCCCGCCACACTGCCACTTTGAAGGCATTCCCCCTAAACCCCGAATTTCTCATATCCAAGTTCATATACCTTACACAGAATCGATGTGTAGCACCCGGGAATTCTTCATCCACAGCCTTAATCAGTTGATGATTGTCCACTACCACGGGTTCTCATTCCTAAGTCTTCCTTCAGTTGTTTGACAAACCAACACCAATTATCTCCATTTTCGGTACTCACAACAGCATATGCAAAAGGTAATGAGTTATTGTTGGGGTCGTCACCTACAACGGTTAACACAATCCCCCCATGAGGACCTTTTAGAAAAGTCCCATCAAGTCCGAAGACCGGCCGACAGCCTATCAATAAACCCTCTTTGAGGGCAGCAAGACATACATAAAATCTTGAGAACTTATTACCCTGTGGAGTTTGGTCAACGTTCATGATCACAGTTGATCCGGGATTGGTTCCCCGGATTTCAGTTGCGTAATTCCATAGCAGTTTATACTGATTATTCGATCTCCCTTCGAGGCCCCTCACCGTCCTCTGTTTGCACAAGTAAGCATGCCACTTCGTTATGTCTACCCTAGTCTCTGCCGATGCATCATCCCTAAAAGCTCTTATCTTTCGTTTTTTATCTGTCTGGAACACATACCCGAATCTGCTTGCTAACCACCTACTATTCATATTTCTTACACTGTACGAAGGGGCACATGTGTGACTGGGTATGCAAGTTGTCACAACAAACGCAGATTCACCGGCCTCCTCAAAGCGTTCAATCTAAATCCACAGTCCACATCGTCATAAATTGCATAAATCCTATGCTTTTCTGACTTCTTGAAGCTGACTGACCTTTTCTCTATGATGGCATGGGTATCCACCACATCTCTAAATTCCTTCTTTGTGCTAAATACCATGCCCAAGACAAGCATAGGTGATCTCCTGTAATCCGGTCTCCACCCGGGTGCCCTAGCATCTGGATTGTCATCGTCGGACTCATGGATACTACGAAAATCATCTTCACTCAAACACACATCATCTTCACCCAGTGGATCAAGCTACCCCATTTCGTCCACGCCACTACCCCCAACTGCGTTTTGAATTCCAGCCCATTCGGCGTCTTTGTCCGTGAATTTTTCAAAATCTTGGTCATCATTGTCGTTTCCCTCGTCTTCAACCTCTTCATGGTTGCTATTCCTACACTTGGCATCATCTTCTTCAACTTCATCAACATCTATCACTTCCACAGGCCTCTTACCCCTCTTCACTTCCTCCCTTTTTTTTCTTTTCCCTCTGCTTCTTACTACCCGACTAGTTTCAACGGGTATCTCCTCATTTAACACCTCGTGCAGCCCAGTGTCTTCTCCTACATTCGGAGCTTCAGAAGTAGATTCAGAATACAAGTTTACCTCCCGGCTGGCTTCAGAAGTAGATTTGGAATACAAGTTTACCTCCCAGCTCAACATCATTTGTAATCGGATTAAAATACTTCTTGTTGTGACCCCTACCCCACAACAGCGGCTCCTTGCATTTCTCAAGATGCGCAAGAAACTTGATTAAGTCCTTCAATGTATACCGGGATGTGTCAACATGATCAAACT
The DNA here is from genome assembly GCA_958295605.1 of Ajuga chamaepitys. NCBI lineage: Eukaryota > Viridiplantae > Streptophyta > Magnoliopsida > Lamiales > Lamiaceae > Ajuga > Ajuga chamaepitys. The sequence goes on from OY282502.1 coordinate 18,677,736, forward strand.
TCAAAACATTGCCTCCAATATAGACCCCCTCCCGATTTTCAGGGATACCCCCGTAATGAATGCAAAAAGTGTACAATGCGGACCTGTCACAAATAAATAAAGGAACGATTCGGTTCAGTAAATTACGGTCAATTACAGTCAATTATTAAAACATGTAGGGCAAAATGTTTAATACCCAAAAACCCCTAAAAAAAGCAGTCCAAACAAAACATAACTGTCATCAACATTTGACCAGAAAAATAACTGTGCCTCAACATTTTTTTTCCAAAAATTACACTAAATCCAACTAAGGACCACAAGTAGCAAAGTCACAGTAGTAGAAAAAACCCTAACCCCACCAACCAGGTGCACACTAAAAATTAAAGAACTAAATCATGAGGACCACAACAGTACAACTCCTACAGTTTCGAAATATGTTGTCCCCTAAACAAACAAAAAACTATGCAAGAGATCCCACCCATGGCAGTATAACAGAGCATAGCCACACTAAAAAATCAATAACTAGCCCCAAAACGTAACAGTAACTTAGATAACAACACAATCGTAGAATAAACAAAGACAATCTGAGAATATAGCCACAAATCACATTATTTGAACGAAATATTAGAATAGACAAATCAAATCTCACAATAAAGCAACAAATCTGAAATGTTCGAGCATAACCAATAAGCCTAAGCCTAAAAATTCAGAATAAAAAACACTTACCATAATCGGGGCAGGGCTCGCCATTCTTACTTGGATCTCTACAACGCATCTTGATCTGCTAGCGCGATTCGACGAAAATGGTGATTGAAGTCGTGCTAAGTCTTTCATAGTTGAATGAGGTCCCCTTTTTTCTTCAAGCAGCTGCGCTATTAGGGGAGAGAGATTTTAACCCTAATTTTGGACATGTGACACATGGTCTCTTTTCCCTCCTAAAATGCCACGTAACTTACAACGCGTCCAAATGTACGCACACATCAGCAGTGACTCGCCACGTCAAGAGGTGACCGGTTGGGTTACCTGTTACTGCCTATAGCGGGGCAATTTTTTCAAGTTTTTTGTAAATTATAGGATAATTTTTTAATTACAGAAAAGTTAAATGGAATTTTTACCAATATTTCCTAAATAACAATAATAGTAATTACCGATAGGTTTTCTCAAACAAACAAAAAAATAAAAAATAAAAAATAAAAGTGTACCGACAGGCATACTCACAAGTGCATCGGTACTCGATAGTAGAGCTGGCAAGTCGGGCGATTTGGTCGGGGTCGAGCCCAATCGGACTAGAGTGTCGGGTCGGGCCAAATATAAATCGAATCTACATATACTAGGTCCAATCCAATGCACCTCGAGCCAACAGGCCATCGGGCTAAAATATATATTTTATATGTTTTATTTATCTGATTAGCAATCATCTGACTTCGTGTATCTGTAGCCATTTTCAGCGATTTCTCTCCTTTCATTAGACTGTAGGTATTGCCATTAGCGGACCTACATGGGGCTGGGGGGGGGGGGCGGGGTACTGCGTTGCCCCGGCCCCGATCGAAATGTGCTATTATATAAATGTATTTTAGTCGATTTTAATACAACATAATTAAATAAAAGAAAGAATTTAATTGTTTTACTTGAATATGTTTTAATAATAATCAATCGATGTATTCTTAAGTGTACACAATAGAGATAAAATTTTCAAAAAATAGAATGAAATATTTAGAAACACTAAATCTTGATTATCTTATTTTTTTCTTCATATAATTGAATCAATTTATTAATCTTATCAATATCATTAGTACTTTTTAGTTTTATATATATAGTTGAATATTGTTGAAACTTATGAACAAATTTAGAGACGCCTGTCCCTTTTTTATTTTCTAAAATTTTAGTTTTAAGTGTGACTTAATCAAATGTTAAATTTACAGTATAATATATGAGAGTTTGTTTTCTAACCTTCTCAAAATGAACCACCTACTTAGTATAAAATTTGTCTTCAAATCTTAGAGTTTTTAGAAAAATTTAGCCCAATAAAACGAATACCTAAATTTATTTATAATGAGTAATGAGCCCCCCTCAACAAATGGGTATTGCGCTTGTTATATGATTTTCCTGTACTTTGTAAATATTCACTACTTAGGGCACCTGCAAATGCAATGCAGGTAGCAATGGAAATAATTTGGGGGAAATGAGGGGTAGCATTGCATTGTGAAAGGTGGGTAGTATTTGAATTAATTGGGGTAGGTCCAATTAATTGGACCTGGAAGGTGGGAGATGAACGGGAGTGGGGCGTAAATGCGAGGATCTGAAGGATAGGGCGGGCGCGTGGCACCCACGCGCACCTGAGGGGCGTGGTGCGGTGGGGCCGCGCCCATTAAAACATGTCGGCCACCATCTTTTTTACCTTTTTTTCTAATTTTTTTTTTTTTTTTAATGTCAATTTGATTATTAGGTTTTAGGGTCCGTTTACTTAAGATTGAGCTCAGAAAATTTAGAGGACCGAATCCTAATAAAACACACTCATTAACTCCTTCATTCAGGTTTGGTCCAGTACTCTCCAGACTTAAGCAAACGGACCCTTAGTTGTGTGATCAAATGGGGGACATATATTACTATTGCCAACGGCTAAATTCACTGTTCCTGGCCGTTGGCAAAATTTTTAACAAATGTGCTTCTTATAAATACATGCAAAAATATTCTTTTTTCACCAACATTTATAATTTTCTCCCACTATTTCTTTATATTTGTTTTTTGCAAATAACTCCTATAATGGCAGGAAGATCTTGAGCGAGAAATTTGTTCAATAATTCTTCGAATGTAGAAGAAAATTCCAATTCTCATTCCTTTTTTTTTTTAATTTTATTTCGTGTTGTATTGTTTTTCCCTTCTTTGTATTTTAATATATTTAATAATATTATATTAAAAACCGAATTAATTTTTTTTTTCAAAATTAATTTTATTTTTTTAAAAAAATTCAAAAATATAATTTTTATCTACAAATTATAAATATTAATTAATTAATTATATAAATTGTAAATTAGATTTAATTAAATTGAAGATATGAAAATAAATAGGGTGAGACCCTCAAATAATGTCAAATAGTGTTAATTGGACCTGGGTTTGGTTGCATTAGGAGAAATATGTAGCATTTGAGTGGAGTTTGAATTTTTAATGTGACAGTAACGTGACAATAATTTGTCATATAGCAGTTGGGTATGAATTGTGGATGCCCTTATATAATTATATTAATCATTTGGCAAGCAGAGGCACGTCGGCTTACCAGTTTACCACAGCTTTTTGTTATTTACACTTCGCCGAAATTGAATTCATGCGAATCATGCCTTCAAGTTGAGGATAAGTTTGCTACAGGCTTACAGCCTACAAACAATAAAAAAAAATGATAAGCTTCAAATAAACTTTATGAATAACCCAACAATTCAATTTATGTTGTTGTCTGATGAGTGATTACATAAATAGGTCCAACATCCAGTAACAATTCAATATACATAACATCCAGTAATAAATTATTGGGTCCTTCTATAGTACATCCGGTGTATTAATACACCTAGACATGATAATCATTGGATCTTCTCAATTTAATCTCAGCCATTAAATCAATTAACTAGTTACCTATTCAATTGATACCTAGCTTTTAATGACTTGTCAAATATAATAATAATAATAATATATTATTATTATTATTTTTATTATTATTATTATTATTATTATTATTATTCTTATTATTATTATTATTATTATTATTATTATTATTATTATTATTATTATTATTATTATTATTATTATTATTATTATTATTATATCGTCGTTCCAAAAATATCCATTATCTAACTTTTTCAATATAAATTTAAAATTGATTTACTTGTTGAATATTTTTATATGTCTCCACTACACCATCCAAAACGATTCTCCAGTTGGGTGATGAAGCAACAAAGACATGGTTGTTGAATTCCACAAATCTTGGGGCTTCGATTATCTCACAATATCTATCTTGATATTTCATCAGTATATTACAACGTCTCTTAATATTCCGTGTTGAATGTTTCATTATGTTCTTAAAGAAAATTCATAATTTGTTGCCCTTCGTCACTACTACATTGACTAGTCTGAATTATGGTGAAACCAAGGAGGAATATTAGTGTTCCGAACCATTATAAAATTTCAAGTAAGTAAAGCAATTTCACTATCAGCTATAGGAGACAATATTCAAATTTTATTAAAAAAAACAAAAAATGCATCTGTTACAAATTCTAAATTTTACTTGTTATTTTCGTTAAAGATTCACTATAGAGTTTTAATAAATTCTTCTTCATTCATGTAATTTTTTGTAATATATTAATTCATTTGAAAATTCCACCACAAAAAAATATGTTTTTTGTCATCATTTTTTAGAATAAATATTGTCACTAATAATAATGAAAAGTGACGACTTATTGTCACAATGTTATACAAATAATTAAATTCAGATCAATTTAGATTTTTTTAGAGACAATTAATCGTTGCAAAATAAGCTTACACACATTTGAAATGGCTCTTTGTTGTATCAAATAATATTTTTTTTCGACCTAGTTATTGAGACGACTATTTAGTGACTATATGTTGTCTCTAATAAAAAAATTCTAACAAATCAACATATCAACATATTCTACTAAAAAAAGGTTGCATAAAAATAGGAAAGACACATGTCGCTTCCACAATTTTTTGCCGAATTTTTATTTTATTTTAAATTTTAAAAAATATTCTTAAATATGTAAAGAGCCCTTAAGAAGGAGAGCATCCACCTTCTTTTGTGGGGTCTCCTCCAATAATTTTTTTTCTTTTTTTTTTTTTTAATCTTTTGCCTTCGAAATTTAAAAGTCTTTTAACTTTTTCGTCTCAACTTGATTTTTCATAAGAAATATATCAAATTATTTCTTTTTTGACGATCTTCGATTTGATATCCATAATGCATATATTACAGTTAAAATTTTAATTTTTAAGTGTAAAATACCTTTTTAGAATAGTAATGGTATATTTTGATTTTCTAAAAAAGATAATATATTTTGATTTCTAAACATTTTTATATAAAATTAAAATGTGATAGAATTCCAAATATGAAATTGTTTTAACCGATTGAAATATTTTGAAGATTAAAATTATTTACTTTAATTTTACCTTTTTTTATCTTAATAATTTTTGGATGATTTAAAGTACTTGGTTGAAAAAATTCATAAAAAATACAAATTTGTAACGTTTATACATTACAATATAAAAACAACTTAGATATATTTGCTAAAGTGATTTGTTGATTGAATTAATTTGCTTATTATTTTTTTCTATTTTGTGTAGAAGAAAAAAATTATGTTAACTACAAAACTAATAAGTCGATTATTTTTATTTGAACATGATATGATAATATAGTTTACTACTCATATACTTAAGTAACTAATATATATTTGTGTCTTCTTATACTAATATTATATTATTTAATATATGTGCCTTTCAATCGATAATTATTCAAAATATTTCACATTGTTTTATCATTATATGTATATGTAATTATTACAACATGTGTAATGCACATTGAAATAACAGGGAGGGAAATGAATCGAATTTCAAGTGTGTATTTATAATTTTGCTTGAAATATTCAGCATAATCAGATCATGCATTCAAATAATTGAATTAACCAAATTTATGAAAATATAATCGGTAGTTTCTATTTGTGATAATGAAATGTATTAAAGTAAAAATATAAAAATTTGAATAGTAAAAAAATTATGAAAATCTAACTAGTAGTTTCAATTTGTAATAATGCAAGATATTACATGTAAAAAAAACCCACATGTAAGGAGGAAGAAATATTACTGGACAAAAAATGTCAACTGACGCTTTTATATTCTCAAATACTGATAATTTCATTATTATTATTATTATTATAATAATTATTATTATTATTATTATTATTATTATTATTATTATTATTATTATTATTATTATTATTATTATTATTATTGAAAACATACTCATATCGTGCATCGCACGGGCGGACATCTAGTACTCATTATTTGAGATCACTTTTTACTCTCTCAAAAAGTCGATTTTCTTGTAGTGGTACCTACACGATCTGTTACTTGATTGTTCTTATATTTGTCTATTTTTAGAAAAAAAAATAGAAATAGTGGGAGCTACACAATTTTTTTTAATTTAAATACAATTGTTGTAGCGTTCTAAAGAATTATGTGCTTTTATATTTACTTAAAAATCATATTATATTTACTTAAAACTCCTATTTTATTTTGTAATCTTGATAAGTTTAAATAGCATTCAGTTTAGGGTTTGCTAATTTAGTTATAATTTTCAGATTCAAATAATTAATTAATTTAAATATAATTTTCAGATTCAAATAACAATTTTTCTTTTTTTAATTCTAATTTGAAATTTTTTAGATTTAGTTGATTTGACATTTTACATGGTAACTTAGATAAATATAAATTATTTCAACAGTCTATTTTTTAGATATACCCCAACGATCTTCATTATCATATTCAAAGTAATTAGCCTAAATTTTTTAATTAAAAATAATAATAAATCTTAAAAATGCAAACTTACTTAATTGGTCTTTTATTGTCTATATTAAGAAAAATATAAAATAGAGAGACTTACACAATCTTTTAATTTAAATAATAATTGGAATACCTACAAGTAAACTGCTATCATAGATAAAAAAGTAGGTGTATTAATACATCAGGTGTATTATAGATAACCCTAAATTATTTACCCATACTTCACTGCCCAATTTCTTCCAGACAGAGGTGACAAACTTTACATAATTTAACAAAAAATCCATCTGAATACGCATACTGATGCACGAAGAGAACTGACCGCCGAGAATGCAGATTGCCCGGTGGACCAGCGGCGGCCAGCAGGGTTTTGATTCACAAAATCGCATTCTCTTACCTTATTTATGTCGGCCTTTCTCTGTCCAGCGGCCACAGTGGTACTAAAACTAAAAAGGCTAATTGATGTATTAGTGAAGAAATAGTGCTATATATGGAATATGGCCGGATAGTCCGACTTATAATAAAAAATGGTCTTCTTCATGTTTAACTTAATTTAAAAAAAGTAAAATAATATTTTTAGATATTGAAATTTAAATTTGAAAGATAATTGATTTTCCCCATTCTTCCTCCTATGTATTAGCTATTTTCTCTTATCTTCTTACTTTCTCTCATTTTTCTCTCGACTCTCTTAATTTTTCATTTATCTTCTTCTTTTTTTTCATAGCTCCATCATCATTCATGTTCGGATTATTTTTGCAGGTTGATTTTTGTTCTTATTTTCTTTCATAGCATGTTTTATTTTGCTTCTCAATCTATAAACATTATGTTTTTTAAGATTTAAGGTAGTGATTATATACTTATATGATAGTTTTTTTTTTCATTCTTCAAACTAGTATTATTCCCGTGCAATGCACGAAAATTTATTTAAAAAGTAATAATTTTAATAAAACTAAATATGATATAATCTAATATTTAAATATGTGATTGTTTTATCCTAATAAAATATATATTTTTTAAAATATAGGATAAAACATAAATACAATTATAAGTAATGTAAATATAAGATTCTTGCACACCATATATAAATTTAATATAACTTACTTTATGTATAGGTATATATATTATAAATTAACATTAAGATAAATATTCAATATAAAAAAATCTTTTTCAAAATGATTATTTCTTATCTTTGAAATCCAAACACATATTTAGTGTGTTTGTATCATTTTTCACCTATGTGCATAATAACTTAATTAATTATGAATGTTAAAACAAACATAAATATCTAACTATCAACTCATATTATAAAATAAACTGGATAATGTTAATTTTATTTTTCTTTAACTTTTTTCATTTTACTTTATTTAAATTTAACTAAATAAAGTTTTAAAGTCTAACTATAACTATCTCCTCTTAAAAAATATTATTTGCAAGTTTAGTACTTTACTTGGTATTTTCCGATATACAAAGAATAACAAATTAACAAAATAAAATTCAAAAGTTATTCAATAGTTGGAATAACAAAATAATTCAATAGTTGAAATAACAAAATAAAACATATGAGTGCTCCAATATTTCTTTTTCATATATATGTTGAAAAGTTTCAGTTAAGTTACACATTTATAATTGTAAATAGTAGATTCATTTAAAGGTATACATTGGTTAATGTAAAACAATCTACTTAGGTTGCAAAATGTGAAAAAAGAAAAGAAAAAAAAAAAGACATAATTGAGATTGGTTAATGTCCTAGTATTGTTTAGGTTGCAAAGTCTAAAAAAACATATAGTTCCAGTTCGTTAATTTTGTTTATTTAAAAGCAGTTTAGTTGCAACTTGTATAATATCATAGTATAGGTTGCAAATTATAATTATTTATAGAAAAATAACACTAATATATCTAAAATATAAAAAATTAATAAAAAAATTTCTAAGATTAATTATCATATATAAAGTTATATATATGAGCGAAAATCATAGTTTTGTGATTTATCAACAAAAATAATTATTATATCAAATAAGCATTAGCAAATTCAATAATTTAATAAGTTGATTATAAATCAAATATTAACTTGAGACTATTCATATCAGATAAAATAAACTGATTAGTTGTGATTTTAATGAAATGATCAAGTAAATAATTTGTAAAAGAGAATTATTTGAATGATATTTAATTGTATTCCAAACCAATACTATATGTTTTGTACAATCCATAATAGACATTGAAATCTTACTTAAATAATCAACAAACAAATAATATAATATTTTAAATAGAATATCTTATTATTATATATATCATATGAATGTCAAATCAAACATCATCAAAAGATGATTAATTTGATATAGTATACATAATAAATAGATTAAAAACAAAAAAAAACAAAAAAAAGATATTTGCAACTTTAGAAAGTAAAATAAATTTTGATTCCTACCAAATGTGACAAGAACTTACCAATCACAGTCTAAAATTTTAGGCTGGAAAGTGTTACTTAGAGAATTGTCACTACCGTGGCTTATATATATAGATTTTTTAATTTATAAAATAATTTTTAAATTCTAACTATAAATAATTAAAAGTAACCATGAAATATATAATAAAAGGAACAATGATATTTTATTTGGATCATATGTAATGTAAAGTTTAATACTTTTCTTATTATCAATGTACTTGCATCCTATATCAGTATATAGAATAATATCTCCCATACCAACGACCTCTGTTACACCTTGATTGGCCATCCTGACTTTGCCAAAGCTACCACTGGTGTAAGTTGTAAACACATCACGACTTGGAGTTATGTGATATGAGGCTCCTGAATCAATGATCCAGTCTGTCTGTTGGCACGATGAACTAACACAAGCATCATCACAAACGATGACAAAATCGCCATCGACTGCAGCGACCGTAGTGTCTCTGTCATCTTTCTGGTTGTCATTGTTCTCATTCTTCTGGTCTCGCTTCTTCCTTCGACAATCTCTCTCATAGTGGTTTGGACCACCATAATAATGGCATTTGAAGTCTTTCCTGGGTTTAGACTTCCCCTTGGATCTGTCTCTAGTATATCTAGAGCTTTTGTTTTTGCTTCTCCCTCGATCAACATATTCAGCAACCATCGCCTTTGTCTCATAAGAATGATTCTGCTCCTTTCTTCTGGATTCTTCATTAAGAAAACAATCTTTGACCATCTGCAAGGTCAGTGCTCTGTCTGGAGCCGAGTTGCTGATTGACACCACAAGAGTGTCCCAACTATCCGGAAACGAACTGAGTAGCAATAAAGCTACAACTTCATCAGCAATAGAGATCTTCATATTGATGGATTGGTTGATAAGACCCTGATATGCATTTAGGTGCTCCGTCATGTTGGGACCCTCCGCATATCGCAATCGAACAATTCGTCTGATGATAGAAGCTTTATTTAAGGCATTTTTCCTCTCAAACATAGCTTCCATTTCCTTCCATAAAACATCAGCATTTTCCTCATGCTCAATGAAGCGCCGGATGTAACCAACAGTTTTTCTGTGCATGATGTTCCATTCGACATCACTCGTATCTTTTGGTTTGGCATCATCACCATGTAAGGGCAAATAGAGATCCTTACAGTAGAGAAGATCCAACATGCTTAGTTTCCAAATTGAGTAATTTGATCCGTTCAATTTGAACATACCGCCAAGTGACGACGATTCCTCCATTTTTTCGATCCGCTTACTGAATCAGTAGTATGATTCCAGACACCCCAAGTGAACCTGGGGCTCTAATACCACTTGTTGGGAAAGAGTGCCAAAATAAATTACACCGGCACAACGAAATTGAGATAAATCTTTTCCCACTAGCTGGATTAAAAAATAGGACCAAACCAAGAAAATAAATTTGTGCAGAATAATAAAATATGTAGACACGGATTTTACGTAGAAAACTCAAATCGGGAAAAACCAAGGGTCCAGACCTTAGTCTAGAAAACTTCCACTATGTGTGTATAGTAGGCTTACAAAATTCTCCCCTAATTAATAGGAGCATACAAAATATCTCAAGTTCAATAACTTGGAAACATTCTCAAGTTTAAATAACTTGGAAAAACTCAATATCTATTTTAAGAGGGATAGAAAAATACTCGCTATTTTTCTCACTATTTCTTCTCTCAAAATGTACTCACAACACTCTCGTGTCTCACAGACAACTGCACTCTTGCACTGCTGTGTTGTATTACTTCTGCAAAACTATCCTGTATTTATAGGCAAATTTGCAGCACCAAAGTCAATTCTCTCTGCCAACTTTTTCTTATGCATTTATGTGTGTTGCCATTTTCTTATTTCATTTCAAGAATTGAGGCAAACACAATCCCATGTCTTCTGCCATTCTAATGGTTTGTCAAAGTTGACACATGGGGTGGACCCCAACAATGACAACATGACATCATATTTATTTTCTTTACTTTTTATTTTCTCCAAGTATTTCTTTTGTTATTTTTAGCACAATTCTGATTGGGAGGAGTTTTGGTGGGATTCGATCCTTGGGTAGGGGTTTTCGTGGGTTATAAAGTGTTCTATCAACTAAGTTATAATCAAATCTTTTTTTTTCCAAGTATTTTTTGCTTCCTCCATGTTTTTTTGAGTTTAGAAGATGTAACTACCGAATTTTTATAAAATAATTTAATCTAATAAAATTGCTATAAATCAAATCGTGAGATTCTTTTTATATAAATAAGCGACTATGATCAGGTCATTAATAACCACATAAACATTAAATATTAAATTCTCTATTACATGTATAATCCTAGGCAAATGAATTTGAAGTAAAAATAATTTCATATCTTAATTTCATTATATCTATATTCAAATATATATCATGCGTGTGGCAGAGAAGACACAAGACAATACACGAGACACAAGACAATACACGAGACACAAATAAATAGTTCAACAAATCAGCAAGTTATTAATATTATTCTACCTCCCCAAACCCTACAAAAAGTCAATTAAGTCTAACAATAATCAAATGCATATCATAAGAAATCAAGTAAATCAATTCATATAAATCTCCATCCAAAAGTGACTATTGTAATTCAATTAAAACTTAGCTATAACAAAAAGTTTCATATTAACAAGTAATTAATCAACTTGTGATAATAAAATCAAAATTTAATACTCGTTTATCATATGCTTTCGGCTGCGCCTCGTACTCCATTGGCTCGCTCCAAGTTATGAAAGGTTCAATAAAGGGATGATGAGCTTCCTTCAATTCATGGAATATACAACTTATCACAATTAAAGGCAAAAAATATAAACATGTATACCTTGTAACTTGTAATCTATGTACTGATGTAACTTGAACATGCATACCCAATAAAGAATATAAACTTGAAACTTGAAATATAAAAGTTATAACTATATAGTACAATTAAGCACATAATCATTATAAACGGTAGACCCCCCACCTTGAAAATGGATGCAACTCAGTATGTGAATGCAAACTACCCTATTATTCGTAGCATTTGCTAGTCTCTTTCTTCTTTCTACTTAGGTATGCATGGACATATATTTATCTTCAATTAATATAAGAGATATGGAAATTAGGAATTTAGGGTTTGGTAGAAGCTTTTGGAAATTTTAAAGAAATAGAAATTTCTTGTACGTACGCATTGATTCACTGCGCAGTAATGAATATTTTTTTCATAAATGGTAAGTAATAAAAACCTAAATTTTAAAATGTAGTAACGAGACTCACGAGGAAGTATCATACTAAAATTTTAGAATTTTTCAAAAGGTCTATGGATTTTCAAATCGAGATTGTTAAAACAGAAAATTCTGCGTAGTGTTGGAAAAATACTAATAACTCGAACAATAGTTGATGGATCTTTTTGAAATTTCAAATAAGATCGACTACATGTATATGAAATATATATCTAAAAATCATATTTTTTAAGAAGTATAAATATATGTTTCAAATTCTGTAAATCCGAAAAAAAATATTTCAAATCATGCGATGAAGTAATAGAAAAATCAAATAAACTAAAATATAAATTTAATGGACTTGAAAAGTTTACAGAATATCATTGAAATAGAAATACATAACATACTAAAATTTCGTAATTTCTTTAAATCTTTTATATAGGGGAACCTAATTTTTAAAAGAATATATGTCTCTTGAGAGGAGAAAGATTGAAAGATGGAAGTGGCACATTAAAATCCCTAAAATAATATGGACGAAAATTTTAAGAAAAATCAAATGATTTGGGTTGTGATTTGAATTTATGACATGAATCTCATATTTATAGATTATATTTCTTGGGTTTTAGGACTCCCAAATCGACTAGAAAAGTGCTTTTTGTTCCTTAAGGAAAAATCATGCGCTCGGGCTTGACTAATTCATTTGGCTCATGTCCAAATTAAATATTTAAAAGCCTAATAACATAAAATATATTTTTAACCATAACGTGAAATAACAATTACTACTACAAAAAACGTTTAAGACTACGGTAAATAACCGTAGTGGTTAATTCTAAAGACTACGGGTGGGAAAAGTAGTCGTATATTTAATATCTACCAACACGGTATGTATAACCACGGTCAGGAACTTCATTTGACTATGGTTTGAACTGTAGTAATATATATTAACGACTATGGTTGAGAACCGTAGTCGTAGATTTAAATGACTACGGTTGTTGGTTAATTATTGACAACAGTCTTGAACTGTTGTCGTAGATGTTTCTCAATTAAAAAAAATGGTTGTTGATGCTATTTAAAAATTGTAATTTACATTTTTTTATTATATTGCTGAAATTAATGTACAATTAAACATACGACCAACATTTTACGTAATAAAACAAGATAATGAATAGATAACGGATTATAACTCCTTCTCTCAAGCATCTCAAATCATTTAAAATCAACAATACTAAAATAATAGAATATAAACATTATTTCTAAATTAAACAATCAATATAGGACACAAAGCAGCTCCCACTTGAAATGCCGATGAAGTTCCACATCAATGTTCCCATACACTATATCATGGTGTTTGTCTTCCTTGGTTAGTCTTTTTCGAAAAGTGAAAGCATCATGTATTTAATTTTAAAAAGAAAAAAACAAAACAAACTTCTCATTAAATTGTGATGGCTAGTATCTTAAAATAATCATCCTAAATTTAGTAACACAAAACTCACAAAGAAAGTTGTAACATGCTCAAGTTGGCTTAACTTGACATTTATTTTTCTAAAGTTAATCATTTCATGCTAACTTTAATTTTTTTCGATTCTTTTCAAAAGGGCGTAGTCTCTGCACAAGCATCTATTTCGTCTTTACAAGAACTCCGAAAAATATGAAACCACCTATGCTATCCACAACACCCTAGGTCCGATTATAAATTAAATAAAATAATCATAAAATTCAGAGTAGGAGGTCGGCACAGGTACCCTGAGAAAACCAAAGCTTCCTTCTTTTATAATTGTATATCGCAAAGGACATTAGGTGGTACAACATTTTGATATTCGTTATCTTGAATTGAAGATGCATATGAAAGTGATGTCTCCTAGTAACTAAATCAGGAATCGGAAATGAAACAACTTTAGTGAGACATACCGGTGATGCTTCCATCAAGGAAGAATGCCGAAAATAAATGAACAATGCCCTTCTTCATGAACAAGCCTTCCAACTGCTAAATTAAAAAAAAATCACGCAAATTGATAAAAGTCAAGCCTTAATCATGTGGTCTATTAATAATTTAGGAGCTTAATTCATATCAACTTGTTATCGCTATAAGAAATATCGCGGTCAGAGATATCTTGCTTAGCTCTGAGTGTTTGTTTGGGTGAGGGAATTACATCATCCATCATCTCAGGTAGAGGCTTTGCTAGTGCCTTTGCTGCAGGCTTTGCATTAGCAGCCTTAGGTGTAGCGCACTCTTCCTCTTTTTGCATTAACAGTCCATACATGACTTAGAATACCAAATTTTGTGTGTAGTATACAATGCCAACTGATAACAGAACTAGATAGTGAAAATCAAAGAAAGGTCACCTACAAATGTAGATGATTCTTGAACTGCTAAGCAACATGTATTTCTCTTGAGGTCTATTACACTAACAACCTGTACAGGAAACCTAGTTAAGTTTCCAGAGAGTGAAAAAAAAAAAAAAAAGCTATACCTACACACTAATACGAACGCATATTCAGAATAATGTTGAACTTAAATACAAGAGTTTCGTGGAGCCATTTTTGGTTGATGAAGAAGCTACTACTTTCACTTAATAGTATCTTATGGGTTCGTAGCAAGATTTCTATAGGCAGTGGCAAGTTTCTTGAAGAAAGAAGAAGTAGTGGGATCATTTTGATCAAGCCTATCCTTCTATATATACAAATCAAATATAAAAAGTTAACATATGCCAGCCTTAAAAAATCTCCAGAAATGCCTCTACCAATGCCATCACCACTTATTTTACAGAGAATAATAATTAAAAAAAAATATCAAGCAAAAGAAAAAAAGGAAGAGAAAGGGTGATTTTAAGTGAAGGGTGTATATCAATATTTATCATTCTTCATTCTTTCCTCCATTGTAGCTAATCCTTTGGAAACCATCTCTGTCATTCTTTCCCTAACCTGCGAGAATTGTAGTTGAGCATGTACATCACACACTCATATTTTTGTTTCAGACAAACTATCAACTTCAATTGCTAAAGAAATAAGATACAGAAATATTTCAACACACAATATATAACCATAAGAACATGTGGCAATAAAATCATAAAGTTCACTTGAAACAATGAATCTTTATCTCTTTAATGAGCTAAAATCATCTCAATGTTAGAAGTTGCTACATTATGATTCATGTTTTGACCAGATAGAGACAAATAGGTGCTTTGACCAGATAGAGAAGGAATGAATGGGATAGCTCACTTCATGATCAGACTTCTCATTTTCAAACTTAGGAAAAAAAGTTGCTCTAACTTGTGCAAGCCAGTATGTGGAGTTGTCCACAGTAAAGTTCTCCAACAATTTGCCACTAAACAACTTACTTAAGGTAGATGCAGGTTTCCGAACAGATACTGTTTGGGTTCCATTGCTTGATACTGTCTTTTGATCAACTGGAGCTGTATCAACCTCAACTGTTGTCAGTCCACTTACTGTTCCATACGCCTTGGGCTTCAATAGAAGTTTTTGTTCACGAACAGGTACATGATTTGTTAGCCTAATACTTCCGAACTGTATTGATGGTGCTAGAACAGAAGACTGATCTTTTCTTTCTACAACACTAAGTGTTTTAAGCCTATCAGTGACAACTTGAGTGCCCGCTGAGATTCCTCCTGAGGTAGAAGATGAGGTAGACGCCGCATTAGATTTTGCTTCTCTATCCATCTGTGTTCTTTAGCGACTCCCTGCCTCTAGATTTCACAACAGAAATTCAATTACCATTAGTTGTTCCTTAGGTTTAGAGGAAGATGACTTCCTTGGTGCTACAACAAGATCAGGAAACACATGGAGTATGATCAAATTGCCAAGTTGTATAACCAAACAAATCAGAAATACCAGGAATACTAACTCCAAACAAGGTAAACAGCTAAAGCATAGAACCTTAAAGCCCACATTAAACACGGAAAAGAGAAGAAAAAGCCATATAATCACTATAGCATCTTGTTGGACAGTCTACAACGATTCTCCCACCAGCAAAACAAAAATTCCGCAATCAATAAAAAACAGAATGAAACCAGCATCCATATATAATAAACTATACAAATTTTAAAAAAACCACAAACAAATCTCGGAGAAACAAACATTAACAGGCTATATATAGAAAGTGAATTCCGGAGAAGATTAAAGAATGGCGACAGTGCGGGCTTCAGCGTAAATTAGCAGAAGGCACTGCCTTGCTTAGGTCTGAGCTTACAAGGCAATTCGAATATGGATTGGTTGCGACGAAAATCTGTGGATATAAATGGATTGCGGTAGACATTTGCAAAAATGTGGTGGAGATCGGAAATCGGAGGAGAGCGATTTTGGCTTGGAAGTGGTTTCTCTCAATAAGAAAGAATGAGAATGAGGTATCCTGTTCCTAATCTTCTTTTTTCACTACGGTTTTATTAATTAGGAGTATATTTATTATTAATTCGAATTAATAAAAGGAGTTTTTTAGAAGAGTCCTATATTAGGACATTTTTTTTGTAAGTGTCCTATTAAAAGCATCCTAACAGGCCAATTTTCTACTAGTGTTTGTAAATTTTAATATTTTTAATATATTAATGTATGCATAAATTAAATATATAGCTAGTAATGAATATAAAACAACAATCTATTAATATTATATACATAGAAAAAATTTACAACTAAATTTGAAATACTGGATAGGCCAATAAAAGACATCGAGGAAAAAACATTTAAAAAATTTGATAATAAACATTTTTTAATTGTAAAATATTAAAAAGTATTTGAATCTTGCAAATACGTATTTAAAAAGGTAAAAGAAATTAAAAAGGGTATCACACAAAATAATTCTTTTAAATTATCCATTACGAAATATAGTGACAACGCTCTTTTAACAACAGATTTACTGACCATTGTCTTTAAGCGGAAAATAACTATTCGACTACGGTTAAACGACAATGGTTTTGCAAAACCGTAGGGTTTTTAAGGAGAAAAAATGTAAAACACTAAGGTTTATAGAAAGACCACGACTGAGCGCTAAAAGATTACGATTATTGCGAAAAACCGTTGTCGTTTGGGCGTTGTAATTGACAGTTTTTGTAGTAGCTAATCTACGAAAAAATAACCATTTCTTATTGGACAAAAAATATATATTTAAATATAGTAATAGTTAAATAATGTACTCAGCATTACGGAAGGTTTTTTATTTTCTTATTATTTTATTTTATTGAAAGAGTTTTTAGGGTTTTATAATTATGTTTTTTTAATTTGTTTTATTTTTTTAGATGACTTGGTCTCACACAAGGCAATGGTCACAAGATACTTGTTCTTATGTTTTTAGTCTTCCTCCTCAAAACCAAAAATTAAAAAGATAACTATGTAGCAGTACATATTGGAGATGGAATAAGATGAATAAAAATGATGGTCCAGGAGATGTACACACACTTTATGTTACATTAATTATAAGTATTTACTTAAGAAGTAGATGTAGATGTAGATGATGTTCCATATTACGGACTAAGGAGATACTGATTTTTATCGGTAAACACCATATATACATGTATGCATATGATCATGATGGGAGCACTTTCGTCGTCATTAATGTTGTATAATACATTTGATATTAATCATATTAATCCGTGTCTTACATAATTTTGTAGTATTTATATAAATTAGTGAAGGAGAAACAAATGACAAGGATTCACTTTTAACGATAATGTTTCTATATTGGACCTTATAAAAAGGTTGTTAGAATACTCAACACATACAACCACAGAAACTAAGTTCGGCCACAAATTGAACGAACAACTGCAATGTGTTCGGCTAAATACACACCAGAAATAAAAGAACAGAAACAACACAAGAAATGAAATGAAATCAGCAAGAACAAGAAGATTTAACGTGGTTCGATCTTTGATCTACATCCACGGAGGATCTGCACTCCTCAATCCACTAATACGAATACTCAATTACAAGAATTACAACAGTTCAAAGAAAAACCCCTATTGGAAATCCCCAATTCTATCTATGAACCCTAATCCCTGAATTCTCCATAATCTATGTGTTTTTCAAGGGGAAAACTGAATGAATAATCTCTACACACATAACCGACTTAATATATGTAAAATTGGAGCTCGAATAATAGAAAAAACATGAGCTACAAGTTTGAGCTGTAAAACGGTTACCAAAACCGTTGTTAAAGGCTCAACAGCCTGTTGCAAGTGGTTGTTTGTTATAACTGCTGATTTAGGTTAGTTGTGACACTGGTACAACCTTGTAACTCGATTCATCCAGCCGGTTTTCAACTGAAGTAAACCGGTTCCAACACCAACCCTTCATTTTACATAAGCCTCCAACAATTTGATGAAATTGACTTTATTCTCACAAATCTCCACCTCAATGAATCAAGTTGCTTCATTTCCTCTTCCTGTCTTCAGTTCAGAACTTCAAACACAAGGCACAAGCTTCACCAAGCGTGTGCAATGACCAAACTTAGAACCAGGCAATGATTTTGTAAGAAAATCAGCAACATTCTCATCTGTGTGCACCTTCTCAACCACAAAAGATCCAGATTCTACTATGTCTCTTACAAAGTGTAGTTTCACATCTATATGCTTTGATCTTTCGTGAAAAACTTGGTGTTTGACCAAGTGTAAAGTGCTCTGATTATCACACAAAACAGTAACACACTTCTGCATAATTCCAAAGTCCTTCAGAATGCCCTTTAACCAAATAACTTCTTTTACAACATGTGTCATAGCTACATATTCAGCTTTTGTAGTTGACAGTGCCACCACAAACTAGTGTATTGATCTCCAGCTAACAGCAGTGCCATACAGAACAAACACATATCCTGATATTGATTTTCTAGTGTCTAGATTTCCAGCAAAATCTGCATCCACATATCCTAGCAAAAGATCTTTTAACCTGTCCACTTGTTCAAACTTCAATCCTAGATTGATTGATCCCTTTAAGTATCTTAAAATGTACTTTAAAGCCTCCCAATGCTCTTTCCCAGGATTGGACATGAACCTACTGACCGGTGATACTCCATAAGCAAGATCTGGTCTACTACAGATCATCACATACATCAGACTACCTACTCCACTGGCATATGGAACAGAGTTCATGAACTTTGCATCTGCTAGAGTCTTTGGACACTGTTCATTTGACAATTTGAATTGCTGACCCACTGGTGTGACAACTGACTTTGACTCATGCATCTTGAACTTCTCTAATACTTTCTGTAAGTAATTCCTCTGAGATAAGCACAACTTTTCAGCAACTCTGTCTCTGAGAATATCCATTCCCAAGATCTTCTTTGCATTTCCTAAGTCCTTCATCTCAAATTCTGAACATAACTTCTGTTTTAATTTTTGTATCTTTAACTTACTCTTGCTAGCAATGAGCATGTCATCAACATACAAGAGTAAGTAAACTTGATCTACTTTAGCATCCTTTTCAAAGTAAACACAACTATCATACAAATTTCTTGTGAATTCAGCCTTGATCATGAACTCATTGAATTTTTTATTCCACTGCCTAGGACTCTGTTTCAAGCCATATAGAGATTTCCTGAGATGGCATACCTTGTCTTCATTTCCAGGAAGTATAAACCCCTCTGGTTGCTTCATATAAATGTCTTCATTCAGATCCCCATGCAAGAAAGCAATCTTGACATCAAGCTGCTGTAATTCCAAGTCTTCTTGTGTAACTTCGGTAAGTAAAAGTTTGATGGAACAGTGCTTAACAACTGGGGAGAAAACTTAATTGAATCTATGCCTTCTCTTTTGGGTAAATCCTCTTGCTGCAAGTCTTGCCTTGTATCTTACTCTCTCACCATCACCAATCTCTAGTTTTTTCTTGAAAATCCACTTTGAACTCACCAGCTTCTGACCTTTGGGTTTATCCACCAAGTTTCAAGTATGATTCTTTCCTAAATATTGCATTTCTTCCATCATAGCACCTAACCAGTGCTCACCTTCACTTCCACTTACAACTTCCTTGTAACTTTGTTGTTCACTATGTTCTAGGGATTCTGCAACACTTAAAGCATAGTAAACCATATTAGCTTCACCATATCTGTTAGGTGGATGTATTTGCCTTCTTGTTTTGTCCCTGGCTAAGTTATAGTTTCTTAGTCCATGATCATCAGCCTGTCTATCTTCATCATCAGATGAGCTGTCACTGGAATCATCATTATTCACTTTGATTTCCTGCATTTGTACTTCTGGTATCAGGTATCTCCACCTCAACTGATGTATCATCAGTTGATAACAGTCCATCAACTTCATTTTCATCTCCTATTGAGACATATCCCATAACTTGTTCATTGAACTTGACATCCCTACTGATCATCACCTTCCGATGCCCCTTTTCAAGACACCACAGTTTATACCCCTTGATCCCTTCAAGATAACCAATTAACACACATCTCGAAGCTCTAGGATCCAGCTTTTCTTGTCTCACATGAGCAAATCCCAAACACCCAAACACCTTGAAATCAGTATAGTTTGAGAGTTTTCCATACCAGACTTCATCTGGTGTCTTCAAATTCAGAGCTGATGAAGGAATTTTATTTGTCAAGTAGCATGTTGTACTAACAGCTTCTTCTCAGAATGATTTTGGAAGTTTAGCATCCACCAACATGCACCCAACCCTTTCTAGAATTGTCCTATTCATCCACTCAGCTAAGTCATTTTGTTGTGGATTCAGTGGGACAGTTCTATGTCTTGTGATACCCTTCTCCTCACAAAATCCATTGAATTCAGTTGACAGATACTCCAAGCCATTGTCAGTTCTTATGTGTTTAAGTTCCTTGCCTTTCTGATTTTGAATCTGTACAAGCCAATCCTTAAACTTGGTGAATGCTTCACTCTTTTGCCTTAGAATGAACACCCACACTTTCCTACTGAAATCATCTATGATTTTCATGAAATACCTGCCTCCACCATGTGTTTCAGTTCTAGCAGGTCCCCAAATGTCTGAGTGTACATAATGTAGTGGCTCTTGTGTGCTATGAGTTCCCTTTCCATAAACCAGCTTCTTAGCTTTACCAAGTGCACACTGATCACAGAAATCCAGTTTGTTTGATCCCAAACTCCCAAATACACCTTTCTTGGATAGTTCTATCATGCCCTTTTCTCCAATATGACCCATCCTCTTATGCCATAACATCAGATCAGTTTTATTCAAAGTAAAATTCGCAGGACCAATCACAGATTTACCAATCAAGATAAACAAATCATTGTGTTTTGTTCCTTTCATCACAATCTGATTTTCTTTAGTTATGTGAATGAAACCATCAACAGTGCTAAACTCACACCCTGATGCATTTAGAGATCCTAATGATATCAAATTTCTTTTGAGAGCAGGGACGTACCTCACTTGTGAAATAATTCTTGAGACACCATCAAACATTTGGGTTTTGGCAGATCCAATCCCTTGAACTCTGCAGGATTGTTCATTTCCCAATAGCACTAATCCACCATCAGATTTGGTTAATTCCTGGAACCACTTCTCATCTGGACACATATGGAACGAACATCCAGTGTCTGATACCCATTCATCAGATATTCTTCCATTTGATCTGTTAAGAACTTCATCTATTTCATATCCTTCTTCAACAACTGCAACATCTGCTTCTCTTGCATCTGCTTTCTTCTTCTTTTGAGGACAATCCTTCTTTAACTGCCCAGTTTGTTTGCAGGCATAGCACCTCCTTCTCCACCCACTCTGAGAACTTTTTGGCACAAGTATTTCCAGAATTCTGTTCTTTTTTAGTTTGATTCTGGAATTTCTTCTTCTGGTTCTGTTTCTTGAACTTAATGTTCAATCCTTCAGTGGCAGGTATTTCCTTCTTCTCTCCTTGATGTTGTAAGCCTTTGGTCTTCAAGGATGTGACAATTGAGTCAAAACTCAACTTGTCTTGCCTTCCAAACATCAAGGTATCTTTGAAATTTTCAAGAGATCTTGGTAAAGAGTTGAGTACCATGAGGGATTCATCATCCTAATCCATCTTTAACTCCAGGTCTTCAAGATCACTATCAGCCGATTGCATTCATCCAGTTGATCAAATAATCCATTATCATCAGTCATTTTAAAGGCCAACAACTTATGTTGTAGAAACAACTTGTTGGTGACTGTCTTTGACTGATATAGGGTCTCCAGTTTACTCCAGGCTTCAATAGTTGTCTTGGCTTTGGAGATCTCTCTGAGTGGTTTATCACCAAGACATACTATGATCGAGCTAAGAGCTTTCTGATCCACTTTTGCATACTTTGGCTTTTCTGCAGCAGACCACTCATCCTCAGGTTTCAATGCCATGACCAAACCATTTTGGATCAAGATTGCTTTCATTTTTACCTTCCATAACCTAAAATCATTCTTGCCTGTGAATCTATCAACCTCCATCTTCGTTCCAACCATAACTCAGTCTTCTACAAGTCGGTTAGAATACTCAACACATACAACCACAGAAACTAAGTTCGGCCACAAATTGAACGAACAACTGCAATGCGTTCGACAAAATGCACACCAGAAATGAAAGAACAGAAACAACAAAAGAAATGAAATGAAATCAGCAAGAACAAGAAGAGTTAACGTGGTTCGATCTTTGATCTACATCCACGGAGGATCTGCACTCCTCAATCCACTAATACGAACACTCAATTACAAGAATTACAATAGTTCAAAGAAAAACCCCTATTGGAAATCCACTACAAGGAAAAGGGTCTTTTGAGACCACTTTTTATAATGAGTATTTGCCACAACTTAAGCAAAGTGGTCTCAAATAATGAGTATTTGTCACAACTTTATTGTCGTCTCAATAACTCGGTCGCAAATAATATATTTGTGACCACAAAAGTGATCTCAAATGCGTCTCAAATATTTTTTGCAACAACTAGTTGTCTCTAAAAGTAGTCTTAAAGTTGTCTCAAATAATTTGTAGAGAGATTTGTGATAACAAGTGGTCAAAAATAACTTATTATTAGTGGCCACAATTGTGGTGTCAAAAAGTCTTATGCAAAAGACTTCTTTTGTTGTAGTGATCCCCAATTCTATCTATGAACCCTAATCCCTGAATTCTCTATAATATGTGTGTTTTTCAAGGGAAAACTGAATAAATAATCTCTACACACCAAACCGACTTGATATATGTAAAAATTGGAGCTCGAATAATAGAAAAAAAGTGAGCTACAAGTTTGAGCTGTAAAACGGTTACCCAAACCGTTGTTGAAGGCTCAACAACCTATTGCAAGTGGCTGTTTGTTATAACTGCCGGTTCAGTTTAGTTGTGACACCGATTCAACTTTGTAACTCGATTCTTCCAGCCGATTTTCAACTGAATGAAACCAATTCCAACACCAGCCTTCATTTTACATAAGCCTTAGGCAATTTGATGAAATTACCTTTATTCTCACAAAGGTAATGGTGGAAGTCGATTATAATTGTTTCTTAATCATAACTATTTAGGTATATCACTAATTATTAGTGGTCTTTATTTCAATCATGGTGGAACAGTTTTTCGTGATACAACAGACCAATGTATTGAATTTCCTATAAGAGTATATGCAATGGGAGAATTTATATATATAATTGAATTGAGTCCAATTTGAAAGGACGCATCATATGTGCTTAGTTGTATATAATGGAATAAGTAAATCGAAGGATCTATCAAATGTTAACCGAATTTTTTTTTAAATTATTTTGTGGGGTTATCTCACTTTGACAATTGTGTTAATTGTAAAAAAAAATCATGACATTTGATTCATCTTTCAATTGCAATATGAATTTTAAACTTATTAATTTCGGTCACCTGCTATAATTTTTTTTTCTTTCTCATCGACCACATTCTTTTTTCAGTTACAACAAAATCTTCAAATTTTCCAAATTAATTTCACAATTCATCTTTGTGTAGTCACTTATGTGAATTGAGAGTGTGAAGTGTGATAACCATAACTTAAATCTTCGGTTCATTACAATTTTTATAATGAATAGAAAAAAAGATGATGGACGCAGAATGCTTAGCTCAAGGTGCATCAAATGAAGATGGTGATAATTAATGCAATTAGATGTCGAAAACTATGTCTGCTGTTGTAGTTGAAAGATATTCATTATTGCAGCTGAAATTGATAAGTTTTAAAAATCATGTTGTAATGAAAATTAAATAAAAAAATCGTAATATTTTTTAGTAATTAATCCTAAAATTAATAAATTTCAAACCTCTGGATAATAGGTTTACACTTCAAATAGGTATGCAGCAGTACTGTTAATAATTTTTTGGGTGTTTCTAGTAAATTGTGATTAATTTTAATTTCACCATTACATTTCATCATCCATGCGAAATGTATGGTCTGAAATTGAAACTTTTAAAGGATGGACATCGGTTGTAGATTGTAGTATGGAAAAAAAATTATCTTCTCGATTTGAGGGCAATATACTCCCTCCGTCCCAACTAACATTTCAAAGTGATCGGGCACGAATGTTAAGAAAAAATAAATTTTGCTTTTTCTTTAACTTTTTTTTAAAGGTGGAGATTGAGTGTGGAAATTTTGAGGGTGGAAATTGTGAGAGAAATTTCATTTTCAAGGGTATGAAAAATTAAGTTGGATGGACTGAAATGAAAAGTAGAAAAAGTTAGTCGAAGGAGTATTTGCTTTCTAGAAGGCCTCTTGTAAATTAAGTTATATCTCATATACAGTATCCACGCGTAGAGTAACCACGATTTTTTTTTAAGTCCAACAATTCATCTATCGTTTTCTCCATGACCCTATATTCACCTTTCGATCTACTGCTTGCGTAGGGATGTTAATTTAGTCCGCAGATAATCCTATCCGACGAATAATCGGATAATAAAATTGAGTGTTATCTGTACTCGATATTTTAATGATCGGATAGGATAGGATATTGCATATTATCTGTTTACCCTAACCGCATACCTGACTATACTAACAGCATACCTGACTATACTAATATGTTTTTACATATGTTATGTATTATATAATTAGAAATGTATGCAATATATTTTGTTTATAATATATTATTTAACATAGAAAATACATAAAATAATACATTTTCCTATTATATATACTATATATATTATTTATTATATCATATTAAATAATATATATACATTGTAAATATTATTTATTTATTTTTACCCGATTACCGTTGGCAACCTGGTTATTCGCGAGCAACTCGATTATCGAACAGGTATTACCCGAACTCTACCCGAATTAAATAGGATAGGGTATAGGAAAAACATATCCGTACGCTATCCAACCCGTTTACATCCCATGCTTGTGTTAAAGAAACTTCTCATTACATCGACTACAATAAACCCATTATAAAAAAAGTAAATGAAAATTCCAAGGAGCAATACATATACGATGAATTGTCTGGAGGTATTATAGAGATGATGTCAATTGATGCATGTAACTTTGTTCTTCATCATCTGCAATTTAGAGTTTTTCTCTTAAACAGATAATTTAAACATCTTCGTTCCCTTTAAAACAGGTCAAACTGCCATTGTAACTTAGGCAAAGTATCAAGTCTCACTAGTATCACCCCTCCTAGATTTTGTACTGACAAAGCCACAATATATGATCATCCAAATATTATAACCGAACTTATAGTTCAAAAAAATGAATAAAATGGTTATAATGATTAGGAAATTGCAGCCGCAACTGCCAGAATTAGAAAGTTCACCCTCCCAATAGTTCAGGCCATCACCGGTGGGAGGACGGAGAAGATGATGACCTATGTTGTTGTCACGATGCAAATTCTTATCATCAGAGTTTGTTATAAAATATGGCTTATCAACTCAGTAGGAAGGTTAAAAAGTGCTTATGAATAAGCTGGTTCAAGCTGTGAAAACAAATCAGTTATATCTGTTAACGGGTCTTTTACAACGGTTCTTCTACAACATCAGTCAAGAAACCGTTGTCTTTGTGGCGGTTATTTTAAACCCTTTTTTTCTTCCAGTTTTGATTCAACTAGTTATATAGCGGCTTTAACACCCGATTTCATTCTGGTTTTTTGGTAGAACTCTTGTAACCAAAATATACTCCAGGCTAGAGAGATATAGAGGCAAGGATCAAAATATCGCGAGAAATCCATATGCCGAGACGATAAGGGGCTGATATTACGTTTTGTCAACTATGCGCTGAGATCTCGGCCAAGATACTCCATCTGAATCGCGTGCGCCCAAGCTGCTTGGTCCTGTCATTAACTCGGAAATCGGCGATTTCTCGCCAATTTCTCGGCTATTTCTTTTTTTTTTTTCTGCGAAAATTGCTGAATGTTTCAGCTTTCACTTTCTTCAGGCATGCACATGGGCTTTCAAAGTCCAAATTTTAATTTCCAACCCCTTGGGACCACATGGGCTATGGGAATTATCAATGTTGTTTTCTTTTTTGACTTTATTTTGGTACTTTGCAGAATTTTACATACGTTCAGCTACAAAAATAGGTGTAAAGAAGTGGAGAGTGACTCACTTTGAGTGACTGATGGGATATATGTACAGAAACAATAATTTTGAAGGTCTGAATTCGTGTATAAATGTGGGGAGAATTTCATTATTCTGCATAACCCAAATATTGAAGTTGTTGATTTCAGTTGCAAATTTTAGTGAATACCACAAAGTAGTGAAATCGAGCTAGAAGAAGGTGTATTAACCATTTTTCATCCTTACCCAGTCCCGAAGCGGCAAAGTACAGATGTAATTTAATTGATTTTCGTCTAGATTTAGACTTGATATGATACAATTTTCTATATTGCTACTGCGAGACCTAGTAAACTAATATTTAATTTAGTTAAAATATTACTATATTAACAGATTTATTTGATACTATTTTGTAGATTTAGACTTGATATTATTTAGTAGATTTAGACTTGTTAAGTTGTCATTTAGATCATAATTTTAGTTAGCAGAATTGTCAAAGCCCCGAAAATAAAAGTGTTGAATGCTTACAACCGGATAAATTTAATAATTTATGGTTTAGTTGGACGGTTAACTATAAAAGTTCATTTAATAAATTACATCAAAGAATAATAACACTTTAAATTAAATTAACCCCCTACAAATTATGACGTTAGCTGAATTTATATTAATTCGTTCTTAAGAGATGTATTGTTCTTTTACATTTTTGTAGATAACGATAAAGATATATTTTGTAAGGATCTTTAACTATAACGATGAAAATGTGTGTTAGATAACATTATAATAAAGTACACATAAATATATGCGCTTATTTATTATTATTATTATTATTATTATTATTATTATTATTATTATTATTATTATTATTATTATTATTATTATTATTATTAATAACTTAAAATTGAGGTTTCTATTACATTTTTTTAGATAACGGTTAAAATATATTTTGTAAGGATTCTTAACTATAACGATGAAAATGTGTGTGAATAGGAATGGTGAGTGGGAGCGACGCTGGTGATCGGAGGTCTTCAAGACTTGATCACGCATGGAAATATGCTACTGTCGTTCCAGGCAATAAAACTGCTACCATTTGTTAGTTTTGTGGAGTCCAGAATTCCGGAGGTATAACTAGGTTCAAATATCATCTGAGTGGTACGGCCCCTTGTAGGAAAGTTCCACCAAATGTGAAGAAAGAGATTCGTCGCTTAATTAATGCCAAAAATGCGGCCAAAGGGAAGAAAGCCAAAAAAATAACTGATATAAGAGCAGAATTACGACAGGAACTCTCCCAGGGAGACGAAGACGAAGATGATGAAGACGAAGATGATTACATCGCATGTCCGCCAGATCTTACACCGGCAGAGCGAAGCGACTACTAGGCCGCCGTTAGAGCGTCGAAGGCGAGTGAGTGGGAAATAGAACAGACACGGCAGTTTGCTGGTAGCAGAGGAGGGAGTTTCGGTATGCGACCGGGACCACAATCTTCCCAATTCCGTCGTTCCCAGAGTGGTCGAACAACCAACTTCGAACCTTGTCCTGCCCCGACATTGTATAAATCCGTTGACGCACGACAAAAGAGGATAAAGAGTATGTTCTCTGGCACCAACTTAAAGGAAAAGTTGCGCAAGGCCATCAGTAGATTTTTCATTTATGATAATTCACCGCAGAACAAAGCTTCGTCTCATCATTTCAAGAATATGATAGCGTGTGCTCAAGAAGTAGGGCCGGCTGTTGCAACCCCTACTCCATATGACATAAAGCACAAATATCTAGACGCGGAGTATGAGGAAATAATACGTCGCAAAAGAAAAAGTGGGAGATGTACGGATGCACAATTATGGCGGATGGATGGACCGGGCCGACGAAGATGTCCATAACTAATTTTATGGTTTACTGTAAGGGAACAACCGCGTTTCTCAAATCCGTGGATGCATCGAATCGGATAAAGGATCATGAATACATTTATGGGCTGCTCAGGGATGTTGTGCGGGAGGTCGGGAAGGACAGGGTTGTGCAAATTGTTACCGATAACGGATTGGCTTATGTGAAAGCTGGTAGAAAGCTACAGCAGCGCTACAACTTATACTGGACCCCGTGTGCTGCTCATTGTATTGACCTTATCTTCGAAGAGATCGGGAATAGAGATAGTGTCAAAGCGATCATTGTAGCGGCGAGACAAATAACCAACTTCATCTATAACCGTGGTTGGCTACTTGCGTTGATGAGAGAGGTTTGCCAAGGTGATATTGTTAGACTCGGAGCAACACGTTTTGCGACTAACTACATCACCTTGGACAGTTTGTATAAGAAAAAATCGCCGCTGAAGCAGATCTTCACTAGTGATGATTGGGCCGCCAATAGACTCAGTCGTACGAATGTTGGCAAAGAAGTGGAGAAAAACGTGCTTGATCATTCATTTTGGGATGGTGTGCAACACGCAGTGGCTATATTTGAGCCAATATATCAAGTGCTCCGAGTGGTTGACACAGAAGTAGTTCCAACTATGCCGATCTTGTATGACTTGATTCGGGTAATGAAAGAAAAGGTCCAATTAGATCCACGCAGTGGGTGAGGAGAATTATTGAGTCCAGGTGGGACCGTACACTATCTCATCCACTCCACGCAACAGGTAATAATGACTTTAATTTTTAGTTTTTACTTTTAACCTTGATTTTGCGAAAATGACTGACGTTTCCTAAACAATACAATATTACATAATTTTTGCAGCATACTACCTTAACCCCAGATCCCAGTACCAGCTCGGAGTAGGGGAGGATGCAGAGCTTATACAGGCAGTCCTTAAGGTTTTTGATAAGCTACACTCCAAATCCCCAGGGGTTGCCGATTTTGGGAATGAGGTAACGTTAACACATTTGAAAATTAAAATCAAATTAGTGACCTAATCATTCTTGATCGGATTTGTGCAGCTCATCTGCTTTCGTGATGGCAAAAAATCATTCGGAAACCGGACCGCTGTGGCTGCTCGAAATACTATGGCGGCAGGTAAGTTTATTTTGAATTGGATTCGACCAGCACACCTGGACGGTGAAGAAGGCAATCCTGATCCTCAGGCCGTTGAAGCGACTAGCCAATTCGGAATTGATGTGGATCAGGTAATGCGTGAGGAAGTTGGTGTATCAAGTAGTGAGACACAGATGGGGAGCTCAACAGATGAGGACGGAAGTGATGCCGATGGGAGTGGCGGTGGTGGACGTAGGGAGAGCCATCAAGAATATAACCCAAGTCCAAGGGAACTGAGTCCATTCACTGGTGAGGGGTTGTACAAACACACTACACAAGATGCAGATCACGGAAGTAGGGCTGGAGGTCCAGGGATCGGTGCTATTAGAAAAGATTACACGAACAGACGGGGTCGGTACCGAGGCACGAGCTCAAACGCAGAAGTAGCTTCCCTCTCGTCAAATTTTGACTCGATGAGTATGAACACCGATCGGGAAGATCTGTATCCTAATTTATTTCCACATAGAATTGCAGATAGATCACAAGATACAGCCTGGACTGATCGTAGCACCCTTGAGGACACAACCTCTCACATGATATATGAAGGACAACAGTATAATTCTTTGGTAAATCCGAATTATCCGGTATATGGACAGACGGTTGGGCGAGACGCTGCAACATATTTATTTTATCTTGATGACTATCTTCATAATTACCCTACCTCGGTGAGCTGGTACCACTATTGTAATTACATCGATAACCAATTCTCATAGGTTGTGCCTCACAGGAATTCATTTTGGTGCTAGGAGGTAGTATTGTATGATGAAAATAGTTCATAATGGTTACCGGATCAGCGGACAGTGTATGTAATGTTTCTTATTTATCGAATAGTTGTATATGTGTGTATTTTGATCTATTTTTTTTTAAAATTAAAAACTAGAATTTAGCTAAGTTTTTGACAATCTAACAAATATTGTGATAAATTAAGTGTTTTAATACATTTTCCGGTGTTTTTTAAAAAAAATAACCGATATACCGATATTAATTGATATCTCACCGATATCTCCGTAAATTGAAAGACCGATATCTCTGCGAATAGCGATATTTTCGTCCTTGTATAGAGGTTAGAGAGAGAGAGAACACAAGAGACTGTGTGAGATCCTTCTTGAGAGTAACTAGTGTATCATTTCTTTGGATTGTGAAGAAGATGATCTAGTGAATGTTAGAATCTCTGTAATTGTTCATTGATAGTGAAGAACTAATCAGCTCCCGTGGATGTAGGCAAATTGCCGAACCACATAAATCCTCTCTTGTTTGATTCTTCATTTTCTTGTTTCATTTGTGAGTGTCTAGTAATCTGTTTAGATTGCTTGAGTTTCTGTGTGTGTGTCTCTGTTGTGTTGACTGCTTGGTAGAGATTTGGGTCACCAATTCACAAATTGGCGCCGTTTGTGGGAAACAGGAAGGAATCGTGCCCACATTGTGTTTGATTTTTGGCTTGAATCAAGAAATTAATTCTTGAAAGAAGAATTAATCTCAACCTCTCATCATGGCTGCAACCAAGTTCGATGCTGAGAAGTTCTCCAGGAAAAACGAATTTGGATTGTGGAAAATAAGAATGAAAGCCCTCTTGACTCAACAAGGGCTTGCTGCTGCACTTCGAGGAGAAAAAGCTCTGTTGGAAAAGCTTGAACCAGCTCAGAAACAGGATATTCTTGAGAAGGCACACAACACCTTGATACTTTGCTTGACTGATAAGGTTCTCAGGGAGGCTTCAAAAGAAACTACTGCAGAGGGTTTATGGAATAAGCTGGACAGTCTGTATATGTCCTAGTCTTTGGCAAACAGACTCTATACAAAGCAAAGATTATACTCCTTCAAGTTCACAGAAGATAAAATTGTGGATGATCAGCTTGATGAGTTCACAAAACTCTTAGATGATCTTGAGAGCCTTGAAGTCAAAGTGGAGGAAGAAGACAAGGCCATACTCCTATTGAATGCTCTTCCCAAGTCGTATGATCACCTAAGGGATACTCTCCTTTATGGCAAGAAGACAGGACTCACACTTGAAGAAGTGCAGATTGCACTCAGATCCAAAGAGTTGCAAAAGGAAAATGAATCAAAACTTGGGGTAACTGGAGATGGCCTGAATATAACAAGAGGAAAGTTTTCCAATGGCAAAAAGAAACCTCAAGATGGACCCAAGAAAGATACACAGAATAAGCCTAAGACCAATTATGGCAAAGAAACAAGGAAATGCCATCATTGCAAGAAACCAGGGCATCTTAAGAAGAATTGCTATGAATGGAAGAAAAAACAGGCTGAAAAGGAGCAAAATCAGAACACAGTGGATCTTGCAACAGCTGAAAATGAAGCCCAGGTCCTAAATGTTTCAGATGGAAGGCCAGAGAACCAATGGATTCTTAATAGTGGATGTAGTTTCCACATGTGCCCCAAGCTGGAGTGGTTTCATGATTGTTGTGAGCAAAACTGTGGATTTGTGAAGCTTGGGAACAATCAAGTGTGCCAGGTCAAGGGAATAGGAAAGATTCACCTTAAAGTTTATGATGGATCTGTTAAAATCTTAACAGATGTAAGGTACATCCCTGAGCTTAAAAGAAACTTAATCAGCTTAGGCACTCTTGAAAATAAAGGGTGTAGTTTTAAATCTCAGGATGGTTTCTTGTATGTTGTTAAGGATGGAAACTATGTTAAGAGGAGTCAGAAAATCTAGTTTTTACTACCTTAAGGGTAGTGTTATCACAGGATCAGTTGATGTTAGGAAATGAAACTCTTACAACACACACAAACAATGCTCAAACCAAGAAAGAATGAAAACCAAACAGGAATTCGGCAAACAGAAACCGAACGCAAAACAGAAACTAAAATGAAGAACACAAGGATTTTATGTGGTTCGATCAATGTGATCAACATCCACGGAGGCTCAATACATCTCAATTCACTCCACTAAACAATCAATTACAAGAATTAACCCAGAAAACTAGAAACCCCCAATTCACAGATCGAATTGAGCTCAAGGACCCTAGCTATCTAATTCTAATGATTGAGTAGTGTTTACAGAGGAAAAATAACGTGTATCAACTCGCATCTACTAGTGGATCCAATGTATATAAAGGTCTAAGCTCGAATCAAGAAGCATCAGGAGTTGTAACCAATTTAGTTTCCAACTGCACAAAGCTGTTAGACGGACCTTTCACAACGGTTTTACACGCAACAGTTCTAAACCGTTGCATAAAGCAGTTATAACCGTCTTGACCCCGGTTCCCTCTTAACCTTCAAAATTGATCCGGCTAAAAGCCGATTTTCTAGCCCGGTTCTTCCCAACCTGAACCCGGTTCCTAATTCCTCAAAACCTCTACTACAAACTATGGTCACTTGATGAAATTGAACTGATATTTACAAATCTCCACCTCAATGAATTCAAGTGTACTTCGTCACCTCAATCTGCCTTGTTTGCTCCAGAGTTAACCACATTGTTCAAGCCTTATCAGGCCTGAGCATTGAACCATCTTGCTCCCCGGAACTGCCTTGGTTAGAAAATCAGCTGCATTATCCATAGTATGCACCTTCTTCACCTCAACAGATCCTACTTCAATTACATCTCTTGCAAAATGAAGTCTAACATCAATATGCTTAGACCTCTCATGATAAGCTTGATGTTTCACCAAGTGAAGAGCACTCTGATTATCACACTGAATGGTAACACACCCTTGTCTGATCCCTAGGTCTCTAAGAATTCCTTTGAGCCACAGAGCTTCCTTGATTGCCTCAGTTAAGGCAATGTATTCTGCCTCAGTTGTTGACAAAGCAACCACAGACTATTGCACACTTTTCCAGCTTACAGCTGTTCCATACAGAGTGAAAACATATCCTGTAACTGATTTCCTTGTATCCAGTTCCCAGCAAAATCTGCATCAGCATATCCAACAAGAGGTATAGCACTAGCTTCTTGTTTCTAAAACTTTATACCTACACTGACTGAGCCTTTCAGATATCTCAAGACTTGCTTCAAAGCTTCCCAATGTGTCTCTCCAGGATTTGACATGTACCTGCTTACCAGAGATACACTATAGGCCAAATCTGGCCTGCTGCATATCATTCCATACATCAAACTGCCAACACCACTGGCATATGGAATATTCTTCATGTGAATCTCCTCAGCTTCTGTCTTAGGGCACTGATCCTTGGACAGCTTGGTTTGTAGATTAATTGGAATACTTACTGGCCTTGACTCATGCATGTGAAATCTCTCCACAACCTTCTGCAAATACTGTTTCTGTGAGAGCCAAAGTGTTCCAGTCTTCCTTCTTCTAATGATGTCCATTCCCAGAATCTTCCTTGCTTCCCCAAGATCCTTCATGTCAAATTCTGAACTCAATCTTCCCTTTAGCTGTTGTATCTTATCCATACTCTTACTGGCAATGAGCATATCACCCATATATAACAACAGAAATACTTGTTCAAACCTTGAACCTTTGTTAAAGTATACACAGTTGTCATATAAGCTTCTTATAAAACCTGCATTGATCATGAACTCATTGAACTTCTTATTCCACTGCCTTGGACTCTGCTTCAATCCATAAAGTGATTTCCTGAGAAAACAGACCTTCTCTTCATTTCCTGGAATCACAAAGCCCTCAGGTTGCTTCATGTATATCCTTTCAATTAGATCACCATGCAGGAATGCTGTCTTAACATCTAACTGCTGCAGTTCCACGTCTTCTTGAGTAACCTTTGATAGGAGTAGCCTAATAGAGCAATGCTTCACCACTGGAGAGAATACCTCATTATAATCAATGCCTTCTCTTTCTGTAAAGCCCCTAGCCACCAGTCTTGCCTTGTATCTGATTTTATCAGCCTTTCCAGCCTCCACCTTCTTCTTGTAGATCCATTTTGAGCTGACTAGCTTCTGTCCCTTTGGTTTGTCTACAAGCTTCCAGGTTTGGTTCCTCTCCAGAGATTCCATTTCCTCCATCATGGCCCCGATCCAGTGTTCACTTTCACTACAATTTATTGCTTCTTTGAAACTGCTTGGCTCTTGAAACTCCAGGTCTTCTGCTACACTTAATGCATAATAGACACTTCCAGCTTGTCCATAGAAATCAGGCCTGTGGATTTGTCTTCTTGGTCTGTCTCTACCAATGCTATAAGTTCTGAGATTTGAGATCTCAGTTTGGGCTTCATCATCTTCTGATGAACTGTCATCTTCTGGTTGAGCTTGAGTATTCTTCTCTGGTGTTTTCTGTTCCTCAGTAGGCTCCACCTGAATAGAAATTCTTTCAGATTCCACAGCACCATCAGCTTCTTCTTGACTTCCAGTAGAGTTGTATCCCATCACATCCTCATTGAATCTTACATCTCTACTTATCAAGAGCTTCTGGTTTCCCTGTTCCAAGCACCATAACCTGTAGCCTTTTATGCCCTCAGGATATCCTAGGAATACACACCTCTGTGCTCTTGCATCAAGTTTGTCTTGCCTAATGTGAGCATAGGCCAGACAACCAAACACTCTCAAGTCATTGTAGTTAGGTACCTTTCCACTCCAAACTTCTTCTTGAGTCTTAAATCCTAGAGTTGATGATGGTGATCTGTTTATCAAATAACATGCAGTATTTAGTGTTTCTCCCCAGAAGGATTTGGGTAATCCAGCATCAATTAGCATACATCTATCTCTCTCAAGCACAGTCCTGTTAAACCTTTCAGCAACCCCATTTTGTTGAGGGTTTAATGGGATAGTTCTGTGTCTTGTAATGCCCTTATCTTCACAAAACCCTGTGAGCTCAGTAGATAGATATTCCAAGCCATTATCAGTCCTAAGATGTTTCACTTTCTTCCCTCTTAGATTCTCCACCTGGCTCAGCCATGTTTTAAACTTAAGGAATGCATCGCTCTTGTTCCTCAAGACATATACCCATATTTTTCTACTGTAATCATCAATGATGGACATGAAATACCTTCCTCCTCCATGTGTCTCTGTTCTTGAAGGCCCCCATATATTAGAGTGTACATAATCAAGTGGTTCTTGAGTAGAATGTATCCCTATAGCATAAGGCGGCTTCTTGGACTTTCCCAGAGCACATTTGTCACATAACTCAAGTGTTCTATTCCTATTTCACCAATTATGCCCCTCTTGGATAGCTCCTTCAATCGTTTCTCTCCAATATGACCCAGTCTTTTATGCCACTTCATGAAATCCTCTCTACTTATCACAGATTCAGCACAACCTATCACAGGAGATCCAATCAGAATAAACAAGCCATTGTGTTGCCTTCCTTTGATTACTAGATTGTTGTGTTTAGTGATATGAAGATAGCCATCTGTGGAGTTGAACTGACAGCCATTTGCTACAAGAGATCCAAGGGATAGAAGGTTTCTTTTAAGGCCAGGAACATACCTCACTTGAGAGATGGTCCTGATGACTCCATCATACATTTTTATCTGAACTGATCATGTGCCTTTAACTCTACAAGAGTGATCATTTCCTAGTAAGACACATCCACCATCCTCTTTCTGTAAATCCTTGAACCAGTATTCATTAGGGCACATGTGGAATGAACAACCTGTATCAAGAACCCATTCCTTTTCCATCTTTGTGTCTGTGATATTTAGAACTTCAGGGGTGTCTTCTTGATGCTCAGTCACAGCCACTTCTGCCCTCTGATTTTCCTGTTTCTTCTTCTTTTGTGGACAGTCCTTCTTCAAATGTCTAGCTTGCTTGCATTTGAAACACTTTCTAGTGTCAACCCAGTCTCCCTGTTTCTTTGCATTCTGAGTTCCAGATTTGTTGTCTTTGAATCCCTGAAACTTCTTCTTTTGATAGTTCTTTTTGAACTTAATGTTCAATCCTTCTCCAGCCTGTGTAGAGCCCTTTTCTCCCTGATTTTGAAAACACTTTGTCTTCAATGCTGATAGGACAGATTCATAACTGATTTTTTCATCCCTTCCAAACATTAATGCATCCTTGAAGCTTTCCATAGACTTTGGAAGAACATTCAACACCATCAGAGCCTTATCATCATCCTCCAAGTTCACCCCCAGGTCTTCTAACTCTTCAATCATCTTGACAAACTCATCAAGTTGATCAAAAATGGCCTTATCATCAGTGATCTTGAAAGACATCAATTTTTGCTTCAGAAATAGTTTGTTTGATATTGACTTTGATTGATAAAGTTCTTCTAGTTTTCCCCACGCCTTCACTGCATTCTTACACCTTGATATCTCCCTCAAGGGTTTATCACCCAAACAGAGGAATATAAGGCTCAAAGCCTTCTTATCCACTTCTGGAAACTTTGATTTCTCAGCATCAGACCATTGATCAACAGGAAGAAGTGCAGAGTCTAACCCATTTTTAACCAATACAGCATTCATCTTGATTTTCCAAAGTGTGAAGTCATTCTTACCTGAAAACTTCTCCACATCCATCTTCATTCCAGCCATTCTCTCTTTCTCTTTGAATGTGTGTGCAAGTTTCCCACAGACGGCGCCACTTGTTAGGAAATGAAACTCTTACAACACACACAAACAATGCTCAAACCAAGAGAGAATGAAAACCAAACAGGAATTCGGCCAAACAGAAACCGAACGCAAAACAGAAACTAAAATGAGAACACAAGGATTTTACGTGGTTCGATCAATGTGATCTACACCCACAGAGGCTCAATACACCTCAATTCACTCCACTAAACAATCAATTACAAGAATTAACCCAGAAAACTAGAAACCCCCAATTCACAGATCGAATTGAGCTCAAGAACCCTAGCTATCTAATTCTAATGATTGAGTAGTGTTTATAGAGGGAAAATAACGTGTATCAACTCGCATCTACTAGTGGATCCAATGTATATAAAGGTCTAAGCTCGAATCAAGAAGCATCAGGAGTTGTAACCAATTCAGTTTCCAACTGCACAAAGCTGTTAGACGGACCTTTCACAACGGTTTTACACGCAACAGTTCTAAACCGTTGCATAAAGAAGTTATAACCGTCTTGACCCTGGTTCCTTCTTAACCTTCAAAACTGATCCGGCTAAAAGCCGGTTTTCTAGCCCGGTTCTTCCAACCTGAACCCGGTTCCTGATTTCTCAAAACCTCTAATACAAACTATGGTCACTTGATGAAATTGAACTGATATTTACAGTTGATAACACAGTAGATTTGGAATCTGTGAAATGGCATTCAAGGCTAGGCCATGTGAGTCCGAATGGATTAAATGAACTCCTCAAACAAAATATGTTATAGCACAAGGATAAGTTTGCCATTGAAGCACGTGAAACATGTATCTTAGGAAAGAGTAAGAAACTACCCTATCCTACTGGAAAACACACATCAACTGCCCCTTTAGAATATGCACATTCAGATCTATGGGGTCCTTCTAGAACTGCTTCTCTAGGTGGAGGGAGATACTTTCTGAGTATAGTTGTGATTACTCTAGAAAGTTGTGGTTGTATGTTTTGAAAGCAAAATCAGAAGTTTTTCAAAAGTTTCAAGAATGGCACATAGAAGTTGAGAGTGAAACTAGAAAATCTCTCAAGTGTCTAAGAACTGACAATGGCCTGAAATTCACGTTTAAGGAATTCAACAAGTATTACAAAACCAAAGGAGTCAAGAGGCACAAAACTGTACCTGGAAACCCCCAACAGAATGGAGTCGCAGAAAGGATGAATAGGACAGTTCTTGAGAGGGTAAGGTGTATGCTGTTGGAATCTGGTTTGGCAAAGAAATTTTGGGCAGAGGTTGCATCTACAGTAGCCTATTTGATCAACAGATGTCCTTGCTCTGCCATTGACTACAAGACACCTGAAGAAAAGTGGTCTGGAAAAAGGCCAGGATACTCACACTTAAGAATTTTTTGGCTGTAAGGCACTTGCACACATTAAATAAGAC
This sequence comes from Ajuga chamaepitys, assembly GCA_958295605.1. Classification (NCBI taxonomy): domain Eukaryota; kingdom Viridiplantae; phylum Streptophyta; class Magnoliopsida; order Lamiales; family Lamiaceae; genus Ajuga; species Ajuga chamaepitys. The sequence continues at coordinate 18,716,196 of OY282502.1, forward strand.
AAACTTGAGGCAAGAGCTCTCAAGTCTGTTATGCTTGGGTATCCCAAAGGAATTAAGGGGTATAGACTATAGTGCATTGAACCAGGAATGAATAAGATAATTGTGAGCAGAGATGTGGTGTTTTGTGAGCATGAGAAACCATTCAGCAACAGAAATCTGATGGAGTCATCATTACAGAACAGTCTACTGGTTCTCCATTCAAGGGGGAGCATACTCCACAATCTCATGTTGAAAGTGACACTGATGATGATCCTGATACTAATGAAGAAGAACAAGCTAAGATGAATGAGCCTAGTAGCTATCAATTGGTGAGGGACAGATCAAAGAGAGTCCCCAAGCCCTCAACAAGATATGGGGAGGATTTCCTCATAGCTTATGCATTTGTAACTGGTGAAGACATTGACAATAGTGAGCCTAGAAACTATACATAAGCTATGTCAAGCTCAAAAAGAAATCAGTGGATGATAGCAATGCAAGAGGAAATAGAATCCTTGGAGAAGAATGGAACTTGGGAATTGGTTAAGAGGCCAATACAACAAAAGCTTGTAAGCTGTAAATGGATTTACAAGAAAAAAGTTGAAGTACCAGAAACAGAAAGAGTGAGATTCAAAGCAAGGTTGGTTGCTAGAGGGTTCACTCAAAAGGAGGGAGTAGGCCACAATGAAATCTTCTCCCCTGTGGTTAAACACTGCTCCATTAGGATTCTATTAGCAATTGTGACTCAGTTTGATCTAATCCTAGAACAATTAGATGTGAAGATAGCTTTTCTTCATAGAGAATTGAAAGAAATCATATATATGACTCAACCTGAGGGTTTTGTTGAACCTGGAAATGAAGGAAAGGTTTGCTTACTTAAGAAGTCATTATATAGGCTGAAACAGAGCCCAAGGCAGTGGTATATCAAGTTTGATAACCACATGAAGAGTATTGGATTCCACAGGTGTAGGTATGACAACTGTGTGTATTTCAAGAAAACTGAAAAAACTGTGATCACCTATCTGCTTTTGTATGTAGATGATATGTTGATAGCTAGCAAAAGCCTAGAAGAAATTCAACTTTTAAAGTCAAACCTTCAATCTGCTTTTGAGATGAAAGTCCTAGGATCAGCAAAAAGGATCCTGGGAATGGACATTGTAAGAGACAGCAAGTCAGGAAGCCTGTGGTTAAATCAACACTCTTATATTGAGAAGGTCTTGAAGAAGTTTAACATGCATGAATGTAGGAGGGTGTCCATTCCTTTTAGTCAACAGTTCAAACTGTCAGAGCTACAGAAACCTAAAGATGATGCAGAGAGAGCTGAGATGTACAAAATCCCATACTCTAATGTTGTTGGTTCAATCAAGTATTCAATGATCTGTACAAGGCCAGATGTGGCTCACCCAATCAGTGTGGTGAGCAGATATATGTCAGACCCTGGAAAGGGTCATTGGGAGGCTTTGAAGTGGCTGCTTAGGTACTTGAAAGGTACTTCAAACTATGGAATTTTGAACAAGAGACAGGAAGCAAACTCAGAGGATCACTTGTGTGGTTTTGTAGATTCAGACTTTGCAGCAAACCTAGATTCAAGAAAATCTCAAATTGGATACATATTTACCTTGTTCAAATCTGCTATAAGTTGGAAATCAATGCTGCAGTCAGTTGTGGTCTTATCAACAACAGAGGCAGAATACCTTGCTGTGATTGAAGCAGTAAAAGAAGCAATCTGGCTCAGAGGGATTCTGGATGAATTTGGAATACTTCAGGACAAAGTATGTGTTCTATGTGACTCACAAAGTGCATTACATCTGGCTAAACATCAAGTGTTTCATTAACATGGCAAACACATTGATGTAAGGCATCATTTTTTGAGGGATGTTGTTGATGGAGGATCAGTGGAGTTGAAGAAGGTTGACACTAAGAATAATGCTGCTGATATGCTAACCAAGTCACTGCCTTTGGATAAGTTTAGGCACTGCCTTGAGTTAGTGAATGTTTTACCTCAGTGAAGAAGGAAGGAATGTCCCATAATCTGCAAGGGGCAAGGTGGAGATGTTTTGTGTTTTTTGCTTGAAGTGGATGATTGCTTGTTGAAGATCTTGGCTTCGTTGATAGCCAAGGTGGAGATTGTTATAAAATGTGGCTTATCAACTCAGTGGGAAGGTTAAAAAGTGCTTATGAATAAGCTGGTTCAAGCTGTGAAAACAAATCAGTTAAATCTGTTAACAAGTCTTTTACAACGGTTCTTCTACAACAACAGTCAAGAAACCGTTGTCTTTGTGGCGGTTATTCTAACCCGTTTTTCTTCCAATTTTGATTCAGCTAGTTATATAGCGGTTTTAACACCCAATTTCATTCTGGTTTTTTGGTAGAACTCTTGTAACCAAAATATACTCCAGGCTAGAAAGATATAGAGATTAGAGAGAGAGAGAACACAAGAGAGTGTGTGAGATCCTTCTTGAGAGTAACTAGTGTATCATTTCTTTGGATTGTGAAGAAGATGATCTAGTGAATGTTAGAATCTCTGTAATTGTTCATTGACGGTGAAGAACTGATCAGCTCCCGTGGATGTAGGCAATTGCCGAACCACGTAAATCCTCTCTTGTTTGATTCTTCATTTCTTGTTTCATTTGTGAGTGTTTAGTAATATGTTTAGATTGCTTGAGTTTCTGTGTGTGTGTCTCTGTTGTGTTGACTGCTTGGTAGAGATTTGGGTCACCAATTCACAGAGTTGTTATAGATTGACTCTTTTGATACAACTTAGTTTTTAACTACTAAAATTAGACAGCCGCAAGTGTACAACGTCAAAATAGTACTAAGTGAGTACAAGCTCGATCCCACGAGGAATCGTCCCGATATTGGATACACAAATCATTGTAGGCATTTAATGGCTAAATAGACGATCGAGTAATTGATTTTTAGTAATTTTAGACTAAATATGAATTAAACAAGTAATTAAACTAACAAGATTAATCAAGGAGCAAATTATAGAGATTAATTAATTAATTAAAGATAATCTAGGGTTAAATTTCAATTATGGGCATCCAATCATTATTAATCCGATCAACTCAACTTTTAAACCAAATACTACGTATTAGGGAACGATCACAATTAGATGCAAGACCCCCTCTCGGTGCGAATAAGGTGTTGATTGTATAGGATTAATCGCCATCTCCGGTCGATTACTCAAATAAAACTCCAAATCGATCCTAAGACCAAAGTTTCCACGATTAACTCAAATCCCTCGATTTTTTTTGCTTCACCTTGTTGATTAATGCGATCTTGGACTAAAAATCCCCTATGGGTTCCAATTTAATTCATAATAAAATGTTAAACAAGTGATCAAATCATTCAACAAACATTATAAACAATTAATCAACTAATAACATAACACAGAGTTGAATTAGCTAATAATCACTAATAACCCATAATCTAGTTTCTAAACCTAGATTAAGAAAATTTAGCCAACCATAATCATAATGAAAGATAAACACAAACATATAGACATAATCATGTACATACAAATATTAAATGGAAATGGAAAGATAAAACATATTTCAGTGTTGATCTTCAACTTGATCACCGAATTTCCCTTTCTCTACACTTTAGCTCTCTAATTTCTCTCTAAAAGGCTATACAAATGAAAAGTAGTTACCAAATCTGAAAATGGGAGAGTTTATATAAAGGCCTTTTGAGTCTTTGGGCTCAAAATGGCATAAGATGAGCAAAGCCCATTAATTCCCGGGAAAGCTTGTACGGCCCATGCAAGCACTTTGGAGGTTGCACGGCCATGACCGTGCGAGACCCCTGAAATCCCCAACTCTCTTTGTTGGTGCACGATCCATGCAAGCCCTTAAGGGGTTGCACGGTCGTGACCATGCATCGTGCTGTAGATGACTGGTTCATCTTTTGCGTGTACGGGTCGTGCACGGTTGTGAAGGGATGCACAATTCCAACCGTGCACGGCCCAGAAGTTGCCTTCTTCGCCCATTTTTTTGTCTTTCTTCTCCGGTCTTTGTGTTTGGCCCTATTTTCCTTCAAAAATTCATCCAAAACACATTTTTTCGAAGAGAGAGAGAGAGAGAGAGAGAGAGAGAGAGAGAGAGAGAGAGAGAGGGAGGGAGAAAATATATATACGAATAATACAAGAAACGGGGGCTTATAATATGGAAAAGTGCTTATTCTAAGCATGTTTTCAAGTAGAAAATCTTTGTTTCTCAACCCCCTCAATCTAAATCATTGCTCGTCCTCGAGCAATAAAAACAAACCAAATGTATGTTCTTTCTCAATCGGCGAAAATGTATGGGTTTAATCGAATTATATGAACATGTATCTCAGATAAAATAATCTACTACTTATGCACATAGTAATCCAAGGAATGTATTGAGATATGTTCACGATGTCCTCTCAAGATTGTATATCACTCAAGTACACAAGTGTATACAAGGTTAGTGTTTCACATAAGTTGGTTACATAAGCATGCTCTACCATATGCTTGCCCTTAGTTTCAATTCTCTACCACTTTGATAGTCATAAGCAAGGAATCATAAAGGTCTTGACTTGGTTGTAAAGCAGGCTCTTTGGTTAGGTAGGATGAGTTTGGGAATTAGTGCCTTAATCTTGGATTGAATGAGTTTTGCTTATTAATTCCCATTTCCATAATTTCCCATGATTTCACTACTCTCCTTCCCAATTTGCCTCAACCATCTATCCCTTTGAATTATGAGTTGACACAAGTAATGTGTTCGACTCTTCCTTCAATAACTTCAAAGATGAGGTTCTCTTGACCATTTTCTATCTCTAACCTGTCAACAAAAACATTCAAAATGTATACACACATTTTTTTTAGTTCTGAGGTTGACCCTAATGATATATCACCTCGTTTAATATATTTGTTTTTTGGTCTAGAGAATTCTAAAGATTGAACGTTTCTATTTTCTTTGTTCTTTCTCTTTCTACATCAAACCCATGTCTCGTTTTCCTAATCATACCTCACCCTTTTCTCACCCATTTTTCATCAACTCACTTGTTCAATCCAAGTATTGGAAAATTGTTCACGGAAGTAGATAAGTTTTAAATTTGGTTATCAACAAATATGTCCAAGGCTCAAAAGAGTTAACTAGAGACATTTTATATAAGTATTTAAGAACAAATAAATAGGCTCAAAACCTCACTTGGCTCACATCACAAACATTCTCTATTACTTGACTTGCACAAGCATTTTCATTTTTCAAACACCAAACGTTTTATTTCTATCATCATTGATTCATATCCACCTATTTTCTCCTCCTCTCGAGAAAGTTTTGAAAAAAAAAAATTCTCACGTTTCCCAAGGTTAAAAATTAACAAGATAGGGTTCTTCAAATTTTTTTGTCGAAATGTAAGCAACTAAAACAAGCATACACTTAAATATATCAAAATGCTCTAACATATTTAACTAGAGTTCAACAATTTCAAAACATAACAAAGTTAAAATCTAAACGGAATTCAAATGTAACAAAATAAATGCAAGATGAACGAGCCACTACCCTATGAATTTCGCAACAAACATTACCCCTCAAACTATTTTAAGCTAATTTCCAAAAACTTTAAAATAGTTAAAAAATGAGAAATGTTGAGAATGACTTACAAACTCCCCCTACGGGGATGGTAGAGTAGGGTTGTAGTGACCGGCTCGGATGTTGAGGTCATTATGCTTTTGCAGTAGTTTGGCCATAATCCTTTGTTCCTTTGAGCTGACCTTTTGTGTCTCTAGGATTTCTGTCAATGCAGCCTGATACCCGACTGGACTTGCAATATATTCGTCTGGGTGTTCATTAAGTTGGTCTGGTTAGCCATGAGTAATGATTGGTTCTCTTTGAGCTCAGTCGCGGCCGCTTCCAGCTCTATAACCGTTAGAGATTCTCTACACTGTCGGGAGGAGTAAGCCTCCCCTCGCTCTCCAGAGGGTCCATCGGATGCAGTTCCAGCTTCTATGTTCCTTATCTCTTGTTCCTCTTCCATTGGAGCTCGTCTGGCCGGGAGTTGGGCTCCAGCTGGGCCTTTCTGTATTACTACTACGTGGCCCGGGGTCATCAAAAGCTAATTTTTGGGTCTCGTTACTATTGTAAGGCTGGTGTTAGGCAAGGGAAATGGCTCGTCCTCACGCTGCTGCAACATCCAAACTCACATTTTCATCTTGAATTAGTGGGTTGACTGAAGGCTTTCCGTCGATAGCCTTGAGTCACTGCCCATCGGTTGAAATCTAGAGAGGTTCACTTTGAACTATCGAGCGGTGGCAGTAATGTAGCCTCCAATGCGAATAGGCCCCTTTTCCATCGCTAATGAGTGAAACTGGCTCATGAAGAAGGCTACTGATAGTGCCTTATGAGGTGTCACCATGCACCATATCAAGTATAGCTCATCCCCTCGGACACCTCCTGCTTCGTGTCGAGAAAATATACACGTGCTGCATGATCTTAGCCATATATCTGAATGTAGGATTCCTAATTTTGGTTGGCGTAGATCTATTAGCACCACGGGTGGGGTTAGACGGTGAAGCATCTAGTTGGTAACTAATTTTTGGCCAAATTCTTGTGCATTAAAATTATCGGGGGGGAGAAGTCACCAGTTGACGAGAAAAGAAAGATATCGGTAAGTTTTCTAACATTCAGTTCTTCGGGACCAATTTCCCAGACAAAAAGTCATGCTCAAAGGTTCTTCACGGTACATTTCAACATCTAGTGTTGAGAAGAATTCCAGCACTAACTCTCTGTAGGTCGGCCAACGTCTGTAAAAGAAGAAATTCCACTCCATCCTTCGTATTAGTGTTTCCACATCGTCCCGAATACCTATCACGGCCATGCTAGGTGGATCTGGACATTTGATCAATTCGTCCCATTGCTTCCAGACTGACTCCTATTCCCAAGATCTACCACTTTTTTTTACCAAAGTCATCAAGTGGATGGGTCTGTTCGGGTTTAATTGGAACATTAGGTTCTTGTGGGGCCTGTGAGGTTGATGCCTCGGCGGTTGAAGATTTTCTTTTGGGTGACATGATGGGAATGAGAAAAGTAACCTACAATCACCCAATAAAAGTTTTCATTATACCCCCTCAAACTAGAATTAAGGCATATGTTCAAAAATAAGACATTCCAAATCACATATGGCCTCATAACTAGTTTGACAATACATCAACACAAATAACACACAATCTTTGAGCAACACACATCACAACAACCAATTCATACATTCTCAACTCAATTCGCGATTGATGTGCACAAGAAAATGTATTTTCGTTACTTCCCATCAAACTAGACTCTATTATGTGTTTGAGATAGCCCGATCAATAGAAGATTTAGCACACAATGCACATACTTGTCTAGTTTGAATTGCACACAATCATTTATTCACATGAACAAGCTTGTCTTTATGTAAAATGCAAAGAAATCCCAAAATGTCAACATAGCTCCCTCAAAATAGGTTGGTAGTATGTGCTTTGAAACAATGCACAATACTCTCAACTAGTTGGAGTCACATGAACTCAATCCATACGCTTAACTGAAGTGTTAAAAATAAGTATAATGCAAAATTCCCAAAAAAATGTTTAAATTTTTGCATCTACTTGTTATTTGCTCGATAAGTGCCTTGAATTCATCAATCCACATCAACAGGATGAACATATAATTGGAGTACTACATAAAATGGCACCAATTGGCCCTCAATTCAACAATTTAAGCATATGAACAGTCGCACACAAAGTATTTGATGAAATGCCCCAAAGAATTTCTAAGTCCGAATTGAATCATTTCAAGTCCCATTTACTCCTCATGCTCAATAATCAACAATATATGCATTTCAATCGATTTCTTCCACAAAAATTCAAGAAATTCGGGTGTGAATGTGAAGTAGCGAACCAAGCCCTAACTTGATAAAAATTGCCCAGAAATTTGAGTTAAAATGAAAGTTAATGTCATACTTTGCGAATTTAGGAAGGTTAAACCTTGATTGTGGATGCTCCAAATGAGATGAGTGATTTCATGGGTTTGTGTGTGTGGAGGGTGTGTTGTTCACGTTTTTGAGAGAAAATGAAGAATAAGACCTATTTTTTGCGTTTTAAAACTAAGCCTACCTAGGTCATGCACGGTCCGTGCAAGGCTACACGGTCCTGACCGTGCATGGCTTCAAAAATGCGGGATTTGATGTGATGGTGCACGATCCGTTACAAGCCCTTTAGGGGCTACACAGTCCTGATCGTGCAATACCCCAAAATCAAATGGGTTGTTGTTCCCTTGCACGGGTTGTGTGGGGTTTTAAGGGCGTGCACGACCCTGACCGTGCATGACCAAAAACTTGAATTTCTTACCTTTTTGAAGCTCTTCTCATCCCTCTTGCATCCCAATCACTTTCCTACAATTTCTTGCATTCACCTACCATTATTCAACAACTAAAATTTAACAACACACTAATTAAAACATCTAACTAACCAAAACACGAAATTAAAGAAATTAACCACCAAGTTGCCTCCCGAAATGCAGTAAGTTTAACGTCTTCAGCCGAACACCTGTTTATTTTGAATCAATTTGATTCAACCAATGACAATTGGTGGACCTCTCTCACTTGTTTATGGTCAAAATACATTTTCACCCTTTGTCCATTCACCATAAATTTGCCCCCATCAGTGTTAAGTAGTTCGATGACTCCACTCAGTAGCACTCTATTATCTGTGAAAGATCCCGACCATTTCAATCTTAACTTCCCGAGAAAAAATTGGGGATGAGAGTTGAACAAATGAACTTGATCCCCATGGGAAAACTCCCTTTTGATGATCAATTTATCATGAAATCTCTTAACTCTTTCCTTATACACTCTTGAATTCTCAAATTCTTGAATTCGGAATTCATCAAGTTTATTCAATTGTAACACCTTATTTGACCCAGCTAATTGAAAGCCGAAGTTCAACTTCTTTATAACCCAATATGCACGATGTTCAAGCTCCATCGAACACCGGCAAATAGCATGATTTCCCAAATACTAACTGAGAAGGGGGCATACTAAGTGGTGTCTTGTAAGTCATTCAGCAAGCCCACAATGCGTCATCCAACTTCAAGGCCCAATCTTTTCAATTCACACTAACTGATTTTTCGAGCACTTTTTTATTTCCCGGTTGGCTAGTTCGGCTTGGACATTTGCTTGAGGATGATATGGTGTGGTTACCCTGTGCTTCACACTGTACCGTGCCAACAATCCATTGAGCCATTTGATGCAGAAATGCGATCCTCCATCACTGAGCAATGATCTAGGCACCCCATAATGGGTAATGATATTCTTCACAAGAAATTTTATGATCACCTTAGAGTCATTGGTTGATGTAGGGATAGCTTCGGCCCATCGAGAGACATAATCCATCGCCAATAGAATATATTGGTAGCCTTGAGATGATGGGAATGGTCCCATGAAGTCAATTCTCTATACGTCAAATAACTCAACGTCGATGGAATTGGTAAGTGGCATTTTGTATGTTTTTTAGATTCCACCAGTTCATTGGCACCAATCACATTGCTTGATGAATTGTTGACAATGTTGAAAGATTGTTGGCTAATAGAATCCACTTTGAAGCACTTTAGACGTCGTTCTGTTGACCGCAAAATGTCCTCTACTCGGGGAGGTATGACATTGCTCAATAATGTCTCGGCCTTCTTCCGCGTACACACACCTCTGGATTATTGAATCGGCACATCTGTGGAAAAGGAATGGATCATCCCACATGTAGAACCTTGCTTCATGATATAACTTCTTCTTTTGATGTGGTGCAAGTTCGGATGGTGGTGCTCCACAAAGTAAATAGTTCACGATGTTAGCATACCACGGAAGCTGAGCAATGGCCATCATAAGGTATTCATCGGGAAATGTCGATTTGATCACCTCTTATTGACCTTTTGTATCCACCTCACTCAATTCGTGGAAAGATGATCTTCCACAACATTTTCACACCCTTTTTTATCCTTGACTTCCAAATCGAACTCTTGTAGGAGCAAGATCCATCGAATAAGCCTCGGCTTGGCATCCTTCTTATCGAAAAGATATCTCATAGCTGCATGATCCGTGTATACAACCATTTTCGTGCCCGCAAGGTAGGACCGAAACTTATCAGACCCATACACTACCGTCAATATCTCCTTCTCGGTTATTGTGTAGTTTGATTAAGTCGGGTCAAGGCTTTTACTCGGGTAATATATTACTCAACAAATCTTGTCCTTCTTCTGTCCCAAGACTGCCCTGCTGCTATGTCGCTCACATCAGACATGATCTCAAATGGTTGGATCTAGTCGGGTGATACCAAGACTAGTGCTGAAACCAAAGCTTTCTTCAACACCTCGAATACATGTAAGCAAGAATCATCAAAGACATAAGAAGTATCTTTTTCTAAGAGGTGAAACAAAGATCTAGCAATTTTTGAAAAATCCCGAATAAACCTTCGATAAAAACTGGCATGGCCTAAGAAGCTTCGGAATCCCTTCTCATTGATTGATGGTGGTAGCCTTTCGATAAAAACAACTTTGGCTCGTTCTACCTCTAATCCCACAGTCGAAACCTTGTGTCCTAGCACTATACCTTCCCTTACCATAAAATGGCATTTCTCCCAATTTAAGACAAGGTTAGTATCTTCACGACGTTCCAGGACTAGAGATATGTTAAATGGGCAATGATCGAAATATGAGTCAAAAACGAAAAAATAATCCATAAATACTTCCAGCACATTTTCGATCAAACCGCTATAAGATAGCCATCATGCACCGTTGGCAAGTAGCTGGTGCATTGCATAAACCAAAGGGCATCTTAAAAGCAAAGATACCATATGGACATATAAATGTTTTTTTTCTTAATCCTCCAGGGCAATCATGATTTGATAGTACCCAGAGTACCCATCCAAAAAATAATAATACTCATAATCGGCTAATTTATCCAACAGTTGGTCAAGAATGGAAGCGGAAAGTGATCTTTCCTAGTAGCGGTATTCAACTTTCGGTAGTCAATACAAACCTTCCAAGCGGTTATTAACCTAATGACTGTTTCTTCCATATCACTCACCTTAACCACCGTTATTCCTCCTTTCTTAGGCACTACTTGTGTAGGACTCACCCATTTACTATTGGATATAGGAAAAACTATACCCATAAATTTTGCACACTCCAAGTAATTTTGCATACTCACTCTCATTAAGATATGCATAAATTATAATTGGAAATTTCATACCTTCGTCAGGTACTCATACCTCAACTGGTCGGGAAGAGTGTTCAACTCAACATAAGGTCCTTCTTCATCACCATGGGGCTTCTTAGGCTCAGTTCCCTCCTCCAATTCCAACGTCAACCAAGAAATTTCCTCTTTGTGCACCTCCTGCAAGGAATTCAGTGCACTAACACTATCCACAACAAACATTGTCAGCTTCCTTGTTAGCAGATACAAATATGGAGTCGTGCAAATAAATTTCTAAAGGATCAATTTCACTTGAAGCCATGAGATTTCTTGCATCATTGATATCTAACAAGTTTAAAGCATTGCATTCATCGATAGCATTAACCTCATCTACATTATGAAACCTCATTGCCTTATAACTTGAGAACATAACCTTCTCTTCGTTCACTCGTAGGGTAAGTTCCCCTTTTTGAACATCAATGAGGGCTCTAACCGTTGCTAAAAAGGGGTAGCCTAAAATCAAGAGAACTTCCTTATCCTCATTCATGTCCAAGACTACAAAGTCCACCTGGATTATGAACTCACCTACTTGGAGCAACACATCCTCCACTATCCCTTTTGGATAGGTCAAAGACCTATGCGCCATTTGTAAGGTGATAGTGGTAGGTTTTATGGTTCCAATTTTCAATTTATCAAATATAGATAGTGGCTGAGATTAATGCTTGCCCCATGGTCAAATAACGCGTTTTCAAAATTTTCATCCCCAATAATACATGAAATTGAAAAGCTACCTGGTTCCTTCCTCTTTTGATGGATTCTTCTCTGAATAACGGTACTACACTCCTCAGTTAGGTTAACCGTCTCATACTACTCTAACTTTTCTTTTTGGTATCATATCCTACAAGAATTTTTCATAGTTGCATTTGCAGCAAAGCATCGATAAAAGGAATCCATAAAAATTTTCTTTTGGCAAGTTAGAGGATGTGGAAGGGGAGGGACATATTTAGGAAGAGTAGAGTTAGGAGTGGCGTTTAGTTCATGGCCGCTTTTTCACTCGTTTCTTCAAGATCCTTCGGCTTTGCTTGTTTTTCTAGATGTTCTTTTTCAATCACTTGATCGCTATCCACTGGTAACTTTGGCCCTTCATACTCGACCCCGTTCCTTAATCGAATTGCTTGGCATTGTTTTTTGGGATTGATGCTGGTTATGACTGTAGTCTGAATACCAGTTCTACCCCGGGTGTGGATGTTGGTGTGGTCGTTGATTCCCATAGTTCCTTTGATGAAGAAAATTATAATCTTCGGGCTAGGGGTGAGCATTCGATCGGTTCGGTTGAAACCGAACCGAACGACAAGAACCGAAATTAAATTTTTTTATTTTTTCTAAAACCGAACCGAACCGAACACATATTCTCAACCGAACCGAACCGAAAAATTTCGGTTCGGTTTGGTTCGGTTGTCGGTTTAGGTTTCAAATTTTAACATCGTATTTTTTAATTTGTTATAGTAAAAAATCTCGATTTCCATGATAATTTTTCTATAAAATAGGCAAATCAAAGAAGAGACAAAAAAATGGTTTCAGTTTTAATTTTCATCATGGAACAATGTGAAAATTACTTATATATATATATATATATATATATATATATATATATCAATTCAATCAAGAAAAAGAATATACAATAAATAAATAATTGAAAATATGAATATTTCGATTCGGTTCGGTCAACCAAATTCTTTTTTGTTAAAAACCGAACCGAACTGAATTAGAATTCGGTCCTAATATTTGGAACCGAACCAAACCGATTGTATATAAAAATCGAGCCGAATCACTCGATTCGAATCGATTTTTCGGTTTCGGTTCGATTTTGCTCACTCCTACTTCGGGCTCCTCTTGGGAAACAAAATTTTTCACATTTTGTTCCGCTTGAATTGAAGTGGCGACTTGAGATAGTGACTCTAATTTCTTTGACAAAGTCGCTATTGTGTCGATAGAGAAGAAACCGCCTCATTTTTAACTACAATCGCAGCTATCCTTAGATTGTTTCTCTCGTTTGGCCATTGATACGAATTAGAAGCCATGTCATCGATAATTGACATCTCATCTCTAGCTGTTCTTGAGAATAATGGTCCACTAGCAGCAACAACTAAGATCACCCTCGTTGGTCCGAATAAATTGTCATAGAAATAAAAGACGTGTCACTGCTCTTGCAAACCGTGTTGGGGGCCTCTTCATAGTAGATCCTTGAAACGCTTCCACGACTCCCATAACGGTTTGGCATCAAACTACCGAAATTGTGTGATTTCCCCTTTTAATCTAATGGTCCCATGTCCTTATGTTTTCATTGGCCAGTGAGTTATACCATTACTTCACCCTATCCCTCAATGAGAAAGAGAAGAGGCGAAGCTTGATTTGATCAATAGGGACCTGGTTGATCTGAATTTTCCCACAAACTTCTAGGAATGTAGAAAATTGCAAATTGACGCCCTCACTTGCATGTCCTCTAAATTGATTTTGTTGGATAATAGTGATGAGTGCCGATATTAGCTCGACTTGATTAATACCCCTTGATCATTTCCTTCATTGACCATATATTTCTCCTTATTCCTTCTCCTTTGGTTGTGTCTACAAGTCACCTCGACATATATTTCTCCTTTTACTTCATTGACCATAAGCTTGCATGCAAGCTTATGTCCACAAGTGTGACACACTAGCTCAACATAGTCGCAAGCTCCACAATAGGCCCAACCCATGAAGAGTGAGAAGAAGTGGAGTTGGTTAATCTGTTAACCATCACACTGACAACAACTTGTCCAACAACGGAAACAAATATTCCACTCATCATCTTCATTGTATCATCACCAAATTGTGAATTCTTAAGTCGCTTTTATACTTATTCCGCACTTGATAAGTTGCTAAATCAGTATGGCTATTGTTTCTTTTCTCAATTTTGATTTGATCATTTCCAATTAAAACGTCTATGTGTACTTCGAGCGCGTTGAATGGTGTTGTTTTGTGCAGGTTTCTCCACAAGAAGATTTGTATCTATAGTCTGATTTCCTTGGACTATATGTGATCCAAAGTTGAGGATAGAAGATACGTTGTGGTTTGGTGCAGTTTAATTATGAAAGTAGGCTTGGTCACGATTTTCTCAGATCCATCATTAAATTGCTCAAATTAAAGATACTATTGATGTGGCTTTAAAGCCGGTAGGTGAGATGGTGAATTCCATTAAAATACGGCAACATTGTCTGTTGTCCAAAGAGGAGATACAAGTAATAAAGATTGTTGATTTATTGGCTACAACATGGTTATTGCAATATAAAAAAATCATGCAAAGACGACGCGTAAGGCTAAAAGTACTAAACATGGGTTCTTAAGGGCCATGTGGATTGGTGTTCTATTGGGGTTCTTATGGTTGAAATCGTGGTTTAGTTTTGTTTTGTAGAATAGCCCCTCTTCTGATGCTTTTGTGGCTATGTGGAATTTGTTGACCCCCATGTTACAGCTCGAATGAAAGAAAATCAATCGGCCCTAAGCATAATGGATGAGGTGTACAGTGCATTTTTTATTCTGTTGTGGCAGATCTGGAATGAGTACTTTTTAAGATATACATCCTTATCCTTTGAGGCTGATGCAATTTTTGACATTATATTGTCTAAGATTGGTTGGCCTGGTAGATGTTGTTGGAAGTTTGAATCTAAGGGGGCATTCAAGTTTTGCTCTGCTTACCAGGTTGTTTCTAGGGAAGTGGTTGATGCAGATCGTCGTTTGTTTCTAGGGTTGAGAGCTGGTGGAAATTTATTTAGGCTCTATCTATTCCTTCGAAATTTAATTTTTTCTTGCGGCAAGCAACTCCAGATGTCATTGTTGTATCTGATAATTTGGTCATCATCATGTCCTTGTAGGGCTGCTATGTAATATTTGTTGGGGGAGCTTCTAGCACAACTTCTCGTTAATGGAGTGGCAAACAAATTTTGGGATGGATTGGGGGTGGCAACAGCTGTTAATGGAGTGGGGTGGAGAATTATTGTTGAAATTTTGGGATGTTAGAGATTTTTTGTGGGTTGATATTAACCCAAGAATGTTGGTCATGCATAAATGGGATACACCAATATTAGGTGTATTATGATTTGATGGGGATGCACTATATGATGATGGCAATAGGCTTTATGGGATTGATTTTGCTCTCCTGAATAACTCTGGTGTATTTATTTTTGCAGTAACAAAACTAATTTGGAGGCCAGGGTCAGTATTGGTGGAGGAGTTGTGTGCGTTGGTGGAGGTATAGAGGTTTTTTCATGAATGTACTTTCTTGGATATTCGGGTTTATTAAGCTAATTTTTTCCTTGTTATGCCATTACGAGGCAAGTAGAGTATTTAGATTAGAATAAGGAGCTAATCAAGGAGGCTAATGTGTTGTTACGTGCATTGAGCTGTATTGAATAATGTCATATATCTCATGAGGTGAACAGTGTTGCGCATAATTTGGCATGATTTTCTTTTTCGTCAACTAATCCCTCTATTTGGAAAAATTCTGACTTTCCTTAGATGTTAAAGACATTTGTATTTAAGAATTTATCTTCTTAATAATGTCTCTTTTCTACCGCTAAAAAAAGGAGTATCACAACCAAATTAACGATGTCTTGTTAATAAAATAAACTCTTCATTCTAGGGTTTTCTACGGTTTCACAACTAGGGTTCCCTTGTCATGAGAATTTTCCTCGACGCTCTTGCTTTCTTTTCTATCCTTTCTGGTCTGCTGCTCACCAACTTTCTTCGGCTTATTATTTTATCTTTACTATTGTTAGAAAGGTGTAGGTATGGCGCGAGGGGACATTCCATCGTTGTTGCAGATGTGGGACTCTCTTCGGCTGTCCGAACAGGAAGGTGGTGGTGTGGTGGTTGAAAATGACACTATTCTGGCGGCGAAGACCTGTCTCTAATGGACGGTTTATACTGAAATATCCGATAGGGTAGAAGGAATTGGTAGTAGCCCTCCATCGAATATGATGGCTTGGAGGGGAACTTCATGTCAATTCCATGGGTAAGGGTTCGTTTGTTTTTCACGTTGATGATGTTGCTGAGTGTCAATGGGTCCCGAGGAACCAGTCGTAGAATTTTAACGGGGCCTTGCTTGGTCTTGAGCGACCGAGTTGGGATGAGAAATCGGATTCTCTTCAAATCAAATGAGTATCGTTTTGGGTTTGATTCCATGGACTTCAATTGCGTCAGATGCCTGAGGTTATTGGACGAGCTCTTAGACAGAAGGTGGGTAGGGTTTTGGAAGTGAATGCACCTAGTGGGGTTAAGTGTGGGGCAAGTACTTACGTGTTCAGGTCTCAATTGATATTTCGAAACCACTATGTAGAGAAATGACAATTACTGTTGGTGGTGTTCGGGATGTAGTGTTGTGTGATATACGTTGTGTATGCATGCTTTCTGGCCTATTTGAATAATCATTTTGATAGCATTTGCATACAATTTCGGTTATTTTATGTTCATATTAATTATGTTGAGTCAAATGACATATTTTCTCATTTTGTAGTTAAATTCCTATTAAGGTCAAAAGTCCATTATGATGAATTTTAAATAAAAAACGAGCAAGAAAAGAGGTGAACGATGAAGAGAGCAGAATGCAGTGCCAAATCCTAAACTGACACGTCTTCAATATTTTGCTCATATCTTAAGATATACATGTCCAAATAAGGTGAAATCGGTGGCATTGGAAAGCGAACACAAAAGGGCTACAACTTTGCCAAAAAATAGCCAAAGATACATTCAGACCGGAAGACCTCCAAATATGGTTTTAAAGTTGGACAAGCAGTGTAATTTTGGCCCATTACTTGGCCCACAAGTCAATTAATTGGCCCACAAGTCAATATATCCATTTTTTAGCAGATTTTCTCATCCAACATCATATTTTCTCCACTTTATCCTAGTTATGTAGTCCTATAAGTACCCCCAAGGCTCTATACATCAGAGACACAAGTTAGAAGGCTTTAGATCACATAAGAAGCTTGGAGCCTTTGAGTAGAGAGTAAGAAACAAGACGAGAAGAAAATTAAGGTTCCTAACCAATTCCGAGTTTTGTCATTTATAGTTTGTTTTGATTTATTTTCTTTGTTTGCCTATGAACATATGTTGGATTTTATTATGAACATGAGTAGCTAAAACTCCTTTTGTAAGGTTATATTGACTATGTTTTGATTATTCTATTTTATTATAGACTCCATTCTATGTGTTTATCGTATACGCTTGTTCTTATTTTATAAATTGATTGATTTGACCAATTGCTCTATTACACTTGCTTAATATTCGACGTTCGAGAGTGGAGGGTTATTAATAGGTTTACGACGTATAGCATATGTATAAATAATCGTCCGAGATGAGTAAGATTTCTATGTAGGATCCCTTGAAGTTGTGTATGTTATAGTGATCCCATAGAGGGTAATTATTTGTATGTGATCAACTCATTAGCATCGTCTGAGAGGAGGATTAACTATAGCAGTGACCGACTAATAAACACTCAAATTCGGTTCAAAGGTCTAGAATATTAGAATAATCATACATAGAAAATTATAACTGAAATCGCACCCTAGGGTACGTCTTTCTATCTGATTTATTCCTTTGTGTCAATTATTTGCTTCTTTGAGCGTTCTAAGTGCTTATTTACTGATTTATGAAATTTTAGTTTAATCAACAATCACCTTAATTTAGAGCCGAGATAGGGTTGGATTATACTGATTAGGGTATTAAATTAACATATGATCATAGTCTTTGTGGGATCGAATTTGCTCACTACTAGTTATAGTTGCACCATTCACTAATGGTCATACTAGGGTTAGAAATAGTGTGTCAAGTTTTTGACGCCGTTGTCAGGGAAGCGTAATTGTATTAATTTGTATCATGATAAATAGTTTAACGTTAGGCTATACATTTTTCTTTTTATTTGCATTCCGGATTTTATCTTTTACTCTTTGACCGTGATTTCAGGTAATGCATGCACACTCAATCTGAAGGGAAGATCAATCTTGTGTCTTTTGACCCTAAAATTGAAGCAATTTCCCGAAGGCGCATAACAAGTAGAAATCTATCATACAATAGGGTCGGGTTACCGGAAAATGTGTCCTAAGAGGACATTCTTAGGTGGTTATTTGGGATAGGGACACAGCAAAATAATTGCATATTCACTCGGCAGAATCAGGTTAACAATCTACCTCAATAGCAGCCACAACTTCAGGCCTACCCTGAAGAGGATTATACACCTATATGGGATTGTCTTTGTCCCGTAGCTAACCAAAATTATGGAGGAGGCGTACTGCCACCAATAAATGACAATAGCTTCAGACTCAAGTCCGCATTGATCTCAATCATTCAACGAAATCAGCTCGGTGGGGGGCCTTTCGAAGACCCCAATGCACACTTGTCTACCTTTATAGTTGTGTCCAAGACTCTTAAGGTGAATGGAGTTCCACATGATTAGGTCAAGCTTATGGTATTCACTTTCTCTCTTCGAGATAAGGTGAGAGCATCGTATAATTCACTCGAGAATGTTACTACATGAGAAGAGTTGAGTAGCAAATTTCTATTGAAGTATTTTCCACCGAGCAAGACACTCATTGAAGAGTGAGATGCATGTATACTTCAATATATGCATCGTATAAACAGTTTGATGGTCAGCCATTGGGTGAAGCTTGGGAGCCTTTCTGGGATCTCCTCTGGATGTGTCCTCAACACAGATTATTAAAAATGATCAAATTTGCTACTTCTATTATGGGCTACTTGGGCCCACGAGAGTACTCGTAGATGTAGCATCAGGTGGATCATTATTGACAAAGCATATAAGAGGTGAATTTACTATTTTGGATGAGATGGCCACTACTAGTTAGCAATTAACAAGACAAGTCAGCCAAGGAGAGTTGTCAGCATCACTGAAACTGAGCCAACTGAATCAATTACGGCTCAATTGGTGGCAATACCCAAGCAGTTGAGTTTGTTAACTAGTGCTAGGTCACCCCAACATACTGAGTCTATTTTACGGGAGCCGCCCATGCAAGAAGTAGTTGAAGATGTCAATTATATGAACCAAAAGAACTTCAACAACTTCCGAGGCAATCAGTAGTTGTATCAATCGGGTAAGAGAAGTCATCCTAACTTCTCGTCGGCAACCCTAATAGTGCACTTCAACCGCTGTCGAGCTTCTCTGTTAAAAATGGAATGATAAACAGTAGAAGGAAGCTAACTCAAGAAGACATCTTGTAGTCTCACATGGCAAAAACTGACGAGAAGGTTGCCAAAATTGAGAAGAGTGTTGGTAACATACGCATAGAAATGAATAAAACACTCAATAGTTATGTGGCGAAGATGAAGGAGTTTAAGGCTCAAATCAGGCAAATTGCACAAGCCATTGGGTGTCCCTGCACCAAAAGGGACAATTCCCAAGTGATGTAGTGGTTTATTTGAAGGAATGATGCGATGTCGTCTACTTGATGAATGATGCCACTTGTGAGCGGCCGAAGCTGTTAGTAGAAAAGAATCGGGTGATTAAAAAGAAGCAAGTGGAGGAAGGGAACAATGTCAAGGAGGATGCTCATGAGTTGGTAAAAATCGGGGCTGAGAATCTAAAATCAAATAATAACTCTAACACTTTAATATACTTCCTCCCTTCCTTTCCCTCCAGCGTTATATAAAATGAAAACTTCTCTTAACTTTGCTAAGCTCTTAAAGGAGGAGCTTGAAGGGAAGAAAAAGGTGAAGTAGCCGAAAGTGATTGAGTCTATGGAGGAATGCAGTGTTACCTAGAGGAGAAATGTATTTCTTCATCTATTCATGATCCTTTGGAAGGGTGCTTATATGACTCGATTTTTTCTTTAAATAATCATGATGTTACTAACCTTGATCTTTTAGATTGTGTTATTGCATCAAATTTGTTGCAGGAAGCATTAAAAATGAGGGGTTGAACAAAGAAGAGCCTGATCCACCTGATGACATATCTAGTAGGGCACGGGAGAAGAAGAAGAAGAATAAAAAGGTGGAAAAAGATAAAAAGGCAAATGTGCAAAAAGGGGTAGGTCCTAAAAATAGCATCAACACGAACATTTAACCAAGAAGAGCATAAAAATGAATGATCCAGGGAATTTTTCTATCCCCTGCTCTATTGGTAGCAATATTTTTGGTAATGTGTTGTATGATTTAGGATCAAGCATAAACTTGATGCCTCTAAGAACATAAAAGCAATTAGGACTAGGGACTATCAAACGAGCCTTTACTACTATTCAGTTGGGCTATGGATCCTTACTAAGGCCACATGGTTGAGAACATGTTGGTTAGGGTGTCCAATTTTGAATTCCCTAGTGATTCCTTAGTTGTCAATATACAAGGGAATAGTGATGTCCCTTTCATCATAGGCCGAATTCTCTTGACTAGCCAAACTCTAGTAGATGTGCAAACCAGGAAATTAACTTTTCGTATTTATGAGAATAAGTTAATTATCCCTATATACAATAGGTCGGGGTTAAGTCATTTAAATAAGTGTTGTGTCGTCTATACAGTGGAAATCAAGGCAACAACTGTTATGAGAAATAAGCCAAAAAGTCTTAATTTTTAAAAAGATAAATCTCCTAACTCTAATTGTTTAGACGTACATTGATGTGATAAAAGGCGTCTGGTTGAAGACATAAAACTTAGCGCTTGTCTGGACGCAATCCGGCGGTTATTAATTTATTTTTATTATTTTTAGTTTTCGTTTTGTTTCTTTGTTAATTTATTTTTAGAAAGCTAACTTGATATGAGTGATATGCAGCCGGCTAAAAAACGTGAACAAAATTTGAAATTTGGGCATGCAAGGTTAGCCAAGTCGGCAGAATTTGGCCTGGCCAAGCGGGGTTCTAGATCAAAAATAGATCATGAACGACTAGTTTTTCTAGGTTTCATCTTTTTAACTCGTCCAACTTTGATGTGAGTGCCCCCAAGGTGTATCACTTATTTCCCACAAATCGGTCTTCGACCAAGTTTGGGGAAAGGGGTAGAGCAGCACATCTTGGCAGCTATGCTTTTATTTTTCTGTTTTGTTTCTTTTTGTGAACTCGTTATATTGTTATTTAGTTACAACTTATTGGGTAGACTAGGTTCTTTTTTTTATTTTGATTTAGTTTTGTCTTTTGTGTTTTAGTTGAGTCTATTAGTATAGCCGAACTTAGGATTTGAGCTAAAAATTATGAACTTAAAAGCTGAAAAAAGTTGATTGGCGATGACATATCGATAATGAGTCGAGTTCAAAAAAAATTATGGCACATAGAAGAGCAAGATAGGCATATTTGTGACAAAACTGGGCTTGCATTTTGAGTAATTAACATAATTATTGGTTCCAAATGGTAGAGGTTTAGAGGGGGTGAATAAACCTCTAACTTCATTTTCTCTTTTTCAAACACTTTGAGCCCAAGTTTGTTGCTTATTGCAAGAAACTAGTTCTTGCAATGAAGTTGTTACAGTAAGCTTACTTAAGCAGTAGGCACAAAGAAACTCTGTATCCCGGACTCAAATGAAGACTCCTCTTTCAAAAACCTTTTATGAGATTGGTTTAATGAAGTATTTCTTCAACTTCTGGTAGCTATCTCTAAACTTGAATATAGTTGAGATGTGGGCAAGCTTCCTGGTTTGAGAAGGATTAGAATCGAAGTTAAGCTTGAGAGCTATCTTGACCTTGAGAGAAGTTGCAGCTTTGATCTTCACTAGATTGTTTGATGCTTGCTATCTTGCTCTTATATACTTTGCATAAACACTAGAATGATTATCAGAGTGTATGCCTTGAAGCTTTGAATGTTGAGTGCTTGATGTTAAGTAATCTTAAATGCTTGATTTTCGGTAGCCTCTACTTCGTCCTCCATCTCCTTCTATTTATAGCAGTTAGGATTTCTTCTCGTTGAAGAGAGAGAATAATCTTTTTGATATTTAATGCTCCTTGTATGGCAAAGAGTTGTTTGTCCTTTCACTTAGAAAGTAGGCCAGAGTGGTTGCCGCTTGGTGTTAATGTCCAGTGTTACTTCTGCTTTTTGTCGGGTGACATTTCCCCCACACTATTGGTAGTCAACACAAGGTTTTAAACTTGTCTCCACTGTCTATATATTTGAATTTGAAGATCCCGATGTCTGACCTTGACTTGCACACTGTTGACATGACTCCTGCTTGTTTGCTGGTTGTACCTTCCTTGTTGCAAGAAATACAGTATGCTGGATGAGCATACGCAACCTTACTACTTGCTCACTGCAGGCTCTTTCCTTGCTGCAGTAGTGAACTTGTTGCTACAAGTAACCTTGACTGTCTTGCTGCTTGATTGTTGTGATCTCTGCCTAAGTAGAACTAGCCCTATCTATTACAAAGATTTATAGAGTTTCTGGGGGCACTAGTTCCTACCTTACAAGAGGTTTTGGAATTATCAAAACTAAACATAAATCCTAATAATTTTCCCCTTTTGGTGATGTCAAAACTCTAAGAAAAAATGTACTTAAAGTCACAAATTAGCAAACTGTTAGAGTAAATAGTCAATCATCAAAAGGGACTTAAAAATGCAACATCATGATGTAAGATTACGAGTTGTAATCAATTGGCATGAATAATAACGGTTTCATTAGATAAGCCTATCTAGTACAGTTACAGTAAGCACGGGTAAAATAAAAACATTCTTACATCCAGAGTCAAAGACGAGAAAACTTTACCTACCAATAGTTCACCGTTTTTCCTTTCTCCAATGACACTCTGTGAAAGGTTGCTTGGCATACTTTTTGCCTCTGTGTCTTGCTCTTTCTTCATCCCTTAGTCTCTACTCCTTCTGGATTTATCAGGATCGTTCTCTATGTACCTCCAAAATTCGTTCTATACAATCTGTTTGAAGTACCTATACTTAAGCCGCATTACATGGACCGACTCATGATCAGGAGATGGTGATCGTGGTGGTGAGGTTGCTGCTTCAGGCTCATCAAAGAGTTTCCTGATAGTGTTAAACTTGTGGTGGGCTTTCACAAGCCCTTTTGGTTTCTTCTTCAAGGGTTCCTCCTCAGCACTGTTCTCCTCTTCTTCCTCTCCTGAGACGACACTAGAAGAAATGGTTCAATCCTTTATAGTTTTCAATCATTGAGATCTCTTCTTGGAAGGGGGCTTCAAATTCATCATCTTTCAGCTCCCAACTAGAGCAGTGGGGGAATATGTGACCCTTCCCTCCTCTTTGTCCCTGCATTTGGTACCTTCCCGCGTACCACATATCCTTTTGCTTTTTCCAAGTTCCACACCGCCAACAATCCCAATACCAAGATGGTATAGAACATAGTTGAGCACGATTCTGTAGCTCTTGCAGCTCTTTGTCTTCGTGATCTCCTCCACCAGACGAGTGAAGAGGAATAGTGGCCAGTTCACTGGCTTCTATTTCCACAGAGGGATCATTATATGGAATCTGGGACTAGTGAACTTATCATAACTCCAAATTTTGCATTCTATACTCTGACTAACATGTACTGCCTGCTGGTCATCTGTGAACACCTTCCAGCATTCAAGTAATAGATCTCCACCAAAGATCCTAAGTTGTATTGGAGTCAATCCTTCCTCCGGCTTAAAATAGATATTGGCAAACCCCGAACGGCGTGGTGGGTGTGTTACGAAAATTTATGTTTAATTTTGATTATGGAAAAACCTCCTGTAAGGTAGGCACTAGTGCCCCTAGAAACACTATAAATCTTTGTAATAGATAGGGCTAGTTCTACTTAGGCAGAAGTCACAGCAAACAAGCAGCAAGATTGTCAAGGTCACTTGAAGCAGCAAGTTCCCTATCACATCAAGGAAAGAGACTGCAGTGAGAAAGTAGTAAGGTTGCTTATGCCTATCAAGCATATTGTGTTGCTTGCAATAAGGAAGGTACAACAACCAAATAAGCAGGATCATGTCAACAGTGAGCTTAGAACTAGCTAACTTGAACTTAGACTTCGGAGTAGCTAAGTTGTACTATGTGTAAACTACTTAATGAATTTTCCCACTGTGTGAGGGAAGAGTGGAGATAGAAGGATTACCCCAGCTTCGAACCACTATGAACTTCGTGTCTAATTTATATTGCTTTTATTAGTATTATTGGCATACTACTTATCTACTGCACAGATTTGTAAAGAAAACGCTTTAAGCAGGAAGCAGCAAACTAGTGCTCAAAATATTTTAAAAAGAAAAAATCGAGCTAGAGGTTTATTCACTCCCCCCTCCCTCCCTCCTCCCCCCCCCCCCCCCCCCCCCCAACCTCTACTACTAGGGACCAATAGGATGGATGAGTCAAGTGGTGAGAGCAAGGATGGTGGATCATGTGAGACGGTTGTGAGGTAGCAGCTACCTGACTTACCATTGTTGGGGGCTGCTGATCATGGGTAGCAACCGAGAGGAGGCGGTGGGGCTAATGAGATAGTGATTCCAGTAGATGGGGTATTTCAGTGGCTGCAAGTTGGTGTTGCTGCAATTGGTCTGCCGCAAAAAGAAATGAAAATAAGGGCCGCTTGAGCGGTTTGGGGAGCAGAAGTAGAAGTAGCAAAGGTGAATATGCAGTGGCTTTAAAAAAGAGTATGGGGAAGAGACAGTTCATTCAAGAGGAGGAGACTGACAGACGTGATAAACGGCCGCAATTCCAACCTATGGAGGTGGATGATTCTTATGTAGAGGCGGAGACGGGTCGTTCACCGCCCTACCTAGACTCATGAATTGACTAATTTGGAACATGTTAAGGCTTAGTTCCGTGCGTGTAGAGATTTCTAGCAGTTGATTGCTGATGAGGACTCATCTCTCTTTTTTGTTAGTGAATCTAAAGTGTCTAATAGTGTTTGTTATAGGTGGCGTCATTTATTTAATTTTGTGGGTATGTTCTGTATTGAACTTGTAGGTCGTAGTGATGGTTTAGTTTTTGTTTTTTTTTTTTTTTATAATAATATTGATGTTTCCATTTTATCTTATTCAAAAGGTCATATTGATTGTACTGTTTCACATGCTTCTCATTTTTTTAGATTTACTGGCTTTTATGGCCACCTAGTGGCTCACTTGTGATCACAATCTTGGCTTCTACTGGATGACTTGCTTCTGTTGATTCTTTATTGAACATTCCTTGGCTGGTGGGTGGATATTTTAATGAGATTTTGTATGACTCTAAAAAGTCGGGTGGACCTCTTAGATCTGTTGCCCAAATGAATAATTTTTCTAATGCCTTTGTCAATGCTGGGCTACAGGATTTGCATGCGGTATGGGAATTTTGTACGTGGTATAATAGGCGACAATCATAAGTAAGATATTGGAGAGGTTGGATAGGTTTGTGGCTAGTACTAATTGTCGGCTGATGTTCCCAATTATTGTGCCGACAACATTTGATTTCTATGGATTGGACCATTATCCAATTTTTATTATGTTGGGAGGTAGTGGGGGATCTCTGCTTTTCAAGGCACATAGGTGCTTTATGTTCGAACAAAAATAGCTTTCGGAGGAGGACTATTTGGTTGAATTGGAGGAGTTTTGGGAAAGCATCAAACTTTGTCACCGAAATTGCATGACACTTAGTCTTTTCTATTATCATGGGCAGGTACTCTATTTGGAGGCATGAAATGCAGAATCAGGGACCTGCAGGCCCCATTGGATGCGTCTTTACGGCCTTATATAGGTGGGGTGGATCTGAAGCAATTCGAGGTATGCAATGGGGGTTGAAAAGATTGAAAGTGAAGGATGAAGCACACTGCCAGCAGTGGTCACATGTGAATTAGTTCCAGCATGGTGATAGAAACACAAAATATTTCCATTCGAGTGCTTCGGAGCTTCAAGCCCGAAATTATATTCCGGGGTTGGTTAATATGTAAGGGGATTGGTGTGTGTCTGTCCAATCTATGGCTGAGATATTGTCCCCTTCTACAGTGCTTTGTTCTCGTTAATTATCTCTCACCGAGTCGGATAACATAGCGGTTATGGAGTATATTGAGCCGTGAGTCTCGACTGAGATTACGGGCTTTGGGCTGATTTTACTACGGAGGAGGTTCGAAAGGCCTTATTTGACATGCACCACTCAAAAGCTACTGAACTCGATGGGTTCACTACATTATTTTTTCAGAATGCTTGGGCCTTTATCGGTCCTTCTATTACGATTGTTGTGTTGGATATTCTGAATGAGGGGGCTGATATGGTAGAGTGTGGAGTAGTACATTGGTCACTCTCATACCAAAGCTCATACAACTTTTGTTAGTGAAGAATTATCGACCTATCAGTCTATGTAACACGGTCGCCAAGATTGTTTCTCGAGTCTTATCAAATAGGATTGGTCCTGTTCTTGCTCAAGTGGTGGATCAACAACAGTGTGCTTTTACACCTGGAAGACTAATTACGGATAATGTACTTATTGGCTTTGAGTGCATGCATTGGATGTAGTGTACCTGTAACGACCCAATTTTTATAAATTAAATTATTCTAATAAAATTACAATAAATCAAAACCATGGAACCTTTTTTCTATCTCTATATATATAACACAAATACTAATCTTCATATCACATGTAGCAGCGGAATGACACTAACATACTCAAATTATATCTGAAACGTTTATTAGCTAATAAATTATCTTGAAAACAATAATTAACATTTAATCAAATAGGAAAAATTATTTCTAGACATGTTTCTTACAAAATTAATGTTAAACTAACTAACTTCCATATTATAGTTTAATATTGTCATTAACCAAAAGATTATAAAAGAATAAATCATGCGTAGTAGCGGAACTTACTAAACACATACGACACAGTAGCACAAATAAATTATATTTGTAATCTCCACAAAGCTAACAGCCTAAGAAATCAATAATCCATGAAATACTTCAATGGCCAACTTATAAATAAATATTTTTTATCATGATCACACATAACAAGCTTAAAATATTATTCCATACTTCAAGATAAATATATGAAACTCCTTCTAGTTATGCAACTAGACAAGTAGGCTTCCTCATTAAACTCACAACATAGAAAATACTTTAAATAATTTCGAATCAATATCAAATATTGCATTTGATTTATAACTTAACAATAACACTCCTTAAAAATTTAGTTAAATAACAAAACCAAGTAATAACACTTTATGAATTAAATAGTCATCTTGCATGGGTGGAAATAAAATTATACCATGCTTTCAGCTCCTCTCGTACTCCACCCGCTCGCTCCAAGCTAACCTGGCCCAATAAAGGGCTGGGGTGAGCTTCCTTCAGCTCGTGGAGGATACATTTCATAACAATAATACACAAAATTAAAAGCATAAATATAAATAGTTATAACTTGTAACTTGTAACTTGTAACTTATATATTATATTCAATAAATTGGAAATATAAACTTGTAACTTGTAATCCATGTATACATGGAATTTGTATATTCAAATAAATTGAATATACACTTGAAACTTGTAAATATAAAATATATACCACACAATTAATTAAGCACATAATTACAATAAACAGTAAACTCCCACCTGAATTGTGATGCAAATCGATATGTAGATGCAAATTGTCCTATTGTTCGTAGCATTTGATAGTCTCGTCTCCTTCCTACTTCGGCATGCATGACTCTATCTTGATCTTCAATTAATATATGAAATTTTTCGATTGGGAAATTAGGATTTGGTAGAGACATTAGAAAAATTTGAAAGAAATAGAAAATTTGTAGGTATTGATTCACTGCGCAGTAGTGAATAAATAACTTTTTATTTTAAAAATGATAAGGAATAAAAATCCGAAACTTTAATTGTAGTAAATAATTTCATGAGGTAGTATCTCACTAAAATTACATAATTTTTATAGAATCTTAACTATGAGTTTTGAATTTTAAAAACCGAATATGGTGAAACTGTAAATTCTGTGCAGCAGTAGAAGAACCTTAATAACTCAAAATCTATTAGATGAATTAATTTGAAATTTTACATAATGATAGAAGAAATGTATATATAATACATATACAAAACTAAGAATTTTTCAACAAGTATAAATATATATTTAGAATTTTTCAAATAAACAAATAGAATATTTCAAATCATGCAGATGAGTAATATAAAAATCATAAAAAATAAAATTTACATTGGATGAATTTGTAATTTTTACAAAATATCATAGACATATTCAGAAATATCATACTAAAAATGGTGATTTTTAGAAATATCTAAATATGTAAACAAAATTTTTAAAAAGAATATTTGTCTATCGGCAGGAGAAGGATTGAAAGATGAAACTGGCACAAAAAAAATTACTAAAATAATATGGACGAATTTTGAGATAAAATCAGAGTATTTGAGCTGTAATTTTAATTTATGACATGAATCTCATATTTATAGATTATAATCCTAGGGTTTTAGGACTCCTAATTAGACTAGGAACATGGGGAAAAAACTGATTTGGTCCCGTAACTTTTTAACTTTTTTCATTTAGTTCGGTAATTAATTGGTTTTTCGATTTGGGCCCATAACTCTAGTAATTGCTCAATTTAAGGATAATTTTGACCCAAATTTGACCAAGTCGCCGGAAAAAAAGCACGTGACACCTACGTGCCGCGGCGTCGGTTATTGCATTCCGGCGACTAATGCCATGTGTCACTCCATATGTGACATGGCTCTATTTTTTACTTTTTTTCCTTTACTCATTAATTTACACCTCACTAAACTAATTTCCACCTAAGATATTCACTAACTAAAATCTGTTGAATTAAAATAGAAAGAACACAATGTTTGGGAAACAAAAGCTAAATTATAATCAAAGCAAAGAACCCTAATCGAGCCCCCATTTCCCTATTTTCCCCATTTCACTGAAGGAGGCATAGACGGAAAACTTACTGCATCGAAAACAGGATCCATCCATAAATCCACAAATCTCTTCATCTTTGTTATCATTAGAGCAGGAAGGTCAACAAACCGAGACTGGGGATTAGTCTCGCCGTCAAGAAACCGAGGAGGAATGATTCTCATTAGAAAGAAGAGCGTGATGGATTGGCACCCTCCCAACTACGTTAACTCGTTAATCTTTTGATTTTCCCTGTATTGTTCTTATTCCTGCGACCAATGTTCTCTTTTTTCCTAGAAGTTTTGACGGCGACAATCAAACCACAATTGTAAAGGACGCCATTTTGCTAGGTGCTGCTACCTTGTGACATATTTTAGGCTGCGGATTTTAGGGGGAACCGTTAGGGTTCTTCAGCCTCCAAATGGGTAGGGAGAATAAATATCGAGAGGTGTGAATTTGGGAAGAGTTTGGGAATGAGTTGAATTAGGGTTCCTCTTCTGCAATTTTGGGCTTGAAGAACGTGAATGTGAAGAAGAAGGAGATGAAATATAATGCCTTTATTAAAGATTTATTCTATTTAAAAAATCTGAGTTGTCAACTAAAATATAAAAAAAAAAAAAAAAAAAATCCAGATCACATAATCAGAAACACATGTATACTCGACGCCTGCACGTGGGTATCACGTGCTTTTTCCGGCGACTTGGTTAAATTTGGGTCAAAATTGTCCTTAAATTGAGCAATTACTAGAGTTACGGGACTAACTCGATCGAAGGCAATTAATTATGGGACTAAATCAGAAAAGTTAAAAAGTTATGGGACCAAATCAACTTTTTTCCCTAGGAACATGTTTTCTTGTTCCTTGAGTAAAATTAATGGGTTTGGACTTGAATAATGTATTGGGCTAATATCCTAATTAAATATTTAAAAGTCTAATAACATGAAACATACTTTTAGCCATAATTTAAAATAATTGACATTGTTTATGAAAATAAATAATTTCCATTGGACAAAAATAAATATTTAAATATAATAATAATTAAATAATTTACGGGGTATTACAGTACCGAAAAAACTCGATCAGGGTATTGTGTTGATATGAGTAAAGCGTACGATAGCATAGAGATGTTTTTTCTTTGTATGCTTTGATGATTCAGTTGGGTGTTTCTAGACAGTTGGTAGATTTGGTCTTACAATGTATTTCAATTGTTTCATATTCTTTCAATCTTAATGGGAGTATTTTTTGGAAATGTTCACCCTAATTGTGGGCTTAGACAAGGCGATCTGTTATCTCCACTTATGTTTGCCTTGTGTTCACGGGGCATTTCTACTATGTTGTGTGTATCTCAAGACCGTGGGGAGTTTTATGGTGTGAGAAATTCTAGTACTTGTTCAGTAATCTCTCACTTATGTTTTGCTGATGATAGCTTGTTTTTCTTTCGGGCATCATCCAATGATGCTAATCAGGTGAAGAAGTGTCGTAGGATGTATGAGATTGCTTCGGGCCAATTGATTAATTATGAAAAATTGGCTCTTACATTCATTCATTTTTTGTCCTCGGCAGTTGTATAGAGGGTGAAGACTATTCTACATATTTCTGTGGTTCAAGTTCATGATTTGTACCTTGAGCTTCCGACTTTTTCTGCACAATAAGAAGATGCAGTTTCAGTTCTAAGAGAGCGGATTATGGGAAGGATTAAGTAGTGGAACACTAAGTTAATTTTGAGGGGCAGAAATGAGTTAGTCTTACAGGCTATCCTAACATATGTGATGTCTTGTTTCCGAGTGCCAGCCTCTATCCTCTAGAAAATTGAGCAGCTTCTTGCAAATATCTGGTGGGGTGCATCGTCGGATCTTTCTAAATTACATGGGGCCAGTTGGGGCTGCCTGTATAAGAGCAAGGAAGAGGTGGTCTTGGCTTTTGGGATAACTTGAGTTTCAATATGGCGCTTCTTGCCAAGCAATTATGGAGGATGATTCAGTGATATGAATACTTCTTATATTTGGCGATCTCTGATGTGGAGTAAATTGATGTGGAGCATTGGTGATGGTATAACTGTTGCACTATTTAAGGAGCTATAGATTTCGGGGCTTGCTTCTGGCCGAGTTACTTCACGAATTGTTGTATCCAGTGCAACAATATCCAATTTTATTACTCCATGAAGATAATGGAATGAGAAATGGCTTCGACTTACTTTCTTGCCTTTTGAAGTTGAGGAAATTCTAGATATTCCGCTGAGTCATTCTTCAGTGGCAGATCGAAGATATTGACGATTTGAGCCTAATGGATGCTATTCGGTGAAAAGTGCTAATCGATTGTTGATAGGTGGATTTGCACCGCCTGATACAATGATATCCTCTAGTAGGGATGGTGGAAATTTTTACAGGCGTTGTCTTTACCTTCGAAGGTACGTGCTTTTATGGTAAGCTTCTTCTTATTTTCTTAACGTATCTGTTAACTTATATCATCACTATGTTCCGGTATCTTTGTTGTGTGGCATGTGCTTGAGCTGTCTGGGGTCTGCTATGCATAATTTGATTTTTGCCTTAATGTTCGGTTATTTTGGAAAAATAGTTGTTATTGGGTCTCTTTGAAAGCTATGCGAAGTTGTTCTTTTTTGGAATGTAGAGAGAGGGTTCGTAGATTGTTTGGTAGTGATTTATTTAGATTGTTTGTAGTGGCGGTATGGTCGGTTTGGTTGCAATTTGCAAGTGGAGACATGCGGATGGCGGGAGGTGCCATCGTGGGCTTGGATTGAGGCATATGTGAATGAATATGATTGAGCTTTGGCAGACCAAAGGGCGTCTCCTGCTAATTTGCAAAATGTTTCGACCCGGTGGACATATGGCGAATGGGGAATTGCGATTAGATGTTGATGTTGGGTATGATGATGAGCAAAGTCAATACGGAGTGGGCTTTGTGTTGCAAGATGATCGGGGTGATGTGGTGGCGGAGGGAGCTCATCGGATCAGGAGGTTGGATTTTGTTTTGACGGCTGAGCTTCTTGCGCCGAGAGTCGCATGAGATTTTGTGTTGATTGTGGTTTTGTTCGGGTTCATATTTATTTCGACTCTTTATTTGTTGTGCATGTAGTCACGGAGCATGGAATTATGTTGGATGATAATGCTATTATTTTTTAGGTGATTCGGAACTTGCTTCATTTGGAGACTTTCCTTAGTCTTGAGCATATGGGTCGTCTTGTAATTTTGTTACGTATCATTTGGTGCGTTATTATTTTTCTTCTGTTAGTTCGCGTATTTATTTAGGGTATGTTTTACATAATTGAATCGAGGATTTTATACTTACGGATACTTACTAAATTATAAGATTCTTGCTTTGGATAGAAAATGAAAAAGAAAAAAGGCATATCCTCTCACTTTAAAAATAGGTACGGAGAGAATTTACACGCCCGCTGCCAATATGTTGGTACATATTGCAATGTTGTGGAATATATCCAAATTCTAGAAGTTAAACAATATTCTACCTTTTAATTATAATATATATATATATATATATATATATATATATATATATATTCTGTGTTAAGTTGTGTCATGTGCGAGTTTGTTTTATTATTATATTCTGGAATATATTCCAATTCTGAATATTATTATATACAATATTCCGTTTGTATTCATGCATCTTAGTTATCATATTTAGATTAGCCATATGACACATTTGGGAAATCTAATATTCCCCAATAATTGATTAGTTTAAGAACCATGTCAATTTTTAATTCGGATATTTCTTTTATAATAGTAGAAACAAACTAACTAGAAGAGAGATCATAAGAATAACGTTTAGGCATTTTTAAAATTTCTATGAGTAATATTTGGGTAAAAAACTAATATGTCTCATATGCATCACTTGCACGCTGTAATTCAGGGTGGGTATCACGATTTATACTTAAAGGTATCACATGTTTTGGGTAAATGTGTTATATAATATATTTACCCAAAACATGTGATACCTTCAAACCTAATTTGTGATACCTTTTAACCATGATACTTTTACTTACATTATATAGTACCTTTAGGCATAACTAGTAATAGTTTTTTACTCATGATCCGAATTGCACGGATCTTAACTAGTGTACAAGAGACCTCCACATATATCAATAATGACATTGCAGTTGTCGTAAAGTAAGGTAAAATCTCACTACAACAAAAATATCCTTTAAGCAATAAAAAGTAATATTAAATAATAAGTATTTGTCCCAAGTTATGACAAGTAGTTCAAATAATGAATATTTGTCATAACTTATGAGTATTTCTCATAATTTCTTGTCGTCTCAATAACTCAGACGCAAATAATATATTTGTGACGACAAAAGTGGTCTCAAATGCGTTTCAAATATTTTTTGCAATAATTAGTTGTCTAACTAGTCTTAAAATGGTCTCAAATAATTTATAGAGAGATTTGTGACAACAATTGGTCACAAATAACTTATTATTAGTGACCATAATTTTAATCTCAAAGAAACGTTATACAAAAAATTTCTTTTGTTGTAATGTCTTCTAAGAATAATTAACTCGTGCATAAGATAACTTATTCAAGTCTATGTAACTTATTCAAACATAGGTCATTTATTTGAGTTGACCGTAAAATCTTACATAATATAAAAACAAAACCATCTATAAGTGGGAACTATGCATTTTCCCCGCCCAAGATTCTTTCTAAATTAAGAAATAGCAATTCTAAGTTATTGTTGTCTCTTTATTTTGGCTGCTTTGTAAATATCCCCAACACGTTTTCATTAATTGACATTTCTTGATATTAAGTAACCATCCCATATTTTGGCATATTTATGTTAATTTCCTGAATTTCAGGAATTTCCTTTCGGCTGTTTTGATGTCACTATTTTAATCCAAACAAAACGAATGATTAATGATAAAAAAAAAAAAAATATGCTTACAATATAACACACACTATATACTTTCCTAGTTCACTCTTGAAAGATCTTATAAATTTGGCACTAAAAATTATATATGGTACATAATTATCGCGTATCATACACTGAAAGAATACAAGTTGTCGATCAATTCACACTCTTTTTTCTCGTGATTTGATCTGTAATGAAAATTTACATCAATCTTTACCGGTGTATGACAACGCAAAATAACTCATCTTTTTCTTGTGGTTCTCTCCCTTTTCTCGTGATTTAAAATTGCATTATTTCATAATATTACATAATCGGCTCCTATGAGGTTACAGATAAGGAGTGATCCTGTAATTTAAAAGTTATAGGTATAAATATATTGCAAGAAAAAAGTTATTCACTTAATTCCAAATCACATCTCATCATTGTTAGTTTTTTCTGAATATTGCTTATATATTCAAGTAACATTCAAATCAGTAACTAATATCAAAATGTATATGCGTTTTGTTTTAACATACGAAGAATTAAATACTTTTAGGTGAATAATATTTGAGAAAATAATTCACTAATAAATCTCCATATATCATTTGTCTGCTGATAAAAGTGATTTTTTCATCAGCGCTATGTTTCCGAACAGATTTAGGATCTAAGAGCTTTGATATATAACTTTTGGGTTGATCCCCTCCAAAAATGGAATTGGAGATTTTTCCTCTAGGTTACTTTTGAGTAGATTTCTCATATTTTAAATGTAAA
Source organism: Ajuga chamaepitys (assembly GCA_958295605.1). Lineage (NCBI taxonomy): Eukaryota > Viridiplantae > Streptophyta > Magnoliopsida > Lamiales > Lamiaceae > Ajuga > Ajuga chamaepitys. The sequence continues at coordinate 18,750,789 of OY282502.1, forward strand.
CTAAAAATTTGAGTTTGAGTCATTTGAGATTGTTACAGAATCACAAATCCATCAGTAAATGTAATTTTCTTTTCTTTCTTGGCAGAATTGCTTCGTCGATTCAGCGGCGTAGTGAATTACTCGGCCGAATTTGGAAGAGGTGGTACACAATTTGCTGAGAAGAACGATCTAAGTTTTAACAGCCATGTAGCGCTTGAAATTGAGAAGAGAGAATGGACGGTCTCTCCCTCTCTCTCTCTTCATATTCTAGCGTAATGTAAAATGGAGCGATTCTTAGTCAATAAATGATTGAGACTGAGGAAATAGAATTGAGGATTTCTCTCTTTCATATTCCACGTAATTCTAACAATTATCAAATTTGTGTTTTTAGTATGTCACTTATTAATCAGACTATATTTTCAGACCGTGCGACAAGCTTCTTCCCAGTATTTTCATTTTTTCTGATACATTTTTCATTTATTTATTTTTAATATATTTTTTAGGTGATATTTATTTTCGATTGATACTTTATAAAAGAAGAAATTAGTTTAGTGTGTGGCAGCTATTGTCAACTAATATTATATTTGGTCATCTGTTTCATATATACATGAGTACAGAAATATATATGGAGGTATGTGTATGTATATGTATACACGATACTGGTTTTTCCAAATTACATATATTCTTTTATTTTAACTTAGAACTATCATTACATTGTAGAAAAATCTTCTTGTGCACATTTTACTATGGGTGGCAAAATTGGTCGTGCCTAATAGGCAGAATCTATGGCTAAAGTACTATCGGGCGAATAGGCCTGACTAGATGTGTCAAAAGTTTAATGGCCTGGAGCCGGTCCAATAAATGATAGTATATTTTATGGAGTAGACCAAACTCTAATCACTAATTTTTGGCTGGGCAATCCACACCAATAATGATGCTGGTCCGACGTAGTGGGCCGATACTAGCTAGACCCGAGTTACCACCTCTATTTTCACACAAAAGTTTATATGTTTATTACCGATGTGTAAAAACTATTCTCCGAAATATTCAATACGATATTTTTTTTATTTCTTCACACACCATCGCCTAAACCGTATAATAAAATTAAACTATATCTATTATGTATATATATATATATATATGTAGCAAAATACATATGATTATAATTTGTAGCATTTAAACATGTTACTTTTGTGTATTTGTGTTTTATAAGAAATCAACATGACTTTAGTATTGTTTTAATAACAAATCTATTAAGAGCGTTAAGTGATCTAGGGATGGATCTAGAATTTTCTTGCAAGGGGCTAATTTTCTCAACAATACTATATAGTAATGGGACAAAAAATTACAATAAAGAGGGACAACTTTGAAGGAGTACGAAGAAATCTTATATTTTAAGGGTATCAATAAAAAATATTATATAATACTCCCTCTGCCCTGAATAAACTTGCATAGGGGCTCGGGCACAGAAATTAGGAAAAGTTATTTTTTCAGATTTTGTTGACTTTTCAACTCTTATTTTTACTTTATTAGCTGAAAAATAAGTGAGAGATTAGCACACTAGTCTCCTCCTTATTTTTCAGCCAAGGGTCCTAAACAAAACCACTAGCAGTTTTCAACACAACAAATCTGAAAAATTTATGCTGCAAAGGCTGGAAATGAACACTGACGAAATTTTAAAATTTTCATAAAAAGCAAATCTGGGAAATTTTTTTCCCTCCAACAGTCTTCACCTGCCTTAAACATTTTTACACTTCCAATCACCAAAATTTACAAATTTTATTTTCCCACCTGAATATAAACTACTTCTAAAAGTCCTATATAATGAGCATTGAATATACACTAACCACATTCAATGCTCATTTTTAAAAAAACTGCAGAAACATATAAATACACAATGGTTTGCAACCAAAAAGGCTGAAAGAATTTGACTCCATCAAACAGTATACTGATCTCTCAGTTCTTGACGGAGAATAGTATGAACCGCGTTGTATATCATGGTAAGATTAAAGAGGCAGTTACATCATTTGGAGTCAATCGTCGAACCATTCATTACATATGGGAGGCTGCAAAAGTGCAAATGATAGCAAATGTTCCAGTCAGTTTCCAGATAATGAATATCGACATTGGAGTAGTTAGTAGAGAACTAGACATAGAATTGATTAAAAGCATACCATTCTGCAACAGGGGCTCAATAAGGAGACTTGTCAATGAATTAAAGGTCAGCAAAAGTAAGGTAGGGAGGTGGGTTACTTTGACAAGATAAAACTACACAGCTACGCCATAAAACCTGCCCTAACTGAAGCCAATAAGCTGCAAAGGCTAAAGTACAGCCTTTCCGCATTGTATTTTGACAGCCAAACCCAGAAAATAAGGTACAAAACTACGCACAATGTCATTCACATAGATGACAAATGGTTCTATATGCAAAGGGTAACCGAGAGGACATATAAGTTGCAAGAAGAGCCAAAACCCTACAGATCGTGTAAAAGTAAGCGTTTTATACCAAAAGTTATGTTTATGTCTGTTGTTGCACGGCCAAGATATTCAATCCAAGGTGAACATGAGTTTGATGGGAAAATTGGCATTTTCCCCTTCACAACCCAAGCACCAGCTCAAAGGAATAGCCAGAACAGAATTAGAGGTACTTTGGTGACTAAACCTATATAGTCAATAACCAAAGAGGTTATCAGAGATTGCATTTTGCAACAGGTAATGATTTAGCTATCAGAATTTACGCTCATCATTTAGCTTATAACTGCAGTAAGCCTCCATAATGGATTCTAACAGCATTCGAATGCTGTTAGAATCCATCGGTGACATTACTATCAATTGTTTTAGCATTTCACAGATTATACCAGCTATCAAAGCCAAGTGGCTAGCAAACGCAATCAAAAGAATCATAATACAACAAGATAATGAGAAGCCACATATCAGCAATTTGGATCAAGAATTTAGGGCTGCTGCAACATCAGATGAATTTCAAATTACCCTAATGTGTCAGCCGCCTAATTCCCCAGATACAAATGTATTGGATTTTGGGTATTTCAGGGCCATTCAGTCACTGCAGGGGGAAAAGCCATCTAAAATTGTTGAACAATAGGTGAATAATGTATTGCAGTCTTATGCAGACCTGGAGGTAACCAAACTGAAACTGCCTTGTATTTCTAGTCCATCCTTTCCAATATGAGGTAGTTTGTAATTGTTGTGTCTTTTTAAGTTTACAAGCATGCATGATTGAAGTTATGAGACTAAAAGGACACAACAATTACAAACTACCCCATATTGGAAAGGCTGCACTAGAAAGGCAAGGCAGTTTCACACTTTATTGGAGGTTGAAGAGGAAGATGTAAGGGAAGGGATAGAGTACTTGATTGCAAATGAGCAGGCTGCTGGTTCTTATTATATTGGGGGTTTGATGACCGAATTAGGATACATTTAGGACTTATTTTTAGATTAAATTTCATTTTGAGTTAGTGTTTATAACATAAACACAATATAGTCTACGTTTTGCTTAGGCTATAAACACTGAAATTTATTTGCTGTAATTTTAAGCATATGAAGTGCTTTACTGTTTATGTTTCCTTTTTTTTTTTTTTTTTATCCCCATAACCCTCAGAAAATATTCATTATTGGGTACTACAATAGGAAGCAATTGTGTTATCTATCAGCAATTATCAAAGCCACCAAGTGCTTCAGGACAGTCAGAGGGATTAGTGGTTTAACTATCAGCGTATTACACATCACTTTGACTAAATCAAGATTATTTTTTATCAAAGCAGCCAAATAAGCAAGCTTAACCTTAACAAAACTGAACCCAACATGTACAGGGACATTACAGGCTGTTTGAACCATCAGTGAACGGCACATCACACAGTTCAAAAGAAAAGACTAAAAGTAGGTAACCCCCAAATTCCCATAGCCTAAACAAGATTCATACCTCCAGACTGTATTACAACAACAATTAACATGTTTTACCGAACGCAGTGGTGACAAATTAAATTCAGGGTCAAACTGAACCAGCAAACTAAGCATCAGATACAAATCACAGAAAAGATTAACAATATTTTCTGTGACACAAATCAATTTTAACACCAAAATGAGCACAGCTCAACAAAGCCCCACATATTAGGCAGAATCATCAAGATAAAACATCATATGCGAGCACTGAGCTAAATTTCCCACAGGTATTATGCAATCAAATCAGATCAAAAATCATAAAACGGCACATCTCAGAAAAGCCCAAATCTTGGGCACAAAAATGAGTCAAAACACCACAATAATTAAAAAATAAAAATAAAAATAAAAAAAGGAGCACGGCTCTCAAATTACCCAAATAATGACCACATGCAGCAGTAGTATCAGCAAATGAACCAGCACAACAAGAAAACTTGAGAGAGAAAATAAACAGATCACAGATCTAGCCGTTACAGATTAACCTTTGCGCAGATCGAAAACCACAAGGTCAAGTGGTGCATGAAATGAGCCCATTTTTCCTTCGCATCCACCCACGAACCCTCCAAATCAGCATCCCAACGCCTGCCACCTTTGGAGACTCCAAACGAGGGACACAGATCCAGATCTGGATTAGGTCCCTTTGACTCCGAAGTCTTGCCCAGATCTGCAGAAAATGGCGTCTCTGAAATAAAAGTTTACTCAGAATCGGAACAATAAAGACCGGCAGTAGGTGAATCTTCCATGGAATCGGTAAGAAAAGAGATCGTAGAAAAGGGAGCTCAAAGATCTGGTAGCAGAAAGGGAGGGGAAAGGCGAAGAAGATGAGAGACGAGAAGGATTTGTGGGGGTTACAGAAATGAAAGGGCTGAAATCAATTTTGGAACAGCAAAGAAGATGGGAGACGATTAGGGTTTGTGAGGAGGAGTGAGAGTGAGACAGAAAATGGATCGAGAATGATCCAGAATCAGCAATTTACAATTTGCAAGAAAAATGGGTTGGGCTGGTAATGTGGTTTGAGATGGGTAAGGGAGGGGGTACTGTTATTTGAGTTGGGTTAATAGTAGGGGTTTTAATTAGTGGATGTTAAAACTATGGAGTTTTAATTAATGGGTTAAGTTAGTTTAGGGATGGCATTTCAGTAAATAGATAGAATCGTTGGGGTAGAAAATGTGAGCTTTCTTTTTTTTTTGTAAGTGTGCAAGTTTGCTGGGAACACTCGAATTCAAAAAGTGTGCAAGTTCATTCGGAACGAAGGAAGTATTATTATTTCATCTTTCAAACATTTCTCAAACCGCGCGCTATACCACTATATATATATATGAAATAACTAGTATTTTGGACTACTTAAAATATGTTCTCATTATTGTTTTAAATTACTTATTATATAAAATAAGAAAAAGAATATCCAACTATGGCACTTGTTGGGTATTCCTAGAATCATTATCAAACAGTGTTAGATACATGTAATATATCGACCAAATAAAATTTTATAAAAGTAGATAACTCTTTTATCCATAATCAATAAATTAGATTTTACATAGTAACGATAAGCACGTTGTCATGTGGTCATCCTTATGGAAGCTTTGAAAACAACGAGCGGAGCATTAATAGTATGAAAAGAGGAGCCCAAATGGCAGACAAATATGTTTGACTCATGGTGGTGATGATGATGTTTCGTCCTCCTCGCCGGAGCCAGCTCATTCTGCCGCCGCCACCATGTTACCAAACCCACCACGCCCCATTCCTGCATGCAAAACCACCCCTCTTTTTCAAATTTATTTGTTTACTCCTGCATGCCTTATGCTTGTCTTTGGGAATCTACTTCGATTCCCCAAAATTAGTCAAACTTTATTTCGTACGACCATTTGCTAACAAAATTACCATAAATAACCTCAATTCATTATAACCAACTCATTAAATATAAAATTGCACTCCAATATTATAACACTTAAAACGAAACAATAAGCAGAGTAAGAAATATCACCATATAAATGCGGGGCTAAATCTCTTGAACTCTTTGGACTTTATATTATTGATAATATTGTTAAATAGTCTATGTTTTACAAGACCTCACTCTTTGATATCTAACAAATTATATTAATAATGTCCAACGACTCCCGTCGACTTTATGACGGATCTATGTACTGATTTGTAGTTGTAGCCCCAAATTGAATAATGTATCTTTGTGAATGAGTTGTGGCCAAGTGGGTGAATACCTGAGCTACCTTTCAAGGTACCTGGGCTCAAATCTCAGCAGCAACACTTGGTTGCTCCAATTTCTTAGTAAAATAGTTATTACCATATATTAAGGCAAAATAGTTGTTACTATATATTACTCTCTCCATTCCGACTTAATTGATCAACTTGTCATATTTGTTTGTCCCAACTTAATTGGCATAGTCTATAAATGGCAAATCTATATATATATATATAATAAGCCAAGTCATCCGTAAATAGTAAGCTACATATTTTCCCGCCCATTTCATAGTTACCTAAATTAGATGAGATTTTGAATTTTAAATTTTAAATGCTACAATATAATATTATGTGAAATTTCGTTTATTCGGCAACAAATTTCTGTTTTGTTTAATATTTTTTTTTTTCGGAGTAAGTTACGCATCTGTAAACACTTTGAAATTTAAATTTTGAAAATTTAAATTTTTAAACAATTCTTATCCGATAAACTTTTAATCTGTATAAATATAACATTTCATTAAATGAGAATACCGATTCCAACAAGGTCAGTTACATTTGTTTCATATTTGATATTTGATTTGATTTAGCTGTGTAATTCTGTCTCTTTTTCATTTCGCGAGTTCATGAAAAATCCCGATTATTCTAACGTTCCTTCATTTTTATTGATGTAGTGATTACAATTTTTTCGATTCAGATATAGTAGTAAGGTCAAATATCTCGATTATTCTGCCGTTAATTGATTTATTCTTCAATATACATTGTCAACTTTTATAGGTCCTTCACAATGAATGCTCGAAATGGACGGCCTGCAAATCAAGAAACTAGCATCAATGAAGGTCGATTATACCGAAATAATATTTCAGGTAAACTGTATAATTTTTTTTTTTAAAAGTCTTATGTTTATATTTAAATACAGTCCAATCGTGCAACTAAAGATATTTCTTTAAATATAAAATTTCGATTTACAATAAAAATGAATCTATTGAATAGATATATCTCCTATCCAAAAAAACAGATTATTCTAAATATTTTCAGAAAAGATTTCTACTGGGTAGATTTATCTTCTACCAAAAAAAAACAGATTATTTCCACATATTTTCAGATTTGATTTCTATTGGTTAAATATATCTCTTATCAAAAACTGCATATTAATGAAAATATTTTAATTTTAATATTTGATTCCTGATTTGATATCCTACCTATAAAAACATCATCAACTCCATAAGTTTTCAGAATCTTAAAATTCACAAAATTCCCACGCTGCGAAATATTAGTCGAAAATATGAAGGTTAATGCTTCATTGAACGATGAATTTGATAAGACACCAGCAATGTTTTTCTGTATTCAATACAGGAGCCACATGTCTAATACACTGGTACGAATTTCTATCTTATGTATGGGACGCAAATTTTTTCAGCAATTCAACTTGAAATATTTTTTGGTACCTATTTTTGTATAGGTATTACCATATGACTTGGTGGAAGAATTCAAAAAAAAAGAAACAATTCCACCCGGTTTTGGTTTGAAGAACGATTTCAATAAGTATTGGGAAACTCACACCAAAGTCGATGAAGACGGCAGTGTACGTCTAACCAAGGGATGGGAGGTATTTGTATCTAACAATTGTTTGGAAACAGGTGACTTGCTCATTTTCTCATATGATGGAATAGTTATATTAAAAGTAAACATGTTTACAAGAGATGGAGTCTTGAAAACAAACATATATGGCAGTGACAGTAATCCTTACACAAAAGGTAAGACAATTATTAATTGAACAGTCAATTTTTTTTTACAAAAAACACTTCTAAATATTATTTTCAATGTTATATTATACTGTTTTTTATTTATTTTCAGATATTCACAAAAATTTGGATAGGACTTTTGTTCCTGAATACATTCTTGAATACATTGCTGATCAACTTCAAAAAGGAGAAAATAATCGGAGTCAATATGAAGAAGGTCAAAGTAGCCAAATTCCTGTTTCTTTCAAATTGGAGATTTGTAAAACATACAGTGCTCGGAAACGATTGGTAATTCAAAAAAAACATTATCTTTTTTTATTTACAATATGAAATAATTATTATTCTATCTATCTACATCTAATTATTATGAATCAATTTTTTCAGCCGATCCCTATTAAATTTTGGAGAGAACAACTGACCACAGAACAAAAGAGATCAACAAAGGTCATTCTGACAGTCAATGGTAATACATGGACCGTGAAGTTGAAGAAGAGGAAAGATAGGATAAACATGGAAGGGGAAGAAACCGGAGCCTTTATAACGAATTATTTAAGTAGTGCTGATACTGAGTGGACATTCTACTTACAAGACAATGAAGACCTGAGTTTTCATGTAGAGAAAAAATAATATACCCGTAATCCTTATGTTCAGCTACTGTACTTTGAATTTCAAGTTTCAGATTTTAATTAGTCAATTTCCATAATGAAGTAGTTTTTATCTACACATTCGAGATCAATGATTGATATTTTTCGTTTATTATTAAACGTTATGAGCCAAGCCAGACATGCAATATTACATTAAAAAAATTCCATCTACGTTGAAAAATAATAAAACAAACTAAGAAAATCAGATAATTGACAAATCCTATCATCATGTAATAAAACTTCTCTACAAACTCAAGAGCAATATTTTATAATTTTTCCATATTATGAAACGATGCAAATATGCAACAACAATATAATGTTTACAACTACTACAAATGCTAAAAAAAAAATTAAGATAATTTAGAAGTTAACGTAATGTAAGCAAATCGGTTCATCAATTATACCAAAAGTTTTGAATTCAAGAATACAAAAAATAATTCTGAATGACCATACAAATTTAAATCTATTACGCAATTATTGCATGAACAATATTATGAGAAATAAGTATGTAGGAAGAAAAGTTATGAATTATTTGATACTTTATAAGAATTAAAAAAAAAAAAAAAAACAGATTATTTCCAGATTAATATAAATCAATATATTTTATGAAGAACTAAATCTACAGTATTGTTCATATTAGTATTGATTTACATTTAAATACTTTTTTCGAAAAAAAGTATCATTGATGTTAATATTGATTTACTTTTTATAAAAAATAATAATTAATATTAGAGCATATTAATTTTTAGATTACTTTCTAAAAATGAAAAAGAAAGAACAGACTACATACTTTTTGATAAAAATTATAATGCAACGAGTTGAAACCCTTAATCTACAAAATTGGTAGCAAACAACCAAAAAACAAGAGGATGTAACTTAAAAAATTTAATTATTTAAGAAAATATAATAAATTACATAATTGATCAACAAAAGATGTGCCGTAATATAATTTTAGGAGGCATTTGTTATTAAATTAAAGATTATAAATGAGTTAAGGAACAAATAGTAAAATTGAAAAACTTAACTATAATAAATATAATCATTATTTTAAGATATTAAAACCCCATATAAATCTCAACAATTTTTTTTTTAAAAATTAGTTTTTCAATTTTATTAGTAAAAATGCATTTGAAATACCTAACGAAATATTTGCTAATATATATATATATTGCATGAAATATGTTTGACCCTTTATTTGTTTCGGAAATTCAGCCTGACATGACACTAGAGACTCTATCGTTATAATATATATAGATGCAATTCATTTATATAATGGATATTGTTTGAAAAAAGTCGTATAATAGATATAATGTAAAATACAGTTGAGATATTTAAGGAGTCAAATATTCGGTCTCTTATATTTGTGCGCGTTTCTCCTAACAGAATAAATAATTATCCGATTGGAGACTAGGGTTTAACACACAATATAAATATGAGACCCGTCAGCTATAATCACCATCAACTACGCAAATTCTTCCTACTACAAACATATTATAAATAACAAAAAAAATGGCTCCAGTTTTCAACATGATTGATGACCTCAATCCAGAAAAAATGATGTGGGCAATTAGAGTTCATTTAGTCAGAGCATATGAAGTTCCTATGTGGGGACGTAAGGATGAAGTTTACAGCTACGATCTTATTCTCAGAGACCGTGAGGTGAAATGGTGTATTGTTTTACAGTTTCATATTTATAATGAATTTGAGAGATTTATATTTTAAGTATGTGTGACATTCATTCTTTTTACATGCAATGTAATTCCTATACAGGGGGGAACTATACATGCGACTATCAAGAAGTCACTCATAGAGCTGCACAAACCAAAACTCAAGGAGGGAGGACTCTACATCATTTCAAATTTTTTGGTATCTGAAGTTAATCCCAGATTAACATACAAACCATGCGAGCATCCTTACAAGATACAGTTCATTGGAAAGACCAAAATTGTGCAACTACGAGATAACACGTTTCCATCAAACATGTTCAACTTTATTTCCTATGATGTAATTCATTCTACGGATGCAAATACATGTTTCAAGCTATTTGGTAATTTATTTCCCTTTTTACTTATTGTCAAATTAAAAATAATGTGTATATTAATAATTATCATACGACGTCTAATATACAGATGTTATCGGAAGAGTTGTTGGCAAGGAACCATCACACAAGTCCACGAGCGGCAAATCCGTTGTGGATTTACATCTAGAGGACTTACAGTAATCATCAAACCATCTACTAAACTGCTTTAAATTTTATTTTGCTTAGAAAAAATCAAATTTATTTCTAAATTGTTGATATGATGTATAATTTTTTATGTCTTCAAATATATTAGGAACAGAAGACTTACTGTAACTCTTTGGGATGACTACATTGAGGCTGTAATGCCATTTTTGAATGATGATACGACTGAACCTATAGTCGTTGCACTTCAATTTGGAAGACTCAAAGAGTACCTGTGTAAGTATTATAATGCTCTATTAGTTTATTTTAAATATATGTTATAAGTTATAAATTACAGATAATTGTAAACGTAATCGAATATTTTAATGTAAAAATGTAGACGAGAAGCAAGTCACAAACGCATATCATATCACTAAGTTGGTGGTGAATGGATCTGATCCACAGATCAAATCATTTTGTCAAAGGTAAAGTTTCATATATTCGATATAACCAATATAATACATCCTAATTCTTAAACACTGAAAAATAAAGGAAAGACATGCTATTAAACTTTTTTAAGTATACACACAGTTTGGGAAAACGGTCAATCACATCTCCATGCGTTAGCTCAATTTCGGATATGTCCGGGACGTCAATTATTTCAGAGTTCACAAGCGGTGCAGCTAATGTTCGTACTATTTCTCAACTACTTGAGAAGCCAACTAAGGTATGTTTTATTTATATATATTTTCGACCAGCATATATAAGAATTTAATTCAGATATACAAGTTAATAGACTATTAGGTAACGAAATTCAACACAATTTATAGGAGGGTCTTTTCTGGATTTCGGGAACCATAGTTGAAATTGAGAATGAACGCAATTGCTACTATAGATCCTGTAATACATGCTTCAGAAAGGTTTCACTCAATGGCGAGATTTACGAATGTTACAAATGCGGTGCACAAAAGGGAGTCGAAAACTACAGGTATTAGATTCATAATATTATCTAATATAAATTTTATTGTGAATATTTTAGATATAATATTATTATAACAATATAAGATACTTACTGTTTTTTAATTGGCAGGTTCAAAATTGAGCTACGTGTTCATGACGGAAAAGCTAATGCTTTGTTTGTTTGTTGGGATAAAGAGGGCACTAGCTTACTAGGAATGAGAGCTTCAGAATTCAAGAATAGGATTGTGAGCAGTCATAATATCGTAGCTGTTTTTATTTTTTATAATTTCAAAATGCACAAATATAATGGTAAATAACAATCTATTTATATGTAGAATGCTGAGCAAGATGCTTTGCAAGAAGAGATTGACAATCTAGGTAGTCGCAAAGTACTGATCAAGGTGAAGATTAAAAAGGAGGACACATGTAATGTCAATAAATCTTTTATGGTCATAAAGATTTCAGACGATACAGATGTCATCGCCCGTTTTTAAGAATCATATAATGCACCACAGGTAATCTTTAAATCTAATTACATAATATTCTCCTAGTGTTTTCAAATAATTATATTAACTATTACCTAATCTTATTTTTATAGGGAGATGAAAATCTTTCTTCTGTTTATCCTTCTGAGTCCGTAAATGCAAATGTAAGATTTGTTAATGATGTATCGTATTTTGACATTAGAATTTAAATTGCATATTTGTAAAATAAAATGATACATTTATTCTTGGAAAATAACAGGAATCTAACATGTCTGACGATGAGGTCAACACACCCGAGAAGACAAATGATATGGTTGAAGATGATGAGGTTGTGAAATCTACACCTATTGAGGGCGGTCAGCAAGTTAAGAGACGACTAGATGAATCATTTTCTACTAACAAGAAGCCAAAAGCCGTCGTGGTCAAAAAAGAGAAGCCGTGAAAGTGTTTGATTCATATAAGCTGTTTGCGTTGTTTTTATTAGTTTTGTGGTTATTTGAACAATGTTTTTTAAATTTCAATTCCTATGTTTTTTATTCATTCGTTCAGTTTGAGACTTATTAAATAGTAGTTTAAACACCTACATTTATTCAATACAGTTGTTTTTGGTTTAATTGTCGTTTGCATAATCAATCAATCTGTACTGATTCGGACTATCTATATGTTGACCAGTATTCTTGCCACTCAACAGATAATATAAAGATATACGAATATGTGTTGAATAAAGGTGGAAAACGTAAGTGTATATAAACATTAAGATACAAGTGAAAAAGAGAGTGAATCTGAATGAAATTAATAATACAATAATTTAAAAACATCAATAATAATATTTATAAACTTTACACGTGTATTATCTTAAATTTTATGATTGCATAAAATGTTGTCAATGTATGAGATAATTAATGTTATTTGATAAACTGTTTGAAGTTATATCGTTTATATATCAAACTAATTAAATCTCAGTCTTTTCTAATCTACTTAAATATATAGATCGGTCACCAAACAATAAATTGTAAATACTAAATGTTTCAATAAATAAAATTAATTTTAAATGGTGCAATATTTCAAAAGAAATAGAACGAAATGTTTTAATAATATTACAAACGTAATAATAATATTAACCTAAATCATATTAACAAAATCTATAATAATAACAAAAAGAAAGAACGAAAATTTTATCAACACATTTTTCTATTGCACCAATATCTGTAACAACCAAATTTATGTATTATTTTTAATATTATTATTAGATGTTTAAATCACATGTTCATAAAAACTGCAATTCTAAATTTATGTATAAATTAATATTATTACTTATATTATTATCATGTTTTTTTTAAATTGATTTTTATATGTAGAAAATCAAAATTCCTAACATAGAAGTAAAAAACATTAAATACAATATTCGATATACAAGTTAAAACAAAACCAAGAATATGTGTGTTTTAAAAAGTCTCGAATAAATATTTTGTAAAAATTAATTTATATGAAACAAGGTGATAATATTAAAAAAAAAACGTTTATCTTCATACTGACTTCAGGAAAGATTTCCTGAAGTTTGGTTAAGATATATGAGAATCCAACTTTGATTCACACAAAAAAATCCCTGATAATAAGGAACCCATATAGCAAAAATATTGAATAAAAACCGTGTCTATCCCTGATATTAAGGAGTCCATATATCAACACTATCAAATAAAAACCGATATCACAGAAGATTAAGTTATAATAAATCTATATATATTGCTATCAATATCCTATTTTTCCTATCAGTATAATAGACGTAGCAGAATATCCTTCATTGCATATAGAATACAAGTCAAATACAAATAATGCGAGATAGCACACAAGTAAGCAAATAAACACGAAGCATATTCAAGTACCAATCACATAAGCAGCAGATTGAAGTACCAAGCAAACAAATACGCAGGAGATTCAAGAACAAAGCACCCCAGTAGGATGGCTCAGACTAAAAACAATTCGTTAAACCAAGAAACAAAAGGTCAGATAAACTTACTTTGATTTTGATGCTAAACGGAAAACTTATGATTTTCAGCGTTGCAAATGTTTTACTTTTATCCTGCGTAATATTCGAGAATTATATTTTGTTGATAGTAACCTGTTATCTTTGACATCAAAAGCATGTATGTATATTGTTTATGAATAAACATTATAAATATATGTTACGGGACTAAAAAATCTGTTGTGTAAGATATGAATTAATGTTAAGAAAGGTGGTTGTTTCAAGAAAAAATTGACTTTGTTAAGATAGACAGTAAGAATGATTAGATTGATATAATCACATTCATTTTTTTGTTAATTTATTATGATAAGAAAAGTACTGCATAATTGAACAGATAAAATCAAATCAACATATTATATAATTGTATACAATATGAAAATACCAACAAAATCGTTTGAATAGTAATTATCTTTTTTCAGAATATATGGGGTTGTGAAGCTCATGATATTGATTGCAATTATATTCTCAAAATGCATTTAAACTACATAAAATAATTTAAATGTTGGAGAAAGAGTATAACGCATATAATTACTATGCTCTGCAATCATAAGTCAAAAGATAAACAGAATAATAAAATGAATAAATATTGGAAAACTGACAATAAAATATGAGAAATACTTATCTTTTTTCGGACTGTCTTCGATTTTTGGAATGTACAATTGATGATACTGCTGGCCGTATTATTTTGAAACTGCATTTTACATAAACAAATATACATGAACGAAAGTACGGGCTATGTAATAATGAACACGGTAGATAAAGTTATTTAGAACAAAATATCATTACAATTTATGATAAAAAAATATATTAAGATAATTATATAATATTCAAAAACCTTCCGATACACAGCAAACATGCAAGTTAATTAAATTTTATTATACAATGTAAAACCTTTTATTAAGTTTTATGTTATTAATATAAAAAAAATTATTTTGAATCAGATATACAAACATGCACATAATAGGTAAAAAAACACCTCTTCTACAGTTGAAATAATAAAAAAAAAAAAACAGTAAGTATTATTTAATTATCCATCTTTGCATTATATAATTATTCCACACACCAGCTACAATGTTAACTTATAAGTTATGTTAGGTCTTTAACAAAACATAGATTAATATTCTTAATATTTCTAGATATATCAACATATCGAAATGTTGTCAATAACTTTATCCTGTTAAAAATTTAAAAATTCTATAAAATTTTGCTCGATACATAAATATATTTGGAAAATTAATGTTATTACACAATATGGACAACAATATTTAATAAACCTTCCAACTTACATGTTTCAAACCGTTTACCTTATATCAATCTGGTATATGAACTGCTAATCACCCTTTCATTGGAAGACAATCATCCACTCCAAGTTTATGACACAATAAAAACCTGGTATTAGTTTTGGAACATGCAATAAAAAGATGATCATAACGAAACATAACAACATTTATATTTTAAGAGAAAAATTATACCTTTTTTTTTTAAATATCTTCTTCTGCATGTACTTCGAAAAATATAACAGTTCAGTGGAAAATAAAATAGACAAACATAGATTATCTTTTACAGTTTTCTGATATTGAATGATATAATAGACTGCATGTTTTAACACAAAAAAATATATAAAATTCTTTAAGATTATTATTTTTATTATCAGATCTGTTATTTTGAAAACATAGCACCCGTTCGATCAAATAAATTAGAGCAATAAACAAACAAAAATATAAAAAAATGAATAGATCTTTTACCTAACCGAGAAAACTAATACCTTTTTTTGAAATATCTTCTTCTGCATGTACTTAGAAAAATATAACTGTTTATTGGAAAAAATCAAAGTTAAACATAGATTATCTTTTACAAGAATATATTGAATGATATAATAAATTGCATGTCTTAACACAAAATAGAAAAATGTTTAAAAATCTTTATATCTACTACTTTTTATTATCAGATATGTTATTTTGAACACATAGCTCCCGTTCGATCAACTAAATTAGAGCGATAAACAAACAAAAATAAAAAAAAAAATCAATAGATCTGTTACTTTTCTACCAGATCTGTTGATTTAGATCGGTATCTCCTCAGATTTACATTCAACTATAAATATGATGAAACAAATTTATGTTGAAATGGTTAGATCTGTCACTTTCACACACAGATCTTGTGTTTTAAAACAATAACAACATCGATTTAGTAAGGTGAAGCAAAATCAAAGAAATATGATCCACTATTGTTTACAGATATGTTATTTTCACACAAGATCTCGCATCAAATAGACGCAGAAAATGCCGAATAGTATAAAACTATAGATCTGTAAACAAAACATAAAAAACAGTTGGAAACATTAAGCTCAGTAAACTTTGAAACTATATCACCACCGATTTAGCAAGTAGAAATCAAAATGAAAACATATATATGCAAAATATTACAGATCTGTAATTTGAAATACAGATCTATTCTTTTCAAACAATAAATCGTCTCAAATGGACTGAAAACAAAAACGACAAAGATATATAAATAAATATCTCATAAAAATGAAGAATACTCCGATTGGAATATCAATCTCAGTAAATAGTGAACATCAACCGCAGAAGATGAAATAAGATTTCTGTGTTACAGAAATCTTGATACTGAGATTTATAGAGGGAGAGAGCGGAGTTCTCAGTAATCTTGATACTGAAATTAGATAGAGGGAGAGAGCGGAGTTCTCATAAATCTTCATACTGAAATTAGATAGAGGGAGAGAGCGGAGTTCTCAATTGAGAACTCAACAGACATTTTTCAGACGAAAGTAGAGAGAGAGAGAGTAGATGTTGTTTATGTAAAACATTTACAAATCTCCATATATATTAAAGTATGTCGGTCCAATAACAACACTAATGGATAACAGGTTGTATGTCTAGATCATTCGATTTTATTTATCTTTTTTTTTTTATTTTATTATGGGCTATTATATTCCTGATCCAAATGTTATGGGCCTAAAGTATAAATCCTTTATTTTTTATATTCAGACAGTATTTGAACATTCCAAACTAACTAGAACAAAAAAAAATATTGGGCCCAATTCTGGAACACTAAAAATCCGAAATTTGTAATGGGCCTGTTAACAAAATTTTCATTTTTTGAGTATCTAATGTAATTTATCCTGAATCATTAAAAAATTATTATGAATATAAAATAACATGATAAGTAATTTTCACACCCATTTCAAATTTTAATTGATATGGAAAAATACTTAATTTAATTTTATATTTAAAAATTGTGATGTTAGTAAAGTTGTGCATATTTGTCCAAATTCTAGAATCTTCTCCTACTTATACATATATATGGATTACAAGGATTTTGGGCCATGATAATATGCTCCGCTTATTAAATATTAGATCATACAATAACATGTTATGCTTCACGTCAATGGGTGGAAGGGTGGATAAAAGTATGAATAAAGGAAATTCTCCACCAGTTTTCACGCTGAACGGTCAAAACTATCACCTTATTGGGAGTTTATTACCGTGCGAAGGTTCACCTCCGAGATTTGCTCAGCTATATATATACGATACCGAAGATGAACTTCAAAATCGTATAAAGTCTGTCAGGTATTATTTATAGCTCAATTTTTCAATATATTTGAAACTATCCTTATGTCATTATAATACTCATGTTGTTCGTTATATTTATATTAACACATTATACTTTGCATTATTTTAGGTCAAATAGTGTCGAACATAATCTACATCTGGAAATTGTTTCTGCGTTGAGATCCATGTTAGACGAACATAATATTTTAGTCAAATCTTTTAGAATGGCACGGGAAAAAATGATTGTTGATGGACGTACTGATGTTAAACTCCAACTAATTGGAAGAAGGCACGGTGATGCAAGGACGTATAACATGCCTACAGTTTCTGAAGTTGCAGCGTTGGTGGTAGGTGATTTCGATAGAGCTATGGGGGATAGGGATATCATAGTTGAGACAAGATCTGGAAAACTACAGCGTATTAATGAGTTACACGCATCTTATCTTGGATTACAGTATCCATTGCTTTTTCCTTACGGTGAAGATGGTTACAGGGAAGATATTCCTTTTGCTGAAGGAAGAGGTTCTATATCTGGTGGTAGGAAAAGGGTCAGTCAGCGAGAGTATGCAGCATACAGGTTACATGAAAGAAATGGAGAGGTATCGTTGATTCTTGCAAGTCGAAGACTCACGCAACAATTTATTGTCGATATATATACATTGATCGAGTCTGCCAGGTTGTGGTTTGTACGTACTCACCAGACACAACTGCGTTGTGATATGTACAGTGGTCTACAGGATGCAATTATTCGTGGTGAAACAGATCCAAGTAAAGTTGGCCAGAGGATTATATTACCCCCTAGCTTTACGGGAGGGGCCAGGTATATGATTCAGAATTATCAGGATGCAATGGCAATTTGCAGATGGGCAGATTATCCAGATCTTTTCATAACATTCACCTGCAATCCAAAGTGGCCAGAAATTACAAGATATCTTGAACCTAGGAATCTAAGACCGGAAGATCGACCTGATATAGTTGTTCGAGTATTCAAAATGAAATTGGATCTACTCATAAAGGATCTCAAGTATAATAAAGTTTTCGGGAAAATCATTGCAGGTAATTATTTGTCAATTCTTAAATGTTGTTTATCATTTTATATACGTTACCTATTTTTTAATTTTATTGAATATCATGACACATACATAATATAAATTTACTTTTGCAGTCATATACACTGTAGAATTTCAGAAGAGAGGACTTCCACACGCTCACATTCTACTTTTCCTTGCGAAAGAGGACAAATACCCTACTGGGAATGACATTGACAGAATAATTTCGGCTGAAATTCCAAATGAAGAAGAAGATCCAAACTACTATGCTACTGTACGCGATTATATGGTCCACGGACCATGTGGGATTCTAAATCCAAAATCACCTTGCATGGTCGACAAATCTTGCACAAAACATTTCCCCAAGAAATTTGTGGATGTAACGAATGTGGACAACGATGGTTACCCTTTGTACAGACGACGAGATACTGGAAGAACAGTTCAGAAGTCTGGTTTTCATCTAGACAATAGATATGTTGTCCCGCATAATAGGTATCTATTACTTAGATACGGAGCACATTTGAATGTTGAGTGGTGTAATCAGTCTCGATCTATAAAGTACCTATTCAAATATGTGAACAAAGGTAATGATCGTATTACTGCTGGTTTTTACAAGAGTGGAAATAATGAATGTGGTGAAAAGATTATCAATGAGATTGATATGTACTACGACTGCCGATACATATCTCCATGTGAAGCTGCGTGGAGGATTTTTGGATATGAGATCCAACACAAGGAGCCTCCAGTTGAGAGATTGTCGTTTCATCTACCGAATCAACAACCTGTTATCTTTTCAGAATCTGGTACGTTGAATTCAGTTATTGCTCGGCCTACTGTTCATGAAAGCATGTTTTTGGGGTGGTTCAAAGCTAACATAGAGTATGAAAGTCTTGCAAAAGATCTCACGTTTGTAGAATTTCCTCAAAAGTTTGTTTGGAAGCCAAAGGACAAGAAGTGGGTGCCAAAGGAGAGAGGATTTTCGCTTGCGAGGCTTTATTATGTACCTCCAGGGAGAGGAGATGCATACTATGTGCGATGTCTTCTAAATGTTGTTACTGGATGCAAATGTCACAATGATGTTAAAAAGATCCACAATGTACAGTACGAAACATATCGCGATGCTTGATATGCACTGGGATTGTTGGAAGACGACAGAGAGTACATAGATGGAATTGTCGAGGCAATCTATTGGGCATCAGCCCAATCAGTTAGAGGTTTGTTTGCGACGCTTCTTTCATCAGATTGCTTAAGTAGACCTGAAGTTGTTTGGGAACAGTGTTGGACTTATTTATCCGATGATATTCTGTACAGACAGCGACAACTGATGAATAACCAAGGTACATATTGTTATGCACAAAAAATTTTGTAATTTAATTGATATGTATTTTTAATTTAATTGTTTGTATTGTTACATTTAATATAAAATTAAATTGTATGTATAATTTGTTATTATTTATAATTGCAGACCTAGTATTAGATGATAAGGATATCAAGAATTTTGCCCTATTGGAGATTGAGAAGTTACTTATGAATAGGGGCAAGAGATTGAGTGACTATTCACCGATGCCCGTGCCTGACATCCAGAGATGCACAACTTATCAGAACAAATTCATTGTAGATGAGTTGCAGTATAATAAGGAGGAATTGCATAAGGAACACAAAGACTTTCTGCAAAAGCTGAATACTGACCAACTTCGTGTGTACAAGGCAGTTATGGATGCAGTTGAGACGGATAAAGGTGGTATCTTTTTTGTGTATGGATATGGAGGCACTGGGAAGACATTTGTCTGGAGGACTCTATCGGCAGCAATCCGGTCAAAGGGAGACATAGTTTTGAATGTTGCATCAAGTGGCATTGCATCATTACTACTACCAGGTGGAAGAACGGGTCATTCAAGATTTAAGATCCCGATCAATCTCAATGAAGATTCACTGTGTTCAGTCAAAAAAGGAACACCTCTAGCAGAACTCTTTATCAAGTGCCGGTTGATAATATGGGATGAAGCACCAATGATGCACAAACATTGCTTCGAGACACTAGATAAGACTTTGAAGGATATTATGGAGTGCGATGATACTTTCGGTGGAAAGACGGTTGTTCTGGGAAGTGATTTCCGACAAATATTACCTGTTGTTCCCAAAGGTAGTAGACAAGACATCGTTAATGCAAGTGTGAACTCATCATATTTGTGGTCAGATTGTAGGGTAATGAGTTTATCCAAAAACATGAGACTACAAAATCTTGCTTCGAAAGCCGAATGTGATGAGTTGAAGAAATTCTCCGAGTGGATTGCAAGTGTAGGAGATGGTACGCTAGGAGGACCTAATGATGGTGTTGTGGATATTGAAATACCGGATGATATATTACTAAAGACTTCAGGGGATCCTATTGCCACAATAGTAGAAAGCACTTATCCAGATTTTGGACAGACGGCCGATGATTCATCATACTTAGAGGGTAGAGCAATCTTGGCACCAACACTTGATGAAGTGAACTCTATAAATGAGTACATGACATCAAAAAATAAGCATGAGGGCAAGATGTATTTGAGTTCTGATAGCCATTGCAAGTCAGATTCAGGGGTTGACTTACTGCAAGATGTACACGCACCAGAATTTCTTAATACAATCAAGTGTTCCGGAGTACCTAACCATCAGCTGAATTTGAAAGTGGGTACTCCTGTGATGTTGTTAAGGAACATTGACCACTCGCTTGGATTGTGTAATGGGACGCGGATGGTTATTACTAAGATGGCTGATCATGTTCTCCAAACACGTCTGCTTTCTGGAAGTAATGTGGGTGATACTGTTTTAATACCTAGAATGACTCTAACACCTTCAGATAAGAGATTGCCATTCAAGTTCCAAAGAAGACAATTTCCTCTTATTGTTTCTAATGCAATGACAATAAATAAGAGCCAAGGTCAGTCACTCTCAAACGTTGGACTATTTTTTAGAAGACCAGTCTTCAGCCATGGACAACTGTATGTTGCGGTGTCTAGAGTTACAAATCGTAAAAGTTTGAAAATTTTAAGTTGTAGTACCGATGGTAAATGTAGTAGTAAGACTACTAATGTTGTGTATAAGGAGATATTTCAGAATTTGTAGATGTTTTTTGTACATCTTTTTAAAAAAAATGTACTTTAAAATTTCGTAAGTCTATTTATATTTCATTGTTTAACAATCTTTTTTCTTTAAATTCCTTTTATAATAGACTTTTATATATATAAAATATCCCCATTTTAAAAATAAAACCATCTTTAATGATAATGTTGATTTACTTATAAAACTTAAAATAGCCCGTGCATCGCACGGGTGCAATTACTAGTTCTTTCATAATCTCCACCCTCAAAATCTCTACTCTTAATTTTCACCTTTGAAAAAGTCAAAGATCCACAAAATCTCTACTCTTAATCATCACCTTTGAAAAGGTCAAAGATCCACAAAATCTGTACTTTTTTTTAGTCTCCGTGTCCGACCAAGATTGGCCAATTAAATCGGAACGGAGGGAGTATATATCAATTAATTTACGTCCAGTGCTGCAATTACTTCTCTTGGTCCATATATATATCTTATTTACCTAGTCACTTAATTAATTTATATTTATTACGATGGTCCACTTATCTTATTTCCTAATTATGTAATTAATTTATATTTGCTACAATAATATAATTTTTTTATCTGAATTATTTTTATTTACAAATTATATTTGAGATCAATTTCCATTCATCAATGTTTTTCCTAAAAGATGTAATGATAGTCTTTTGCTATAATAAATTAACATAAATAGAAGGGTAACAATAAACTCAAACAATTTACCAATTTATATATGATTTTAAATCATTTATTGCATCCTCAATTTTAAAATTTTAGATCCGATACTATCTTCGACACTGACACGGCATATCATCGAAGGTCGGACGAATTCTTCCGAGCCCGTCTTGAAGAAGCTTCTCCCGAAGATATTTCTATTTGACACCCTAAGACTGACTAACTATTACAAATTGCAAACTATGTTATAACACACTAAAAATCAACTCTTGACTCAATAACAATAAAGTTGTTCGAATACTCAAATACTGATTTGTCTCTCTGAAATATCTTTATGTATTCCATGCACATCTGATAGGAGGAGAATCCGTATATATAATCTTCAATATGGATTAGATCAACTTCTTCTTCAAGTAACAGTATATCTTATTTCCATATCTTTTTTATATTATCCAACCACCAAATCTCCATATTTTATGCAGTTAAAAATAATAATAATAATAATAATAATAATAATAATAATAATAATAATAATAATAATAATAATAATAATAATAATAATAATAATAATAATAATAATAATAATAATAATAATAATAATAATAATAATAATAATAATAATAATAATAATAATAATAATAATAATAATAGTAATAATAATAGTAATAATAGTAATAATAATAGTAGTAATAGTAGTAATAGTAATAATAATAATAATAATAACAATAATAATAATAATAATAATAATAATAATAATAATAATAATAATAATAATAATAATAATAATAATAATAATAATAATAATAATAATAATAAGTACTACCTCCGTCCCGGCTAATCTTGCACAGGGAAGGTTGACACAAGTATTAAGAAAAATTGTTTTTCAAGTGTTTGTTGACTTTTCAAATGTGGATTGAGGATGGAGATTGAGGGTGGAGATTTTGAGGGTGGAGATTGTGTTATAATTTTCCTTTTTAAGAGGTGTGCAAGATTGCCTGGGACGGACGAAAATGAAAAAAGTGTACAAGATTAGTGAGGACGGAGGTAGTAACTAACAATATATTTTTTACAATAAGCACAAAATTAATATCTTTTACAAAATAGATCAAAATTTGGTAACCTAATTCTATCGATGATTCACATAACTAATTTATAGTTGAGGTCAGGGTTCGATCCCCATTCTTCATTTCCAACTAAATAAACGAAAAGGATCCAATTGTGGGTATAATTTGGAAGTATTCCAGCTAAGGGTGTGTATGGAACTTGGTCTTACCGAACTGTATCGAAAATTAAACTGAAAGTATATCGAATCGAAAAAGAATCGTAGACTTGTGATTTTCTCGGAAACGAATTGTATCGAAAAAGTTATGGTACGGTTCTGGATATTCAGTAATATCTATACTAAGAACCGTACTGAGAACTGTATCGAACTGATCCGAACTGTCTCATACCGAAAATCGAGATTATAAAAATATATAAATATATTAATAAATTTAGGCATAGAGTAGCTTACAAGTTTTGTGCATAATTTCCATACATTACTACTTTTAGACGACCTTACATGAAATATTTACTTATGACTTGAAATTTATACCAGTATAAATTTTATTTTTAATTGTGACTCTGAAGAATGTATCTTGATTTTTTTCCAATTTTACTTTGATATTAAAAATTGAAAAAAGAAAAGGAAGAAAAAAGAACTCTAAATAGTATGTCATATTTGACCTAATCATCTCACTAGATCTGTTAAATTCGAAATACTGTACCGAATTGTTCCGAACTTTGAGACGATTCGATACAAATCTTTATAATAAGTTTTGGTTCGATTTTAATTTTTAAGCTTTGAAAAAATTTAATTTTAAAACGATACTAAATTTTTCAAATTCCTAAATCCTACTATCTCATGCACACCTCTAATTCAAGCACCGTAAAAGAGTAGACCTTGTTTTGCATTTAAATCAAAGGAACGATATGAGATTGTACCTAAATGTAAAATCAACTAAGCTAGATTGGGACCACGTCAATGTGGTACAGAAATTAAACATGATGCATAATACTATTCATCAGAATTGTATTGTTGTATTACGAACAGTAAGTCTGCAATAACATTTGGCTCTCGCTAGTGGATTCCAGAAGTGAAAAATATACTTCCTACGTTTCGCCTTAATTTGTCTATTTATTTTTTAGTTTGTCCCAAATATCTTTATCAATTCAAAAAAAAAAAAAAAATCTCTCACAATTTATACCCTTAAAATTTCCTCTATCAATCTCCACATTTAATAAAGTCAAATATTTCACAAAATCTATTTTTTTTTCTTAACGTCCGTGCTCGATCAGAGTAAGCAAATTAAGTCGGGATGGAGGTAGTATAAAACATTATAGGCCTTGCTTTCACTTTATTAGAGTTAGATAAAATCATTACAGGCAATAACAACAACAACAACAACAACAACAATAATATTAAACCATCCTGTTACTTCTAAGGTCTCCACATAAATACTAGAGTTAATTATCAAAACAGCACGACATTTTGAATTTTTCAATTATAGCATGACCGTTAAAACTTAACAATATTAATCATCAACTGTAATTTTTCAATTACAACATTGGTTGATTTTTTTGACATTTAATTTTGTTACCACCACTATCATTAGATAAGTGTGACGGGATCGTCCTACATTTGTAACCTATTTTGTCATCCATTGCCGTAAATCGATGGTTGAAATTACTATGTCACGTCTTTCATTTCCAATTAACGACAATGGAAGTAGCGGATTGTAAAATTGATGGAGGGTAAATGATAGTCTCGTCAAGTTGAATCTAAAGATAGGGTGACAATACAATCAGATGTCTAAAAATAGAGTTCATGTTGTAATTGAAAAAAACTTCAAAATTGATGAATAGTATTACTAAATTTTAAATGTCATGTTGCAATTAAAAATTGGATCAAAGGTCGTGATTTTTTTTTTTTTGTTTTTTTTAATTAACCCTAAATACTAATATGTGACTAGCAACCAAACTGTAGATATATATACATACACACACACCAAAAAAGTTTTGATCTTCCCTTTGAAGAGTTCTATGCTACTTAGAGGTAGTGCATTAAGTCATTTGATATGCTGTTACATGAACATGGATAAAAATTACAGGTTATTTTTTTCTTGATTTCAACTACTTTGTCACGTATATAACAAACACCTAATAGATTTATGACTCGTTTACTTCATAGGATAATCCTAAATAAGGACAAATTATTCAGGACATCCAATATTTACTTGGTTGGATCATAAAAACTAGCTTATACCGGATACCTGGGATAACACATAATTCGAGGCAAAATACCCCCATTAGAAATTCCACTTCTAGAGGTGGGTTTATTTATCCCGAATCAAGGATAAGTTTTCGTCCTCTTCTCATACGTCTTTTCTTCCTAATTTTACTGTTGTTAACTTTGCCCCATTATCAGCTTTTCCAAGATTGAAAATTATTATTTGCCTGATTTATTTCCACTACCTTCGACCTTAGCAACAGATGAATTTCTATTTCCGTTTCACACCGTGTGATGATGAAGAAGATCATGATCACTGAGTTTATTATTTTTTCTTCTCCTCTCACCAAGTCATCGTATTTTTCTTCTTCGTTTCCCATACGTTTTGGAATACACATTATATAAGGAAAGGGTTAAGGTTTACATGGGTTTAGGTCTGCGTTGAACTGTTCTTCGTTGAAGATTTGTGTGGTTTATAAAGGCCCAGTATAAGGTGTCTATTATTTTTATGTAATTTAGAAATCCCTTAAAAAAATTCAAAAAAAAAAATCCTAATAACCTTCCAAGAAACCAACAAGTCAAGGTAAACACGGGATAACGATAGTTCTCTATAAAAAGTTCAACATAATAATCCCTAGTAAATATTGAATAGGATAATGCATATTCTTCAATCTCTCATTTTAATACATCCTAGTTTTATACACTCTTAAAGTACTACATCATGAAAGTAGCAGGAGCTCGTTAGTACCCTCAAGTTGCATAGTGTAACATATTGGCCGTACTATTGCTTCAAATGGAGGGAAAAATATTGGGTATATGTTTACTTAAGACTGAAGAATAATGAATCAAACTTGGTTAAAGGAATTAATGAGTATGTTTTATCAAGATTTGATTTCCTCGATAAACTGAAGGAAACTATAAGTAAGCACACCCACTGTTTCGTATATATAAATTATAGTGATAGAAGAATTTAAAAAAAATACATAGAAAATGGAAACTGTCTTGTAGCGTGGGAAGGAAACAATGAATGAGGTGGTTTTGCAGGCGTGGAGATAAATTTGTGGTCAAATGCATACATACACATATGCCGGTTTTAAATTGTCAAAAGAATCAATAATCCCTTGTCAATGTTAAGTAGTAGCTGTTAAAATATAGAATTTCATAAAGATAAGAAGAGGGGTTGTATAAATCCAAGGATTGAATTAGTTTTAGATTAATCCAACTTTTAATGTCTCCAGTCTTGGCATTTTCCTTCATATATACAACTAGCCGTCTCATCTCACTTTTCTCTATGTATATGTGCTAATAAGTAATAACTCTCCGTTAAAAATTATTTGTATACTAATCATATTTTAGTTCACCATTGTGTTGGGAGATCTGCAGCCGAGGTTTTATCTATCTCGAATTCGAAAGATAAATTAACTATTAGTTCGATTCTTGAAAAATAATGAATACTAATACAAGGTTGAAACTATTACTAAAAGACTTATAAATCTAGAACAATTGTAGGATTGATTGAAAAGTTGTTGTTCGATTATGCTTGTTTTTTTTTTTTTTTTTTGCTTACACCGACTTTTACTTGAACTTTTCACTCAAATATATCATTTTTTCCTCAAACCTAAAAAAATATAAATTACTCTTTTATTTTTTCGTCTTTTTACTTTTTATGGATCCATCACACTCTCCTCCATCAAAATTTGACTCTACTAGTATACCTTATTTTCAAACTCATCAATAGCGAAATTTAAGATTTAATGAAACATGCGACCTGGTCCAATCACAATCGTTGGTATACGTTTGTAAAGATGAGTACCTATTTACAAAGGGAAAAAATTAAAACTGCAAAACAAAAGAAAAAGAAAAATAAGAATCTTGAATCTTGTAATCAAGTTGTACAATTGTTTTAAATTAATGGATCGTGTATTGATAGTTTCAAATCATTTAAGCGATATATTAATTTTTTAGAATCTAATTCGATAGTTAACTTATTTTTTGGGTCCTAAAGTAATATCTTGTAGTACTGAATAAATTTTGGGAGAGGATTTAAGAGAAACAGCAGTGGGAATATGAAGCAACAGTAGAAACCTTTTGATTTTCTTTGTTGGGAAGAAGAGCACATTACAGAAGGTAGCTGGACGAAGTATCCTATCCAACAAGTTGATAACTAGATTCGTATGTGGGTTTTTTCTTCTTTCTGGAGGACGTGGAACATTCGATACGACAAAACTCTTAAAAATTAACGTAAAGAGAACCAACCCACCTGCAACTTCCCTTTCTTGGTTGTAGTGACCCAAAACACCATAGTTATACCAAAGAGGGAAAATCATTTATATTAGGAAATAGATGGTTGGCCATAATGTGGCTGGCCACATTTTGAAAAAAGAAAATAAAAATGAATATATGTTAGGGTAATTGTCATATACATCCTTTGTTAGAGTTAAATTTTTACTGTAGCAATTTAAAAAATTTACTGTAGCTTTCCAAAACTTTTGAAATACAAATTTGAAAATTGAAACTTTTACTTAAATTTTTTATCTCTCTCTCTCCTCTCTCCTTTATTCTCTCTCATCTGTCCTATTTCTCTTCATTCTTCCACTCATTAATCTAATGTATATATATATATGTGTGTGAATATTGTTTGTTAATTTTCTTATTTTTATATATTTGTCGTCCCGATCGATCTTATCCGGGTCTGTTGGAATTTTTTTTCATATAGGTCACGGCTAATTCTAATACACTCAAATAGTCTCTTATTTTTTACAACAAGAAATTTACAATTAGAGACGAAAATATCGGTCACTAATCATTAAAATTCTATCACTAAATTAATTTAGAAACCGATTAGCATCGGATTGAATTTGTCTTAAAAAAGCTGATATCTACTTTTTAGCAACCGATATAATTTTAGCAACTGAAATATTCAATATATCCGGTCGAGATCGACCTTTAAATCCACGCCCTGTATTGACATGGAAACCATTATGAGATCGAAATCCCTCTCTAATTTAGTTTCTCAATATATATACAAATAATATAGGTAGCAAAGTATAAACTTATTTCATAAAGTAATTTTAACAATTAATATTTTTTAGTTAACAATTTAGTAATGCGAATATAGTTGTTTAAGTTGTAAAAAGTTAAAAAGAAAAAAAAAGGACATTATTGAAGTTAGTTAGCGCCACAAAGTATTTTTTTTTTGTTGCAAAATATAAAAAATATATATAGATGAGGTTGGTGCACGAAAAAAAAAATTGGATTAGTAAATCTAACGAAGGTCATTATTTAGGTTGAAAATATGTGATATGAATGTTAAATTGAAGATCGCGAAAAAATGAATAATTTGATATATTGTGCATAAAAAAAGATTAGAAATAAAAAAAAAAAAGGTATTTGCATTTAAAAAGATTGTAATAAAATTATAAACGTACCAAACTTCGTTTGGCTTTGATATATACATAGATGAATTAAATTGACACACATGAGAATTATACTGATGTACATAAAAATAAGACTATCAGAGTATAACAGTATGAGACTAATTATTCTATTACGTACTATGTTATTTTAATTTAATATCCAATTATTAAAATTAAAAATTATTTAATTATTGGCAAATCCATAATATCTATAATTAGTTTGAGCATTAGTAGAAAATAGAAAAACCTAATAACAAGAAAAAGGAAAGGAAAAATCTAACATTAAAAAAAAATAAAAAATAAAAAGAAAAAGAGCAAAAAGTGGCGGGACCATTTTTACTGGGAGGCGGGAGTTGTGGGGTTAATAAATGGAGGGAAAGGAACCACAATGGAAGAGGGGCTATTAAAGTATTCTTGTTTTTTTATTTAGAATTTATATATTTTTTTAGAAATTGTGGCTAGTCACATTATGGCCAAATAGCAAGGTCCATAAATTAATATCTACCGGTGAACGTATCATCAGTTTGCGATGAGTTGAGCCATGTATCAGAATTTGCTTTTCTTATTGTGGTCAAATTTTATTAAACGTCGTGGTCAATTTTAGTTGCGGCCTTTTCAATAAAACACCTACATTCCTACCGTGTCCCTATCAACCAAGTCAATCACATTTGTAACGTCACCCAACACACCTAATACTGATGACGCTACAAATTGTTCCGTTAACTAAAAACAGAGTAAGTTATATGAAAATTAGAAATGAGAGAATTATATTAACACGGGGGAGGGGGAGGGGGAGGAGGGGTATGTACAAGATATATATCATATGTAAAACCAATATCCTCTTCTAAGTTCTAACCACTTCCACCTAAAAACCAGCTAATCTCACCCACCAACACCTTCTAATTTTCCATCCATTTCCTACAGATCTAATATTTCTCATTTCTTCAAGTAAAAGAAAAAAAAAGGGGGGGAGGTGGGCCCCATATCATCCACCTGTAACTGTGTCTACCAATCCAGACAACTATACTCCAACTATAATCTTCACCAGATCCCTGTATGTGAATTCCATTCACTATGTACAAATGCCACAGCTCATAAGCCCCAGCTTCAAGCAAAGAATATGCCACAAAACAAAATCCACTTTTGCAATTATCCTTTCTCTTTAATCAGGAATAAGATCTGATCAACCCCAAATTGTACAGATTCCTCCTCACCATGCTCCCAATTGATAGCAACATGGCCCCACCGGACCCCACCGCTGCCTCGTCCCTTTCGGTCTTTTCACGATACTTCAAGGGCGATTCCTTCACTTTCAAATTATTCAGACCAATCTTTTGCCGAACCGACTCGATTATCTTTGCATCGGCTGGATTCCCCATCGCATCCGTTACGTAGAATAAGTTTCGGGCTGTCCCCATTGTGGTCGATATCTCAGCCCGTGTCACATTTAAGCCGTTTTCGCGGAAAGTTCGTGTTACATCAGCTAGGAGGCCTTTTCTATCATCTACACATAGCTCAAGCCTCACACCCTGTCATCAAACGAATATATTCCTATCAGAATCATTAAGGAGCCGTGTGGAATGTAAACTCAAATGGCTCTTTAATAGTGTAAAGACATATAAGAGAATCCTCAAGTTTAGCCACAACTTAAGTTTCACTAACATCTAACCGAGAGAAATAATCTAGAATTATTGCTACAGAACAGCTAGGTTTCTGTTGGTTCAGGCTAAGGTGGAACAACCTAGATTCTGATGGGAAGGCTAGTGACGTAGCATGGCAAAGTGTAAATATGCCCAAAGAATAAATTTAACTAGGGCTAGGAAAGAACTTTTCCCTTTTGTAAATCACAAAGAAATAAGTTTCTAGAATAAGAATAGCACCTGAGATGCTCTCCTTTCAATCGCAGCTGCCAAACAAAGAATCACACGCTGCTTTTCGGCTTCCGAACTTATAGGAGTCCCATCCATGTGTCTGATGAAGAATTCCTGAACAAAAAAGAATCAAATAAATATCGTATCTAACATAATAACTAGCCAGAAGATCATTTTTTTTCACAAGAAAGAATATGTACCAAGGATGCTCCATCGCCCGCCGTGTCTATCGTGGCATGGAAAACGACATACTGCATGTCCGTTAACGTGCAAATAACATCAAACAGAAGCTTGTTCCGATCTTTACACTGAATGTTCACCACAGAATAATCCTTCTCCAAATAATTCCGAACAGAAACAACAGGGTGATCATCATCGAAAGTTTTGATTACAGGCATCCGATCATAATCCCTATCCGCAAACATCATCTGATGAAGCCTCCTCTCTGTATGAGTAACAGCCAAAGACACCGAGGTTTTGGCGCTTCGAATGTCATTATCCCCTTTCAACACATTCCTTAACATTGTCTCCATCATGTCTAGTTTCTGTGAATCCTCAATCGGACAGCCCGAATCATCATCCTTGAGATAAATTAAGGATGCGATTCTCCCATTGTGGGTCCACATTTTTGCATCCACCACATTGCAGCGTAAATTTGATAGCACTGCGAAGACTTCGGATAAAAGGCCAACTCGATCTGTGCCCGTTAACTCTAGCGCTGTTATGCCCTCGATGCTTTTCGATCTCCCGTAATGAACAGTCTCAAGTGACTGAAAATTAGTGACCAGTAACAGCTATTAGTACATCATTATATTTGATTTAGATACTGAAATCCATTAAGATAACCATTTTATCCTCTTAGGATAACATTTACTGCGGTAATAACTACCTGTTCGATGCAGCCTAAAACGCTTTCATCAGTTAATTTATTCCCATTCAAGTCGGTCACATGAAATACTGCAAAAATTTGAAGAACACGAAGCGTCAGAAAAAAAGTGTTTAATTGTAAAAACGAAACGGCGGTATAAATTACTGTAAAATTTAGCAACCAAAAAAAAGAGCGCAAGTTACAACGCACCGTCCATGAACCACCGACCGTCGGAACAAATGTAAGCCTTCTTAATTGACAGATTCAAATCCGTCAAAACTTGAACTGCTTCTAGAAGAATCCCGTGTTTTCGTGCACTATCAATCTACAAGATGAAAATTCAAAAAGCAAATGGAAATTAAAAAATATTTAAGAAAAAAATTGGGGATTCTAGAAATTGATGAAGAATCCGAGAAGGGTCGCAATACCGTGAGTCGGGTCACGTTGGAACAGGCAGCATTGTCGATCATGACCCTGCAAGAGGTCGAAGGAGGAGGGCATTAGTGGAATTTCACAAGTCGCATTTGGAAGTTTTTGCAGAAGTCATAGAAAAGTCCATTTTAGGGGGGACTGCAAAAGACTGGGGCAGAGTAACTTGAAAGGAAAGATATCGGCCATCAATTAGGTAATTAAACTCCATTAAGGTTGGAAATCAAGTAATATTATCATTAATTCTGGTGAAGAATGACACAAGGACTGGTGAAATCTCACACAAAAGTTGCAGGAGTAAAACTTCGTATAAGAACGCCAGTAATTGGTAAATAACAGTAAACCAAAATGAAGAAGAAAGTAATCCAGATCAAATCACGAATTTCTCAAAATTTTCTATCTCTCCACACCAAAACCTGTTGCCAGAACAATAATAACATGAATTTTTTAGGAGACCCGAATTGTTTCTGTTTGAAAGTTCAGCAAAAATTAACAACAATAAAATCCACGAAAAATTAGTCAAAAATATTAAACAAAGAAAAAAAAAACGGGAAATTGAATAATTTGTCACATAGGTTTACGGAGCGAAAATTACAGAGAAGCACAGAATCAAACACACAGGGAAGGAGGGCTGACCTCGGTGTAGACATGCGAATAAGAAGCTTCTCATATTCATCCAAATACGTCCGGCACTCCATAATCTCAAAGCAAAACTCAGAAAATATGAACAAAAGAAACCCTACAATTTAATTACCAAAAATAAGTTGTTGCTGTTAAATTCAATTCTCTCTGTAAACCCCTTTCAGAGCGCGTCTTGACTCGGCGATTCTCTCTCTAGAACATTAACAGAACACTGCATGCTCTTTTACTTTGGTCTCTCCACTCTGTAAGGGGGAGGGATGTATTTATATATTGATCTTAATTAATTAATAATATGCCTTTCGGTTTTGTTTTATATTTTGTTTGAATATTAGGACTAAAATATCGGGAGACCGGATTTTGGACAATCCTTCGTTTCCTTATTCCTGTCTATCGCTAATTTGTTTTCCGTAATTTTGAAATAATTGCTTCATTAGTTGAAAGTCAACTAACTACCCATGATTCCGACGTGTGCTTTGGTAGGATCCACATTGCCAGCATGGACGCCACGTGTTTCTGCTCAAAGATGCTTTGCGTGCATTCGACTCAACAGAGAGTAGTAATTAGTGGGCTCCGCGGGGCCTCATCACTATACATTTAATCTAACCTTAAAAATCTTAAAGAGGAGGGAATACAGATTCCGGAAGGCTCCTCGATCCTTTATACTTGATGTTGTGTATTTCGTTCTAGTTTTCTCATCTTCTTTTTTTACTTTCTACAGTTTTGATAACTTTATCGAGAGAAAATGTGAATAACTATACTATAAAGAGAAAATATGAGAGAACTACACCGAAATACACAATATTCAACTACAGAGGACTCAGGTCCGTTAGACGAGCTAGTTTTGACAGTTTTAGATTAACCCTATGAGTTTTTAGATTAATTCAGACTACAGTTTAGCCAAGTTGCTTTTAATAAGTCTATAGTATAGTGAATTTAATCTTAACCCTATCAATTTTCCACTATTAGACCATGAGTCAAATTGTTGAAACTATATATTTAAATGAAAACTTATACAAATATTTGAATAATATTTAAATTTACCAGTTAATGGTAT
Organism: Ajuga chamaepitys; assembly: GCA_958295605.1. Taxonomy (NCBI): domain Eukaryota; kingdom Viridiplantae; phylum Streptophyta; class Magnoliopsida; order Lamiales; family Lamiaceae; genus Ajuga; species Ajuga chamaepitys. The sequence continues at coordinate 18,784,876 of OY282502.1, forward strand.
AAAAATCAACAAATTTAACATATTGAGAGTTAAGAAAATGTTAATTTATACGTGACAATTTTAAATTTCAGTATCTCAAACTTTTATCCAAGTAGTCTGCTTCATCATAATTTAAATAGATAAATTTTATTTACATTAGGTAGTCATATTGGATAAAAAGCAGACGAAGACAATAAATTGAAATTTATATATTTAACAAATAGTGGTCAATTCAAAAATGTCAAAGAGACAACGTTCAATCAACTACTCAAAGCACTAAACTTTGATTTACATAATTAAGGATAGCAGATAACAAGTTTATGATAATCAACTTCTAACTTATAAAAATAAACTATATGTGCAACATATAGAACAATATATTCAACTACGCTTAAGAGTGTATAGAACTTAAAATTAGAATTTCAAAAGAGAGAACTCTAACCATAACTAAGGGTATGAAACTAAAAAATTACAAGAGAGACGGGGAGAGTGAGAGAGAGAGAAACTCGGGGCCAAAAAGCCTAGATATTTAAATGGGCTGCAAAATATAGACTTTAAACCTAACTTGGTTTTTGTTAAACATACTGATCCTACAGGTTTCGGCCAATTGTAACACCACTAGACCGAAGGGCATCAAAACTAGCTATAAATTCTTCACAATAACTAAGGGTGTGTACTACATAGCTAGTATGTTTCAAGAATTTAAAAAATTCAATATCGTCCAAAGTTCGATAGGTATTTCCAAAATTTAAGGACCATGACCGAACCAAAACTAATAAAGATCCGTATCGAACCTTTCCAAAATTCAAGATAGTTCGATACAGTAATTATGATCTAATGAATCCAGTGAGACAATTTGGTTCAGTATGACATAGTCGGTTATTCAGAAGTACAAATAGGATTTTTAATATCAAAGCTAAAATTGGAGAAAAGAAATCAAGATACTCATATCAAAATATTAACATTACTATTAGCATAAACATCAAGCTATAAATAAACCTTTCAAGTAAGGTCATCGAAAAGTAAGAATGTATGAAATTATGCACAAAATTTGTAAGTTGTCCCGTGTCTGAAATAATTATTATATTTTTATATTATTCTAATCTCGATTTTCGGTATAGGATGGTTCAGGTCAGTTAGGTGTAGTTTGGTCGGATTCTCAGAACGAATATCTAATGAATATCCAAAATTGCATACCATAATTATTTATGGTACAATTTGGTATGTATAAATTCAATAATTCTTTTTCGATTCAATGTCTTCAATTAAGTTTTTTCGCACAGTTCGATAAATTTGAAGTTCTATGAACACACTTAATAATAACTAATGCTACGAATGATCGTTAATATTACAATTAAAATTTAGCATTACACCAATATTACAATATATAATCTTTCCGAATGCAATTAATTGTGATTAAAGAAAAAACAAAAGTGAAAAATTGATAACATGGTTTTGAGACAAATTAGTAGGTTTAATGTGACTAGTGTCCACATAGGGTGTGGGTACGCCACATCCCTGATGTTATTTCAAATATTTTATAAGCTTTAATATTTTATAAAAAAAATTAAGAGCTTATAAGTTAATAAAATATTTGGTAAAAAAGTTTCTAAGCTTGTAATTTGATGAAATTGTTAGGGTTATACTGTAAAACATGTTTATAAGTATTGCTTTGTATATAAACTGTTTCTAACACTTTATCGAATGAGAATAAACTATCATTGTTTGCTTTAAATATTATGAATGCCATATATATTTATTGCATATTGTTTGAATATTTTACATTGTAGACAATGTGGTGTGTAGTAAATCATAGAAGATGAGATTGTCGGTTCCTTGTAATAAGTATAAAGATTCACAACTTAGATGGAATTGAACAATCCATTGGTAGACGTTGATGCGTAAAGCTCGGTTTGGTTTGTCTTAACCAAGAGATTACACTAGTACAATCGTTGAACTAAATTGGACCAACAGCGAGATAGTTTTTCTAGACTAACTTGATAGAAAAACTAGATCTCAGTTGTTATTGATTTTTTAATTTCTGTCAATTAGTTGGGATCGTATATAATTAATTAATGTTGCTTTGGTTTATTTTGGAAAAAAAGTCAATGGGACTCAATGCTCTATACCTTGGGCAATATTATTAATTATATGACAAATTGCTAAATTAATACACAAAATCGTGTCTTGGTGAAACAAGTTGATTGTGTCCCCCTTGGTGGGCTCAGAATGTATCATATCAAACCTGTACAGTGGATTAACTTCTGATATGATAATAATGTTGAGCTGCCTGTTCTCAAGAAATAAAAGATATTAATTGATTAAAGCATTCATTAGCTTAAATTAGTTAGTGGACATTGAATCTTAAATACGGAAAATAATAACCGAGAGCCATATTTCGTACTATGGATTAGGATGGGTAGTTCAACATTAATTCTATAGTGGAATGAATTAATATTAATGGGCTAGAATAATATTGATGGCTCATTATTGATATCTAGGTCCATTGGGAGGCATAATCATATTCCTCTTAATGGCCCCTTGAGTAGCTCAATAGAAGTCCATTAACTAAGAGGATAATGATTAATTAGAAGTAGGAGATAAGGAAATAAAACATATGGAATAATCTAAATCCAAAGGGGATTAGTATTTATCCATATTTTTCTCTCCCAAAAGGGAGAGGGTTTCGATCCCTATTCCTAAAGGGGGCTGATTTTCGGCCCCCTCACTGTTATAAATAGGGGACCAGTTTTGGTCCCCAGATGCATAATTGTGTGGTCCTTTTTCCATGAAAAATTAATCATTCCTCAAGAGTTAAAGTTCATTTGATATTCCACCGAATTGGCGAGCTTGGACTTAGGGAATACTCAAGAAGATCTTTGGGTTGAAAGGTTAATTCTTCTCAATGGTGTCTCTCCGATTTGAAGGTAAAATACAATAATCCTTTAGTTCAGCATGCTTAGGGCTTATTGGATGGTTTATCATTATTCAATTACGTGAATTGTATGATTTGAATGTGTCAATCATGGTTATTTAATTTATGAAAATAATATTCAAATTACATCCCGAATAGATCCTTTGGCACAATCTCCGATTCCCCAACAAGAATGACTTAGCTATGAATATGGAGGACTAATTTGAAAGCAACTATCAAATTGTATGAGTAATGTGTGTAAAGTGTGTGTAATGTGTATTTGTGTTTGAGGTGTGTGAAGTATGTGTAATGTATCTAATGTAGAGTGTGTAATGTGGGTGAAGTATGTGAAGTGTGTGTGTGCGTGTGTGCGTGTGTGTGCATATGTAGTATATGAAATTTGAGTCTAACTTATAAGATCTTAAAAATAAGATGGACTAGAAGGATTTTTTTTTTTTTTTTTTCTTTTAGCTTATAAACTCTAAGAGCTTATTTTCCATCTTATAAATTTTTTGATATCTTATTTTGTTAAACACATTTCAAGAGCTTATAAGATCTCAAACATCTTATAAGGTGTCTTGAGAGCCTTAGAAGCTTAGTCAAACACCTCATATCTCACAGCAATTAGAGAAGTGTGTATGGAACTACTCTGTATTATCAAAATTAAAATAATTTCCTACTATAAATCTGTACAATTAGTTGATAATTGCGATATAAAAATTGGTCCAGGCGGCCGCTGGGCACTTTTGGCTCGACTCAGTTTTAAGCGAACCGACACTAAAAGACGTATTTATCATTAATTGTCGCTTAGACGAACAAATCAGTGATAGACATTTTTATTTTTTTATTCTTCAAAACGAGTTTTTAGTTGTTTTTGTAATCGAAAATCATAATCATTAAATTAAATAGGATTTTGATTATATTATAAATTTATATTTAATATTTTATATGTTAAAAACTTAGATATGCAAAAGATAAAAAGGTTAACTCGACGGTCGGCTGGATGACGACTAGGCAGTCCAGGCGTTAGATGGCACAAAAGTGCCTACCTCCCGATTTCAACTTCAGTTGCTGGTGTGTACTCCCTCCGTTCCATATTAATTGACGTTTTAGAATGAAAATGAATAATTAAGAATGAAATTTTTTGACAGATATACCCTCACCTAATTTAGGGGACAAAGATTTGACTAAATAAAAATATCTCTGATAGATTGAAAAGTAGATATTTTTTAGGATTGAGTTTAGGGAGAAAACTGGTAGAATTGGTGGAAAATATGTAAAACGTCAATTAATAGGAAAAGAGAAGAACATCATAAAACGCCAAATAATATGGAATAGAGGGAGTAAAATTACTAGGCTTGTAATTACACTTTAGTCCTCCAAGAGCATTTAACTTGATAAGTAATTATAGTTGTCGTATATACTAATATATATAAAATATATAATTATATATGTAAATATATAGGAAATATTCTTTTCTATATACCAGTATATATGGGAGACCATCTTATTTGCCACTAAAATATTAATTACACGGTATACTTTGGTATAGTTGGTAGAAAATGGCAATTATTGGTCTAACAATAAGATTATTTTTTTCTTTTTTTGTTAAGAAATAATTAATTTGCGACTTATTATTTTAAGTTTTTTATAGAAGTCATTACATATAATCAAGTTATATATACACAACGAAAAAAATTTAAATTACAAGCTTTACAAAATAAATCACACTCCTTATCGCCCTCCCTTACACCTGTGTTTAAGTTTCACATATATTTTTTGCCCTCACTTATTACTCTGTAGTGTTTTCAATGGAAGTTTGTTAAGATTCTTATAGCCTAGCTTATCTAAAATGTCTGGCAGGCAAGGTCAATCCATTGACTCGGGCAAATTTTGTCACCTCACAAGCAAGAAACTTTTATGCATTGAGAATGACTAATACCACGAGGTATATTGTAATCTCATAGATATGTGAGTAGCAATTTCATTGGCAACGATGATTTCCAATATAAAACCATACAATCATGAGAATTGGAATGGATATTTGTTTATTCATTTTCCACCCAATTCCCTCATACCAATCATGCTAATAGATTAATTATATATAAGGTTATCATTTCATACGACGAGTGTATCATTTTGATTTTATCGACATTTTACATACAATATCGATCTATCAATTCCTATATTAATAATTAATGTACAAATGCATAATATGTTAGTTTTCAAAAATATTATTTAGTATTTTAATAAACTTATAATGCGTATATCTCATTGGATTCTCTATAAATTCACCTATAAGAGTTATATTATTTCAACTTATATCTATAATACTCCCTCAATCCCAAAATAAAAGCCTTGCTTCAAAATATTTATTATTCCAAAATGAGAATCTTGTTTCAAAAGTTAATGTCTCGTTTATTTGTCGAAGTAGAAATTTGAACTTTTTTAGTTCACGATTTTAGTTACATATTAAATAAATGAAATAAAAATAGAATAAGTTGTGAGTTTGAATTGGTGATTTCCATTGAGTTGTACCTTCTTCAATATGGTTAAAAAATATACTCTCAAAATAACTCTTATTGTGGGAGGGAAGAAGTATAAGTTTCAATCACCCTATATTTTTTAAACTATTGCCTTTATTAGGGTGAAAAAATTATATTACATTTTACCCTGCACTGTATATAACCATGGTTAAATTGTAGATTGCAATCTCAACTTTTCGTATTATTACACTTTGCTATATAAAAAAAATCTCAACAAACTGCTATCTAGACATACGATTTGTTCTAGATTGCCATCTAAAAGAAATCTTAGTCGTCTGAACACGTGGATATCAATCAATGATTGAGATTTTTTCGAGATGACAATTTGCAAGTTAAAATGGTAATTAATTGCAAAATAATATATTTTATGACGAAGTATAAAAACATGCAAAGTTGATATGACAAATTGTAATGTTCTCTATAAGAGTATTAGAGATAAAATAGTCTTTGTCTAGACGTCATAGACAAGCTCTATGATCCGTTTCTAAAAATCTTCTCTCTTTTGTTTTAATATAAAATCTATAATCTAAACTTGACATCGAAAGCCTATATTGAAGAAAACTTTCTACGAATAAGAGTAATCAAAATAGTTTTCCATAATAAAATAAAAATAAATTTCATCTTAGAATATTCTTAAATAGAAAAGATTAAGAAGGTTATTGAAGTATATATAACATTCTTGACATTGTAATTTTGACTAATATGTTTACTATCTTAATCATACATGCCAATAAAATTTTATGATATATATTTCTAAATCTTTAGTTAGTATTTCTACTAACAACAATTTTTAAGATTTTATGCTATATACTTTTTTTAAGGATAATAACATACATGGATCATTCATTTCATATTATTCTTATTTCATTATTTCTTTATTTTTAATTTTTTTTTTTTGCTTGTAAATATATATTGAGTTATTGTAGCTTTATTTATATAAAAAAAAAGGGCAAAAATTATGTGCACAAGCTTATTGTGCACCACAATATTGTATGAGCAAATCAATCATACTGTATCAGTCAGTAAATCAACCATACTGTATGAGTAAATCAACCATACCTCAAGTGCACGAAAAAATACTGTATGAGTGGTGCACCATAGCACTATTGTGCACATGGTGCACCCAAGTTCCACTCTAAAAATTGGGCTATTGCATTTAGTGGTCTTTCTATGTGTTATATGACCCAATAAAAGAAAAGTACGATGACTCAAACTTTTTCCAAAACAATATCAACATTTCAAAGTAGAGCTGTCAAAATGGTCTGGTCGGACCGGGTCAGCCCAGTTCAGTCGGGCCAGCAGATAAAATCGGGTTGGGCCAGGCTGGGCCAAATTTTTTCGGGGTCAGCTCAGCCCATTCTCGGACCATCGGGTTGTCGGGCCAGTTTCGACCCGCTGCATTTTTTCTAAGAAATTTTGTTTAATACCAAATTTCCACATACAAATTAAAATTATCAAAAATTAAAATACACTTATATAATAAGTAAACAAGACGAGTATTATGAACTATAATTAAAATATTTTTATAGACAAGTAGCCGCTTTCTTTCGAATTTTTAATTGTTTAAAAGAAAAAATGAAGTATTGCTCTGTCGTAGATTATGAAACAGATGAGACAATTAATTAGTTATAGAAAGACTTTACTTGATTTTGAAATTCACATCAATCCATAATAAAACTTATGAGGGAATTTGTTTTCATGTCATTTATATAGGCTACTTTAGTTTGGATGAATAACTTTGGTATCGAATTAGCCCAATGGAACACTATTGTAAGAACGTGCATCAATTACACAAATTAAACCTATTAAAATTTCAAACTTACAAATTCACCGTACATGATATCAAATGCACTTAGAAAGTTAGAACTTCAAATTCTACACAACACAAAATAACAAATATTAAAAGTAGACACACAAATTTCCACTCAAAAGATATGGAGGGGGTGTTCCCTCTAAAAATTAATTGGAGGAAAATTAACAAAAATATAATAAATAAAAGAAGAGAAAAAATAAATTCGGGCCATTTGGCCCATCGGGCCAAGTCGGGCTGAGCCCATTGGGCTGCTCGGGTCGGGCCAAGTCGTGCTAATTTTTTTTCGGGCCAAAAAAACTCGGGCCAGTCCAATTTTTCTTTTCGAGTTGGTCGGGCCAAGCTCATTTTGACAGTTCTATTTCAAAGTAGAGTGAAGTACTATGATTTAAAAATTAATTAGAAGTATTTGTATATAAATTTTATTTTTCATTATATTTTATGTTTGGACCTGATTAAATTTATTATAATAAATAATATTAAGAAAATGTAATATTTTTATTTTGTCTATCTATATACATTTTTCCTCTTATTATTCAATTACGAATTATATCCAAGTATAAGAGCTTAAATTATGTTTACTTGTTAATGTTCAATCAAATAAGTTTAACATGTAAAAATAAAAATTTGTAATGTAAACTAATATGAGTAATAAAAATTAAAAGTATGTGTTATCAAAGTTTTAAGATTATTTCATAAAATTTATCTTTATTGTGAAAAGATGGATAGTGTGAATAGTAATTAAAAACGCGATAGTTATAGATAAGGTTGAAATTTTAATTAATTTTTTCATAATACCATATTTTAAATAATTGTATTATCACGTACAATTCTTTAAAATATATACAAATAACATATCATTGGATGAGACTAATTTAATTTTTAAATCAAAGTAAGAGTAGACGACGAATAATTTAAGTATGTAGTTTTCAGGAGGAGTTTTTAATACTAAGGGACTCTTGATTTTATATCATATAAGGAAAAGTAAATTATTTTTAAATTACTTAACTACACTTATATTTAATACTTAGTAAGATATGTTATAGGCATCACAAGAAAAGACGAAACTACATAGGACAAAATATTTCATACTTTTATATTAAAAGTATAATGACTCAAAGTTTTTTCCGCATCAGGGCCAACTTCAATGAAGTAAAACTACAATGACTTGATATTTTTAAATAAGAGTAAAGTAACATGATTTAAATATTAATTAGAAGTATTTAAATGTAAATTTTGTTCTTCATAATATTTAAAGTTCAGATATGATAAGATTTATCACAATAAATTTGCTCATTATTTATTTTTTATTCAAATACTTTAAACTTTGCATTCTTCTAATATGACCTAACTTAAATAAATAGTGTTAGGAAAATGCTCTATTTTTATTTTGTCTATCTATATAAATTTTCCTCTTCTTATTCTATTAAAAATAATTTTAATGTATAATCACAATATATGCAAGTATAAGAGCTTAAATTATGTTTACTTGTTAGTGCTAATTAAATGAATTTGACATGTATAAAGAAATAATTAGTAGTGTAAATTAAATATGAATAATAAAAATTAAAGTATGTAATATAAAAGTTTTAAGATTATTTCATAAAATTTATCGTTATTTATAAAATAATTAACAGTGTGAAGTGAAAAGTATGATAGTTATAGACAGTAACAGAGCCATAAAATTCAGTGAGGGGACCCAATTATAGTGTTACAATAAAATAATGTAGATTAACTATAAAATTAATATTTTTTATTATAAAATATATAATCAAATATGTTATTATCAATGCAATTAGATAATCAATTATGTATCAGGACAAAAAAATGAATTTGTTAGACAAAACTTTTAGCTAAAAGTGAAAAATCTTTGTTTCAAGTGTTAAATATAATAATATAATTGTCAAGGAAGTTATAAGAACCAACGTTAAATGATCTTTTTTTTTTCTTTTGAAATTTTAAGTATAAAGATTTGTCAAAATTTTCTTTAAGCTTCATTTTACATATGAGATTCCCCCACCCACGTTTAATAGATAACTGTAACAACAAATTTTGTGTAAAAACACAAAATAATTCGTACAAATTAAAATTTTCAAATCAAACAATATTGCGGTACGATCCCTAAAATCCCTCTGATTCTTCTCTTCAATTATTTATGCCTTCAAATGCGGAGTTGACTTCGATCTTCTCCGATTTTTGGGCTTTGACTTGAATAACGTTGACTCAAAGGCTTGACAGCTTAATTTTGGATTAAGCGGTCTTCTTGGATGGATGTTCGAAGAACAACTTCGAAGATTTTGATGAACGTCAACGAACACCTTCGGTTATTTATCTCGGAAACGTTGATTAGAGGGGCTCAGCACCTTGATCTCGAATCAAAAGCCGTTTCTTGGAGAACGTCGAAGAACGCTTGGAGTTGCTTGAAGAATGCTGAAGAACTTTGCTCTGGAATTCTTCACTTGCTTCTTGACTTGTGTTGTTGATGATTTTGGTGGAGAATGAGGCCCTATTTATAGTTGTAGGATTGGAAAACCCTAACAGGCTCGGTCCGAATGGAGTGATATGATTGGTCCTCCACAATATCATTATCCATAAGATAATTATTAAATTAATTGTATTTAATTTAATAATTACTGCAATAATTTGACACATAGAGCATTTTGATTGGTCCACCATGATTTGATGTTTATCATCATCTTCTTGGATAATTACTAAATTAATTTAATTTAATTTAGTAATTTCTGCATCATCTTGGCACGTGGCGGCTTCCAATTGGCCAATAAAATATATAGCAAATCACCAATTAAATTGATCATTTAATTTTATGAATTTTATTTAATCTATACTATATAATATAACAAAATCCGCCAAGAATAGTAATATCAACATTTTCCCGCCCAAATAACACTGCTAATTCTGGAAAACTTCAATATTAACTGCATTAATTGGTTAAGCCTTATATATGGTATAATTGGCTGCATTAATTGATATTACCTTATCTATGTTAAAAACATTCAAATCATTTAATTCTGAAATTGCATTTAAAGTTGGTAATAAGTAATAATTGATTTACACAAATCTCGCAACATAACTTTTACAACTCAAACTCAAGGCAGTATATCTATTATAATTTCCAAAGATTGTGATTGATAATTATTCATATTCTGGGCTCAGTAATGAAGCTCAAGTGATTTTTCTCCAGGAAGGTGTTTATATATTGAGGAACTATTGATTTTTCTCCAGGAAGGTGTTTTTCTCCAAGAACCATTGTATTTCATTCTGTGTAGTTTTGAGTGTCAGAGTTTAATAATAAACCTCTCGGTAGTAAAAAATGAATCCTCAAAAATATCACAAGTAGTTAAGAACCAAAAAATTAAAAAGATATAACTGAATGTTTCTTGCTCTTGAATTCTTGAACTCTTCCTTGAATCCCTTGCTTGACACTTCAAATTATGACATAAGATGTATAAAATTTTATCTTTAGGTTCCCCTTTATAGTTGGAGAATTAAGATATGAGTTGAAGGGTGAAAATCCTAAAAAAATTAGGAAAAAATGCACATAAGACTCCACTCATATCGCATGGGCCGTGTAATGGGTTGGGTGACCCAAAGTTGCATTCTTCTCCAACTTCAATGTCGTCATATTTGGAGGTCTTATGGTTAGAATTTGGAAACAACTATCTATACTTAATATAATAACAAAATCCACTGAAATTAGTAACTTTGAAGTTTTTCCGCCCAAAATCTATTACCAATTCTAGAAATCACAATTATTGGTATATAAAATTCAACCCAATATAAAACATAATTATTGGAAATATCTTGACATATATTAGCCTAAATAAATATGATAAAGCTATTTGGGCTTATTTTGTCTTGGCCAAAAAAAATATATTTTCTTAAAATTATTCTCTTTTTATAAATTTATTGTCTAATATTAATGAAAAAATATTTATGAAGACGGTAACTAATTTTTAACATTACAAATATATCTTGTCAACCGCATATTGCAATTTCAGCCCCAATCATCAACATGACTTCTATGGAAGGATGCTAGATATATTCATACATTAAGGGCATGTTTGGTTGGGGTTGGCCCAACCTCTCATCAGTTGGGATTCAACCCAACCTCATGTTTCTTTGAGCTGGTTTGACCAAGCGGGAATATTAGGGTTTGGTGGCGGGACATCAATCACAAATCCAAACACTACTTTAATCATTTTCCCAATCATTAATAACGACCTCTTACACATATCACATTTTACAATTAATAATTAAATATCACACTCCAACCACAACCCTAGCCACCCAACCAAACATCTCCAGCTACTTCCCCCAGCCACTAACTCCAGCTACTTCCCCCAGCCCAGCCACCCCAGCCCCAACCAAACATTGCCTAAGAAAAATAAATATCTATTCTAATATATATTTTAGTCTTTAATGCTTTTCACTATACTCTTTTTCCATTAACATATAATTTTTCATATTTTATTATTTATTGATTGTAATATTTTATTATATTAAAATTATATAAAAATATAAAAATATAAAAATAATTAATTTATTCAATTGCACTTACAAACCGTGCATCGCACGGGGATACAACTAGTTAATTCCTAATATTGAAATAATCAATATAAAATTGATTTTCAACTCATATCTTATTACGTGGCGCATTTTAATTGGATACAAATTTTATGTATCAACAATAACATTTTTGTGTTTTTTATTGGAATACCATAACTTATTACCTATAAACAATCCATTTCTATTTATGTCTGTATACATATGCATTCAATAATTGTATATTGTATAAGATAAATACATACACTAAAGGCTAAATAATAAATAAGGTGATACAGATATATGGAGAATTTTAACCAGATTGTTTTAAAATTAATTATTCTTTATAGAGTAAATATTAATATATATATAAAAAAAATTAATTTAAGAAAAATGATTTTGGGGGGAGGGGGGGGGGGAGGCCGAACCCCTTGCCTCATACCTCCGCCCTTGGTTATAGATAAGGTTGAAAAGATTCAATGAATTCAATTTTTTCTTTAATTACCACGCTTTAAATAATTATATTATCAAGTAAAATTTTCTAAAATATATATAAATAATATATCATTGAATTTTTTTTAAATCTATTTTAATATGTTGGAAATTAGCTTTGGAAGGTTGATATTGACCAATTTTTTAGCAATTTCAACTTTAGATTCCATTAGTTGAAAATGGATTTAAGTTGCAAAATCATAATATATGTTCGAGAAAATAAATTTAGTGTATTTATGTTCTCAAAACCAATTTTTGGTGAATGAGAAGATAACGTCTAAAGTTTGCAACTTAAACATGGAAAGTTGGAAGAGAAAGGAAATGTGAGAATTTATTCATATAGAAAAGATGGAGTAATTTGATTGATACTCCTTATTAAGAGGAGCACTTTGATATGGAGTTATCAAGTGTGCTCTCTTATGGTGGACCCTAATGAGATTTTAGCATTTGACTAAATGAACCCGAGGATGGTGCAGCCGGGGTGCGCACGTGGCATTGAGTTGTTTCAGAGGTGCACGTACGTGTTGTCGCGAGGAGTAGGAGGAGCCTTAAAATTTTGGCAAGTTGGTCTAGACTGGTGGTTCAACGAGCTCGCGGCGATTTGGATTGGGTGCAATGACGTGACACACCAGCAAGATGGAACGGGACACACTGGGACGGGTCGGATTGACCTGTCAGTATCCGAAGTGGGTTGGGTCGCGCACGGACCCGGATCCTTGAAATAATGCGACCCGGTACCCGAGGGAGGGGGAAGGGGGGCAGTTCGGTAGCAGGTGCAAGCAACTCGCTAATGGGCATGTCGGGGTCCGAGCTGAACCGGTGCCACCAACGTCAAAAGATGCCTTCTGAAAAGGCATCACAACTCTTCATAATCTATAAATTTGCATTTGCATTCTAGTGTCTCTAGCTGTCCCGAGTCTAAAGCAAGTCTTGAATATCGAGTAGTTTGCAAAAAACTTTAGTTTTATTGTGCTACGATCTCAAAGTTAAAAGTCGTTGTATGTTACTAGTATCGCTCCCGTGCGATGCACGGAAATTTATTTAAAAAGTAATTATTTTATTAAATTAAATATAATATTATCTAATATAAAAAAAATAGAATTATTATATTCTAACTAATTGAATATTTGAACAATCATTTTTTCTTTTTTACGATCAACTGAACTTTGCGGTTTTCCACCTTTGCAATCTTTGGTAGCTATTTTCGGAGAGAAAAGAAACTATTTAAAAATAATAAAAATATTTAGAAAATACAATATTTATTTTTAAATTCTAAAAAAATATTTAAAATATCATAAACTTAACTCAAAAAATGTAGAAATTATTTTAATAAAAAATTAATTTTCATGAAAAAAGATCGAATAATTTTGATATTACTTCAAATAATTTTAGATACTTTTAAAAGGATTTATTTTTTCAAAAAAATAATTAAAAAGATACATATATCATAAAATTAGACTTTTCATAGATACTTCCACATATCTTACACGAAATTTTAGAAATTTTAAAATAATTTTTCAAAATAACTTTCAAATAGTTTAAATAAATTTTTAGAGTTTGAAAGATAATTTTCATAAATTTATAATAGTTTTATGATTTAAAAAAAGTAACAACTTTTTATTTTTCTTGCTTAAAATTATTTGATTTGAACTTTTTTATAAAAAAAAACTCAAAATTTTAATATATTTTCAACATGTTTAAGTTAATTTTCTGGTATTTTAAATGAAGTTTAGAATTTATTAAATATTTTTTAGATTTTTTAACTATGTTATTTAAATATTTTCTAATATTCTTTTATTTTTCGCACTTAAATTGCTGCAGAGGTTGCAAGCGTGAAAAAACGTGCAGTTCAGGTTGTGATTGAAAAACAAAAAAGAAACTGAAAAACTCACATACTACATGTTGCAAAATAATATAAACCCAAAATATAAATAATGTAAATATCAATTTCTCCCAAGTGATAAATGGATTTAATATAACTTACATTTTATAAATACAATATTTTACAAAATTTACATTAAGATAAATTATTAAATGTAAGAAATAAATTATATCTACTTTTAAGAATGAATATCTCCTAATATTGAAATCCAAATATATATTTAGAGTGTGTGTGTGTATGTGTGTGTCCACCTTAACTTATGTGAACACCGCAATAGCTTAATTGAAAATGAATATTAAAACAAACACAATTACATAAGTATCACACGATACACCAAAATATATCAAATAAAATAAATTGAATTGTATTATAAGAAAATTAGTGTTTTCGTTTATTTTTTTTTTTCAATTTTTTTAAATATTTTGATTTATCTAAATAACTTTTCAAATTTTAACTATAACTATTTACTTTATTTTAAGAAAAAATCATTTTCAAGTTTTAATATTTTACATGGTGGTTTAATATACTCAAATACTTTTTAGATTTTAAATAAATCTTGATATTAATAAAATAAAATTCAATGATTATTCTATAGTTGGACTAACAAAATAAAGCATATGAATTCTTCAATATATCTGAGTAATATATGTATATGTTGAAATTTATTTAAATATACAATTAATATATATATATATATATATATATATATATATATATGTTTGTATATTTTGCTTGGGTTGCAAAATGTGGAAAAATGCGACAAAGTACTATTTATATTGAAAACTCTAAAAAACCTAGTTAGCTCAAGCGTATTAATTTTATTTTTTAAATAGAAATATAAATTGTAGCACATATAAAATCTCATAGTTTAGATTGCAAAGTGTAATTATTATTTATAAAGAAATAATATTAATAAATAGAAAATATGAATATGTAATAAAAAATAATTTCAAGATTAATTATCATATATAAATATTTGTGAAAGTCGTAGTCCCATGATTAATTATAACAAATTAATATTTGTAAATACAATAATTTAATTAGTCAATCATTAAATATACATTAATTTTTACTTTTAATTTGATAAAGTATATATTTATTTATTAATGAAGGTAATACTTAATATTATATTAATTTGAAGAAAAAAATATAATCAATGCCTTAAGAATGCATTAAAGAAAATTTTAGGCGGGAAAATGTAATTTACAATAATAACCCTCATTTTACTTTTATATATATATTGATGAATGATTGGCAAAGACCGAGAGCAAAAGAATTCAAGGCAATAAGAGCGAGTCAAACTTGTACCTCGACTTTACCAACCGTGTAATTGAGTCGTTCTTGTAAGTACACCTCACCAAATACCAACAATTTTAAAACCCTAAGTATTCAAAGTGCAGAAGAATGTAATGTAAGTATGTAGCTTTTTTAGTGAATCGAATTTTAAATTATAAAAGTAGTCTATAAATTATTATAAATTAATTAACTACTTTATGAATTGAATTTGATACCTAAAAAAAATATTATAGACATGATAAGAAAAACGAAATAAATCTATACTTGTATAAGGTATGCGCGACGTTTGAACATTTTAGGGCATGAAAAGGTGGTGGGTGGGGATGGCGGGGTAGGTAAATTAAGGCGGTAATTAGGGGGTATCTTGAATATTAAGTCAGGATCTGCCGACCATTATAATGACGTCCGCACGTGATCGTATTCATAGCATCCTCCTTTTTCTGCCCCATTTTCCTCTCCTCTTTTTGCTATCTATTCCTAGATGCTCTTGTTTATGGATTTATTCGCTCCCATGATTTAATTTAAATAATGTATTAATTATTATTTAATCACTTAATATATTTTGATCAATCTTTAAGGAATATCTTATAAATTTTACCATATTCTATCACACTATGGAGTATACACATTAATCTACAATCAAATTTTCTTTTTCTAAATCTTTTACGTTCCACTTAATCTATAAACAAACATATTTCGATAAAATGATCATATTAATTGAATTTTGAATCATCAGTATTACCTAAAAGTTAATTTAAGAAGGAAAAAAACAGTTACTCATTTTGGATAAGAAAAAGGTGACATTGAGGAGTATAAGATGGTAGATAAATATTAAACAACTGAAAAGCGTGACTTAAAATTATATTGTCCTGGAAACATATTATTATTTTTATTAAAGAAGTGTGATGCGGTGTCTCCATATGACACTGTTTATTTAGGTTGAGCCAATCGATTATGAATTGAGCCTAATTTATTAAGTGTTTCGTGCTGAGATTTTGAGCAATAAATTATCCACAACCCTAAATCCTGACTCAATCCACTAATTAACTTTTACACACATCATTCTCAATAATCAATCATTCGCTAACTACTTCTTACACACATCAAATCAACGTTAACACATTTTATATTATAATCACCCACAACTCAATCTCCAACCAACATAAACAAATCACCCATTTATTTACTCCAACCTCTATATTTCACTATATAAGTCTCCAGAAAGAAAATAGAAGTTATTTAGTACACCTATAAGATGTTTTGTTCTAAGGAGATTGTTGTTATTTAGAAACTTTGAAGCTCCTATATATGTATTTTACTAATTGTTTTGGAAGACTATAGAGTTTTGTTTTTGGAATTAAGATAGTTGGTAGTTTGAGGGGAGCAAATTTTAGATTAAAGGAGAGATTTGGTAGAGATGGTAAATTAGTTGAAAAACAATGAAGGGTGTGTGACATGCACATGCATTCCCTTCAATAAAACACGTTCCCTTGTCTCCACCACCATTCCCCACCCATAATTAAATTTTATTTAAACCATCCAAAATATTCCGCACAAATTGGAAACTATATATATAAGTTTAAATGCACATACATTATTCAACCACATCTAATAAATTGTTGACCACTTGCCTTCTTTATGTAAGGAAATATTACTATCTCAGAAAAAAAAAAAAAGGAAATATTACAATTTATGATCCTAATTTATTAAATTTGTTTGCAGGATATTTTTCGTCCTAATTTACCATTTAAACGTATCTATGGTGGCTAAATACTATAACTTCCTTTTTTTAGATGTCATTTTAGTTTTTTATTTTATTTATAAAAAAAAAATCTTCTAATTTAAGAACAAAGAAAAAATTCTCCCCTACCTCCACGGTAACTTGAACCCAGGACCAAAGATCTAGGTAGTAGATGCTCTGTCACTTGAGCTATCCAACTTCGTCTTTTTTATTTTATTTATAAAATTGTCTTTTGTTTCAACACTATATCTATGATTATTTCTGAAAATATCTAATTATCTAAGTTATCATTTTTATGGGGGCTTATTTATCCATTTCTCATTCTCTTAATTTTCTTATTTAACCTTAAAAAAATAATCTAAAAAATAGAGGTAGTAACATGTATGAATTGAGGTGGTGTTGGAAAATAAACGAACAAACAAAATGAACAAACAAATAATAACCGTGCAGAAAACAAATAAAAGACACCAAGAATTAACGTGGTTCACTAACAACTTGTTAGCTACGTCCATGGCCAAAAGGGAAGGATCCCAAATCGAATATCAAAGGAGAGTTCAAAACAAAGACCAATAATCGAGTATCTATCAATTGATACTCAACCCAAACTAACAATGCTCGAACAATCAAGCCAAAACGATTCTAAAACTCTCCATATATCAAAGACTTCAAATTCAATATGACCTATTTATAAGCCCGCAAACCTAATCCTATACAAAGAAGGAATCAATTTGGGCCTAAAATCACGTAGCCCAAAAACTGCCCCGCCTAAGTAGACTCTGCCGAGTCTACCTCGTCTCGGCCGAGACACTCCTGCAGCAGCAACTTCTTCTTCCCAGCCACAAAGTGACGCGGTTGCCTTGTATCCAGCTCCAATGTGACGCGACTGCGTTGTAGCTTTCCAACGCTTCCAAATTTGCTTCAAATTCTTCTTTCATCTTGACACGAACGTCGACTCAAACTGAACCAGATTCAAGACACAAATTCCTAACATGTGACTGGTACAACAACATACGTGTCTTCTTTAGCTGTAAATCACATTCTTTTTTCTCACGTAGAATTGAAAGTTTGGTGATCACTAACCAACATAAGCAAAGGTTATGATTTTTTAGTACAAGAACAAAAATATTATTTCAAATACTTGCAAATTATAAATAGAACCCCCAAAAAGTTACATAACAAATTTCCAAACTTTTGTCTTTCTTTTACAACTACTCATATTGTATCAGTACAAAGAACAAAAATGATGGCATACGTATATATTTTAACTTTTTTTAATAACACCAGCTATAAAAATATGTGATCTTCTGTTTGGTATCAAATCATTATAACTAATATTTTATGTATTAGCAGTATTCTACTAACACTTCTCCAACACCCTCTCCGGAAATTATTAAAATAATGTTATACTCCTTCCGGTTCTTTTTATCTATTTCATTTTATGTATTCATACAAACTAATTTTTTCGTTAGTTAGAATATAAAAACACATCCCAAAATATATCTGCAATTTTTTAACCACTCCCTTAATTATAGGAATTCATTGATTTTATCAAAATCATAATCTTTGCTTAGTTATTATGGCTATCTATGGAAAAAAAGATGGTAAACAAACATAACTTTTTTACTTTCACAGCCACTAACTTCAGCTACTATCCTCAGCCAACAGTACTCCAGCCACTCCCAACCCCAACCAAACATGCACTATATATATATATATGTTTAACATATGCAAATGTATATCATAAATTATTGTAGATCGAGCAGTTAGTCGCTAAATCGAAGAGATCAGAGAAGGTGGAAGGACATGAGATTAATTCCACCATGGCACAAGTGCCAATTAATATTTTACAGTTTGCTATGAGGCTGTTACTTTGAGGTTGATTCCTAAACTCCTATTAATACATGAAATATGATATAATAATATTAATATTGTAAGGATTTTAATTTTTTTGGTTTTTTGTGTTGGATAAAATAGAAGTATTAAAAAGGAATGGAGGAGGGAGTAGTTTACTGACAGAGAGAGGGATGAATCTACATTAAATGCATAGGTGTTTTGTGGCACTCCCTCAACACGACTTGCTCATGTTCCAACCTCAATGCTAAATTTAATACAACGTGCCCTGCACTATCCACCCGGATCGCGCCCTCCATTTTAAAACACTACCCGGCCCCAATATAATTTTTATCTAAGTAACTAAATCTGCCAGTACAAATATTTTATTTTCACTACTGTACTAAAATGACTGGTTTAATATTTTGAAAGAAAAAATGAGTTTTATTATCGGTTTATATTCTCAAAATGTAACACTTCTACCTGTAGAGCGTTGATGAGCTTCCCGCCAAATCGGACGGCCCGTGGTCATTCTGACGTGAATGCTACGTTGCTGGCCCAATTTTTTTTTTTTAAAAGAAAAAGTGAGATGGGCTTTTGAAAGGATGAAAGGGCAAAACTGACGTGGAAGACAGCTCAACCTTTAGTCATCTGTCATCAGTCGTCTCTTTTCGATATTTTTAATTTTCTTTTCCCATTACAAAGCGCCACCAACCATCCCGCCTATTCAAAACAATGGCGGGGAAATTTAAATATTTTAGAGAGAACAACTTATCACAAGGATTGAAATATCTTTAACATTTATCGATATTTCTCTTTTTTGTGATTTCAAAACGATATTCGAATGTAATAAATTTTTGTTAAAATTTCTCTGAAATATCTTCAAAATTTCAAAATATCTCCAAAATTTTCAAATATTTCGATTTGAGCTATCTCCAGATATAATTTGTTGAAATTTTACAGAAAATTCGATGAATATCGGTTAATTTCAGTGAATATCAGTTAATTTCGGTGAAATTTCTCCTAATTTCGGTTAAATTTTGGGATTTTTTTTTATAATTTTATTTTATTTTTTAAATAGTTGACATGATATGCAATTGTTTCTTATTTGAGTTAAAGACATTATTGAACATAAAAAAAGATTTCTCCGAAATCTCAAAAAATTTCGATTTGAGCTATCTCCAAGCATAATTTGTTGAAATTTTACAGAAATTTCGATGAATTTCGGTGAATATCGGTTAATTTCGGTGATATTTCGGTATTTTTTTTTTAAAATAGTTGACATGATATGCAATTGGTTCTTATTTGAGTTAAAGACATTATTGAAATTAAAAAAAAAGATTTCTCCGAAATCTAAAAAAATTTCGATTTGAGCTATCTCTAGGTATAATTTGTTGAAATTTTACAGAAATTTCGATGAATTTCGGTGAATATCAGTGATATTTCGGTTAATTTCGGTGAAATTTTCGATTCTTTTTAAACTGATTGACATGATATGAAATTGGTTCTTATTTGAGCTAAAAACATTAATTATTGAACACAGAAAAAGAAGAAATCCTGACGAAAAACAACTTGTCAACATTTTTATTTGTGTATCATATTGTCAGACATCTTTTATATTGTTTAATATTTATAAATTAGTTGTAAATATTTTCATTTGTATTCGAACAAATGACCTGTTGAATGAAGCTCCAAACTTTAACCATCAAATCAAGTCAAGAATTTGTTATGATTTCTACCTTTCTTAATTTTATTTAGTAATATTCCTCATTTATTTGGGCTTAACTTTTAATTAGTGTTGCTCTTGACACTACTAAAAATAAGGTTTTTTGCCACTACAAAATGTAGTTACAAAAGATGGAGAACAGTTACAAAAATACTTTTAGTAACTAAATATCTAAAAATAGTTACTATAGGGTAGTCACTTATAATAAGTTGCAAAAAGTTTTTTTGTAACTACTTTGTAGTTACTAATGTATTTGTAACTATTTTTTGCAACTACTTTGTAGTTACTAATATATTTGTAACTACAATTAGTTGCAAAAGAGTTTGTCATATTGTAACAAATTTGATTAAAATTGTATGAAATAGTTTATGTAACTAATAGTAGTTACAAAAGGGGTTATTTTTAGTAACTACTTTGTAGTTGCAAAAAACTAGTGGCAAATGCCCTTTTTTCTTGTAGTATGATCATAAAAAATGTTATAGATTAAGTAAGAAAAACATTATATATTGTAAATATTCTCAATGCTTTAACTTACATAATGTTGAAATAATTTTAATAAAGACTTTAATATACTTGAATTTACCAACTAGTTGTTTATGTGTAAATTTGACTCAATTTTTAGATTAAATATTTGAATTTAAGTAGGTTTATAACAAAAAATTAATCAAGATTTCACCGAAATCTCTCTAAATTGAAACATCGATATCTCCGTAATCACCGGTATTTTCGTCCTTGGTTATCACGAATTATTCATTCATTTTATGTTTTAACAATATTCAAATAGATGTTAGACATTAGTTGGATGGTAAATTTGGAGTTAGCACTTAATTAGGCCTAAGCAAAATCAATCGGGTTTAAGCGGAGTTAAGTGAGGAGGAGTTTGGGAAAAAACATAGGACCAAGGACTTTCTAGCACCTTGACGGAGTATAATCGGAGTTAGACGAAAACTTTTAGGATAGAGTGTCTTAATGATTATTTTATAGCTATTTCTATTTTTGAGTTAGACGAAATTTTAATTTGATTGAATAAACATCCAATTATTGTCAAAGATGCATGTACTACTTGAATCAAGGTTTTTTACAAATACTAAAATGTGATTACAAAAAAGGAAGAGTGATCACAAAAATATTTTTAGTAACTTCATGTCTACGTGTGACTACTATAGGGTTATACTTGTAATAAGATGCAAAAAAAAAAAAAAAAAAAAAAATTGCAACTACTTTGGTGGGTGTCAAACCGCCAAATTAAGTAACCTACTTTAAAATAATGAGTATAATGACAAGTAGGGTCGAATCCATTGGGATGTGGATTAATTTCTTTTAACCGAAAACAAGAAATAAACAAGGAAATTTTGGGTTGGTTTTATCTAACTAATCTAAAATCCTAAAATTAACTAAAACATGCAAATGAAACAATGAAATTGTAAAGACAAATCAAATACTACCTGACTCTAATCCAATGGTAGAGGTGGCAATTCGGGATCGGGTTGGGCCCGTCGGACCAATGTCATATTTCGGGCCGGATCGGGCTAACCCAAGATTTGGTCGGGCCTAAAATTAGTCGGACCGGCTCGGGGTATTTTCCTATAATATACTTAGATTTTCGGGCCAATCTGGTGCCCATCGGGCCAAATAGTTCTTCGGGTCTACATTTTCTATGGCCCGACCCATCTAAAATGTCGGGCCAGACCGATTTTGCCACCTCTATCCAAGGGTATTGACATTCAATTATACTATTGATCATAAACTAACAAATATATATTTTCTTGCAATTCAAATAGTTTATTAATAATGCATCTTTCATTTTCCTAAATTAATTGACCAATCCTAGCAACCGGTCAATACTTATCATTAACGAGTTGTGCACGATAACATTCTATACCACGTTAATGACATCATAACGATTTATGAAAAACAGTTAAACTTAATTACTAATAGCCGAGATAGCTGCAACTATCAATAATTAGCTTGTAGATTCAATTAGGTTAAATTAATTATGATAGCACGATTAATTCAACCTATTGCTACTATGATGCAATCCTTCATGACAAAAACGGATCATGAATTCATGAATAGCAGTAATAAATTGAACACTTAATTGAGTTGTCAATTAAATATAATAAACAATCCCTATATCTATATATATATATATATATATATATATATATATATATATATATAATCTTGAATCTACAAATACTTAAATCAACAAGAACAATTAAATCACACAACCCCCTATTTAATTTTGTTTATTTAAAAGAAGTTTAGTTGCAACTTGTATAATATCATAGTATAAGTTGCAAAGTGTAATTATATATAGAAAAATAACATTAATATATCTAAGATATAAAAAAATAATAAAAAAGTTAATTAAAAAAAATTCTAAGATTAATTATCATATATAAAGTTATATATATGAGCGAAAGTCATAGTTTTGTGATTTATTAGCAAAAATAATTATTATATTAAATAAGCATTAGCAAATTAATAATTTAATAAGTTGCTTATAAATCAAATATTAACTTGAGACAATTCATGTCTGATAAAACAAATTGATTAGTGGTGATTTTAATGAAATAATCAAGTAAAATAATTTGTAAAAGAGAATTATTTCAATGATTTTTTATTGTATTCCAAACCAATACTATGGGCCTGTCTGTTTATGGTTGGACACAATTGTTCAGTATTTAGCCCAACCCATATGTGTTTGGCTCTAGATTGTAGCCAATATATTGTGCCCAACCCTAAAGCCCCCAATAATTATTTTAACTACCAAACAACAAAACAACAAAACATCAATCATCAATCCACTAACTACCTCTTACACACATCATCAATCAAACTCAATTCTCAATACAACTTTAATCAATAACTAATTATTCATTAATTACCTCTTACACAAATTATCAAACAAACTCAATCAATATAATTTTAATCAATAATCAATCATTCACTAACTACTTCTTACACACATCAAATCAACCCACAATAAACACTGAAATCTTACTCAAATAATCAACGAATAAACAATATAATATTTTAAATAGAATATCTTATTATATATATATATATATATATATTTATATATATCATATGGATGTCCAATCAATTATCATCAAAAGATGATTAATTTGATATAGTATATATAATAAATACATTATAAGTGAAAAAAAGATATTTGCAACTTTAGAAAGTAAAATAAATTTTGATTCTTACTAAATGTGACAAACAATACCAATCACAGTCTAAAATTTTAGGTTGGACCGTGTTACTTACAAAATTGTCACTATTGTGGCTTATACGCGCGCGCGCGCACACACATATATATATTATATTAATATATATAGATATTTTAATTTATAAAATATTTATAAATTCTAACAATAAATAATTAAAAATAACCATAAAATATATAATAAAAGGAGCAATAGATATTTTATATTCATTTTCTAATTTATCTAAATAAAGTTTGAAGTTCTAATTATAAACATTTAATTTTTTCTTTATAACATTGAATTTTCATTTGCAACTTTTAACATTTCATTTGGTGATTTTAAATATACTTCAATAATTTGTATTTAATAAAATCTTATTTTCACAAAATAAAATTCAAAATTTATTTAATGGTTCGAATAACAAATTAAAGTTTTTGATTTCTTCAAGATATTTGAATTTCGTATTTTATTTGGTATTACAAATTATTTATATAAATGTTATAGTTTTCTAATAAATAGTTTACAACTGATATACAACCCATTCTCACAACAAGCCAAAGATTTACAATCCAAACAAAACTTATTTTGGTGATAAAAGGATAATAACAAAATAATATTCTTACAATGTTTGGGTATGGTTACTCAAACGTGATTAGACATGCTACGTCTTGCAAATCTGGGTTGATTTGGAGTTTGATTCTGTATCCTAAGCACCGCAACTTCTCATGTTATACTTTACTTGGAGTTGGGGTGTTCCCACAAAATGTGCTTTTACAAAAAGTGATCTAAATTAATTTTTATGCTAAAACTAAAATCTGGTAGTTTTTTTTTTTTTTTTTTTTTTTTTTTTTAAATAAAGTGATTTTTAGAATCAACTTCTCAAAATTTAGATCTTCTTAACTTTTCAAATCAGTTTTTAATCACTTTCTGAAAAGTGATTTTAATAGCCAAATATAACATTGCAAACCCCCCATCAAATTAGAAGTGCTTCTCAAAAGTGATCTTAATGAATTAATTGTTTTTGCAAGCACCATGTAGGTATACAAATCTTGAATCTGTGCAATCTAGTTCACATACATATTTGCAGATTGATTGAATTTTTCATGAAAATATATAACTATTTATATCGAAAGTTATTATTTATCCCAAAAAATGGATTATTATCTGCTATTATATATACTCTTCTTCAAAATAAATAATATTTTTCAGTATAAATATAATTACATTTTTCATAAAAACTGCGCATAACTCGCTTAGTCAAACAACTAGTATACAAAATAAATACTTTTAAGCAAATATTTTTTGGTTAAAAGATCCCTATAACTATTGGCTAAATTGAAAAAACCAAGTTAATATTTGAGTTTAAGTTTATAGTTGGGTATTGAGGGTCGAAATCTTTGTCCTCAAAGTTTACAAGGAGAAAAAAAGAAGAATGGCAGAATTCTGGATCAAACTATCAAAGTATATAATCACGATTCACGAGAAACCAACCTAACTAGTAAATATGAGTCTACGACAAGTTACAAAACTAGTCCTATAAATTATGGTATGGGTGATGAGATCAGTCATTTTTTATATTTTTTAATTTACAATTTTATCCTTTTTTTGTTTTTTTTTTAAATTCTCAGATTTCATCATTTTCTAGTTGAAATTTCAAATCTTCTTAGAATAATTGAGCGTACACCTCATATGCATGCGTTAAATTGAGATTTTTCTTTTCATTTATCGACATTTTATATGACGCGAAAGTGCCACTATGAAAAATAAAATGACATCAAACAAATACCGAAATTGTTAATTGAATCATATATATAGTAAATATGAGAGAAATATATTTTGAAGGGTTGGAATTTCTGAGATTGTATTACTGATGAACGTAAAAATTACCGTTTTTCTTGCATTTTTCACGTTCATATATTGTGAAGAATTGCGTGTAATTGATATGGTCATGTGTGATTTTTGAGCTTTAGTGTATTTCCGAGTTGAATTTCTTTTTTAATATGACTTGATGCGCTTTCAGGTGTTTTTGAGTCTTATTTTGAAGGTTAGGAAGCTCGGAGGAATTTGAAGAATATTCGAGTCCATTTTCACACTCCGACCCAAATCCCGAGGCCCAAACGGGTCCAAAATGGGTCGGGGCCAGACCCAATTTAAAGATTGTCAAGCCATGAAGAAAGTTCGTGAAGAACTCGGGTCGAGAAAGTGGATGGAAAAGCCCCGAATCAAAGAAGGAAGAAACCAAGTGCAATCGCACACGCTCCACGTTCAAGCCCACAAACCGAGGCCAAAACTGGCCCAAATCAGACCAAGCAAAAGCTTAAGTTGAAGTTCGTTGAGTCACGAACAAAATCCGTGAAGAAGTCGGGTCGAGAAAACGAGAGGAAGAGGTCCAAAACGGCGACGAAAGACGGGGGTGTAAAACAAGAGGGAAGGGCACTACCAGGGTCCCTACCGGACCGGCAGGACCACCGGTAGTCGGTCCAGTGCTAGAAGTAATCTAATGGAACAATGTTTGACTACAGGTGAAAATACTTCATTGAAGTCAACTCCTTCTCTTTGAGTAAAGCCTCTATCCACTAACCTTGCTTTATACCTTACTTTCTGAGGTCCAATTATCTCAGATTTCTTTTTTAAAATCCACTTGGAACTGACTAGTTTCTGGTTTCTTGGCCTCTCCACCAGAATCCATGTATGGTTCTTCTCTAGTGATAATAACTCTTCTGTCATGGGATTTATCCAATGCTCACTTTCTTGACTTGACATTGCCTCTTTAAAACTTTGAGGTTCCTGGTATTCCACATATTCAGCAACTGCTAGAGCATATGACACCATGTCAGCTTGACCAAACCTGTTTGGTGGATGAATTACCCTTCTTACTCTGTCTCTGGTCAGGTGGTAATCTCTTAATCCTTGATTATCATTATCTTGTTCTGTTTCTGAATCTTCCTATCCCTCTTCTTCAGCTTGTTCATTTCCAGTTTCGGTGTTTTGCCCTTCAAGCTCAACCTCAACTGGAATAGTTTATGTTGAAATATTTCCATCTACCTGTGAGTTTGAACCAGTATGCTTGTATCCCATTTCCAGCTCTTTGAAGGTAACATCTCCTCTGACTATCACCTTCTGATGACCACTCTCCAGCCACCATTATTTGTATCCTTTCATACCTTTTGGGTATCCAATAAAGATATATTTCAGAGCCCTTGGCTCTAGTTTATCTTGTCTGATATGTGCAAAAGTTGTACATCCAAATACCTTTAACTCAGCATAGTTTAACAATCTCCCATACCAGATTTCGTCAGGAGTTTGGAAGTTTATTGCAGATGAGGGTGTCTTATTTATCAGAAAACATGCTGTGTTAACAGCTTCTCCCCAGAATGATTTTGGTAACTTAGCATCTGCCAACATACATATTACCCTCTCTAGAATGGTTTTGTTCATTATTTTAGCCAGTCCATTTTGTTGAGGGTTTAATGGTACAGTTTTGTGCCTTGCTATTCCTTTATCTCTACAGAATTTGTTAATTCTTCAGATAGATACTCTAATCCATTATCTGTTCTGAGATGTTTGAGTTTCTTTCCTCTTTCATTTTCTGTCTGAGTCAGCCAGTTTCTGAAGTTTTCAAAAGCATCACTCTTGTGTTTCAAAACAAACACCCAGACTTTTCTACTATGATCATCTATTATGGTCATGAAGTATCTTCCACCTCCATGAGTTTCAACTTTGGCTGGTCCCCATATGTCAGAATGTACATAATCCAGAGTTTCCTTTGTAGAGTGTATACCCTTCCCATGAGGGTGTTTCTTTGCCTTTCCCAAAACACAATGATCACAGAAATCCAACTTAATAGCTTCTGAATTTCCAAACACTTTCTTCTTTGCTAGCTCAATCATTCCTTTCTGTCCAATGTGGCCTAATCTTTTATGCCACAATAATACATCAGAGGCACTAATTACATTGTCAGCAGATCCAGTAATTGAATTTCCTATGAGAATATAAAACCCATTGATCTTCCTGCCTTTTATGACATTTTTCCCTGATTTGGTAACATGTGTATACCTCCCTCCCCTTAGTATTAAATTCACATCCAGCAGCATTCAAGGATCCAAGGGAAATGAGATTTTTCTTTAGAGCAGGAACATACCTCACATTTCTGAGGAGTCTTTCCACACCATCATACATCATAATCTTCAAAGATCCACTCCCTTGTACTTTGAAGATATGATCATTTCCCAACAGAACAGATCCTTCATCAAATTCTTATAGTTCTTGAAACCATGACTTATGAGGGCACATGTGGAAATAATAGCCAGAATCAAGTACCCACTCTTCATTTATTTTTCCATCTGAAACAGTCAACACCTCTGCTGTGTCATAACCTTCCTCAGCTACTGCTGCATCTGCCTCTTTTGCCTCATTCTTTTGTTTCTTGGTTGGACAGTTTTTTTTTTCAGATGCCTAACCTGTTTGCATGAGAAGCATCTTTTCTTCTAAACCCAGTCAGTGCCCTTCTTTCCCCCTTCCTGGTTTTGTTTCTGAATTTTATTCAGATTTCCTTGTGGTTTTTTCTGGAACTTGGTCTTGTTGAATTTGACATTCAATCCTTTAGCAACTACTTATGGCTTCTTGTCTCCAGACATTTGAAGAAACTTTGTTTTCAGGATGTTTGAATCAGATTAAGATTTAACTTATCTTGCCTTCTAAACAGCAGGGTGTCTTTGAAGTGTTCAAATGACTTAGGCAATGCATTCAGCAGCATCAATGCCTTATCATCCTCCTCTAGTTTAACCTCAAGATCCTCCAAATCATCTACAAGTCAATTGAATTCATCTAACTGCTCCAGTAATCCTTTATCATCTGTCATTTGAACCCAAGAAGTTTCTGTTTGAGAAATAGCTTGTTTGTGACAGATTTTGCCTGGTACAATTCTTCCAGTTTCATCCAGGCTTGAACTGCTGGAGTAGTCTTTGAAACTTCTCTCAGGGGCTTGTCACCAAGACATAGGATGATAGACTGTTGCTTTCTCATTCAATTCATCCTTCTTGGCTGTTTCTGCCGCAGACCATTTCTCCTCAGGTTTCAATGCAACAGCTAATCCATGCTGTGTAAGAACAACCTTCATTTTCAATTTCCAGAGTCCAAAATCATTCCTCCTGGTGAACTTGTCCACATCCATCTTCATTGATGCCATATTCTTGTCCGTTTCCCACAGACGGCGCCACTTGATAGATCAATGAACTCACAATTCACCACAACACATCCAAGAATGAAGATAAATGCAAAGAAATTGAAGAACACAAAACTAAGCAAAACTGATCGAACAAATCAAGCAACAAACATCGTTAACGTGGTTCAGTCAGTGTGACCTACATCCACGGAGGATCATAAGACCTCAATCCACTAAAACTCAGAGTCAATTTACAAGAAATTCTCAAAACCCCCAAAATAGAACTCAATTTTGGAACAAGAACCCTAATTCTCTACATCCACTCTCTTAGTTGTTAATCCAAGGGGAAATCTGTTACAAAGTATTTATATAAAAAAGGCGAGCTAAAGTGATCAAGAATTGGATTTCGAATCATCTAGAAAACGGATCAGAAATGAGCTGAAATGTAAACTGCCAAAACCGTTGTAGAAGACCTGGTAAAACCGTTGTAGAAGACTAGGCAGTTGTAACTGATTCATAACTACCAGTTCACTTCTGTTATACACTCGGTTCTTCTGCATGACCCGGTTTTCTCACCTCTGAACTCGGTTTCAAGATCTTTGACCCAAACTACACTTGACAACCTACCACTTTGATGAAATTAACTGCTTTTCAACTTCAACAATACTCAAGGTTAAGTTTTCTTTGGCGAACAAGTTCCTTTCGAAAATGGAACCGCAAATGAATATACTTTGTCTTTTCATGCAAATTTGAACCCTTTGAGACAGATATATTAGAACTATTGTCACAATATACAATCATAGGATGACTTTGTTTAAAATTCAGGTTCTCCTATATTCCTCTAAGCCATAATGTTTGACATCCAGCCAAAGATGCTATAATATCCGGCTTTGGTGGTAGAAAGTTGATGCAACATAGCGTATAAAATTAGAAGAAGAACACCAATGATTTCACGTGAGATCGATTTGATACTACGTATACTAATCGATGCTCTTGCTCTAAAGGGACTAAAACCATATAATTTCTTAAACAAAAATTAATCCCCTAATACCAACTGTTTCAAGGGTTTAAATACTAAATAAATAACCAAGCCCAAATAAAGAAAGTCCAATAGTTTCGGAACTAATAGATAAAGATGAAATAAAAGCTGTAAATAATTAAACCCGTAATTCGGTTGGGTCTAATTTCTCCAAATAACGCAGCGCAACTTCGTCTCCACCATTCTGCTCCTCTTCAAAATGATTCGCCCTCGAATCGACGGCAGCTTCGTCTCCAAAGGTGTTGTCACCTGCAAAAGGAACCAAGTCTTTGACGTTGAAAACGTTGGAAGTACGAATGTGTCCGGGAAGGCGAAGACGATAAGCGTTCGGGTTAAGCTTCTCCACGATCTCAAAGGGACCAATTTTGCGGGACTTCAACTTGTTGTACTTGTGAAGGGGAAAACGGTCCTTAGTAAGCACAACCCATACAAAATCACCCACATCAAATTGGACATCACGACGCTTCTTATCCGCAGCAATTTTGTACTTTAAGTTGGCGACCTCTAAGCGGGTTTGAGTAGTGGTATGAACCTGCTGAAGCTCTGTAATAAGGTCCACAACATGAACATCCGTAGAAGGAGTAGAGGACAAGGTCAGAAGGGCCACAGGAGCACGTGGAACCAAACCATACACCACAAAGAATGGACTAAACCCAGTACTGCGACTCAAAGCCTGATTATAAGCAAACTCAACAATACACAACTTAGTATCCCAGGACTTAATATGATCGCCCACCAGGCAACGAAGCAAATTGCCCAACGATCTATTAACTACCTCTATTTGTCCATCAGTCTGAGGGTGTAAGCACTGCTGAACTTCAGCTCGGTGTTGGCCATACGCAATAAGAAACACCAAAAATGGCCAAGGAAATGAGAATCCCGATCCAAAACAATAGACAGAGGCAAGCCATGCAAACGAAAGATATCACGAAAAAATAAGGTGGCAACATGAATTGCATCAGAAGTACGCTTGCATGGAATGAAGTGCACCATCTTCGAGAACCGATCAAAAACCACAAAGATCGAGTCATTACCTCGTTGAGTGCAAGGTAGTCCCAACACAAAGTCCATGCTAATAGCAGCCCAAGGGCGTTCAGGGACAGCAACGATCGATACGGTCCAGCATTAGTCGCAGTACCCTTAGACACCTGACACACCCGACAACATGTAACAAGACGAGTAACATCACGACGAACGGTCGGACAAAACAACCGACGACGCACCAACTCAATAGAACGATCATGGCCCACATGGCCAACACCATGAACCTCCAAGATAATCTTCAACCACAAACTGCATTCAGGAATACACAAACAAACCCCCCAAAACAAAAATCCATCCACCAAAGTATAGTCCTAAAAAACATCATTAATCAATTGAGTAATAATAGTGCCAAAGAAAGAGTCAGAGGCATATAGATCACAGAAAGTATAAAAACCGAGTACCTCGACACGCATGAAATTCAACAAGGGGTGGCGTCGACTCAGGGCATCAGCAACTTTGTTGTCTGTGCTGGCTTGATGTCGAACAACAAAGGTAAACTGCTGAAGAAACGCCGACCACTTGGCATGACGTGCAAAGAGAGAATCATGAGTGGACAAGTGTTTGAGGGCCTCGTGATCGGTAGAGAATGAACTCGCGCTGGAACAAATAGTGACGCCAATGTCGGACGACACGAACCACAACATAGAATTCAATATCATAAGTGTTGTATCTCTATTGAACTTGATTGGCTTATTGAGTCAATAAGTATTTATTATTTCATCGGATTTGACTTGTCGGATAAACTAGTATCTACTATTTGACCCGTTTCGACTTACTGGCTCAAAGTATCGACTATCGGACCCGATTGACTTATCGAGTCAATAAGTATCTGTTATTGGAGCCGATTCAACTTATCAGAGCAACTAGTACCTATTATTTGACTCGTTTCGACTTATTATCTTGCTAGTATCCGCTATCAGACCCGATTGACTTATCGAGTAAAAAAATATTCGCTATTGCACCTGATTCAACTTATCAGATCAACTAGTGCCCACTATTTGGTCCATTTTGATTGATCGTCTAAACCCTAAACCCTAAACCATAAACCCTAAACCAATATATATATATATTGCTTGCATTACAAGACAATTTAATTAGTACGACAAAAGATTAAATGAAATATAAGAAAGTAAAATGGATTTTTTTTTTTTTTGTTAAATAAATTAATTAACTTGTTTATGCATTATCTTCGTTCCTTTTTTTCTTTTTTTTGGTGGTCAACAATTTTTTTCTTCGTAAATCAAATAACCAATTGATTTTATTCAAGTTTCCAAGCCAAAAAACAAATTGGTTTTTTCATGAAAATCATATAGCAATTCGGTATAATATAACATTTTAATTAATACATGTATTATTATTATTAAACTCACTTAGAAAATAAGAACATTAATTAAATTTTATTATGTTTTGTATATTTTTACCTTTTTTATTGGATATTAATTTAAACATGGTAATATTATACTCCTTCCCTCTCATTAAAATTGTCATGTTTCAAAAATAGTTCTTGCCAAAAAACATCTAATTTAAAAAATCAATGTCTCGTTTTATTAGTCAAAATAAAAATATATAATTTTGGTTTCACAACTAAGCTAATTTACTAATTTCTCTTTACAAAAAAGCTATTCAAACAAATTATAAATCATTAAGATATATAAAAGATAAAATACTAATCTAATTTTTTTTGAAAAACTATTATTATCTAATCATCTCAAGTATGTTACATTTAAATTCTATGGAGCACACTTACATTTGAATACTGAGGAGCACGCTTACATAGCCCCAAAGTACATGGAAATAAAAATTAATTCCATGGAAGATGAACAACGTGAACAAATTTTCTCTATGACAATTCCTCCGTTTAAAAAAGAATGTCATTTTAGCTATTCTTGGAGAAATTAATGACTGGTGTTTAATTGGTATGTTTTGTGAAATAAGAAAATAATCAACTAAATTAAGTAGGTTGTTTAAGATATCATTAGAAGAATTGTAGTTTTTTTGGTAAAGTGACATTTATTTTGAAATTTTTCAAAGTGTCTAAAATGACATTCTTTTTTAAAAGGAGGGAGTATTAACATACAAGGTTAATTGTATTAAGAAATAGATTTTATTTATATAAAAAAAATTAGATTAATGTATTTTTCTTAAAGTAATAATGTAAGAATAATGAGGAGGAGGTTAATTAATGTTAACATACAAGATTAATTAATGAGGGAGAACAACGTATTGTATACTATATATTAACAAACAAGATTAATTAATGTTGGTTGTAATTATGGAAAAGAAAGAAGTCGCGCTAAAAGTGGATTAATTGGCACCAAAACCACTTAAGGGCTAATCTGCCCATTTCTAATCATTTTTATTTTTATTATTATTATTATTATTATTATTATTATTATTATTATTATTATTATTATTATTATTATTATTATTATTATTATTATTATTATTATTATTATTTATTTATTTATTTATTATTTTTTTTCCTGAACATCAAGATTTTGTACAAATAGCATCACCCTAAAATAAAATAATTTGGCTAATGATTTTTCTTATTTTTTCTTTCTTTCTTTCTTCTTTCTTTCTTCTTCTGTTTTTTTGGGAAAAACCATAAGATTTTAAATGGGGTCCAATACATAAAACCTAAGCTTTGTTGGTTTTTAGTACCATTAGTCGTTACCAGAACACAAAAAAGTACAAAAACAAAAGCTATTGCTATAAAAGATATGGTCATATTGAACTCTTACATCCAACATGGACGTGTAAGTTGTATCACTAACATTTTCTGGTAAGTTAGTACACAAATTCTCAATAGGCACTTTCCAATATTTTACTTTTTTATAAAATATAATATTCCACCTGTCTCGAAAAGAATTTTGAATATTTTAAAAAGATAGTCTCTTTTCATATAAATATTATTTTTTCTAATGTATTCCCACTTAATTTCTTTAAAACAACTGTTGTTTCTTTAACATTATATAGCGACTAATCGAGACCTATATAAAATAGGGATGTAGGTGTGGCTAGACATGAAGGAATCGAGAAATATATATAGACAACAAATAGACTTCTAGCACCTAAATAGTCGGACTTAGTCAATTTCTTTTCAAGAGTAAAATATGTGTAGGTCTATCAATCAATCAAACAAATTGTAGAGGATCAGAGAACAATAAAAGCTGTTACATAAATAGATATATTAGTAAGAGGTCCATTTCTAATAAAATTGGATAGACTTAGGACTGACACAAGTGTGGTGAAGAAGAAACAATCTTTGTTTTAACTTGTACCAACTTGAAAATTCCTTGGAATGAATGATCTCCAGTTTTTTTCTAACGCTATAAGAAATCCGTTGGAATATGGTAAATTTTCGTTGGAACTTCAATTCCAACGGTTTTGAGCCGTTGGAAAAGTGGCCGTTATTTTTATTCCAACAATCAAATTCCAACGGAAAAATGATTCAAACTATAATTCCAACAAAATCTTTTACTGTTGGAATTTTTTTTCAACAGCTATTCCAACAAATTTTGTTGTTGAGATTATTTCCAATGTTTTTCCATTGAAATTTTCGTTGGAAGATTCCAACGGTTCATCTTATTGGAAAATTTAAAATTCCAACAAATTTGTTCCATTGAAATTTGACAGTTTTCTTGTAGTGAAAAGATTTTCTTGAATATCAAGTTTTTTGTTTAAATGATTATATATATATATATATATATATATAATATTTATTTACACAGATTTGATACTATACATAACTAGAATGAGCGGCTTTGTTCTCCACCCATATCAGTACTTTTCTGCATGTTTTTTGCGTGATTAAAAATATTAGCAACATCACGTCAAATACAAAAAGATAACATGTTTTTTACTTCTTATGCTAATTCATTTTTCCCATTCCCACATATATGGTGTTGCCGTCAATTGATCGTTGATGAACTCAATGTTGCATCTTGCTGCTAACTCTGTTCAATAAAACAAATCAAACCCGATTGGATTGTGTCTCGTCGTCAATCGTTAGGTATATCAAATTCCTATATTGGCATTTTTTCGTCTTTTTAATTGAATATCAACATGAATTTAACTTGGATAGATCAGTCGTTGCTTCCAACATAATCTTGTCAACTTACTTTTCAAGTTGATTGTTCGTGTAATTCTTTCATAAGCCTCTAAAAATATAGTTATATTTTAGATATAATATGTATGAACTTCCAGGCTGAAATACATGAACATGCAACTTTATCTGTATATAATTACTCGTTATGATGGATGCCGAAATCGCTTAGGTGGCCGACTAGTTGCTAGATGGTGCCTTGTTAACGCAATTTGGAGATAACCACACCTTTAGACGTTTTATGAGTCGAGGGGGGCTGGTCGGATAATTAGCTGGTGTAGGCGGGAGTCTCAACGGCCCAAATAACCCAATTTCTTAGTCAATGAAAATGTTTAGTGATGAATTTCGATCCCAATTAATTCAGTGAACTCAAGGTGAATTCAGAACTGCTTTTAATCTTATGGCATTGATCAGTGCTTCATTAGTTTGTTTTTTCTCTTCTCAATATAACTGTGGTGATTTTGAAGCTGTTTAATTGATCTGGTTGTGGTGAGAATTTTTATTACAGATAATTTACTGAGAATTATTATTATAGATAATTTACTGAGAATTATGTCTGTAGTTGTTGTTGTTTTACACGATCATCTATCTGTGCTGATAAAAATCTTCGTTTAGGTGTTAGGCCGTCTTTGCTTGCATTTTCTTTTTAACCGATTTGGTGCCTTTTGCAACATTTTTTACTATTTTGTGATTATGAGAGCAACATAGATATGAATTTTTTTGTTGTATTTGTTTGGGTGTCCGATTGTTAAAATTACTAGAGGTAGCCATTTGGCCCATTTCTATGAATTGGAGATGAAGTACTTTGAAAATTTAATGATTAACCGAAGGATATGGACTGATATATGAGATGGTAAACGAAATTCAGTTGAAGAAAACCAACTTTCTTTCCTTTTATAACATTAATAATGTTTATTATATGCTTCTGTATTTAATTTATTTTTTTATTTCTTTATATTATTTAGTGTTGGAAGAAGATAGTGATCCACATTTGTAGAATCCTCAAGTACACGATGATTGTAAGTCAAGAGTTGGGATGGAGTTTGCATCAATTGAGGATGGATATGGCTTTTATAATCAATATGCAAGAGAAGCTGCTTTTAGTGTGAGGATGAACAATAGAAAGTTGGATAAGTTAACACATGAAATTGTATGGAAACAGCTTGTATGTTTCAAAGAGGGCCACGCTGATGAAGCTAGATCAAGCAACAAATCAGAAAGAACACGTGGTAGAGTGAGGACTAATTGTAAGGCAAAGATGACAATTGTCAAGCAACACGATGTAAGTAAATGGAAGGTAAGTATGTTCATGGAAGATCATAATCATTCACTCTAAACTCCCACAAAGGTACATTTGCTACCCTCACAACCCAAAGTGTGAGCTGCTAAGAAAGCTTTAACTCAACAACTTTCTGAAGCTAATATAACTACTTGTCAACAAATGCGGTTGTTGGAGATAGATAGTGGAGGTTCGGAGTTTGTAGGTTGCAAAGAAAGAGATATTAGAAACTTTAAGAAGCAACTAAGAGAAGAACAAAGAGGCATTGATGTTGAAACAATGATCGAGTTCTTCAAGTCTGAGAAAGAGAAGAACTCAAACTTTTTCTTTGACTTCGAGATTGATTCAGATAATAAGCTGATAAGTTTTTTTTGGGCAGATGCTTCATCTAAGATGGCATATAGTGTATTTGGCGATGTAGTTGTGTTTGATACAACATACGACACCAACAAATATGGGATAATTTTTGCACCACTTGTAGGGGTTAATCATCATCATCAAACATCTGTCTTTGGTTGTGCATTTTTAAGTGATGAGAAGACTCTTTTATTTGGTTGTTTAATAAATGGATGGAAGCCATGCCCACAGATGCGCCAAATGTAATTATTACGGATCAAGATCCAGTGATGTCAAAGGCTATTGCATATGTTTTTCCTAAAATAGTTCTTCGCTATTGTCTGTGGCATATACTGAATAAACTTTCAGAGAAAATTGATTCTTTGACTTTTAGCTACTATTATCATATTATAAAGAATGCTACTACCAATTCTTCTTCCCCTAATGAGTTTGAGGAATCTTGGAAAGAGGTTCTACAATGCATAAAGTTGAAGGATAATGAATGGCTTTCAGTGATGTATGAGAAGCATGATAAGTGGGTTCCGGCTTATCTAAACCATGTATTTTGTGCTGGAATATCAAGTAGTCAAAGAGAAAGTTCACATTCTTTCTTCAAGAAATACGTGTCAAATAAGAACTCATTGATGGATTTTATTACTCGTTTCAATAGCGCACTAATGCACCAGGGACACGATGAGTTAATTGCTGACAATAATGATTTGAATGAACAACCAAAGTTTAAATCACATTGGCCGATGGAGAATCAAATGTCCAAATTGTACACAAGGAAGAAATGGTTAAAGTTTGAAACTGAAATTAGCTTAAGTCATGGCTATTTTGTGCACGAGGCATGTGCAAGAACATATTATGTTGTTTATGAGGTAGCAAATGTTGATTGTAGCTCTACATCGAAACCTCGACGGCTTACGCATGACAAAGAGAAAGATTATTTATCATGTAGTTGCAGGAAATTTGAGTTTGAAGGTATTCCAAGCAGGGATGTGTTGGCTTTGTTTCGCATTAATCAAGTATCTGCACTACCTGATAAGTGTATTTTGAAACGATGGACAAGGAAAGAGAAAGTTGGAGCAACATGTATTGTGGGTGATAGTGATAGTGATGATTCCAAATGTCCTCAATGTCACGACACATGAGCTTCATTTCAAGCATCAATACTGATGGATGATGCTTCTTTAACT
The DNA here is from genome assembly GCA_958295605.1 of Ajuga chamaepitys. NCBI lineage: Eukaryota > Viridiplantae > Streptophyta > Magnoliopsida > Lamiales > Lamiaceae > Ajuga > Ajuga chamaepitys. Next base: position 18,823,039 of record OY282502.1, read on the forward strand.
AATGAGGGGACAAATTTCTTAAATGAACAATTTAAGTTTGCTTTCCAGAAAATAAAGAAGATGAATGTTAGCATTGACTTAAGCCACAAGAATCAAAGGAAAAGAAGTGTGGATTTACTTACAACCATTAGTGATCCATCACAAGTAAGAGCAAAGGGGTACAGGAGTCGATTGAAGTCATTCAGAGAGAAGTCAATTTCAAAGAAGAGATTATTTCATGGGTGTGGCATCGTGGAGTATCACATGACAAACAAAATTGTCCTAATTTGCTTGATGGGTATGTACCATAGGTTCTCCTAACTTTTGTATTTATGTATATCTAATCAACTAGTGTCATTAAATTTTTCTTTCATATGTAAAAAATGTGAATATTAGATCGACAGTGGAGGAAAAGTACACCAATGATGACGAGTCATATGAAGATGATGATGTATCCTTAGCTGGTAAATATGAACTATTTATGTTAGCTGATTCTTTTTTATCATGTTATGTAATGAAAAAAAAATATTTTGGTGTGTATTCTTTTTGTAGGTACTGGCCATATAAGGACTAGTGGAATGCAATTTGATGAATAAAGTTCTTTTGGTGCTATCTAAGAGGAATGAGTTCTTGTTTCATGATTTCTTGGATTACTATTTTTCCTAATAGTGTACAACGTCTAGCTACTCAATCAAAAAATAATTGAATACTTTGTTTTGGTCTACTGTCTTTTTATCCACGTTCTTTTTTCATGTGAGTATTCATGGTTGGCATCTGTTGCTTATTTGAGAAATGAAAATACATTCTCATCTTGGTTGATTTGTCAAGACGTACATCGAGGACCTATTGAAAGGAATGCTTCTGTGCTTAATTTTTGACACATTGATTTCTTCTACATGTTCATTGTTATTCATTGTGTAAGTTCCAGAAAATATTTTTATTGCTTCTTCTTATTTGCTATACTTTGACATTTAGCTAACTTTGTTTTTAAAAAAATAATTAATTTGTTAAAAAAAAAACTAATTTATGGGATTGATGCCACATAATAACTAAGGTTGGAGAAGTCGCTAGATGCCAGTCAAGTTGTAGAGCCAGTAAAATCGGTCAAGCTCGATGAACTAGCCCAACCTGCCTGACATTTTAGATGAGCTAGACCATAAAAAACTAGGCCTGCAGGAACATTGTGCCCAGAAGGCCCGACCAGATGCACCAAAAGTCTGTTGGGCCACGGGTCGGTACAAATATCTTTATATATTTAAGGAGGATTGGCTGAGTTGAGCTGAGCTGAGTTGGGCTGGGCTAAATAATTGTTGGCCTACAAGACCATCGGGCATAATAGGCCCAATTCGACTTATAGCCTTGACTGATAGGCTGGGCCATGCTAGACAGGCCGAATTACCACATCTATAGACTGGGGCCTAGCAATTAACTAAGGGCTAGGCGGAACTGATCGGGGTGTAGGCGTTGTTAGGTGGGGAAAAAATCGAGAAATAAATATAGACGGTCATTAGAAGCCCAGTGCTTATGCACCTTTAGTCAAAGGTAGTCGAGAATTTTCGCAACATAAATAATAACATATTGAATATCTGATCAAATTATAGAGAGCACATGAAGAAAACTATGATAAACTTTTTAAAATTATTATATCTATCGATGTCTGTTGCAATAAAAATATAAACCAATTAAAATAATACCATAAGAAATCATAATCATAATTAATTTAAAATAAAAAATTAAAGTAAAACACACGGTTTTTTGTATTGAGAGTCAACTAAAACGAGAGTTAGATACGCCAACGTGGATGTTTAATTTTTGAGTTCAAAATATGCGGAAAAGTGATATGGGTGGAGGCATAAAATAAGCCAACATGGCTGTAGATATGCGTTGCCCACAAAGTCGCTCATTCTAGTTATGCATAATATCAAATCTGTATATTTAGAAACCTTTTGTTTATGATTGGGAATGTATACAAAATTTATGCGTAAAAATTTTAATTGTATGAATTCAATATGTACATGGTTGTTTTGAGATAAAATGTGGTAAGATAATATATTGGCATGTTCAAAGAGCGATCAATCCTTATTTAATTTGTCATAAAGAAGGGAAAAAGTCATGTTTAAGCCATTAAGGTATGTATAATATAAGATTTTATTTTTATTGACCAAATGAAAGCGCTTCTTATAAGTATGCATCAATTTTCACTTGCACTCTTCATTCATTCATTAGTTAGTTTGACTTTTTAAATATGACTTTTTTATCCTACCGTCTCTTTTATGGTATATGATGGAGCATAAATTGAAAATTTATAGTTAATTAGGGTCGTATAATTAAGTATGGATGCGTGAGATACAAGTTGATTAATTCTGATCTTCTATTACACTAGGCGTTCCTTTATTTGTTACACTCAATTCACTACGTTAGACATATTAATTCATGATATTATTCAATGCGCGTATCAGTGAGTGAATATGATGAAAAACAATATAAAACACTAAAATATTACAAATGATCTCATGCGCAACTTGCGTTGACAGCCATGTGTTGTGACATTTTTATCAGTTTCCTAAATTTCATTCCACTCACTTAATTGGCACTACAATTTTAGGAATGTTTATGCTGGTTTTTATTACTCATAAATATGCCTACATCCTTAGCATACATTCAACCGTTTGATGCATTCTGTAGTATGCATATATATCTTGGCAAGAGTCTATTCGGTAAGCAAATTCAATTCCCCTATCTATTCTGTGAGTAAGTATTAATGTGTTGGCCAATTAATGCGTCGGAATCTAATAAAACAGACTGAATTATACTACTTCCGTCCCGACTTAATTTGCCTACTCTGATCGGGCACGAAGATTAAGAAAAAATAGATATTTTGAAATATTTGACTTTTTTAAAGTGGAGATTGAGGGTGGAAATTTTGAGGGTAGAGATTGTGAGATAAATTTTCTATTTTGTACTGACAAAATTATTTGGGACAAAGCAAAATAGCAAGTAAGCAAATTAAACCAGGACGGAGGGAGTAGATGCTATCCAGGATAAAAATTTTAAGGCGGCGACTATCGCAGCCCACTAAATTTCTCAATGCAGCCCAGATCTTAATGTAGCTCACTTATATATAAACAATAGGTACAAACTTCTCAATACAGTCCACTTATTATCAATTTTACCCTTCTATATTAAATTATTTAATATTAAATATTAATAAGTAAAACAAATTAAAACATAAAAAAGAGAATGAAATACGAAACATATCGAACATTATTCACCATTGATTGTTATTTCCAAATGGACACGTGGCGATTAGTTCCTTTCAACGTTGGGTCCAAACAAAACGCAATTTTGCATTTTGCATAATAAGATTGAAGAGACTGGATTGAAGTTTTTGAAGAAAACTCTTTTTAAGTTTCTTGAAATGGAACTTTTTTTAGAGGTAATATAATTGATCTGTTTGAAGAAACTGTAGTTCTGATTCTCAGTGCAAATTTGCATATTTATTTTCTGTCTTATGGTCCACTGTAATCGAACAAAGTGAGTGTTTTTCAGATAAACAAATAATGAAAATCCAATAAAAACTCTGTAGTAATTGTAAGTGATTAAATAAGTTATTGGGAATAAATAACAGGAGATTACTTTGTTCATACCAACTGATTCTCCATCATTATTTTAGCCCTTCATTAATAAACCTTGACGAAGTTAGGGTTATGTAGATTTGGGATAGAGATTTGGTTGAACATTACGCTGAAGAAGAAGAAGAAAATATTTTCTTTCTTTATTTTTATTTTATGTATTTATTGTTTATAATTGTAGATGAAAATGTATTATTTCTTCATTTTAATGTTATGTATTTATTGTTTATAATTATTTATGTTTGGTTACTGTTAAGAGTGTTTTAGTCATTTTATAATATCATATTAACTTATTAAATTAGTGGGCTGCGAATAATCGCCGCCAAATTTTAAACATCAACAATGATCATATTTATATGTGTCTATGTGGCTGTGATAATATTATAAAGCTAACTGATTATGCATATTAAGGTACAATTTACAACTCAAAATTGAAATGTATGTGAAGTTTGTTGCCCTAATTCTATGAAGATACCCTGGTTTTGGGAAAAAATCATAAACCGTCCTGTAACTATAGTGACTTCCACTAAATATCCCGTATCTATCTGCTTTTTCAATTTCGTCCTATATCTTTTTAAATTATCCGATTTTCGTCCTAAAATTCAAAATTTCGCCGGAAAATGCACGTGCCGGCATAAATTTGAGGATTTTGCCTGCGTGGCGCCGGAATGACGCGTTGGAATTTAATCCCTAATCGTTGTTTTTTTTTTCTGTGGACAACTAAGATAAAAAAATTTCCACATCACTATTTCAAAACAAATATTAAAATTATAACCCACCTCCCCTATTTCTCACCACCTAAATCTCACACTAATTGTCGGAAAAAACAAAAAAACAAAACAAAATAGAATAATCCATCGTGATTTTCACTAATTGAACTCAGAATTCATTCAGAGGTTAGGAAACCCAATCGTCATTTTCACTCAAGAACAAACTGTAGTTCGAAAAACCCTAATGCCCTCAATCCTTCGAACATAAACATCTATCCACTGAAAACCCATCGAAAATCAACAAGATTTGCTGGATTCGCTGGCTTCGACCACCGAGGATGGTGTTTTTTCGACGGAGGGGTGCGCGAACCTGGACTGCCCCAAATTACGGTTAGTTTATAAAATTGCTCGACCTTTTTCTTACTTTTTCCTGATTACACCAATGCTTTTATGACGAAATATGTGTATTGATGTTCTTGTGGAGCTTTTCGATGCATAGTCTGTATTTTATGTTGCGTTTTTGTTTGTCGAGATGTGGGTCTGGGGATTTTTTTATGCTTGTTCCCTTTTGGATTTGTCATACCAGTGGGTGGGGACCCTTTTTTTTGTTTGAAATTGTAGCTGTAAAGTGTTGGTGACTGTATTGTGTTAAATTGATTCTTTGTTGGTTGGTATAGTGACAACAAGCACTAATGGGTCTGTTTTTCCTTTTTTTTTTTGGCTATTTTTTTATTTGAACAGATCCAAAGACCAAGTACTTGATTGTAATTATGCATTTTGTAGGGGTTTTTCAGAAAAATGATTATGTTGGAGGGGATACTTTGACCATGGACTGGGTAAGGGCAGACCTATGTACTTATACTGACCTAGATGAGTACGCTGATAGAGCAGAGGTGAGGGGGAATAGAAGGTATCAACTGCAATTAAGAGACTTGAACTTCAAACTCTTGATTGATGATGCCGATATTAGAAGCTGCTTGAATGAGTTCTTGTGTGTTAGGGAAGCTCATATTTTTGTTGAGTTATTGGAGGGACTGGAGGATGATGGATATGAATCTTTTGAAGACCCCGACTTCGTAATTGGTAATGAAATTACCAATGATGAAGCTGAAGAAAGGGTTTTCCAGTCTAATGTAGATGAGGTATCCTCCGAGTTTCATGAAATTACATCTGAAAATATACTTGGTGGTAGTGTGTGGGTTGATTTGGAAACTAGTGAAGAGGCCGAAGGTACATCTGGGGTTAGTAAGTCTGCCGCAAAAGGTGACGGAAGTCGCAAGAGGTTAGTAAAGTCTGTTGAGAGTGAAGACACCGACAGCGAGGCCAGGAGTGATAACGAAGATGAGCGGGATGTTGTAGATGCAGGTGATGATTTTGAGGAGGGCCGTATTTCTGAAGAAGAAGAGGAGGAGCACCCTTCTTACCCTTCATACAACCCGAAAACCAAATTCAATCCTCATTTTGTTATTAAACAAACCTTCTCCACTAAGGCTAAATTCAAAGCCGCTGCCCAATCCCATGCTATAGCTAAAAAACGGAACATCAAATTCCCGAAAAATGACAATATAAGGGTGTATGCAGTTTGTGCTGAAGTGGGCTGTAAGTGGAGGATTCATTTGTTGAAAATGAAGGGGGAACAATCGTGACAGATTATGAAGTACTACCCGAAGCATTCATGTGCGACCACCACCGAAGTGAAAAATTGTACATCTACTTGGTTGAGCGAGCGCTTCCTCCAAAGATTTCAAAGTGACAAGAAGCGTGATGTCACAGGATTTGTGAAAGATGTTCACAAAGACATTGCAATCCAGGTAACGAGGCAACAAGCTTACCGGGCGAAGCACAAGGCTATTCTCAAGATAAAAGGTGACCCTGATGTTCAATATTCAAAGTTGTGGTCTTATGCTGAAGAACTTATGAAGACTAACCCCGGTTCGACTATCATATTGGGTACAGACTCTAGTGAGTGAGTTGTTAGGTTTGACAGGTTCTATGCGTGTTTCTATGCTTTGAAGAAGGGCTTTCTTGATGCTTGCCGGCCCATTCTTGGAGTAGATAGCTGCCATTTAAAGGGTAAATATGGGGGGATGCTTCTTACCGCCGTCGGTGTCGACCCCAACAATAATCTTTATCCGGTTGCATATGCGGTAGTTCACAAGGAAAGTGGAGAAATTTGGGAATGGTTTTTGACTTTGTTGAAGCAAGACCTGTATATAGAAGCCGACAGATTCATGTTCATTTCGGACAAACAAAAAGGCCTAATTAATGCCTTTGATGCTGTCTTTCCTGGGACGGAACATAGATTCTGTGTTCACCATTTGCACAACAACTTTAAGTCGTCTGGTTTCAGGGGCCTTGCTTATAAACATGCACTTTGGAGGGCTGCCAGTTGCACAACTGAAGGTGAGTGGAGAATGAGAATGGATGAATTGAAAGCCATGAATGAAGAGGCGTGGAAGTGGTTCAGCACAAAACCACCTGAGCAATGGTTGAAGGCATTTTTCAGTGAGAAAGCTAAGTGTGATATGTTGTTGAACAACGTATGTGAGGCCTTCAACGGGAACATCCTTGAGGCAGGAGATTAGGCAATCATCACAATGCTAGAATGGTTGAGGGAATACTTAATGAAGAGGCTTCAAAAAAATCTCGATAGGGCTCGTTCTAGGTGGAATGACAGATTATGTCCTAGGATAAAAAGAATATTGGAAAGGCAAACGGATATGAATGGTGATTGTGTGGCATTGAAATCTAACGGTCGACACTACCAAATCAGTAATTATGAAGGTGGTCAATTTGCTGTGGATTTGCAAATGCATACATGCACATGTAGGGCGTGGCAATTAACCGGGATACCTTGTGTACATGGCATGTCGGCCCTGTTAAATCAAAGAGAGGATCCCGAAATGTTTGTAGATGCGTTTTACACGGTGGAGGCATCATTTGGCTTATGCCGAGGCAATAAAGCCGATCAGTTGCGAGGAGCTTTGGGGTGAGAGTTTATATATCCCTCCGCTTCCTCCGGATTTTGGGAAAAAAATAAATAGAGGAAGACCTTCGGGTAATGCCAGAAGAAGAGAACCGGATGAAAAAGAGAACAAGGGGAAGAAGAAAACAAAGGGCCGAATGCAAAAGATGAAATGACAGCAACAGACGGTTAAATGCAGAAATTGCGGGTAGCCTGGTCACAATTCGCTCACATGTAAAGAACCAAAGATGTCCAACGAGCAGCACGATTTGAGCAATGTCAATGCACAGGTTTGAAACTGAAAATTTGTTGGAGTGTTGGCCAATTTACAGGTTTTTATACGTATCGTGAATTTTGTTACAAGAAATTTTTTGGTTATGCATGTTTTCTGGACTGATATGATAGAATGATGATTTGGTAAACTGAATGTTTGAAGATGCATTGATCAATTGACAGAATGATGTGATATGGTAAACTGAATGTTTCGTGATTTTGTTGACTGATTTTGGCAATCAGATTATCTTTTTTTGTTTTATGTTAGTATGACGATGTGGCTGACGGGTATTTGGTTATATTTCTTCAATTAAGATTTCTTATATTGAGGAATGATTTAATTGAATAAAATTGGTTATCAGATTTTTGGTCTTTAATTTTTTAGAATGATGGTGTGGCTGATAGAAATTTGGTAAATCTTTGGTCAATTAACAGTTTTTATAGGGAAAAAGAGGTTATTTACTGAATAACCGGATTTGATTCTTGTTTTTTGTTGTTGTTAAAATGCATGTGGTAAACTTAAAATTTGGGGATGATTTGATCAATTTACAGTTTTTATACATATCGTGAATATATTTGCAGAATTTTGGCTATTGGTTTCGTGGTGTTTGATGTTAGAATGCATGATGTGGTCAACTGAAGTTTTGGTTATCTCTGTTTTTTTTGTTAGAATTCTGCTGGAGTCGATAATCCGGGTCAAGCCGCCCCTATTTCAGTAAGTTTTCTTGGCAACTTTGGCTAAAGTTCTTCTGTTTTTTTTTTTTTTTTTTTTTTTTTTTTTTTTTTTTTTTGTAAATGTTCAGTACGATCGGTTGTTTTTGTAGGAGCCAAATCCGGTTGATACAGGTGAGGGTGAAACTATCACTGTGGAAGAAGGTGCACAACTTAAAAGGAAGAGGCCCAGGGGCAGGCCTAGGAAACAAAAGCCACAAGACCTAAATACTACTAATGAGCCAAGGGTAACTAATATTATTTACATAATTCTGTGTTCTTCGAATTTCTATGTAATTTTTCCCTTCATACTATAGACGTTAATATATGTATTTGATGCATAAGATGGAACCTCCAAAGATAGCTGACGTTGATGACGAAATAGAGGACATTCCGACTAGGGGTGGGGAAAAATACTGAAATGCCGAAATACCGTCCGTACCGTATAAAAAAATTACCGAAAATATCGAAAATTTTGGTATACCGAATTTTCGGTACGGTATGATACCGTACCGGAAATTTTCGGTACGGTAACGGTATGATAATCTAAAAATTTTGGTATTTCGGTATATACCGAAATACCGAAAAAAGTTCGGTATTTTCGGTATATGTCGGTATACCGAAATTTTTTCGGTATTTTGGTAGTTTGATATTTCGGTATACCAAATTTCTAACGGTATACCGTAAATTTTCGGTATACCGAAATTTCGGTATACCAAAATCAACGGTATGGATCGGTATATACCAATACCGATACAAAATTCGGTATACCGAATTTTTGGTACGGTATCGGTATTTACCGATATCATACCGAATTTTCGGCATACCGAAATTTTTGGTACGGTAATGGTATGGCGTTTCGGCGTACCAAAAATTTCGGTACGGTAACCGTATGGGCAATTCGGTAAGGTATACCGTACCGAACCACCCCTAATTCCGACCCAACAAAGTGCTATCATTGTCGACATCCCATACTTTGCTACGCCACAACCTTTGGTGCACGGACCGACGATGTATCAGCAATTACAATTGGGACTTTCCGGAGTGCCTCGACAACCTACGCCATCGGGTATCCAGAGCCGGGCGCCTCAACAGGCAAGACCAACAGGGGTCCAGATTCCGAGCACCTCCACCTTTTGCAATGGGACAGTTCTGCTACAGGCCCCCGAAGCCGAATCAATCCAAGGAAGCCGAAAATTTCTAGATCTTTCGAGCCAGGCTAGTTCGTCCAAGTAGTTGACTTAAGTCTGTGTCAGTCTTTTGGCATTTTGTTACAGCGAAACAAACTATCGTTTTCATGTGCTGATACTAGAATGGTGATTTTTGTAATGCACCAGGGGTGCCTTTTGTGGAGTTTGTATCATGCACTAGAATGGTGATTTTTGTTATGCACTAGATTTACCTTTTTTGGCTAAGAGGCTGGATTATATATTGGCTATCTTTGTTTTTGTTGATTTATATTGGCTTTGTTTAGGTTCATTTGATGTGAGCTTTTCTAGAGCACAACTTATTAGTGTCGAATGCATTTCTTTTCAAATCAGATTTAATTGTTTACAAGGTTGAAAAAAACCAAGAGCTAGAAAAGCATTAGATTATTTACATTACTTAGTATGCACAATTGTACAGGTTTAGTGCAAGATTCCAAGTGCACGTTGGCATACACAATAAAACACATTTCTATTTATTAATGCATAGAATAATTCCATTAGATTATTATAGGCAGAATTTAGTGCAAGATAACCCCTTCAAGATAATTATTTGCACACACTAGAATACACAATAGCACTCATTCAACAAACATATCGTTTGGACACACTAGTGTAGACAATTACACAAGTTCATTCATATAAGTACTTTGCACACACTAGTACACACAATTGCACTCATTACATATCTTTTAGACACACTAGTATAGGTAATTACACAAATTCATTCAAATAGGTAGTTTGCACCCACTAGTATACACAATTGCACCCATTGATCAGATATATGTACTTTGCACATACTAATACACACAATTGCACCCATTGATCAAATATATTTACTTTGCACATACTAATACACACAATTGCACAAATTCATTCAAATAGGTACTTTGCACACACTAGTACACACAATTGCACTCATTCATTCAAATAAATCCTTTGCACACAGTAGTACACACAATTGCACAAATTCAATCAAATAGGTACTTTGTACAAACTAGTATACACAATTGCACCCATTGTGAACAAAAATCCTTTGCACACACTAGTACACACAACTGCACAAATTCATTCAAATAGATCCTTTCCAACATCAAATGAACACACAAGTTTATGAACAATTGCACAAATTCTTTCCAACAGCTAGTGAACAGAAATGGTACTTACTCAATAAACTTAAACATTAATCGTTAAATGTTCAACTCCAAAATGATTACAAACATCTAAACAATGACATATTATATACAAACTAAATGTGTCAGTTTTCCATTGAATCATCTTCATGCCTATGTCCCCAACAAATAGTTGCATCACAATCAAAATGAAGCTTAGCCCAACAATAGATGCAAATCCGGCTGAAACGAGGAAACTTGGCAGCTTCCTCTCACCCTTTTTCTTTAATCGAACATTCTCCTCTACCAACGCAATATTCGCTAGTTGCAGCCGTTTGTTTTCAAATTCAAGACCACCCATTTCTTGTTCAAGTTTTGAAATTTTATCCCTAGCCTCATTCATCCTTCTCAGTAACCCCGGAATAATTAGTCTTGCTCTTTCGCACATCGGTGGGTCGATCTACCGAAAAAACTTACAATGTCCATCATACTACAAAAAAAATTGGGACGATTTCAGAAAATTACCTGGTATTAGAACAAGAAGATTTATGAAGAAGAAATCTTGCTGATACTAACTGGGTCGGTTTCACACCCAATATACCTCCGACTCGCATGCGGGTCTTTCCACGACGTCCGTTTGTGAACTGGAAGGCCGCAATCGCAACGAAGGCCACCGCTTGAGGACTCGCTGGATATTATTCTCTTCGCCGGAGATCCTTTTCTCTTGCGCGAAATGATTTTTAGGGATTCAGTTTTGTATAGAACCTTATTTCAGTGATTGTTGAGGAGGAAGAAAGACGATGGGGTGAGAAATAGGGGAGGTGGGTTATAATTTTAATATTTGTTTTGAAATAGTGATGTGGAAATTTTTTTATCCTAGTTGTCCACAGAAAAAAAAACAACAATTAGGGATTAAATTCCAGCGTGTCATTCCGGCGCCACGCGGGCAAAATCCATAAATTTATGCCGGCACATTCATTTTTCGGTGAAATTTTGAATTTTAGGACGAAAATCGGATAATCTAAAAAGGTATAGGACGAAATTGAAAAAACAGATAAATACGGGATATTTAGTGGAAGTCACTATAATTACAGGACAATTTATGATTTTTCCCCCTTGGTTTTAGTAAGTGAAGTAAAGATAGGATTTGGCATGATTTAGGTAGACATGTAGTGTTGAAAAGTGAAAAAATGGGTATGAAATACAAGGAAAATTAATAGAGAGGTAAGAAGGAGGTTTGATAAGTTTTTATAAGAATCAGGGTAAGGAGTGAATTGGATTAAGATGATAGAGACATTCTACTTACGTACTTGCTGCCTAACAACACATTTATGATCCTGGAGTGACCACCAACCAAAATTAATTAATTAACTAATAACCTTCGTCCCACTTGTCTTTATTTCTAACTAGTTATATTCCTGCGCGATGCGCGACATGTTATTTTATAAATAAAAATAATTTAAAATTATATAAATTTAGAATAATAATAATTTTTATATTATTAACGACAATGTAAACTTGCCGAAATTAAAAAATTAAATAATTATTACGTGTACGTGTAATTAAAGTTACTAAAACTGTAAAGTTTTTATCATGAATATTTATAATCAATCTAATAAATCATCAAATATATCTCTTGAAAAATAAATAAATAAATAATGCAATGTTTCGAGTTATAGTTGGAGTAAGTCGTATTTTTTAAGATTTATGAACCTATACGGTTGTCGTGGTAGAAACTGCTCATATAGTTAACAATAGTTTGACATTTGTTTATTATAATTCACATAAAGTGAAATACATTTTGTTATATCTATTAAAGTAGATCTTAACAAAGGAATATATATATATACATATATATATATTATTGAATACAACTTATCATTTTTAATGGCATGAGAATATAAGATTCGTAGTAAGGTTATGACATTATTAAGCATTAAGTTGTAAGAAAAAAAAAACAAATAAATAAAGAATTTATAAAAAATGGTCAATATCAATTTGCACTCTGAAATATGCAAGATATATATTTTTTTTTTCCATTTTAAGCCTAAACTATTTTTTTTTTTATCAAATAACAACCTATACTCCGCGGATTTATTAATTCGCAACCTCTGGCGATAAAGAACGAATATTTAAAAAATCATAAAATCATTTAAAAAATCTATTTTTTTTTATTAAATTCTGAAATTTCATTTAAAATATAAATGACCAGAAAAATATTATTTACAAAAATTACTTTTCATAAAAATTGAGTTTTTCTTTTTATAAATTTTAAATTTTTTAAATCTTTTAGAAGGATTTCAAAATTTTAAATTTTTTGAATTTAAAAATCTACATATTTCATAAATTAGATTTTCTTAAAAATTATTTTCTACACTTTAAATAATTTTTATATTTTTTTATAAATTAGTTTAGACTCTTTTAAGAAACTGGTATTTTAGACAATACTTTTAATCTATAATTTCAAATATCTTGAATGATTTTTTTTTTTTTAGATTTTAGGATAATTTTCAGATTTTATAAAATGGTTATAATAATTTTTTAAGAAAAAAAAAATAATTACACGATAGTCCAAATAACTTGAAATTCCTGAAAATGTTTAAAATAATTTGGAAGTTAGAAAATAATCATTTTGAAAATACCTGACTAATTTATTTTTTTTTATTTGATTAATTTTATATTTTTATAATGTATTTTTAAATAATTTAAGGATTCACAAAATTATTATTTTCAAATTCATTCATTTTTCTATTTTTAAAATTCCTTATTATTTCATAAAATTATATATTTATACAATTTTGCTCTATCTTTTAATTAATTTTTATATTTTCTAAAAATTATTTTAAACTTATTTAAGAAATTATTTTTTAGAAAATTCTAATATTTACGAATATAATTTTTTTTTAAATCTAATATTTTTAAGTTAATCTTTTATATTTTAAATGAATTTTAAAATTTAAAGTACTTTAAAGATTTTTTAAATTACTTTTAATTTTAATAAAATAATATTTATCTTTCTCACCTGAATTCTTCGCCAGAGGTCGCAAATTTAAAAATATTTTGAGTATAGATTGTTATTCGATAATAAAAAATAATTTAGGCATAAAATGAAAAAACATTGGACAGTTTAGGGTGCACATGGATATTAAGCCTAAAAAAAGTACTTTAGAATATTTTAACATTCAAATTTATTTTTTATTATTAGAGCATAAAGAAATTTAGTATACTATAGTATTAAGTACTCTTTCCGTCAAAAACAAAAATCATATTTTAGTTACTATTAACATTCAATCATGGTCTAATAACTGAAATTTAGTTATATAAATTTATTTAAAAAAACATTAATTGATTTATTATGAAGGTAAATATTGATTTTTTTACTACCATATTTATCCATTTGTTGGTAGCAATTTTGTAATGTGAAAAACACATTGTGCTGTCAAAAACTGTATCAATTATAACTACACAATTATAATATATTTATGGCATAACTTAATTTTGGACCTATAAATAAAATAAAATAAATTATATAGTAAATAATATAGTTTAGGCGGGAAAGATAAAATTACATAAAAGCGCTTCATTTGACTTTATATATATATATATATATTGATATATTTTTATAATGTATGTTTAAATAATTTATGTATAAAATCACTCATATCTCTTAAAAGATATCATATTATTTGCAGATTTGTCATTGAGTAGTGAAAACCATTAAAATTTTGCTTTTAACTTTTACCTTGGAAGCACTTTTTTTAAAACAGAAGCTGGCTTTGCAAACATTATAAAATATGATTTCTCAAGCTATAAGTTGAAAAGTACATAGGAAAAGCAGATGCAAACACCCCCTAAAACCCTTTAAATAGTCGTAATATTTTATTAAAACTACTTTTATTAAATCTGAAGATATTTTCTCAAACGCTCCAAAATTACTTTTCACAAGTTATAAGCTGGAAATCAATTAAAAAAAGCAATTGCAAGCACTCATATTTTTCCAAATTAAAGTTTGCTAGTTAACCCCCCAAAAAAAAGGAAAAGAAAAAACGTACTAATTAATAGGACTATTTAAGAATAGGACTATTAATAGGGATTCCAAATAATGTATAATCTTAGTAGTATATAGTAGAGTGAATTAGATAGTTAATATGATAGTTTAGGCGGGAAAAGGTATTTTACATTATTAACTCTCATTTTACTTTTATATATATATATATATATATATATATATAGAGAGAGAGAGAGAGAGAGAGAGAGAGAGAGAGAGATTTTTTGTAAATTTAATTAAAATAGATTTAATGCTTAAATAACAACTAGCAATATGCACGTGATCATTATTTTTTTTACTATTATCTAATAAAAAAAAATTAATGTGAACATAAAATAATTATACTTTGTGTGGTGATATTGGTTGAATATTCTAATAAAATCCAATGTAGTTATTAATCATGGTAATATATATACACAACTTCTTAGATTATTCATAGCTAGAAAAAGAAAATGAAAAATTTAGTCAATTAAGCAAACACAATTCAAATTCAAATTAAAATTAAAAATAATCATAAAAGAGGAGAAAAGAGGTTAATAATCTTAGTTTAGCAAAACACGTTATACTAATGTTAAAAGATTCATAAAAACGACATACCATGATATAATGTATTATTCTTACAAAGTTTATATATATAAAGTTTGATATATTATAATTATTGTTTACTTCTCAATATAGATAGACTCCGACATCATTATTATATTAGAAATAAAGTTATACGATTATTGAAAAACTGCATAATAATGAAGATATAGATTTCCATTGAACAAACGATACAAAGTCATTTGTCTTATTACATCATCAACTGACATCCATAAGTTCAGAATTTGTTAGATACACACACGAATATTAGACCTAACATACTTTCTCTATAATTTCTTAATTGATATGATTTGAACATACATTTGCAAATAAAATCATTTGCATAATTCAATTTCGCTTGATTATTTCTTTAATTTTACATTGAAGCTTGAAAATCATGTTTGATTTAAAATGAAAATCCTGCTAGAGTATTTTTTATAAGATAAATAATATTTTTTCTGTAGAGGGTTGACTATGTACATAATGTCTCATAAACTTCAATCGAGATACATGCTACAATCTAGGGGTGAGCAAAATTCGGTTCGGTTATCGAACCGAATTTAATTAGTTAATCCAAAATTTAAACCAAATTAAAAAACCTAAACAAAAAACCAATCCATTATTTTAAGAACCAAACTACAACCAAACCGATTTTATTTCGGTTTAATCGCTTTGGTTTTCGGTTAAACCGAAATAACTTTTTCTCAAAAAAAAATCATTATTCATACTTAAAAATAAACCTATATAAATATCCATTAAAGTGCATAAAAAATTAATAGAAAACATAGATTTTCATATATATATATATATGAAACAATAAACCTATATTCATTCATCTACATAAAAAAAAAAAAAGATTTACTTTAACTCTAGTATATATAATTTTTTCTATAAAAAATAGATATTTATATATATAAGTATAAAAAATATATTAAAAATAAAAGATTATAAATTTCGGTTCGGTTCGGTTAATTTGGTAATTTTTTTCATGAACCAAATCGAACCGAATAACCGAAAATCCTAAAAACTAAAATCGAAAACCAAACCATTTTCTTCAAAATCAATCTGAATAATGAATTTCGGTTCGGATCGGTCGGTTAATTCGGTTCAAACTGAATTTCGCTCACCCCTACAACAATCTATATGTTAATATAATATATTTTTTTTCAACGTTTCAACTATTTTTATGAATTTACTTCCCTGTTTATTTTTAGTGAAATATTTCCATTATTTCACACATTGCACATTCATTTAAAAATCAATAGCACTACAAGAAAAAAGGGCATTTGCCGCTAGTTTTTTGCAACTACAAAGTAGTTACTAAAAATAACCCCTTTTGTAACTATTAGTAGTTACATAAAATATTTCATATAATTTTAACCAAATTTGCTACAATATGACAAACTCTTTTGCAACTACTTGTAGTTACAAATATATGAGTAACTACAAAGTAGTTGTAAAAAATAGTCACAAATGCATTAATAACTACAAAGTAGTTGCAAAATTTTTTTTTGCATCTTATTATAAGTGACTACCCTATAATAACTACTTTTAGATATTTAGTTACTAAAAATATTTTTGTGACTACTCTCTATTTTTGTAACTACATTTTGTAGTGACAAAAAAGCTTATTTCTAGTAGTGTAGATACATGTACTTAAACCATTCTGATTTTGTTTCTTCCATTTTATTTTTTATTTTTACTATACCATACTTTATTCTAGTATAGGTATTATTTATTTTTATCTAATCTATGCTTGTAAGCTAATATTGACATTCAAATTTTATTATCTTTATTTTTCTGCATGTTTTAATTTAATCATCTGATACTGATTCACATAGTACAACTTTTTTAACAATTTACATAGTACAACTTAGTTTATTATTTCTTTATAGTTCTTATTTGTTTCTTTACTGTACCTTATAATTTTATATAGCGTAATAAATACATTTCATCATATATTATATATGCTTAAAATATATTTATAATATTTTTATCAATTTAATAATTTTCTTGAATGTTAGATTTTAAATATTTAAAATAATTAGGTGTAATTATTCATGTTCACTAATTTTCATGTTTGCCCTCTAACTACTTCTATTATTATTACTGTAAAACTTTAATATAAAATAAGTTTCATCTTAGAAAATTCTTAAATATAAAAGATTAAGAAAAATTGAAGTCTATGTAACATTCTTGACTTTCACAATTGTGTGAGTGTAAATTTTGGCTCCCTCACGCTATAACGGAGCATTTTTCAGGGTGACCCCCTTTTCCCTGTTTGTGCTGAAGTTTTTTCTTGCATTTTACAATATTTACAGATTTGTCGGCGTATCCATGGGATTAAAATATCCCGAACTGCACCCATTATCTCTCATCTCTTTTTGTGCAGATGACACATTTCTATTTGCTGCTACAACTATAGAAGACCAACATCTTAAGTTTAATATCAATCTCTACAAGTATGTTTCAGGGCAAATGTATTAATTTTGAAAAATCAGGAATTCTTTTTAGGCCTAATACACAAGTTCAGATTTCTCATTCAATCTGCCAATTGTTTGGAGTTGCTGAAGTGGCTTTGCATGATAAATATCTCTGGCTCCTTTCGATTGTTGGACAAAATAAACAAGAGATTTTTGCAGGCATTAAAGAATGAGTTTGTAAGCGCATCAATGGTTGACAAGAAAAGGAATTAAGTAAAGCGGGAAAAGATGTGCCCATTAAATTTATTATATAAGCAATATCCACGTACATAATGTCTTGCTTTCAATTATCAGACCATGTTCTTATTAATCTTGAGAATTTAATAAAATCTTATTGGTGGGGGTAGGGGGGATAGCTCGTCCGCGAAGAAAATTCGGTGGAAATCTTGGGTCGTCCTCAAGCAACGGAAATCTCAAGGTGACCCAGGCTTTTGCAATTTGAAAGCATTTAACCTTGCCATGTTGTCTAAGCAAGCATAGGACCCTTTAGTTTCTCCATCCAGCCTCTTTGCCCGAATCATGCGGTCCAAGTACTACTCTTCTATGTATGTGTTACATGCCACGCTTGGTTCTCATCCCAGATTTACATGGCAATGTATTATGGCTGGTCATCATGTTATTCTTCTTGGTTGTCGATGGCTCATGGGCAATGGCCAGACAACAACCCTCTTCCATGACAGGTGGATTCCTTTGCCTCCTTATTTTCCCATTGGATCAGCTACATCAGGCCTCCCACAAGATGCCTGAGTCAGTTCCATCATTGATTCAGATCTTGGAATAGGCTATTAATTCGGGCCAATTTTGACCTATTAAATGCTGATGTGATTCTCACTATTTCTCTGAAAAATCACCATTCTTCGGACTGTTGGATGTGACATTATTTTCATTCTGGTAACTTTTCGGTTCGATCGCATATCCTTTTATTATGGGTTCTTCTGAAGATTTTATTGGCACCTACTTCTTCCCAGTTAGTAGTTATGGCCCGAACCTCATTTGGAGGAGAATTTGAAAGCTTAAATTATCAGCCTGTATCTCGTATTTTCTTCATAGATGCTGCTCTAGTTCTTGCTATCATCCAATGACTTAGCTCGCCGTCATCTTCATCATAAACCCCATTGTTCTTTATGTTCACGACCTGATCACTCTTTAGTGTACCTCTTCTTCATAGGCACCCTGTCCTCATCAATCTAGCAAGCAACTGGAGTTTATGAAACTATCTTCCGATTCTGACAGTATATACATGACTTGTAGTTTCCAGAGATTTTACTCCTTGATGACTTAAATATAACATTATACTTGTTTTCCTTGCCCACTTAATCTGATTTCAACAAAATAAATTTGTCTTCTCTGATGTCAGTACATACTCACAAGTATTGCTTGCAATAACAACCCAGAGCTTGCAAGATTTCCGGGATGTTAATTCCTTCCCTCAAACATCACAACCCAACCCTTTTATCCCTTGTTTGTTCTTCCCCGAAATGCCATTGTTAATATATTTTTTATGGGGCACATCATCTGCTTGGAATTCAATGAAAGATGTTATGAACCCTGTATTTTTTTTTAAAAAAAAAAATTGGCATATTGTTGGCAAAGATGTTATTAATTTTGTTTTGTACATGCTTACTCATAATTCTTTGAATCCTTCTGTTAGTACCACTTACATTGTGCTTATTTTAAAAATTAGAAAACCAAAGTATATTACCTAATTCCGCCCGATTAGTTTGAGGAATGTCATTTATAAGTTAGCTTCTAAAGTGCTCTCTAATTGGGTATGACCCCGCATCCTTTTTATAATCTTTGAATCTCAGTTAGCCTCCATCCCGAGTCGGCTAATTACGGATAATATTCTTATCGCTTATGAAGTCCACCATTATATGAAGCTTAGAAAGTTCGGGAAAGAGGGACTCATGTCCATTAAGTTGGGATGAGTAAAGCCTTTCACTGAGTTGAGTGGTCTTTCGTCTACCGTATGCTTCTTGCTTGAGGTTTTCGTAGGAGTTTTTATGACATTGTTTTGCCTTGCTTGTCATTTGTGAAATTTAGCTTCCTTCATTAAGGTATTAATTTTGGCTCACTCACGTTGCATCGGGGAATTCTTCAGGGGGACCCTCTCCCCCCTATTTGTGCTATTGTTTTTTCTTCCATTTTACTAATTTCACTATCAATCTCTACAAGAGTGTTTCAGGCAATGTACTAATTTTGAGAACTCAGGGATTCTTTTTAGACCTAATACACAATCTCATATTCGTAACACAAGAAGTGCACATTATATCTATTATATAAACAATATCCACGTACACAATGTATTGTTTCTAGTTGTCAAACCATGTTCTTATTAATTTGGAGAATTTGGCAAAATCTTATTGATGGGGTGTGTGCTGGGGGGGAGGGGGAGGGAGGCGGGGGAATAGCTCGTCCATGAGAAAAAATCGTTGGAAGTCTTGGGACATCCTCACGCAACGAAAATCTCAAGGTGGCCTAAACTTTTACAATTTAAAAATATTTAACCTTGCCATGTTGCTTAAGTTAGCATGGAGCCCTTTAGTTTGTACATCCAATTAAAATAGATTTAATGCTTAAATAACGATATATTGAACTAGCACAAACCTTTTTATATTTAAATTAATAAAGAGTTGCAAAAAATAAAAAATAGAGGAACCGTTGGTTACAGAACCAAAGGTCGCTATAATAAAAGAGGTATTTTGTAGAACATTTTTTGAGACCACAATTGTGGTCTTAATAATAAGTAGTGACTACTTGTTGTCACAAATCTCTATAAATTACTTGAGGCCATTTTAAGACTACTTTTAGAAATTGTAACAAAATAAATTGCAGAAATATATCATAAGCCTCTGATTCTTCTCTTCGAGTTGATGAAGGATTGATATCTTGATCTTCTCTGTGAAGAACATCTTTGTATCTGCCTCGACGCCCGTCTTGAATAGTTAAAAATTTCACATCTTGAATTTCATCTAAATTTCTTGACTTGTCCTATAGTTTTTTGTGTGTCTTGGAATTAATAAGATGACCCTTTATATAGGTGTAGGATGAGATCTTTTGCCATAGAATGACGCTATTTGATTGATTATTCATTATTTGATTTAATTTTGATCCTTGCCTTTGATTTAAAATTGGTAATTCACCACCACCATATTAGGTAATATTTTATCTTGATTGCCATAGAAACAAAGATATGACACTTGTCAATATCCGATTGACTATTTAATTAGACACAAATTTTATGTGCCTACAAGACAACTAGTTGTTACAAAAAAGATTTGAAATGCATTTGAGACTGCTTTTTTTGTCATAAATATATTATTTGCGTCCGAATTATTGAGACGATAATAAAGTTATGACAAATACTTATTATTTAAGACTATTTTTTGTTGTCTCAAAATATCACTTTTTTTGAAGTGGGTGCTTGAATCGAAAACCTTGACGGTTCGTACCGAAACCCGATCAATGGTTAAACAGAACCTTTGACTATGGTTCGGAATTGCCGGTTTCAATTTGGAACCAAAACCTTGCCCACTTCTAGTTCTGAGTTTTAATTGATTCATTTAACTAATACCTTCCGTTCAACAAAATACATATGTATCCACTTTTATGTGTTTTGTGACTACTTTTTGGCAGGGTAGGGATTGAATGAGAGACTATTAGAAATTTAATTTCCATTCTGAAATTAATTTTTTGATAGGATTGACTAACTAAACTCATAAGGCAGTTTCAATTTTCTTCAATTTATTACAAATGGAACTACTCAAAAATTTTCAACCAGTTCAGTAAATATTTCAATAATATTGGGACTACCAGTTTAGGCTGTGGAAGTATTTTATGTTATCGGGTGTTGTATTCATAGTCAAGTATTATGATCAATTGTTTTCAAATTACTTGTAGAGTTGCTACTTAAGAATATTTATGAGGATGAATTTCAGAGTCCTTTTACAATATACCTGTTTTATTAATACACCTGAAATTTTAATCATTAGATTTAACTATATTAAATGGTCAGTCCAACAAGTCACCAAGCCCAAACAATTAATCTTGCAACCTGCTATACCAGTAAACAATTATATATTTGTTTAGATTGAAGAACTTCTCCAGCCTCCCCTATCATCAATTTGTTATATTTTACTATCCTTCCTTTTTGGCGAAAAGATGAAAAGTTGAACAAAATTATGCTAGAAAATTTAACAGTTGGTGTGAGCGAGAGAAGACAACAGTCTGTTATAATTTCGCCGACGAGGAGGAAACAACTTCACTAACAAATTTGTTGTGGACAAAAAAGTTTGTATGAATTTCAAAAAATAAGATGTGGGATCGTAAAATAAATTTAATCTTGCGGGTTTTTGTATCTCTTTGATTGAGATTCTTTGTTAATATCACAATGAAAACAAACACAATCTCATAAATTATATTAAATATGTCCATTTCATATTGTGTTTGGATTGGTCGATTTGAAATACATAGATTTAAAATTAATTAACTTCAAATTCACTCAAGATAAAGAGGGCGGATTTAAAATCTACTCAAAGCCTTAAAAAATATAGATCAAAATGAAATCATATGTTGAAAAATTCATGGTAATGTAAAAAAAATCAATGGATTTGAGACTATGCATTTCAAATCCATCTACAAGTTCTTCAATCCAAATACAATCTAAGAAATTGTTGATATCTTTAAGTTATTTTATAATAAAAAAAATCCGATAATTGAAGACTTTTTAATGAATGGTTCTCAAATATTTGTAGTATGAATAATTTAAAATATCAAGTAGGTGTCCTAATTAATTAAGACTTAATTGCAGGGAATTTCCAAATGTTGCTATTAAATTTCACTTTTTAAATTTAGCAACCCCCAATTAAAATCACAATCTTTCACTAAAACTTGTGATTTGGATCAACCAACAATAAATTGCTTATTTTAAACTTAATATTTTAAATAAAAATATTCAATATAATTATTAGATTAAATATTGAGAAAAAAACATTGATCATTATGCATTGTAAGTAAAAAGATAATTTAAAAAAATATTTATATCTTAAGATGTTGGAGATTTACTTTAAAAAAAATTATTTAAGAAAGAGAGAGAGTGCAAAAGAAGATACTGAGAGAGACAGAAAGCCTACAAATGAATAAAGCAAATCTCCAAATTTTCTCATTCCTTTGTTTATTGTTCTCTATTTAAAAATTATCTCTAGTTTTTGAAAAGTAAAAATAGTTCATTTTACAATTTCTTACCTATTTAATGTCATATTAGTAAAGATAGTTATTACATTTTTTATAGATTAAAATTACAATTCTAAAAAATAATTTAAATAGAATAATTCTTTTTTTTTTTAAAAAAAGTTATGTAATAGATATTACTAAAAAATACTAAATTTTTATTAACAGTCCAAACCCGATACAAATAATCCAAATCATAATAAATAGTTATTTTTAAGCTCCTCAAATTTGCCCCTTATTGATATAAAAAAATTCACCTAGCTTTAGAGTATACTTAAAAAAATTATCCTGTGAAAGAAACTCCTATATATATTCTCCCGTAGATGCTCCTCTTTTCAAAATCTCAGATGAGTTGAAGTTGTTGTTGTTGTTATTTTTTTTTTTATTATTATTATTATATATTCTCATGAATAGCACCGTGATAATGATTTTTCGTTTTTTTTTTCAAAAGGACCGAGTTCAAAACCACAGTTCATCCATCGTTTTAAGATTCTGGTTATTTTCTGATATTAGTTGCATGTCTATCAATTGTTTATAATAGTATCAGTGTTGGATAAATATAAGATAATGAGAATGGTTAATTAGGAAATATTCGAATTTTGAATACCACATGTTTAAACAATAGTGGTTTTATGTAAAAGAACATATCGAAGTAGCAAATATAATGGAGGCACATTACATTTCTAAAAAAATAATAAAAAAAAGTAATGCACATTACCTGGTGATCTGAAGAATAAGTAAAAAGTGGCTAATTGATAACTTATTATAGTAGGTAAAAATTTAAGTATATTAATACACAAGTTGTATCGTAGAATTACCCAGAAGATTCGTAATGGATTAAAAAAAAAAATATATCGATGAAGTTCACATTAGATATCGTGTTCGATATAACTCACTTTTGGATGCAGTAACGACTAAAGAAAATGATATGATAATAATTTTCTCCTTTTTTTTTTTTTTAATTTTAATTTATGATTTCCAAGGCTTCCCAACCGTAGTAATCCTAATCCCTACTCTTCCGAATGAATGAAGACCTACACTTTTTGGGCTGGGCCTCATCACCAAAACAAATAAGCAAAACGCATTTTGGTCTTCTTTTAGTAACAAAAGAAGGACTTCATCTTGGGCAGGCCCACTGCAATATTAAGAAGCTATTTGTCCAATCAAAATTCAAAACCACATAACTACTTTTGGGACGTTAGAGCCAGCATGCTAGATATGAAGTTAGTAACAAACTTTATTATACTACAGGGACATTAGTTAAAAATATTTATCTAATATATATTGTTTTTGTATAATCTATCTAAATTAATCAATTAAATATACATTTAGTATTTACATAATATATTTTATAGAACACATATCTATCTCTCTTGCATATATGTTTATATATATTATATTATTTTTAAAAATAAATATTCTAGTATGCCAAAAATAATATATTTTGTAACACAAAGTAAGATTCATATTTTATATAAAATTACAATTATTATATGTTAAATATGCAAAAACATTGCTTAATTTGTGAAATTATATTAAAATTAAGATTTATTTAATTATGAATATTTTATTTATGCTGCGAAAATTTCCGCCCAGCTTCGGTTAATCCTCGCTAGGCTCCCCCTATATCTATTTCCGATTCTTCCCTAATTGTACTGAATCATCCATACCATTATCGTACAAAAAATGTTGGTATACCAAAAATCCATATTTTTACAGTACCGAAAATTTCGGTATACTAAATTTTGTATTGGTATCAGTTTACACCATTGATTTTATTATACCCAAAATTTCAATATATCATTAGAAATTTGGCATACTGAAATGCCAAACTATCAAAATACCGAAATTTTTTCGGTATATCGGTATGTACAAAACCTAAAAATACTAAAACAAATCGGTATTACCGGTACATACCGAAATACCAAATTTTTTTCGGTATTTCGATTTTGAATTCTCATACATTTAGTATGATACCGTACCGAAAATTTGGTATGGTACTCACGATTTTTTAACATTTTGGCACCCCTATTCATCCCCACCTAACCATGCCTATGACTCAACCCATCCTGCTAGTCCCGACTAATCGTTAGATTCCAGTCCTCGACCTAACTAGCGCCTAGCGATTTTACAACTTTGATTTTATATAAAGGTCATTAGCCTTATGACGTAAACTTTAATACATTACTGATTTTGTGACGCAAAATATAAAGTGCCATTGACTTTAAGACTCAAAAGATAAAGGTAGAGGATTACTATTTTGTGATAGAAAACGTAAAGCATAATTGACCTTATGACACAAAACAAAAAGTGTCAATAATTTTGTAACACAAAATGTTTTGTGTCAATATTTTTGTAACACAAAATATAATGCGTCATCGGCCTTACAACGACAAATCTGAAGTGTCACGAACTTTTTGATACAAAATCTAAATTGTCATCGGCCTTATGACGCAACATGTAAAGGGTCACTACTTTTATGACACTAAATATATAGTCTCATAGGTTCTATGGCACAAAATATAAAATGTCACTAAATTTGTGACACAAAATATAAAGTGTCATCTATCTATGACACATATATACAATGTCATTGATTTAAAAACACAAAATATAATGCATCACCATTTATGTGACATAAGATTTGAATTGTCACTAATTTGTTGACACAAAATGTAAAGCGTCGTTATCTGAAAAAAATTATGTACAAAAGCGTCATTAAGTATCATTTTTTGTGACGCTTTTAAAAAGTGTTATAAAATTAGTATCACTAGAAACAATTTTTCTTGTAGTGAGATTATGAAAATATGGGTCGAATATGCTTTGTAAATAATTTATTTATAGTTTAGTCAATTATCATTTATAATATGACATTTTAATTGTAACATAGAAATGCATCACATTCATAAAAAATTTAGTTCAATGCACCGAAATTTAGATTTTACCTGCCCAATTGCATACATGTAATTTTACGAATTCTTTTAACCCCTAATTAAATGAAAACAATATTATTATATAGTTAAATCTAATTATTAAATATTATCATTTCTATTTAATTAGCGGTTATAAATATTGTATGATTACATGTATGTAGCTTAGATAGTCAAAATTTCGATTTCTGTCTCCAAGTTATAAGCAATTGGCGCTAGAAATTTGCTCGGGTGCATTAAATTAAAAAAAAATATATAGGTGGTATATTCCTATGTTATAAATGAAAAATTATGTTGAAAATGATAATAGACTGAAAGGTCGTAAATTTTCACGTAATTATCCCCATTTTTTAAAATTTATTGTGATTATAAGATGGTAAAGTATTTGGGTAATTGAACTAATAGGTTATTTTAAACTCTTATAAGATGGAATGTTTAACATTTTTCTTTTTCATTGGGTAGTGACCAAAAGTTGTTCCTCAACGTGGTATGGTCTAGCCTTCACAAAAGCTATTGTGGTTGTCTGATCCTAGACCAGTATTTATACTAGTAACTACGAACCGTATACACTTGCCCCTCCTCCTCAGATGCCTCCCAGTCAACCGCACACCTAACACCATTGCACAAATTTTTGGCATCTCTATCTCACATAGTCAAATCGGTTATATTATAAAATAATAAGAAAAAGAAAAAGAAAAAGAAAAAGAAAGGAATGGACATAAATATGGAGACCATAAGACAGTCACTCACAGATGAGAGCTAAAACCTTTTCCATGTTACAGTCCGACAGATAAATGTATAAAACATAACTGGCTAAAAGAACAAGAAATAAAGACGACTAATTAATGCAAAGACGACCAACAACAAATGTAGCACACATCAAGACAACACAACAAAAGTAGCTCCCATGGACCATGCCGAGAAACCCAAGCGTGGGGGATACCATCACTCCCCACTGGTGTGAGCCAAAATCCCTAAGGTGGCCTAAGCATGAGCATGAGAACTAACGTTTGCAAGTGTCTGACAACAATAATTGTGATGGAGTCATCGGAGGCCAGAGAAGATGAGATGCTCGATGGGAGAGCCAACCTCGATGAATGCACATCAATAGATTGTCCGAAAACGAAGGGGCCACCTTCGATATCCAAGAGGATTAGAGCGCCATCAAAGACGAAGGACTGCCTTCGTCCCAAACACGAATGACCGACTACCTGCTGTAGTATAACGTGGGGGACTGCTCGACAATGAGCTGGCAGAAAGCTCACTTGGAATGCCATCATCTGAAGAGGAAAACAAACCTGTTGTAACACGAGAAGCCTGGGGTGAGTTAGTGATCGAAAAATGCCAGGGTCAGTCTGGAAAAATGATAGATATGATGGGATCTCCGTCGAAGAAACGCGTGGGCTTGAAGAGACTGCCTTCGTTAGAAAATTCGCCGAAAACGAAGACTGAAACCCTAATGTTGCCAATGCTGCATCTATGGGCAATGGAGCCTGATAGATGCGTAATATATATATATATATATATATATATATTAAACTAATAATAATATAATTATATGTAAAAAATCATACACACAAGATAAATTCGGGATATTTATTTTTCACTTCTTCACTAAAGTTTTGAGGTACAACAAATATATATATATAAGCTAAGAATACAACAAATTCCACTAATAATGCTAGCCTAATTTGAGTAAATATTACTGACTAAATTTACAAGATTACAATAATGAATAAATAAAAAAAATATATATATAATGGGGATATCAAAACTTTCACTCCCCTTCAAGTTGGCGCATGGAGGTTACAAACGCCTGACTTGCCAACAAGAAAACGAAACTGAGGTGATCCCAAAGATTTGGTTCAACGCCTTGATGCTCCAGGAAAATTCCACATGGTAAGATTTCATTAGATTCGAGTCGCTCACGAACAAAGTAGCAATCTATTTCCACATGCTTCTTGCGTTCGTAAAAACTGGATTATTTGCAATATTATGAGCCACTTGATTATCACAAAAAAATGAAGTCATTGTGAGTCGGGGTGCCTCAATGAGTAGCCATAATGACTTTAGTAGCCCTTGTACCCTCAAAAGATTATAATGAAGAAAGCCTAAGTATTTGAGTTTCTACCTCTACTTGAGAAATTCGGTTGTTGGATTGTTGGATGGTTTTCTTCTTCCCCTCCCTCCTCCTATTTATAGATAAAATTGAGGAACAATTAGCATCTTCAAGTTGTTAATTTGATGATTTAGGGCTGTCAAATACCTGAGTTTTACTGTAAATTTGCTTGCCACTTGACGTCTCACCAAGTTGTTTTTCTCTCCTTTGACATACAATCTGCGTCCTTCTATTGCTCTTCGGAAGTTGATGTTGCGGCTGCATCATTTTTTATTTCTCTCTCCATTGGATATTGCTACTGTGGTAATTTTAATTTATTGTTGTCATCTTGGTCAACATTTGCTATCGTCATTTTCTCTAGTTTCTTTTCTTTCTTCCGCAAGTTGTTTGAGCTAGCATTTATTTACTGTCAAATTACTTCAAATGGTTAAATAAGGTGTCTTTTTGTTATTTTTTCATTTTTATATTTTTTCCCGCCTTTTTTTTGAACGGCCAGACTTGGTGGCATTTCTAAGCCCTGGTGGCCTGAACTTCCTTTAAATGGGTAACAATCCATATTTTATCTAAAAATAAGAAATGATAAGATTAACCAAAATTAATAAAACTTAGTAAAATAAATCAATATTGTTTATAAAAGCAACAAAAATGTAATTTTAAAGAAATTAAAATATGTAAAATAATGCATTTATCAATAGAAGTTAGGACAAAGTATGAGAACACAATTCAAATATTTTGGTCAACTTGCTAACGGAAAGTAAATTACACTTGAAATCTAATATATTCAAAACGTCATTCAAATTTAACTCATTGGGCAGGCTCATATCCCCAACACTCATGACATCAACCTTTTCACCATTTGAAAATTTTATGGGTGTACAAGTCTCAATTCTCGTGTGGTTCTCAATCATGTGCAACTTGTGAAGAAGTATCTCCATTTTTGCTAAAATAGTCCACCAACTTGGAGTATTGTCAATCGGGAAATAACGTTACTATCGATGGCCATGTGCGTAGTCATTTGGTTCGGAATAGCATTATAATGCAGAAGCTGGTTGATATTTCACCCACTCTGGTACCATGTAAAAATCACACATGCGGAGATAAGTTTAAGAATATTTCTTTTTCACTCCTTCACCAGAGTTTTGAGATACATATATATATACAGGCTAAGAATACACTAAATTCCTTTAATTATGCTAGCATAATCTGAGTAAATATTACCAGACCAAATTTACAAGAGTACAATAAATAAATGAATAATAAAAAAATATATATAATGGGGATTTCAAATCTTTCATTATATTCGTATTATATTCCTCTATAAAATTGTGTAATTATATTTATTTAAATATAAAAAGACGTTAAATAATAAGAGTAAATAATGTCCTATACCCTTCTGAAAATGTGTGTATTCTTTTTGCAATATATATAAGGGTGAACAGGTCGTGCGCGACTTACAGAGAACTTGGCCAAACCAGACATTATACGATTTAGCTAAATTTTACATGGGATATGTCGTTTTTGCCTATTTTTTGCCCATGACTAATTTTCCTCCAATTCCTATTAAAATTTCCTTCCCCTTTAATTTTATACACTTCATATCATTTGTAATTTTTTCTTCTTTGGAGTGCAAGGCAAGAAAAAAGAAGAAGAACTAAGAGAAGCTCCAGATCGATTCACTTCGGGTTTTGTCGTCTTTGTTCATTTTCATATTGTTGATCATGTTTATATGTCAATACTCATGTTCAACAATTATGATTATGATTGACTAGTTTTTATAATATTATAGAATTAGAGAGTAGATTATGATGAATTAGTGATTGTAAACTGTGGATCATGTTCGATAATGTTATCTATATGATCGTTTTTATTGATTGTTTGATGATTTTGCCAATTGTTTAACATTACATTTGTTAGAGTATTTTGGCGAAGGGCGGTGTGAGACATGTGAATTACTTATGTGCTTGAGAAGTTGAAGAATACTTCTTGAAGAGTGATTAAGTGCATCTCCATTTAATTATTGTAATTATCAAAGGGTTTAGTGGTCAACGTCAGCAAGTGTTTTCAATAATATTTGTTTCTAGCAATTGGTACATGTTGGAAATTATGTTAATAATGTTTGTGTCGAAGGACCTTCGGGAGAAGGGACTTCAAGGTGGGTTCGGGAGAACTCATTAGGCCTTCGAAGGTTTGTCGTGTTAGTGCCGGCTAAGTCGATGGCAGTCGTCGGATATTATTAGATATAGTATATGTTAGGTGTTAGGGAATCGAGTCTATTTGTTTAACCTATCATTATATGAAGTATCAATAACAAAAGGTCCGAGGGGTCTGAGGGATTCGGCCCCGTGTTTATTTTGGTGTTCGTTTGTTTAATTTAGTTTAGTAAGTTTCTATGTTGCAATGTAGTTAATACAGACTATAAAATTGAACAATACTTCATAAAACAAGATCTGAGATGAGAGATTTACCAATAGGCTACGGCATACAACAATTAGTCAATGGAACCGAGAGGTTTGAGGGATTTGATCTCATCAATTGTTTGGGAGTTACATATATTATAATCGATTGGAGACATGATGATATATACGTAATCAATGGGTTACGCACTCCGAGAGGGGGTTTCACGACGTTTGCGATTGCTCTATAATATCTAGAATTTGGTTTAAAAATTCAATTGATTGGGACAATAATCATTAGTGAATTATAATTGAAATTAACTCTTAGAACATACTTCTTAACTAATTATATCTTCAAATGCTAGCCTATTGCTTCAATTTGATTAATTAGCTTTTATTTGTGCAATTTAAGTTATCAAAACCACTCCTCAAATCCTCAATTATCTAGATAGATTTTAATGATCATGATTATGGTACTAAATTTGTCTTGGTGATTGGATCCTTATGGAATCGATCTTGCTTATTATTAACTATAGTAATGTCGTACACTTGCGGTCGAGCTTAGCGCAATAAATAAGAGATTAGAAACTGAAAAATGCCTAGATAATGAGTTTGAATGAATAAAGTTTGAAGTTTGATGGATGTCACCCAGTTGATTATCCTGGAAAGGGTGCACGGCGAAGTGAGGGGTTTGTGCATGATGTGGAGGGAGCCGTTCAAACTAAATCTTACATCATTTTCACATAATCATGTATCTTTTAATGTGGAGGCAGAAGGAGCCCAGTGTAGGTGGCATGTAGTTGAGAAATATGTGTGGTCGGATCGTGTTGATAGGGGGAAAGACTTGACAATTTTTCAGAGTAATCATATCTTGTACATCTATTCCACCATTATGTATGGGGGACTTTACTTAGATATTATGGTCTCGGGAGAAGGCTAGTGGGTTACCAAGATCTTATTTGTTAATGAGCTAGTTTCAACAAGTCGTACATGCAGATTATCAGATCTCGATTGTACAGGGAATCAATTTACATGGATGAATGACCAGATCGGGGAGGATAATATCCAGGATTGACTGAATAGATTTTTAGCGAATGATCTATGGTATCTAGGATTTCCAAAACATCGGGTTACCCATTTACCACGAGTACACTCTGACCATAATCATACTGCTTTAGAATTTGGGTTGTGGGATCACATATTCGACCAATCAGGCATTAGATTCATCGATTGTCATTTTGAGAAAATATGGTTAATAATTGCGACGTGTGAAGACACGGTGAAGCTGAGTTGGAGTGCGGTTGATACAGATTTGAGCTTTGCAGATTGTGTTAAAAATTATGGGAAAACCATGTACCATTAGCATAAAGGAAACTAATTATCACTAGCACACACTACGAGTTTAAATGGAAATTGAAATTATTGAAGTTGGCAGAGACTAGGTGGCATCAACGCATAGAGTACTATGGTTGAGTGATGGTGATCAAAACACAGCTTTCGTTCATCAGAAAGCGTCCCACCGGAAAAAAAACATAATACCATTAGTAAGATTAAATCGTCGTCCAGGAGTGGGTCGTAAATGAAGTAGAGATGAGGGGTGCTGAGCCAGTACTATATAGATATGTTCCAAATGAAGGGTCTTCATAATATGCATGGTGTTATCATGTCTGCGGGTCTAAGGTTTCAGCTGATATGAATGATTAATTGATGAGGCACTACACAGGTGGAGGGGAAATGGCAAATGCAACAAGCTCTGACTCGGATGCATCCAGCAAAAGTGTCGGGGCCTGATGGTATGCCACATCTTTTCTTTCAAAAAACATTTTGCATATTGTTAAGCATGATATGATTAAAACTTGTTTGGATATTCTGAATAATGGTGCTTGTCCCTTGTCTTCACATCATACACATATTGTGCTTATACTTAAAGTTAAAAATCCCAGGATGCCGAAAGAATTTCAACATATTAGTTTGTGTAATGTTATCATGAGAATAATAACAAAAGTAAATGCTATTAGGGTTAAGAGTATCCTCTCTACCATTATTTGTCCTTATCAGAGTGCATTTATACCAGGAAGATTAATAACTGATAATGCGATGATTGCAGGTTTTTCATTATATGAAGCATCATGAGAAAAGGTATGCATGGTCACTTAGTATTGATGAAGTTTGATATAAGTAAGGCCTATGATCGAGTTGAGTGACCCTTCTTGCAGGTAATGATGCAGAGGTTGGGTTTCACGACTCAATTTGCTTATCTTGTTATGCAATATGTGTCTATAGTAATCATATTCTATTATGGTGAATAACATTCCTACTGATATATACTCCTCAGCGTGGGCTCCAGCAAGAAGATTCGTTGTCACCATATTTATTTCTGATATGCGCAGAAGGTCTCTTGGCTCTGCTACAGAGTGTTGAAAATGAAGGGACAATACATGACATTAGTGTGGCCAGAATGACGCCACAAATCTCATATTTATTTTTTGTAGATGATAACATCATTTTCTTCTGACCAAAGCAGCAGGAGATGGAAGCAGTAAAAAATATCATTAGATTACATGAGGAGGCTTCGGGATCAGAACAATGGATAAACTTTGAGAAGTCTGAGTTGGCTATTTGTTGGGCCCAAGTGGTAGAGGCTTAAGGGGTAGGGGTGAATAAACCTCTAACTTTATCGTTTTACTTTTCAAAATACTAAGAGCAAGGTCGTTGCTTGCTATAGGAAATTGGTTCTTATAAAAGAGCTAAGGTAGTAAGTGCCTTTAGAGCAGTAAGCTTACAACAAAATGTTCTTTTGATTCTTATAACAAGCAATGCTCATGTAGAGCTTTATGCAATAGAAATATGCAAAATTGTATTCAAAGATGATCCAGAAAGTAATATGTAGTATGCCACAACAGTAATACAAGCAATACAAATACACAATAGTTTATAGGAAGGTGAGGGTAATCCATCTACATCCATTCTTCCCTCGCACAGGGAAAATTCACTAAGTTATTCATACAATACAATCTTAGTTACTCCGATGCCCAAGGCTAACTTGACACCTTACAATATTTTTTGCCGATCCTCAGAAGGCTACTCCTCTACTATACAAAACATCCCAACCTACTTTGAATCCCTAATTCAAACGAAGACTCCCCGTTAAAAATCGCTCATTATAGAAGGTCAATGAAAGGTTTCACTCAACGACTGGAAGTCGCCTCTTAACTTGAATATCTGGTTGAGATGTGGGCAAACTTTGTTGATGAGAATGATTAGGACCGAGATAAAACTTTCGGAGAGCTAGCTGGATTTGACTTGAGGTAGTTGCTGCAGCTTTGAATCTTCTCTTGAGTAATATATCTTGCTGCATTGCTGCTTTTTCTCTCTTTACTAAACTCACACTTTTTCATATTAATTGTGAGTGATAAATGCTTGGAAGTTTTGAATTGATAGCTCAAAGGTGATAATGCTTAGTAATTTTAGTAATTCTGTAGAATCAATAATTTTTGCTCGTCCTACCCATCTCCTTTTAGTTATAGCAGTTGGGATTCCTTCTTGTTGAAGAGTAAAAAGTTTTCCTTTGACAATTAATCCTCTTTCTACGACTTTCTAGACATTGACGTTATTTTTTTTGAAACTAGGTCAGAGTTTGTGCGGCTTCATGTTAGCGTTTGCAGAGTTGTATTTTCTTTTTTCAAGCAAGTGTGTTCATGCAATTGGTTAGTCAGTGCTAGAATTACTTCTTGCGTTCACTGGCTATATATTTTATCTTTAAACTTCTGACTTTGACTTGACTTTTTTCACTACTGACATGGTTGTTGTGTATCCTTGCTGCATGATCATAGCATAGAAGTAGTGGATCCTCCTTACAACAGATATTATAGTATGCTATGAGAGCGTAAGCTCCTAGTTGTATGCTCTTTACTGCTTTTGTTCCTTACTTCCTACTGCGGTCTCCTTGTTCTATGCTTCCGTGATAATCTTGTTGTATCTCTTGCTATCACTATGCCTAAGTAGAATTATTTCTATCTATTACAAAGATTACAGGGTATTTAGGGGCATTAGTTCTTACCTTACAACATAGTTTTGTCGTCATTAAAACTATATAAAAATTTCCTAACACGAGTAGTAGTAATATGGAGGCGACGGTTAGGGATACTTATAGTGAACAACTGGGAGTGAATTCAATGGACCAGTACACCAAATATCATGGTCTACCCACAATCATTGGCCATTCAATGAGGGTTGTGTCTCAGAGTGTCATGGGGATAATCATCGCCAAGCTTAAGGGATGGAATAAGAGAATTTTATCTAAAGCAGGACATGTGCTTTTGCTAAAATGGTGGTTCAAGCCATTCTGAGTTATGTGATGAGTTGCATTTTCTTTCCAAAAGATATTTGCAAGGATATTGTGAGCATAAGTTCAATTTTATCAAGTGGAGTTTTGTATGAAGTATGAGATGTTTAGAATCCAGAACCGGAGTTAGGATTTGAAGAACCGGATCAGAGAACTGGGTTTAAAGTCAAATCAGTGGAAAAGGTTAAGAGGGAACCGGGTTTGAGTTAGTTACAACTGCCACTTGCAACGGTTTGAATCTGTTGCACCAAAACTGTTGTGAAAGCCACGTTACAACAATTTGTAGCAGTTGAACCTAATTCTGTTATAACTTCCTCATCTCAAGGATTTGAGCTACAACTCTTGTACAGATATAAAACACTTGTAAATGCGAGCTAGTTCAAGTAGTTTTCCCTCTATAAACATTACACTAGTGAGAGAATTAGAATTCTAGGGTTCATGATCCAATTTGGCTTGTGAATTGGGCATCAACTAGTTTCTGGATAATTCATGTAATTGCTTGTGTAGTGAAGTGAATTGAGGTGCATAGAGCCTCTGTGGATGTAGATCACCTCTGATCGAATCACGTAAATTCCTGTGTGTTCATTTTGTTTTCTGATTTCTGCGTTTGAGCACTGTTCGGCCTATTTCAGTCTTCTTTCGTCCGAACATTGTTCTTGGTTGATTATGTGATTTTGATCTTCTCATAACAAGTGGCGCCGTCTGTGGGCAGGTTTCTCACGCAAGACAAAGAAGAGAATGGCAGGAATAAAGATGGATCTGGACAAGTTTTCAGGGAAAAACGATTTCTCTCTATGGAAGATCAAGATGAAGGCCATACTGGTGCAGAATGGGGTGTCAAATGTGCTCAAACCTGAAAATGAATGGGTGGAGGCTGAGAAACCTAAATATGGCGATGTGGATTAGAAGGCATTAAGCCTGATCATTCTATGGCTTGGGGGTAAGCCTTTGAGGGAAATATCCAGATGTAAGACTGTAATTGAGGCATGGACTAGGCTGGAGGAAATGTACCAGTCCAAGTCAGTTTCCAAAAAGCTATTCCTCAAGCAGAGATTACTGGCTTCCAAGATGGTGGATGAAAAGGTAATTTCTGATCAATTAGATGAATTTACAAAGCTTCTTGATGAACTGGAAGATCTTGGGGTTAAAATTGAAGATGATGACAAAGCTTTGATGGTGTTGAATGCTCTGCCTAGATCTATGGAGAGTTTCAAAGACACTTTGATGTTTGGAAGGTAAGATAAGTTGAGTTATGACTCAATCATTGTTTGCAGAATCAAGGAGATAAGAAAGTAAATCAATCTTGTGAAGGATTGAACATTAAGTTCAAAAGTAATAATCAGAAGAAGAAGGGCCGAACTGCAAAAGATTAAAAAATTGGAAATGACAGTCTGAAGAAATCTGGAGATTGGGTGGAAAACAGGAAGTGCTTCAAATGCAAACAAGTTGGACATCTAAAGAAGGACTATCCATAAAAGAAGAAGAAGAAGGAAGGCCAAGGTGCTGAAGCTGCTACTGTTGATCATGAAGAAGACACACCAGAAGTTCTAAATGTTACTGACTCAAAGATGGAAAAGGAGTGGGTTCTGGACACTGGATGCTCCTTCCATATGTGTCCTCATGAAGACTGGTTTCAAAATCTCAAAAAGGAAGATGGAGGGTGTGTCCTGCTAGGAAATGATCAATCATGCAGGGTTCAAGGCACTGGCTCAGTGAAAATTACCATGTTTGATGGAGTTACAAGAATCATCACCAATGTAAGGTATGTACCTGGTCTCAAGAGAAATTTAATCTCCCTAGGATCTCTCATTGCTACTGGATGTGAATTCAAGTCTGTTGATGGTCAATTACACATAACTAAAGGAAATAAATTGGTGATCAAGGGAAAACAACATAATGGTTTATTTATCTTGATTAGAAAGCCTGTGATTGGTTTTGTAGGCAATATTCTGGGTAAGAATGAACTAGTACTGTGGCATAAGAGGTTAGGGCACATTGGAGAAAGGGGATTAAAAGAATTATCCAAGGGAGGTATAAGTGGAGAGGTTGGAAATCAAACACTTGAGTTCTGTGATAAATGTGCATTAGGCAAATCACAGAAACTGCATTATGCTAAGGGGGTTCACACCACTCAAGAACCTTTAGATTATGTCCACTCAGATATGTGGGGACCATCTAGAACTGAAACCCATGGAGGAGGAAAATACTTCATGTCTGTGATTGATGACTTTAGTAGGAAAGTGTGGGTATTTGTGTTAAGAAACAAGAGTGATGCATTCACCAAGTTTAGAACATGGCTGATTCAGATGGAGAATTTAAGAGGCAAGAAGCTCAAGCACTTGAGAACAGACAATAGCTTAGAGTACCTATCTACTGAGTTTACTGCATTCTGTGATGAAAGAGGAATCATTAGACACAGAACAGTCCCAATAAACCCTCAATAGAATGGTGTGGTAGAAAGATTCAACAGGACAATACTGGAAAGAGTGAGGTGTATGCTGATTGATGTTGGACTGCCAAAGGTTTTCTGGGGAAAAATAATTAACACATCATGTTACTTAATCAACAGATCACCTTCATCATCTTTAGGGTTTAAAACACCAAAAGAAGTGTGGAGTGGCAAAGTCCCAAGCTATACAGATTTGAAAGTATTTGGATGTCTTGCTTATGCACATATTAAGCAAGACAAACTTGATCCAAGAGCACAAAGATGTGTGTTCTTAGGATATCCAGAAGGAATCAAAGGGTATAGGTTATGGTGTTTGGAACAAGGGAATCAAAAGCTCATGATAAGCAGGGATGTTAAGTTCAATGAATCATTTATGGGATATCACTCCATTGGAAGTCAAGAAGAACTTGATGGTGCTACTGAAGCAGGAAAAATATCAGTTCAGGTGGAGCCTCAGATGGATGAAAAACCTCAAAGGGTGGAAGATTTGAATCAACACTCAAGTGATAGCTCATCAGAAGAAGAAGATGTGCAAACTGTTAATCCAAACCTGAGGAATTATAGTATTGCCAGAGATAGGCCAAGAAGGCAAATCCAAAGACCAGACTTCTATGGGCAAGCTAGAAGTGTGCACTATGCACTAAGCATTGCTGAAGACATAGAGCATCAGGAACCACAGAACTTCGGAGAAGCAGTCAGTGGTTGTGAAAGTGAGCACTGGATAAGTGCAATGATGGAGGAAATGGAATCTCTGAGAGAAATGGCACTTGGAAGCTGGTAGATAAGCCTAAGGGGCAGAAGCTGGTGAGTTCCTAGTGGATTTACAAGAAAAAGATTGAAGCTGGAGACACAGAAAGGGTAAGATACAAGGCAAAGCTTGTTGCAAGAGGTTTCACTCAGAGAGAGGGCATTGATTTCAATGAGGCCTTCTCTCCTGTGGTGAAGCACTATTTAATTAGATTTCTATTATCGAAAGTGACACAAGAGGACATGCAGTTACAACAACTAGATGTTAAAACTGCATTTCTGCATGGTGATTTGATTGAGAACATATATATGAAACAACCTGAAGGCTTTGTGATTCCAGGAAGTGAAGAGAAGGTATGCTTTCTCAAAATCATTGTATGGGTTAAAATAGAGTCCAAGGCGGTGGAATAAAAAGTTCAATGAGTTTATGTTGAAAGCAGGGTTTATCAGGAGTCTGTATGACAGTTGTGTATACTTTGATAAGGATTCTAAGGCTGATCCAGTGTATCTGTTATTGTATGTTGATGATATGCTTATTGCAAGTAAAAGTAAGCATAAAATACAGCTGCTGAAGAAGAATTTGGGTATAGAGTTTGACATGAAAGACTTAGGGGATGCAAAGAAGATCTTGGGCATGAACATTTTAAGAGACAGAAGATGATGGAGAGGTTTCAGATGCATGAGGCTAGACCTTTAAGTATTCTAGTAAATCAACAACTTAAATTGTGCAAAGAGCAAAGTCCAAAGACTGCAGAAGAAGTGAAATACATGAGAAACATACCATATGCAAGTGGTGTTGGCAACTTGATGTATGACATGATTTGTAGCAGGCCAGACTTGGCTTATTGTGTGTCTTTGGTTAGCAGGTACATGTCAAATCTTGGTAAACCTCACTGGGAGGCTTTGAAGCAGGTGTTGAGATACTTGAAAGGAACAGTGAACTTAGGATTAAAGTTTGAGAAACAAGTAGGTGTTACTATTCCATTGGTAGGATTTGCGGATGCTGATTTTGCAGGGAACATAGACACCATAAGATCTATTACAAGATATGTATTTACACTATATGGGACTGCAGTTAGTTGGAGGAGTGTGCAGTAGTCAGTAGTGGCCTTGTCGACTACAGAAGCTGAATACATTTCAGCAACATAAGCAATCAAGGAAGTTGTGTGGTTGAGAGGGATTCTCAGGGATTTAGGAATAAAGCAGGAGTGTGTGACTATATTCTGTGATAACCAGAGTGCACTTCACTTAGTGAAATACCAAGCATTCCATGAGAGGTCCAAGCATATAGATGTAAGGTTACACTTTGCAAGAGATGTGATAGATGCAGGGTCTGTGGAAGTTAAGAAAGTTCATACACTTGACAATGTTGCTGATTTCTTAACCAAAGCAGTTCCTAGGAACAAGGTTGTGCATTGCTCGAGCCTACTTAGGCTTGAACAATGTGTTTAATGTTCAGAAGAACAAGGCAGTTTGAGGTAAGGATATGCACTTGAGTTCATTGAGGTGGAGATTGTGAGCATTAGTTCAATTTCATCAAGTGGAGTTTTGTATGAAGTATGAGATGTTTAGAATCCAGAACCGGAGTTAGGATTTGAAGAACCGGATCAGAGAACCAGGTTTAAAGTCAAATTAGTGGAAAAGGTTAAGAGGGAACCGGGTTTGAGTTAGTTACAACTGCCACTTGCAACGGTTTGAATCTGTTGCACCAAAGAAAGCCACGTTCCAGCAACTTGCAGCAGTTTAACCTAATTCTGTTATAACTTTCTCATATCAAGGATTCGAGCTACATCTCTTGTACAGATATAAAGCACTTGTAAATGCGAGCTAGTTCAAGTAGTTTTCCCTTTGTAAACACTACATTAGTGAGAGAATTAGAATTCTAGGGTTTATGATCCAATTTGGCTTGTGAATTGGGGATCAACTAGTTTCTGGATAATTCTTGTAATTTCTTGTGTAGTGAAGTGAATTGAGGTGCATAGAGTCTCCGTGGATGTAGATCACCTCTGATCGAACCATATAAATTCCTGTGTGTTCATTTTGTTTTCTGATTTCTGCGTTTGAGCACTGTTCGACCTGTTTCAGTTTTCTTTCGTCCAAACATTGTTCTTGGTTGATTGTGTGATTCTGATCTTCTCATAACAGATACTGAAAGAGAGGTGGAACGATTCTATTGGGGCTCAAAGGAGGCGTGAGGAAAATACGTTGGGCTGGGTGGGAAAAAATGGCGCGTTCTAAGGAGAGTGTGAGGCTAGGTTTTTGGGAGATGTACTACTTTAACCTAGCATTGGTGGCGAAGCAGTATGGGTGCCTACTTAACCAGGCGGATCCCATTGCAGCTCAGGTGCTCAACTCAAGATATTTTCGGAGGGGTAGTATTGAATCAACATAGGTAGGATACAGACCCAGGTACTTGTGGAGGAGTATAACGATGGGTTGAAGACTGATTGTGGAAGGGATGGCATGGCAGATGGGGTGTGGGAAGGATATCCGCATTAAGAGTGGTCGCTAGATTGGATTGGAGGGGGCAACCCACCCAACTTCAGTGCTTATATCAGAAAAAGAACTGGCCTAGCTAGAAAAGGCATGATGAAAAAGACAACACAAGTTGAGCTTAAAGTAGGGAAGTTTTGTATTAATTCTATGTATCAATCTCTACAGTAGC
Source organism: Ajuga chamaepitys (assembly GCA_958295605.1). Taxonomy (NCBI): domain Eukaryota; kingdom Viridiplantae; phylum Streptophyta; class Magnoliopsida; order Lamiales; family Lamiaceae; genus Ajuga; species Ajuga chamaepitys. The sequence continues at coordinate 18,863,616 of OY282502.1, forward strand.
ATCCCTATTTATAGAAGAAGCTAGACTAGAAGCTAGGGTTACAAAGATTAATCCAAAATACAACAGCCTGCTCTTAACCGCAAGGTTGGCCTTCAAGCCATTGGATAAAGCTGCAACAACTATGTCTTCCTCCCTTCTTCATCTATTGGTCCTAGCATATGTACTCTTGGATCATAAATGCTATCAACTGGACTTTGACTTGTTTCAACTTCAATACTTGGGGAACAAGTCCTCCTAGTAGGACGCTGATTAGCAGTGCCATGTGACAATGGAATTGAGTTTCATGCATGGGAGTAGAATCCATGCAAGCAATAACAGCAATAATTGTTCTGCTAACATCCACCCTCAGTTCGAGCTGGGATAAGGGAACAACATGAAGTTTGTTTCTGAGCCGAGTGAAGAATTTGACCGAGAAGTTTAGTAAGAATGTCGGCTATCTTATCCTGGTGGTACACGTGTTTTGTGCACGCACTTTAGGGCACTTTTAATGTCATTTTAGTGTCAATAATGTGCATAATCACGTGTATTTAGTGCTTTTATACTCTCATGGGCAAAATAATGCGTTTGTGCTATTTTTGTGTTAAAACAGGTGAAAAAGGGTCGAAAGAGAACATCAAACGACCGCGGAGTCGAGGGATCGATCGAGGCAACAAAAGGAAGGGCTAACTGAAGATCTCGGCCGAGACAGGATGCAAATCTCGGCCGAGATGAGTCTCCAGGGGATTTCATGAAGAATTGCAAGGCTGAAGATCTCGGCCGAGATACAATCCAATCTCGGCCGAGATGAGTCAAATCCCAAAAAGCCTTAATTTCCTTTTTTCACGTCTCGGCCGAGATGCAACCCAATCTCGGCCGAGATCAGCTTTCGACCCAAAATTCCTGAAAACTCTTTTTCACGTCGTCTCGGCCGAGATTCACTACCCTGTTTTAAAATCCTGAATGCGATTTTGCCTATTTTTGACTAGCACTTTCTCTCCTTATATATATATCATCCCATTCGAATTTGACCTAACCCCGAACAACCTAGAACCCATCCCCCACACATAATCAGCCACTTTTCTCCATTGGAAGCAAGGAAATGGAAGGGGGTTGAAGATCTTGATCATCAACCCCTAACCTTTGGTTCTTTCTATCCTATTTTCATGTTTTCTTTAATTTTCTGTTATTTTATCTTTGTATTAGGTAAAATGGGTGGCTAGCATCCTTAGTTCACTCTTGATTATTGTGGAACCTTGAGTTCAAGACATTTATGTGATTATTACGGTTAATGTTACCAAAAATATTGTGTATTCAAGTGTTTTGTGTTATTTGCTGTTATTGACTCACATTTATGAATTTATTATTGGATTGATCACCCTTTAAGGGATTTGTGAATGTGTTGCTAGAATAGGAAATTACTATCCGTAATTGTAGGATTTTCGATTCCCAAGTAGCAAACAATAGTTATTTATTGGTGATAACACAAAGTTCAACCACTAAAACCGAGCTTGCGAGTTTTATGTTGAATTTATCTCGTTGTCCTAGTGTTTAATGCATTTGGTGATTGAATCTAAGAGAGCTTGTTCGAGGATTCGGTTAAACTGAATAGGGTTAGTCGAAGAGCTTGTTTTGATTAACTAAGATTAAGGGATAACAAGGCTATTAGAGCTTGTTAATAGCCTTGAGATAAGGGCTAGAATCACAATTGAATAGGGCATTAACAATAGTTGCATAAATCGTCCAAGACCTCGGTGAAACATGATCAAGGGTGAATCGTTTTGTTATTTAAAAACCAAAAACCTATAAAAATCTCTTTATTTGTCTTTGTTTATTTAGGTTTTAGTTGTTATTTCATTAACCCCCCCCCCCCCCCCCTCCCCACTTCTTTATTGTTTTCTAGCTTATTTACTTTATGTTTCTCGATAATAATAGCTTAATACATAAAAGTAAAATTGTTCGGCCGTTCCTCGTGGGATCGACCCTTACTTGCCACTCTACTAGTTAGAGTAGTAAGATAAGGTTAAGTGTATTCTTTATACACATTAATTTGGTAGTGGGAAACGACGCTACCACCTGGGTTGGGACATGTTGAACCTGAAGTCTTCCATGTGAAACTTCATCTCTGACAAAGTGCAAATCAAGTTCAACATGCTTTGTCCTAGCATGAAGAATTCAAAGCTAAGGCAATTTTGCTTAAATTATTAACCCCAGCTATTGGGTTTATAGATCCCAGCTTTGGATCTAGTGAGCATATGGTGACCTATGGGTTGAGATATATGAATAGGACTATGTGAGGAATGAGAGGCTTGAGTGGAATCATCAGAGTGTGAATCATGGGAATTGTGAGGTGAGTAGTGGGGTGAGAGTATTTGGATTTTCTGGTTGACTGGAATTATGAGGGGAATGGTGATCATCAATGTTGACTTGGACATCAGGGCAACATGGATGAGGATTGATGACAAGGGGATTTGACAGAATCCCTTGATGATGAGTGGGCTTTGACATCACTTGCTGAAATGATCAACAAAACTGATAAAATATGAAAAGCCATTTCTGGACTTTGTGGGAGTTGGTCCCCACAAATCAGTCTGAACTAGTTGGAATGGTGCAAAATAATTGGTAGTTGAGTCAGGAAAAGGTGTTGTGACTTTTAGCAAGAATGCAAGATTAACAGATGGAATCTAAAAATTCTTTGATGGAAAAAAAGAGATTACAACTTTGGAAGGCCTTTTTTACAATATCATAGCTGCTATGACCCATCCTTTGGAGCCAAAGCTCTAAACTAAGACCTTTACTTAGGGAAACAGAAAATACATTGGAATTAGAAAAACTAGAAGACTTGGAATTTGAAACTGGAACATGGATGACTTGTTGTTGAGAGATTTGAAGTTGAAAGGCTGTAACATCTGTAAGATTCCCTTGGAGTAAGACAACCCGTGTTACTTGGTTCTTGACAAAACAAACATGAGGATGGAATTAAATAAAGACATAATTATCAAGAGCAAGCTGGGAAACACTTAATAGATTGTTTTTTTTATGTTAGGAACATGTAAGAGATTCCTCACAAGAAAGGCTATTGAATTATTAGAGAAAGAGAGGAAAGTGTTACCAATGTGTGAGATAGACTCACCTGCACCATTTCCCATTTGAACCTTTGAACTGCTATGACACTTATTGAGATTACTAAGACTGAGTTGACTAAAATTATTTGCAACATGATTAGAAGCTCTTGTGTTTGAATACCAGCCATCATCCATTCCCATTTCATTGTCGTAGTTGGGACTCTGAGCCATGTTCAGTGAAGGGTTTCTAGGATTAGCGAAGCTTTGATTCTGCTGGTTGTTCCTTTGAGGGACAAATGATGCATCATTTTATGTACCAACATTTATCAGCAGTGTGGCCTTGCTTGGAGCAAATTTGGCATGTCACTCTAGTTTGAGTGTTTCTTCCACCCCTTCCTCCTCGGAAACCACATTTGCTATTTCTGCCTCCATAGTTGTTTCCTCTTCCTCCTTGATAATTGTTGTTGCTGCCCTTGTTAGTCTGTGTGACAATATTCAAACTCATCTAAGATACTTCTGGAACAGTTATGGGATCAACTCTTGAAGTAATTGTCACCATTACTGAGTCATACTCAGTTCCCAGACCTCCAAGGGTGTAGAGTATCTGATCTGGCTCAGATATAGCTTGTCCTGCAAAGGCCAAGATATCAAAGCAGCCCTTCATCTTGCTTAAAAATTCTCTCATGGTGATCCCACTTTTTTTTAGATTGTGCAGCAGAAGTTTATGCTGCATAATCTTTGCTTTGTTCTGGCCGGAAAAAATTGATCTTCAGTGTTTCCCAAATCTCCTTCGAGGTGTTGAGACCCACCATTATAGTAAGGATACTATCTGAAAGATATGATAGTATCCAAGATGCCAAGAGCTGATCCTGTTTGTTCCACATGACATATTGTGGATTTGCACCTTTCTCAGGAATGGTCTTTGGTGGCAGTTCTTGCTTTCCAGTTATGAAATCTTCCAATCCATGGCCTTTTATGGCTGTGAGCACCTGTTGTTTCCATATTAGGTAGTTGGCTTCATCCAGCTTTAGAGAGATGAGCTGGCTTTGGAGTTGGACAATAGTAATTGTTGAGCCGCTAGAAGTAGAGCTAGCAGCTTAAGTAGCAATGGGATTTGTTGATTCGGAAGACATAGTAGGTTATATGAAGAAGAAAAAAAGTTAAGAGGAAAAAGGTAATCAGAAACAGGCCCTAAGACCTGCTCTGACACCACAGAAAAACAACTAGCCTAGCTAGAAAAGGCATGATGAAAAAGATAACACAAGTTGAGCTCAAAGTAGGGACGTTTTGTATTAATTCTATGTATCAATCTTTACAGTACCATCCCTATTTATAGAAGAAGCTAGACTAGAAGCTAGGGTTACAAAGATCAATCCAAAATACAATAGTCTACTCTTAGCCGCAAGGTTGGTCATCAAGCCGTTGGACTTTATCTGTTGGTCCTTGCACATGTACTCTTGGATCATAAATGCTATCAGGTGAACTTTGACTTGTTTCAACTTCAATACTTGGGGAACAAGTCCTCGTAGTAGGATGCTGATTAGGCAGTGCCATGTGCTATGGAATTGAGTTTCATGCATGGGAGTAGAATCCATGCAAGCAATAGCAATAGCAGTTCTGCTAATAGACCAAATTGATCTGGAGGCTCGGGTGTCCATACTCATTAATTTTGATGGGCCAAAATGGCAAGAGGATAAGGTGTTCCGATTGTTTAGCGAGAAGAAAATGTGCCAAATATTAGATATTCCCTTGAGTTCTCAGCGTCCAATGGATAAAGGAGCGTGGGCAAATAATATAAATGGACACTTTACTGTGGAATTAGCTTAGTACCTAGCGATCATGATTTTTTCGGATGTGGGTATTTCGACTTTACAATCTAGTTTAAGTAAATTATGGAAAATAAAGTCGACTTCGAAGATCATTTTATGTGGAGAACCTTACTTTGAGAGGTTTCGACATTAATCCAGTCAATGGAATCTGCGGCAATGAAGGCGAGACACTATCTCAGGAGCTAATTACATGTTCGGTTGTGAGGGATGTCTCGCACATTTGATGGAGACCATTTCTCTGTCTAGAACTTTGTGGGATACATTATGGTTGAACTACAAACTAAGGGCATGTGCTGCTATCATGGGAAGTATGGAATGCAATAAACAAATTCTATTGGGATGGAGACTCTGTGGTGGCCGTTGATATTCCAGCCAAGGCACATAAATTGGAAGCCGAGTTGGTGCAGCAAAACTCAACAGCAATCCATCACTCTCCGAAATAATAGGTTTGGTAGTCGGGTCGAAGCGAAAAAAAACCGCGGGGTGTAGCATATTTCTGGAAGGATTAGCTAGCGTTTAAGTATGATTCTAGGCTTGTATTGAAGTTCGCGGCGGATAAAGTTCGGTTATAATTGATGATATTCGACCACTTTGAAGGACGATTAATGTGGCTAGTTTGGAAACACCGTCCCCTATGAGGAGCTGTGACTCCTGATTGTTTTTTTGCCTTTTTTAGATCATCATGTTAGGATGATGCCAAATTTCTCATCATTGTGAAATAAAAGTTTGTTTTACCCTAAAAGATGTTACTAAATGAAAGATAGTTAATTGACACATAATAAAAATGTCACAAATAATATACTATTTTAAGACGTTTCTAGAAATAATCACAATTAAGTTAATATTTTCAGACGTATCTAAGATAATGTTCCAAATAGTACACCATATAGAGACGTAATTCTAGAATATAATATCACAAATAATAGACTATTTAGAAGCTCATCTAAAAATAGTCACAGTTAAGTTATTATTTTGAGACATATCTAAGAAAATGTCATAGATAGCACACCCTTTAGAAACATATCTAGAATAACCTCACAAGTAATATACCATCTTAGACGTATCTAAAAATCATCACAATGAAGTTATTATTTTACGTCACATATAATACACCATTTAAAGACGTATATAGAATAATAAAATACCAACTTTTACTACGGTTGTTAATAACAACCAATCAAAATGCACAATAGTTGTACCCAAGCCACCTCCGGCCTTGTCCAAACACAATCGAACAAATAAATTGGAAGCTGACCCTTTAAAATAGTGTTAATATCATTTTGCACCCTGAACTTTGGGCGTTTTCTCCGTTTTTAACCTAAATATATAATTTTAAAAAAACAGTAAATAATTATACGATAATCCAGTTAATTTGAGATTTACCTGAAAATGTTTCAAATAATTTGGAAGTTGGAAAAAAATTTGAAGTATATACCATCTCGAAAAATCATTAAATAATTAATTTTTTGTTTTGAATAATTTATATATTTTTTAAATTTCTTTTTAAAATAATATAAGGATTTATCAGAATTATTACTTTCAATTTATTTATTTTTTCTAATTTTTAAAAAATCCCGATCATTTCCTAAAATTAGATTTTTCAATTTTTTTTATAAATAAGTAAATTTTTTAAATTCATAAAATTTAATATTTTAAAATCCTTTAAAGAATTTTAAAATTTTAATAAAAAATCCAATTTAATGAAAAATATTTTTTAAAAAATTAATATTTTTAGTTAATTTTCTGATATTTTAAATGAACTTTAGAATTTAAAAATATTTTTCTAATTTTCTGAATTTTACATAATTTTTAAATATTTTTTTATATTTTTCTCGCCGGAGTGAAGTATAGGTTGCTATATGATACAAAACATAGTTTAGATTAAAAACGAAAAAAAATGGGCAAAGTTTAGGGTGCAAAATGATATTAACCCTTTAAAATATTCAACCGTTAATTTTATAGAGAATAAAACATCTCATTATGAATAAAAAAAAATTAAAATAGAATCTACATAAAATGTGCTTCAACAAAATTTACGATATCTCACACTTTATGGTGGTTTTTGTTAGATGATCCAAATCCAGTATATTGGATGTATATGACTATCCGAAAAACACATGCAAGTACACTTTTGTTGAACGAAGATGATGGTACCTAATCCATTATGCATGTAGCACACCAATTTCCGTGTGTTATTTTCGCACAAGACACACGTGAGAAATAATAATTTAATATGATCTTCCTTCCTGGCAATTTCAATGATTGCTTAATATATTAAATGAGAAAGTTGGGGTGAAATGTACTGATTCAGAACTATATCCCAGGCCATACAGAAATACAGAGGTAGCTAACGATCATCAATATATAGTTAATAAAAGAAAAAAATGGCAAGCTCTTCATCTATTAGCAATATCAGGTCTGTTGTCCTCAACAATAAGAAATCTTGCAGTCCCACAAGTCTCCAGAATGAAGGCCACTGCTCCTTTCTTCGCCGGAATCAATTCCACAGGTTTGCTTCAACAACACCACCAAACATGCATTGCAGGGACATGTTTGTTAGGAGAGCTACCCCGGAAGCAGCAGATCTTCTCTCTTCTTTCTCTCTCCCAGGCTTATCCCTGTCCGGAGACACTCCATGGTAAATATCAACCCTTACGTTTCTTTTACGTTTTTTTTTTGGCTAGTTAAACACTAATTTTTAAATCTTGTTCTAGGCTTGCAGGGATTGCAGGATTGTTTGTAACAGTACCTCTAATACTCCAAAGGCTATTAGCGTTGACTAGTAAGTTTAAAAAAACCTCAATAGTGCTTATTTTTTAGTTTGTTCACATCAAATCGATGGTTCCACTTGGTTCTACCCATTTTTTTTTTGTGCATTCATGAATTCAGGGCTAATTTAGTTGACCTTTGATATGTAAACTTTTCCTGGAAAAGATTTGATCCATTATATGTTAACAACATATCTTTGTCTTAAATTAATGAATTATGAAAATTTGAGCAATATGGTATGCAATATAAAATAAAGAAATTTATTTTGTATAGAGGAGATGGATATGGCAGCGCAGACGGTGGAAAGAATAGCAGACGCGGTGGAAAAGGTGGCGGAAGAGGTGGATAAGGCCGCGGAGGAGATCGGGGAGGCGCTGCCGGAGGGTGGCCTTAAGAGAGTTGTTAATTATGTAGAAGATTTGGCTGAAGAAACAGCAAAGGATGCTCAAAAAGTCGAAGATTTGATGGACAAGGTACCTGCTATTTCGTAGTTTTAAAATATTTTTTAGTGTAGGCCGAAGTCTACAATATACAGTTCAAGGACTTTCTTGAAAGAATTAAAAAATAATATAGGTAGCTTTACGTACATTTATTAGGATAGGAAAATAACACATGTATATGCAGTGGGTACAGCGCCATTATATTTATTTACTATAGTCTATACAAGTTAGGTGGGAGTGGGAGGCACGTGAATGCACCTCTCTACTTACCAATGCGCGTGTGTATTCAGTCAAAGTCAACACTATTATCACTAAGGGTGTATTTGCTTAAAATTAATGAGTGACTGAATTATTTAATGAGTATGCGTTTCTCAATTTATTGAGGAAAATCATAAATAAACACACTCTAACAATAATCTCCAAATATTGATCATATAATTACATTTTTCTTATTGTTATTAACAAAGGTTGTGTCTGTATTGGGTCACATGGCTCCAGAGTACAATACTTGCCATAGTTATATTTGTTTAGACTCGGAGTATCGCAGATTATGTATTGTTGATGTTAAATTGATAGTGTTTTAGTTGGTAGATTTATATTAATATCGTGGAAAGTGATGTGTCTAATGATTGGATAATTTGAAATTATGATGAATTGATATAATGGTGTATATATACTTATATATTATTTAAAAAAAATTGCATTTTATTAATAAATTTTAATTATAAAAATAATCAATTTAGAAAATAAAAAAAATATTTTCATTTAGCAATTCCCGGAAATATTGAAATATTTTAATCTAGCTTATAATTACTTAAAGAAATAGTGACATATTTTAATTTAGAATAAATTAATTAATATATTTTGATAAATATTTTCAACTCATTTTTGTGATAATTTAATTTATTTTGTTGACCACGTGATCTGTAGGTGGAAGAACTTGATGACAAGTTGGAGGCATTTCTGGACAAGCAATTTAAAAGCAGCGGTAAAGCACAAAATATAAATGCCTTTGCCGCCTCCCAAAATGAAGAAGGGAAAGAGAAAGGTGATTCGAACTGACGCTTAAACTTGAAGTATTTGGTAATCACTGCCGGTGCATGTTTGGTTGGGGTAGTATTATTTGTAAAATATTTTGTGATGTTTCTTATGAACATGTATCACAACAAAATTTCTATTAAGTATCGCCCCAGACAACCAACCAGGATGGGATTTATCTAATTTTTTCATTAACAGAACAATACAACATTTGTATTTCTATATATATATATATATGAAAAGGAAAAATGACATGATACATTCGGTTAATCCATCTTGAAAATCAAACTGGGATTGTAACTCTCCATCTGATAGGGATGGCCCGATCACTTTGGGTCGGGTTAATATCTGAGCCCACTGACCGGCCCAGCACACGTAGGCCCAGCAAGCACGCGTAGGCCCAGCATGCGTAGGCCCAGCAGGTCCAGAAACACGCGTCGGCCCAACGGGTGATTTGTTCCGCGAATCAAGGCCCACGATCCGTTCCCAACCGCCATGCAGCGGGAAATAGGCGTGAGAATAGGGAATTAGTTAGGGTTCAGTTAGGGTTTAGGAAAGTTGAGTATAAATATGAGAAAAGAACTCTGAATTAGGGTTCGCATTCTGTATTCTGAATTACTACGTGTAAACTCAAAGCTCGAGTAAAAGAAACACCCCGGCAAGTGTTATTTTCTGCCCGTGGACGTAGATCTCCGGATCGAACCACGTAAATCTTGTGTGTTTTCGTATGGCTTACGTAGGTTTTTGTTAAATTTCTTGGATATCGGATTGCGCATTATCAATTGGCGCCGTCTGTGGGAACGCAAAGCAATTTTTGACGTTAATAGTGCATTCAAATATCATGGTGATGACTCGACTGAATCAATCTCGCCACGGTGATCAATCCAATCAAGATCCACCCGTGGATCAGGTTTTGTCGCCGAGGCAGTCGCCGACAAGAGGTGCATCTCATCATCAGGGCAACCAAGGCCCAGTAGTGAATCCAGACAACCAGTTCTTGCCTCCACCCCCACAAGACATGCAAAACCCTAATCCCGTTGCTGCCCAGCCACCGGTTAACATTCAAATCACTCCAGAATTGCTCCAGGCTTTCCTACAAGAACATGCCCATGTTCTTCAAGACTGGGCGGCTAATCGCCTACACCCTGCAGGGCCTGCCGGACATGATGCCAACCCCGCGGTGCCTCCACATCGTCAGCACTCGCGTGATCAACAAGACCCGAGGCATCGCGGGCGTCAGGATCGGCGAAGGGAACGACCTGGTTCTTCCGAGGACCATGGGAGTTCTAACGAATCACGACAACGCAACGATGAACCTACCGATGCCGATCGCCGCTGTCCACTCAACGCGGCTAAGAGAGTTCGTTATGCCAATCCTCATACTCTAGATCTTCAAGAGTATGAGCGAGTCCAACGCAATGTCGAACTGGACAGAATCCAGGGCCTTGATGCCAATGGAGACATCATCACACCGTTCTCCCAAGAAATCATGGCTACCCCCCTTCCCGAAGGGTTCAAACGGCCGGCCATACCACCTTACGACGGCACCGGAGATCCAGCCAATTTTCTTGGAGCTTTCAGGCATAACATGCTTAGCCGCGATCACACTACATCCCTCCATTACTGTAAGATTTTCCCTGAGTACCTTCAGGATGAAGCTCGGGTTTGGTTTGATTCTCTCCCACGCAACAGCGTATTTTCTTTTAGAGAGCTCGCCGAACACTTTTGGGCGCGTTTCGAAGCACGTGCGAAGCCCATGGCCACCCTGGCCGACCTCATGAATATGGAACAGCGGGACGGTGAAACCGTTACCCAATTCCTTGACCGCTTCACAGCGGAGAGCCTCAAGGTGGGAAATTGTTCAGAGGACGTAGTCATCAACGCATTCATGAATGGACTCCGTCCTAGTCCACTTTACACCGAGTTGGTTCGAAACCCACCGGTCACAACCCGAGCACTGTTCAAAACGGTGTGCAGATATGCTAAAGCCGAGGAGCAGACTCGCCGGAAACGTGAGAAACATGCTAGCAAGCGGCAGTCCGACAGGGCACAAGCTGGGCCTAGCACGCGACCTAGTGCCTTTTCCCGTCTGAACTCGGGGCGTTCAGAATCCCGAGGTGATATTCCACAATTTACTCCGTTGACAAAGTCACGAGCCGAAATCCTTTCTGTTCACAAGAACGATCTACGGCCTTGCCCGCGGATGACTGCTCCGCCTGAAAAGAGGAACCGTGGAAAGTGGTGTGCGTACCACCGAGATCATGGGCACGAGACAGAAGAGTGCCGAGAGCTCAGCAAGGAAATCGAGGAGTGTCTAAGGAAAGGTCTCCTGCGACAATACATCGCGCGGACCGATGACAAAACTCGAACAAGCCAGAATGCGGGTTCGTCTCATAACCGCGGAGGTTATCATGACCGGGGCGCGCAACAGAATCGGCCGCCGTGGCAGAATAATCGGCCGGGACCTAGCAATAATGCTCGGCAAGACTCTGACAATCGCCAACAGCCTCGTTTTCTGCCACCACCTCCTCCTCCGGGAGGACCCGGAGACAATGCACCCACTCACGTGATAAACGTGATATACGGGGCCCTTCCCACCGGGGCTTCACGAAATGCCTTGAAGGCAGAGGCTCGCCGTCCTCCTCCCGAGGAGCCACGTCATAAGCGCCTCCATCAATCTGAAACTGTTAGTTTCACAGACAGGGACCCTGTTCCAGGGATAACACCTCATACTGATGCCATTGTCATCGACATGACAGTGGCCAATATCACAATAAAGCGGGTCTTCGTGGACAATGGAGCCGCAGTGAGTGTCATATTTGCCGACTGTTTCCAGAAGATGGGGATTCCTCGGGAACAACTTCGGCCGTCCCCCGGGCCACTGCAGACTTTCACTCAGGGTGAAGTCCAGCCAGAGGGTGTCATCACTCTCCCGGCGTCTTTGGGGACTTATCCGGCGATAAAAACCATTTTCGTGGATTTTTATGTGGTGAACTCCCCATCACCGTACAACATGATCTTGGGCCGGGACTGGCTTACCGCCGCCAAAGCCATATGCTCCACATACCACCTCGCTCTAAAGTTCCCCACTTCGCATGGCGAAGTGACTATCCGCGGGAGTCAGCGGGTTTCAAAGGAGTGTATGTACGTGGCACTCAAAAAGACTGCTAAAGTTCCTCCCAAACAGCAGCTTCAGGTAGCATCATCGGCTCTTGAACCTCGGGTATGTACCTCATTGGGGGATGCCACCGCCCAAGTACCGCTTGATCCGTCCAAGCCGGAACAGACTGTAACTGTCGGAGCCGTGGATGTGCCATGGTTACACCAGGCTATCATTCAGACCTTGCGAGAATATTCCGATGTCTTCGCATGGTCTCCTCTAGATATGCCCGGGGTCTCTCCCGATATAATAACCCACAAGCTGAACATCGATCCCAGCGTAAAGCCTATACAGCAGAAGCAAAGGAAATTCGCTCCGAAGCGAAATGATGCAATTCGAATCGAGGTGCAACAACTCTTGGATGCGGACATCCTGTTCGAAGTATATTACCCCTCCTGGCTATCCAATCCAGTAATGGTGATTAAGTCCAGTGGGGCATGGCGGATGTGCGTCGATTTCTCCGACCTCAATAAACATTGTCCGAAGGACTCCTATCCTCTACCTTTCATCGACCAAAAGGCCGAAGCCATTACTGGTTACGTGGCGCTTTGTTTCTTAGATCTGTATAAGGGATACCACCAGATCTTTATGGATCCGCAGGATGTCCTCAAGACAGCATTCATCACTGCTTTCGGGTGTTTTGCTTTTAAGAAAATGCCCTTCGGGCTCAAGAACGCCGGAGCCACATATCAACGTCTCATGGACCGCGTTTTTCACGACCAGATTGGCCGCAACGTCGAGGTTTACGTTGATGATCTTGTTATAAAGAGCACCACCCATTCTTCATGTGTACAGGACATTGCCGAAACGTTGCGCACTCTGCGGCGTTACAATTTGCGACTTAATCCAGCAAAATGCACTTTCGGCGTTGGCTCCGGCAAGTTCCTTGGTTATATGGTTTCACAACACGGTCTTCAGGCTAATCCAGCCAAACTTCGGGATGTTTTGGATCTGCAGCCACCGAAGACGTTCAGAGACGTTCAGCGCCTCACGGGTGGTATGGCGGCCTTAAATCGTTTTCTATCCAAAGCGGCAGAGCGACAACTCCCATTCTTCAAAATCTTGCGACAATCGAAGTCCTTTGAATGGACTCCGGCGTGCACCGAGGCTTTCGAGGCTTTGAAACGTCATATACAGCAGCTGCCTACTTTGTCAGTTCCTCTCTCCGGAGAGCCGCTTTACTTATATTTGGCTTCCGCCGAGGAAGCTATTAGCGCCGCCCTTGTGCGCGAAGTCAATGGGGTTCAACATCCCATGTATTTCGCAAGTCGTGTACTCCACGGGGCGGAGACGCGATACTCCATGCTGGAAAAAACTGTGCTGGCTCTTGTCATGGCAGCTCGGCGTCTGCGGCCATATTTCCAAGGACGCGAAATACGAGTTCTGACCAATCATCCTATCCGTCAGATTCTTGTCAAGCCCGAGGTGTCTGGGCGCCTCGCCAAGTGGGCAGTTGAGCTAGGCGAATACGATATTCAATTTCTTCCCTGCCGAGCTATCAAGGGTCAAGCACTTGCCGACTTTTTGGCCGAAACCCCGGGAGATAATCATGACTCTTCGGCAGATAGCGGTACCCATCATCCCGCTGCCCTCGTATCCTCACCTCGCAAGTGGTAATTATATGTGGATGGTGCATCCACTACCCGAGGAAGTGGTGCCGGGGTGCTCCTCATTGACCCTGAGGGAGTTGAGGTTAAGTACGTCATCCGATTCAAATTTAAGGTGACCAATAATGAAGCGGAGTACGAGGCAGTTCTCGCCGGGCTCCGGCTCGCTCATTCCTTAGACGTTCGTCATCTTGAGCTCTTCACGGACTCCGAGGTCGTGTGCAAGCAAATCCAGGGGACTTATGTCGCCAAGGATGAAACAATGATCAGGTATCGTGCTCTAACACTCAAGCTTATGTCAACTCTTGATACAGTTGTTATCCAGAAAATACCACGTGCTCAGAATGCAAGAGCAGACGCGCTCAACAAATTGGCCTCCGCGGTCCGAACTAATATATCTCCGGATATCATGGTCGAAGACTTATCTCATCCAGCAATTCATGAGGCCACAGTTTCGGTACTGACCGATAGTGATCCGAATTGGATGACTCCTATCATTCAATATCTCCGAGATGGAATTCTGCCTACTGATAAGCTGCGAGCTCGGCAAGTTGTCCTCAAAGCCCCCAAATACTCCTTTCATGATGGAGTCTTGTACCGGCGGTCATACCTACAACCGAGTCTCCGGTGTCTCGCTCCTGCCGAAGCTACTCAAGTTCTACGGGAGGTTCACGAAGGGGCCTGTGCCAGCCATATCGGCTCCCGGACATTGGCCAAGAAAGTTCTCCGCTGGGGATATTATTGGCCAACTTTGTTCAACGATGCCCACGACTTAGTGACCAAATGCAGCAAGTGTCAGCTGCGCTCCCGTGTGAAGCATCTGCCGCAGACCGAGCTCACTGGAATCCAGAGTGCGTGGCCGTTTATTCAGTGGGGTATCGACATTGTCGGCCCATTCCCAGTTGCTCCGGGGGGATTGAAATTTCTGGTCGTTGCCGTAGATTACTTCACTAAGTGGGTCGAAGCCGAACCTTTTACGGCCATTACTGATCAAAATATCTTGAAGTTTGTATGGCGCAATATCGTATGTCGCTTCGGCATCCCGAGCACTATTATCTCGGACAATGGTAAACAATTTGCCAACGATCCTTTTCGGTCATGGTGCGAAGAGCTTCACATCAAACAAATTTTCACTTCGGTTGCTCACCCTCAAGCCAACGGTCAGGTTGAAGTCACCAATCGTACACTGCTCACGGGTATAAAGAAACGCCTGGATAATGCCAAAGGTCTTTGGGCTGAAAACCTTCCGCAAGTCCTATGGGCTTACCGCACGACACCTCATACCTCTACCAGGGAGACTCCTTACAGCCTTACTTATGGATCCGAAGCCGTTATTCCTGCGGAAATCAGTGTACCAAGCCCCCGCCTCATCACATTGGTTCCAGAGGATAATGACGAGGCTATCCGAGCGAATTTGGATGAGCTTGAAAATCGTCGTGACCAATCATTCATTCAACAGGCCAGGTGTAAACAACGTGCAGCCCAGTATCATAACCTCCGGGTCCGGGGCACTCAATTCAATGTCGGGGACCTAGTGCTTCGGCTCAATTCAGCCAGCAAAGCTGCCCCCGAGGGAAAATTACATGCTTCTTGGGAGGGTCCCTACTGCGTCGTTGCCGCGCACGATTCCGGATCCTATCAGTTAGAACATCTCAATGAGACCTCAATTCCCCGAAGCTGGCACGTTACCAACTTGAGGCGCTTTTATCTGTGAATGCCAAATCACAAGTACCATCTTATCTTTATGTTCATTGTACGTTTCTTTTATGATTGTTATCTCTCTTTGTATTCTTTAATTTGCTCCGGCACTTATCATTGAATAAAAGTTCTTTGTTTATGCATCTTGCTGTGTTCATTTTTACGTTACGGGGACGCCCTAACGCATTCATAAAATTATTATCCGTCTCCGGACAATTAACACTCTCTCTCGATCCGTCCGAGGAGATTCACATTCCGTCCCCGGACTAATATCACTTTCTCGCCTGTCTAACCGGAGAAGTGGTTACTCCCGCCTGACCCGTCCGGGGAGATTTTACTCCCGCCCGATCCGTCCGGGGAGATTTGCATTGGATTTATCCATACTGTGTTCCCGAACACTCACTTAAAACAGGTATCACTGTTAGAGCATAATTTGTTGTTTTCCTTAACGCATTTATGCACACCAAAACGATTTTATTATTTTCCGAATAATCCTACGATAAAAAGTTCTTTACATAAAACTAAAAAAAAAGAAAAAAAAAAAAAAAAAAAAAAAAAAAACACAAACAATCATCTCCGGCCCCCGAGCCAGTATTCAGCGCTCCGGCGTTGGGGCCTACTCCTAGATCTGCGTTGTGTCCTCCGGGATCTTGTAGATCCTCGACCTCGGGCTCCGGCTCTTTCCCCTCCGCAGGCTCCCCGACGCCGTGGACTTATCTTTGGTGCTTGTCGGGGAATTTCGTCCCTTGTATGAGCGCGGCTACCTGGCTGCGGAGCAGACCTCGAAGTTTGGGCCCACTGCACAGGGTCCCACTCCTCCGGAGCCATCACTTCAATTTCTCTGGCCAGCTCCTCGACTACTTCTTCGGCGACCACAGCGGGCTCTTCTTCAGTCGTGGTCACTGGAGCTGGCTCTCGGATAACAATGTCTTTGCTCTTTCCAGAGGGTTTCTTTTTATCCTTCCGGGGAGCTTTTGGAGTACCTTGGCCCCGGCTTGAACTCGCAATGAATTCCTCGGCAGAAGGCCTCCACCTGCCTCGGCCCTTCAGCCCTTCGTACATGCTGAGAAGCAACTCCAGAACTTCTCGCTTTCTTACAAGCTCCGAGGACTCCGCTGGGTTATTTGCCACAAGCGCCGAGATTTCGCCCTGAATCTCTACGACCCGCTCCTCCACTTCCTCAAAGGTAAGAAGGCCGAACTCCGACAGTATCCGGTCATATTCCCTTTGATGAACGAGGACACGACTCATTTCAGCAGCTTTAGCCCGGTACTTCAGTTCGAAATCTTTGGCTCTTTCTTCGGCTTCAACTGCTTTCCTCTCTGCCGAGGCCACCTGCTTTTCTAGTTTTGGCACTACGTGCATTTGCAGGTTGTTCTTTTCTTCGCGGAACCACTCAAGTGATCGCATGAGTTTCTTTATTGTTTCGTGCAATTCCGCGGTATTCTAAACAGACAGAAGAGTCAACCAGATCGATCAATCTCAAGTATGTAAAGAGTTGGAATTCAGTTCGAAAACAACATAAATTGATCATGCAAGCAAAAGGAAGACGAAGTGTTTGAGAAACAAAAATTCTATTGAACAAAATGGAAGTACAATATCCAGAATTCAGTACAATGTTTGCATATACTCCTATTATCTACAATTTTAAATTTGCGGGGAACGACTGACCTCCCGCTCAGTTCCCTCAATATCTTCGGGCAACACCTCTCGCCGGCCCTCTAACACTTCGGCTTCTCCCTCTTCATCCGCGGCGACAGCTTCGTCCGCAGCTATGGCTTCGACATCCATCCGAGGGGGGGGTTCTTTGTTTTGGGGCTCGGAGACCAACTCACCCCGGCGGAACGCCATGAACTCTTGGTCCTGGTCCACCTCACAGTTGGCGATCTCTGCGGCCGTCAGCAGTTGTTTCTTCTCCCCTAGAGCCTTCACCAGGGGCCACCTTTTCCACCCCGGCCACTGCCTCAAAGTCGTACCCGAATTCTGGACGATATATATCCACATTCGGGTAGACCTCCTTCACCTGCTCCAGCAGCGCGGATCGTGTGGCCTGGTCCCCTATTGCCACAAACTCCGTCTGGAAGTCAAGGAACGTGCTGGTTTGGAATAATTTGTCGGCGAATGCCTTCAGTATCGCTCCTTGTCCTTCGACTAAGGCAGCTTCCCGAGCCTCCATCTCTGCCCGCAGCCGCAGTACCTCACCTCGGAGGACATTGGTCTCCGCCTCCACTCCGCGCAGACGCGCAGCTTCATTTTCGACCAAGGCAGCCCTCTTGCGTGCCTCGGTCAAATCCTGGGTTAATCGGTCGTTGCGCGCCCGAAGCTCCCTGGCCACTTCGGCCAGCTCCTCCTTGCCTTTCTTCTCGCTCTTACGACCGAGGTCCAGGATACCTCGCGCCAAGCGCAGAAGTTCTTCGGCGTCCGCGCCCTCTAACCCCAACAGACTTGAGGGCCCTTGCTCCTTCAACTGCCATCAATGATAGCAAACAATGATCAACACAGAAAAATATACAATGCAATTGCAGTACAGTAGCTGACAACACGTCTGGAACTCACCTCCATGCCCCCCTCTGTGCGGAGTCTTTTCGCTGCTGTTGGAGGAGTCCCGGATGGCTCCAGCCTTTTCTTGGACATAGGGGTAGGCTTCGTTACCCCTACCTGTTCCTCAGACCCAGCACTGGGCCTCGTATCGGATGGCATTTTTCCCCGGGGAGATGCCTCAGCAGATTTGCCTTTCTTTTTGGCCGCCGCAGCCACCGCGGGGTTTCCAGCCGGCTCTTTCCCGAAGCGTCCCACTGCACGCAGAAGGTAAAGTTAGTTATATATACAGTCATAGTTTGTAAAAAGCAGGAAAGAAGAACTCCTACCCTCTTCGGCATCCGCATCGCCCAAATAATACGGGCTCAGTCCTGCCCCCTCCAGTTCTTCCTCGGAACAGAGGGTTTTGAAAGTCCCCACTGACCGGAATACATGTACGACTTCGGCCTCCGGGTTCTCCACCGGAGCGGTATCAAGTACCTCATCCCTCCTCCACTTCGGGATAGCTACTTTGTTCTTTACATATATAAACCTCTCCTTCCATCCCTCCACCTTACTTGGGTTTTGAACCTTGAACCCACCTCGGGCTCGGGGACTGAAGGAGTACCACCCCTTGGATTTCTCGATGTTTTTTAATTGGTAGAAAAACCTAAAAAGCTCTACGGTCGGTTCTATCCCGGCATTCTTGCATACTACGGTGAATCCCACTACTTGCCTCACCGCGTTCGGCGTTAGTTGGCTCAAGGCAATACCGTAGTATTTCAGCAACTGGATCACACAAGAAATTTAACAAAAACCTACGTAAGCAATACGAAAACACACAAGATTTACGTGGTTCGATCCGGAGATCTACATCCACGGGCAGAAAATAACACTTGCCGGGGTGTTTCTTTTACTCGAGCTTTGAGTTTACACGTAGTAATTCAGAATACATAATGCGAACCCTAATTCAGAGTTCTTTTCTCATATTTATACTCAACTTTCCTAAACCCTAACTGAACCCTAACTAATTCCCTATTCTCACGCCTAATTCCCGCTGCATGGCGGTTGGGAACGGATCGTGGGCCTTGATTCGCGGAACAAACCACCCGTTGGGCCGACGCGTGTTTCTGGATCTGCTGGGCCTACGCATGCTGGGCCTACGCGTGCTTGCTGGGCCTACGCGTGCTGGGCCGGTCAGTGGGCTCAGGTATTAACCCGACCCGAAGTGATCGAGCCATCCCTATCAGATGCCCCCCCCCCCCAGCCGAAGCGAGGAAGGAGCTTCGGTTGTCACCGGGGTGGAACCATAATCAAGATGGGCCGTGGTCGCGGGCGCGCCGAAGTATTTGTGGATGACTAAGTCTATCCGCGTCCCAGGGACTCCGCGGCGCAGTCTGCGGAAGCGGAACCGAACTAGGCCGAAGTGCACAGGACATATAGCGAGATACCGAATTTCCCAAAAGCAAGAAACGTGTCGGAAGTATATAATGACCTGGCCGAGGTGGAGGGTACACCGGAGTGTAGTAGTCTGGCCACAATGAAGGGAGCGCCGGAGTATGGTAGTATGGCCGAGGTAAAGGGAGCACCGGAGTGCAGTTTAAATCTTCCTGACGAAGGGTGAGGTTGATGTGATTGGCGGCGCCATCATGAGAGAGAGGGATGTGAAGTGACACGCTCTGCGATTTCCAATAAACCTGTTCCCCACGCGCCTTGGGAACTGTAAAGCGCGTGAAGAGCACGTCTAAATCTCCATCACTGAATTTGAATAGGCTGTATCAGAGCCGTTGGTTTTTTGCGTATATATTTGGAATAACTGCACAGTAACTTTTCATCTTCTTCACCATCCAACTTCGATTTCTTATATTTTCTCCAACAAAATGTATATCCAATTCAACGTGCTTAGTCCTATTTAGATGAGAGGAATATAAAAGTTTGTCTCATCCAATTTTTTCTAACTGCTCATGTGATAATTTTTTACCAAATAAGGAACATATACGGAGTAGGTTAGAAATCAAATTTTTTTCTATAATTTGACCCTAATAATATATTAAAAAAAAATTCTTAGAAAATTAAAGGAGGACTATTGTTGTGTGCCCCTAAATATAATCAATTGTATAAATAAAACTAGAAAAATACTATCAATTTAGATAAAATCAATAAATTGATTTATCACAAAAAGAAAAAAAAAATAAAATATAATGTTTCTATATTCATTATATTTTCTAATATACATAATAATACATTTATCTACTTCAAGTTAAACAATAGGGGCCCAATGCCCTCCTTGACCCCAACGTGGGTCCGTCCTTTTATATATATATATAAGCAGATGCGTAGCACGTGTTAGCTATTTTATTAAAATCAAAAAAATAAATTTAAATGTAGAATAACAATATTTTGTGTAATAATACTGGTCGATTTGTTATATTGTAAATTAAAATATAGTCATTTATCATTGTAATATATATACACACATACAACTTATCAGTTTCATCATTGCAGTAAAAGAAATGAAGGTTATGTCTAATAGAAAAGATAAATAAAAAGAGTGACACTCATGTGCATATGATGCACATTAGTGTTATTGTATACATTGTGGGGCCCACTTATGATTTTGCGTGCGTGATATATATATATATTAAGGTGTGTTTGAAATCACAAAATAGGCGCTAACTTAGTTGGTAAAGGCGCGACATTATATCCTTCAGTCCGCGGGTTCGAATCTTAACAGCGTCTTTTTATTTTTCACCAACAGTATATTCAAATTCCATTTCGAGCATAGTATATGTTATAAAGCCTGAGAGTATATGAACACCACCTTTTTATTTTTCACCAGCAGTATATTCAAATTTCGAGCATAGTATATGTTATGATGTCTAACAGTATATTTAATATTTCGATGTAGTATACGTAAATATTTATTTTTTCCAACTTACAATACTCATAGTATATTTAATATTTCGATACAGTATACGTTATGATGCCTGACAGTATACGTTGTTTTAGTTAATTTTTGTTTTATACTGCGAATTTTTTTTTCCAACTTACAATACTCACAGTATATTTAATATTTCGATACAGTATACGTTGTGATGTCTGACAGTATATGTTGTTTTAGTTAATTTTTGTTTCATACTGCAATATATTTATTTTTTCCAACTTACAATACTCACAATATATTTAATATTTCGATACGGTGTATATTATGATGTATGACAGTATAGATTTGGTTAGATTAATTTTTCTTACTCATAGGCTAAAAGATAAAAAAACTAAAGGGCAAAAAAACAAGAAAGAAGAAGGAAAAGGGAAAAAAATGAAGGAAGAAGGAAAAAAGATGCAACTAGAATTGAACCCTTGACCTCAAGGTTTAGATATTTAAGACTACATTAAATACCACCAGACCACTTGCTTTTAGTGTTTAACAAACAGGCCTTCAAATATATAACACGCGCGCGCATAAAAAATTAACATAATAATAATTCGCCGGTTCAGACCGGTCCGCGCGATTTTTTTAGGTTGAACCTGCGGGGCCCACAAGGTGTACAATAACACTATGATGCATCTTGTGCACCCAAGTTTTTGCCAAATAAAAAATTCAATCAAAATTATCGCAAAAGAGAAAGAAATAAAAATACCTCCAGGATTAAATAATTTAAGTCATAACAAAACATGTTATAATGTTAAAAACAAATTTATCTATTGAACACCTAAAGTTTCAAATATTTTGATTCGTTATTACTTTTTTTGGTACTTTCTTATTATTGATGAAGTTAGATAACTCAAGTGGCAGAGCATCTACTACCTAGGTCTTTGGTCCTGGGTTCGAGTCACCGTTAAATCAAAGTAACATTAATTAATGCTTTACAGTATAACCCTAACAATAAGTAGTTCCAGAATGTAATTCAAGAAACATTCATCGTAAGAATTACAAATAAATTATAATGGAGTTCAAACATCGATTAAGGACTGAAATTAAAAATCTAACCGAATATATCGACACTCAAAAACATAAATAAAATAAGCAACAATAAATCAAAGACATAAATTAAAGAAACCGAAAACATGGATTCTTGAACTTGTGCCTCCACTGATTCATTTTGTTCCCCTGAGTCTGCGTGCCTTCTCAATGCGGTAACACCCTATTATTAATAAGCCCCCGAGTGGGCTTTGCTTCTCCCTCTCATGATACGCTTCGGCAACATAGAAGGTGTTTGGTTAAACTTATTTCAAACATCTTATAAGTTGTTTCAACAGCTTATAAGATGTCATTTTTAAGGAGCTTATAAGTTAACAAAGTGTTTGGATAAAAAAATTTATAAACTTGCAATTGAATATAGTGATTTAGCTATAAATTTGGGTCTAATTTAAAAATTAATATTAAACGCACATTTTGATTAGTGTGTGAAATGTATGTAGTGTGTGAAGTGTGTGTCGTGTGTAAAATGTGTGTTGTGTGTGAAATGTGTGAAGTGTGTGTAGTGTGTGTAATGTGTGTAGAGTGCGTAGTGTGTGAGTGTGTGAATTGTGTGTGAAATTTGAGTGTAATAATTAAGATCTTAAAAAATAAGATAGAAATAAGTTGGGATATAGCAACTTATTTTTTTTAGATTTTATAAGCTTTTAGAACTTATTTTTTGATCTTATAAGCTCCTAAACATCTTATTTTGCCAAACACTTTACAAGAGCTTATAAGCTCCTAAACATCTTATAAGATATTTTTAGGAGCTTATAAGCTCAACCAAACACCCTCATAAATAAGGCAATTAAAGGAATTTGCCCGAATGTGGGCTCTGTGTTGTCAAAATAGCTTGGCCGCTTTCTATAATTATGTCGTGGTCATGGTCATGAGCCCATGCCCAACTTTAACTCCAACGAACAACTTCTCATGTCCTTCGTCTTTGACGATCTTGACTCGGGCTTAACACCAAGTTGCCTAGTGATAGGCCCGACTCAATATATGTTCCTTCTTCTTGATTCGAAAAACATTCAAATCTATTGTTATAAACATTAAAATAGCAATCAACATAATTTGGAATAAGAAAATCAGATAGGTAGAAAAGTAGCAAGTGCAATAATCAAAATTCGAGTAAAAATGCAATCTTAACAACTAAAATAATGCCCAATTTTCTACCGATCACCTCATAACTCTTTTAATAGCCTTAAAATGAGTACCTAAAGGACGACATTGTTGATACGCAAATTTCGTATCCAATTAAAACGCGTCACGTAATAAAATATATGTTGAATATCAATTTTATATTGATTATTTTTATGTTAGGAATTAATTAAATATAATTTCTAAGTTAAACAATTAATTTAATTGGTGATTTACTTTATATTTTATTGACCAATGGGAAGCCGCCACATGTCAAGATGATGCAGATATTACTAAATTAAATTAAATTAATTTAGTAATTATCCAAAAAGATGAAGATAAACATCAAGTCATGGTAGACCAATCAGAATGTTTCATGTGTCAAGTTGTTGCAGTAATTATTAAATTAAATACAATTAATTTAATAATTATCTTATGGATAATGATATTATGAAGGATCAATCATATCGCTCCATTCAAACCCAAGCCCATTAGGTTTTCCCATCCTACAACTATAAATAGGGCTTCATTCTCCACAAAAAATCACAACAACACAAGTCAAGAAGTGAAGACACAAGTTGAGAGCTTCAAGAATTGGAAGAACTCCAATAAATTCAGAAGACTCAAAGTTCTTGAAGATTCGAAGACATTCTTCAAGATTCGAAGACGTTCTTAATCAAATTCATCAAGAAGTAGCGTTCAATCCGGAATCAAGCCGTTCGGCCTTCGGACAACGTAATTGAAGAACAACTAAAGCAGCGGAGGAGATCAAGAAGAAGATTTCACTCCAAATCATCAAATTCAAAGAAAACATTCGAAGAGAAGAATCAGAGGATTGAAGAATAGAGATTGTAACCTACAAAGTTCTTCATTCGATACAATTTGGATTTAATTTGTACATTTTTTGTGTTTGTTAATTCAATACACGAAATTTGTTATTACAAATTTGGCACGCCCAGTGGGACATCTCTACCTCTCATCTCTTCTCCTCAACTAACAACTGAAGATATGACGCCTCATAAGATCACGCTGACGAAGATCGCTGCAACCAACTCTCCAACTGCAAATGTCAATGTCGTCACAAGGAGTATGTCAAGACAATCACAATCTTTGGCATCTTCAGAGGGAAACACTTCACCCGGAGCTGTCGAGAAGCCTGTGCCACACATTGTTGATAGCAATAGAAATGAGAAAGATAACTCTGCATGTTCCACTCCTCGCTCCACATCAAGCTCTTCATCCGCTCCCGACATTGCTCCAGTGATGATGACAAATAGTTCAACTCTGGAGGAACAAATCTTAAGCTTAACCAAAGCAATTGAAGGTCTTACGAGACACGTCCAAAAGCAAGACTCTAGGATAGAAAAGCTGATGAGCAAAGCTGACAATGGCGATACAAGTCGCGCTCCTAGAAACGAACCTATGGAGGACCAAGATGAGGCCGACGACTCTGCAAGGCACCATCGTCCGCCAGTTGAAAAGAAGAGAACTTTGAATGAGCTGCAAGTCTCCGCTGATGGTGTGGTCCCTGTTGATCAATTGAAAGAGATGATTTTGGAACCATCAAAGACACTTTCAATGGGACGCCTAAGTCATCCGTAACTTACACCAAACCATACTCTCAGAGAATTGACAAGTTTAAGATGCCGATAGGTTACCAACCCCCTAAATTCCAACAATTTGATTGTAAATGTAACCCAAAACAATACTTTTTATGTAACTAGCTAATTTTCTTTATATATAAATTTCTATTGTAAATTTGTAATCAACTTTATAATAGGTCCAAATTAGGTTTGATTTTGAAAAATGTCAGACTTGACCTATAAAAAAAGAATATCTTTGACTAATAATAAACTAGATTTTCACTACAAGGAAAATGGTCTTTTGAGACCACACAAAGTGGTCTCAAATAATGAATATTTGTCACAACTTAAGTAAAGTGGTCTCAAATAATGAGTATTTGTCACAACTTATGAGTATTTGTCACAACTATATTGTCGTCTCAATAACTCGGTCGTAAATAATATATTTGTGACCACAAAAGTGGTCTCAAATGCGTCTCAAATATTTTTCACAACTAGTTGTTTTTAAAAGTAGTATTAAAATTGTCTCAAATAATTTGTAGAGAGATTTGTGACCAATGACCACAATTTTTGTGGTGTCAAAATATTCTTATTCAAAAGACTTTTTTCTGTATTGTTTAGCCCAAAATTTGTAAATCAGACACCAATTATCCAATGTAAAGCCTAGTCTAACCTAATATATACTCACCTCTGTTGGACAAAGAATTTAGTATTGATAAATAATGATTAAATAAGGACGAAAATTAAGAAAAAGAAAAAAAATAAAGGAATAAATAGAAGTGCCTAAAATGAAAATTAATTGTTTGGTTTTGTAAATACAATGTAGACTTATTAAATTGTCAAAATCATGGAATATATGAACTGGAAATCTAAACAAAATTTAGAAGTGGAAAACTGGGGGTTTTCATGTAAGTGGTGCACGGATTTGATGAAAGTCGAGATGACATTTGACCCATCATCTTATGGTATAAAATAAATGGTTAATTACAACAATCACATTAAATTATCAGCATTTTCGCACATAAATTATTAAACTTTTCTTTTGTGGCACTTATACATATATATAAATTATAAGGATTTTGGTATATACAACACCAAAGTTATTTTTCAATTATTTTTCGCCGGAATTCCACATGTAACTTGCGTGTTATAAATTTTTAAGGGTTTTTTTTTGTCCAAACACAATTTTAGTAGGTAGAAGAGCCGTCCATCTTCAAGAATGGAGGTTCTAGATATTAGGAGAGAGACTATTGATGATTCAAAGAAATTGTTATGGAAAAGAAAGTTGTGAAATAATTTTACACTTTTAGCATACTAAAAAATTTGTTTGTACAGAAAAAGTCATTAAAAGTTTATCACGCGCAAGTCACGTGTGGATTTCCGAAAAAAATGATCGAAAAATAAGTTTGGTGGTTTATCTGCCAATTGGAAAATAACTTTGGTGGTTTATCTGCAAAACTCGTATAATTTATATGTATCGATACAAAAAAAAAAAAAAATTAATAATTTATGTATAAAAACACTGATAGCTTGATATGATTACTGCAATCCCCCTTTAATATAAAAGCAGGATCATCTTGTTGATGTGTCATCTCAAGAGTGATTATAGTCTTTTTTCTATTTTCTTTTCTTTTTTCTCTTTTTTTTTTCGCTGATATTTATTTTGTTTTTCTTTTCTATTTATAATTTTTTTCCGTTGAAAATTTGAGACCATTACTTTTCCCTAATTTTACTTTCCTCAACATTAATTTGGATGTACTTTAAAAGTCGCTTTTTTCAATTTCAAAACTCCTATATTTATTACAATTACTTGAAAATACATCATACATCATTATGTATAATATGGGGCACACTTATATGTTCCTTAATGTCATTTTATTTATTTTGTTTATTGTAGGGCAATTTAATTCAATATATCTATCGCGTTTTATAGAATTAGAAATCGAAAATGATTGAAGGTTCTTATAATGTGGCGGAGAGAACAAACACATTAATACTGTTGTGAATTTTAGGTTTCCCGCGATTTATAGATTGTATAGTACAGCATTTTGAATATTAATCATTATTTCACACAGTACAAGTATCATTTATTGCTTATTTTAATTTTAATTACAATTTTACTACATGATATATTAATTATTCATTACTTTAAAAAAATGATTATCCCGTGCATTGCACGGGCGGACATCTAGTTAATACTAAAATAAAATAATTTGAGGCTGCAATTTTTGGGCGCGAGGCTGATCCCTAATATTTAAAAAATTACTAAGACTAGTTTAGTAAATTGGACATTGCTCACCCAAGTGGGAAAAAATAGAAAGAGATGTGATAAAGAAAGAAAAAGAAGACAATAATTTCGAACAAAAAAATACTACATTCTCGATAAAAAGGGGAAAAGAAAGACTAAATAGTAGTAACACATTTGGTAACGATTTTTGTAAAGGTTGATTAGGAAGTTCACACGTCTACCGCACTCAACAGGCGTGTCTTCCCACGTGTTACCGATGTATTACTTAAATGATTTCTTGAATCATCTATAAATTCACAATTATATTTTTCCTTTATAAATTATATTGAAAAATAATATTTGTGTTATTTTTTCTAGATGGGTCTCGATAGTTTTATAAAATTTTCATTTATATTTAAAATTAATTTTATATGTCGTTTGTACATTTCATGTCAAAATTCGCTGGAAAATAAGTATGAGATATAATTTTCATCGGTATTATTATATCTGCACACGAAGTTATCTTAAATAGAGCACTATATGGAATAGCATGATTAACTAGTGAGTGAAAATAAGATGAAACAGGGTCCTTGTATAGAGCAGGGCAAATGGAGATCATTTTTTAAGGTGTTATCTGGACCATAGATGCTCTACTGAAGAAGATTAAATTTACACAACAATTTCTTCTATGTTCAACTTGATAGTATAGAATGTTGATGTTTGTAAGGTTTCATTGCACATTAAATAGGGCAATGTTTGTTCGTATTGTAACAAACCTTACAGTGATAAGTATGCACCTTTGCTGATTTTATAGCACTTTGATACATCTGCGATGGACGAACCTTAAAGTGGTGGGTGCTTAATTTTGACATGTATGAGTTTGTTTTTGGGTTTTAATTTGTGCATGGAAGGTCGACTATTATAGTTTTTATATTGTTATTCGTTCATTCGCTGATAAAAATAAACGTCATTCTAAATGAATAAAAATTATAGTGTGAACTTGTAGTGCAATTTCTAGCAATTATAGGTTGGGGAATATATATTTTGAGTTTATTTTTTTAAATTGATGATATATTTGAGTAGTATATGTTGTGGGGATTGGATATATAGCAACATTACTTTCAATAACATGAAGTTTCCATTGTGGAATTTTGTCAAACATGTTATGTGCATTGAAGATATTGAATATAGGCTCGTCTTATTTGGCTAAATTGTGTTTTATGTTAATGGAGAGTAATAGGGAAGTTAATATTGATATTTATATTGATGTTTACGTCTCTTTTGTGTTAACTTGTTACACATTTATCATTAACATATTATGTGAGTGAGTTAAAATCATTGGACTAGCATAGTAATTGTTGCTTGTGTGTGCTATGATACTTCTTTGAGAAGGTTGTTTTGTAGGCATTTAATGGCACCTAAAGGGAATAAGAGGAAGGTAGCGGGTGAAGGGTCGTCTTCTAACCCATCGGCATTGCCACCGGATAATCCTCTCTTCTATAATATCTGGTTGCAAACACCGGAGAAGATGGGAGAAGATCATAGGAAGAAGGCTCACACCCGCTCGATATACATACTCGGGTACGAAAAAGTGTATGGGCATCCACAAGAATCTATGGATGCTAATCAAGAGAGTAGGTTGTGAGCCACTGTTGGGCGGCAATTTGGTAACATGCCGGGCTGCAACACTAGAGTTTCTGAATACTCTAGTTTTGCATCCAACATCCGCCCAGATAAGGAAGCTAGGCAGTATGTCATTCAGACTACGTAACAATACATACACTCTCACAATTGCCGAATTGAATGACATCTATAAGCTGCTCAATACCTGGTACACGTATTTATGCATGCATAATAGGTCGAGTTAAGTGTCTATTTAGTGACATTTGCATGCGTAATTGACCGTGTATTGTTCATATTTGCATTATTGGACGATTTGATATTTATGACTTGTTTTGAAGTTATTTGAGTGAATTTAGACCAAAAAGTTGAACTCGACTAACGATGGATATTGAAAACAAGTCCCACCAGTAAAAAACCGAGAAAAATCGAGCTAAGGCTTCAGGGGGCTAGTCTCGGGCGAGACAATGAGGGCTCGATCGAGACGAAAGGTCAGGAAAATCGAGATTTTAGCTGTGTAAGAGGCTCGACCGAGACGCTGATTCTCGGTCAAGATTTTGGTACACAAGGCTCGGCCGAGACAAGCCATTCTCAGCCGAGACTCGAGGCGGCCCAATGAAGATTTGCTCGCAGATACTCCTTTTCCATCCCAAATTGAGCTTAATTCATCCCCATCTATAAAAGGGAGACCCAAGTCCGAAAATAACACATTTACTTGGTTTTTGAGAGCGCGGACTTGGGAATTGAGAAGAACGCAAAGATTCAAGAATCGACATCTCGGGTTTTCTAAGTTTATGTCTTTTATTTGTAATTTGTATAACGACGGCTAAGCTTTTAATTCTCGTCTTTGACTAAGTTGAAGCCTAGAATAATATTCTTGCAAATTATTTGGTGATTGTTTGATTTAATTATGTTATGAAATTATTTATGTTATTCGATTTCTTCATACCTTTTATATGTTTGCTATTTGGATTGATCAACCGGGTATTACGCATATAACTGTTACTAGGTTATAAATTCATAATCCCTAATTGTCATGCGTTTGTGTCTAAAAGTAGCAAATAGTGAATTATTCGCTAGGATAACATAAGTCGCGGTCACTTGTACCGAGCTAGCGAGTACAACACCGTACCTATTCTGTTGCCTTAGTTCTTTAAACATTTGATTAATGGCGTTCTAGCGATTGTATCATAGAACTACTTAATTGGATAGGATTAATTACTAAGCGAATTTGTATAGTTACACTTAAGGGGTAACAAGGATTAGATAAGCATAATTGTTAATTCTTGGAGTAGGGGTTTCAGAAGTAATTGGTCAAACAATTGCATTAGTTACATGAATAAGTCGGACTAGGGGGATACTGGGTTAAAGGCGAGAATAACTTTTATTCATATTTTAATTCATCTCAGTTTGTTAGTTTAATTGTTAATTGCCTAGTTAATTACTCAAACAATTTCCCCCACATTATATTTATATTTATATCATTATAGTTATTTATATAAATTGGTTAAATACGATAATTCGATTAGTTTCCCTGTTCTCTGTGGAATCGACCCTGACTTGCTCTATCTGCTATTAGGAAGGAAAGTTAGGTACTAAATATAACTAATTTGACTGCATCTGACAGAGCAGTCAATACCGGAGACTGTACCTCGCCGGACGACAACAATGAGCATACATTTTGGAATCTTATGGTAGAAGTTCCTGGGCTTGTTCTTTGGATGAAGAGTGATCCGTCGAGGAACAAGGTGACTTATACTCGGAATCCTGTGTTCCAGTATTTACATCGCCTCATTGCTTACGCCGTGCTTGCCCGACCTGAGACGGGCAGTGTGAGTCAGAAGGAGATGTTTTCTTAAGATGTGTAGTTACAGGATGGAGAATTGATATTGGCCAAATTTTAATGGAGTAGTTTGATAGCCAAGCGGTGAGCAGTCGGGAGAAATCTCAATTGGGAGTCTTATTACCCCTATTGTTGACCATTTTCATATCTCCATTGCTGATCAATATGTTGCAGACGAAGATATAGTGCCCTGAGATATCCATATATCATCAGAAGACGTTTGTCGATTGCAAATGATCTTGTGGAGTAAAAATAGATTCTTCTCATGGCCGAATGAGAGAAACATAAAATATGTATACCAAACATGTAAAAGACAATTAATATCTATGTATATTGCATGATATATAATTATAAATTTGTATACTTTAGTTGTTATTATAGTTTCTCGTTTTTATGTAACTACCGAATTTTCTTTATATGTTGATTCCTATTGTAGACCTTTAATCACTTTTATAATAGGTCCAAACAAAGTTTAATTTTGAAAAATGTCAGACTTAATCTATAAAAAATGTTTTTACTGATAATATGCCACTTTTAGCTCAACATTTATAAATCAGACACCAATTATCCAATGTAAAGCCTAGGCGAGCATTTTTTTTCACCTCTATTGGATAAAGAATTTAGTGTTGACAAATAATTATTAAATAAGGACGAAAATTAAGAAAAGGAAAAAAGATAAGAAATAAATAGAAGTGCCAAAATCAAAATTAATTGTGTGGTTTTGTAAATACAATGTAGACTTAAAAAAAGAACTCTCTATAAAAGAAAATCAAACATATTTTCCGCTCATTTCACTTTTTAAAAATAGTATGTTTAAATCCTAACTAACATATAATTTGTATATATATGGTAAATATTTGTATATATATGATAAAATATTCCCAAAACTATTTCCAGATTTAAATTTTGTTGGCAATTTGCTTCATAAAAAATTATAGGTGACAGCTTTTGATTGATTTATTTATAATAATATAAAAAATTAAAAAAGAAAATAACTTTTTCTTCTTTTTCCACTATTAATGTTAAATATAACAAAGTAACCTTTTGCATGACCTTTAATTTGATATCTACATTGCATATTTTAAAACACATTATATTAAAAAATACAATTAGTTGTCGATGATTTAGGTTAGATTTGATTTGTTTATTATTGTTAGAAATTAATGCATATAAAACACATAATCACGTATATTGGGAATCGATATACCTCAATTATAAATTACAGCGAAAGTGTATTTGATCGATTCACCATACGATGGATCTACTTGATTCGTCTACAAGCCCGTCCTGACGAACACTACCAGAGCATCCGCCGTATACTACACACCTTAGACTCTTGGAGGACTTCGCTGATACTCCAAGAATAAGAATAGAGAGAAAACTAGGGAGAAACGTATTTTGTGGTGTATTAATTCCGTACCTTACAAATATCAGTATATTCGTATATATACTGGTATGAGAGAGATCTGTCTCATATTATGGATAGGATCTCCATCCCTTTGGGAAATATATCTGATAAGATATAAAATATCTAGTCAGATATATATCCCAACTATATAGGGATCCATCAGATATGGATGCAACCAACATCTCCCACTTATACAAATCTGATCCGACTTATTCGAATCAAAGACTCCACAATTCTCATCATCACATTTATTCTTTCATATAGAGACTAAGGCGTGCGACCGAGCGACAACAGAATGGAACAAAGTGAGAAGAGCTATATTAAGTTATCACCTACTAACATAACTCATCAACTCAGGAGACTCGCTGTGTACCCCAAACTATGTGGTTGCACTAGACCAAGCATCTTTGACCCCTCTTATGCATATAGAGCATGCTTGACCCCTAAATTGTATATATGCTCATGACTATGTCAAAACTATTTCGACTTAGTCGGCCGGCCTATGAGCCATAGTACACAAGTGCATTACCAGCTTAGTTTTTCCTTGGCCTCTTATGCCAATCTGCTTGGACTTGACAGCTTTCTTAGTCATGCTCCGACAGACCGTATAAAAAATGGCCATTGAACACATGCTAAAGTAGCGTCATCAAGCTTACTCTTCATGACAAAGTCCAAAGTCCCAAAGGGCACAAAAAAATCACTATAAGAGCTCACACAATGACGAAGCAGGGATCTATTCAGTCACGCCTCTTACTAAGGCCGTCATTAAGCACATGTAGTGTGAATACATGCTAGGATGGAGCTCCCCCTCAAATTTGGGCATGTCACGCTCTGAACATCATACGAGTCTTAGTCTAGTCGCTCTTTTAGCGTCTGACCTGCGTATCACTAGAAATTTATCTTCAACACAACTTCCAATGATTCGCACACTCGGCTCTCAAGAGGCTTATATGAAGTTAGGACAATCTTCATAATCGATCAAGTATGATCTCATCCTGGCCTCTTGCCAAGGCGACTATGGGCAACAACTTTTCGTGTTGTTTCTTTCATGAAGGAGATCACTTAAGTGTTTGATCCGCCAGTCTCATCCTGCTCGCTTACCAAAGCGCTAGAGTAATTTCCCGTGTGAGTGGGACAATCCATGCCTTGTGACATATCACATATAATAGACACAGTACTTATAACATATGATAAGGACATATTTCATTGATAAATAAAATTGTTCATATAGGCTAAAAGAATTTAAATTCTACGAAGTCTCATACTCCTAACATGCCTTTGAAATACATCTCTACTCAAAGGCTTGGTGAAAAGGGTCAGCTATCATTTCACCAGTGGGAACGTGCCTGAGAACCACTTGCCCCTGCGCAATATTATCTCGGATGAAGTGGTATCTGGTGTCAATATGCTTGGTCCTCCCATGATACTTGGGGTCCTTAGCATATGCTAGTGCAGTTGTGTTGTCACAAAGGACAACTACTGCATCATCTATGTGCGTCGTAATGCGCAAAGTCTGGAGAAATCTTCTCAACTAGATAGCCTCTTGAACTGCAGATGTACAAGCTATGTACTCTACTTCCATAGTGGATAGAGATATACAAGGCTACTTCTTGCTACACCAAGTGATAGCAGCGCCATCCAACAAGAATGTATATCCCGATGTGGATTTGCGTTCATCTCTATCCGCTGATCCATCAGCATCGCTGTAACCAAGTAGCTTCAGACTACCACCGTGATAGCACAAAGCTAAATAACTTGTCCCCTTTAAATATCTAAGTATCCTTTTGACTGCAGCCCAGTGAGCGCGTCTGGGATCACTTTGATACCTACTCATCATCCCAACTGCAAAGCTTAGGTTTGGTCGAGTATACATCATTGCGTTCATCAAACTCCCCACTGCGCTCGCATAAGGAACCTTAGCCATGCTTTTTCCTTTTCATCATTTGTCTTTGGGCATAAATCTTTGCTAAGAACACAATGCTTTTCCATAGGCGTGTCAACGGGTTTAGCATTATGCATACGAAATCGCTCCAGATTCCTCTTAATATAAGTTTCTTGAGACAAAATTAAGAGTCTCTTTGAGCGATCTCGGTGTATCTTAACACCAAGTATGTATTTTGCCTCTCCCATGACTTTCATGTCAAAAGTAGATGACAGCCACTGTTGAGAGGTGACAATCATCTCCGTATGATTTTTAGCCAACAGAATGTCATCCACATATAATGAGAGAATTGTGAATTTTTTCTCATCCCTTTTGACATACACACAGTGATCTTCCTCAACCATCATAAAGCTTATAGAAGTGATAGCTCGATGAAATCGAAGGTACCACTGTCTGGATGACTGTTTCAGTCCATAAATGGAACGCTTTAAGTAGCACACTTTGCGCTCTTGTCCCTTTACCTGAAAACCCTTATGTTGATCCATATAGATCTCATCACCCAGTTCTCCATTGAGAAATGTTGTCTTTACGTCCATTTGGAACAGTTCCAAATCAAGGTGGACGACAATTACTAAAATGAGACGGATAGAGGCAAACCTCACCACTGGGGAGAATATCTCTTCATAGTCCAGACCTTCTTTTTTTGTAAAGCCTTTCGCCACCAAGCGAGCTTTGTACTTGTCTATTGAACCATCTGCTTTTCGCTTGACTTTGAGAACCCACTTGTTCGCAATTGTCTTGAGTCTAGACGATAGATCGACCAGCTCCCAAACTTGGTTCTTATCCATCGAACTCATCTCTTCCTCCATAGAACTTATCCACTCTTTAGCATTTGGAGAAGTCACAGCCTCTTCAAAAGTGGCTGGCTTATCAACATCCATTGTTGACCACATGAAAGATTCCCCCTCGAGTTCAAAACGTCTTCAGGGCACCGTTCCACGCTTGCTCCTGCGCAACTCTAGATCTTGAGAGTCTTCATGCAATGGATTTCTCCCACTGACTCTAAGATCGCTCTCATTATTCCCGTCGATTGCTGGATTTGATTGTGAAACCGCATCCTCGCCAGGAATTCCAGCGTTGTCTTCGAGATCTTGTAACTCATAAAGCCAAAGACGGGTTACTTTGCTCGTAATTGTACTGAGCCAAAGAAGTTTAAGATATCCTTTACCTTCTTTGGCTTAGTACAATTACGAGCAAAGTAACCCGTCTTTCCACAGTTATAGCAAGTGTCTTTCTTCTTTCCGCCCCTTTTACCACAGTGACGCTTTTTAGCCTTTTCACCTTGCGGGCCCAAGTTTTAGTTTTTGGTGTGGTTTTGTCCTGCATTCTTTTGCTTTTTCCAACGGTTGCCTGCGTTAGGCTTGCGTTGCCCAGCATGTGCGACGAAAGCAGCCGATTGTGCTCTTTCTACCTCTAGTCTAAGATGACTGGTGACGCTGTCAATGGTCTGGATTTGTTCGTTGTGTGTGAGCACAAGTTTAATTTGTCCCCTAGTCTGCTCAGGTAGCGACCTTAGGACTGTCAAAACTTCTTGTTCATTGGTGAGTTCATTTCCAGTGTTTTGAAGCTCTCGAATCATGTCTTTCATGACATTAAGATGCTGGCCCATTGTGTGCTTTGGGTCAAGTACGTACTAAATGAACTTAAGGGTTAAAGCCCTTAGTCTCGTTGTCGAGGTAGTGCCGTACGTGACCTTTAAGCCGTCCCACAACTCTTTAGCTGTAGGAAACGTCTCGAACTCATGAATCAGATGATCCTGCATGCAGCTAAGCATAGTATAGCGTGCAGACCGATCTTGATTCACCCACTTATTGTACTCGTCCAAATCGCGACGATATTGGGCATTTTGACCGTTCTCTGGATCAACTGGCATAGCCATAGTCTCGGTGAGATGGTCAAAGACCTTCATATTGTGTAGCAGAAACTGGATCTTACGGTGCCACATGGCATAGTTCTGACCGTCTAATTTGCCAGAGCCGTAAAGATCAGAAAAAGCTACTTGGGCATCCAATTCTGTTAATATTGTGCACAATATGTTAAAAGTTTGTCTATTTAATATTTTTATTCGGGTCCAAATAAAATTTTATTATTTCTTATAAGTGAATGAGATCGAAATTTTTTCACAGAGGCTCATAATCGTCTTCAATTGAAATCATCTCCCACTCAATTGAAGATGATAATAAAAAATTAAATGATCACGGATAAAAAAAAAAATGTCCATCTCAAGAAACATCCATAAATAAAATATAGTGAGATGTCAATAACCTATGGTGGTAAATACAAAACAACAAAAATTACATGGCCTAAAAAATGGCCCCTCTAATACATGTGCCCTAGTGAGACTCGAGTAATAAATAAAAAAAAATTACAATTTTCGTTCCTACTACATGATTCTATATAAAAAAAATTACATATCAACATTGTATAACCACCACCGTCATAAACATCTCATACATACATCAATCAACATCACATTACGTAATAAAAAATACGCAAACAATTAAATTAAATCACATAATGCATGTAATTAATTAAGCAGCCAAATTTATTTATCTAGTCAGATATATATCCCAACTATATTGGGATCCATCAAATATGGATGCAACCAACAATTATCAGTTGAATTATTTAATTGACTCTGAGATTAAAAAAAAAAAACTAAATAAATATTAAGGATATTTTATAAATACTTATTAACTAATCTTTTTATAATATTACTTTTTTTATTTATTTCTTAAAACTAATTTTTATTTTATGAACAGAACCATATATGTACATTTCCTACAATATAAAAATTAACTATTATTTAGTTTCTAGGTTTACAGATAATATTTGATTTTATTTATAAAGAACAAAAAAAGAAAAAGCGGAAGAATACATGTGACCCACGTTAGGATTGAAAGAATTTAGAGCTCTCTCTCTCTCTCTATCAAATGTTTAATTTTTTTCAATATCCTAAAGGCACTAATTTTTTTTTATTTCTTTTATTTGCGATAGATAAAACGAAAACTTCTTTTTAGTATTTAATGTAATATTGATATTAAATATTTTGATATAATAAATTAAATATAAAATAAACAATGTTTGTTGGTCTATCATTTGTTCTTAGATTTGAAAAGTTATTATGAGTTGAACTATTCACATTGAATATGAGTTGCAAATAAAAATAAAATAAAGAATAATAATTATAGAAATTAAAAATTATTAGAAAATTTAATATTTTTTTATTTAACAAAAATTAAGTATTCAATTATTTTATATGATTAGTTGACTTGTAAATAAATATATTTTAAATCATTCGACCAAGAATTTTAGTTAAATGTCAAAGTCATGGAATGTATGTACCATAAATATACAGAAAAATTTAGAAGTGGAAATCAGCGTTGAAGAAAGAAAGCGACGAACACAATAACACCTCACAGTCACATTATTGTTTTCCCTTTCAAACAAAAAGATAATACTACATTTTTCTAGGAAAGAATAACGCATTTGGTAACGATTTTGTAAAAGTTGATTAACAACTTCCACTTCCACATGTCTACTGCACTCAATACCTGTTTCTTTAACCGCTACCCATGTATTACTTCAATAATTTCTTCACCTCATCTATAAATATTTACATTATAATTTCTATTCAAAAACTTACTTCATTTTCTCTTCATCCTCTATTATTTACAATTTTTAATACACCTTTTATAAATTTTAATACACATCCTAATTTACTATACTTTTAAACTAAAATACATTTTTGAATATCGCATTCTGAAAAATGCCCCATCGAATGTGGCACATGTCACTACATCCCAAATCAAGTATCCCTATGTGCCAAAAAATAAGTAAAGATATAATTCTCACCAATATGATTATTGTTATTATTATTATACTTAGAAATGACGTTATACTATATTGAACAATATTTGGAATAACATGATTAACTAGTAAGTGAAGATAAGATAAAATAGGGTCCTTTAATAGGTAGAGGAGGGCAAATGGAGATCATTTTTCTAGGTGTTATCTGGACTGTAGATGCTCTACTAAAAGAAAATTAAGATTTACATAACAATTTCTTCAATGTTCCACTTGATAGTATAGAATTTTGATGTTTGTAAGGTTTCATTACACATTAATTAGGGCAATGTTTGTTCGTATTATGGCAAACCTTACGCTTATAAGTATGCACCTTTGCTGATTTTATAGCACTTTCATGCATCTGCAATGGACGAACCTTAAAGTGGTGAGTGCTTAATTTTGACATGTATGAGTTTATTTTTGGGTTTTAATTTGTGCGTGGAAGGTCGACTTTTATATTATTATTCGTTCATTCGCTGATAAAAATAAACGTCATTCTAAATTTATAATATAATCATTTTCTAAGTTTCCCACATATTTATAAACTCATTTGTTACACGTACATATTATTGCTACACCCTTATCTATGATGAATAAAAAGCTTTTTTATATAAATAATAATTTTATTGAATTATTTAGTAGAGGTATATTAGGCAAAAAAATATTTAATACTCTCAAAAAGGAAAGAGACCTATTTTTTTTAGACATTCCAAAAGAGAAAATGAGACTATCTTTTGAGAATGATTAGAGTATCTCAACTGTAGTTTTCGTCCCACATCTAATGTCAAGAGCCAAACGAACTGGATGTTTGCGCATAACTTTGCTCTACGAGTAAAAGTGTAATAAGGCAGGATACTGCTGATACTGCTATAACATATAATTCATTTACTCTATCCATCTATTCGATTACATTATTATATATGTTATATATTATATAATTAGCAATATATTTAATATATTGTGGTTATAATATATTATTTGACATATAAAATAATATTCACATATTATATATGTTATATCACATTACATATTATATATATACATATTATTCCCTTCGTCCCAGCCTAGCTTTTCTACTTTGACCGAACACGGAGGTTAAGAAAAAACAGATTAGCAGATTTTGTGGAATCTTTGACTTTTTTAAAGCTTGAGATTTTGAGGTGGAGATTGTGAGAGAAATTTGTCATTTATGGACTGATAATTTAAGTTGGGACAAACCGAAAAGAAAAGTAGACAAGTTAGAGCGGGACAAAGGTAGTATATATTATTTATTTTTTATATATTAATTGGATTATTCCATTATCCACAGACAATCCGATTATCCAACTGATATTATCAGTAACCGAATAACAAATAATAGTATATGAAGGAACAATACCCATACCCGAACCAACCCGTTTATATCCCTGGAACTACTGTACCTAGATGTGCCCAATCGGTTTTTGGAATCGGTGAATTGAACCAGTTCGAACCGGCGGCCAACGGTTTCCGGAATCATTGACCACGGTTTCCGGTTCCCAACCGGAACCGGCCAGCACGAATCGGATGAGGTTCTCGCTATAGGCTAACCTGGAACCAGCTTATCAACCGGCGGTCCTAACTGCCTGTCTTCGATTATTATATATATATATATATATATATATATATATTTAGATTTAAAATCAACGACCCAGATTAATTGGCCGTTGGATGATTCAATGGCCCAAATTTTTTTTTTGACTTAAAATAAAACTCAAGCCCAATTTTTTGTTTTCCTTTTCCTTTTCCAATATTCCTGGTAACTTGCAAGATTTTAGCTTGTAATACAAAAATTGTAATTTGAATCATTGAATGTGATTGTATTTTATTATCGAATCCGAATTTGTATTGTTTAAATTTGTTATTAATATATTTTTTTTGTCGATTGTTCAATATTTTTAAAGTTTGTCCGTTTTATTTTATAAAAATTGCAGAAATAAATTTATGCATAATATATATCTATATCTATATATACATATATAAACAAACGGTTAGAACCGGGAACCGAAACTGGAATCGAAATCGAACTGAAACCGAAGAATCGAGAACCAAAATTGAGGAATCCAAACCGTATAACTACACGATTTGAATACGGTTCTAACTGCCGCGGTTCCGAAACCATCGATTTCGAACCGAGAATAAAAAATCGAAACCGATTGACCAGGTCTAACTGTACCCCCACATACCATTATTATATGATACATAATATGTTGTAGTTACATTATTACTGTATTGACTGTGCCGCGTTCTAGTGTCTTGAGATATATCCTTCAAGCACTCATGTTTGATTATTCGGTTAAATTTAAGGGTTTATGGCAAAAAAATACCTAACTTTTATTTTTCTTTGCAATTTAATCATTTTTTTTTTTTTTAATTTTTCCACTTTAATGCACCATGGAATTTTTTAATTTTTTTATTAGATATTAATGAAATACTTAAATACATACTCCCTCCGTCCCGCCCTAAATTACACACTTTCTTTTTTCGGTCGTCCCACCCTATTTTGCACACCCCCAAAATGAAAAGAAATCTTACAATCTTCACCCTCAATCTCCACATTTGAAAAAGTCAACTAAAAAGCAAAAAATAGATTTTTCTTAATATACGCGCCGAAGTAGATGTGCAAATTAGGGCAGAACGGAGGGAGTATAATATATCACGTATTATATTTATATATTTAGTTCTTAAATGTTGTGTTCGTGATTTTAGGGTGGATTTGCGACGAATTTGGCAGTTAGAAAGTTCGCTAGAGATTTCTTCGATCACCAATGGGTCCTATATGTTTCAAATTGATTATTATTGTCTTTTCAGATTCTATACTTGTTGTCTATGCAGTTACGAAGCATGAGTTATCTCTTAATTATTTTGAGCTTTATTTGGTTGTTATGAAACAGATGTTGAGGTCTAGTAAATTTTTGGGTCTTGAGCATGTTTCACGTTGCCGTAATATTGTGCCTAATAGATTAGCTCATTTTGCTTTTTTGTCGGCTAATCCGTTGATTTGGAAGGGTTCAAACTATCCAATTTAGGTCGAGTCTTGTAAAAATTGTTCTGATAAAGCGCAATCTGGTATCCAAGAACTATAACGATAATCCACGTAAACAATATGGAAAAACATAGGATTTACGTGGTTCGATCCGGAGATCTACGTCCACGGGCAGAAAATCCTCTTGCCGAGGTGTTTCTTTTCACTAGAATCTTGAGTTTACAGATAGTAATTCGATGTACAGAGTGCCAACCCTAATTCAGAGTTCTTTTCTCATATTTATACTCAGCTTTTCCTAAACCCTAACTGAACCCTAACAAACTTCCTATCCTCACGCCTACTTCCCCTGCATGGTGGTTATGAACGGATCTTTAGCCTTGATTCGCGGAACAAACTACCCGCTGGGCCAACGCACGTTCCTGGGCCTGCTGGGCCTACGCGTGGTGGGCCTTCACTTGCTTGCTGGGCCAATCAGCGGGCTTTAGTATTAGCCCGACCCGAGCTGATCGGGTTATCCCTATCAGATGCCCCCCCCCCCCAGCCGAAGCGAGGTAGGAGCTTCGGTTGTTACCGGGGTGGATCCGTAAGTAAGAAGGACCGGGGTCGCTGGCGGGCTGAAGTGATTATGGAGGACTGAACATATCCGCGTTCCGGGGACTCTGCGAGGTCGTCAGCGGACGCGACATCGAACTAGGCCGAAGTACACGGGGCATACAGCGAGGTACCGAATTTCCCAGAAGCCAGAAACGCGTTGGGAGGATATGACAACCCGGCCGAGGTGAGGGGGCACCGGGGTGAGTATTCTGGCTAAAATGGAGGGAGCACTGGAGTGTGGTGGTATGACCGAGGTGGAGTATACACCGGGGTGTATATTCTGGCCAAAATGGAGGGAGCACCGGAGTGTGGTAATATGACCGAGATGGAGTATACACCGGAGTGTAGTTTGAATCTTCCTGAAGAAGGGTGAGGCTGATGTGATTGGCGGCGCCATCATGAGAGAGAGGGATGTGAAGTGACACGCTCTGCGAGTTCCAAGAAAGCTGTTCCCCACGCGCCTCGGTAACTGTAAAGCGCGTGAAGAGCACGCATGGATCCCCATCACTGAATTTGAATAGGCTACATCAGAGCCGTCGGTTTTTTGCATT
Organism: Ajuga chamaepitys; assembly: GCA_958295605.1. Taxonomy (NCBI): domain Eukaryota; kingdom Viridiplantae; phylum Streptophyta; class Magnoliopsida; order Lamiales; family Lamiaceae; genus Ajuga; species Ajuga chamaepitys. Next base: position 18,905,437 of record OY282502.1, read on the forward strand.
ACGTGTTTTTACATAATTATAGATTTATGGCAGCAAATTAGTTTTGACTAGTTTTTTATAGGACCCATGGGCCTACGTGTTTTTACATAATTCTTCTAAGGGATAACTTCAGTTTGCAATCTGAACTATACGAATTTTTACACTTTGCAATTTGAACATTTTATTTTTTCCGATTGAAACCTGTATAATGCATTGTTACACTTTACAACTCCGATTATATTTTTCGGTTATATATGTCATTTGCTTCTCACATGATCCATTTTTTTTGTCTTTTTCATTTTATTTTATTCACTTAATGTTATATTATATACATTTTAAAATTATTATTATTATTATTATTATTATTATTATTTATTTAAATTTTTTTAATTAATTTATTAGAAATATAACTTTTATATAAAAATTCAGAAATATAAAAATATTCAGAAAATAAATATAAAATTCAGAAAATTATTTTAAAAATTCTAACATTAATTTAATACTAAAAAAAAAATGTAACATTTCATTTCTGAAAATTATATTAAATTTTTTAAAACTTACTTAAAATCGAAAAAGTTGAATATGACCGCACATCTAGTCTAGTTAGTTATAGTATTACGATTGAAATAGTATTTACAAGAGAAAAAATTGAGGTGAAAGTTACTCAACAAACGAAAAATGTTAAAACCCATAATAAGTTACACACGGAATTATTGTCGAAAAGAAATGCGCACGTGGCCGCGTTCGCATTACCGTTCGAGTCCCATGCGGCGCCTCTCATTCCCCTTATGCAGCGGCTCGTCGCCGCCGCACCGTTCGTCTGTTTCTCGTTCTTCAAAATGGCAGGATCCAACCAGGGATTTTTGGCCGTTGTAGATATGAAGAGATGTGACAACATCAGTGTACGATGTAGCTAGATGATGGTGTGGCTAAAGGCCACGATTTCTCCGGTAATCTGACGAAGAGGATCAACCTATTCGTCAAGGCGATGCCGGAGAATTCCAAGCGGCGTGCCTTTTAACATATGCTTTTTTGGGGTTTTCGTGGGAATTTGGATTTTTGAAAAAAAACTATTTCTGAAAATTAAATTATTTTAAAAATTTAAAACTCATTTTATATTTATTTTCTAAATTTCATATTTATGATATTTTATATAAAATTAATTAGAGTTTTATATATTTTATATATTTTTAATAAATTATCTTTTTAAAATAAATGAAAATAAAAATAATTCTGAAATATATAATATAATATTAACTGATCAATTAAATGAAAAGTCGGAAAAAATGGGTCATGTTAGGGGCACATAAGCTATATAGGCGAAGTGTAATAATTCGCATTATACAGATTTCAATCGAAAAAAGTAAAATGTGTTAGGTTACAAAGTGTAAAAATCTGCCTAGTTCATATTACAAATTGAAATTAACCATTTTTTTATTACGAGTGATTGATACTTCGTATTAAACATACTTAAAAATATAGTTGTAATATAAAATTATAAATACTCCTTACACTTAATACGTACTTTCCTCACTATAAAAGAGTTATATTTGTATAACTCATTCTATTTTGGGGAAGAGAATGTAATTTCTAAATATACTAGCAAAACTCATGTGTCATGCGCGTGAATAATTATCTTTAAATTGGATAACTTTTAAAACATATAAGACTAAAATTAAAATTTTCTAACATACAGGACTTATACTAGACAAGCCATAACATACTGGACTAAAAATGAATTTTTCCTTATAAGTATATAGCTAATTAAACATTTATAAATTTCAATCTTAATAATTTCTTATAAGAATTTTTATCCTAAAGTGATGAATATGAGTGCAATTGAAATTCAATTATGTTTGACTGTAATTTTAAAAATATTTTTTTTTTATAATACATGATCAAACTTAGTAACCTTAAATTAAATATAACCTCAGAATTCACATAGAGCAAGATTATATTCAACGTTTAACCATATTAAAGCTCAAGAAAATTGACACCATTTCAATTAAATGATAAAATAAATGTATAGTTTTATATACATTTTATTTTTTCACCGCATTTCCCTATTATAACTATATAGGTAATGCTTGAGCAACATCCATACAGTTCTTCCATTTATTTAATAATCTACCGAAGTTTTTTTCTCTTCCCACTCGCTTTCTTCTCTTTTATGCTTATCCGTCGCTGACGTATAATTTATAATATTAATCTCTATTTCGGCGAAATTGTATATAAAGTAATCGAATTTTGAGACACAAAATTGACAGAAAGAAACCGAAATTTCTTAAAATTAATTTGAAGATTCATGCTCTACGCCTTCTAAATTAGGTTTCAACATAAATTTGAAACATTTTAAACAGCGGCAATTGACAATTATGGGAATGGTGATTGAAAGAATTTGTGAATAAAGAATATCATAACTCAGAATAGAGGCAATAGTTGTGTGTGATTTTTCTTTATTTTGTTTTACTTATTTTCATTTAATGTAAATGATATTATTGTGTCCAACCTTCAATTATTAATTTGACAAAAACTTGTGTTATGTGTGACGGCCGTGTGATGCGAAAAAAATATCACTTTATTTTAACAAAATAAAAAGTATCAGTTTTTGTAGTAAAAGTATCACTTTTATTTGTAAAAGTATATATTTTTTTTGTAAAAATGTATTCTGTCACACGTGAGACTCACCTGATTATGTATGCCATGTTATCGTTAACAATATTTAAGTCATTTTATAATAATATGTTAATTTGTGAAATGTGTTAAAGAAATTTGATGGATAGTCCTTTTTCTCAAACCAATGGAATGAAAGGGTTGTTAATGACATTTCCTTAAATTTTGAGAAAAAAGAAAAGAAAGTCTAATCTAGAATCGAATATAATATTTTAGCCCCTACAAAACGAAAAATGACAGACTGTCATGACCCATGTCCATTCGGAACATATATGCGGTGGAGAGAGGGAGGGGAGGACCGCCAAAATATGCAGATACAGAAAAGAGACATTCCGCTTCTTTTGCTGCCATCTCTTGCTCTCCTAATATGTCTAGCTTCTTCCACTCCTCTGATTTTCAACTTTGGCGACTCTAATTCAGATACCGGTGGCTTCTCCGCCGGCACCGGCTTGGATGCCGGATATCCCTACGGCCGCACCTTCTTCCGTCGTCCTACTGGCCGCCAAACTGATGGACGACTCATCATTGATTTCCTCTGTAAGTAAATTCAGACTTACCGTACATTTTTATGATTCGTTATCATATTATATTACTTACTGTTGTATGGATAGTTTCTTCATGCGGCCGGGGATTCATATTTTATATATTTAAGTCAAACATCCTATTTTACTGAAATTCATCATACACTAATAACTCCTCTAAGTTAATAATTTTCTTCTCCTGTTTTGATTTGCTCTCTTTAGTAAATTAATAATTTTGATAAATTAATAATATAATAATTTTTTAAGATCCTTATATAAATATATGATCTCATCAATATCATAAATTAATAATCTCCAAAAATAACTGGGATAATTTAGTAAAATGTAAATCTATTATTGTTTGTTTTTATTGAAGTTTAAATCAAAATGAATTTCTTCTGTAACTTTTCTAACGGTAGAGTGTGACATTCTCAAACTGCAACAAAAAAACTTATAAAGGATTTTCTATGCTATTATGGCTTCCTTTCGCATAACCGGTTCTAATCATATTGTATCATCCTCAACTCCTATCCTCTATTAATTAATATATTATTTACTTATTTATTGATTTATCAATTAATAAATAGCTCTTTAAATTAATGAAATTTCACGGTCCCAACATTATTAATTTAGAGAGGTAATATTGTATGTCCAGCTGGCTACTCCAATTTATATGTCCACCATATAATTAAGTAGTGAATCAACCATCATCTAATTTATTTTATTAAATTGGGAATGGCAAAATTGGAGAAAATACTGAAAAATATTTATGTGCTACAAGAAGAAAAAAAAAAAAAGTCAAATTATGAAGGCGCTCTTGTTTTGTTTTCAGTCTTTATTTCTACGAAAATGCTGTTCACATGATGGTCATGCCAATTCATTGTTTATATACTTTAGAATAAAGTAATAAGTATATATTATTAAATCAACTTCTAATTTAATTTTCAGAATATTTAATAACTAAGTGTTTTTTATTTTAAGTAGCAAATAAAGTAAAATTAAATGAAGTGTGTAAATTGAATGTTTGATTTACAGGTGAATTTGTTGGTAGCCGTTACTTGCGTCCATATTTGGACTCTTTCGATCCCGATTTCAGAAATGGAGTTAATTTCGCAACATGTGGAGCATCTACTCTTCCCCCAATCAGTTTGAGTATTCAAGATCTTAGTATTCAAATTCTTCAATTCAAACGTTTTTACAGCCTCTCTTTGGAGGTCCACCATAAAGGTACAACACTATTTCATATATTAATTCATTTTTTTCTTTGGACCTAATTAAGTTGAATAACTCTATTAATTTAGGTCAAACAAATTCATTTGGAAAAGAGGACTTCGAAACTGCATTGTACACATTTGACATTGGACAAAATGACCTGACAGGCTCATTTAGTGCCCTTTCATATGATCATGTCATTCAGAGGATCCCTTCTTTCATATCTCAAATAAAAAATGCCATGTCGGTCAGTCCCCCTCCATTTTAAATTCATCTTCAATCTTTTTTATATATCCTAAAATGACTAAATTTGTTCTAGACGATATACCAACTTGGTGGGAGAAATTTCTGGGTGCATAATACAGGCCCATTAGGGTGCTTGCCCCGAGAACTTGCTCTCAGAAATAAACTATTGGACGACAACGATCTTGATGAATATGGATGCGTAAAGTTTATGAACGAAGGTGCAAAAATTTTCAACGCCAAACTAAATGATCTTTGTCAAGAATTACGAACGCAAATGGTGAACTCGACTATTGTCTATGTGGATTTGTACTCAATCAAGTATGATCTCATCGCAAATTCATCATCTTACGGTACGCCAATTCAAGTTAGAATCGATCATTTAATTTATTTTGAGCTGTATTTGACTAATTGGGTAACAAATAACAAGGTTTCAAGAATCCACTTATGACATGTTGCGGTTATGGTGGAGCGCCTTACAACTACGATCTGGAGAGAACATGCTTGAGCGGTGGATTTACAGTGTGTGACGAAGAGACAGCACACATAAGCTGGGATGGAACTCATTATTCTGAGGCTGCCAACGCCATTGTTGCCTCCAGAATACTTTCATCCAATTATTCGTCTCCCCCTCTTCACTTCAACTTCTTTTGCAACAAGGGCCGCACAATATTTTCTAGTTAGCTAATTTTATTACTTTAATTGATATGAATCAAAATTTTGTATTCTATCGAGTGGGCCAGTATCCTCAAATCCTCAATAGATTAAACTTGAGTGGTTCATTATTTACTATGCATTATCTGTTGCATATCATATGTTAATTATGTACTAGCACGTGCGTTGCACGTGATCACTATTTTTTTACTATTATACTTTGTGTGGTGATATTGGTTGATCATTGTAATAAAATTCAATGTAGCTATTAATCATGATAATATATATACACAACTTCTTAGATTATTCAGTGCCAGAATAAGAAAATGAAAATTTTAATTGATTAAGCAAACACAATCCAAAATCAAATTAAAATTAAAAATAATCATAAAAGAGGAAAAAAGAGGTTAATAATCTTAGTTTAGCAAAACACGTTATACTAATGTTAAAAGATTCATAAAAATGATATATCATGATATAATGTATTATTCTTACAAAATTTATATGTATAAAGTTTGATATATTATAATTATTGTTTACGTCTCAATATAGATAGACTCCGGCATCATTATTATATTAGAAATAAAGTTATACGATTACTGAAAAACTGTATAATAATGAAGATATAGATTTCCATTGAACAAAAGATACGAAGACATTTGTCTTATTACATCATCAACTGACATCCATAAGTTTAAAATTTGTTAGATACACACACAAATATTAGGCCTAACATATTTTCTCTATAATTTCTTAATTGATAATTCTGATTTGAACATACAGTTGCAAAGAAAATCATTTGCATATTTCAATTTCGCTTGATTATTTTTTCAATTCTACATTGAAGCTTGAATATCATGTGTGATTTAAAATGAAAATCCTACTACAGTATATTTATCATATAAATAATGTTTTCTTTTATAGAGGGTTGACTATGTACATAATATCCATAAACTTCAATTGAGATACATGCTACAATCTATATGGTAATATAATATATATTTTTCAACGTTTCAACTATTTTTATGAATTTACTTCCCTGATTAGTTTTAGTGAAATACTCCTAATTTTCCACACATTGCACATTCATTTAAAATCTATAAATACATGTACTTAAACCATTCTGATTTGGTTTCTTCCATTTTATTTTTTATTTGGACTGTGCCATACTTGCTTCGAATGTAGTTATTATTTATTTTTATATAATCTATGCTTGTAAGCGAATATTAACATTCACGTTTTACTATCTTTATTTTTCTGCATGTTTTAATTTAATCATCTGATACTGATTCACATAGTACAACTTAGTTTATTATTTCTTTATAGTTCTTATTTGTTTCTTTACTGTACCTTATAATTTTATATAGCGTAATAAATACGTTTCACCAGATATTATATATGCTTACAATACATTTATGATATTTCTATCGATTTAATAATTTTCTTGAATATTAGATTTTAAATATTTGAAATAATTCAGTGTAATTATTCATTTTCACTAATTTTCATGTTTGCCCTCTAACTACTTCTATTATTATTACAATAAAACTTTAATATAAAATAAATTTCATCTTAGAAAATTCTTAAATATAGAAGATTATGAAAATTATTGAAGCCTATATAACATTATTGACTTTCACAAATGTGTGAGTGTAAATTTTGGCTCCCTCACGCCGCAGCAGAGCATTTTTCAGGGTGACCCCCTTTTCCCTATTTGTGCTGAAGTTTTTCTTGCATTTTACAATATTTACAGATTTGTCGGCGCATCCACGGGATTAAAATATCCCGAACTGCACCCGTTATCTCTCATCTCTTTTTGTGCAGATGACACATTTCTAGTTAGTGCTACAACTATAGAAGGCCAATATCTTAAGTTCAATATCAATCTCTACAAGTATGTTTCAGGGCAAATGCATTAATTTTGAAAAATCATGAATTCTTTTTAGGCTTAATACACAAGCTCAGTTTTCTCATTCAATCTGCCAATTGTTTGGAGTTGTTGAAGTGGCTTCGCATGGTAAATCTCTCGGACACCTTTCTATTGTTGGCCAGAATAAATAAGAGATTTTTGCAGGCATTAAAGAATGGGTTTGTAAGCGCATCAATGGTTGGCAAAAAAAAGAATTAAGCAAAGCGGGTAAACATGTGCTCATTAAATCTATTATATAAGCAATATCCACGTACACAATGTCTTGTGTCCAATTGTCAGACCATGTTCTTATTAATCTAGAGAATTTAGTAAAATCTTATTGGTGGGGGTAGGGGTATAGCTCGTCCGCGAAGAAAATTCAGTGGAAGTCTTGGGATGTCCTTAAGCAACGAAAATCTCAAGGTGGCCTATGCTTTCGTAATTTGAAAGCACTTAACCTTGCCATGTTGTCTAAGCAAGCATAGGACCTTTAGTTTTTCCATCCAGCCTCTTTGCCCGAATCATGCAGTCCAAGTACTATCTTCCCACATATGTGCTACATGCTACGCTTGGTTCTCATCCCAGGTTTACATGGCACTGTATTATGGCTGGTCACTGTGTTATTCTTCTTGGTTGTCGACGGCTCATAGGCAATGGCCAGACAACAATCCTCTTCCATGACAGATGGGTTCCTTTGCCTCCTTATTTTTCCATCGGATTAGCTACATCAGGCCTCCAACAAGATGACTGAGTCAGTTCCATCATTGATTCAGATCTTAGACTTTGCAATGGACTGTTAATTCGGGCCAATTTTAACCTATTGAAAGCTGATGTGATTCTCACTGTTCTTCTGAAAAATCACCATTCTTCAGACCGTTGGATGTGACATTATTTTCATTCTGGTAATTTTTCGATCGGATCACATATCATTTTATTATGGGTTCTTCCGACGATTTATTGGCACCTAATCATTCACGGTTAGTAGCTATGGTCTGAACCTCATTTGAAGGAGAATTTGAAAGCTTAAATTATCAGCCCGTATCTCGCATTTTCTTTGAAGATGCTGCTCTAATTCTTGCTATCGTCCAATGACTTAGTTCGCCGTCATCTTCATCATGAACCCGGTTGTTCTCTATGTTCACCACCTGATCACTCTGTAGTGCATCTCTTTTTCATAGGCTCCCTATCCTCATCAATCTAGCAAGCAACTGGAATTTATGAAACTATCTTTCGATTCTGACAGCATATACGTGACTTGTAGTTTCAAGAGATTTTACTCCTCGATGACTTAAATATAGCATAAAACTTTGTTTTTCTTGCCCAATTAATCTGGTTTCAACAAAATAAATTTGTCTTCTTTGATGTCAGTACATACTCATGAGTATTGCTTGCAACAATAATCCAGAGCTTGCAAGATTTTCGGGATGCTATTTCCTTCCCTCAAACGTCACAACCCCACCCTTTTATCCCTTGCTTGTTCTTCCCCGGAATGCCATTGTTCATATGTTTTTTTATAGGGGTACATTATCTGCTCGTAATTCAATGAAAGATGTTATGAACCCTGTATTTTTTTTTTTAAATGGCATATTGTTGGCAAAGATGTTATTTATTTTTGTTTTGTACATGCTTACTCATAATTCTTTGAGTCCTTCTGTTAGTAACACTCAATGACGAAAATATCGGTATTCGCGGAGATATCGGTCTTTCAATTTACGGAGATATCGGTGAGATATCGATTAATATCGGAATATCGGTGATTTTTTTTGAAAATCGGCGTAAAATGTATTAAAACACTTAATTTATCACGATATTTGTTAGATTGTCAATAAAATAGCTTAATTCTAGTTTCTAATGGAGTAACATAGATCAAAATACACACATTTAGACCTATTCGATAAAGAAGAAACATTACATACACTGTCCGCTGATGGGATAACCATTATGAACTATTTTCATCATACAATACTACCTCCTAACACCAAAATGAATTCCGGTGAGGCTCAACCTGAGAGTATTGGTTATCGATGTAATTACAATAGTGGTACCAGCTAACCGAGTTAGCGTAATTTTGAAGATAATCATCAAGATAATATAAATATGTTGAAGCGTCTCGTCCAACCGTCTGTCCATATACCGGATAATTCGGATTTACCCAAGAATTGTACTGTTGTTCTTCATAAATCACGTGAGGGGCTGTGTCCTCAAGGGGGCTACGATCAGTCCAGGCTGGATCTCGGGATCTGTCTGCTATTCTATGTGGAAATAAATTAGGATACAGATCTTCCCGATCGGTGCTCACACTCATCGAGTCAAAATTCGACGAGAGGGAAGCTAAGTCTGCGTTTGAGCTCGTGCCTCGGTTCCGCCCCCGTCTGCTCGTGAAATCTTTTCTAATAGCACCGATCCCTGGACCCCCAGCCCTACTTCCGTGATCTGCATCTTGTGTAGAGTGTGTGTACAACCCTTCAACAGTGAATGGACTCATTTCCCTTGGACTTGGGTTATAATCTTGATGGTCATCACTACGTCTACGACCGCCACTCCCATCGTCATCACTTCCGTCTTCATCTGTAGAGCTCCCTGTTTGTGTTTCACTACTTGATACACCCACTTCATCACGCATTACCTGATCCACATCAATTCCGAATTCGCTTGCCGCTTCAGCGACCTGAGGATCAGGATTGCCTGCTTCATCGTCCAGGTGTGCTGTTCGAATCCATTGATATAGCTGATCACCCTCTTCGTTGTCGGTTTCATCGGTGATGTCCACAAAATCTATGAATTCTTGCTCAGCAACCCTATCTGCTTCAGCCTCCAAATCTCGTATTCTTAACTTCATGTTGTAGTAGCAAAATACGAGTTTCTCGAGTTTTGGATAAGCAAGACGATTTCTTTGTTTAGTGTGTATCAAGGCAAATGTGCTCCAGTTTCTCTCACATGCGGAAGATGATGCAGTCTGCGCCAGTACTCTAACGGCTAACCCTCTCAGTGTTGGTGCTGAACTACCATGCATAACCCACCAATCAGCTGTCAAATAAGGATTTAGGTCAATAAATTGAATGGTTGCGAGCTGATGAGATATAAACCAAATTAAAAACAAATTTAAAGTTAACTTACATGCCACCATAGTATTTCGGGCAGCTACAGCAGTTCGGTTTCCGAATGATTTTTTTGCATCGCGGAAACAAATTAGCTGCACAAAATAAAAAATCAAGAATGATTAGGTCACTAGTTTGATATTGATTTTCAGTTGCGTTAAAGTTACCTCATTCCCAAAATCGGCAACCCCCGTTGGTTTGGGGTATAGCTTATCATAAACATGAAGGACTGCCTGTATAAGGGCTGCGTCCTCACCAACTCCGGCCTGGTACTGGGTTTTGGGGTTAAGGTAGTATGTTACGAAAATTAATCAAATATTGTTTAGGAAATGTCAGTCAATCATTGCAAAATCAAGGCTTAAAGTTAAAACAAAAAATTAATTATGGACATTATTACCTGCAGCGTGGAGTGGGTGAGATAGTGTTTTGTCCCACCTGGACTCAATAATCCTAGTCACCCACTGCGTAGATCTTAGTGATTGGACTTTCTCTTTCATTACTCGAATCAGATCATACAAGATTGGCATAGTTGGGACTACTTCTGTGTCAACCACTCGGAGCACTTGATATATTGGCTCAAATAAAGCCACTGCGTGTTGTACTCCCTCCCAAAACGAATGATCAAGCACATTTTTCTCTACTTCTATGCCAACTTTCGTACGACTGAGTCTATTGGCTGCCCATTCATCACTGGTGAAAATCTGCTTCAGGGGCGATTTTTTCTTATACAAACTCTCCAAGGCGATATAGTTAGTCGCAAAACGCGTTGCTCCGGGTCTAACAGTATCACCTTGGCAAACCTCTCTCATCATCGCAAGTAACCAACCGTGGTTATATATGAAGTTGGTTATCTGCCTCGCAGCTACAATGACCGCTTTGACGTTATCTCTATTCCCAATCTCTTCCAAGATAAGGTCAATACAATGAGCAGCACATGGAGTCCAGTAAAAGTTGTATTTCTCCTGTAGCTTTCTGCCGGCTTTCACATAGGCCGATCCATTGTCTGTAACAATTTGCACAACCCTGGACTGCCCGACTTCATTCACAATGTCCTTCAGCAGCCCATAGATGTATTTGTGATCTTTTATCCGGTTCGATGCATCCACTGATTTCATAAACGCCGTTGTTCCCTTACTGTAAACCATAAAATTGATTATGGACAGCTTCGTCGACCCGGTCCATCCATCCGCCATAATTGTGCAGCCATACGTCTCCCATTTTTTCTTTTGGAGTCTGACGTATTCCTGCATTTCCTCATACTCCGCGTCTAGATACTTGTGCTTTATCTCATATGGAGTAGGGGTTGCAACAGCCGGCCCTACGTCTTGAGCACAAGCAATCATATTCTTGAAGTGATGTGACGAAGCTTTGTTCGGCGGTAAATTATCGTAAATAAAAAATTTACTGATGGCCTTGCCCAACTTTTCCTTTAAGTTGGTACCAGAGAACATACTTTTTATCCTCTTTTGACGTGCATCAGCGGATTTGTACAATGCAGGGGCCGGACAAGGTTCGAAGTTGGTTGATCGACCACTCTGTGAACGACGGAATTGGGAAGGTTGTCATCCCGGGCGCATACTCGAACTACCTCCTCTACTGCCACCATACTGTCTTGTCTGTTCCCTTTCCCACTCACTCGCCTTCGACGCTCTAACAGCAGCACGGTAGTCGCTTCGCTCCTCCGGTGTAAGATCTGGCGGACATGCGATGTATTCATCGTCGTCATCATCGTCTTCGTCTTCGTCTCCCCGGGGGAGTCCCTGTCGTAATTCTGCTCTTATATCAGCTATTTTTTCAGCCTTCTTCCCTTTGGCCATATTTTTAGCAATAATTAAGCGACGAATTTCTTTCTTCACATCTGGTGGGACTTTCCTACACGGTGCAACGTTCTTTTCTGGATCCGTACCGCTAAGATGATATTTGAACCTGGTTATACCCCCAGAATTTTGGACTCCACAAACATTACAAACGGTGGCGGTTTTATTCCTTGGAACGGCAGTAGCGTACCTCCAAGCGTAGTCAAGTCTTGAAGACCTGCGATCACCAGCATCGCTCCCGCTCGCCATTAGTTTCCACCTACACAATTTATAACAAAAATTGATTATAACATTTTAGTTTAAGGTTCATAAATCTCAATTGCCACATTTTAAAAAATTCAATCAAAGTTTAGAAAATAATATACTCTACATATATGCATAACTTCAAATAAGCAAATTTATATCGCAATTTCCACATTTAAATTCCACTTATAAAAAAATTGATTATAACATTTTAGTTTAAGGTTCATAAATCTCAATTGCCACATTTTAAAAAATTCAATCAAAGTTTAGGAAATAATATACTCTACATAGATGCATAACTTCACATAAGCAAATTTATATCGCAATTTTAGTTTAAGGTTCATAAATCTCAATTGCCACATTCTAAAAAATTCAATCAAAGTTTAGAAAATAATGTACTCTACATATATGAATAACTTCACATAAGCAAATTTATATCGCAATTTCCACATTTAAATTCCACTTATCAAAAAATTGATTATAACATTTTAGTTTAAGGTACATAAATCTCAATTGCCACATTTTAAAAAATTCAATCAAAGTTTAGAAAATAATATACTCTACATAGATGCATAACTTCACATAAGCAAATTTATATCGCAATTTTAGTTTAAGGTACATAAATCTCAATTGCCACATTTTAAAAAATTCAATCAAAGTTTAGAAAATAATATACTCTACATATATGCATAACTTCATATAAGCAAATTTATATTGCAATTTCCACATTTAAATTCCACTTATCAAAAAATTGATTATAACATTTTAGTTTATGGTTCATAAATCTCAATTGCCACATTTTAATTCTACTTATCAAAAAATTGAAATATTTAATTGAAATTAATGCTGGTACCATAAATTAATTTACCGTTGATCTTCACGACCTTCAGCCTGGGTAGACAATTTATATTCGACTGCAAAATCGCTAAGAAATTTCCGTAAGCTACAATTCTCTAATATTTCTCCTACAAAAACTAAGGTACTCATAGTTCTTTTATACACAACTGAGATGTTATTTGATTGGGAAGATGCAAAACATTTTCTGTATAAATTGTCATATGTCACACCAAATGTCACATTTTTGTCAAGCTTTTTCGTCTTTACAGCTGGCTCTCACATGCTGCTGAACTAAACCTGCAAAAAAGACCAAAACCAGCCCATTGTTTATCTGAAACTAAAAAAAAAAAAAAAAAAAAATTAAGTCGCCGATATTTCGGCGAGATATCGCGAAATCTCGTCGAGATTTTCTCGATATCTCGCGAAATCTCGGCGATTACTTGACAAACCGCCATGTCCGACGATTATCGTCTCGGTAGCTCCAGAAATGAGAGAAATCGGCGAGATTTCGCCGATTTCTCGCGATTTTTTCGTCCCTGGTAACACTTACGTTGTGCATATTTAAAAAATTAGAAAACCAAAGTTTATTACCCAATTTCGCCCAATTAGTTTGTGGAATGTCATTTATAAGTTAACTTCTAAAATGCTCTTTAATTAGGTTCGATTCTGCATCTCTTTTATAATCTTTGAATCTCAATCAGCCTTCATTCCGGGTCAGTTAATTACAGATAATATTCTTATCGCTTATGAAGTACACCATTGTATGAAGCTTAGAAAATTCGAGAAAGAGGGACTCATGTCCATTAAGTTGGGTATGAGTAAAGCCTTTCACTGAGTTGAGTGGTCTTTCGTCTACCGTATGCTCTTGCTTGAGGTTTTCCTAGGAGTTTTTATGACATTGTTTTGCCTTGCTTGTCATTTGTGCAATTTAGCTTCCTTCATTAAGGTATTAATTTTGGCCCACTCATGCTACATCGGGGAATTCTTCAAGGGGATCCCCTTTCCCTTTTGTGCTATAGTTTTTTCTTGCATTTTACTAATTTCGCTATTAATCTCTACAAGAGTGTTTCAGGGCAATGTATTAATTTTGAGAAATCAGGGGTTCTTTTTAGACCTAAAATACAAGCTCAGATTCGTCACTCAATCTGCCAATTTTTCGGAATTGCTGAAGTGGCTTCACATGGTAGATATCTCGGCTCCTTTTTATTATAGGTCAAAATAACGAATAGAGTTTTGCAGGCGTTAAAGAACAAATTAGCAAGTGCATTAATGGTTGGTAAGAGAAGCAATTAAACAAAACGGGTAAAGAAGTACACATTATATCTATTATATAAGAAATCACTACAAGAATTTTTTAAATAGACAACAGATTTTATTTGTTGTCCAGTTATAAATAAGTCTGTTATTAATAGTGCTGTTGTTAAAAGTACCCTTTTAACTACAATAAAAAACCGTTGTCTGTTCCATGAAAAACAACACTTTATATAACAGATATAATATGTTGTCTTTGTTAATTTTAACTACAGTTTGTATCTGTTGTTTAACCTTAAAATTGTTGTTTTTGTTAGTTTTAGCAACAATTTTTCTCCGTTGTTCTACAATTTAAATCGTTGTCTATTTAGTGTTAATTTTCGAATTTAGCAGCTCTTTTTAGCTATTGTCTTTTACCTGTTGTTCTTCATTTTAAATCGTGTCTATTTACAGACAATTTATTAAAAATAATTACCCATCTCTCAAATATGCATTCATAGATCAAAATAATTCTCTCCAATCCAAGACAACACATGATTGTGTAATATCTAAAAATATGCAACTCATCAAAAAGGATAACATGTGTACTCCTTGCCACTTTACTCCACAAAATATTAACTAATTTGAATCCAAGACTTCAAAAAATGTTTGAAACTTCACATATCTATACCAAAACTAAATCTTTCTTCTTTTATGAGTTGATGAGTGATATTATTGTGGAGGCCTGAAGAAATGGCAGTAGCAGTTTTAGACTTTCCACGTTAACCACCACACCAGCAAAATCATATCCCGGAATGCCCTGAGCAAAATTAGAAGTCAAGATAATCAGCTAATTGCATGCACAATATGCTGCCAAATAAAATTAAATGTTAAGTCAAGTGTAACTCTACATGTAAACCTTAAAACGTAATGAAAATCATGAAGGTTGGCAGGTTATTGGAAACAGCAGATGTGCATAGCAACAAATATGTGATTGCAAGATGTATATCCCTATTTATGGTTCAACTAATTTACCTCTTTTGTGTGTGAGGGTGAATTAAGAATCAAATAATGGACGGCAATATCCTCTTGAAGCAGTCAAACAGCACACCATTAAATTGCTCCAGCCTTGGAGAAAAAAAATAAAAAGGAAAAATGGATCAAAATCCAGATCTCACAGAACCTTCAAGCTACCACAACTTTCATACTTGAACAGAAGATTTTAAGGAATTTATTTAAAACATGCATATGACTATTTTTAGTACAAAATCAACATATACAGTGAAAAATCCGATACTACCAGAGAACTTAATAACGGAATATTAAATAAGGAAACGGCAGGAAATACCATACGCAATTTTATACAGGCACATGTAAGTTTTCTCCTGAGCATTACTACTGGGATGAAGAAAAGCAACACCTCCAGGACCCCACATAGTTGTACGGTCCCGAGCAAAGAATAAACGATGAGGGAAAGTATTTCAGATAATCTCTTTGGGCTTGCTTTTGTCCATTGATCCCACACATGGCCTTTTCATTCCTCCTTCTGTCTGGAGATTGTATAACAGAGGAATTATAAAAGACAACATATGAATATATGAACTTAACAAATGGGACTTCGTTAATTAAAAGTTGTCACATGTTGGATTCCATAACTCAAGGCAGGGGAGCACTATACCTGTCCACCTTCAATATAGCAGCTAAACCTTGATATGCTCATGTTTGATCCATAAGTTGCATACCAAATGTCAACCTTAAAGGTTGTTGCGATAAATAATAGAAACGAAACGAAGAATGGGAAAATAATATTTGTACCATTCCGAATTTTGTGTGATTCTGCGTTGAGGAATGGCAGCGAAACTAAAAGCAGTAATGGCGGATCCAGCGGCGAAGGGGCAGCAGCTGACTTTATTGTCACATTTCTCAACAATAAAGGGGATAGATGGCGGAGAAGTTGTCGAAGGCGGCAATGACAATGACAACTTGATCAACGCTTTGGATCGTGAGTCAGAGAGACGCCGCGAAACTGTAAGCAACCCAACTCCCCAACATCAACTCATCATATTTCGCAAAACCCCCCAAACTTCGATTTTCGGTTTCTCCAACCCTAGCTCAAGCAACAAAATCGAACACAAATCTGTACGTATGTGATACACATAACTCAATCGACAATGGCGATAATCGGGGACGCCTTACGGAAGGCGTTCATGCCGAAGCACGAGTACGAGAGCCTCCGCGAGGAGGAGAAGGCATGGCACAAGCTACAGAAGCCGTTCGTTTTACTCACGTCAACCCTAATTGCACTCGCTGTCTTTGTTTCCACTGTGATTAGCTTGAAAATAGTATTTTCGGCCGACAATTTGCGGCGGCCGCTCTGCCGTGATCTTAGGATTCAGCCTCTGTCCATCAATTTCACCTCGCCGAAAGCCGCCGCTGCAGGCGGGGGAGAGGCGGATCTTTTTCCAGGCGCGTTTGTTTTGACGGATCAGGAGACGGTTGATTAAGCCTGGATCGTGAGTTAGAGAGAGAAAGTGACAGTGAGAGAAAGGAACGAGTAGAGTAGATATAACTTATCGTGAGTCGAATTCGCGAGAAGAAGAAAGAAATAGGTTAGGGCTCCTTGTTTTTCTTTTATCGTAGGAATTCTCTCTTTCTTTTATCTAATTTGGGCTTAGTGAATCGTTCAATGGGCCGGCATTGTGAAATAGTGAATCATGCAATGGACTTTGTTATCTGATTGCTTAGTCAAATAGTGATTTTTTCAATGGGCTTTGGTACTTTATTCCTTTTGTGTGAAAATCTGATTTGGGCTTTTTTTTTTTTTTTTTTACTAAAAAAAGAATCACAAAAATACAAAGTGTTTGTATACGAAGAAAAGGAATAGGTGATATATGATGTAACAAAAATTAAAAGTACATTTTGCAATTATTTATAGCGATTGATGATGAGCCTAAAAAATTTAATAAGGTCAGGTCGAGCAAAAATTTAATCGGGCCTAAAATTAGTTGGCCCATCCCGACTTATTATCTTATAATATATTAAGATTATCGGGCTGACCCGATAATTCCAATGAATACTTTATTAAAATAAAATGCAATCTATAAAATAAAAACATAATTATTATTTTATTTAAAATATATTATTAATTATTAAAATTACATTGAAGAGTTTATTAAAATAATAATTTTACAACATAATAAAATTATTGTAAATTAAAATGCATTTTTTACAACAGTTTTCCAAAAATGTTGACTATAGTGTTATCTATTGGAGCAATGTATTGCCAATAGATAACAAATTTAGGCAACTGTCGTTAAAAATGTTGTCTATATGTGGAAAAAGGGGCTAATAGACGACACATGTTGGAAACTGCTGTCTATTAGCGTGTGTTGTCGCTAATAGACAACAGATTGCGGTAAAATTGTTGTTAATTCATAAATAGACAACACTACTGGAAAAAACTGTTGTCTTTTAACTGTTGTCTATCTATGAAATTGTTGTAGTGAATATTCACGTATACAATATATTGTTTCCAGTTGTCGAACCATGTTCTTATTAATCTGGAGAATTTGACAAAATCTTATTGATGGGGTGTGTGTGTGGGAGGGGGAAGGGGGAGAAGGAAGTAACTCGTCCACGAGAAAAAATTGTTGGAAGTCTTGGGACGTCCTCAAGCAAAATCTCAAGGTGGCCAAGACTTTTGCAATTTAAAAATATTTAACCTTGACATGTTGCTTAAGATATATAGCATGACACCCTTTAGTTTAAAAATCCAGCCTATTTTCCTAAATCATGCAGTCCTAGTACAACGTCTGTGTTACATGTTGTTCTTGATTCTCGGCCCAGCTTACATGGCACAGTATTATGGCGATCATCGTGTTTTCTTCTTGGTTCTTGCAGGCTTATGGGCAATGGCGAGACAACAACACTCTTCCATGACAGATGAGTTCCTTTGCCTTTCCATTTTACCATCAGATCAGCTACATCAGACCTCCCGCAACCCCAAGTTAGCTCCACAATTGATTATGATCTTGGACTCTGGAATAAGCTGTTAGTTCGTACCAATTTTGACCTATTGAAGGCTGATTGATTCTCGCTATTTCTCTGAAAAATCACTGTTCTCCGGACCGTTGGATGTTAGATTATTCCCATTGTAGTAACTTTTCGGTCAGATCTGCATATCATTTTATTATGGGTTCTTTCGAAGATCTTACTGGCACCCACTCCTTCTCGGTTAATAGCTATGGCCCGAACCCCATTTGGAGGAGAATTTAAAAGCTTATTTGTATCTTGCATTTTGTTTAGAGATGCTGCTATAATTCCTGCCATCGTCCAACAATTTACCTCGTCGCCATCTTCATTATAAGCCCCGCTGTTCTTTATGTTCACCACTTGATCACTCTTTAATACATCTCTTCTTCACGTGCCTCATTTCCTCATTAATTTGGCAAACAACTGAAATTTATGAAATTATCTTCCGATTCTGACAGCATCTATGCTACTTATATTTTCAAGATATTGTGCTCCTCGATGACTTAAATATAGCAGAATACTTTGTTGTCCTTGCCCACTTAATCTGGTTTCGACGAAATAAAATTGTGTTATGAAATATTCGTACATTCTCACAAGTATTGCTTGCAACAACCCAGACCTTCAAAAATTTTGAGGATGCTAATTATTTCCCTTAAACATCACAGCCGCACCCTTGATTCATTGCTTGTTCTTCCCCCAAATGTCATTATTCATATATACATTGATGGGAGTACATCATTTGCTCATACCTCCTCATTTGCAGGTATTTATACTTGCTCCAAGGATGCCCAATTTATAACTATCAATGATCTGAAGTATGCTAAAGTTCTTGCTCTTTGTGAGGTGGTTCGACTTACGACTGATACTGGAGTTCCCAAGTTCTGTATTTTTGGGGATTCTAGCACTTCTATATTCACGTCGTTAGGTGATGCGGAATGTGCCTATGCATGTATGCCTTTGTTATCTGATATTAGACATCTACTGTCTTCTTTCCATGGACATAAATTGTATTGGATGGGACGTAAATAAAATTTATAGTGCCAAAAGAATTGTTTGTCCCATGCACCACCCCTTTTATGTCAATTAGTGATGACCGATTCAAGAAACCATTAATGAAATTACTTTATGTTTAAAAAAAAAATACAATGACTTGATATTTACAAATTATAGTGAAGTAGCATGAGTATTCAAATATAATTTTTTTAATTATATATAATGTTTATGCATGATAAGATTTATCACAAAAAAAATCGCTCACTATTCCCTTTTTATATTCAAATATTTTAGACTTTGCATTTTTGTAATATGACCTTATAGCTTAAATTAACAGCGTTAAGAAAAGACAATATTTTTATTTGTCTATCTATATAACTTTTTCATCTTCTTATTCTATAAAAATAATTTTTAATATGTAATCACATTATATGCAAATATATGAGCTTAAATTATGTTAGTTGTTAAGCTCAATAACATGAATTTGACATGTAAAAAAATCATAGTATATATTTAATATGATTAATTAAAATTAAAAGTATGTATTATAAAAGTTTCAAGATTATTCCATAAAATTTATTATTTAAAAAAAATTGACAGTATGAATAGTAAAAATATGATAGTTATGGATAAGATTGAAAAAAATCAATAAATTCATTTTTTTCCTTTATTCCATACCTTTTATAATTATATAATTTAGTACTATTGTTTAAAATATATGCAAATGACATATCACTGGAAAGCTCTTTGAATCTACTTTAATACGAAATTGATTTCATTTCAAAATTCAAAGTATTGAAAGTGTAGAAGAAGGATAATTTAAGCATGTAGTTTTTTAGGAGAAATTTTTAATATAAAAGGACTCTTACTTTTTTTAATCAAGTAAGGAAAACATAAATTATTTTAAATTACTTAACTACCTTTAAATTTAATTCTTAGTAAGGATATTTTACTTTTTATAATCAAGTAAGGAAAACATAATTTATTTTAAATTACTTAACTACCCTTAGATTTAATACTTAGAAGGATATTGTAGGCATCACAAGAAAAGACGAAACCAAAAACAGGTCGAAACAATTCATACTTTTATATTAGTAATAGATATATCTTTTTTTTACGGTTTATTTTTATTTTTTATTAAACGAATCATCCATGACATCAGCAGTTTGTCTGAAATTTACAGAATTTAATTTCTTAGACAATATTTTCAACTTTGGGTTATTATATTAGAGGGCTAATTATATCCCCGAAAATTGAAAGTCTAACAAGATTTGGCAACATGTTTTACTTTTATCAAGACAGATGCAAAACGCGACTTCTGACGAGATGAATTTTACATTTCATCCTCTACTTCAGTCCCATTTTCATTGGTGGGAACTAAGTGTATGGATGCTAATGGGTTTGGTTAGACCCAAATTAGCATGAAACCTGCATCGATCCAGAGCACTAAAGATTAGGTCAAAAGGGTTTGAAACGGGTAGGAAATTTTGCTGAAGCCGCATATATTAAATATATAAATATTTTATAATTTTATAAATATGTAATACAAAACAAGTTATTTTAAAATAGTCCACATCCCTCCTACCTCGATAATGACGCTTTCTTTTAATGTTAATATTATTAAGGATTTTTTTTTGTATTATTCAAGTGGTATTAATTCGTTTACGTACGTTATGTATACTTATGTTTTAGTTGAACTAGTGATTAATGTAAGTTCTTTGAGTTATATGATTCTATGTGTCTTCATTTATACATCAAGTTTGTTTGATATTTGATTTAGGAGTCATCTTTAAAATATTTAATATGTTATTACTACCTCCATCCCAGCTAATCTTGCACACCCCTTAAAAAGGAATATTATAGCACAATCTCCACCCTCAATCCACCTTTGAAAAGTCAACAAACACTTAAAAAATAACTTTTCTTAATACTTGTGTCAACCTCCCCTGTGCAAGATTAGTCGGGTCGGAGGTAGTATATTTTATTGCACTTTGGGAGGGGAGAGAGGGGTGAGGGTAACCTAGTGGGTAAAAGTGGAGGGAAGCGGGTTACGATTTCTGATTTCTTTTACAGGCGGATTGCGGGTTTAGTCAAACCTGCCTCATACCCGATCCATTACCATAACTATATAAGTGGAGTTAATTCCACAAGATGTATATACGAAATCATGGTGTTAATTCTAATATTGTTAACATGTGACTCGTATAGAAAATAACATCATGCGACATTAACAATAATCACATATTAGTATATTGGAATAGAAGATCAAATATCATTTAGAATAGGTGATTTCCTCCTCCTCCTCCTCTCTCTCTCTCTCTCTCTCTATTCCAAATGAGATCCTCTATTTCACAAGATATTCCATTATTTTCAATACATGTCACGTGTTAATTAATGATGTCACTCAATATATGTAGTTGTTATTTTGAAACAATATCTAAAATAGAGGATCAGGTCTGCTTTATTATAGTATGACATACCGCCTCTTATTTTCTCTCTTTAAAATGTTATTCTAGAGTTTTTTTTTTTTTTTTAAACCTATGGGTGTGTTTACTGATCACTTGACCCAATTCATTGAGGATTGAGGCAACAAAGTTGTGTTTCCTTTGGAGTTGCTTATAATATATTTACATACATCACATCACCTTTTCCTGATCACCTTTTACACTAAAAACAAACTCAAACCCAATCTCTAACCAACAAAATCGAGCACCATTTATTTAACTCAATCTTCTATTTTCACTTTATTTCCCTCAGCCTTTAATACTCCACCCTCCTCCAGCCATAAGTAAGCACAACCTATGTCTTTTCAACAATATTTCATTAACTTTTTTGAAACATTGATATTCACAATTAAAAAAAAAATCGTATTTCTCAACTTATCATATGTAATTATATGTGAGGAGAGATATGAAGTAGAGAGAGAATATTTTAAGAAATGATTGGACTGATAAGGAGAGAGGGATTAAATATAGGGATGATAATAGGGCGGGTTTAACATTTTTAGGACCCGCTCCGATTGAAAAGTATTAGATTCGTAATCGACTTCTCCCCGCCTTTTTAGAAAGCTCGTCCCGCTTCGCTTCTCTAACTCGGTGGGCTTACCCCCTGATGTAGGCAGAAGCTGTAGGAATTTTCGTATTTCCTTAGAACCTTCTTGGTTGTCATAATTCAATATACACATTGATTAAGCTTAAACATGCATCTATTAATTTAAATACAACACATAGGTGTTTTAGAGTTGACATATGAATCGTGTGCACAACGATTCGATGTTAGACTCCAGGATTGACCTTCTGGACTGTATCCATGCTCGATCCTCAACGCCAGATGGACGACGAACTTTGAGAAATCCCAAGTGTGGGAACCAACACTGGCGCTGCCGCACTCTCACTCTCTCTTTTCTGCTCTGTCATTTTTTACGTGTGTATATTTTTTCACAAACTGAGAGTTATGTATTTAATACATAATAACTGAGTGTGGGCCTGGCCTGGTAGTTTAATTCCCTACTGGGCTAGAAGCCTGATGGGCCAGTCTAGGGATCAAATACAAGAAATAAAGATGGGCCTAACTATGAATTAATTCTTCTATGTTCAGCCCAGAACACAATTAATTCATAAATATTAATTTATTCCACTAAAAAATTAATACTGACTTACCCTTTTATTCCCGAATTGAGTCGGGACTTGAATTAGACTTAATTAATCTCCGTATTTAAGATATCAAATATCCATTAATTAATTAAAGCCTATGACAGCTTAAATTAATTAATTGCTTATTAATTCCTTAAGTAGTATCACTCAACTTCATTATTGTACCTGAACTTAATCAACCTGCAGGGTTTAGTACAATAAACCTTTTGAGCTCCTTAAGGGGATATCATCATTTTAAACGGTTACGGTTACCTAAATACGAATTACTAGTTATCATATGCAAGCTGCTGTCACCCAAGATACAGAGTATGAAGAGCACTTAACTCTCACCCATAGTAAATCAAAGTGACACACAGACATGCACACATAAATGTAATCTTATTTAGGGTTTAGATTACAATAAGTCACCGAGATCTCTTGTTCTTCACTAAGGCCAGGTAGAGAACTTATCTCAGCGTGATCTTATCAATACGTAAAGATGTACCAGATAAATAAATAGTCAAGATAAACTATTCCTACTTGATATTGCAACCTATACCAACAACTCGTCCTCAAGTTGTCTCAACTGTGATATATATATATATATATATATATATATATATATATATATATATATATTATATCTCATTAAGTTTAACCAATCATATGATCTCCTGTGATCTACAACACACCATATGATCAACTTATAGGGAGAGATACAGGGACATATATAGTGATTAGTGTAAACAGAACCAGATAGGAGATTAATACTGAATAACTGGAAATATTTTATATAAAAGGTCTTACTTTCAATATACAAATCCAACAATCTCCCACTTATACTAAAGCAAACTTTTAGAATACCAGGTGTTTAACTATCTAGCTATTACATTCTCCCACTTATACTGAAAGTTTACTAACTGGGTGGCATCAATCGCAACCCTAGTCCCTGAACACGCTTGTCATAGACTTTATGCAGTAAGCTTTTCGTGAATGGGAAAGCCAAATCCTCTTTCGTACAAATCTTCTCTATCCGCACATCTTCTCGTTTTACAACTTCTCATATTATGTGGTACTTTCTCTCTATGTGTTTAATCGTCTTGTGGGTCTTGGGTTCCTTTGAGTTTGCCACTGCACCTGAGTTATCACAATAGATTGTGATACTCTTAGGCAAACTAGGTACCACGCCTAGATCCAAGAGGTAGTTCAGGAACCATACTGACTCCTTAGCAGCCTCTGAAGCGACCACATATTCGGCTTCCATAGTGGAGTCCGCAATGCATCTTTGCTTTGCACTCCCCCATGAAACGGCTCCTCCTCCCAAGGTAAACACATATCCCAAGGTAGATCTTTTCTCATCCCGGTCAGCCTGGAAATCCAAATCCGTATAACCCAAGGGATTTAGACTGTCTGCCTGGTAAACTAGCCTGTAATCTCTAGTCCTCTTGAGGTACTTGAGTACATGTTTTACCGCAGTCCAATATGCCTATCCAGGCTTAGACTGATATCTTGCCACTATGCCAACTGCATAGCAGATATCAGGTCTCGTGCATACCATGGCATACAGAAGACTACCTACTGCGGAAGCATGGGGTACCTGTCTCATTTCCTCTTTCTCCTTGGTATCTTAGGACACATCTCCTTAGAAAGTGGAACGCCATATCTAAAAGGTAGCAATCCTTTCTTGGCGGTTTGCATGCTAAAACGAGTGATCATAGTATCAATATAGGCCTCTTGAGATATGCTCAACATCCTCTGCTTGCGATCTCGTATAACTTTGATCCCAAGAATGTAAGCTGCTTGTCCTAAGTCCTTCATTTGAAACTGTTTGGATAACCATATTTTTATGTCTGATAATACCTCCACGTTGTTGCCAACTAGGAGAATATCATCTACATAAAGTGCAAGAAACACTTTATCTTTTTGACATCTAAGCGATACACACAACTCTCATTTTCACTTTAAGTAAATCCATAGGATTTAATCACCTCGTCAAAATGTAAGTTCCATGACCTGGAAGCTTGCTTGAGTCCATAAATGGACTTCTTGAGCTTTCACACTAGATGCTCTTCGCCTTCCCTCACATAACCTCTGGTTGCTGCATGTAGATGTCCCTACCTTCTTCAAGGTAACCGTTCAAGAAAGCGATTTTGACATCCATCTGCCAAACCTCAAGGTTTAAGTGAGATGCTATGGTGAGAAGGATCCGAATGGACTTGAGTATTGCCACCGGCGAAAAGGTTTTATCGTAGTCTTTACCCTCGATCTGGGTATACCCTTTCGCCATTAGCCTAGCCCTATAGGCCATGACCTCTCCATCCCCTCCTCTCTTTCTCTTGTATATTCACTTACTGCCTATAGCTTTACAGCCATCTGGCAATATAGCCTTCTCATATACATCCATAGCAATTATGGATTCAAATTCAGAATCCATAGCGAGATGCCATTCTTTCTCATCTAAGTCACTTACTACCTCGGCGTATGTCCAGGGATCTAGATCAGCATGTCCGTCTCTTGGGATCAAATCTGAAGATTCTTCCACAAACATGTATCGATCAGGTTAACGAACAACCCTCCCACTACGTCGAGGCTGTGTAGGCATTATGTCAACAGGTTGTGCAGTACTTGGTATTATTGCCTCTTGCACTTGTGGCTGTGGAAGTGGGATCGTATAACATTCCCTTCGAGTTCTTGAAGGGCAATGTCTGCTCTGGACTTATGATTAATCATATAGTCCTCTTCTAAGAATCGGGTGTTAGTGTGAATAACGACCTTCTGATCCTTAGGATCATAGAAATAACCACCCTTCGTTCCCTTTGGATACCCTATAAACAATCTCACCTCTGACCTAGATTCCAACTTGTCAGCATCCTTGTTCAGCACGTGTGTTGGACTACCCCAAATCTTTATATGGTTCAAGCTAGGCTTGCGCCCAGACCATAGCTCGACAGGTGTCTTGGGCACCAACTCGGATGGTACAAGGTTTAACAGATAAGAAGCTGTTTCTAAGGCATATCCCCAGAACGAAATGGCAAAGATGCATAACTCATCATAAATCTAACCATCTCAAGTAGAGTTCGATTTCTTCTCTCTGCTACACCATTTTGTTGAGGAGTAATCGGTGTAGTCAATTGGGACGTAATCCCAACCTCTAATAAATACTGTTGGAACTCGTTGCTGAGGCATTCGCCACCGCGATCAAACCACAATGACTTGATACTTTTCCACTTCTGCCTAAAATTCCTTGAATTTCTCAATGCATTCAGTCTTATGGCGAAGTAGGTAGACGTATCCGTATCTTGAGTAATCATCAATGAAAATTACAAAAACTCATACCCTCCACGAGCTTGAGTGGACGTCGGTCCACACAAGTCAGAATGGATCAGCTCTAACACCTCATTGGCCCTACTCCCCTTTGCCTTAAAAGGCCTTGTCGACATCTTTCCTTCTATACAAGATTCGCAGACTCGAGTCTCAAAAGCCACCTCACAAATGAGGTGCCACGTGGCATAAGTCACCGGAAGTCTTTAATTGGTGCCGGCAAGTGGGAGGCACGTGAGCTTTCCCGGTGAATTGGTGAAAATTGGGTCAAAATTGGGCAATTGATAGAGGTGCAGGACTAAATTGAAAAAGTAATGAAATATGAGACTAAATTAGAAAAGTTAAAAAGTTATGGTACCAAATCAACTATTTTTCCCCGCCACGTGGCATAAGTCGCCGGAACTCCCTGATGAGCACCGGCACGTGGCGTTTTCCAGCGAGTTGGTTAAAATTTGGTCAAAATTGGTCCAAAATAGAGCAATTGATAGAGATACGAGACTAAATTGAAAAAGTAGTTAAATATGGAGCAAAATCAGAAAAGTTAAAAAGTTATGGGACCAAATCAACTTTTTTTTTTCCTATAACGATTATACATTAAATTCTCTTTTAATCTAATTTTGTGGAATTGAATATACTTTTGGTAGATTTGAAATTTACTGATTTAAATCTTACATTTGAAATTCCTCAACTAAGTGCAAGTTGCAACGTTAGATTAATTTAGTCCCTTTTTCATTTAGTTATTCATAATTAGAGGTAACATGTTGGCCTGTAAATCTGTGAGACCTAGACGATGATGTTTTAGATAAATAGAGTATGAAGCACTAATTAAGTTCCGGTCTGCTACGGAAGAGAAAACAATCAAAGAGACGAGCGTAACCAACATAACGATAACAAAATAAAAATTTACAAGTTGTCATTATCATAATGTCTGTACTTGCCCGGAATCATGAGCGAGCTCGGATCATAAATTTGTTACATCTGGGGACTTATTACGTTATTCTGTAATTCCGTTATATGAAAAAGGTTTAACTTTATTGAGTACTACAGAACATTGTGCATCAATATTCTGAAAATGTTGTCGCCGTATTATTGGAAACCTTAACCAATCATCTCAAGTCCACTGCAAAAAATGAAAGGCCATGATTTTCCTTTTTCTGGTTTAGTTTATTCAGACCTTATGAAACATATGACAAACAGAAGTTGAAATTTAGGGATGGATAAGAGCGCCCTGCCCTGCTGGGGTTTCTTTTTATTTTATTATTTAAACTACAATCATACATTTTGGTGATGCAGATGCAGCTAATATATATTCTACCTGAGAAAGCAGGGTCCACTCTGATTAGCAAATAATAGTCCTTTTCCCAAAATCTAACCCTATATCCAAACCCCCTTTGAAAGACAACCAAATCTAGCTAAGCTCACCCCCAGGCCATCATTTTGTTTTACACAGCCAGCACATGATCCACCATTCATCTAACTTAGCTACCTACAACTTGCCGTCAATGGATTCACCTATGATCAATTTGGTGCTTGACACCCTCAAACTCCACTTCTTTTCCCTCTTTACATAGATCCTTACAAACCCTAAAAGGAAACCCCATCAATCTTCAATTCATCATTACCTCTACTAAACTCAAGATTTCGTGACTCCGATAAGAAACAAGATGGATAATCACTCGCTTCCTCCTCAATTCCACACTAGGGACTTCAATTTGCAGCACCAATTCCTCCACCACACCCAGAATTCAGAAGACGAGCAGAGCGAAACCACCGGTCAGAAGCGCAGCCGCGAAGACGGCCACAACGACTCCGCCACGGCCGCAGAAGGAGAGATGTCCGCCAACCGTAGGCCGAGGGGCCGCCCCACCGGATCCAAAAACAAGCCCAAACCACCCATCATCATCACGCGCGACAGCGCTAACGCCCTCCGCACCCACGTCATGGAAGTCTCCGACGGCTGCGACATCATGGACAGCGTCGCCAACTTCGCCCGCAGCCGCCAGCGAGGCGTCTGCGTCATGAGCGGCACCGGCAACGTCACCAACGTAACCCTAAGGCAACCCGCCTCGCCCGGTGCTGTTGTCTCATTACACGGAAGGTTCGAGATCTTGTCGTTGACCGGATCCTTTCTTCCGCCGCCTGCTCCAGCGGCGGCGACGGGGCTGACCGTGTATTTGGCCGGTGGTCAGGGTCAGGTGGTGGGGGGTAGCATTGCGGGGCAGCTGCTTGCATCAGGACCAGTTATAATTATGGCTGCTTCGTTCAGCAATGCAGCATACGAAAGATTGCCTCTGGAAAACGATGAGAATCCAATTCAAGGTCAGGGTAATTCCGTGGGGTCGCCGCCGCAGCAGGGTGGCGGTGGGGGGCAGGCGCCGCCGCAGCTTATGGCAGACCCTTCATTGTTTCAAGGGATGCCACCAAATCTGCTGAATTCAATTCAGATGCCAAACGACGAGTTTTGGGCCACCGGAAGGCCACCGTTTTAGAATATCAGATTAACGTAAGGTAACAATTTTCGTTATTGTAATTTTCTTTTTCTTCTTTTTTCAATGATTATGTTGTTTAGTTTATGAAGAAAGAATTCCTAGTGGAGACTTTTGAGTATGTTTGAGGTGAACGTGTGGGTTTAACCTTTTTAGATAATTGGGGGAACTCAATTCTTTATGGTTTTACTGTGATCAATTTTTATCTCATTTTAGGTTTTTCTCTAGCTTGATTGTTTTGAAGGTTATGATAATGATCATATGATGATAAATTATTGACATAGTTTTTTACGTTATTGGTTTCTTAAAGAGCTTTGTTGTTGTGAAGATTACTTGTATATTGGAACTTGTTCGATTTAATCTATTAAAAGAAAGTTTAGTTAATCATTTAAGTACCAACATTTCTTCTATCAATTTGAGTGACATCCCATCATTTGGGAAAGTAATTAACTCTTGTCACCGTTCTATAACAAAATAATGTTTTATCTCATGTTCTATTTGATGAGTGCATTTTGTGTAATGTATCATTAATATATATACTAGTATTAGTATATGGACTGAAAAATAAACTATATATTGAAGTTGAACAGTTAATCTATTTGGTTCTATGTTACATTATATGCATAAAATGTATAAGTAATACTTCATAATTAATATCAATATGTGATGCGTTTATCAAATGCAAATGTCACATACAAATTGTATTCTCGAGCCAATATCAATCCTTAATTGAGTGTAAACTTGTAAGATCATTTCTCAGTGATGAAAACAGTATTAAAGGGGTATTGTTTGCACATGTTTGAAATAATTACTCGTGAGCTTTAGTTTTAAATAAATGAAAAAATTATTTGCAAATAATAGCTTCTTCTTGAATTTAAATTGATTTAAACAAAAAACTGCAATTTATAAATTGTTGTTTTTTATAATTACTTGAATTGAATACACTAAGACCGAAAGATGCTACCCTAACCCTAGGTCTCTCATGTTCCTGATTAGCGAGCCTGGACTCCTTGTTAATTTATTGAGCTACAACACCGGGTGTTTATGTATTGATAGTATTGAAATAAGATTTGAAATAAATGATGTTTACATGAATTTGTGGGTAAAGTAGAGAAAGGTAGCATGTAATAAATGTTGTGTGTTGGTGGTGATGGTTGGAAATGTAGTCAACCATGCGGGCCAGAAAGGGAGTAGTGTAATTAAGTTGGTGGGAATCCGTGAGATTTACAGTAAGAGATGGTTAATTAATTTTAATGGGTTGAAGGTTTCAAAACATGTAACCACATGCGAAGAGGTATGGGCTCTAATATTTCCAGATCTTGGGGGGTATGCACGTGCGCAGTTATGAGAAGAAGCTCTTTTTCGAGGCAGCGGGGACAAAGTGCATGCCTTCACCGTTATTTCCGGAATTTATTTATTTTCTTAGATCAAGATTTAAATCAGGTCAGGGGACCATAGTCTGATTAGATTCTTTCAACTCCAGCAAAATCATGTTATGTTTTTTTTAATTATGCTATGCACCACC
The DNA here is from genome assembly GCA_958295605.1 of Ajuga chamaepitys. Lineage (NCBI taxonomy): Eukaryota > Viridiplantae > Streptophyta > Magnoliopsida > Lamiales > Lamiaceae > Ajuga > Ajuga chamaepitys. The sequence goes on from OY282502.1 coordinate 18,935,842, forward strand.
CCTATAAGCTTATCCATATCTTCAAAGTCAATGTACTTCGCCCTTTCGTGTTCAACTCAAAATGTAGCAATATAAATGCCTAAGGGGTCTTTGATATCAGGAGAATCTGCTGCATCTAAAGTAACACCCTTCAACATCTCAAATAACAGATGATAGCAGTAAATTCGTTACTAGCTAGTAACATTTTCAGTTTTTCTATCCGTCTGCCATAACTAGCATAAGAATTAACAGGACCGGAGATACTCACCACGACATGCTTGCGGGACCGCAAAAGATTCCATAATTTTTTTAATTCAGAAAATTTACTGATTTTCATCCCAAAAACGACAAAATTGCTGCTCACATGATGCTCTCGATATCTGTTGGACATTCCCCTTTCCTGAAGAACCCTAATAGCAGCCCAAACAGTACAACTGCGCTTTGCTTAATTCTCGAAGAAAAATGCAGTTACGGAATAGTTAAATGAGCGGCAAGTTAGGGACGGGTTGGTTGGGGGTAGTAGCCAGTAGGGTTCTTCCGGACGCGAACTGTACCGTGGTACCCCAAGCCACACCGACCTTTTTCTTTACTTTTTCTTTGCTTTTTGTTTTACCGAACAACACACTCACCTTTTCCTTTACTTACTCTTTATATCATATATAATTTTATTTTATTTTGCTGAAAGACACCTTCTTCGTTTTGCACTCATCTTTATACATTCTGCCTCCATTTCTTTTTTTCTTTGACCATGTATACATTCTGTTTCTATAGTGGCAAAGCATAGAGGTTGGGTTGTTATCCAACAAATACGATATAGTTCAAATCATTGAAAGCTAATTCTAATCGGTCCATTAAATTTATTGGGTTGAAAACTTCAATCTAAGCTCGAACCAATAAAAACTTGATAGTCAACCTGACCCAATAACTCATCCGTAATTGCATTTGTATTTTTGTCTTATTATTTTGTTCAGGCTCATTACGCGTGTTACTACTATTATTTTTATAAAAAGTACAAAATAAATTTAAATATTCAAATTAAGTAGCACGTATATTCTATATTTAACCTCAATTCGCATAATAGATGGACAAAAAATACAAAAGACGAAAAAATAAAGAAAGAAAAAAGTCACAACAAAGGTTGGAACATTAGACATAGTTATTGGACAAAGTTCTTTCAAATTCTCCAATAAACATTTCCATTCTAGGTGGATACACCGTACTCTTCAAACTCTTATTCAAATAATTATTTTCCACTAGATCAATCAACTCTAAAATTTTCGAAAAGAATTATTAGTATTAAGTAGTAGCAGCAGTAACCAGGCATGTCAACGGGGCGGGGCGGGGCGGATTTTTGGATTTTTTGACCTGCCCCGCCCCCGCCCCGCCCTGCCCCGCCCCGCCCCGCGCCCCGCCACGGGGCAAAAATATCTGCCCCGTGTGGGGCAGATCCGCCCCGCCCCGCCCCGCCCCAACCCGCCTTTATTTTATTTTTTTTTTTTCTTTAAAAATAAAAACTATTTTTTTTAATTAAAAACCTTGTTTTTTTATAATTGAAATTAATAGGGTTTTAATTTTTAGGTTTACATTAGTTTTGTTTTAACATTTTTTATATTTTGTAAAATTAATTATTAGAAAATAAAATTTGATTATTTAAATTTATTCTAATCATAATTTAATGTATTAGGATGATGTATATATAACATATCATATATTAAAATTTGATATTATAAATACATATATACACATATTTAATATTTATGTGTGTGTATATATATATATCTATATAATATTACATAATATATATTTAAAATTAAAATAAAATATATATATATAAGGGAGGGAGCGGGGCGGGGCGGGGCAGGTCAGGGGTCATGACCCACATCCGCCCCGTGGACGGGGCGGGGCGGGGCGGGGCGTGCCCCAAGGACCTCGGATCGGGGCGGGGCGAATCGATTTTGACATGCCTAGCAGTAACAACAACAACAATAGCAATAATAATAAGTTATCGAGCCATTATCCGATTAGTTCGATATGACCAGAATTTTATCATGCAGGTTGATCCAATAACGACCTACACTCGATACACGGATGCACACTAATTAAGTTAAAATGTAGAAGGGACTGATATTTTTTTATATCACGTATGTTTGTATATTAATTATGTCCTCGTTATATAAGTTTTCTAGATCCGTCGCTGCATGTAGCTGCTGAAGGAAAAAGGGATGGACAAAAATCAGATCATTACTTACAAAGTCTATAACTTTTATTCACCATCAGTTCCGATGACTTTTAAAAATGGAGAAGAAGAATGCTAAAGCAGGGTTTTCTGGTAGCTAGGGAACTATTAATGAAATGAAAATAAAGGAATAAAATAAAAGAACGGTATTGTTCGGCAAAATAAGGGGCAAATAAAAATAAAAATATAAAAGTAAAGAAATAAGCGGGAGTGTGGCTGGGGTATAAATGACAGTTTGTCTAACTGTAACACTGTGCAGTTTCAAGAGAACTGCACCAGATCGCGTCCTAAATTTCCCTTTCTTTTTAATTCAATGATAATATATATGGAATTAATTTCAATATGATTTAAAAAAAATAAAAAATTCCAAAGTGTTGTTGGATTCCGGAGAAAAAAAGAAAAATCGGGAAAGCTTTTTATTTAGAAAAAGTATATAAATATTTTTTATTTGAAACCCAAAATTCAAATGTTATCTTGATAAGCAATCAATAAAACATTGCTTATTCCATATATTTTGATATAAGTATCTAATGAAATACTGAGAAAATATGATTATTTTCATGAGTGACACTCATGTACATAAGTTGCACATTAGTGTTATTGTACACCTTGTGGGGCCCACTTATGATTTTCGCGCGCGTGATATATATATATATATATATATATATATATATATATATATTAAGGTGTGTTTGGAATCACAAAATAGACGTTGACTTAGTTGGTAAAGGCGGTACATTGTACCCTTTAGTGCGCGGGTTCGAATCTTAACAGCACCTTTTTATTTTTCACCAACAGTATATTCAAATTCCGAGCATAATATATGTTATAAAGCCTGACAGTATATTTAATATTTCGATGTAGTATACTTATTTTTCACCAACAGTATATTCAAATTCCGAGCATAGTATATGTTATAAAGCCTGACAGTATATTTAATATTTCGATGTAGTATACGTTATGTTGCATGACAGTATACGTTGTTCCTTTTTTATTTTTCACCAGCAGTATATTCAAATTTCGAGCATAATATATGTTATGATGCCTAACAGTATATTTAATATTTCGATGTAGTATACGTTATGTTGCATGAGAGTATACGTTGTTTTAGTTAAGTTTTGTTTTATACTACGAAATATTTATTTTTTCCATCTTACAATACTCACAGTATATTTAATAATTCGATACAGTATACGTTATGATGTCTGACAATATACGTTATTTTAGTTAATTTTTGTTTTATACTGCGAATTTATTTTTTCCAACTTACAATACGCACAGTATATTTAATATTTCGATACAGTATACGTTGTGATGTCTGACAGTATATGTTGTTTTAGTTAATTTTTGTTTCATACTGCGAAATATTTATTTTTTTTCAACTTATAATACTCACAGTATATTTAATATTTCGATACGGTGTATATTATGATGTATGACAGTATAGGTTTGGTTAGATTAATTTTTCTTGTATATTGTACAATATTTATGTTTCGAACTTACAATACAATTATTGTTGCATTATAAAAAAACTTAATAATACAATTTATAATTTTTTCCACACTCACAGGCTGAAAGATAAAAAAATTAAAGGGCAAAAAAAAAAAAAAAAGAAAGAAGAAGGAAAAGGAAAAAAAAATGAAGGAAGAAGGAAAAAAGATGCAAACAGAATTAAACCCTTGACCTCAAGGTTGAGATATTTAAGACTGCATTAAATACTACCAGACCACTTGCTTTTAGTGTTCAACAAACAGGTCATTAAGTATATAATATGCGCGCGCGAAAAAAATTAATATAATAATAATTGAGCGGTTCAGACCGGTCTGAACCGTGCGAGTTTTTTTGGCTGAACCGGTGAGTCCCACGAGGTGTACAATAACACTATGGTGCATCTTATGCACCCAAGTTTTTGCCTTATTTTTTATCTATTATAAATCAAAGATCATGAGTTGAGAGAAAAAAAAAAACTTATCTATGTTTTTATTGATGTTGAAAATACACTTTCAATGAAATATGTTCCTTCGTGTTTAAAAAGTTTGAGAAAACGCTTTTTTTCAAAATCATTACTCATCTTTAGCTATAATTTTTTATATATAGAAACAGCTAAAGATACAAATTTGGAAAAAAAAAAATGGGTGTAACTATAGTATAAGTCTTTTATTTTAGTAATAATTGAACTTATCTATTATAGTAAGTAGAATGTCTAATTTCCACGTATATATGGTTGTCTTTTATAATCAATGTTTGTAAAATCGGACCGATTAAAAAATCGTTCATGCTATTGGTTTACAGTTCAACTAGTCCGATCGATTTAACAGGTGGTTCTATCAAAAATTATAATTAATTAGCTTTTAGAATTATATTATACTGTAATTTTGTAGAATGTAACATATAGGCTCTGTTTGTTTATGGCTGTGAGTGGCTGGAGGACTGTAGGCTGTGGAGAATAAAGTGGAATATGAGGTTGGGGTAAATAAGTGAGTGCTTGTTTATGTTGGTTGAAGATTGGGTTGTGGGGTGATTATAATATAAAATGTGGTAAAGGTGATTTGATATGTGTAAGAGGTAGTTAGTGAATGATTGGTTATTGATTAAAGTTGTATTGAGAATTGGGTTTGATTGATAATGTGTGTAAGAGGTAGTTAGTAAATGATTGGTAATTGATTAAAGTTGTATTGGGAATTGAGTTTGATTGATGATGTGTGTAAGGGGTAGTTAGTGGATTGATGTTTGATGTTTTGTTGTTTGGTGTTTAAAATAATTTATTGGGGGATTTTAGGGTTGGACACAATATATTGTGCACAACCTAGAGCCAAACACATGTGGACTGTGCTAAATCCTGAACGGCTGTGTCAATCCATAAATAAACATGCCGATATTGTATTTGGAAAACGACATAAAGATTTAAAGGGCCACAAAAATATATATACATACATACATACATATATATATATATATATATATATATTTTAAATTCTCCTAATCTAAGAACAAAGAAAAACTCCTCCATCCCCCAAGGTGACTCGAACTCATGACCAAAAGTCTAGGTAGTGAATGTTATTGTCACTTGAGCTATCCAACTTCGTCTACGTAACTGTGGACACAACTAGCTAAAATTCAGTTGTGTTAGTTAAGTGGATTAAGCAAAAATTGTATGGATTAGTTAAGGGCAAATTGGTCATTTCAGTGGTTGCAACTGGGAGTCAAATTATATCAGTTTAACTCCCAAAATCGGTTTTGCATGGCAGCTGAGAGAAAGCAGTTATAACTGCATATCAAAAGCAGTTTTCTTAGCAGTGCAATTAGCTTGAAACTTCTGAAGTAATTATGTTCTTCTATCATCATTCTTATTTTTTCTGTTTTCATCCTGAGTAACCCAAGTTCATATTTAATCAAAGGAGAGTAGAATAACGATAGCTTGTTCTTGTGATAAAGATATACACAAAGAGAAAATCTGTGAAGATTGTGTAATCTTGAGAGCTGAAGCTATTGGATTGTATTCTTGTAACTCTTGGGGTTGATTAATGAAATTCTTTGGTGTTGTTGGCTCCGTGGATGCAGGATCTCATTAACGATCCGAACCACGTTAACTCTTGTATTGTTACAATTTTCAGTTTGATTTACAAAATTTAGCTCTTGTACTGTGTGTTTCAATATTTGATTGATTGAATCTGTATTTTGAGCTCAAGAACCTAACAATTTGGCGCCGTCTGTGGGAAGAAAATGGGCTCTACCAGATTCGATGTTGAAAAATTCACAGGGAAGGGTGACTTTGGCTTGTGACGGATTAAGACGCGTGCATTGCTAGTTCAACAGGGAATTGCCATTGCCCTAGAAGGTGAAGATAAGTTCCCGGCAGCCATGAAAGAAGAGGAGAAGCAAACTATCCTGGATAAAACTCATAGTATGATCATTCTTTGTCTAGGAGACAAAGTATTGAGAGAGATTGCCAAAGAAACGACAGCCAAAGCCATATGGGATAAATGGAGAAGATTTATATGGTTAAGTCAGTGGCAAATCGATTGTTTATGAACCAACGCCTTTATGCATTCAAGATGTTTGATGAAAAGCTAATATCAAATCAGCTAGATGAATACCATAAAATTCTAGATGACCTTGAGAATATAGAGGTCAAAATGGAGGATGAGGATAAAGCACTCATTCTCCTAAGTTCTTTACCCAAGATATTTGAAAATTTCAAAGATGCAATTATCTTTGGTAGAGAAAATAAGATTACCTTGAGTGAGTTGGAATCTGTCTTGAAATCAAAGGAGCTACAAAAGGGGACATAATCAGTAAAGGGAGAACAACCTGGTGAAGGACTCATGGTCAAGAAGTTCCATCACAAGAAGTTTAACAATTAGAAACAAAAGCAACCATGGAAGAAGTCTGAACAAAACACCACTTCAGACACTGAAACAAGAAAGTACTTCAAGTATCATGTAGCTGGACATTTAGCCAAGGACTGCCCCAAGAAAGGAAAGCAAATTCAACAGACTCAGAAGAATAAAAATTAACAACAGCAGATTGCTGCGAAAGGAAAACACTCAGCAGATTTTGTGGAAGCAATAGATGGCTATGACTCAGGTGAATTTTTTACCATTTCGTCACAAACTGTTTCTTCTGATTGAGTGTTAGAATCTGGTTGTTCATTTCATATCTGTCCAAATAAAGAATGGTTTAATAACTTTACATATAAAAAGGGTGGATCGGTTTTGTTAGGGAATGATCTAGAGTGCAAAGTTAAAGGTGTTGGCTCTGTTAAAATCAGAATGTTTGATGGAGTGATAAGAGTTCTAGAAAATGTTAGATATGTGCCACAGCTGAGAAGAAACCTAATATCACTTGGCATGCTAGATTCAATGGGTTATACATTCCAATCTGATAGTGGAAATTTGATAGTTACAAAAGGCTCACAAACTGTTATCAAAGCAGTGAAGAAAAATGAGCTCTATTTCTTGATTGGGAGTACAATCACAGGAGAAGTGTCAACCACAACTAGTCTTGATAATACATTGTTACGGAACAAAAGGCTAGCTCACATTAGTGAAAAGGGATTGTTTGAATTGAGTAAACAAGGGTTATTAGGTGGTGACAAGATATCTCATATGAAACTGTGTGAACACTGTGTGTATGGCAACGCCAAGAGGTTGAAGTTCACTAAAGGAGCTCACAATACAAAAGACAAACTAGACTATATACCCTCTGATCGTTGGGGACCCTCAAATGTTCAAACTCTTAGTGGTGGTAGGTATTTTTTGTCAATAATTGATGACTATACCAGAAAACTATGGGTGATTATACTGAAGAATAAGAGTGACACTTTCACTAAGTTTAGAGAATGGCTTGTTGAGATTGAAAATCAAACAGGAAAGAGTGTAAAACACCTGAGGAAAGATAATGGGCTGGAATTTGTTTCAGAAGAGTTTAACCAGTTTTACAAGGAGAAAGGAATAGCTAGACATAAAACAGTAGCAGGTACACCACAGCAAAATGGTCTTGCTGAGAGGATGAATGGGACTATTTTGGAACGAGTAAGATGTATGCTATCAAGTTAAGGAGTAAACAAGAAGTTCTGAGGTGAAGTTGTGACTACTGCAGCACATTTGATTAACGGATCTCCATCCACAACACTTGATTTTAAAACACCTGAGGGAATCTGGAATGGATCTCCAGTAGCTTACACTGATCTTAGGGTATTTGGATGTCTTCCTTTTGCTCATATAAGATAAGACAAGTTAGAACCAAGAGCTGTCAAGTGTATATTTCTAGGATATCCTAAAGGAGTAAAAGGATATAAACTATGGTGTATTGAACCTGGTAACAACAAGTGTATTATCAACAGACATGTTACCTTTGATGAAAGTGTTATGCCACTAAAGAAACCTGAAGTAACAGAAAATCAGAATAAGAGTAATGATAAAACTCAGTTGGAGGTGGAGCTTGAGAAATTAACTCATTCCATCAACAATGAACAACAAGATGAAAATTCTAATGAAGATGAAGGAAATACATAAGACTATAGCAACTATCAGTTAGTGAGAGACGGACAAAGAAGATAGATTCACCCACCTCAAAGGTTTGGGCATGTGGATATGGTGTCTTATGCTTTATACATAACAGAAGAGCTGGAATGCTATGAACCAAGTACTTATTCTGAAGCTATCAGTTGCACTAAGAAGGAAAGATGGTTAGTGGCAATGTGGAAGAATTACTATCTCTTGAGAAGAATGAAACATGGGAAATAATTGAGAAGCCAAAGAATCAGAGACTGGTTGGATGTAAATGGATCTTTAAGAAGAAGTTTGAATCTGGCAGTAGAGAAAACATCAGGTTTAAAGCCAGATTAGTAGCAAGGGAGTTCACACAAAGGGAAGGAGTGGACTATAATGAAATATTTTCACTAGTGGTCAAGCATTGTTCCATCAGGATTCTTTTAGCTCTGGTTGCTCAATTTGACCTCCAACTACATCAAATGGATGTTACTACAACTTTCTTACATGGTCGTTTGAAAGAAAGGATTTATATGAAGATGCCTGATGGTTTGCAAACAGAAGATTCAGAAAACAAAGTCTGTTTGCTGAAGAAATCCTTATATGGGCTTAAGTAGAGCCCAAGGCAATGGTATCTCAGGTTTGATGATTATGTTTTGAAAAATGGATTCTCAAGAAACAAGTATGACAGTTGTGTATATTTTAGACAAGAAACTGACCTGTCTCAAGTATATTTGTTATTGTATGAGGATGACATGTTGCTAGCTGGTAGGAGCTTATCTGGAATTGAAAAGGTGAAAGACATGCTGAAAGCAGAATTTGAAATGAAGGATTTAGGAGAGGCTAAAAGGATTCTGGGCATAGATATTGATAGAGATAAGAGTGAAGGAACTGTAGTTCTTTCACATAAGGCTTATCTAACTAAGGTACTTCAGAGGTACAATATGAACATGGCGAAGACTGTTTCAACACTAATAGGTCAGCATATGAAGTTATCTCTGCAATAAAGTCCAAAGACTGTGCAAGACAAAGTTTATATGAACAAGGTTCCTTATGCAAGTGTTGTAGGAAGTCTGATGTATGCAATGGTCTGTTGCAGACTAGATTTAGCATACTCCATGAGTATTGTCAGCAGGTACATGAGTGATCCTGGCAGATTTCACTGGGAAGCAGTGAAGTGGATGTTAAGATACATAAGGGGGTCAGACAATAAAGGTTTGGTTTCAAGAAACAAGAAGAAGATCAAAATTCAATTGTGGGATATGTAGATGCTGATTTTGCAGCAAATCTAGACAACAAGAAATCTTTGACTGGATGTGTTTTCACACTCTTTGGTACAACTATAAGTTGGAGAGCAGTTCACCAATCAGTGATGGCCCTTTCTACTATAGAATCTGAATTTGTTGCATTAACTGAAGCAATAAAAGAAGCTATGTGGTCGAAAGGTATTGTCAAGGAGTTTGGGATTCAACAAAAAAGAGTTACTGTTTTTCGTTAAAATCAAAGTGCTAATCATTTGGCCAAGCATCAAGGATATCACGAGAAGACAAAGCATTTTGATGTAAAACTATATTTTGTAAGGGATGTTATAGCTAAAGGTGTGGTAAAAGTTGCCAAAATACCAACTGAGATAAATCCTGCAGACTGTTTTACAAAAGCTTTGCCAGCTGCAAAGTTTGATGTGTGTTTAAAGTTGATTGAAGTTAAAGATGGTGTGATGTCCTGAAGTAAGGACAGTGAAAGAGCCTGCCAATGATGGTTGTGATGAATTGTAGCTAAAGGTGGAGAATTGTGGACACAATTAGCTAAAATTCAGTTGTGTTAGTTAATTGGATTAAGCATAAATTATATGGATTACTTAAGGGAAAATTGGTCATTTCAGTGGTTGCAACTGGTAGTCAAATTATATCAGTTTAACTCCTAAAATCGGTTTGCATGGCAGCTAAGAGAAAGCAGTTATAACTGCATATCAGAAGCAGTTTTCTTAGCAGTGCAATTAGCTTGGAACTTCTGAAGCAATTATGTTCTTCTATCATCATTCTTATTTTTTCTGTTTTCATCCTGATTAACATAAGTTCATAGTTAATCAAAGGAGAGTAGAATAGAGATAGCTTGTTCTTGTGATAAAGATATACACAAAGAGAAAATCTGTGAAGATTGTGTAATCTTGAGAGCTAAAGCTATTGGATTGTATTCTTGTAACTCTTAGGGTTGATTAATGGAATTCTTTGGTGTTGTTGGCTCCGTGGATGTAGGATCTCATTAACGATCTGAACCACGTTAACTCTTGTGTTGTTACAATTTTCAGTTTGATTTACAGAATATAGGTCCTGTAGTGTGTGTTTCAATGTTTGATTGATTGAATCTGTATTCTGAGCTCAAGAACCTAACAGTAACGATGGGATTCAAACACTTGAGCTATACAACTTCATCTACATAAAGATGGGATTCGAACACATGACCTCTCACATAACCAAACATGGCGCAGCCACTGGGCTGTGGATAGTTGTTACTACAAAATATATGTTTACAATAAACAAAGATATGAAGCTAAACAAAATATTTTATATTATATATTTATTATTTTCAAAATAAAATTTTAAAATTTTTTTAAGTCTGATCCAGTTTTCCAGTTTAACCTATTCAATCTTATCCGGTTTTAGCAATTTTGACGGATTTTGGTTGGTTTTCACCGGTTTAACATCATCTCCACGGTTAAGCGGGTTAAACCGGTCAGTCCGATCCTGTTCCACAAACATTGTTTATAATATAGTAAGATATTTTAAATTGTATCAATATAAAATTTTAAAAGTTTTTGTAGATCAATTTATAAGAAATTAGTTTCAATTTGAATTAGAGCTAAAATAAATAATGCTATATATTTTTAACACCTTAAGTTTTTTATCTATACCAATATGAGATAGATGAATAATAAAAATATAGGGAGAAAAAACAATCAAGTAGTATATAAAAAAAGGTTAATTACCAAAAGCAACCTAAATTATTGGCTTTTTTTACTTTTGCCACCTAAAATTTTTCGTTTTTCCGATCACAACCTGTATTTTGCATTTTTATACACTAAACAACCTCCGTCATTATTTTCGGCTATATAAGCTACATGAATGGCACGTGCTTCGTCGGAGCCTCTTTTTGCAATAAAAGTGGGGTCTTTTCTGCAATTTTTAAATTTCTACTTAAGTTTCCTTTATTACACAATCAGCCACATCCCTAACAATCAATTAATCGCAATTCATTACCAAAATCACTTTTACAATATCCTAATTCCCTCAAACCGGCATCGCAGATTAAACTCACCCACTCGCTAAAAAAACCCTAGTTCATACAAAATTCCCAAACCTAAAGCTGCACAAATCGATTCTTATTCGTTGAAGTTCCGGCTGAGATCGTTCGTTGATTGCGAGTTTCTGGCAATGGAATGGCGCATACCCAACGTGAGGAAGAAGAAGACCTCCGCGGGATTTTTCGCCCCAAACTATGGTGAGTTTTATGTGCTCGTTGTTGGGTTTTTTAAGTCTTTATGTTGTTTAATGCTCGCATTTGAAAATGATTTAGGTTTTAGAGTGAAATGGTTTATCTTCTTAAATAGTTGAGGGTACTAGGGCTGACTGGTTTGTTTTTCGTTTTGAGTGGATTGTGGGTGGTCCGCTTTGTATTTTGGCATATATTTTTTTGCTCGTGTACTGTGTTTCCCGACAAGGTCTCCCTTGTGTAGACCCCACATGTAGTGAACTCCCACAATCACTATGCTATAATAAATTATTCATAATACTGTACAAACTTTGGGGATTTGCTAATATCTAATTGTCTTAATTTGTATTTGGGTTTAGTTATTTGATTACTACTTGATTAGGGATTAGTTTAATCTGATTTAGGGTCTGCCACCAAATAAGACCAAAATAGTGGCTTACTATTTTTGGGTTTATAAGTGTTTTTTTCTATAACTAAGTAGAGACACGTGCGTTGCACTTGATCTATAGACTTTACCCAAAATTACTATTATGGTTTTTTACTTTAAATAATCTTAAAAATGTGTATAGAATGTCAAGATAAAAAAAAATACTTCTTCTTACATAGGTTTCTAATGATTAAAAATATCCTTTATTTTGTACCAATGCCTTGTTTCATGTGATCAATTACTTTAAATGCTGAATTTTGATAAACCAAAAACAAATATATTAAGTGCAAATTAAAACTCAAAGCAGTTTTTTTTTTCAAATTTTATTTTGTGCCCCGAAAAAAGAGTCCAGATTCAAGATGTCAATGTGTTGTTTTATTAGTCAAAGTAAAAATATTAAAATATTAATTTTATCAATAAGTTTATATTATTGAATAAGTCAAATAAATAAAATTCAAATAAGTGAGGTCAGAAATCACAGTTATAGAAAGTAGCACATCAACCTTTAATACTAAAAGAAGGCTGCATAAACATAGGAAAAATACGTGTCGCTCCCACAATTTTTCGCCGAATTTTTAATTTCTTTTGATTTTTGAAAACTACTACTCCCTCCGTCCCGGTTAAAGCTTCCACTTTGACCGGGCACGGATGTTAAGAAAAAACAGTTATTTGATTTTTTTAAAGGTGGAGATTGAGTGGTTGAGATTTTGAGGGTGAGGATTGGGGGATTAGTTTCCTTTTTTGGGCTGGCAACTTTAAGTGGGACGGACCGATAAGGCAAGTAGGAAGCTTTAATTGGGACTGAGGGAGTATTAAATACATGGGAGAGGCGTTTCACCCACTTTTTTGTGGTTACTCTTCCAATCAATTTTTTTCTTTTTCTTTTTCTTTTTCTTTTATCTCTTCTTTTTAATCTTTTGCCTTCGAAATTCCAAGATCATATAACTTTTTCGTCTCAACTCGGTTTTTCATAAGAAATAGATCAAATTATTCCTCTTTTGACAATCTTCGATTTAGCATCAATAATGCATATATTATAATTAAAATATTAATTTTTAAGTATAAAATATCTTTTTAGGATGTTAATGATATATTTTGATTTTCTAAAAAAATGATATATTTTGTTTTCTAAACATTTATATATAAACTTAAAATGTGATATAATTCTAAAAATGATATTTTTTTGAACAAATTGAAATTTTTTAGAAGATTAAAATTATTTACTTTAATGTTATCTTTTTTATCTTAATAATTTTTAGATAGTTTAAATTATTTGGTTTAAAAAAATTCATGTAAAATACAATTTGTTAGGTTTAAACTTTACAATAGAAAAAAACTTAGATATATTTGCTAAAATGATTTGTCGATTGAATTGATTTGTTTATTATTATTTTTTCTATTTTATGAAAAGTAAAATTATGTTATCTACAAAAAATATAAGTCAATTATTTTTTATTTGAATGTGACAATATAATATAGTTTACCACTCATATACTTCAGTAACTAATATGTTTGTGACTTCTTATACTAATATTATATTATTTAATATATGTAGCTTTCAAACGATAATTATTCAAAATATTTGACATTGTTTTATCTTTATATGCATATGTAATTATTACAACCTGTGTAATGCACACTAAAAGAATAGGGAGAAAAATGAATCAAATTTCAAGTTTGTATTTAAAATTTTACTTAAAATATTTAACATCATCAGATTATACATTCAATTAATTGAATTAATAAAATTTATGAAAATATAATTGGCAGTTTCTATTTGTGATAATGAAAGACATTAAAAGTAGAAATATAAAAAACGAATAGTCATAATTTATAAAAATCTAACTGGTAGTTCAATTTGTGATAATGGAAGATATTAAGATAATTTATAAAAATCTAACCTATTATAAGATGTTTAAGAGCTTATGAGTTCATTCAAAGCGTTTAACAACATTTTTTAAATAAGATCTTATTTTATTTCAAGTAAGTTGTTTTTAAAAAAGTAAGGAGGGTTCAACTTATTTCCCAAATAAGATCTTATTTGGATTACAACTTTAATTTTTATTATTTTAATTACAAAAAAATCATTACTAACATCTTATAAGCTCTATCTTCTTATTATAACCAAACACTTCAACAAATTATTTTGTAAATAAGGTTTAACATCTTATAAGCTCAAAAAACATCTTATAAGATGTTTTGAATAAGCTTAGCCAAACACCCTCTAAATGTAGAAAAACACGTAAGGAGGAAGAAAGATAATTAGGTAAACAAATATCACTCCCGATTTCATGTTCTCAAGTAATATATAGGCTGGTAATTTTATTATATATTATTATTAAATTGAAAAAGTACTCATCCCGTGCATCACATGGGTGGACATCTAGTTCATTTGTAAAGTTATACTTTTGTTAAAGATGGCTCTTTTGGGGGGATGGAGGAGTATACACTATTAATCTTTTTCTGCTTTTTGTTTTTCATTTTTTTACTTTTTGTTAAAATGTAAGTTATATATCTTGATAAGTATAATGATAAAAAGTTGCATATATGCTTACTTCGTGTACATAGTCATTGTCTCTTGCAACGATTTTGAATTTAAAAAAAAAAAAAAAGAAAAAATATATATTTTTAGAAGGGCCATTAGATTTTTTTATATATATTTCAAATTATCTCATTAACAATCAGATACATTGTACTACATCATAGTGGCGTATACATAATTTTCAATACGGGGCTATGATGCTTAGTTTGAAAAGAAAAAATATATTATTTAATATTCTTTTTGTTTCAATGACAAAGTTCTATTAACATAATCTTTTTCTTGTGATGGAAGGAGTGGTTAAATCCTTATACATTTTTTTCCAAAAAAAATATATATATATTGGCTTCCCTGAATAGTTTTTTTCCTTTTTTTATATAGCAACCTGGTGGTGTTCAATCACAATAAAATCATTTTAAAAATGAATTGACATGGATCTAAAAATATAGGGACAAATTTAAATATCACTCAATTTGATTAAGACTATAGACGTAAATAAGAAAATAACAAGAACCTATAACAACTTTTATGTGTGTAAAAGCTGGAGCACAAACCGCCAGGCCAAGAAACAATTCCATACTAAACATATACTATAAACCAATTATATCTGGAATCGAGGGTACAGATGCACCCCTTTGATCTTAGATGGATCTGCCAGTGCTACAACATCTTTAAATTATCTGATGAAGTTATTTGATATAACTCACATACTCCTTCCATTCACAAATAAGCATTATTTTAAAGAAAACTATATTTCACAAAAGAGTGTCATGCTAACATTATTTTTCGTGATTCTTTCAATATTGTCCATAGCTAAATCTAAGGAAATTTACATATAAATCTTATCATATTATATAAATAAGGTATGGGGAAAAGATAGAGAAATTTATGGTAATAAAAGAATTGATGGAGAGAAAAATGAAGGGGTGTTGTTGTCCATTCCACAATTTCTTATATTACACCTTAAAGTCTAAGATGACACTTATTTGTAAACGGAGGGAGTATTATTTTAATGTTCACTAAAATGACCGCATTCTTGTAATGAAAAATATTATCAAATATATACAAGAGAATGTAGATTATATCTCCTTTTGTTTTCAAATATATGTTACTTTAAATTATGAACTAATACCTTTCAAGTAATTATATATCAATAATTATAGATAGCATTAGCTAACTTCAATATTTGAGATGTACTGGAACATATTGAATTAGTTGTCATTCTGGCTACGTGATATACGAAATGTCACGGGTTTCAAACCCTGTCATCCCTACCTATTACTGCTCAAAGGGGCAGTAACAAGGAGGAGACATGTCAAAAAAAAATATTAATTAATCAAAGGTCCAACTGATCATCACGCCAGCATTGTAAATATGCAATTATGAATAATCCAGCCAAAGTAATAGGAATTAGACCTAACATGATTCCAAATTAATAGGAATTAGACCTAACACTATTAGTATGGTTGTTACCCTGAAAAAAGAAAATTGAGATGTATATTAAATGGAAATATATTTGTTGATTATTCTGTCAGGAATCAATTAAGAAATTTCTTAAAGATCAAGCTAAATTGCTTTAATTTTATCATCTCTTCTAAAGGTTAAGCTTTTATCGAAATTAAAAAGTAAGATTGGGGAAAATTTCAAACATCTAACCTCTTCTCTTGGTGATAGGTTAGATATTAACTCTTCTAACAAGTGTTTAGTCATTTGAACCAACTTTTATCTACTTTAACAATTACTGATTTCTTTATTAAAAAACAATTACAGATTCTTCTGTTAGAAGGAAATAGATAAGTTAAACTTAGTTATCAAATATATGAATTATTATAATAAAAATATATATCATGAATATTTTCACTTGAGTTTGAAATATCATTCTTTAAAATATAAACAAGGATTTGAGTCTCAGTATGTAAATATGTCGTGCATTGTTTGCATACCTATAGAATAGATTTAGATCTAGAGAATATGTTATAGGAATTATATAAATTAGTAATGAAATATAATTATGAGTAACCATCTTAAGGATATTGTTATATATATGAAATATAATCTTTTTAGTTGTCTCTTTATGATTATTCAAATTCACATTTTCTTACCGATATTATATATGTGATAAAAAAATATATGTTAAGAAACAAATTAAACTAATATTGAAGTTCAATACGACTTGAAAGGTTATTGGACATAATCTTCGTTTGATAGAATCCAAAATTTAGATAACAATTCTCATATTCTATTTTTTACAAATGTTTGATTTGTTGCTTATCTTAAATTAAACAAACTTTCAATTTACCATAAAAAAAATATAATACATGCTATTTTTTCTTTGATCGTAAGTATATATTTTTTTCGTTAGAAATATTATATTAGAATCACCTTGTAATTTATAATAAAAGTTATGTCTCTAAATTTAGTATAGTTTTCTCCCAAATTTACTCCGTATGATATACTGAATTAGCATATATTTAATAATATATTAAAGCTAAATAAATATTATGAATGTTTTGAAAAATAAAATTAATACTACCTCACACAAATTTAATTAAATTCAATATCTAAAATTAGAATATAAATTTATTGTAATTGTTTAAAAAAATTTAGATTTCAAACCAATAAAAATAAAACATATAAAACTAAGTACGGGATGGAATTATTAATTCCTTGCAATAATACATATTAGTGAATTATGTAGTTGTCCTTGCATATTTCCTCATAGATAAGTGTATGCAGAAGGGCATTTTTGACACTATTATTTTGTAAGAAACAACTCATACTTTCTAAGGTAGGGAGATTGATCTTGAAGTGCACACCTTTTGTGGAGTTCTGATTTCTGTTCATTTATACAAGTGACGACTTTGATTTTTTCAGCATTAAGAAACACCATTTGGATAGGTTTCACAACCTAGGAAAGATGTGTTATGCTAGGGGTAGGGTATCATTCATAGATTTTTTTTTTTATCCCGACAAGCTGTTACTTATAGAAATTAATTAAATGATTAAGAAACTAGGGCTCGAACAATTTGATAAGTTGTTCTTCAATCGGAATGGGTGTGACAATTGTAATTCAGTACATCCGTTGGAGAGTGACATGGATGCAGTGAGCTTAGGTTGTTTCAAAGATAGAAATAGGATTGTCGGAGTGTACGCAAAGTCATGTTGAAGGGGGTAGGAAAAGGGTAAATGAAAATGACTTTATTAATGTTGATGTAAGTGAGGATGAGACTAATAAACAACTTGTGGTGTATGTTCCCGGGACTCAATATGAACAAACTGAACACGCTGCCCCTATAAATTTTCCAGGCAATGAATACACAGATCTCACTCTCAGTGATGGACAATGATGATCTGCAGTCTGTAGGTGAGGACACTAACGTGTTCGTAAAGTTTGTTGATAGTGAGTCCGACCTTGAGGATGAAGAGGACTTAGAGTTTGATGAGACTGTTGATGGGGAAGTGGAATTGGGGGGGGGGGGGGGGGGGGAAGGGGGCGGGGTGATTGTTTAGTGGGAAAAGTGTTGCAAGTTTTAGAAGGACAACCAAGTCAAAACATACACATAATGGTCATCCAATTTTAAGCTAACTAGGACTGGGATCAAAGAGCCTGATTTTTTTGTGGGTATGTGTTTTGAGGATGTGTACACCTTTAGGAGGCCGTACATGTACACTCTATCATGAATGGTGGGGTAGTTTCATTTACAATCAATCACAAGGATAAGGTCCAAGTTAAATGCAAACATGTTACATGTAAGTGGTTGATCTTTGCCTCTTCCATGAAGGGGGAGAAGACAACTCAGATCAAGAGTTACTGTGATAAGCAAAAATGTCCTAGAAAGCAAAAGGTCAAACAAGCTAATGCTAAACTGATTTCGGAGCTTTATAGGCAAAAAAAATTAACAGACTCAAATTGGCCTGTTCATTCAATGGTAGATGGGATACAAAATGATCTGAAACTATCCCTAGAATGGCATGTTATAGGGCTAAGTATATGGTTCTTAGGCAAGGCAATAGGCTAGAAAATTAGGAACATGCATTGCGTTGGAGTTATGCTGAAGAGATATCCCAAACCAATCGGAACAACGGTTAAAATCAAATGTAAACAAACACCCATGGGCTGCAGGTTCAAAAGAATTTATATATGTTGGTATAGTTTAAGAAGGGGGTTCCTAGAGGGTTGTAGACCAATAATTTTCTTGGACGGGTGCCATCTGAAAACTGTGTCTGGGGGCGTTCTCTTTAACTTCTTGTGGGATTGATGGGAACAATAGGATGTTCCCATTTACCTATGCGGTTGTGGAGAAAGAAAAAAAGAAAAATTGGTTGTGGTTCCTTAAGTTGATGTTTGAAGATCTTGGTGGTCAAAACCCTAGTCGCTAGACGGTAATGTCCGATAAGCAAAATGGGCTACTGGATATTGTTGATGAGTTAATGCCCGGTTGTGTGAATAGATTTTGTGTCACTCACCTATACTCGAATTTCAAACTGCATTTCAAGGGGTTGGCCTTAAAAATTGTTTTGTGGAAAGCAGCAAGGACAACACAGGTTGTAAACTTTTATAAGGCAATGGGGGAGATAAGAAAGATGTTGGTTAAAGCATTTAACTAGTTGGCAGCTAGGCCAGCTCATCATTGGTCTAGGTCTCATTTTTGGTGCTATAGTGTCTGTGAGAAGTTGGAAAATAACATGTCAGAGAGTTTCAATTCCATGATCATGAAAGCTAGATCAAAGCCCATAGTGTCAATGCTCAAAACATTAGAATTAATCTAATGAAAAGAGTGCATATTAGGAGAGATAAGCTAAGGGCTTATCACGGTGATTTATGCCCGGTAATTGAACAAATACTTGAAGACTTAAAGAAAAAGGCGATGGAGTACACGACGATTTGGAATGGTCAAAATCAGTTTAAAGTGGGGACCTTTATGGAAATAGATTTAAAGTGCATTTGGGAGAGTGTGTGTGCAACAACAGAAGATGGGAGCTTAGTGGGCTTTCTTGTGCTCATGCGATTGCTTCGATGAACTACTTGGATATTAAGTCGTATAGTTAATTCATGGGAACAATGGACTTAGCCGAGGCCTGGCCTCAAACAGAATGGCCCCCACTAATTCCCCCAATTTAAGAGAGAATGCCAGGCAGACCCAAGCAGCAAAAGACGAAGGCACAGCCAAACGAAGTCCCTGTTGGACCAGCAGTTGCCAAGAAAAAGAAAAGGAGCAAGGCTGCAGATAAACCGGTTAAACATTCTCGAAAGGGCACTGTAATCATTTGCGCCTACTGCCACCAGCCAAACCATAATGCTAGAGGCTGCACAAAAGAAGCCAAGGATCGGGTTAATTAATTAAGAAAGTCAGACTGAGAGAGACATACCAGCACCACATGATGAAGGCTCGTACTGAGAGAGACATACCAGCACCACATGATGAAGGCTCGTCTAAAACAAGGAAAAAGGTAAAAAGTTCTTCTACATATTTAATTCAAATCTTATACAATTTCATTAATCCTTAAAATTTCTTTTAATGTTTCTTATTGTTTATGCTGTAGACAAAAAATAGCATACCACCTAATGAAGGAGCTACACAGGAAAAAGAAACTCGAAAAATGTTGCCCAAACAACACCGAAGCCTACTAAATCTTCTAAGAAAAGTGTAAGAGAACTAAAACTAAACCATTCAGAATTTGAATAATTGATGTTATGTCATAATACTATTTTGGGTTGTTGTAATCAGTGCACACCAAGAAACCCGGAGCCTATCGTTGATGGAGTTGAGGGTTTTGACCCCATTAGCTTAGCCCGAGATGAGTGGTGGAACCTAAATTCAGAAAATTGGACTGAATCTGAGGTATGCGCACTTAAATCTGGAGGATTTTATTTGCTTAGTCACTTCCACAAGTTATTTAGTTTAAATCCTTTTTTTTATATTGTTCAAGGTTCCACTTAAGGAAGTGGTCACCCTGAGTAGATTGACAAGGAGAAAGGCAGCTTCTGCAAATAAAGATGAAGATAAATCAAAGGGTTGAATATGGAAATTTATGCTATATAGTCTGTCCAACGATTGTTTCTGATTTTAGAAGATAGTTGGTGCTAGTTGAGTTGCTGAAAATTATGATTTATAGTTTGATATATGTACTAACTTTGAGTTGCTAATCAAATTGTGTTGTTTGAACCTAATCATGCCGTTTATATGCAATTGTCTATTAAATGCTAAAGTAGGGTTGTTGCAATTTTGCTAGTTATCTTGAATCCTTTCAATTGGGGTTGTTGCAATTTTGCTAGTTATTTTGACCTTGTTTTATGGAAACATACAATTTTTTACAAGATGGTTATTTTATTAAAGGTTCAATGAGCTGCTAGATTGACAAGGCGTATGGTTGCTTCAGTTGTAGAGAATGCCATAAAACTGAGTCAGAAAGGTTCGAAGCTTGAAAGTGGATCATCATCCAAGTTGTCCAAAGATGATAAAGGGCACTTGGTCCCTCCGATTGTCATAATAGTCTCGCCACGGACCAAGTCGGTGGTGACAAAGAAACCTTTGTCCAGCTAACCCAAAAATACACCAGAATCAACCACTGATGCTCCAGCGAAGCAATTTGTTCAGAGAAAGCTACAGTTTTCTATAATTCAAAGTTCTGGAATTTACTTGTGTCTCAACAATGCTTGCATTTTGAAGAATTATTCATTCGAATAAGTAAATGTGTAGGTGAGGAGGGCTAAGGTTACAAGAGCCACTACACTATGTCCCCTAAACACGATTGACAAGCCGAACCTAAGACATTTTATCAAGCCTAGCCAGAACAACCCAAGTCCTAACAACATAATCAACGAGGTCAGATTTACAACCCCACAAGGAGAACCGATTCAAAAGGTCCATGTTCCTTCTTTAGGAGTCTCTGCTTGCACTTAGATATAGAATCCCCCTGTTTTCTAGTATTATTTTGTGATTAGCACTTTAATTTTTTGTAAGTAAAACATCTATAGGTTGTGGAAATGTACATGTCCCTCCCCATTGTAATGTCTGCTTTTCTTTCATAAATTTTCTAGCAGATACATTAGAACCACACTGTTTGTTAATTTATAACTTTTTTTAGTGCTGTCAAGTAGAGTACCAGACAAGTGCCGTAGACATTGAATCTTTTGTAATTAGATACCAAACACTTGATGCGGCGATTATATTAGAGTGGTATGTGCATTTGGCTTGATCAATTATATGTGCAAGTGATTTGTTTAAACTTCATTATTTTTACTCGTGTAATTATCTATTGTGTTTAGTATTAGTTAGTGGGAAATCAATTGTTAAATCCAGTGGAGTCTAAATTTAGATTAACTTCACACTACCATTCACTACAATAATTGACTAGTGCAACATATTTATTCGGTTAACATGAACAACATTAAAGGGGAAATCCTTTCCCACTAATATTGCACTGGTCAATTATTGAACAAAAAACACTGGTCAAATATTGAACAACAAGAAAAGCAGATCCACACACACCCACAAAAAAACAGCAAAATCCACTTCTCTCTAATCTTGACTTTGGCAATCTCTTCCTCGACCATAGCTATTCTGGCCAAATCATTCTCGTCCATGTTTACACGGTGCATCACGCCTTCTAACGGTTCACCCATCGCAGCAAACCTGGTATGACATATCTGGCTCTATCACCTATGGGGGGTCCATCCACATGAAGAACTCGAACCCATCCGGTGCCTATGAATTATAAAAAAAAAAAAAACCAAATCAATCTACACAATAAACCGCCAATAAGATTTCATAAGCAAGACATCAACTAAACTACTAAGAAATTTACGCCAAATACAGAAAACCCACGAATTTAATGCCTACAAATTCTCTAAACTGTAACCAATTCCATTTAAATAAATCTGCCATTACTTTTCAGTAGTTTAATCAGAAACAACAATAAGAAACTAAAGCTAACACTGAGAATTGAATTCTATACTTTCATTTTTGGGCAAAAAAATTCTTACCCTAAACCTCCTACAGCATACATGTAGGCGTCCAGGGTTTTGGTCAGTTCACGAGGTCCACTCGACCGCAATTAGCCCGTAGATGCAATGGATATCTATGGTGACTGCGCTTTTTCCAAATTGGAGAGAACTGAAGAATGCGGGAAATTAGGTGCCTAAATAGCCGTTGGTTGTGTTAGGTGGGGGTGGGTGGTGGGCTATTAATTGATTGTTAGGGGTGGGGGTGATTGGGTAATAAAGAAAACTTAAGTAGGAATTTAAAAATTGCAGAAAAGACTCCACTTTTATTGCAAAAAGAGGCTCTAGCGGAGCACGTGGCTTATATAGTCGAAAATAATGGCGGAGGTTGCATTGGAAAAATAAAAAAGTTTAGGTGACAAAAGTAAAAAGGTCAATAGTTCAGGTTGCTTTTTTGTAATTAAGCCATATAAAAAAATATATAGACATGGGTTTTTTTGTGTTGGGTGACCTTAATTCATTGAGGGATTAAGGGGACTCAATCTCAATAAAGCACATTCATATACTCTAAGCCAACAGTAACTCAGTACTCCCTAGCCTTAAGCAAATAATTTTCTTTTTCGGATTACTTACTTTGAATTGTGTGGAGATTATTTTCCAAAAACATTAAAAAAATAAAACAAAATCAGAAGTCTCTTGAATTCTTAATTGTGAGGGAGAGAAATGGACACATTAATTGTTTCACTACCTATCCTGTCACTTTTTGTTTGTGAAGAACAGAGCTTCGTTCTCACTCTGTCTCTCTGAATTAAGCCTCTACCAAAACGGCGAAGAAATTCTTCTGTTTATAAATTTATTTAAAAAATCAGGTCTTAAAACCTACCCAGAAATACCTCAGAACATTGATCCCTATTTTAATTTTAGGAGAATGAGCGACTCTAATTTTAGGAGGAGGAACAACGGAAGGGCACCGAAATTCATCTTCAGGAAATATGCAACCTTGGTGTGAAGATTTTCAAGCGAATTTGAAGAAATTGAAAGGTATATTTATACATTTTACAGATCTAATACATCTAGTTTTTTCTATGATATATAGAAATCAAAACACAATGCTATTTTAGAGATTGAACGCGTATAATCATTTATTCTTTTTGGCAGATTCCTCTGATTTACAATCCTTTTTCCAATTATACTATGTATTTTGTCCACATATATATGACACTGATAAGGAAATATATTGTATATCCTCTAAAGCAAAGTATTAATGCATAAAATCAGTGAGCTATTCAAAGTTAATGGAGCGATGTATATTTGTAACAAATTTTCACGAAATTTGTTTTTGGAAGATTGTATATTTGTATCCTAATATAACTACTGATTTTGGGGACTAAATGATTGCGTTATTCTAGGTAATATTATTTTGGGCGAAATATGTCATTGTGTGTTTTAAATAAGCCGAAAGAATAAACACATAAAAAACCGCGCTTTCCACAATTGGCAGCTTAGTTTGGGCGGAAAATTGGGCTGCTTACTATTCTAGATGTATGTACTTTATATTAAGAGCTTCCCACTAATATGAATTATTAAGGGATTACTTTGAAGTGTTGGCTTCCAAACAAACTGTAGTTATTGGTTTTAATCACTTGAGTTTGATTTTTCTTACTCGTGGTTGCATCTAACTGAAACGACCTATTGTAAAAACCAACTCAAACAGTAAGTTATTTAGTATGATTTTTGAATATATATAAATAATATATTAGTGGGAAGCTCTTTATATCTTTTTTAATAGAAAATAAATTTTATTGTAAAATTCAGGGTATTAAAATTGTAGGAGTGGTTCGTGGGTGCACCCAATGCATAAAAGTGCTTATTGTACACCTCCCTAAAATTAATCCACTTGGTAAAAAATGGAAAAGTTGAAATTCGCGCCCTGTCAAAATTTGGGCGCTCCACCTCCTTCAAAATTCATGTCAGTCAAAAGAGTTTTTTCGACAGTTTACTGTATAGTTTGTTCAGCCTAATAATATAATTATGTCTAACAGTATAAAATTATAACTTGAGTTTATTTCGACATTTTACAGTATAGGTTATCTAATTCAATATAGTTTGTTCAACCTAAAAGTATAGTTTACTACGCCTAACAATACAATATTATAACCAGAGTTACTGGATAATCTATTTTGTGAATAAATAGTTCTACTGTAAATTGTAAACTAATGTTATTTATTTTTCCAGCTTACAGTATACTTATTGTTCCCTTATAGTATATATTAGCTTGCTTAAAAGTATAAGTTTATTCAGTAATACATTGTTTACAATTTATAGTATATCTATTTATTCTTTGTATATTACTCTATAAATATTTTTTCAGGTTACAGCATATTTAATGTTTGCTTATAGTATATATTATGTTGCCTCATGGTATATGTTTATTAGTTTCAATATAACTTTTTTCTATAATTATTTTTCTATGTAACAGTATATTTACTGTTTGCTAATAGTAAATTTTATGTTGCCTAATTGTATAAGTTTATTATAAGACCCAAATTTTTCACTCTACTGACTTGATACACCATATAGGTAGACAGATTAATATGGAAGAACATGGGCCAACAGTTGTGCTAGTGATTAACAATATATTTAAAAGTACAACTTTAATCTTGTGATTCAATCCAACCAATGTCTTAATTAATTCAACCAATTCATCTTCGAAATCATAAAATTAATTCACAGACCAGAGGAAGCAACAAATCCAAATCCGAAATTAACATATAGTAACATCATGTTACATGTTAATTGATCAATCAACACTATGCTAGGTATAAAAACGAAATTAGCTGCTATCTACGAAGAAGAGGTGGCCTGGCGAAAGTTATTCCAGATTTGAACGACGCTGCTCCAGATGGCAGCGGAGGCGATGCTAGCGACCATGACCACCGGGTAACCAGGCTTCGAATCTACCTTCACTTCGAGCTGAAGGAGGCGCAAATGGATGATGTCGAGCTTGGCGGAGGTGACGTCCTTGCCGCAACTGTTGAATTATTGCGTTGATCATACGGAAGAGCGCTCCTTGCAAATCTCCAATGACTTTTAGAGAAGCCTCTTGAGTAGCCATCCCCTGCTTCTCGTAATGCTGCACCAGCTCTTTAGGACTCAGCATTCGCCTTTTACTCTTTTTGATACTGGTTTGTTTGTCATTGATGGTCTCTCCTGGTACCGGCGGTGGTTTCTCCATGGCCAAACCTGGCCTTGATTTGGGAAAAATAGAATGGATAAACCCATTGTCATTTAAACGTCGTCGTATCGAAGGGGATCAAAGGTAATGATCTTCTTTGCCCGGGAGAATGATGTGAAAATGTTATTTGAGGGAGAGGAAGAAAGAGAGTAAAAAATTTAAGGAAAAAAAAAAGATGGTAAAAAAATTTAACAGGGGGAAGGGGTTAAATTATGACTGAGTGTACAATAAGGCTTATAATGCATTAGGTGCAGCCAAGAATTTTCCAAACTGTAGAAGAAGGAGAATCTAGATATATTGTTTTTATGAGGAGTTTGAGAGAGAAGAGATCTCTTATTTTTATAAAGTAAAAGTAAATTATTTTAAATTACTTAACCACCCGTCAAATTTAATACTTAGTAAGGGTATTATATACGTCACAAGGAGACTCCAGATGTGTTGTTTTTTATGAGGAGTTTGAGATATAAAAGATCTCTTGTTTTTTATATAATCAAATAAGCAAAAGTAAATAATTCTAAATTACTTAACTGTCCTTCATATTCATATTTTTAATAAAGGTATTATAGGCATCACAAGAAAGATGATCAGATAAGTAAAATGTAGATAATTTTAAATTACTTAAATACCTTTCAAATTTAATACTAGTAAGGTAATATAAGCATCACAAAAAAATACGAAACAATCCATACTTTTATATTAGTAATAATAGATATATATGATTTCAGGAAAAAAAATCCTTATGACATGATTGGTACGAAGGAATGACGTCTGAATAGAATGGTCATTCACTTGTTCATTCTCATTGTTATGATTGATATGTATTTATGATGTGAATAGTCATTCCTAAAGGAATTGCTACTTTCATATCCATGGGATTAGCCATTGCTCCCACCCCACTACTACTACTACTACTGCTACTACTTAGAGGTGGACATGTTCCAGTTCCGAACCGGCGGTTCTGGGAACTGCTAGTATAGGAACCTGAACTGAACCATAGGAAAGGCGATCTCATTACAGTTCCAAACCGGATGAAACTGCCGGTTCCAGGCGGTTTATGTGTTTGAATTATTATTTTTTTTATTGATACTTTTGCATGTTTTAAATGGGAAGAGAAGTTGTAAAAATAATATTTGACATAGAAAAATGAGAAAAAAATCGATTAATATGAAATATCTTTAGATTTACAAGGTACAAATACAACTTACAAGTTACAAGTTACAACTTACAATTTCTAAAATCACAAACTAAAATGTAACACTAATAATAAAACAATCATCTTATACAACGTTACAACTTAAAAAAAAAAGGTTACGGGCTTGTAACTTTGCACTTCTGATCTCTCCACTCCTTCTTCGCTGAGTTTGATTCCAACAAATTTTTAACTTGGAACCAAATTGTCTATGTATCATTGACCTTCCGGCTTAAGGTTAAGGAATCAAAGCTCACGTAGTTCTCTTACCTCACTTACCTTTCGAATCGAAGCCGGTTCGGTGGTGTTGCTCAATCACTTCCTTTATCACGAAATGCATTGGTAATTCGCTTTCATATTGGCAAGTAGGTCGAACAGAGTTTCCGTTGAACAACTCGTTAAATATCTTGTTTATTTGAATAAATAATTTTCAAGCTCGTTTACAAACGAATAGAGCTTGAACATAATTGGTTCTTTCATTAATAGCTTGCGAAGAAGCTTGTTTGACACTCAACTAATGACGACGGCAACAACAACAACAACAACAATAATAATATACGGAAAAATAATATAATATAATATTCTTATATTACCTCTTATTATATTGTGCATTTGGTTATATTCGTTGGTTCGTAAAATGTGTGTTTATTTGATATTTGTGAACAAAGTAATTAGTTGTTCACGAGCAAAATCATTCTCAAATATGTTCACGAACACGTTCGCCAACAAAATAATAAACACTCAAGCACAACTCTGCTCGTCTCGAATTCGATTAAAAATAAATGTACCAATTACGAAAACTTACAAGCTCAGGTCTGTTTGTTTGTAGTCTTCTTGGCAAGATTCAATCTTGATTGCCAAGAAACAAAAAATTGAACAGTTGGGAATTTTCGATTAATAAAAAATATGTTAAAATATCACTGAATTTTTTTTTTTTTTTTTTGAGATGTAAATATCACTGATTGTTGGTGCATAAGGCATGCTGCGAAATAGAAATTGTACAAGAGGGATGTATTCTAATATTGTGTGATTTTATTGCAACCGAATCTTAAACTTGTTGAACTAACGCTGAGAATTTAATTTCTTGTCAATTAGGAATCTGATACAACAATTTGGTTGTGCAAAAGAAGTTAAATAGTGCTTAGCTGAGCACTATAAGAACCAAATTTGGATCGGAGTGTATTATCTAGCATGCATTGCTATATATTGTCCTAGCACCTATTGGAGCAAAACATTATATTAAGTTTCCAGTGTCAAATTGCAGAATATGTGTTTAATTTTTATATTTTTTTACAGGCAAAATTTTCGAATAAGTCCAAATAGAAAGAGGGGAAAAAAGTATTAGCACAACGAGATGCGTTAGCATAACAGAAGTGTTCATCACTAGATGCACCACACAGGAAACACTGCCACAAGAAGGTCTTCCCTCCCACATGAAACTTTGCACAAGAAGAACTACTACAAAAACTGTCTATCACAACGCCCAAAAGACAAATGGTTTTACGCAATAACCGTTGTCTTTTAGCACTCAGCAGTGGTCTTTGTATAAACCATAGTGTTTTACATTATTTTTTTGGAAAAAAAAAAACTACGATTTCTCAAAACCGTTGTCGTTTAGCCGTAGTCGAATACTTATTTTTCGCTTAAAGACAACGATCAGTACGTCCATTATTGAAAGGGTGTTGTCAATATATTTTTTAATAGATAATTTAAAAGAATAAATTTGTGTGATCACCGACAACGGTTATAGTAACCGTTGTTAATAGAGCGTTGTCATTACCCTTTTAAATTTCCTTTACCTTTTTAAATACGTATTTACAAGATTCAAATATTTTTTAATGTTTTACAATTAAAAAATGTTTATTATTAATTTTTTTAAATGCTCTTTACTCGATGTCTTTTATTGGCATATCTAGTATTTCGAATTTAGTTGTACAATTTTTTTCAGCGTATACAATATTAATAGATTTATATTTTATATTCATTACTAGCTATATATTCATTACAAGAAAAACGCAGAACACCAACGCCTCTAAGACAACGGTTTTTTCATAAACAATGTTGTCTACTAGGTTTAGTTTCACACTTGCTATTTTTTTTTATTCTTTTTAATCGTATTTTCTAGCTAACTAAAATTTGTTAACTTTTTTTCTCTTCCACACTTTTATATCTGATGATTCCCCCAAAATCGCCGAAGCTATCCATCGTCACCGATCCATTGCCCTCGACAAGTGGTGGCCGCCAAGCCATCCCCTTTGCGGCTCAACGTAGGTGAGATTACTACTGCCCCAAATCTCTATTCTCCAAATTGAAGAAACCCTAACAAAATTAGGCTCCCCTTCATCGCCCTCGCCACCGTCTTCCAAGCAGAAAAGGAGATGAATCGGGGGTGAATCTCTTCAATTTTTAATCATTCGCCCCAACCCTAACATATAAATATAATTAATGACCATAGTTTTAATTTTCCAAATCCGCGCATAAACGCAGCAGAGGTCAGAAATCCACACAGCAACTTAGCAATCTCTAGCAACAACAATGGGGATTGATTTCTCCTCTGCACTTGCCCTCGCCATTGCACTCACTGTCTATATTCACCTTAACTATGTGCTTTGTGGTATAACACTATAGGCGGACGTTGAACCAGAGGTTGCGGTGGGGCAGCCTAAGAAGAGAACGTTCAAGAAGTGCAGCTTTAGAGGAGTTGATCTCGATGCTCTCCTTGATATGTCCACCGATGATCTTGTCAAGCTCTTCAACGCTCGTCCTTGAAGAAGGTAAAAAACTAATACACACACACACACATATATATATATATATGCATATATATCTTATATGTGCTTACGAACCAATATTCCACTGTGTCAATTGATGTTATCACAGTTTCTGCATTTTTCTTCTTTTCGGATGATGAATCTTGTTAAGGATTTTAGTACATATTTTTAATGGAAATGGAGGAGGTGAGCAACAACTTCTGCACGTATAAAGATGATAAATGCAGGACGATAAGAATCAATTTTGTGTTAATGATGGAATCGGAAAAGAGTTACAGATTAATCCTAGTAGGAATGGCTTGAGAAAAAAATATTAAAGATCTATTGTGGGGAATTTTAATCATTTTATGTACTTGTTTTTCCTCCCTTACCTTTTGGAACCTCATTTTTTAGCACCCTTCTTGGTAACAAGGACTTTCAGTTCTTGGTGCCTTGGTTTCTTAACTTCCAAAGTTTTAACTTTATATTAGGTTTATCAAGTAAGGACCATTTAGTTTAATTTGGGCTCATATTTGGATGAGAGCTTAAGAAATAGTGAATCCAGAAATGAACCTCCTCTTACCAACACGTGTTTTCCATCACATGCACACGCACACATTGTGAGAGTGGATTTCTGGTGGAGAACACTTGGTGCATGGTACAGCTGTAGTAGATAAGAGTAAACTGGAAATGATAAGTTTTAGTGGTGGTTTAGTGGAACAGGAATAAGTTTCAGATTTGATTTGTAATTCATGATAATCGATCCACTCGAGTTAACTGAGACCATATCTCCCTCCCCCCCCCCCCCCACCTATTTGCATCTTTACACCCAAATTGCAACCTCTTTGCAAGTTGGGATGAGTGGTGCGATGTAATGAGGTGCACAAACACACACATATTTGCATACATACATACATACATATATATATATATATTATACTGTGATTAGGATTTGTTCGTCATTTCTTTTAACAATTTTAATAGTCCAAAGAAGAGTCAATTGTATGGTATCACTTCAAGTTTCGTCACTGAATGCTCTTAACATTAATATTTTGGAACATCATCCGCTAATCTTGTTCAAGAAAAATGTTCAGATGATCCTTTTCCTCATCGTTAGCATTTTTGGACTACGTTACCGTAATTTTTGCTTCCATTTCTTGGTCTATACCTAGTTTGCATCTTGAAATAGTTTAATTTTTCATGTTCGGTTTCTCTGTGCAACATTTGTAGATACTGAAGAAGACATCTTCCCCTCAGCTATCAGAAGTTGCATCTCCTTTAGAGCAATTTTGGCAGTCACTGAAACAGGTAACGAGAACTTCTTTTCTAAATACTTTATGGATGATATGATGTTTCCTCTAATTCATCTTCCTTGTTAGGTGCATCATGATTTCTTGTATATCAAGGACGACTTAAATGTTGTGGAGGGACATAGGATACAGCTACACCAAGCAAAAGAAAGGTGTTTAATCATACTGAAGATGCTCTCTGAACCTCTTGGAAGTAGGTCTCACTCTATTTCAATTGATAGAAGCATATCAAGCCTTCTATGTAACTCTTGCAATGGACAAGGAGGGATAACCTCTAAACTTCAAGTATCAGAAAGATGAAGGAAAGGTTAAACTTATCTACCCTCACAACCAAGGGGAGAGAACCTTCTCTTAATGCGCCAACTTTGAGACGTTAGTTGGTCAACCATTCAGAGAAGCAAGAAAATGAAGGCAAAACTACTATAAGAAGAGAAGGTTATAGTTTTGGTCTAGCCAGATTTCCAGTCAGTTCTAAGTACGTTAACTTGGTAGATTGTCTTCATCGATGACATTCTGATCTTCTCACGAGATAGGGCTCAGCATGAGGAACATTTAAGGGTCACCTTAGAAACCCTTCGCAAGGAGAGACTTTATGCCAAATTCAAGAAGTGTGAATTTTGGTTGGACAAGGTAGTCTTTTTTGGACATATAATCTCAGCCAAAGAAATTGAAATTGACCCAGCTAAAGTAGAGGCAGTCAGTAACTGGAAGACGCCGACCAATGTGAATGAAGTTCGTAGTTTTCTTGGTTTAGCAGGGTACTACAGAAGATTCATCAAAGGTTTTGCGAAGATTGTAGTACCCCTAACACGTCGAACCTAGAAAGGTGTTAGTTTTCAATGGACGGTTAGGTGTGAGAAAAGTTTCCAGGAGCTGAAGAAGAGGTTCATTACTGCACCAGTCATGGCTATACCCGACGGAAGTGAGGGATTCGTTATCTACAGCGATGCATCTAAACTTGGTCTTGGTTGCGTCCTGATGCAAAATGGAAAGATTGTATCCTACGCCTCCAGACAATTGAAGAAACATGAGGATAACTATCCAACCCATGACTTAGAACTTGCTGCTGTTGTTCATGCTTTGAAGATATGGCGACACTACCTCTATGGTGGGAGATACGAGATATACACGGACCACAAGAGCCTCAAGTACCTATTTGAATAGAAAGAGTAGAATATGAGGCAAAGGAGGTGGTTGGAATTAGTCAAGGACTATGACTGCACCATCCTCTATCACCCAGGGAAAGCTAATGTGGTTGCTGATGCTTTGAGCCGTAAAGGAGGAGGAAGCATAACTTGTATGTTGACTAGTCAAGAACGATTGATTGAAGAGTTTAATAAGATGAAGCTGGAAGTTGTAGTGCCACCAGCTAGGACTAACGCAGTCATAGAAACCTTCGTTGCAAAGCCCACCCTTCGAGAGAAGATAGTCGAAGCTCAATGTAGAGATGAATTTCTGGAGAAGCTGAGGAGAAGAGCCACAGATGGTACCATCAAGAGATTTACCATAGCTGGCGACGGTGCTTTACTATTTTGCAGTAGAATATGTGTGCCAAAGGATGAGGATATCCGCAGAGAGATTCTAGAAGAAGTGCATAGTACTCCATATGCTGCTCACCGGGGAATCAATAAGATGTACCAAGATTTAAGGAAAGTCTTCTGGTGGAGGAGTATGAAGAGGAATATAGTCTTGTTCGTCTAAATATGCTTAACTTGCCAACAGATTAAGGTCGAACACCAACGACCAACTGGCCTCCTACAACTGCTGGAGATACCAGAATGGAAGTGGGAACACATCACAATGGATTTTTTCGTTGGATTACCAAGATCAAAACGTGGAAACGATGCAATTTGGGTGGTTGTGGACCGTTTGACCAAGTCAGCCCACTTCTTGCCAATCAAGATGACTTTTAGCTTGGATAAACTAGAGCAGATATATCTGGAAGAAGTATTAAAACTCCATGGGGTCCCTATATCTGTCGTCTCAGATCGAGATCCAAGGTTCACTTCTCAATTTTGGCAAAGCCTGCTGTCACACCCACCCTTGTAAAAACTTAATTTATACTAATTTTAGCCTTACAAAACCTGTGTATTCTATTTTTTTTTTAAATTAATAATCTAAAACACTTTCCCGATGATAAAATCTCATTAACATGTGTTCACATAGATCCAAGTCAAGCACAGTAGCATCACTCCGGTTTCAACACCATATTTACAGCAATATACATATTAAAGTTCCCTAATTTGAACATGTCCAAAAAGATTATTAAAACGCTAGCAAAAACATAGTGAGTCCAAGGTTTAGCCCCACAGGCCGTCATTCATATACACGGGGCTTCAAAACTTGCAAAAGCTCCAGCAGCATGCCAGATCAGCTCACGAACTCATGCGTAGTCAAACTCACCTACAATGCAAGAACTATGTGAGCTAAAGCTCAGTAAGCAGAAATCATGCATGCCAATGCGTGAATGATGAGATGCATTTCACAAAACCATTTCTTTCAATTTTTTTTACTCAAAAGAAATCATATTTGGTGGGAATTGGCTCTCGTCACAGTCACAAACCTCCCAAAAATAACACTCATTGGCCACGCTCGTGACTACCAAGGGTCCCTCCTCCCCCCTTATAGTCCACCCAAGATACTAGCGATGGTTGGTACGACCAAGTGGCTATCCTTCCGAGACTACCAGGGGCCCGCCTCCTGCCTGCCCCTGCAGTCCACCGGAAAGTCTACCTCTTCCCGTACCCCTCATCATAAAGGTGCTGAAGTGGGAACCTCTTCCGCGTGCACGTCTGTCACCAGAAGCATCCCGAGAGACACCATATATAATATATAACTCTCAGTGTGCCAGTGGTGACCAACCCCAAAACATTATCAATTTATGCAATTACGTTATTTTGACTTCTTATATGTACACATGTAATCCTTGTAGATGCTAATGCTCATGATTGATGCACATCAATTTGTTTCTAACAACGGAATAAAACACTTTATACAAAGGTATGCAACAACACATATAACAATCAATTATCACAAATAACAAACAAAATACTATGTTCAAGCATTGTAGTTGGAGATGGATTTCTACTTACCTCTCCTCCGGAGTAGCTTTTGAAATTTCCTATTCCACAATGGTAATCAATCTACGACAATTTTAAATCGAATTAATACACAATTTATCAAATTCCAGGTTATTAAGTACTTTTAATTTGAAATTTCCAGTTTCGTCGTATTTTAGTAATAAGACTCTAACTATTTCTACAAAATTGATATTTATATGATTCAAGTTGGGTTATAAAGCTAACACATAAGGCTACAACTTTCATGTTTTACACTTTTCCTAATTCAGCTCATAAATTGGTCAAAATCGGCTAACTATTGAACATTAAAAATCTGGGCAGATTTAACAAAAATTAAACCTAGGCTATTTTGATTACCAAATAACATATGAACATTATCATATATATAAAAATATACTCAAATTTATTTAGTAAAACTAATATGATACTCTAACCTATTCTATTTCTAAATAATTGAGATTGAGATTGATTTAAATGAAATTACCTCTTACCTCAATCCTCCGTTTTGCACCCCCTTTTCTTCTTCTTCTTTTCTTTTTTTTTTTATGAGTTTAGAATATAGACTAAATGCAGAATGAGTTGGATGTGTATGAAGAAGTCTTATTTATTGAACTTGTCGTGTGACTTTATTAATTGATAAATATCTTATGTAGATAGGTGTAATCACTTGACTTAATTAGTTTGGCGGTGGTAAAAGCAATAATGTCATGATTGTTATCCACCGCCATCAAATTCTTTCTTTTATTATTTTTATTGTTATTGTTGTTGTTGTTGTTTTTATTATTCTGACGATATAATCTTTTACATATCTGATACTTCTACGTACCAAATAATGTTCCACATTTTAAACTTGTCACGCATAGTCTTAAATTTTAAAGCATGTCCCAATATTTTAGACTAGGGGGTTCTTGACTACCAAATTAACCATCTCCAAATTAGTTGCAAAAATCTAAAATGACGTAATAAATATAACAAATTAATTACTATAAAACGAGCACGTAAATAGAACATAAAAATATGGTATGCATGAAATGCAAAAATTATATTGGCCAGTGAGTTGTGAGAGGCACGGGTATTACACCCTCCCCCCCTTATAAAAATTTCGTCCTCGAAATTTACTTACTTGAAGAGTTCAGGATATTTGGCTCTCATTACATCCTCTCTTTCCCAGGTAGCTTCTTCGACTGATTGATTTCTCCATAGGACTTTGACTAAGGGGATTTCTTTGTTTCTCAGCCGTTTTACTTCCCTTAATAAAATCTGTACTAGTACTTCTTTATATCCCAAGTCTGCTTGTAGTTCTACAGGTTCACTGTTCAGGACATGAGACGGATTTGCAACATACTTCCTCAATACTGACACATGGAACACATTATGTATTTGAGACATTGATGCTGGCAAATCGAGTCTGTAGGCAACTTCACCAATCCTCTCGATAATAGGAAATGGACCAATGTATCTCGGGCTAAGTTTTCCTTTCTTACCAAACCGCATTATTCCCTTCATTGGTGCAACTTTCAAGAACACTAGTTCTCCTACTGCAAACTCAAGTGCTCTCCTTCTCTTATCTGCATAGCTTTTCTGGCGACTCTGAGCTGTTTTCATCCTTTCCCGAATCTGTGACACAGCTTCTGACATTTCTTGTATTACACTTGGACCTAGAAGTCTTCTTTCACCAACCTCATCCCAATGTATCGGTGATCGACACTTCCTACCATATAGTGCTTCATAAGGGGCCATTCCTATAGTGGATTGATAACTGTTGTTGTAGGAAAATTCTATCAAAGGTAGAAATTTACTCCATTGACCCTGGAAGTCTAACACGCAAGCTCTGAGCATATCCTCTAAAGTTTGTATCGTCCTTTCCGATTGTCCGTCAGTTTGTGGATGATATGCAGTACTGAAAGACAACTGTGTTCCCAGTGCCTTGTGTAAACTCTTCCAGAAGGTAGACAGGAATCTTGAGTCTCTATCCGAAACAATGGATAATGGTACTCCGTGAAGTCTAACTATTTCTTGTATATATATATGAGCATAACGATCCATGGAGTAAGTAGTACAGACTGGGAGAAAATGAGCCGATTTCGTAAGTCTGTCCACAATTACCCAGATAGCATCGTGACCCTTTACAGTTTTCGGCAATCCCACCACAAAATCCATTGTAATGTTCTCCCATTTCCATTCCGGGATCAGCAAGGGCTGTAAAGTTCCTGCCGGTCTTTGATGTTCTGCCTTTACCTGTTGACAAGTCAAACACTGTTTTACACACTGAGCAATATCTTTTTTCATACCTGGCCACCAATACTGCACCTTTAGATCTCGATACATTTTAGTAGCTCCTGGATGTACTGAATATGGTGTCGAATGCTCCTCTGCCATAATATCTCTACGAATGTTATCTACATCTGGCACACATAACCGGTTTTTGAATCTTAAGATATCATTCTCTGACAACTGAAAGTCTGATGGCATCCCTGATGCGACATCCTTCTTTACTTTAGCTAAATATTCATCTTCATTCTGTCCCTGCTTAATTCTATCAAGTAGGGTAGGCTGAAGGGTTAGAGCTGCTAGTCTTGCCTCCACTACCCCCAGTTGAACAATCTCAACATTCATTCTTTGCAAGTCTAGTAACTCCGGTTTCTGAATTAAAGCCATCAATGTGGTACTTTGGGACGATTTTCTGCTTAAGGCATCAGCTACGACATTTGCTTTACCAGGATGATAGTTGATAACACAGTCATAGTCTTTCACGAGTTCTAGCCATCTTCTCTGTCTCATATTCAGCTCCTTCTGTGTGAAAAAGTATTTCAGACTCTTGTGATCTGTGTAAATCTCACATCGTTCTCCATACAGATAGTGTCTCCAAATTTTTAGCGCAAATACTACTGCTGCAAGCTCCAAGTCGTGAGTAGGGTAGTTCTTCTCATATTCCTTCAACTGTCTGGATGCATATGCTATTACTTTGCCATTCTGCATTAACACACACCCTAAACCGTTCTTCGAAGCATCACTGTATACCACAAAACCTCCAGTCCCTGTTGGTATTGAAAGGATCGGTGCCGAGGTTAATCTTTTCTTCAATTCCCGAAAGCTCTGCTCACAAGCCTCTGTCCACTTGAATGTTACACTCTTTCTAGTCAACTGTGTTAAGGGAGATGCAATTTTCGAGAATCCTTCTACAAATCTCCGATAGTACCCCGCTAACCCGAGAAAACTACGTACCTCTGAAGGGTTTGTAGGTTGTGGCCAATTATTAATTGCTTCAACTTTACTTGGATCAACTGAAATTCCTTCTCCTGACACAACATGCCCTAGAAATATTACTCGATCCAACCAGAACTCACATTTCTTGAACTTAGCGTACAACTGTTTCTCCTTTAGAACATTTAAAACCTTTCTCAAATGCACAGCATGCTCTGCTTCATTCTTGGAGTAGATCAGGATGTCATCAATAAACACAATAACGAACTTATCCAAAAAGTCTTTGAACACCCGATTCATCATATCCAGGAAAGCTGCTGGGGCATTTGTCAAACCGAATGGCATTACTAGAAACTCATAGTGCCCGTATCTCGTACTGAATGCTGTTTTTGGAATATCTTCCTCTTTAATTTTCAGTTGATGATAACCTGAACGCAAGTCAATCTTGGAGAATATGGCAGCTCCCTGGAGTTGATCAAACAAGTCATCAATCCTGGGTAAGGGGTATTTGTTCTTGATCGTAACCTTGTTCAGTTCTCTGTAATCTATACACATCCTCATAGTACCATCTTTCTTCTTGACAAACAAAACTGGTGCATCCCATGGCGAAAAGCTAGGTCTAATGAAGCCTTTGTCCAGTAAATCTTGCAATTGAATCTTCAATTCTTTCAACTCTGTTGGCGCCATTCTGTATGGTGACTTCGATATAGGAGCAGTCCCTGGATATACGTCAATTACAAACTCTATCTCTCTGTCTGGGGGTAATCCTGGGAGTTCGTCTGGAAATACTTCAGGGTATTCTTGCACCACTGCTACCTCCTCAATAGTCGGATAACGCTTCTCTTCCATACTCATAACACTTACTAGGTAGCCTTCACAACCGCTTTCCAATAATCTTTGCGCTTTTACCGCTGATATTGTGTGATATTTGAACCTTTTTCGTACCCCAATAAAGACGAAAGATGTGTCACCAAGCGGCTGAAATGTGATTGTCTTGTTCTGACAATCTATTGTAGCACCATATTTTGATAGCCAGTCCATTCCCAAAATCACATCATAATCATTCATATCTAATATAATCAGATCGGCATAAAGTTCTCTTCCTTCAATAGAGATAACACATGCTCGCAGAATTTGGTTAGTTTGTTTTGACTCTCCGGAGGGGATCACTACATTGTAACTAACGTCTGCTATATCAGGTTTCCTACCCAGCCTCTTCACATACTCAGTGGATGCAAATGAATGTGTAGCTCCAGAATCAAATAATGCAAATGCAATTGTATCACAAATGGAAACTTTACCTGTTACTACAGATGTATTTGCTTCTGCTTCCTCCGTGGTCATGGTAAAAACTCTAGCTGGCGTCTTCTTTTGTGTAGCAGGGTTTGACTTCTCTGGACAAACCGTGGAAATATGTCCTGCTTTTCCACATTTAAAACAAGTCCGATACTCCGCAAAGCACTTCCCACTATGCGAACCTCCACATGTCGGACATGTAGGTTGTGTAACTGGTGGTTTTCCTTGTTCACCCTTTTGGCGCTTGTTCTGATCCCATGATTGTTGTCCTGGTTTTGGTTGAAAACCTGGCCTTGGACCTTGCACTTGTAGCGGCCTTTTCTTTCCATCTCCTACAAAACGAGGTCCTTGTCTCTGTATAAACTGGCGCCTAACCTCCTGAGCACGCTTAATTTTCATTTCAGCTTGTTCGGCAATCAACGCTCGTTCAGCAACTTGTGAGTAAGTTACTCCATGTATACCAGCCATACACACATCTCTATATAGCTCTGGCCTCAGACCTTCTAGGAATCTCTCTACTTTCAACGCATCCGTGCTGACCATGTGCTCCGCAAACCTAGAGAGTTGCTCGAACTTGGCGATGTAGTCTGTAACATCCATTGCCCCTTGTCTCAGCTGTATGAACTCGTTCATCTTCATTACTCGAACTGGGGCAGTGAAATACTTGCTTCTAAAAAGTTCTTTGAACCTATTCCACGTCATTGTCGCCACATCCTCTATAGTTTTCATTGTGTCCCACCAGTGTCCCGCACTTCCACGTAACATGAACGATGCGCACAATACCTTTTCCCCTCTCAGGAACTTTACTATACAAAAACATGTTCTCTATAGTTCTAAGCCAATCCTCTGCATCAGTGGGATCCGTTGCACTCTCAAATGTTGGCGGGTTAAGCTTTCTAAACCTCTCTCCGATGACCTCTAAGTATTCAGCTCGAGGTTGTTGTTGATTTACACCATTTCCTGGTTGTTCACCCACACCCCTTTGTTGGATAAGTTGTTGGATCTGTTGCGACTGTTGTTCGACTAACCCTGTCAACCGAGCCACAATCTCTTCCAAGCCAACACCTACTGCTGGTGCATTTTGTTCCTGTTCATTATCTCCTTCAACACCTTCTCCTCTAACAACCTCCATGATCTCTTTCTAATTTTATTGTCCCTCTCTGTCATAGGCCAATATGATTCATGAAATAATGAATACAAATTAAGAATAAGTAAAACTTACTGGCATGTCTGCGCTTCAGAAGTTCTGAGCTCATGTAGAACAGTCTACAGGGCACAAACCGGGCTCTGATACCACTCTGTCACACCCACCCTTGTAAAAACTTAATTTATACTAATTTTAGCCTTACAAAACCTGTGTATTCTATTTTTTTTTAAATTAATAATCTAAAACACTTTCCCGATGATAAAATCTCATTAACATGTGTTCACATAGATCCAAGTCAAGCACAGTAGCATCACTCCGGTTTCAACACCATATTTACAGCAATATACATATTAAAGTTCCCTAATTTGAACATGTCCAAAAAGATTATTAAAACGCTAGCAAAAACATAGTGAGTCCAAGGTTTAGCCCCACAGGCCGTCATTCATATACACGGGGCTTCAAAACTTGCAAAAGCTCCAGCAGCATGCCAGATCAGCTCACGAACTCATGCGTAGTCAAACTCACCTACAATGCAAGAACTATGTGAGCTAAAGCTCAGTAAGCAGAAATCATGCATGCCAATGCGTGAATGATGAGATGCATTTCACAAAACCATTTCTTTCAATTTTTTTTACTCAAAAGAAATCATATTTGGTGGGAATTGGCTCTCGTCACAGTCACAAACCTCCCAAAAATAACACTCATTGGCCACGCTCGTGACTACCAAGGGTCCCTCCTCCCCCCTTATAGTCCACCCAAGATACTAGCGATGGTTGGTACGACCAAGTGGCTATCCTTCCGAGACTACCAGGGGCCCGCCTCCTGCCTGCCCCTGCAGTCCACCGGAAAGTCTACCTCTTCCCGTACCCCTCATCATAAAGGTGCTGAAGTGGGAACCTCTTCCGCGTGCACGTCTGTCACCAGAAGCATCCCGAGAGACACCATATATAATATATAACTCTCAGTGTGCCAGTGGTGACCAACCCCAAAACATTATCAATTTATGCAATTACGTTATTTTGACTTCTTATATGTACACATGTAATCCTTGTAGATGCTAATGCTCATGATTGATGCACATCAATTTGTTTCTAACAACGGAATAAAACACTTTATACAAAGGTATGCAACAACACATATAACAATCAATTATCACAAATAACAAACAAAATACTATGTTCAAGCATTGTAGTTGGAGATGGATTTCTACTTACCTCTCCTCCGGAGTAGCTTTTGAAATTTCCTATTCCACAATGGTAATCAATCTACGACAATTTTAAATCGAATTAATACACAATTTATCAAATTCCAGGTTATTAAGTACTTTTAATTTGAAATTTCCAGTTTCGTCGCATTTTAGTAATAAGACTCTAACTATTTCTACAAAATTGATATTTATATGATTCAAGTTGGGTTATAAAGCTAACACATAAGGCTACAACTTTCATGTTTTACACTTTTCCTAATTCAGCTCATAAATTGGTCAAAATCGGCTAACTATTGAACATTAAAAATCTGGGCAGATTTAACAAAAATTAAACCTAGGCTATTTTGATTACCAAATAACATATGAACATTATCATATATATAAAAATATACTCAAATTTATTTAGTAAAACTAATATGATACTCTAACCTATTCTATTTCTAAATAATTGAGATTGAGATTGATTTAAATGAAATTACCTCTTACCTCAATCCTCCGTTTTGCACCCCCTTTTCTTCTTCTTCTTTTTTTTTTTTTTTTATGAGTTTAGAATATAGACTAAATGCAGAATGAGTTGGATGTGTATGAAGAAGTCTTATTTATTGAACTTGTCGTGTGGCTTTATTAATTGATAAATATCTTATGTAGATAGGTGTAATCACTTGACTTAATTAGTTTGGCGGTGGTAAAAGCAATAATGTCATGATTGTTGTCCACCGCCATCAAATTCTTTCTTTTATTATTTTTATTGTTATTGTTGTTGTTGTTGTTTTTATTATTCTGACGATATAATCTTTTACATATCTGATACTTCTACGTACCAAATAATGTTCCACATTTTAAACTTGTCACGCATAGTCTTAAATTTTAAAGCATGTCCCAATATTTTAGACTAGGGGGTTCTTGACTACCAAATTAACCATCTCCAAATTAGTTGCAAAAATCTAAAATGACGTAATAAATATAACAAATTAATTACTATAAAACGAGCACGTAAATAGAACATAAAAATATGGTATGCATGAAATGCAAAAATTATATTGGCCAGTGAGTTGTGAGAGGCACGGGTATTACACCTGCAGAAGGCTATGGGAACTAATCTTAAATTTAGCACTGCTTTCCACCCACAATCAGATGGACAAACTGAGAGGACAATCCAAACACTGGAGATATGCTAAGAGCATGTGTTTTGGATTTTGAAGGAAAGTGGGAGGAATATCTCCCCTTAGTCGAATTCGCCTATAATAATAGTTTCCAAGCCACGATAGAAATGGCACCCTATGAAGCACTCTACGGGAGAAAGTGTAGATAGCCTTTGTATTAGGATGAGGTTGGAGAAAGAAAGATTCTAGGCCCCGAGATAATTGAAAGAACAATTAAGGCTATTGAGAAGATTAGAGTGAGGATCAAGATGGCTCAGGATAGACAGAAATCCTATGCAGACCGAAGACGGAAGAAGTTGGAATTTGCAGTTAGGGATAAAGTCTTTCTCAAGATAGCACCCACAAGAGGAGTTGTGCGTTTTGGCAAGAAAGGGAAGCTACAACCGAGATTTATTGGACCCTATGAGATCTTGGAACGTGTAGGAGAGGTGGCATATCGCCTTGCACTGCCACCCGATCTCTCCGGAGTACATAATGTTTTCCATGTTTCCATGCTGAGGAAGTATGTATTTGATCCAAAACACGTGATTCGCCATGAAGGGCTAGAATTTGAGAATGATTTTTCCTACGAGGAAAGGCCAATTGCTATACTCGATCGAAAGATCAATAAGCTACGGAACCGGGAGATTCCCCTAGTGAAGGTCCAATGGAGTCGCCATGGCAAAGAAGAGGCCACTTGGGAGCTCGAGAGCGAGATTTTGGCCCTATACCCAGACTTGCCAAGATTAGGTAACTTCTATATTTCGAGGACGAAATATTTTTTTAGAGGGGGAGGGTGTAACGACACGAATTTTCTAGTTGCATTATTTTTGTGCGCATTATACTTATTTTTCTTACACTTGCATAATTATTGATCCTTGTAAGTAATGGTATGAATTAATATTTTAACGGATCGGGATAGGGAATTTTAATTAGACAACACTTAGACGCTATAATACCCAATGATATAGGAGAAGCCTACATTTTTATAGGATTACTAACCTAAAAACCAACGGCTGAATTCCATGGTTTATGCCCACAATATTGCCTAAAAACAATGGTTAAGTTCCATGGTTTTGTGCCCACAATATTACCCAAAACCAATTATTAAGTTCCATGGTTTTATGCCCACAATATTTCTCAAAACTAGCAGCCGAACCACAGTTTTGTTCTCACGGTTTTGTGGTTAGTAGGTCTATAAATAGAGGTGTGAGGAAGCCTACATTCCATCACCTCCTCCCACCAAAACATTGCTTGAAGTCTTCCTTTCTTCTCCCACAAAGCATATCTGGACTACAAGAAGTTGAAGTAGAAAAGGACCTCTGTCTAGAGAAGGACTATACGACCAACTAGTCGTACACACTTCTAGGTGGGGTAACTCTATGTGGCTATTTTATGTTGTCTACTTGTTTTTCATGCAAATAACTGTTATAATGGTTTTTACATGAGTGTTGCTTACGCTTATGTTTATGTGACGAGTATGTGAAATTTATGTGAAACTTGTATGAAATTTATGTGAAGTCATGGGTAAACCATATTATGTGTATTGTATACGGGTAATACCGTACTAGCTATGTTAGGACTGCAGGTAACACCGTACAAATCCTCGGGTCGCTCTCAAATATGTTATGCTTTTCAAAAACCTTATGGGTAAAATCGTACATGCTATGCTTTTTCAAAAACCTTACGGGTAAAACCGTACACATTATGCTT
This sequence comes from Ajuga chamaepitys, assembly GCA_958295605.1. NCBI lineage: Eukaryota > Viridiplantae > Streptophyta > Magnoliopsida > Lamiales > Lamiaceae > Ajuga > Ajuga chamaepitys. The sequence goes on from OY282502.1 coordinate 18,979,723, forward strand.
TTCAAAAACCATACGGGTAAAACCGTACACGCTATGCTTTTCAAAAACCTTACGGGTAAAATTGAACATGCTATGCTTTTCAAAAACCTTACGGGTAAAATCGAAAACCTTACGGGTAAAACCGTACACGTTATGCTTTTCAAAAACCTTACGGGTAAAACCGTACATGCTATGTTTTTCAAAAATCTTGCGGGTAAAACCGTACATGCTGTGCTTTTCAAAACTTTACGGGTAAATCCGTACATGCTATGCTTTATGGGTAAAACCGTACACGATTATGCTTACGGGTAAAACCGTATATGATTATGCTCTACGGGTAACACCGTACATGTTATGGATCGAAAGATCACCCTCGGGTCTCTCCCGAATATGCTATGCTGCTCGAGCGGGGCAACACGTGCCCCACCTATGTGCTCCTATGTGTATCTATATAGTATATATATATGTGTGTATATTTATTTTAATTTAGAGTCCATCATGTTTTCGGGTGTGTTTTATGTGTTGATGGTATATGCATTGTTTATGTAACTGTCCATTATTGCAATTCTTTGTATGACATCTAAGTGGGCAACCGAGTGAACCCGCGGAGTGTTTTTCTCGAACACTCACCCCATCCTTTCAGGTACTAATGTGGAAGAGGAATGAAGATGGATGTGGGCCCTCGTCCGAAGTGAAATCTACTAATAATTGATAAAGAATTTTACTAACCTCTATTTTGTGGGTCATGTAAGCAAACTGTGAAGATTTCGTTATGCACTTCCGCTTTAAACTTTGTTAAACTACTTTTTCAAACTATGCGATCTCTATTTAAAAGTTATGATGAACTATCTTGAAGTAATTATGAGCTTCCGCTTATTTTAAGATTTTGTCAACGTGACTTACAAACATCTTTTGAGTATTTATTATTTCGAGCAAAAAATAAAAAAAAATAAAAAACAAATTAAAGTTCAAGGATTTTATAGATTTTAGTGATGTTGCCCATTTTTCTAATAAATATAAGTTTCATTGAGATGGGAACGTCACATATGTAGGTAGAAGATTAGCTGATGTAAAAAAATCTTAGGACATGTTTAGTAATATATTTAAATTTATTGACTACTATTGTTCAGTGTTTGTAGAAAGAAACACTCAGTATTATAAGGTGGAAAATAAGAGTTATAAATTGTTGAACATTATACTGAACTATAGTAAGTATTATTTATACTCTGCATATATGTTACTGGTTTGGAATAAACAAAATTATTTTATCAGTAATGTTGCTCTAAAACAAAGAAAAGTTTAGGGGCAAATCCAGTTGTACATTCATGCTAGTTTGTTGGTTGTGTTTCAAATAAGATAAGTAATTGAAGTTCTGTGATGTATAGAAAATTCTATATCATATATGAAATTTGATGACCATGAATGCTATGTGAGAAATGTGATTCTATTGATTGTTTGCGAAGTTGTGAAACTTTAATCATTTCATATGAGTAGCTTTCTTGGCAGATATGCTTACTATCCTATTCTTAATACATATAAATCTCTCTCTCTCTCTCTCTCTCTCTCTCTCTCTCTCTCTCCATGTTTGTCTGTGTGTGTGGATCTCTAGATTGACACAATTATCTCTTTCTGTGTCCAATATAAACAGGATTTGGCTAAAAAACTCTCAATAATGAGAAACAGATATGGTGGTAGTATAGTTGACATTAGGAGCTATCTTGAACTCATCAACATGAATTTCCACCATCAAGACTTTCATAATTCGCTATGTTCAAAATTCTGAAAAAGAAGTGCAGGAAGCAAAAAGTATAAGAAGATATAACAGCTAGCAACCTGCTGCTTAACTTCCCTGAATGGAAACAAGGCCTTATAGGTAACCTATCAGTGACCATCTTTGGCATTGTCTAGCTTCTCTATGCACTGACCACTGACTTCGCCACCATTTTCCTTTTCTTTTTTCTGTCTTTTAATTTGAGGGAACATGGCCACCAATTTCAATAACTCGTGTGATAAATGTGTAATAGTATAAGTGTGTATCTTGCGAGATGAACATGTAATAGCATAAGTGTGTATTGTCGAGTCTTGTCTTGTAAATTTCTCCGAGCTTACCGTGATTGAAGATGTAATATGGATGTGTTAACATTAATTTGTATTAGAATCAATTTTTTGTTGTTGTAATTACTCATTATACATCGATTTAGTTAATTATTATTATTATTATTATTATTATTATTATTATTATTATTATTATTATTATTATTATTATTATTATTATTATTATTATTATTATTATTATTATTATTATTATTATTATTATTATATTATTATTATTATTATTATTACTACTATTATTATTATTATTATTATTATTATTATTATTATTATTATTATTATTATTATTACTATTATTATATCTATCAAGACATTTGTTAATGTTACCCCAGTTGACAAAAATGGCCACTAGACATACACATCTTTTAAGGCACTTCATAGTGTATTGATAGGAATTATTGGCAAAAATTATATTTAGTTATGTGTACAAAGAACTACCTTAACATGACACTTCAAAGTGTATCAATAGGTGTTAGTCTATAGCTACACTATAATAGATGACACTTTTTGTAAATGTCATATTAGATCAAAAGTATTAACAATTAAGTTGTAAGGGCACTTTCAAGTGTCTAGATAACTAAATTTTCTTGTAGTGAATTGGTATTGTAGATCCTGACAATGTACCAGTCAGTTGATTTTTCTAAAAAGACATGTTCATTTACATTCAGTTTGCCTCTTTATTTACGTTCAGTTTGCCCTGTTCAGATTCTTCTATGTTTAACTTTTTACTTTTACCATTGTCTGGCCATGCTATTACTGATCTTCTAAAAGTCCACACGATAAGTATATGTTCTTATTTACTTCTAGTTTTACTTTTCTTAAGCAAACTCTTGGTAATGGGAGTGTAAAGATGATAGAAAATTGGGCCATGATAAATTCTGGGAGCTGACTATGCATAAAAGGACCTATGTAGAGGTTAATAATTCAACCAAGTCTCTCAAGAGATGCATATGTGTGTTTTCTTTCTTTCTTCCGTTTTTCCCTTTTTCCTTAACCTTAATTTTCACATGAGTAATTTTATTCAGCGTATGAGGGGTTTTAGTGGTCGTTACTACTTGCTCTCTTTCTTTGCCTCTTATGCATGCTTCACATCTACAAACTTAGATTCTATATGTTCCTAAAAGAAGAAAAAAAGAGAGGTGAAAGCTAGATTTGTTTCCCATTTTTATTCAGAAGGAGCTTACAATATTGTCTATCCTTTCTTGGCACAGGGAAGTCTACTATATTATTAGAGTTTTGCTCGGCATTCACAGCTTTGAGGTAGCACCTCGTATCTGCAATGGTTGTTTTTCAACTTTATAAATATACCTTATGGATATCTAGAAGTACTTAAAACTGTTCTATGACAATAAACCTGAATATTGGTTAAATCATAATCAAACAATATATATTTTTCTTTTTCTTTTGGGTGTGATTTCATAGGAAATGTTTCTTTAGCTTTATAAGAATGTTGTGTGTGCTTAGAACCATATGTTTTGGCTCCAAAATGATAGCTTTTTCCTCCAAGAATAGTTATTTTCCTCCAAACAGGTAACATGTGACCAAAAGTGAATTTTTTTTTTTTTTTTTTTGAGCAAAATACTTAACTGAAAACATGACAACAAGACCATAAGTAGTGAGAGTATATATCTTGAACTTGATACAAGCTATAAAATATTTTGGCTATCTGAATTTTTTTTAGATAATTGTCATGTTTGGCAAAGAATCTGTGAAACAAACTTTGTTGTCTCTATAAACTGTAGGGAACCCATATTACTTAAGAAAGTTGTAGAATTTATGCATTTTTTACACCATATCTATGATCACACTGTCTCTAATATCAACGGGTTGAAAATGAGACCCGATCGACAGTGGATGTATCAAAGGTTCATAAATGGTTGTCTAAATCAAGAATTTGTAGACGGTTTATAGAAATTTATTAAGTTTTGCAAGTAGTCAACCGGAATGGATGTATGGGAACAAAATCAGGTGTCCAGGTAATGGTAGTAGACGTCAAAATCATGTATATCATTACGTAGATACATTTAAATACCATGTGGCTAAATATGGATTTATTCCAGAATATTATGTTTGGGATCGCCATGGGGAAACCAATTTGGATATGGGCCACAGTGAAAATACAAGTTGTAGCCTAGAAGTGAATAATGAAGATGTTCGAACTGTATACCACTCTATGGTGTTTGCCTATTGGTCCTGGTTTTACTTCTCAAGATTCGGAGGAACCTCCAAACCCAGAGGCTAGAAAATTTTATGACATGCTTGATGCAACAAATAAGTAGTTGTGGCCTGGTTGTAAAAAACATACGTTGTTATCACATGTTGCTAGAGTTATGACCATGAAGTCAGAGAATTCAATGACTCAAAAGAATTTTGACCAAATGGCTCAATAAATAAAGGAGATTCTTCCTGAAGATAACGTGGCGACTGAGAACTTCTATAAAACTAAAAAATTGCTACGAGGTATGGGCTTACCGGTGGAAAAAATTGATTACTGCAAGAATCTTTGTATGTTGTATTGGCGCGAAGATGGTGAGCTAACTAAGTGCAAGTTCTGTGCACATCCTTGTTACAAGAGAGCATGTTGAAGAAGTGAAAATAGAAGGAAAACGAACATTCCATATAAGAAAATTTACTATTTCCCTCTCACTGATAGACTAAAGAGATTATATGCATCTAATGACACAACTAAGGAAATGAGGTGGCATGCAGAGCATGAGATTGAAGATGGTGTTATGACTCATTGCTCAGACACTCCGGCACGGAAGCACTTTAATCAAACATATCCAGATTTTTCACAAGAAATTCGTAATGTGCGATTGGGGCTTTGCACTGATAGGTTCCAACCATTTGGGCAATTAGGACGACAATATTCTTCATGGTCGGTAATAGTAACACCGTACAACTTGCCACCTTGGTTATGTATGACAGATCAATACATGCTTTTGACTGTATTAGTTCCGGGACCTGAAAATCCAAAAGACAAATTGGATGTTTTCTTGCAGCCTCTTATTGAGGAATTGAGACAATTGTGGGAGGTTGGTGTCATGGCATATGACATTTTCAAGAAGCAAAATTTTCAAATGCGAGCTGCTCTTATGTGGACAATCAGTGACTTCCCTGCATATTCAATGTTGTCTGGTTGGAGTACTGCTGGTCGGTTAGCTTGTCCGCATTGCATGGAGGACTCAGATGCATTTACTGTTTCAAAAAGTGGAAAACAATCATGGTTTTATAATCATCGAAAGTTTTTACCGCCAGATCATCCTTTTTCGAAAGAACAAGTCCTCATTCTTGAAAAATAAGACTGTAGTCAAGGTTGCACCACAAGTTAAATCTGGAACTGACATATTGAGAGAGATTGATACTTTAGGTATAAAGAAAGTCACAGAATTGGAAGCTGATAACATTAATCGGGTCCAATGCAAAGGGTGCGGTTGGAAAAAGAGAAGCATATTCTGGGAATTACCTTATTAGAGTTCAAATTTGATTCGGCACAACTTAGATGTAATGCACATTGAAAAAAAATGTATTTAACAATATCTTTAACACGGTCATGGATGTAGAAGGGAAAACAAAGGATACTTCTAAATCTCGGGAAGAGTTGAATCTATATTGTCGCTGTCCTGAGTTGGCAAAGAATGTATCGACGGGAAAATACCCTAGAGCATGCTACACTGTGGACAAACTGGGGAAAAAAGCTTTGTGTGACTGGGTAAAAAACCTTCACTTTCCTGATGGATATGCATCGAATATGGCAAGATGTATTGATGTGAAGAAACATAAGTTGTATGGCATGAAAAACCATGACTGCCATGTTTTTATGCAGAGATTATTACCCATCGCATTTAGTGAACTACTCCCATCAAATGTTTGGAAGGCACTTACAGAGTTGAGCCTCTTTTTCAAGAATCTTACAGCTACTACTATAAGAAATGAAGAAATGGTTCAGTTAGAGAAAGAAATTCCAATCATTTTGTGCAAGCTAGAGCGAATTTTTCCTCCAAGTTTCTTCAATTCCATGAATCATCTTCATGTACATCTGGCTTATGAAGTGAAGATAGCTGGTCCTGTACAATTTCGGTGGATGTATCCTTTTGAAAGGTAATAAGATAGCATATTGTCATATCGTATACATTTATAAAAATTGTAATTTCGTGAATATCTACATATTGGAGGTACCTAAGAAAGTTAAAAAAACAAAGAGACCAATTTAAACTTGGCAATACCTATTTGACCGGTTTAAACTCGCCATGTTACCATTTAACCGGATTTTTACCCATCCCACAAAAGCGGTTTTCAGTTTGCAATATTAATTTCTTTCTTTCTTCTGTTGAGGTGAGCTCGAACTGCCCCAGTTCGATTCATTGTCAATCCCTAACCAAATGTCTATTGCTAGTTGTATATCCCTACTTATAAAGTAATATCCCCTAAGTATATAATATAACAGTTTAATATTTATTGGTTCTCATATACACCAGGTGCACATAACTTAGATATGTGCAATCCAGGTTAAAGGGCGAACTCATGAAAATGTATTACTGTTCATGAAATAGTAATATTAGTTGTTTTGAAGAAAGATATTATGATGAAAAATAATACTTCCTCCGTCCAGGCTTAATTTGCACACCTGCTCCGGCACGTATATTAAGAAAAAATAGATTTTGTGGAATCTTTGACTTTTTTAAAGGTGGAGATTGAGAGTGAAGATATTAAGGGTGGAGATTGTAAGATTCCTTTCCATTTTAGGGGTGTGCAAAATAGGGTGGGACGACCGAAAAAGAAAAGTGTGCAAATTAGGACGGGACGGAGGGAGTATATTTTTTCTAAAAATGTAATATCTTTCAGTATTAACACTACTATATTCTCAGCATGATACCTTCAGTATATACACTATTACATTTTCATGAAAAGTGTTCCACTACTTGAATTGAACAGATCTTACAAGAGAACTACTATTTAATACTACCTCCATCCCAAGCTATTTGTCCTACCTTGGCCTGGCACGGAGACTAAGGAAAAACAGATTTTGTGGAATCTTTGACTTTTTCAAAGGTGAAGATTGAATGTGGAGATTTTGATGGTGGAGATTGTGTGAGTATTTGCCATTTATGGGGTAGGACAATTAGTTTGGGACAAACAAATAAGGCAAGTAGGACAATTAGGCCGGGACGGAGGGAGTATTTATTTTTAGAAAAAGGGACTTCACTAGAATAATTTGCATTGACAAAGCTATTTTCTCATGTTGCATGCTAAATATACACAATATTTGAAAATTTTAGGAAATATTTGATAAATTATTAACACGCCTAATAAAAAGATAATAATACAAATACGAAAGGAAACATAAAAACTACTAACATCAAACTTAATTATATTTAGTCCTGTTTCTCTAGTGATTGTGGCCACATGCACTACAAAAGAAATGGTCTTTTGAGACAATAAAAACGGTCTCAAATAACGAGTATTGTCACAACTTCTGAGAAGCGGTCTCAAATAATGAATATTTATCACAACTTATGCGCATTTGTTACAATTTTATTGTCGTCTCAATAACTCGGATGCAAATAATATATTTTTTGTGATAAAATTCGTTTCAAATATGTCTCAAATATTTTTTGAAACAACTAGTTGTCTATAAAAATAGTCTATAATGGTCCCAAATAATTTGTACAGAAATTTGTGACAATAAGTGGTCACAAATAACCTATTATTAGTGTCACAAATGTTCCTAAAAATGTTATATAAAATGTTAGTGAAATCAACTCTTGAACACACAACACCAAAGAATCTGAAAATGTACGAAGAAAAACACTCTGAAATCTCACTCACAATTCGGCCAGAATGTAACCGAACTCAGCTTACGCAGAACAGGAAATAGAAATGAATCAAACACAGATTTAACGTGGTTCGTTCAAGATGAACTACATCCACGGAGGCAAGGCACACCTCAATCCACTAAGAACTTCAATCAATTACAGAGAATAAGCTCAAGAATTGAAATGCCCAATTCTGGATACAAATTAGGGCACGAACACTCAATCTCTAAATACTCTCTCTAATCTAAAGAACAAGGAAATTATGCGACGTAGTGATCTTCTCCTCAATGAGAGCTTTACAATGATATATGGATTGAAGCTCGAATACAACTGCACAGGAAGTTCTAACTGAAAGAAGTTGAGCTGAGCTACCGGACAAATGTGACGGTTTTCTTCGTCACTGAACTGCAACTGCTTCGTCACAAATGACGGTTATCCCAAACTGCCTCGAACCCGGTTTATCCTGACCAGCTTGTATTCTTGATGCTAAAACCCGGTTCAAACCTCCGGTTCTTCACTCCCTGACTCCGGTTCCACATTCCCAACGCACCATATTACAAAGTATGGCTCACTTGATGAAATTGAACATCACCTCATATAAAAGATCTATTTTGTTATAGTGATGTTAATGTGTCCATCAGCTGATGTGTCATAATCTTAAATAAAAAGTTAACTAATGTATCCAAAATTTAAGAATGACATATTTACAAATAAGTGATACACATATTAACATATACACGTAGTAAATAGAAGAGCATACCTGTAATTATTATATATAAATTAAATAAATACAAACTTAAAATATAGATATCTTTTCATTATCAAAAACTTTCGAACTCAGTTATGACAAATTATGAGAATCAAATCTAATTTTAAGACATACAAAGTATGAAATTATTTAAAGAGTAATTTATATACTTAAAAATATTACAAGCAAATGTTATAACTTAATAAGATATATCATATAACCCTGATGGTGGACTTGGGCCGTGAACATGCTGTTTTTCAAGATTTACTTACAAAAAAGAAAGAAAACATAAAAAAAACAGAGTATCACTCTCACTCATAGGTTAAATGAATATGGGGTGAGTCAATCTCAGAAATGCAGGTTGAGGGATCAAGACCCTCAACTCCGGGAATCGGCACCCACGTTCTATTCTCTCTTGTGATAACTGAAAATGAGAGGGAATCGTATGAGCCAAATTCTAGGGTGGGTGAATTTGGCGGTGAATAAAAACCAATTAGGGTGGATATAAGATAAATGTAAGAAATTCTATCAGTCTCTTTAGGCAACAAAGAAACTCATCAAGCGGGTGTGTTGCTCCATTTTTCCTTAATTTTTCTTTTGCACTGCGTCAATTGTGTATCTCCTTATTTATGTATTCAATTTTATGTTTAGGACTTAGGTAATTCTTCTTCTCCTTGTTTGTACCTTCTATTTTATGTTTAGGTCTTAGGGATTCGATTGTGTTTGGGTAGTTATATTTCTTCACTCTGAATTGTTATGTTTCACAGTAGAATCATCTAATATTTATGTTTTACAGTAGAATCAAAAGTTATATATGTCTTAATTTCTCATTAGTTTCTCAATCACCTAATATTCAAGAATTTAGAACAATTAAGATTAATTTTTGAACTTGTCTTAGTTTCTCATTAGTTTATAGTTGAATATCTATTCATTAAAGTACCTTTTGTTTTCTCTATGAGACCCTTATCCTTCGTAAGAGATAGGTTGAGAAGTTGTTCTCATTTCAGATTCTCGTCATCTTTTGTGTTATGGAAATTTGTTACTATTGAAAGTTTCTAAGCAAAAGATGTTTTATGCTTTATATTAGTACGTACACTACGAAAACCACTTTATACCACACAATCTTATGCTTGACTAGTTATACGTGCATGGAAAAATGTGAATTTTCGTGGTTAGTCATTATTTATATTTTTTGAATAACTTATTTTGATCAAATTAGAACTCACATATGTGATAATATATTGTTCTCTAAGTAAGTATATAGTAACATTATATCGATTTTTTGGACTAAAGATTGCATTTAAATTAGATAATATCTTCTTTAATAACTTACATCAGTGTGTTATATTTTATGTCATTGTGCAATGGCTGGACGATCATTTAATAGGGGAGAGGGTGTGGAGGACGTTCAATTGGCCGTGTTGAAGATGGGAAAGGAAGGCGTTCACTTGCTCACGAATCTGAAGATGGGAATGGAAGGCGTTCACTTGGTCGTGGATCTGAAGATGGGTGTCCACTTAGGCTTGGTCCACCAGGTGATTATGGTAGGCGAGATGGTTTTGGTAGGGGAGATGGACAAATACAAAATCCAGTTGGACGTGGTTTTGGAGAAGACCATGGTAGAGGAAATGGAAGCCATCCAACTGCACCACCACTAACATTGCCACATGGATTAACCACTCCTACACTATCACCTATGCCACTTGCAAATGATGTGACTCCAGAATCACCTGCTACTACAGCTGCTGGAACGAGTCTTGGAGATCAAGTGGAAAGTGCACCAGAAAATGCTTCTTCCAGCAATTCTAAGCCACTTCTCAAGATCATTCATGATGTGTAAGTTATTTGTTGAATCAGTTATTATTGGCTTATACTGTTATTATATTACTAGTTATTAGCTATATATTATTTTTTATATTTAATAATTCGAGTTATATATTTTATTGTTTTTGCAAATAGCTTCATTCCTCACACATTGCATCGGGACAAATCACAAAATGTATGAAGCAACGTTTTGACAAGGAAGGGTACACTTGGTCAAAAGTCTCCCAGCAAACTAAGGACTACTATTGGAATGAATTTCAGGTTTTTCATGTCTATTTTTCTTTGGTCCAACAATTGCATTTTTTCTACCATTGCATGTATGCAGATTATTGGAGGGACATTTTTGTTGATATTGTATGGCATAGCTTGTATCTTTCATTAGATAGATTATTATTATTATGTTTAACTATTACATGTCTTATGGTTGTTGGGCAGAAACATTATTTATACATTAGTTGTTGAGTGCTTCTAGTACTAGTTGAACCAATATACATGTAGTTGTATAAGACAACTACAAACAACTTTGACAATAACATATGTACATAACCATGTTCCTTTAAGACAATTGTTGGATGCACTCAAACATCTTTTGTTATTATATCAAGTGGTATCTAATTTTCAATTCTTGAATATGCAAGTGATGGGTCTGAACTCCTATTACACATGTTATATACAAATATGCGATCATTATAGATCATGCCAAATCATGACTACCACCACTAAATATATTTGTTGTAGAAACATTTTTCATTCGATAGGGAATTATCTGTGGTTCAAAAAAATTGGGAGCGCCGGGCTGGAATTCGTTATTCTGGTACACTCTGCGAATGGAGAAAATCTGGAAAATGCCCTATAAATGTCCCACAGGAGACTTGGGATAGTTGGCAGCGAGAATGGAATGCTCCAGCATTCAAGGACAAATGTAAGAAAGCAACTCAAAACCGATTGAGTGAAGTTGCGGGAAATGGCAGTGGACTTTCTGTGCACTCTGGGGGCTCTAGATTTTCTATAGATCACAGCATACATCTTGTAAGCAAATTAAATGCCTTATTTTTCTTTTTTTTTTTTTTCTTCTTAATTTGAGAATTTCCTATTTTAAGTAGTAGAAATACTGTAATAATATGTTCTAATTTATGTGGTTCATTAATTGTTCCAGGCTAAAGAGCTTGGACGTCATGTTACTGACTATGAAGTTTCTTTGAGGGTGCACAAAAAGGGAAATGGAGAATTTGTTGATAAGCGGTCGGAGAAGGTCACTGTAAGTTACTCGTGGACAATAAATTTATCTTTTAGTTTCTATGTTTGATATCACATATATTGAGATGTCTATTCTTTGTATAAAGAGGTCACGGCACGCTTTAGTTCTACTCAAACTTAAACTGATGATGGGAAAAGTATAATTTGGTGTCTTACCTTTAGAAATTTATTACGAGCTTGCAAAGCAAGTACAAGATAATAATATTATTTTTGAATTTATAAATAGTTGTAACCCAGTAGAACATGTATGTCACCGAAGTACTAGAAAGTTCCCTAGGACAAACAATCCAGCACAAGTGTAGGTAGCTGCTATAAGTAATGTTAGAGAGAGAGAGAGAGAGAGAGAGAGAGAGAAAGAGAGAGAGAAGTGTAAATATGTTCTAGGGGCACACATTTGTTGTTCAGAATGAGTGCTAGGACTATAGAATTAATTGTCATTTAACAATTTACCCATATATCAAGAATCGCACATTTGCATGACGTCCAAAAAATTATGTTTGACGGGAAAGAATATATTATTTGGATGTTTCAGCTGTAATCTAGAATTTATTAATTTATTAGATTGATTAAACTTTAAAGTCCTCTTTTTTTGAAGATATAACTTAAATGGAAAACATAGTCTTGTCATTCTCCAAGATTTTCGGGAAATAATTTCTTTCTATTTTCTTGCTTTCCTGATATTTTATTTCTTGAAATGAAATACAAATTACATGGAGATCATTATAGTTTGATTTTGCTTATGAGTTTGAAATATTTAGGTATTAGTTTTATTTTCTTTCTTTCTCGTGACTTGACTTTTCTGCTATGTATTTAAGATATTATTACATTTGGAAATATTTGATTTAGTTTAGTGTTTGAAGAAACTAATTTGAGAATCATTAAGCCAGGTGGTGTATATATACAATATAATCATATAATGGATGTATTTTCATCCCTATTTCTCCCCCAAAAGGACCCTCCACTAGCTCATGGTATCAATAATAAAGATATAAATGTCCAACTAATTTTATGCATAACCGTATGTAGAGAGAGGTATATGGAAAATGAAAATTGAGTTAGATGCTTACTTTCATGACTTATTTCCTTCTATGCACCTCAAACATAACACATGATGATATTTTTCACGCATGTAGATAAAAAGCATGAATGATGTTGATGTATTGCATATTTTTCAATTCAAATGTTAGATATTGCATAGTTATGAGATATTTATCGTTTGTAGAAAAACGTTATGGAACGCTATAATGTTGCCTCTGAAAATGAGACTGATGTTGTGGAAAATTCGTCGGAGACTATTGATTTGTCCTCGATCTATTACGAAGTTGCTGGACCCGTGAAGAAGAAACGAGTTTATGGACTAGGAAATAAACCATCGGTTGCAATATCAGACTATAGCTCATCCAAATCAACACTGCTAGATCGAGAACAACTACGAGCTGAGCTTTATGATGAGGTGCGAGAGGAGATGAGGCAAAGACAAGAAGAAATGGAGCAAGAAATGAGGCAAAGGCAAGAACATCTGGAGTTGGAGTGGAAGAAGAAGCAACAGGAGATGGAGGATCTCAAACAAAGGTTTATGAGAGGTGGTGGACCTTCAACTCCTCCTACCTGTCGTAATCCAACTGATGATGATTATGCAGACGATGATTTTGATGAGGAGTATGTGCATGACATGAATCATGGTTCCCATTAGACTTTCTTAGGTATCTTTTATTTTCCTAGCTTAAGACTTTAGAGACCTTTGTTTGGTATCTTTGTTTCGTATTCTTTGGTATCTTTTGTTTTGCTAGCTTAAGACTTTAGTGACCTTTGTTTGGCATCTTTGTTTCGTATCGTTTTCATGAAGTGTTACTAGTTCCAGGTACTTTAAACTTGATTAGGTATCTTTTAATGAATTTTATATGTGATGCTAAATGTTCTCGTGTGTTATTTAACTGATCTCATTTGTTATGAGAGGTTGATGCTTTCTCCTTATATTAGCTAATTAAATTGTTGCTTATTTTAATATTATTATGTCAAAATTATTTGTTCAAATACTGTTACAAAAAATAAATAAAGAAATACATGATGATGATGATGATGATGATGATGATGATGATGATAACAACAACAACAATAATAATTTGTATATTTAAATGAAAATTTGTATATTTTTTAAAAATAAAAATTCTATTAAAATATTACCAATCGATCCATGTCTATTTAGCAATGAATTACCAACCTTTTCATGCAAAATATTACCAATATATATCATTTGTTGGTAAATTGCATATGAATTACCAACCCAACATCGACATTAAATATAAAACTTTTACCAACGACCAAACATTACCAACAATATTACTAATGACGAACTGGTTTGTAATTTACCAACGATCAAAGATTTACCAACATTCCAATGACTAATTGATTTATAACTTACCAACGACCAAAAATTTACCAATAACTTTGCCAATGTCATTCTGTTGGTAATTTACCAACGACCAAAGATTTGCCAACAACTTCGCCAATAGTATTATGTTGGTAATTTCCCAATGGAGTAAATTATTGTGTTAGTAAAATTTACCGACAAGCACTTTACCAACCATCGACCAACTGTTGGCAATCCGTTGGTAAAGATATTTACCAACGGATTTTCTTGTTTACCAACAACTATAAACCGTTGGTAAATCACTGCTTTCTTGTAGTGGAATTACATCATTGAAAGAGACGGGAATAACATTCAACAACACAATAGGAGTATAATCATCAATGTTCTTATCACCAGTTTGTTTAATATCTTGAACCAATTTTGTGAACACATCGAGATTCTCATCAGTGTCTTTAGTAAAATCCAGTTTGAATCGAAAGAATTTTCAAGTAAGAAAAGTTTTCCGGGCAAGAAAGTATCACTGTAAAGTTCATCATGTTTATCCCAAAGAGCTTTTGCAGATTCCAAAATACCAACTTTCCTAATCAAAGAGTCAGTCAAGTTCAAGTAAATGGTGGAACAAGCAATTTCATTCAATTCCTTTTTCTTATCTTCATCATCAATTTTCAAATAGGATTCCGTAACAGCTCTGAAAGTCTTTTGTTGGATCAAAACACAATTCATTTTTGTTTCCATATACTAAAATCAGACTTTCCATTAAACGGAAGCATGCCAAAATGATTCACAGAGGACGACGGCATAATTCCACACAAAGTAGAAACAAGTAGGGAACTGAAAAACGATAAATGCAAATAACCGGAGTCACCGGGAAGCACAAATCACAGACTAATTGCTACGAAACACAATAATATTGTAGAAATTTAACAACGCTCAAGAAATCACGTAGAAATCAAATAAGCACATACACCTAGAATCTAGCAGCACATAAATCCCAACCTAAATCTGCTACGAAAGCGATAAAAGAAAGGGATGTCAGCCTCTTTACCTGAGCGAAATTCTTCGACATAATTTCGACTTACCGAGGGCAGCGGATAGCGAAGACAGTGGGGGGGTAGCGGTTCTGGGCAGGAGCCTTCCGACGAGGGTCAGAATATCGGTCGCAACGACACAATTGGCTCTGATACCACTGTTGGTCGGACTTGTCGAGTCAGAACCCCACTCCTTTGTTTGGCACCACCAAGAACACAAAGATACACCAAACCTTAAGGCCCACACTATAGGCACAAAGCCAAGAGAAAGAAAGAAGAAAATAAAGCACAAAGCTCTTAAGCACTAAGCTTTTTCTTCTTCCTCACTTACTCTATATTGCTGTCTCACTCTAATTCACCCTTTTTGTTTTTTTTTTTTTTTTTTTTTTTTTTTTTTGATAACCACATATATCACACATATATATAGGTGTTGGGATAGGGTTTAGTGGAAGCTTAAGAGACATTAGGAGACTACTAATACATGAGTCACCACTAAGTTGAGCCTAGGGATGTAAATGGGTCGGGTAGGGTACGGGTATGCTTCCCCCATACCCTACCCTATTTGATTCGGGTACGTGTACGGGTAGCACCCGTCGGGTAATCGGGTTACCCGCAGGTAATCGGGTTACCCGATTGATATATAAAAATATTATAAATAATATGTAATATGTATATATACCATATATAATGTGATACAATAAATCAAATATAACATATATAATATGTAAATGTTACATTATATGTTATTTTATATATTAAATCATATATTATAAACATAATATATTAAATATACTGATAATTATATAATATATAACATGTAAAATAATACATAAGTATGTAATCGGGTAGGCGGGTAGGGTAATCGGACAGGGTAAACGGGTAATATGCTAAACCCGTACCCTACCCTACCCGATGGCAAAAATATCGGGTTCGGGCGATACCCGACCCTATTACCCGTTTACCCGTCGGGTAGGGTTACCCGCGGGTAAAATTGACATCCCTAGTTGAGCCAACAAAATATATTAACAGGTTTCGTAAAAGTTTTTTGTCAATAATTAAATAAGTACATTTTTAGTAAGTATTATGTTACTATCTTTTCTAGGTATTAAAAAGAAATCTTTGAACCTTTGTAAAACGGACTAGACGACTAGTTTTACAGGATTGGAAGTGGGAGCGAGAATTGGTATTAATTTGATCGTTTATTAGACAGATATCCATCGATATCGCCTTTATTATGAGTTGGGACCTTGTCCAATTCTTTTTCTGTGCAAATTTTCTAACCCAATATCTCTGGACTCCATTTATATACCCACGATCCAGCTTTGGATTACCAACTATCCTTAACTTACCCAAAATTAAAATACCTGGGAACAATGATTCCTTCTCTTTTCTCTTTTTCTTGATTGGTGGTTAATAAAAAATCCTTACAAATCATAGGGACCACACAGTAAGTGCTCTCTGATGAGACAATATTATCTGTATTAACGAAGTGATTAATTTTTAACTATTATCTTGATTACTTCTCTCTTCGGTTTTCTTTTCAACTAAATTCTCCTTAGTTGACCAAGAATTTTCAGTCATACTCCTGTTATTACTAAAAATAAAATAAAAAATCACATCTTCTGCTTTTCCCGTAGATTGCTATAAATTATGTGGACTACTTTTTGCCTCTTCTGCAGCCTGCCAAACAAGAATAGTACACACACTCTGAATTCTTGGTACCCTTTTTTCTCTTTTTAACGGTTTAATTATTGTTAATTGATTGCCCCGTCAGTGAGTTAAAGAATTGAACAAGAATCGTTTGAGCTTCCTTCTTGAAGCTGTGGGCAGCCCTCTAGTTTGTTGATCTTTTTTAAAGCATGAAGATCAGTTTTGGAGAAAAGTGAAAAAAGAAAAAGAATTTGGCGGTTGTTTAGTTACATCAATCATATTTGTGTGGTGAAAAGGGGGAGATGGGGAGAAGAAAGAAGAAATTTTTTGACTTGGATGAAGCAGTTGACTCATGGTACAAGTTACAGAAGGAGCAACCTCTACTTCCATTTATAATTCCTCTGTTGCTTCTTCTCTGGATTGTTGAGAAATGGTTTTTCTCTCTCTCAAGCTGGGTTCTTCTTGTTTGTGCTGTCTGGGCTACTCTTCAGGTACTTTCAACAATACCTCTGTGTGTTTGTGTGTGTACTGTTGGGTGTAGGCCATACGTTCCAACCATGATATTTTTTTCTGAAATCTTTTTTACTGTTGTTTTACTACATTGTAAATGTTTATCACGATCTTTCTGTTACACCTAGAACCAAGAAAACTGGGGGAGGTCAAACTGCTTTTTGTTTTCTTGCCTTAATCTCTGGGGGTGATTAGCTACTTATTCTGGACTTCATACTGTGACAAATATCTGCAGATATGGTTAGTGGAAACGGCAGACGGAGAAAATATTCAGGGGTGAACATAGATGAATTTTGTATAACAAGACAAGCTGTATTATGATATGGAATTAATATTAACATAAATGTGACGGGTTAGCTTCTTTTGTAGTTGAACTTCAATTGGCATTGGAATGTGGAGGTGATAAGCTTTAATTATGTTTCACATTAAGGACTCCGTTTTTTGTAAAATAATAACATAAAAACTCATAGGAAGGATGTATATGGTACTTTTACTGCTACCCTCAACATTGGTGTACTTTGATCTTTGATGTTGGACCAATCTGTTTTCAAATTTGAGTCTCATTAGTCTTGAAAAACCACATAAGTTTTCGTACGAGGCATGTACATTTGAACTTCCTGCTGTTCTCAAGATCAAGTGTTTAACCTGTAGCTACAACAGAGAGATTGGATAAGCATTACATGGGAGTGTGTTACGAAATTGTAATCTCAGTGTTTTGAATGCTCGACTGTACGATATTTTGTTTTAGCTTGCTGCATATATTTTGTGTTCTTGGTTTATGGTCCAAGAACTTTGCTCAGGTATCTAATATCTACTGATTATACGGGCTTATCGTTGTTAACTTGGTACGAATGTCATCTTGACAGGATATCTGAACTTCGACTTAGTGAAATTCTGACATAAATTTAGTGAACTACACCACACTGCTGCTTAAATATTTTGATTTGACAAAAAATTAACTATTTAGAAAGAATAGGGCATATGAGAAGTAACTATAATCATGCCTCTAATTGATGAGACAATATTTTCTAAATTATATTACATGGTTAATAATTGAACTTGCATAGTTGTCAAGTATCAGAATGGTAATGTGTCAAACAAGGAAGAAGATGGTACCTAGGTTCGATATCTTTGTTTAAAAAGCTAATAGTTATTGCTGTGTTAGGTAGTTAAATAAGACAGGAAGAGTTTTTATTTAAGAGCATGTCAGAGTGAATAAATCTTCCCATTTCGTGAGGAAATGAGAAAATGGACGAAAATCTGCCGAGAGAAATTGCATTATATTGAAAATTTGAAGATAAATTTTATATTTTCGCCATAACATTTGAAACTTCTGAAGTTTTATAGTTGTATCTTTGCCTTGATCCAGTCGCCCTCTAGTTGATGTGCTGTAACATTTGCTGACTTGTGTTTGGGCAGTATGGGAGTTATCAGCGAAGAACTATTGTGGAAGACTTGAATAAGAAATGGATGCAAATGACATTACAGACTTCGGTACGTTTTTATAATTTTTTCCAGGGTGCTTTCTGTGCCTATACTAGTATCTATTTTTGTATGTCTTAACGCATGTTTGTATTTATATGTTTTTACTGTTGTTTGGAAATGACTCTTGCTTCCTGTATATATATGTACAGGCAGTAACACCTTTAGAGCACTGTGAATGGCTTAACAAACTATTAACCGAAGTTTGGTTGAATTTTATCAATCCAAAGCTTTCTTCAAGGTTTGCGTCTATCGTTGAGGTAACTATTTTGTTCTCTTATTATTAAAGGACCATTTTTATTTTTGCCCTGTCCCTTGATACATACTACCGCGCATACAATTTTAGTCATAGAGAAAATATGGATCTCTGCTATCTGTTAGATTTTTTTTACTGTTCTCTTTATGTCTGTATGTATGCACTGCACCTTATCATTGGATATATATACATACAGAAATGGCATAGTGTTGCATATTATTTGGTGTTCTTCTTGCTCCAACCTCTTGCAACATGTTCTTTTGGTGAAAAGAGTGCATAACGATCTGGTACTGTTTGGAGAGAGGCAGTGGCGAATTTTGCTAGCATAAACCTTCACTTCTGTGCTGATAATCCTAATCTGATGCATTCATTGGGCATAATTTGCCAAAGTTCTAGAAACAATGTCAGAGTTTCATATCAGAGCCAAGATTTGACTGACCTTTATCCGTAATTAAAATGATACGTTTCTTAACTCCTACTTATCCATGAGGGCTCTGTCATTTTCTAGATTTCCTGATGCTACTCTTATTGCACCTGATACTATTCATACTTAGGTTTAAAAGAGGTAATCCTGCATTTCGACTAAATGATACTCTTTGTTCTCAAAGTATCATAACTTGTTTGAAACAGACTCTGATTTCCCTTCCTAATGTGCCCTCATCTCAATTGCTGAATTCAGTGATGACAAAGTTTTAGGCTTATTGTAACTGTTTGATAAATTTCAACTCGATACATTTTGTTACAATTAACAAGGTGTCGATTGCTAAGAGACCATTTTATGATGGGAACTTTTCTCAGTGACTTCACAAATGAAAACTTTGAATGAGGCAATGAGCTCAGTCCCGAGGTTCTCTTGATCATTAGTATTGCACATCATGTTTATGTATTATGCATATTTTGTCCATAGAGTTTTGCTTATATTTGTTTCTTAATGTTTGGTCATAATTTTCAAGATTATAGTTCAATTTTGTCTTTTGTAAGATTGACCGCAATTCGTTTAGTGGATATATAATATTCTTTGGCTCCCACCAGACCCACCCATTTATTATATGTTGCTTCCTTCTCCATTCCAAATTTTGTGGGATTGGCATAGATATATTGCATGATTTACTTGGTGTTAGTAGTGAACTTATTATCCTATCTCGCTATCTCAAATTATAGCTTTTGTAAACATTGCGAACAGTGGGTTCTAGTATCACATCGCTAGATCACTGCATGCACCATTTGCGTCTGTAGACGTAAAATGAACTTTTACTTTTAATTGCTGCTAAGTTACTTTATTAATTATGCAGAGGCGCTTGAAGCATCGGAAATCAAGCTTTATAGTAAGTCCTGATTCCTCTTTTGTAATCATGTGAAGCAATTATCTATGTTTGCAATGGAAATTATCATTAGTTCCTAAGGATATAATTTTACTTATGTAGGAGAAAATTGAGTTACAAGAATTCTCTCTTGGTTCACGTCCCCCTTTATTTGGGCTGCATGGAACCCGTTGGGCAACTTCAGGTGATCAGGTTTGATATAATTTACTTATAAACTTATGCAAATCTTTTGCGTCATGTTTAGAACAGAAAAACTTAATGTTTCTTTTTTTTCTCTTTAAAAGGGTTTCACTGTGCTCCTTGTTTAAATTTTCTCAACCAGTAGGGGACAGTTTTCAGTTGATATCCTTGAACCATTTAACATGGTTTAATATTGTGAGGACAAAATATTGCTAACACTGCCATATGGAACAGCGGATCATGCGTTTGAGTTTTGACTGGGACTCGGATGATGTGAATATATTGCTGTTTGCTAAGTTAGCCACGCCATTCATGGGGACAGCTCGAATCGTTGTAAACAGCATCCACATCAAGGGTGACGTAAGCATCACCCCCTTCTTCTCATTTCTTGTTACTTTCTGGGATAATTTGAGCACAAGAATGACCTCTTGTTATTGCTGGAATAGGGTATTTTATCAATTTGTTCTTGCCTAATTTTATGCATTCTATGTTCAATCTCGGTGAATGTGAAGTGGTTTCTCAGTAAATTCAGTCCTCTGTCCATTCTGATTCCTTGTCTGTAATCTCATACGAAAATTTTCGAACAGATTTAGACAGTCATCCTCTATATCTAGAATACTAGCATATTGTAAACAAATGATTTCTGCCTTTGTATTTTCCCGTGTCTTATATTTGTATTATCTTTCCCGTATAAATCAACCTTTAATGCCCCATGCCCATTTTCTTGATGATAATAATTCACTATGATATATATATGTATTTTTTTTATTTCATTCCTTTCCTATGTTAATTAACAGATTTAATGTTGAATCTTGTCACACCTATTCACCTTTCTTGCTGGAGATAATTGTTTTTCAATAACTCTTCAGGACCAAGTAGTTCGTTGTTAGGGAGGCTACTGATTAATTAACAGTCATTTTTTTTAACACGTTGTATAATCCTGTTCTCAGAAGGAACAAAAGTTTGTCCTCTGAAATATATTACTTAAATTGCATGATGCAGCTTCTCTTGATGCCAATATTAGAAGGGAAAGCGGTAGCATACTCATTTGTGACAACTCCTGAGGTCAGACTCGGAGTTGCTTTTGGAAGTGGTAGTAGCCAGTCTCTGCCTGCAACAGAGCTACCTGGTGTTTCATCATGGCTGGTATGATTATAGATACAATAAATACGTGTGTGTGTGTGTGTGCGATATTCCAGCAATGTGAAGTATCATGTTTTTGTATTAAATACCATAATAGTAATGTTATAATGCATCCCACTTATCAGACACTAAAAGTCCGTACTTTTTCATCATATGTTCCTAACAAACACAAATCTTTCCACAGGTCAAACTAGCTACTGAAACACTGAATAAGAGGATGGTTGAACCTAGACGTCAGTGTCTTGCTTTGCCACCCGAGGACTTGCACAAGAAAGCTGTAGGCGGTGTATTGTATGTTACGGTGCTCTCTGCTACCAAACTTTGTGGCTCTAGCTTAAAAGGCCATGCTTCCTCAAAGCAAATGAACTGTTCAATCCCAGAGGATCCAATTGAAGGCAAGGAGCTTCAGACATTTGTAGAGATTGAACTTGACGAACTAACTAGGAGAACAGATGTGAGAACTGGATCTTGTCCTAAGTGGGACACAACATTCAATCTCATCCTTCATGAAAATGCAGCAAATCTTAGATTACATCTCTATCAGCGAACTCCTGGAAATGTTAAATACGACTATCTTAGTAGCTGCGAGATTAAGGTAACTTACTCAGTCTCTAAGCTTTGGGTTTACTTGGCATACTGTAGCTTTTATTATACTGAGGAACTCAACCAAACTTTTCCAACAATGCAGATGAGATACGTGTCTGATGATTCAACTATATTTTGGGCCATTGGGCCCGATTCCACGGTGGTTGCCAAACATGCTGAAATTTGCGGGAAAGAAATTGAAATGACAGTTCCATTTGAGGGGTTTAATTTAGGAGAGGTATTTCCTCATTACTTTCCTTGACAAAAACCTAACAAGTAACTCAAACCTAGAATGTGTTTTGATACAATATTGTCTCCCTCAGTCGGTTTCATTACAATCTTTTACATAAAACTATATAACTTGCAGTTGACAGTGAGGCTTGTGCTTAAAGAGTGGCTGTTTTCTGATGGCTCACATAGCTTGACAACTTTCAGTGCAAGCTCCCGTCAATCACTTAGTGGGTCATCAAACTATTCTCCAAGAACAGGAAGAAAAATCTGCATAACCGTCGTTGAGGGCAAGGATCTTCTTGTCAAGGACAAAATTGGAAAATCTGACCCTTATGTTAAATTGCAGTATGGCAAGGTACATATCTCGTTCCACTGTTGTTTATAGGGAGATATGCAATCATTATTATGTATTCAGGAATTTTTATATATATTTGTTGTGTATATTTTTCATCTTCAGGCAATCCAAAGAACAAAGCCTGCCCCACATTCTTCCAACCCTTTTTGGAATCAGAAGTTTGAATTCGATGAAATAGTTGGCGAGTATTTAAAGATAAAATGCTATACTGAAGAAACATTCAGCGATGAGAGCATTGGTAGCGCACGAGTTAACTTGGAAGGGCTTGTAGACGGGTCAGTAAGAGAGGTGCTTATTCCCCTCGAAAAAGTCAATTCGGGTGAACTACGGCTTCTGATTGAAGCGGTAAAAGTTGACGATGGTGAACTTCTAAAGGTATCTACAGCTAACATCTGTAGTTCGTACCATTTCATTTCATTCCGTATGTTTCAAACAGAAACTTGCAGTATGAGTATGAGGTGTTAAACGCCATTTTGTTGGTACTTTCAGGGCTCAAATGGAAGTATGGCAAATGGTTGGATTGAGCTTGTTCTAATCGAAGCAAGAGACCTCATTGCTGCTGATCTCCGAGGAACAAGTGATCCATACGTGAGAATACACTACGGAAGCTTGAAGAAAAGTACCAAGGTTATGTTCAAAACACTGCATCCAAAATGGCATCAAACCCTGGAATTTCCTGACGATGGAAGTCCCCTGACGTTGCACGTAAAAGACCATAACACCCTGTTACCCACATCCAGCATAGGAGACTGTGTAGTTGAATACCAGATGTTGCCTCCCAATCAGATGGCCGATAAATGGATACCCCTCCAAGGCGTAAAACGGGGAGAGATCCACATCCAGATTACGAGAAAAGTCCCCGAACTTGAGAAGAAACCGAGCCCAGATTCGCCTACTCATATTCGCCATCAGATTTCGCACCATGTGAGTGTCCACACACCTAGTCTAGTTGCCCAAACTCTCCCTCTGTCTCTGTCTAACATGATTTTTGGGTTGTACCAGATAAAGCAAATGATGATGAAGCTGCGATCACAGGTGGAAGACGACGATCTAGAAGGGGTATCGAAGTCGTTAAGTGAGTTGGAAAGTCTGCATGAGAGTGAAGAAGAGTACATGGTGCAACTAGAGACAGAGCAAATGCTGCTCCTCAACAAAATAAATGAACTTGGTCAAGAAATATTAAACTCTTCTCCATCCTTGCACAGAACTTCTACCATTCCTTAAACAATTAATTTAAGTTTGTATCCAAAGTGGTGAAATCTTGAATATATTGAGGACTCTTGATGCCTTGTTATTGTATCGTGTATGTATATTGTTTGCAAGAATTGTACAAATAATCAGATTAAATATACAACAGTCAGATATTTTACTCTCTTTTTTACTTTCCTTTGAATTACATTTATTTATTTCTCCCTTTTTGGAGAATCTTACTTAATAAAAAAGGAAAATCCTCTATAATTAGCAAATGCTGTTTTTTCAGGCCAAAAAACACCAGCTAAATGTAGTAAACACACTTTTAGGTAATTTGTTCGATGATTATTCTAGCAACTTTCTTAATTATGGTAAGTATATTGTGTATCATTTAAGCAAATTCTGACGAGTTTTGATTGATATGTGGCTGAATTACAAAATAAAACACGAGCTTTCACCAGATTGCAAATTTAACATAACATTTCATATTTTGTAAAATAAATCACGAACTTAGCAAACTTTCGCAATTTTAATCATCAACCAATTCTAGTGATAAATTCTCAATATGTTGATTATTTACGCCACGTAGGGTGTCATGTTGGTATAAAAAGAAAAAGAATAATAATAAGAAGAATCCGAATCAAGTGGTACATAGTTGAACAAGTTGTAATAGACTTTTCTTCTCAACTCATATAATTTTTTCTTTGTACTAATGCAATGAGCATTATCGATTATATGAACAAAAAATTGTTGTGTGAGTCATAAAATTACTTTTCGTTTTATCACAAACATAACATAAATTTTTTTGTGATTCTTTTCTCTAAGATAAGTGATTTTCAATATCAAATAATCAATAAGGTATGAGGAATTAGGTATCAAGTTGAGCATACAAGTTTGTCGCGATTTTCGGTCTAATAAAAAATAACTTGATCCGTAATTTTAATTATATTTTAGTTTTATTTGTAGCTCAGCATGACATCCTATATCGCATTACATGGAGTAATTGAAAAATGACTAATGATTGAAATTGCAAAATTATGTTAAGTTCGTGACTTATTTTACAAAATTTTGAAAAGTTGCTTTAAATTTGCATGCAATTTAATGAAAGTTCGTGTTTGTTTTCGCAATTAAGTCTATAATCAATGTCTATATATGCTACATCAATGGTTCCTAAAAATTTTGTGAGAATATAAGGGTGTGGCTTCACAATATTGTTCATCAGGTTTGGAAGGCTTAAAATCAGTGTGGAAAGCAAAGAAAACGGTTAAAATGAGCTGTGGGAAGTTTCTGTGAAGAAAACGGTTTTTTCCGTTAAAACCGTTGTCAATCAAACTGAAACTGTTGTCTTTGACTGAAGAAACCGTTGCATAATTCTGGCGAGCAGTTTTATTAATCTGTTGCAACTGCTTCATTCTGTTTTACCTTCTACAGCTGGAGATCATCTTATATACTCATTCTTCTACGCATAAGTGATGTAATTCAGATTCATTCCATTTCAGATTTAGCTTAGAGAGAGAGTTTGTAGAGAGAGTAGTAAAGTGTGTTTCCTTTCTTCTACATGAGCTCTTGAAGCTCTAAGTGGTGTAATCTTGAAGTTGATATAGTGAATTGATAGAGGAGTCTTCTCTGTCCGTGGATGTAGGCTGCAAAACCGAACCACGTAAAATCTTGGCTGTTTTCTTTCTAAGTTTTTGTTTCAGTTTTCATTCTTCATTGTTGATTGAGTTTGTTTCAATTGTTTGGAACATTTGGGTACAATCTTGTGATTGATCTTGAGGGATTGTTAAGTAACAAATTTGTTAACGCAATTAGTGATGCGTGTATACCTAACCTTGTTTTATGGGTAAAATTGTTTTCTCAAGTTAATTTACTAGATATTGTGTAATCCCCCTGCTTTATAGTAAAGGGGTAAATATGAAAAATAGTCATATAATGGAATAAATATTTTAGTTAATACAAATTTCATATCATATACTTGGCATTTTTGTTTGTGCGTTTGAGTAGATCATTTTCCCTTTTCTCGCAATTTGATGTATCAATCAAATCTGTTGTATTATTACCTATATTGACTAAAACAATTTTAGCTTAATTTGCGTAATCTGTTTACTCATCCATAATAAATTTTAACTAGTGTTTTATTTATTAGAAGGAGAAGTCTGAAACTTTACACTTCAATAGCCCTCGAAATATTATCTCATGTTTCTCATCTTTGCTTTTTTTTTTTTTTTTTTCCTCATTGCTGTAAAATTTATTGAAAAAATCCATGGCCAGTCATCCAGTGATGCCACTTTGTTTGCTCCACCACATCTCCGCCGTCTTTGATAGTGGGGGCCGCCACTCGACGGCCTAGTTTTGATATGGATTCCCTCCCCCAATCCCAAGATGACATTTTTACAGTTCCCAGAACCTTGTTTTTCTTCAAGAATCTTCACGGAAGAAATTCTGTAAGTTTTCAGCTCAATTCTTATTTCAAAGGCAATGGGTTGTTTCCATGTGTGTGTTGTGGCAATATGATTCATCGGTTTGATTCCTGCTTGATTTCGGCTTGACTCGGATTATATATACAAAGATAAATTATTTATTTTGGGTTAGAATCGCGGTAATTGTATATATGACAGGTTGATTTTGATTTTTCTTAGTAAATTCGAGTTGAGATTAGGATTGACACTCCATTGTGTGTGCGTGTGTGTACAGTAGTAGATAGAACTATAACTAGGATTCTTACTTTTATTATGCATGATTTTAATCAAATGTATATGTTTCTTATGTTATTAATACTCTTTTATTGACTTTTTTTATATATAAATAATTTACTTATATATAAAGACGGCATATTTCGTTTCTAATTTAATGATTTATTTATATATATATATATCCCACGTCCTTTCATCCACAGGCGCTTATTTAGTCCAACATTCTTTGGCCGATCATCGAATTTCTGACTTGCAAAATCTGCAGGGTTCCAATGCATCAGAGATCCGATCTTCAAAGTTGAACCACTAGAGCAATCATTTTTCAGCATCTTATTCTATTGTTGTTGTTGTTCTTAAGAGGACTGTGACCTCAAAATATTTGTTCAACCTATTTAAATGATCATCCGGCTTTTTTGCTCTATAACTGTAAAAACTAAGGAGGCGTTAATTTCACAATGAACAGAAGACAAGAGGAATAGATGTCTATGCATCAACCATTACAGTAAGGGTCAGTTTTGAACTACTAAGTGGAAATGCCCTTAAGGCTTTAAACTCAGGATATTTTATAATACTCTATATTATAATACCAGTGGCAGATATAGTGTTTTTAAACTGGGAATACAATTTATAATTACAAAATATAAAAAAATATTATTTAATTTTAAATCTCAAAACTTAATAAGATTACAAATATGAGGGAAAAAAAACTTAATTACAAATATGAAAATAATGTTAAGCTTTTTGGTTTTTGCTTAGTTTTCAAAAGATTTTTTATTAACAACATTAAATGAAATTGGTATTTTGAGAATGGATTATCCTTGACCTCAGGAATATAGTTCCTAAAAAATGACTTATTATAAGAAGTTGTATAATTAATTAAATAGTTAAAAGTTAAATATATTAAAACTAAAAATATGAGATAAAGAAATTCACAACAAGAATATAAAAAGAAGAAGGTATGAAGAGTTTGGATAACTTCGTATGAAATCTTAGCACATACAATCGATTAAAGGATTTTGGAAAACAATCTAAAATATTTTTTAAAATAAAATTTCCAATGCTTAGCGACTGAGTTAATCTCAGGTTGCCCAAACCCAGATGAAGTACCCTACTAGACTCGATGAAAACTTATTTGATTATTTACTGAGAGAAAATATGTACATAATGAACAATATTTGGGGTACGTTTGTACACCATGTTATTATAATGTGTTTGCCTCATTGTATAGTACTCAAAGTTTATTAGTTTGTAGTATAACCGTGCATCTCATATTTCAATGCTTATAAATTAGTGTCTAAAAGATATTACAAGAAAAAAATTGTCATCTTCATAGACAAATGGTTTTAGAGCGGACTAGTAGTTACCCCGTGCGATGCACGAGAAAGAGTTTAAATTAATATTTTTTATATACAAAAATATCATTTAATTTAGTGCTAAAAGTGTAACATGTTGGAATTTGAATGTGTAACTTTTGTGTGTGCGTGTGTTCTTGTTAGGAATGTTTTAATTGTCATTTTTACTCTCATAAATATATCCTCAATAACCAACATAATAACATCAAAATTCATCATAAATAAACAACATGAATTCAAAAAATTCGAAATTAGTAGGTTTTTTTTAAAAAAAAAAAAAACATCATGCAAAAACATAAAAGGTTTAGTATCAACAAACTATAACAAAAAATTACTGGAAAAAACTAATATAGATCATTCAAGTTTCTAAAAAGACATAAATGTTAACGAATTTTGAAATACTTATTTATACACGAACCTGTAGTAGCTTTCCCATAAAATATCAAAATCTTCAATTATTCTTGATTCGTAACTCTAAAAACAACTAAGAATATACCACGATAGAAGATAGGCTTACTAAAGAGCAATTAGTCTAGAATATACCATCAATTAGTATATATCGTCAATTCCAGTAGTATCACAAACTCCCATTTTTTAAAATATAGTCTTGAAAATATTGAAAATAACATCAGAAAAGAAAGAAAAAGTCGGTATACAATTTTTCCCATTAGGAACTACTATAGAAAATAATAAGAAATCTATCAAGAAAATGTTTGCCATTTGAAACTTTTGCAGAAAAGTAAGAGAATATAATGTACAAATTGTTCCTCGGTGGGGACTTTGCAAAAGGATCCACCAAAATCTACATCATAAACCTAGAAATATTTCTTTAATTATCCTCATAGAAGAAAGTAATTGCTTGCAAGATCTTCAATTCCTGAAACTCATACATGAACTATAAATGTGAAGCAAATCAGGGTATTGCTATTACTTATATAGTGGAGAATAGATTTCTCCCTAGCAATAATCAACCAAAAAAAAAATAAAAAATTAAGAAGTAGGTAGTCAACGTAGGGAACTTCCATAAGAATTTTTTTTTTTTTCTCCATAAACTAATTAATTAATGTAGTACTACCTTCGTTTTTTTTAGTTGCCATTCTAACTAATTTATTTTGTTTGTAAATAGTTGTCATTCTAGTGATGCACGGGCTATTTTTTTAAAAAGTAAATCATTATTAACATAACAATACTTTTTATTGAAAACACATTTTTATTTGATAATATATAACAAAAAAGGGAATGGTTAAAATTTTTTACAAAGAAAACTTTTGTGTTCTTTTGCAGTGTTATTCACTCATTGCCTCTTACTCCGGAAAATCAGTAATTTCCACTAATAAAAATACATTTTAATTTTTTTACGAATTTCTTACTCGTATCTTGTTCCCTTTTTTTTTTTAATTTTTATTTTATTTTTATATCTTGTCTCTATCAAAACATTAATATTAAATTATGATAAATTTTGAATATACTACATTGATTGGTAATAATAAATAAAGCGAACATACATAATCCAGAATCCGATATCAGCTAATAGAATTGAGAAACAAATAATCTTAAGGATTATTCTTATATAAAATATTTTATTAGTTTACGTACAAAACATCTTCTATTAGAAACAAACATAATTTTCTTTTAAGGATTATTCTTATATAAAATATTTTATTAGTTTACCTACAAAATATCCTCTATTGTGAAATAAATTTTAAGAAAGACATAGAAAATACAATTTTATTTAGGATGAACTGAATCTTCATAGTCCATATGATGAGCTCATTCATATAAATAGAGTTGGATTTGGATTTAGAAATTTAAAAGACATAGATGACTTCAAATCTTTCAATTTTTTTATCCAATAATCTCCTATATCCATAAGATGAGCTCATTAGTATAAATAAAGTTGGATTTTAATTTAGAAAATTAATGGACTAAACTAATAAAATACTTTATATAAGAATAATCATTAAGAAAATATATTCTTTTCTCAATCTTATTAAATTGTATTAATGCAATTCTGGATTGTATATCTTGGTTGTTTGTTTATTATCATTAATCAGTATGATCTATTTAAAAATTTATTATAATTTAATATTAAGATTTTGGAAGAGAGATGAGAGAAGAAAAAAAACAAATGAAATTATTTTCAAGAGAAGAAATATAACGGATAAAATACTTTACAGATAAACTAATTTTGGAAAAAAATAATATTGTAATGTGGAAAAAAAAACGATAAAATACTTTACAGGTAAAATAATTTTGGAAAAAAATAATATTGTACTGTGGAAAAAAACTAAAAAACTTTTTGTGGAATAAGAGGCGAGGGAGGAATCAAAAATATATTTAGCGTGTTTTTGGTGGAGTGTGTTAGCATGTTTTTGATACATTGATTTTTACAATTTAGAAATTCTTGAGATCAAGTAAGCGGCCATCCGTTTGCCCTTTTTATAGGAGTATAGAAAATCAGAAATCATATCTGAAAGATTTGGAAAATCAGAAATCATATCTAAAAGATTTGGAATGATCTGGACATTCTGCTATCAGATATCTTCAATTAAAGATTACATATTATTGTATATTAAAAATTTGATAAATCACATCTATTTTTTGGTAAAGTTATGGTAATTCATATATTAATATACACATCATAATTATAATTTATATTAAAATAAAAATTCGGTCTATAATGAGTATTGATTTCGCTAATCATCGCTAATCATTCCAATTATGTGATAGTTCTAAATTTATATGTGATATCATTTTATAGTTGTTATCAACCAATCTATATATTAAATTTATTTTGTTTATAAGATAATATTTTGGAAATTTTCCTGCAATAGTTCATGATAGTTGTTAAATGGGATATTTCTTCTTAAAAGTCTTGTGTATAGTAAACGTTTTCGACTGAGTTTTATCAAACTTTAATTGTAAACATATTGTAATGACAAAAATGAAATACTGCCATAAAATTAGAATTTCAATTGAAGTTGATACATGAACTTATTTTTGCAGAAATTAAAAAACTGAATTCTGCTACAATAAAATCAAAATTAGTCTTCAATCTCAACTGATCGTCGGTTGAGTTGATTGTCTCTAATCTTTTGCCAATATTTTGAACGGATTGAGACTGTATATGTTATAAACAAAATGTAAAGTTTAGCACAATATATGGACAATAATATAAATAATTCACATAACAAAAATTAAAAATATAGGTTGAATTTTTATATGATTACAAATTACCGTAGAAAACGATGATGGTATATAGATTTGAATTTTGCAATCATCAAACTTGTTTTCGCCATAATCAAGATTCAGTGTTGCTGATATTTTCTTATCTTGATTTGCATGTAGTACTTTTGGAGCATCCATTGTGAAGTACCTATCAAAGTTGACCCATAATAATCAAGGTATCAGGAATGAAGGAATTATACAAATTTGCAGTAAAAAATGTAAATTGCGAAATGAACTATCAAAGTTGACACATAATAATCAAGGAATGAAGGAATTATAGAAATTTGCAGTAAAAAATGTAAATTGCGAAATGAATAAAAAATAGAAATACCGGCTGCAAAAGTAATTTTCATTTACTGAAGACCTTATGTATTTATAGAAGCAATAATGTTATTGGATAATTTTTTTTAAAAAAAATTCGAATTTCAAAATTTTAAAAAATGTGCAACAAATTGTGTTATACATATATGTACAGATTTGTTATTGCTGAATTTTAGACGGAAAAAATATTCGAAAACTTGAATCCCGCTAATATCATTGGATTTTTCAAATTTCAAAATTCAAATTCACATCTATTTATGGTAACTATTAAAATGGGCGGAAAAAGTTTCAACTTACTAATTTCGGATGACTTGACTTATTATATATATATAGATTTTTAGGGAAGGATACATAACTTCCACAAAAAAAATGTGATTTGATTTAATTTTTACCAAATTAGCTGGTTAAGGAAACCGTTTTCTAATTTATCGGAGTAAAAAAGGGTAGGTAAGTGGGTCAGCCATAAATTAAAATTTATAGTCAAATAAATAAAATAATTTTTTATTTCCCAAATAAGTATATAAGTTGGGGGGGGGGGGGGGGAGAGAGAGGGGGATGAAATGTTTTATTTCCAGGTATAAAAATAATACATTTTTTAGATAGTTGGAATATAGGGTTTGTAATTAGTATTTTTCACCCTAATTTTATGCGATAAAATTAATTTTGTAGATTCATTTGCATAGTAATTTCGATAAAAGAAATAGCTAATTTATTTAGGTATTTTCTATGCACCTTTTCAGAATTTTAGCAAGATTATCAAGGCATTTTTCGAAAGACTCACCATACACACTAAAATCATCCATGAAAACTTCAATAATATGCCCTACATACTCGGAAAAAATGCTTACCATACACCTTTGAAAGGTGGCCGGGGCATTGCATAGCCCAAATGGCATTCTCCTCCATGCAAAGGTGCCGAAGGGGCATGTAAAAGTGGTCTTCTCTTGATCTTCCGGAGAGATGGCTATTTGAAAATATCCGGAGTATCCATCCAAAAAGCAATAGAAGGAATGCCCGGCTAATCTCTCAAGCATTTGGTCAATGAATGGCAAAGGGAAATGATCCTTGCGGGTCATGGCATTTAGCTTGCGGTAATCGATGCACACTCTCCATCCGGTTTGCAAGCGGGTGGGAACCAAGTCCCCATCTTTGTTCTCCACTACCGTCACTCTCGACTTTTTGGGCACGACTTGTGTTGGGCTCACATATTCGCTATCCGATATTAAGTAGATAATCCCAACATCGAGTAACTTGATGATCTCCGTCTTCACCACCTCCATCATAGGTGGGTTAAGCCGCCTTTGGGGTTCCCGACTTGGTTTGGCATTATCCTCCAACAATATCCGGTGCATGCATAGGGATGGACTAATGCCTTTGATATCAGCAATAGCCCACCCTATAGCTTCTTTGTTCACCTTGAGGACCCCGATCAATGCTTGTTCTTGAGTGGATGTGAGCTTTGATGAGATAATCACCGGTAGGGTTTCGTCCTCCCCAAGATATGTGTATTTCACAAAGGATGGGAACCGACTCAAGAAGAGCTAGTACAGCGGATATTGGATAAGTTTGATGAACGGTTAAGTCGTTTAGAGAAAAAGGTGGATAGCAATAATGTGGAGCTGAACAAGAATATGGTAAGTTTGGGAGCAGATGTGAAGACAATACAAACAAACATGGGAGCTGATATAAAATCAATCCAAGCAAACATAGGCCAGATTGCACAAGCCTTAAGTAATCAGCATCAGAAAGGGCAGTTCCCTACTGATACAATAGTAAATTCGAAGGAGTGATGCAAGGCTGTGTACTCGATGGAAGAAACTAACTCTGAGAGCCCAAAATCACTAGAAGCCAAAGATTAGGTGAAGGAACGAGATCCATAAGAGGAAGCTAAAAAAGTTCAAGAGGATAAATACGAGCGTCTAAAGAGATGGGCTACGAATCCAAGATCAATTACGATTGAGGAAGGCCCTTGATATATTCCTCCTCTCCCATTTCCTCAAGCACTTTATAGAAGAATGACTGAGCCAAATTGCACTAATAATGCTAAGCTTGCTGAGGAGCTTGAAGCAAAGAAGAAGCGAGAGAAACTTGGGGATGCTAAGCAGAAAAATGATGGCCAAATAGACTTAGATAAGGGAGTTCTATCTTCCCTTAAGGATAATCCTTTTGAATTCTGTCTATTTGATACATTCTTCGTTGATCTAGATCCTGTAGTTTGCGCTAGTACATTATCTATGATGCTGGAAAAATCTGAGGATAGCTGTGATGATAAGGGGGTAATGAAGGAGGCGCTGAAGCCACCTAATGAAAAAGCTGGTACCATACAAAATGAGTGAATGAAGACGTAAAATGGAAAAGGTTAAAGAAATCAAAAGCGGCAAGCCCCAAAAAGAGTACCAACACAAGCGCACAACTAAGAAGAGCAACAAAAGTGAAAGATCCAGGGAGTTTTTCTATCCCTTGCTCTAGTGGTAATCATAAATTTCGAAATACGTTATGTGATTTAGAGTCTAGCATTAATTTTATGCCACAAAAATC
Source organism: Ajuga chamaepitys (assembly GCA_958295605.1). Classification (NCBI taxonomy): domain Eukaryota; kingdom Viridiplantae; phylum Streptophyta; class Magnoliopsida; order Lamiales; family Lamiaceae; genus Ajuga; species Ajuga chamaepitys. Next base: position 19,013,895 of record OY282502.1, read on the forward strand.
GTATAGGATGTTAGGACTAGGGGCGGTAAAACAAGCCTTTACTACTATTCAATTGGCAGATGGGTCTGTTCTAACGCCAGTTGGTTTACCAAAACCAACAAATAAACTAGAAAATAATTAGATATTAAGATTCAAGTAACAAGCGATCAAAGCACAAATAAATTGATTTTTCGGTTTGTCAAATATATAAAAGGATCCACCCATGAAATTTAGTAGCAAAAAAAACATAACGGTGTTGCTATTTATGCTAAGAATGTTATTTGATTTTTAGACTAAGAATCACATTTCATATATATATATATATATATATATATATATATATATATATATATATATATATATAAAAGTGTGAATGTTTCGTCTTTTCTTGTGACGACTATAATATCCCTATAAAATATTAAATATCAAGGATCATTAAGTAATTTTATCATATAATAAAATATTTCAATATATCCAACATAAATCCAACATATCTATATCTATATCTATATCTATATCTATCTATCTATCTATCTATCTATCTATCTATCTATCTATCTATTATTGCTAATTAGTAATAGTATAAATATAAAAATATGGATTTTTCGTCGTGTTATTTCGTTTCGTCATTTCTCGTGATGTCTGTAATATCCTTACTAAGCATTAAATTTATGAATAGTTAAAGTAATTTAAAATAAATTATGTTCTCTCATACTTCATTATAAAAAACAAGAGTTCCTTTATATTTCAAAATCCTCCTTAAAAACTACATACTTAAATTATTATTCTTCTACACTTTCAATACTTCGAATTTTAAAATAAAATTTGTTTCATATTAAAATATATCTAATAATTATTTTAAGAAGAGTATATAATTGTGATTGGATGATTTTTTGTAAAAAAAAAATAAGTCTAATTAATTAATTAATTTAGAACCATTCGTTTTCAGACACTATATCTACAAACATGAAAATTACACTTTATAATTTAGTTTAATGAATTAGTTGAAGCTCCCGATCAAGATTTCAATAATTATTTCACATGTGTTGCTAAATTTGTCATAGTGTCGTTCTCAAATATCTTTCCTTGCGAGATTGAATATCTTTTTCATTAATCATATTAAGAATTCCTTTTTTTTTTTTAAATAGAATTTAAGGATTCTTAACCATAATAGAATAGATATGTAGTATACCAAAAATAAATAATGTTTTCTGATCATAGTTGAATTTTAAAAACACATACTTTGGCCATACACTATAAATAAATTAAATATATTTCGTACGAAGCATTAGTAGTATTAAGTAACTTAAAATATATTATTATTTAATTACTTGTATATAAAAATTAAGAGTTTTTATTTAATTCAAACTCCTCCTAAAAAAATGCATACTTAAATTATTCTTCTTCTACACTATCAATACATTGAATTTTGGAATAAAAAATTAGTTACATATAAAAGTATGGATTTTTTTGTCTTATTTTATGTTTCGTCTTTTCTTCTGGTGCCTATAATATTCTTAATAGGTATTAAATTTAAGGGTGGTTAAGCAATTTAATATAATTTATATTTCCTTACGTGATTATAAAAAAGAGTCATTTTATATTTAAACTCCTCCTAAAAAACTACATATTTAAACTTTCAAATACATTGCATTTTGAAATGAAATTAATATCATATTAAAACTTATTTATAGAGTTTTTCAGTGATATGTTCTTTGCATTTATTTTAAGCAATTGTACTAGATAATATTACATTAAAGTATTATAAAACAATCACATTTATATATTTTTCAATCTTATCTAAAGTACCATATTATAATATTCACACTGTCAATTATTTTTTTAAAAATTAACATAAATTTTATGGCATAATCTTAAAACTTTACGTTTTTACTATTGACTAGATATTGTACTACAATTTTTATTTTTACATGTTAAATGTATTTAATTTACCATTAAAAAATAAACATAATTTAAGCTATTATGCTTGCATATAATTTGACTATATATTAAAATTATTTTAATACAATACGAAGAGGAAAAAGGTATATAGATATAGAAAAAATAAAAATATTATATTTTCTTAACACTATTTATTTAAGTTAGTTCATATTAGAAGAATGAAAAGCCTAAAATATTTAATGAGAAAAAGAAATAGTGAGCAAATTTGTTGTGATAAATCTTATCTAATACAAACATTAACATATGAAGAATCGTGATAGCAAACGTTCTTATCAAAATTGAATCTTATATAAGAACAAAGACACATGTGTAGCTTGCCGTACGACAAATTTAACGTCATTTTCAAAACTAACATTTGCTTTATAAAAAAAAAATATTAATATCTCATTTACACTTCTAATCACAAAGTAAAATATAATACCTTATTAAAACTGAATCTTTGAGGAAAAGACACAAGCTCGCACAAAAAGTAGGCAGGTAGGTTCCTAATATTAATTCAAAATCGAATAAACCCAAAATAATCAAACCAATGGGAACTTACCAAAATAAAATAGTTTTTTTATCTTTTTATTAAATAATGAAAATATCATTAAATATCATTTATCCAACATAAATCCAACAATCTAAACTACCTAATTTTCAATTATTTAATATCAATATATCCAACAGAAATTCACTTATCCAAACTATCTCTTTCCTAATCATATTTAATCATTAATTAAACTACTTAATTTATAAATCTATTTAATACACTTAGCCTAACAATCATTGGTCAAAGCTTGCATACTCCGAAGTTGGAAAAATAAACGGAGATCCGAAGTTAGAGTAGAAAATGTAGAGAAGCATAATCCAAAATCGAAGAAATTAGTGGAGAACCGAATTTCAAGAAATTGGCAGAGGATATAGAAAATGTGGTAATGTTTCTTTTTTCCGCTCAATTCAATATAAGTTCACTTTTTACGATTAAATCCTAGAAACAGAACTTATATATTGTGTTGTTTTTAAATGAAAAGATGGTTGAGTCAACCACACTAACTAATAAATTATTGTGATGTCCTCTTAGATATAGGTTTTATATTTTTCTTTTCTTTTTGTTACTAATTATATTGATTTATTTCATTCCAGGTGGTATATCAATCGATAATTGTTCAACGGACTTCAGGTAATTTTAATTTAAAGCAAAATTTATAATGTCAAATTTAGATACTACAATTATTACATAATCAAATTGCCCACAGATGAAGAATAAAAAAGACAAAGGAGCTTGATGTCCGGAAAAGGAAATATGCAAATTTGAATTACGCAGAATACTACAAAAATAATATTTTGAAGAACAAAAGAAGAGGCAAATATATTCATATCAAAAAATATTTTATTATTGCAATAATAACTAATTTCTATATCAATATCAACCACAGAATTAACTAATAATGTTATGTATGTTACACAATCTATTTGATATATTACTTATTTTATAATTTCATCTTTATTATTTTTTAAAACAGTTGTTGATAAAGGAAGTGATAAGAAAGTTACATGTAGTCTTCATATTCGAAATTAAAAGCGATTCACGCCTTTATTAGCTGGACGATTATTGCAACAATATACAGTTGATAACTATATATAGTTGGAGACAACAAGGTTAAATTTTTTCTGAAATAATGAAACAAATTTGGGAGTAGAAAGGAATCATGAACATTGTCTTCAAAGAAGAAACTAGAGGCAATGGAGTTGGAAAGAGAACCATTCTTCCACAATCATTTATATGTGGTCTAAGGGATATGTGGGCCAGATATCTAGATGCATTGACATGAGTTCATAGATTTGGAAAACCAGTTATGTTTATCACAGTGACTTGCAATCATGATTGTAAGAAAATTCAAGAAAATTTATATGATGGCCAGCGAACCACAAGATCGTCCAGATTTAATTGTAAGAGTTTTTCGAACAAATTGCATGATTTGAAAGATCAACTATTCAAAAAAGAGATATGTCAAAAAGTAGTGCCACATGTTCACGTTGTCGAATTTTAAAAAAGGGGATTGCCACACATGCTTATTATTTTGAAGCCGATAAATAATGTCAATAAGTTTGATAAGTATATTTGTGCAGAAATTCCTGATCTAGAAAAATATCATGAACTATATGAGATGGTAAAGAAACATATGATGCACGGACCATGTGGAGGAAAAAATCTAAAAAAATCATCTGTGGTTAAAGATAATGCACAATCAGATAACCACTGGGTAGTTCCTTACAACCCATATTTATTGTCTAGATGTAATGGTCATATCAATGTAGAAATATGTTCTGGAGCAAAAGTTGTGAAGTATTTGTACAAGTACATCTATAAAGGTCATGATAAAGTGGTGATTAATGTGGCACAAAATGATGACAATACCATCATAGACAAAATTAAACAATATTCAGATGCACAATGGGTTTCTATTTAAGAAGCTAGGTGATTTTTTTTTTTAATTTAAATTTAAATGAAATATACTCAGCAGTTGTAACATTGCAGCTTTATCTACCTAACCAAAAATATATCACCTATTGGAATAATCAAAATTTGCAGAAACTAATGGATGTTCACTATTATTTAAAAACAATACTCACGAAGTTCTTTTTCATGCGTGCTAAAGATAGAGATGCGAGAAATATTGTTACAAGGAATTTCCAGAGCATTATGTCTGGGATAAAAAGACAAGCGTTAGAAACAAAGGAACAAAGGAGAAGTGATTGGACGTATAAGTGCTCAAAATATATCTGAAGGTGAAAGATACTATTTAAGGTTATTCTTGACGACAAGAAAATGTGCTAAAATCTTTTTTTTTTTTACCTCGAGACCAAGCTTGGAGACAAAATATGATTTGGTAAAATACTGAAACCATAAGTCTCTATATAAATACGAATTAATTTGACAAAAAAAAAATAATAATAATAACAAAGATATATTTTGAATGTACTAGATATTTGTGAAATGCTTGCAAATGTGATAACAAAATAGTAAAATGTACTAAGGGACAAGAATTAACCATGAGGGAAATAACCATCATGGACACACAGTAAGTAAAATCTTCCTCGAACTCTTTTCCAGTAATCTTCGTCATTCTTATCTAACAAAATTCTTGAAAAATGTAATAATATATGTCTACATAAATATTTTATATGTCATTAAAAAAGAAAATAAACGTAAAACTTTTCTGGTGGAAAGTGTTAAAAGAAAACGCAAAACATAATGCATTAATTGCTGTCTATTTTCTTAACAACTGAACTAAAGTTACAAACTACAGCAGCAAGCGTCTTGCAAATAAACTAAAATTCTGATGGAGCACATTTGCCCATGGGAAGTTATTTTTCTGACACATTAAAAATAATATATGCAGGTCAAACATAATACAAGATCCAATTAAGATATCTAAGATGACTACAAATCAAACAATGATAAATGCTCATATAGTGACTCTTAAAGATATCATACGAAATAGAGAGACATTGACAGAGGTAAGTTTAATATATAAATAATTTAGAGCATATATTATATTATATTTTGATTAAAATTGTTATCAATATACTTGGGAATCTATTGTTGTTTTAACGGAATAGTAGATAATGTGGAGAATATTATAAAGATGTGGTATGAAGCATGTGACAAATTTAATAGAGGAACCTACAGGAAGATGAAAAAGTTGTTTGCAAAAAGTGTATGGGAAAATCCATTGAAGCTAAACCAAGGTAATATATTCTAAATTTTGCAAAAATAAAAATATAAAAATACAGAATTCAAGATATATTTATAGATAAAATCGTTCGCTTAATCTTATCAATATGTATACTCTTTTGTTTTCAGTGTAACTCATACAAATATGAAAGTTAGCACAATGGGTAAATGATCACTTACCCTACCTATTATAAAATTGGACAGGTACTGAGTGAATTTAAAAGTCATTCAATGAGATTATAGTTTTTGGCAACATAGTAGCTACGCATGTCAAATGTTCGGTCCAAGAATATATCGCATCATTAGCAATGCTAAGAAAAAAATACACTATAAGTCAATCACAAATTCCGGAAGCATGATCACAAACCCAAGAGCCCGAAATAAAAATAAAAAAATTAAATTATAAATGATTTCCAGGGACATAATGATTTCAACTACTACACACAGCTAACATCAAGCACACAAAGAGATTCGTTTTCTCATACCATTGAACGAGAAAACAAATGATGAACAAGGAAGATTGTGTGCAATTACCGAGAAAATAGAAATAATGAAACTGAAGAACAAGAAGAGACGCAATCAAGAGCAGACAACCGTCACAACCACGAAAAAAAATCAAGGAAAAAGAAAAGTGAAGAAAAGAAGACAGCAAAAGAGATATCACATAAGCAAGAAGAGGAACAAAGAAACAAGATTGAAACACAAGGAAAAACTTCAACCAATAAAGCACCACAAGAAAATCCGGTTAAAAAAAAAAAGGAAAGCAAAGAAAAGCTAATGCAATTCACCAACGAATAAAGAAATAATGAGAGAAGAAGAACAAAACAACATGAATGAAAGCAGATAAACAAAAGGGTAGGAAAAGAAAAGCCAAAGACAAACCGCTGAAAAAAGAAGCAACAAGAGAACAAGGAAGAGGCAAACGAAAAATTAAAAGAAAGATTTATGAAGATTGTATTTCGGATAAAAGTGATGATGAAGTGGCAATTACCCAATGCATTACCAAAATAAAAAACAAAAACGAATACTAAGATAGTTCCCAAGAAGATTAAGAAAGAGAAGGTCTAATTTCTACACCAAATCCCATCATTTTTTATGCTCGTCTATCCTAACTTTTGAGTTTATTATTTTAATTTAGTTTTGCATTTTTACACCCTTCTATTGTGACTTTAAGTTTTAAATTTAGACTTATCTTAGTTTGTTTTTGCTTATGTTTTGCGTGAAACAAAACTGTGAAAACATTACTTAATTATATTCCTTTAATTATAATTTATTATTTTTTAAATTACATTAAACTCTACAATTCATAACTAAAATTGTCAGTACAAAACACGGTTTATCACACCAAACAACAATTTTAAAACATATCACTACAATATCATTCTATAAACATCGATCTACAAACAACTTTATTATGTAATATATTTTTTCTAGAAAGCAAGAAGTTTCACAAAAATAAATTCAAAACCAATGAAACAACAATTTTGAAAATGATACATATAAGTACTTCAACTATCAAATTTTCTTTTGAATTTAGTATTTATTTTCACCACTTAATCTTATCATGTTTTACATCTTTTTTTAGTCATTTTTTGAAAAAACTTAAATTTACGTAGTCATCAACTTTCTTCACACATTATCTTACGATATTTAACAAACAAATGAAAGTTCATTAAGTCTAAACTCTAATTATCGTAGTACACAAATAATAAAAATAAAGATAATACTATGCATGCATGTTTCCCCATATAAAGTTCATGATTATGCTCACAAATTAAAGGACTAAAAGAGAAAGTGAAAATGAGTGAGATGTTGAGAGTGTCATTCTACGTTCAAATTAATTTTAATATTGTAAAAAATTAATAGTTATAAAAAAATGAGCCCACGTGCAACGCACGTGCTCATTGCTAGTATGTATATATATATATATATATATATATATATATATATATATATATATATATATATATATATATTAGTGTCTTCTTTACGTGAAATTTTAGATGCTTATAACTTTTTCATTCTAACTTAAGTTCTAAAGGAAAATCTATAAAATTCAAAAGTTTATTTTTCATCATTTTCAAAATCGTCAATTTAAAATCCCCAATGCATACAAAAGTTTTGTTTCAATTGCATTCTTTTATAAAATATTTTTTTAAGGTTGATTATGATATATTTTGATACAAAATTATGATTTTATATAAAATAAAAATATAATATTGTTTGGCAAAATAATTATCTTACGATGGTAAGTAGAATCCTTTAAAGAGGAATATACTGATTTTTCCCTCCTATTTCATTTTACTATATATTTTTATTTGCGATTCTGCCAAATTTTAGCCACTGAAGTAAAAGTTATATTAATTGTGAAAATAATGTTTTAAATTAGAAAAATCAAATGAATTTTACTAATGGATCTTGACTATGAATTTATGCAAATTGTTACATTATTCCATATATTTGTATTTTTTAATAAACTTTAATGCTTGCAAAATTCTAATATCTTATCGTCAGTAATTATTCCAAATGGAATAATGAAGAAGCATGCCCACAATTAACTATGTCCTGAGGATGTTGTGAGGACGGTGATACGAATGGTTCACGAGTTAATGAAGGAGTTCACAACTCAAGTTAAAACTTACAATAATCATAACAGGCGAATCTCAATTTTGCATTTTGATAAGCAATAGCTTTTGTGTTGCTTTGAGTAATAGTTGTCTCAACCTATCTATTGATATTTTATTTTTATCTTACCTTTAGTTTTTTAGTTGTTATAATTTACTTCATTATAGTTCTTCTAAGGAGTAAGGACCTTGGCAATCTTCTCTAATATTTTACCTTAACTACTTTACATATTTATATTTTAATAAGAACATTAATTAAGTAATAACAAATATAAATATTAATATGCTATCTTACAAATTCTTATGAAGATAAAACACTAAGAGTATCAGTGTAATTCCATCTTTGTAAGACTTATAAGCTTTATTATTGTGATCTTTTGGCCTATATATATTTCACAAAACTTAACAGTTTTCAATAATTATTTTGTGGGTATCAACGAATGAACTAGCACTTTATTCCTTATTATATTTTGATTTACATATTTTATTTTATTTTATATATTGATGATATATTTACAAAATATGCTATCCCACGAGTACATTACTAGTCTTTTGAATTTCAAAGTATTGTTTATCAGGTCGGATTGTCTTTTTAATCACCACTTGTCTAAAGGAAAGAAATACAAGAAAGGAAAAGAGAGGTAGATCTAACTGAATCTTCCAAGTGGCTTATGAATTGGTCTATCAGAATCTATACTTGGAGAACTACTCCACTTGCCTTTACACAGTAGATATATATCATATATACGGGTGTGTGTAAATTAATATATGTGTATTAAATTGTGAATAAACCGCGTCGTGTAGATCTAACAGAGTGATTAATGAGTAACGTATAGAGATAATAATTTAATAAGTTACCATTAAACATATAGGGTTTTGGATCCAGTATTATTTCTCATTGTTTTCCCTATTATTTTGAATCCTTATATTTGAAATTTACCGAAGTGTAAAGAAAAAAGGTTCCTACAACACATATATGCGTGCATAATTTTAGTGATAATAAAATAATGATGTAGTTTTAGGTGCATATATAGGTGGGGGTTGCTAAATGGTAATGCTATGTCCATAGCGCAGCACTATATTGAAATGCAAATACGTATGTAGTTTTTTGTCAAAATATAATGATTTAAACATTTCATTATTTCCAAGATGAATTTGGCCACTATAGTTATGGTAGCCCGAGAGCAATCGATTGCTTGGTACAACTTTGATGAATGGATGTGCACTTTTTTTTTATGTGGCTGAATATGACCTCCACCTTATTCCTACAATTATAAGACTTATTTTCTGTGGAAGACAAACAGCTTCAGTTAATCTTCACTTATTCAACTATGGAAAACATTGCAACCGAAGCTTCATGTTTGGTTAACAGTTGTGAGGAGTTGTGGGATAATTCAACGTGCTGAATTTACTGTAGAGGTTGTGGTATAAAATGGGTGTTTGTTTTGGGTAGTTGTTCTGTAGATCGTTGAAGAACTTATAATATTTAATTGAAAAAGTTGATCGGATAGGTGATTTATTAGGTTGTCATTTGATGAGAAAATAATTAAAGTATTTGTTGTGAAGTGTGATTGAATAGTGTATGATATTGATAGGTGATGTTCGATTGTTTGTGCCATATTTTGATTTTTTTAATATTTGTAAAATTATGAATAAAATGTTTTTCCCTTTTGTGTTGTTAGAATTAAATTTCGAAAAAAGATTAATACATACAATTGTACCACTTATTTTTAGTTGTATTGATTGAGTACAATGCGTGTATCAACATCGTATATACTCTTATAACTATTAGAAAAAAAGAACACGCACTTCAATATCCATGCATTCAGATTCGAAATTGAAAAGTGATTTGTACAAAAAATCGCATGCAGATTGTGGAATCAACATTGTCGCATACAAATTCCATTTTCTTTTTCAAAAAATAAATTACATATATACATAGTTCCGCCACTAATATGCATTTTTAGACAGTAAAGAGTGTGAGAGAGAGAAAAAAAAAGAGATAACACAGTAGGAGAGATAGTGTTGTGCCAAGAGAGATGTGTTAGGGGAGAAATAGATAAAGCAATTAACGAGAGAGAAGAAAGTAGTTAAAATTTTGAGGGGCGGTTTTGTTCGCAACCCTTGTCAAACAAACACTATAATAGTTTGTGGTTGGCCCAACCCCAAACAAACACACTTGTTTGGACTTACCTACGGGTTTGAATCATGCATTAGTCACTAACTTAATCACTTTAGTGAAATATATAAAAAAATAGAAAAAAGAAAAAGGACACTTCTCTGTCTGCAGATTTAAACATGTAACAATTGTATCGATTAATATATTACAAGTTGTTAAATTATGTTCAATAAATCATCTCTTATGTAGGTCGTGACTACTTATAGGTCTATTTGAGAAATTAATCAGACTAACCCAAACAAAATTAATCTGAAAGGATCCACTGAAAACTGAAGATTGGAGATCAGATAAGGTGTGGAAGCCGAACAATGTGGCAAGACAGTACCAAGGTTAGGAAATCTCAGAATGATTACCCTAAGGAGGAGGGGGAGGGGAACTAAATATGTATGCATTATGTCCGTAAAAAGAATTTCTTGTTCAAAACCATCTCTTATCCCAAAAAAAATCATATTGCAAATGTTAATGTCCCGTTTTATTAGCTAAAACTAAAATAAGAAATGAAAAATTGTTTCACGAATAAAATAAAAAATTGTACCTCCATATAATAATTCTATTTTGGATGAAAATGAGTAATAAATAGAAATTAAGAAAAAAAATACATCCCCGTCTTCCATGGGGACGAAATAGAGAAGTTTAGAAACTTGCTTGAGAGAAAGGGAGATTAGCCATTATAAATGTGTAAATCATAGCGCGCGATCTCTCTTTCTATACACACACCACACACACACAACCACGTCAAGTACATTAATTTGTGAGCACATGGTTATGTATTAGTTTTTCACATATATGTTACAACATTAACACTTCAGCAGATGCACACAAGTTCCCACAATAGTTGTGCATCATATCAAAACTATATACATACATATATATATATATATATAAGCCACAATGGTGAAAATTTCATAATTAACATTTTTTCGCCTAAAGTTTTATACCATAACTGGTAATTTTTTTTTATCACTTTGAGTAAATTTATAATTTCTTTTAACTTTTTAAAATACAAATGACACATTTTGCACTTCTAAGCTATTTTTTATGAATAATATATAGTTGTATTCATCTTTTCACGATCTTCAATTGTACATCTATATTACATATATTACAATGAGATATTTAACTTAAAAAAATAGCTTATTTATTGATTAATTATTTAGGTTAGATTTGAGTGTTTATTGTCAACTAGACTATACTATCGGGTTTAGGCTGCAACTAACAATATATAAAGTAATTGTCTTATAAAAAAATATAATTGATTTTTTTAATAAAAATACAATTAATCAGTTTGTTTTATATGACATAGTTTTTTTAATATTTTCTTTACGTAAGATATGCCTGGAAGAAAAATCATTATTTTAAATAATGAAACTCATGCTTTATTAAATTAAAGGCAAAAGGTTAATATAATTTTTAGTCAATTTATAAAATAATTGAATATGCTAATATTATTTTATAATAATAATATTTATTTGATTAGTCATGAAAGTATGAGAGCTTTCAACATATGCAAATTTATATATCATATTTATTATTGAAATTACTTTTGTTACTTATTTCTATTTTAAATAATGTATATTAAAATTATTTTTGTATGAAGATCTACACTTTGCAACCTATATTATAATATTTGTTGCACTTGAAATCTTTTTTTATGTTAATCAACCTCAAATATATATTTTTTACACTTTGCAACATAACAATATTTTGTTGCACAAACTAACATCAACTGTGTATTTTTTTTAACCTATTTGCAATCTAAGCAGTTTTGTTTAATTAATTTTTATCTTGAATAAATATACTACTTATAATAAAAATATAAATTTATTTGAATAAATTATAATACCAAATAAATACAAAATTATTCAAATATTTCGAAGAACTCGTAGACTTAAATTTGTTATTATAATTATTGAAAAACTTTTGAATTTTATTTTTTTTAATATTAGGATTTCTTTAAAATAAAAAGCATTTGAGTATATCTAAAATCACAGTCAAATGTTAAAAGTTGAAAATGAGAATCTAATTCCAGAAAGAAAATTTTAAATATTTATAATTAGAACATAAAAATATACTTAGATAAATGTAAAAATACAAATAGGAAGATAAAAGAAAAAAAATATATATACTTTACATTAAATTTAAATTTCTAAATAAAATATTAGTTTCACTTTTATTATACATTTCGGGTTTATTTAAAAAATTTATAGCTAGAACTTGAAAATTACCTTGATAAATTAAAAACTATGAAATAAAAGGCGGCCGAAAAGTCAAACGAAAAATTAAGTTTACATCAAATTTTAATTTTCAAACAAAAAGTTAGTTTTTATTTTATTATATATTTCACATTTATGTAAAGAAAAGTTTGTGAATATTGTAAAAGAATTGTTTAGGTTGTAAATTATTAAAAAAAAAAAAAAACAAAACATTGCAGGTTGGACAATGCAATAATAAGAATTGTTTAGGTTAGAAAAACGTGAATGATATATAATTTAGGCTAGTTATTAATTAAGAATAAATGTAAAAAGGTTGCATTTCGAAAAACTTAACCTTATTTAGATTGCAAAGTGTAATTTTCTATACTTTTATGTATTTCTATTAACAAAATTTAATATATATATACATATATATATGTGTGTATGTGTATATACTAACGTGCATTGCATAGATAGAATAGTCGTTTACTAATATAATAAGAGAACTACCTCATTTATTGTGCGAATAATTTCCGAATATATAGTTTCTTGTGTGAGCAGGGCAGCAATATTAGTGTGCTGCTTTTCTGCAACTATTTGGTTAACTTCCTTTTGTTTTCCAATAATCCCCAAAAAAAAATAAAAAAAAAAATAACTCTTTGTCTCTTTTTTTTTTTATTCGTTCTTTAATTTTATTTACAATTACAAGATGTAATTCGAAATATTCAGTGTTTGATGGTTGGTTATTTGGATTACATTTGTGATTTTATTTTTGGTTGTATTACTTTTATAGTTGCTTTTGAGTTGCAATTAAAATTAAATAATTATAGTTGCATTTAAGTATGAATTAGGTGTTAATAGTTTTGTTATTAATAATAAATTTTAACTTGTGCATTGCAAGTGGGAAAATAATTTAATCATTCAATAGATTTTGATATAAATGATTTATCACACACATGTATACGTTGAAACAAAAAAGATAAAGTAAATCATTTTTATTTTGATATATAGGAGGAATGTAAGTGCAAGAAAAATGATGCGAGAAAGGACCAAGGCAATATATATTAATGCATGTGATGATTGATGCTGCATGTGAAGTGTGTAGAATTCAGCACTACACTTGAATATAGAGTAGAATTCCATCGCATGCCAAATATTATTTCCTTGTTAATTCACTATATATATTACAAATTTTCATTTACACAAACTTGCGTTCATCTTAAATTTATACAATTCTAACTCTCGAGTTTTTCTTTATAGTGCTATTTTTTAAAAAAGAGTAAGGTTTATGTACTACATATTCATGGATTTTTTCGCTTAATTAAAAATAATAAAATTTTGGCATTCAAAAAAGTAGGTTAAATGATACATTTTCCAAAAAATGTAATAGATTTTGAAGAATGTGATATTTTTTCAGAAAACTTAATAATACATAATTTATTCAAAAATTATGTATTATTAAGTTTTCTGAAAAAATATCACATTTTTCAAAATCTATTACATTTTTTGGAAAATGTATCAAGTTTATGTAAGTTTTAAATTTACACTATTTATTACTCACAAATGGCACGTATTCAACTATTTTTTAGTTGGATTACTTTTAAAGTATCATTTTCGGGAAAAAAATACGTTTTTCAAAAAGAAAGTATTACTACCTCAGTCCCGACTGATCTTGCACAGGGAAGGTTGACACAAGTATTAAGAAAAATTATTTTTTAAGTATTTGTTGAGTTTTCAAAGGTGGGTTGATGGTGGAGATTGAGGGTGGGGGTTTTGAGGTGGAGATTGTGTATAATTTTCCATTTTAAGGGATGTGCAAAATTAGTAGGGACGAACGAAAACAAAAAGTGTGCAAAATTAGCTGGGACATAGGCAAAGTATATTTTTGGGAAAAATATTTGTAATGCTTTTCTACAAATTGTAATACTTTTTGTAGTAAAACGTATCATTTTTTTATAAAATCGTGCTTCTTTCAACTTTATGTGTTCTTATTAAGTTTTATAATCAAGTTTATATATACGTACACAAATTATAAATTCCATATCTCGCCACCTACTTTGAATAATACTCCCTCCATTCCACCCGAAGTTGCATATCTAAGGTTGCACAAATAATAAGAAAAAAATTAATTTTTGCTTTTTAATTGACTTTTCAAAGGGTTGTAATCCGAAAATTTGGGGAGGGATTAGTGTACTAATATTTCCCTCCTTTTTCCCGTACCAAAAATACTAATCTACAGTACCAGGAACAGTTAAAAAAATTTAAACAGAAATGAAGTTGAAAATTAAACTAGAAATTTCAAATATCATCTGAAAAAAAAGAGGGAATTTTTTCCCTCCAATATTCATTACTTTTAAGGACTAATAAATCTGAAATTACAAATCAAAAGTTCCCTCCTAAATTTGGGAAATCCATTCCTAATCACAATAAATACCCAAGTCTAGTTTGCAAACAACATTCAATGTAAAATCTGCTTATTTAAAGTCACAAAATTACAAACACAAAAAATGACACTAAGAAGGGGGCCTAGTCTATCTTCATCAAACCGAAACCTAATTGTTCAATTCCTCATAGCTAACAGCACAAACGAAGTTGTGCACAACGGCAAGATGAAGGAAGCGGCGCATCATTCGGAGTTAGTTGGAGGACTATTCAATACACTTGGAGTTTGCAAAACAAGAAATGTAGACTGCAAAACAAGAAATGTTAAAAGAGGTAACTATTTCATTTAAGCCAAGAAAACAGAAAGGTAGAAAGGTAAGAGATGAACTCAATGTAGATTTGATGAATAGCATGCCATTTTCAAAAAGGGGCATCATTAGTCAAAGAGTTAAATGTTAGCAAGAGCAAGGTTCGAAGGTGGGTCAAATCTAGTGTGATTAAACCTCACACCAATGCAATTAAACCTGCTCTAATAGAAGTAAATATATTGCAAAGGCTCAAGTACAGCCTTAGTTTTTTGCATTTGGACAGACAAGTCAACAAAATAAGGTATAAAATCATGCATAATGTCATTCACATTGATGAAAAATAATTTTATATGCAAAGAACTACAGAGAGAGCCTATAAACTGGCAGAAGAGGAAGATCCTTACAGGTCATGCAAAAACAAACGCTACATTCCCAAACCCATGCTTATGTGTGCAGTTGCACGACCACAATACACATTCGAGGGTGAATTACTATTTGATGGGAAAATGGGTATTTTTCCATTTACAATTAGGGAACCAGCCCTCAAAAGTAGCAGAAACAGAATCACGGGGACTTTGGTTACTAAGCCAATGGAGTCAATAACCAAGCAAGTCATCAAGGACTGTTTGTTGTATAAGGTGTGTGACAGGCCTATTTCTAACCCGAAAATACCGCAAGTGTATGGGTGTAGATGTATATAGGGAAAGTCAAGGTCGATCCACAGATAATAGACTAACGTAGTTTGATACCCTAATTATCTAGGATTATCCTAACTAGATACTAGAATTGGTAAATGATATTAAACTAGATTGCATATACTAATAAACCGAATTAATGAACAAACGAGAATTTCCAATCAACGAGAATGTATCCTAGGATATCGATTTCAGGAATTACGCTAATGATAATTAATCTCTAATTTATAAACTTTTAAACCAGTTATATTATCTATTGGGCGGCACTTAATTAACCTAACTCTTCCTCTCGAAGCGACTAAGTCGTAGATTGATTAAAATTACTCTCTCGAGTCAATTAATCCTAACAACTCCTAACATCCCTTTAACCTTTGCCTACACGATCATAGACAATCGCGCTATGTGTTATCGTCTATTAACAATTCCCTTCTCTTAAAGCGGAACTATTAAACAAATAAACTAAACCTAAGTGGTATTAAGCTCAATTATAGGGATTAACCAAACACATAGATAGATAATGAAAACTGGAGTCTATAAATTAAACAATTAAATCAACATTGTAATAAAATCCTACTTTCTAATACTAGGACACAAGTAGTTTAGCTACCCATGTTTACTAACAACTCAAAACAAAAATACAAAGAAAACATTGTCAAGAACTTGAAAATAAACAAAGAATAATTAAACCCGATAGTCGGCTCGTCGATCTTCGTCTTCTCGCTCTCACGCCTTCTACTTCAAGGTAAAAGTATGATATGGTATTATGTTTGCTGATTCCTCAGAAGAACGAGTCTCTTTGTCTTTTTATAGGCTTTG
This sequence comes from Ajuga chamaepitys, assembly GCA_958295605.1. Lineage (NCBI taxonomy): Eukaryota > Viridiplantae > Streptophyta > Magnoliopsida > Lamiales > Lamiaceae > Ajuga > Ajuga chamaepitys. The sequence continues at coordinate 19,030,753 of OY282502.1, forward strand.
AAACGAGTCCTAAGATCTTAAGGGTTCGATTCCTACTTGGAACAGGAATCCTTTTCAAAACTAGCCTTTTGTCGCGACCGCGCAAGACATCCCTTGCGGTCGCGTAGCTTTGTACACAAATCAGGCTTAAAATGTGTGTTTCTATCGTGGCCGTGTTCCATGAGTGACGCGGTCGCGATCCTCTCACAATGGTGATTCACTTTCTAGGCATTTTCTGTTGCGGCCGCGCGCCTTCTTGTTTCGCAATCGCGTCGGTTCACTTCCAGACCGGTTCCAAATCGGTTTAGGCCGGTTCAAGCCTGTTTAGACCGGTTTTCCCTCTCTTTTGACTTGTTCTTTCATCCGATAGTCGTAAAATACGACTTTTAACCCTGAAATACTCAAAATACCTTCAAAATAAGTCAAACACGTTAAATGGTCCAAATATAACAAATTAACACAACTCTCAACCAAATATCCATGTAAATGCTATCAAATACTCCCTCTGTCCCGGCTAACTTTTCCTACTTTCCATTTTGATCCGTCCAACTAAACTTTTCACACCTTTAAATAGGAACTTTCTCTCACAATCTCCACTCTTAAAATCTTCACACTTAATCTCCACTTTAAAAAAGTTAAAAAGAAAGCAAAATCAGTTTTTTCTTAACTTCCGTGTCCGGTCAACTGTAAAAAGTTAGCCGGGACGGAGGGAGTATAATCCTCAATCAACCTAAATGCATGCATAATTAACGCGTATGAGTGTGTATTTAAACTATCAGATCATATGTCATCATCAATCTTAAGGGCATAGTAAGACTCCTAAATTCATCCTAACAGTTTGGTTAAACTATCAGACACATTGGTGACATTACTAACACCTTTTATTTTCTTATTTCAATTGTTGAATAATGCATGTAATCAGATTATTCAAGCTATTAAAGCAAAATGCTCAACAAGTGCAAGCAAATACATAATAATCCAACAAGATAATGCAAAGCCCCACATTAGTAAATTATGATCCAGAATTCAGATTGGCTGCATCATCAGATGGGTTTGTAATTCAATTGATATGATATCCACCTAACTCATCTGTTGAATTTGTATATTGAAAGCAAGACCTTTTATATATAATATTTTCAGTTATTCACTATTAATCTCCTATCTGATTCTGTTTACACTAATCACTGTATATGTCCATATATCTCTTTCTATAAGTAGATCATATGGTGTGTGGTAGATCACAGTAGATCATATTGGTTAAACTTAATGAGATAAAATACATATCACAGCTAAGACAACTTGATGACAAGTTGTTGGTATAGGCTGCAATATCAAGTAGGAATAGTTTATCTTGACTATTTACTTATACTGGTACGTCTTTACGTATTGATAGGATCATGGTGAGATAAGTTCTTCTTCCTGACCTTAATGAACAAGAAATTTCGGTGACTTATTGTAATCTAAACCCTAAATAAGATTACAGTTATGTGTGCATGTCTGTGGGTCACTTTGATTTACTATGGGTGAGAATTAAGTGTTAACTCTTTATACTCTGTATCTTGGATCAGCAGCTTGCATATGATAACTGATAATTTGTGTCTAGGTAACCGTATCCGTTTAGGATGATGATATCCCCTTAAGGAGCTCAAAATGTTTATTGTACGAAACCCTGCAGGTTGATTAAGTCCAGGTACAATAATGAAGTTGAGTGGTACTACTTAAGGAATTAATACGCAATTAACTAATTTCAGCTGTCAGAGGCTTTAATTAATTAATGGATATTCGATATCTTCACTACGTGGATTATTAAGTCTAATTCAAGCCTCGACTCAATTCGGGAATAAAGGGGTAAGTCAGTATTAATTCTTTAGTGGAATGAATTAATATTTATGAATTAATTATGTTCTGGATTGAACCTAGAAGAATTAATTCATAGTTAGACCCATTTTTTTTTTTTTTTTTATGACCCATTAGGCTCCTAGCCCAGTAAGGAATTAAACTACCAGGCCAGGTCCACACTCAGTTATTATGTATTAAATACATAACTCTCAGTCTGTGAAATATAACAGACACACGTAAAAAATCACAGAGCAGAAAAGAGAGAGTGAGAGGGCGGCGGCGGCAGTGTTGGTTTCCACATTTGGGATTTCTCAAAGTTCGTCGTTCATCCGACGTTAAGGATCGAGCAAGAATACAGTGCAGAAGGTCAATCTGGAATATAACATCGAATCGTGGCTGCAAATCTGAGTGAGGCCAAGAAAGGTAAATACAAGGCAGCTAAGAAATTAGGTAGTTGGCTGCAATTTGCATGTATTGTTGTTTTAACAGAGAAAAAAGAAAAATGATAGTCCAATATTTGTTAGGCGTTACGTCTGGGGATGGGGTACGTTCTTGCAATGATGACTCCTCATTACCATTCTTGAATTTAACCCAAACACACATGCCTACCCTACCTACCTATATACGTTTATAAGATCCCATTCTTTGACATCAAAATGAAATTGTGCCCTAAAACATGTGTAGCAGCAGTGAAGCACATCCACTGAGGCGCAATAGGGTTCGTGTTTTGGGACTACACAGGTAAGATATTATATTTAATTCCATTAATTCTTGGATGTATAAAGGTTCATCTCGATCATCTATTTATATAGTAAATTTGATTGTTCAGTAGTGTAAGGAAGATTGAACTGAAGAATTTGAAGCTATACATGGAGAACATCACCATCTTTGAAGAGAATGAAAAACTAAGGAAGCAGGCCACTCTCCTCCACCAACAGAACTATGCCTTAAAGTCTCAGCTTGCTTCCAATACTACTATGATTCTCATGTAGTAATCAATAAACATGCATGCTCTTCTTTTTTCGACTTTTCTATTTATCTCTCTTCTTTACAAAAACATTACCCATATCTATTCTAATTCTTAATTTTCCCTAATAATATAATTTTAGATACAACCCGTACAAAGTATGCATAATTGGATTCGATTCGATTAATAATCACCCCAAGTAATTACCAAGTAGCAGCCCTACACATAGATGTTCTCCTAACGCCACACAAATGGTCCAAACTCATGTTTACCATAATGGTCCTCTCATTATTTATTTTTTCAATTTAGTAGTGTATGCTATAAAATCGTCCAATTTAAAATTAACTTTTGTTAAGATATTGTAAATTGGTCAGAATTAATCACGTGTTTATATTTATTTGAGGCTTTCCACAAATTTTAATGACATGACATTATTTGCTAATGTGCCCATATATTTTTTTTTTGTCCAAATGTACAATAATTAATAAACTAAAACAAATATCTTTCTCAATCAATAATGCCATGTCATTAAAATCTGCCGAAAAGCCCCACATAAATACATCATCTGCCTAATTCTGGCCAATTTATCACTTTCTGATGAAAATTGATCTTAAATTGGACGTTTTTCGGACATACAATACTAAAAAAATTATTGATAATCATGGAACCACTATGGCAAAAATAAATAGTTATAGGACAAAAAATACTTTTGAGCCCCACACAAATATATGCCTCTATATCCTTTCCATAATGAAAGTATTGTTCAAAATGTATACATGCATGCCTTTTAGTTTTGGCGAATTTACTAAACATACAACTCCACAAAAATTGTGAGTTTTCATTTATATGACTTATTTATATTTTCATTTGGTTTTTTCCATTTTGATGGGAATCTTTTTGTTTAATATGAGCATTTGTAGCGAGTAGAAAATATTTGTATTAAATTTGAGCTCCATAATTCACTTGTATTCTCAAAAATATTTCAAAGATACAGTTATAAAATTAAATGTCTTGCATCTTACTAGTGCAATAACTATTTAAGGTGAACTTTCCAAAATAAATATTGATCACCAAGAAGAATGTGTATTTGCTTAAGGTTGTGGAGTGTTTAGTTAAACCTGACTGAGGAAATTAATGAGTGTGCTTTATTAGAATTTGATCCTCTAAATTTTTTGAGGTCAACCTAAAACAAACACACCCGTAACTTTTTTTCTAAAAAACTAGATTTTAGTCATGACATTTATATGGCGTTTCCGCAAGAAGAGTTACGAATGGTAATGTTGTGGAGTTTTTCATATTGAATTGTCAATGTTTGTACATAAGGAGGTATTTCAGAAGTGAAAAGTAGTGAAAATAATATTTACCATAACTTTTAATATAATTGTAATCACCTTGTAAAATTATTATAATTTTAGTCTTCCTTATCCTTTTTTAGGATAACTAACTATATAATTTTACCAATTTATTCTCCTAATAATTATCTTATTACATCTCTTATAATTATAATTTTATATATATATATTTGTTATTAATATTACCATCCTACCCTACCCCACTTACCCTCCAACCCTAACCAATGGCCCCCAGCCTCAGTCCCACCCCCAAGCCAAAATTTTCTTTTTTGTTTCTTTTTACCGTCTCATCCCCCGCCCCGCCCCGCCCCGCCCCACCCCACACCCACCTACCCAACTCTCATGCCAGAAAAAGATTTTTTTTTTACTGTCTCATCTCCTATCCCAGCCCCACCCTGCCCCCACCCTACCCCCACCCAAAGACGGAGCCATGCATGTGCCAAGGGGTGTATTGGGTCCCCCTGAAATTTAAAAAAAAAAAATATTGTTATATATTTGTACTAGAATGCTAATTGAATTATGTTATGTCTTAATGGATAGACATGTCATTATTTGCTTTAAAAGTCCAGAAATCGATTTTTTTTGTTGCAAAAGTGATATTTCTTTAATATATAATTGTCTTATTATATTTGTAAATTAATGATGGGTGTCAAACCGCCAAATTAAAATTACCTACTTTCAAAATAAACGAGTATAATGGTAAGTAGGGTCGAATCCACGGGGAACAGTAATTAAATTCCTTTGAATAGGAAAGCAATTAAAAGGGGGGTTTTCAAATTTGGTTTATTAACTAAAATCCTAAATATAATTAACTAAACAACCAAGAAATCAAAGATCAATTTAATAATCTAAGACAAAATGAAATTTAGATGAATTAATGATATGAGAAAAGTCTGATCCAAGGGTCTACATTCAATTATGTATTGATCATAGGCTTACTAATGAATTTCTTGCAGTTCAAGTGTTTAACCAAAGATTTATTAGGATAGCCATAATAAATCTTATGTTTTCCTAATGTAATTGACCAATCCCAGCAACCAATCAATACGTATTATTAATGAGTTGGGCACGATAGCGTTCCATACCACATTAATAACAGCATAGAGAATTATGAAAACGGTTAAATCTAATTATTTATAGCCGAGATAGCTGCAACTATAAATAATTAACCTATGAATTCGATTAGGTTGAACTAATTATGATAGCACAATCAATTTAACCTATCGCTACTAGGGTTCAATCGTTCTTGACAATTACGGATTAAGAACGATTAAATAGCAGTAGAATTTATATAATCAATCGAGTTGTCAATTCAATATCATAAATAAATTCTATATAAACAAGCTCGAATTCATAAGCACTTGAAATAAACAAGAACAATAAAATACAATGCCTCACAATATCATAATTGAATTTAAAGCCCTTGAATCAGAATAAAAACCTTAGCCACGCATGCCGGAATTGATGTTCTTCATAAAGTATTCTCGCAATTGTATTGAAGGAATAATAATTAACGGAAAGAAAAATACTGGTAAATTGTACTGGGTAGGAGGGAGAGAGCGCGTATTGAAATTGTGTCGATGAACTGGCGCGCTCCCCTCTATTAATCACGCTAGGAAACTTGTTTTTCCTATTCCTACTCCTAATCAAATCTTAACAATATCAAACCTTATCTAAAAAGGAAATATCTAAATAATATCTAATTAATTACAATAAAAGAATAAGAGTTTTTATTAAATAAAACTCTTAATAGGCCCACATTGATATAAGCTTGGTATCTCGGCCCATTTGTCAATCTCCAATTCAGCCCGTCTGATATTTTGGCCCAATTCTCCTTAATTTGAGCCCAAATATCCACTTTAAGCCCAATTTCTCCTCAAGCCCAAAATATTTCCTCCTACAACTAAAGGGAATTAATTAGTCCAATTAAAATATAAAAGTAGACTAATTATCGGGGAAAATGCATATAAAATATGGAATAATAAAGACACATCAATTAATTTAATATTTTGGGGCCTAATCTATAAATAGATCTATTTTAGAAGACAATACTTTTGTTCAATTACAACACAAAAAGAGTTTTACTGATGTTTGTTATTTTCTAACATATTGCTTTTATTATATAGTTTTTTTTTTTAAATTTATGTTGCACTCTTTTAAAGAAGTCTATTTATTGAATAAGTAGAAAAGTTAAAGCAAAACTATAACTTTCATGCATGTCTATAACATGAAGTTTAAATCGAAGAAAAAATATTTTCCATGTTGAGAACTTGAAAGCTAAATATAATTTAACTTGAAAATTAAATTGTTCTTCAAGATTCTTTTTATATATTTTTCGTACGTACTATTATATTGTTCTAATGAAATGACTACTTTGTATTATTTAATCATATTTATATCCCTGTTTTTATATCATAAATATACTTTTGGATTACTTTTATATTGTCGATAATTTGGCTCCGCTAGGTGCAATTCCAGGCTCCGTCACTGCCACCATCCCAAGCCAAAAAAAAAAAATTTTTTTTTACTACTTCCATCCCCTGCACCGGCCCCACCCCCACCCTCACGCCAAAAAACAAAAAAAAAAAAAATATATTACTACATTTATCCTCTGTCCCTACACCAGCCCCACCTCCCCCCAACCCGCCCTCATCCCCATACCTTGTGAAAAGTATGTGGTAAGTGTCTGTCGTGGTAATATTGCCATAATAAAAAGAAGGACTAATATAAAGTCGTGATAATTGCGTATCTTGGAAAATATGTTAGAATTCATGGTAAGTGGATGTCGTGGCATATGTGGCAGATCCGTGACAATAGTGACACGACCGTAAGAAAGGGTAAAATTATACAAATTTGTGGCAACTGTGTATCGTATCAAATGATGATTTGTGGCAAGTGCGTCGCGGCACAATTCACAAATGTATTATAATTCGTGGTAAGTGGGTGACGTGGACACACGTGGCAGATCTGTGGCATATGTGACAGATCCATAGCAATAGTGACACGGCAGTAAGAAAGGGTAAAATTATACAAATCTGTGGCAAGTGTATCGTGTCAAATGACGATTCATGGCAAGTATGTATCGTGTTAAATGACAATTCGTGGCAAGTGTGTCGTGGCATAATTCGTAAATATATTATAATTCGTGGTAAGTGGGTGTCGTGGCACATGTGGCAGATCCGTGGCAATAATGACACGGCCGTAAAAAAGAGTATATACAAATCATTGGCAAGTGTGTATTGTGTCAAACGACGGTTCGTAGAAAGTGTGTATCATGTCAAATAACGAATCATGGCAAATGTGTATCGTGTCAAATGACGATTCTTGGCAAGTGTGTCGTGGCACAATTTGCAACAAGTGTCTATTACAACACGATTTGTGACAAGTGTATATAGTGTCAAATGAGGATTTGTTATTATTGTGTGCCGTGACACAATTTTTATGGCAAGTGTTTGTCGTAAATGGGTTTTTTTTATATTAAAAAAAGAAGAAGAAAATCTCAGAAAGACAATAGAAAATTTTCTTTTTTTTTTTTTTTGGCTTGGTGGTAGGTGGTGGGGGTGGGGGGGAGGGTGCAAGTTTGGGGAGCTGGGGGACAATGGGGAAGGAGGATTGTTGTTGTAATTTGGGGGTGAAGGGATTGGATAAAGGAGGTGGATTAGATAAGGGATATGGTTTATATAAGGAGCTTATTTTGTTGGTTATCCAGGAAGAATAATGATAAACTAAAATTATACTCCCTCCGTCCCGGCCTAATTGTCCTACTTGCCTTATTTGTTTGTCCCAAGCTAATTGTCCTACCCCATAAATGACAAATTCTCTCACAATCTCCACCATCAAAATCTCCACATTCAATCTCCACCTTTGAAAAAGTCAAAGATTCCACAAAATCTGTTTTTTCTAAGTCTCCGTGCCAGGTCAAGGTAGGACAATTAGCTTGGGACGGAGGGAGTACTATTTTTACAAAGTGATTAGAATTATACCAAAAGTTATATAAAAAATCATTTTAGATTTTCTCCCATTTCAGAATTTATAGTTGGTAACTTATTAGATAATATTAGTTTCATTGTATTTCGTACCTATTTTACTCCCACCATGAACCCATGGCAACTTATTTTGTTGAGTTATTAATTTATTACAAGTTCAAATTATTTTCTGATATCATCTCTCTTGTATATTTAGGGCTAGTCTGATTTTCAACATTACCAGGGATAATACCCTAGTAAACTAGTGTTTGGTTTTAGTGTTGGGGCCGGGGCAGGATAAAGAGCCGGGTGCTATTTATCTCTTATCAGTAAATGAACGTGATAAATTATAACTAGTTGGAGTCCCATATTATTTGTACGGTTAATTATAGCAACTCCGCTAAATTATCAGCGCTTTTACATATAAATTATTTTTAAAAAAAAATTATTCGATCCATTTTCGTCGGAATTCCACACATGACTTGCGCGTGATAAACTGTTAAAGACTTTTTTTGTCCAAATAAGTTTTTTAGTAGGTAGATGAGTTGCTCACCTGCAACAATGGCGATTCTAGATATTAGGGGAGAGAATCGTTGGTGATTCAAATGAATTGTTAGAAAAAAGAAAGGTGTGAATGAATTTTACACTCTTGGCAATTGAATTAAAAGGTTGTTTGGACAAAAAAACCTTAACAGTTTATTACCCGCAAGACGTGCGGAATTCCGGCGAAAAATGATCAAAAAGTAAGTTCGGTGATTGACCTGTCAAACCCGTATAATTTATATGTATCGATGCCACCAAAAGGAAGTTTAGTTGTTAGTTTTGTGGGGTTATTGCAACTAACCCTACTTGTACAGCCTAATTTTGCTACACCGTTTCTGCCAAGAAATCACATATTACACTCATATTCTTTCTTTCTTGCATTGCTTGTCTTTTTTTCCTTCTATTTCAATTTTTCAATTTTTCTTCAAATACTTCACCCCCAACATTTTCTGTGAGAGTCTCAGCTCTCCATCTCTCCATACTATGATAGAATACAGAAAGAGGATGATTGAGAGAGATAGGAGATAACTCAACAAAAATTTTATTCATCTCAAATGTGATACACGGTCTATCACAGCTTATATAGACAAGGCCTAGCCTTCTAGAAGCTTGACGGTTACAATCGTCTCCTAACTAACTTTGTTGAGTTGTCCAGTGACGTCTTCTTCGCATGTCTTCAAGTGCACATGCTGATGTGTTTGGTTGCACTGCTTCTCCGTATACTTACTCAACTGCTGAGCTGGACTGCTCAGTTGCTGCTTTTCTTTGTCTTCGCCATACTCACAACATGCCACATCGAAACCGAACTCTCTCTTCTCCAGCCACAAAGTGAATATGATACGTATATCCCTCAGTAGAAGTGATAGAGGCTGGTAAGCACACATCTGTCTGTACTAATTCAAAAGGGGCAAGTGGTATGATGAACAACAGATGCAAAATGCATTTGATGTTGCTTGTCATATTTGCAGGATTCACAAAAGGTCACTTTATTCTTAGTAGAAGACAAATGCATAGTTTTAAGTACATGGGACATCAAAGTAAAGCAAGGATGACCTAGCCTTGCATGCCAGAGGTCAACAACGGGCAATGAATGGTTTACCGTAGAATGACATTGAGTATTGATAGTAACAGAAAGAAACTGAGGAGAAACACTAGAATATTGTAAGTAGGATGATGATGCAGTGGTGTTGAGACTTGCCAGCTTGTACAAGCCTTAACTGAATTGACCTTTAAGTAGGATTTGGTGTGTTTGCATGTCCTGTATAAGGAGTGTGACAGCTGAAATTGCTAAGGTCATGTGTCACGTGATGTGTGGCTCCACTGTTGAAATAGCACTCTGGATCATGAGAAGCAACAGAATTGGAGCTAGAACCTTGGTAATTTACAACAGGTTTGGGAGCTGAAAAATAGTTATTAGAAGTATTAGTGAACATAAGAGTAGGATTTGAAGGTGAAGGAGTAGAGTATGATCCTGCAGATTGGTTTAAGCTAGGTGGTGACGGGAAAGCCACAACTTGTGCTTGAATAGGCTGATTCTCAAGACCGAGAAAGTTATCATCAAATCTCCAATAACATTTTGGGTCAAAGTGGTTGTTTCTACCACAAATCTGACAAAACTTCTTTCCTCTGCCAAATGATCTTCCCTTGCTAGAAACTCCTCCTCTGGGTGTCGAATTCATGCCTCCAAAACCTCCTCTAGAGTTCTTAATGTCAGCAAACTTATTATATTTATGAGGTTACTTTTTGTTTGCCATATTGACTGAAGGCTGAACTAAGTCTCCGCCATGAAATTGCTTCAACCGCATCTCATGTGTTTGCAATTTGTCTTCAATTTGTTGACTTGAATAACGTTAATCCAAAGCTTGTAAGCTTAATTTTGGATTAAACGCCGTTTGTCGAAATTCCTTTGTACCAGAATTTGTCACTTGATTCTTGATTATTCGATGAACTTTGGACTTTTGATTGGAGCCGAATTTTGGCTTTGTACCGCCGGATTTTGGCTTTGTAACTCCGAATTTTGGTTTTGTACCGCCTGAGTCTCAAGATTGGTTTCGTACCACCTTTCTTGAGCTTGTGTTGTGATTTTTTGGTGGAGAATGAAGTCCCATTTATAGTTGTAGGATGGGAAAACCTAATGGGCTTGAGTCTGAATGGAGCGATATGATTGGTCCTTCACAATATCATTATCCATAAGATAATTATTAAATTAATTGTATTTAATTTAATAATTATTGCAACAACTTGAGACATGGAGCATTCTGATTGGTCCACCAGGACTTGATGTTTATACTCATCTTCTTGGATAATTACTAAATTTAGTAATATCTGCATCATCTTGACACGTGGCGGCTTCCCATTGGTCAATAAAATATATAACAAATCATCAACTAAATTGACTATTTAATATAGGAATTATATTTAATTAATTCCTAAAATTAAAATAATCAATATAAGTGATGCATTTTAATTGGATACGAAATTTGCGTATCAACACTGAGTTCTCCAATAGTTATAGTTCTTCCTCTCTAATCTCAGTGTGAGCATAGGAAGATTTATGACTGACGTCGCCGTTGATGTATAAGCTGAGAAACAAGCCGTGATCAGCAGTTATGCCCCAGCACTATGAAAGAATATAGAGAGGGGATGATAGAGAGAGATAGGAGATAGCTCAACAGAAATTTTATTCATCTCAAATGTGATACAAGGTCTGTTACAACTTATATACACAAGGCCTAGCCTTCTAGAAGCTTGACGGTTACAATCGAACTTTGTTGAGCTGTCCTGTGAAGTCTTCTTCACATGCCTTAACGTGCACATGCTGGTGTGTTTGGCTGCGCTACTTCTCCGTCTGCTTACTCAGCTGCTGAGCTGGACTGCTCAACTGTTGCTCTTCTTTTCCCAGCTCGTCTTTATTATTACTTACAACACTCCGAGCATGTGCTCTTTGTTTTAAGTATGTGTGATGCAAAGAGGAGATAGAGTGGCCATGATGAAAAGTGAAAACACATACACGGAAAAATCATAAATTTTTATTTGGGTCCAAACAGGAAACAAAACAAGAAATTAACAAAACCTAGCCCTTATGAAGATCAGCTAGGAACAGAGGTCTCCTCTTCACTTAAATGCATCAACTCGTTTTTTAGCAATAACAGACATTGTTTTCTTGGATAATTACGTACGGTGTTTTCTTCAATGATTGAAGGTGGTGAATAGTGGGCCAATAAATTTTAATTGGCGGATTTATTAAGTAAGAGGTAATTGAGTAAATTTCAAAATATAGATTTATCGATCACCTGAACCAAGCACATACAATAATAAATATAAAAATTTCTTTCTCTTAATACTTCAACTAAACATACAAATATATCAATTACTAATAATGTCCTACGTCATATTATATATCTTATCAATCCTACTCACGTAATAGTAGTTTAATGAGATATTATATTCTAGTTACAAGTAAAAGTAATGGGTGCCATCTCTTTAAAATGTATAATTATCTTATAAAAAACACAGAACCATATCCACATAAAAGCATTTTATGATAATACGCCACAAAGTAACCCCAAAGAATTCCAATCCAAAAGATACTTAACCGGAAATCCAGACCTAGTTTTTCAATATTTACTTCATTTAAATCTTGTTTAATTTACTACACATGTTGAATATATATTATACAAAATTAGCTTCATGCAGCAACATATTTTGGATATATAAAACCAGAGTATGACGTTTGAACACAAAAGTCAACATATTTTGGATATACAAAACCAGAGTATGACATTTGAACACAAAAGTCAACTATAATTCATGCATATCAAAAGATAATAATAGTAGTATAACAAAACTCATGATGCATATATTAACTTTATTAAAGAATAATACAACAAAGTCAAGAAGAGACTTTTCTTCTGTCTGATGTCTCCAGGGAAAAGGCACATTTCGATCTTATTTTAATTCCTATCGATTGTTTACACATAATTCATCTCAGCCTGACTTTAAGTACAATCATAACATGTTCATAGATCAAAAAAACATACAAAACTATTACGCATCCGAATAAAATACTCTCCCTGTTCTATAATAATTGACCTTTTAGGGTGAAGAAAAAAAATTAAGAATTAAGTAACTTAAGAAATATACCTTAGCTAATCTCTATTTTAAGTGATAAAGATTTGACCAAATCTGTGATAGGTTAAAACATATAGATATTTTAGGATTGAGCCCAGAAAGAAAATTATACGGGGAATCAGGAGAAAAACATGAACACCCTAGCACCTAGACACTAGACAGTAACAGGTTGAAATTGTCAAAGTTAATGGCACCTTTTCAATTTACTACTTACACCCTTTTTTTGCAGAAAACTATCATTTTAGGGTATTGTGAAGTGATTCATTCATTTCCAGAGCTTTTGAATGGCAGCATGACAGAGTCGGCACGTCTAAGTCGAACCGGCTCCATTGTTCTGACAGCTTAAGCTCACATTAAAATCTACACAGCAGGTTCGTTCCTCCGAGCCCACACCATTACAAGAGAAAATCCCATCAATGACATTATCACCGTCTGCAAAGTCACAACAAAAAATATTATTACTCCATTTGCAGTGGCCACTCCATGTCCACTAATCAAATCTGCATCTGTAGACAACAGAGAACAAAGCTACCACCAACTAGTTGTGTAATCGAGCCGAGCTGAGCTGAGCTGAGTCAAGACATTACTAGGCTCGAGCGCAAGCTTGACACCCTATCAAACTTGATAAACTCAAGATCGACTCAGTTACTTTTATAAATATTCTAAAACCTTATTGTAGCTCTATTAGAAAGGCTCAACATATTACTTATATATAGATAGATATACATAAATAAATAAACAAATAAACATACCAAGGGCAATATAGTAAAATGACCTAGGCTCAAGTCTACAGTTGCTGCTTGAGCTCGACTCAATTGATTTCATGTCAATTTTGAGCATTTCTCGAACCAATACAGGCAAGCAAACAGGTTCGACTCAGTTACATCACTAATCTTTGACATAGATGATACAATTCTCAATTAGTATAAAATTCCAAATAATATATTATTGGGAATCAAGTTGCAGAAAATTTCATTGATAACAGAATCTTAGATATGTCCTTTGTGCAAAAGCTTATATTATCGGCTTACCGAAATAGCAGGAGGAATGCTGACAAGCGGGTCTTGGAAAAACTTATTAGCAAGTGCAAGGGCCAAAAGACTGCTCTGCATGCCTGTATGAGAAGATCAGAATCAATTTTGCCTCCAAATCATGGATTACACTAACAACACCAAAGAGATATTTGTAACCTGTCTCATAGGACAGCGTTCTTTGCAGAGCCTTTACATCAGGTAAATCCCGGAAAACTAGACCACTGATTGAAAACCCAGCAATGAATGCTGACAGATGAAATGCAATCACCAGCAGCAGCACTGAAATACCAGAAGGGGACATCACGGACTCGACATTGATAGCAAGTGGTGCTCCAACACAAAGTGCAGTAACAAATACTGAAAGTGCAGGCAAAATTGGCCGAATGGCATCACTCATTTTAGGGAAAAATCTGCAAATGCATGCCATCGAACGTAAATGACGTGGTATACTAGAAGCAAAACGGGGTAGATAGAAGTGACGACATATACCAATTTAGTACCTATTTAAGAGCAATCCAGTTGCAATAGGAGTAACAACGATTTGTAGGATATTAGAGACCATTCCTTTCACATCAACGGGCAGCTTTTTGCCGATGAGCAATAAGGACAAGAAGGGGGTAACAAAAACTGCCGTAGCAGTGGATAGAGATGTCATGACAATGCTAAGAGGTGCCATCTCTGGATCTGTTAGATATGTGGCATAATTCGAGAGCTGGGCCCCACTAACACAAGAAGTTAGCATGATACCAGCAGCTGATACACAAAACAGAATAAGTTAAGCCTTTTAATCCACTTATATTGAATAATTTTACCAGAAAATTTACCTAAAGGAGTCGGGAGACCAAGGATCGTCATAGAAAGTGTGCCAAAAAGATATCCAAGAAGGGGCTTCACAACAAACTGTCCAATGTAGCCAGCAAAAATGGCTATTGGTCTCCTAAATGCTTCAAGAAAATCCTTTTCACTTGAATTGACTCCAACAGCAAACATCAAAAACCCTAATGCCGGAGCATAATACCTGAATGGATTGACAAAAGATTCAGATAACTTTATGTTATTCCTTGCATATTGTCTTACACCGCATGGATTGGCGTTATTCCAAGAGAGCATCAGCATGAGACATATTTACCAACAACCAACAATGTCATTGACTGCTTTTCCAACTATTAACAAAAAAATGTTATATGCTATATACGAAAACCATTTAGTATCATTGGACACCATTAGTTTAGGAATTAAATGATGATCATATGAAATTGTTGTCCTTCTGGAAATAAGGAACTAAGGCAATATAATCATTTCTTCAGACAAAGGCAAAAGTAAATGATGCTGCCATATGATAAGCTTTGTCATTCTATGGGACGGTAGAAACCTGTTAGTAAACCAAGTGAATGAAGGCGGGTATACTAGAGCCAAAATGGTACTTGCCAGAACTACTTGAGGTAGGATGGAACTTGCTCCCTTCAAAATGGCCATTAATGATACCTCCTCTTGAATCTGAAGAAAAATAACCAAATACAGCTATAAGAACCTAAAATTGAAGAAACACAGTACACAAGGAGGAAAGGTGCTTTCTAACAGAGAAGAGTCTCATGTCCGACCACCCGTCCCAATTACCTGATTTTGCTTTGCATTTTGTAATTCAAAGAAAATTGTCAATCGATCATAGTTTATCTTTGGACATGTGTTGATATGAATAGACCCTAATTACCATGGCGCAATTTATCACCTAAAGAATGATCAACTGATCAAACAAACGGCACGAAGAAAGCCTCGCATGTCCTTTTCCAATAAACAAGCTGCTAAGACAGAAATTGCTTGCGGGAAGACTAGTGTTTGATTGGCCTTATTAGAAGAAAGAAAATATATCAATAAATAAAATCTGATGAAATCCCCTTTCTCAGGTTGGTTCTATAAGGTTGCATTTGGATGGAAGGATTTGAGGATGGAATTAAAATTCAGTCTCAAATCCATTGATGTTGTTTGGATTACCATGGATTTCCAAACTCATGATTTCATTTTAGCTATTTTGTGAAGGATTTGAGTGGTTTTCAAATTCCCTCTATCTTTAGTGAATTTGAAATCCATTTATTCTAAATCCATGTATTTCAAATGCCTCCGTCCAAAGACACCTAAGGTTTTATTCGAGCTTCATTAGCAAATCTCAAGCAATTTAGACATATAAAAGATATACCTTAGGAGATTCAGATGCATAGTTAGAAAGCGATTCTGGCGTCACATTATCCGGAGCACACTTGCCGATTAATGACAATTTAGAAATTCCATCTACATTTTACGCCATTAAGAGCAGAAAAATAAGAAACTTTCACGCAATAAACAACTTCCAAACATTTGTAACCCAAAATTCCCAAAACACCAATATGAGATTAAGTATATTAAAATGCGTAACACACAGTTAACTTCACAGTCATAAATCTGCAAAACAGAACAATCCAGCACTAAAAATGAAAGCAAGGAGGCGCAGAAAGCTCACCGGAACCCAGGTTAGATGGGAAGTTGGAGAGGCGTAGCCCTGCTAAAGGAGATAAAATCGGTTGTTATTACTTTTTGTCTTGGTCTGTAAAGTAAGTGGTTAAAAGGGCAAAAAAGAAACCTGAATGATTTGACCAATTCCGTGACGGAGAAGCGGCGGTAGCTATGGTGGGTCTAGGCCAGAGAGTTTTCGGTTGGGGGGGAAAACAACCGCCGTTGAAGTTGTGAAGGTGGTGCAGAAGCTTGCCACTGGCACTCATTCTTCGTTTTTTTTCCTTTTTTTCTGCGGCAAGTCAAACCTCTGTAGTTGAGAATTGAGAGTGGTTGATAAACATTGATAACGAACAACAAATTTCCCCAAGCAAAATATATATATTCAATGAATCGGTAATGAATGAATGGAACTTCTAAAAAAGAAAAAGGTAATGAAGTCTATATCTAGCCAGTTGCGCCGGAAACTAGCAATAGCTGCAGACAGTGCAGTGCAGTCTTCTCTTTTTCTTTTCTTTTTACTTTTTACGGTGGGGTGGGGTGGTTTAGGGTTGGGCTTGGGCGGCGCATTTGATGGGGATGTTTGGTTATATTTTCATAAGCATTTTTTTCAATTTTTATTATGTTAAACACGTAAAATTATGGGTATGTTTACTTAAAATTAAAGAGTATTGGGCCAAATCTGGCTGAGAGGGTTAATGAATGTGCTTTATCGGGATTTGAGTCTTTAAATCTATTGAGTCAAGTCTTAAGTAAGCACACCCTATGTTTTTATCATTTTTTATTGATATATTTTTTTTCAAATCAATCATTATATGTGTCCTATTAATACCAGTTTATCTAATATAATACTCCCTCCGTCCGGCCTAATTGGTCAACCTTGGCCGGACACGAAGACTAAGGAAAAACAGATTTTGTTGAATTTTTAACTTTTTCAAAGGTGGAGATTAAGAATGAAGATTTTGAGGGTGGAGATTGTCATATATGGGCTAGGACAATTATGTTGGGACAAATAAATATGATAAGTTGACCAATTAGATTGGGACGGAGGGAGTACAATATAATTCAATCATAATCAATTATTTTTGTTTTCCTAGGTCATGTTTGATTGGGGTTGGGGACGAATAGAAGACTGTTGACTAGGGAAAATGACTGAAAAAGTAAAATTGTGGTGTTTATTTGGATGATGTAGAAGTACTTATAGTATAGGATATATTATTTAATTGTAAATATTTGTGTAAGAGTTTGTTATTGATGATTGGTTTAATAACTAAAGTATTATTGAGATCTATAATTTATTGATGATGTGTATTATTATTGAGAAGTGATGTTTGGGTTTTTTTTGGTTAAAAATATATTTATGTTACAAATGTTATTTTAAAATAAAATTAATTTTTAATTAAGTATTTTGTTATAATATTGAATTAAAATATTTTTGGTAATTATTTTTCCCTTTTTGTCAGTAGTTGGAAATTAAGAAAAAAAATTATTTAATTTATTTTTTCATTTTTGTTGGGATTAGAAATTAAAAAAAAAAATCAATTAATTACGTTTATACCTTTATTTTAACATTTTTGTTGGAATATTAAAAAATTAATTAATTAATTATTCTTCTTTATTTAAATTTTCGTTGGAAACTAAAAATAATAATGACTCTAGTATTCACCTCCTCTCTTAAAAAAAAAAAAAAGCAAACTCTAGTATTCACCTCCTTGGCCGGCGGCTGTTGCCGCCGACAGCCGCCGGCCACTCCTTCGTTTTTGTCGTACTTTTTGCTTTTCTTCTATTCTTGTTTTTTCTTATCTTCGGATTTTATATCGTGTTCTTACTGTTTTGATTTTCATTATTCTTAGAGAACTGTTCTCGTTTGTTTTTTCTGGACATATCCATATTAACGTTCCATGATTCATAAAGTATTGTCCATTTTCACTTTCATTCTCATTTCTCCATGGGAGACCAGCTTCCATGGGACTTCGGGATTCTTGTTGTTACGGGAGGTCACCTTCATCCCCTCCCTGGTTTTTTGAAGGCGGCGCTGACTAGGGTTTCGCTGATTAAAACCGGGATCTTCATGGCGATTCCGGACATATGCAGGGGATGCCCTTGCACCTCACGAGTTTCTTCGCGACTCTTGGAGATGCCCTTCGATTTTGCAGATCTGGAACGTCTTATCGTTCCGGTGGTTTTTATCTCCGAAGCTCACTGGTGGTGCTAACCAAATCCGGTCCTTACAGACCAGACCAGCGCTCCGGTGGTTTTTATCTCCGACACTCACTGGTGGTGCTAACCAGATCCGGTGCTTACAACCATATCAGACTAGACCTGGTGTGAGCCTCTGCTCATCTTCCGACTCATCTCAGCTATTGAGGATGTTCGCGCGTCTGTAGCCTGGGATTCGTCGGCCGCCATTGATGGAGCATAATAAAGGTAGCTCTCGCTGAGTCAGCCTCCCCCACTCACTGTGTCGACTCACTGAGTCGATGGTTTCTGAGTTGTTTCGCTGAGTTGATTCAAGGTGAACCGGCACGTTATCTTCCAGATTTTCAGACCTGCAAGCATTGGCAAGCTGTTCTTGCTTGGCTGCTGCGATCAGGGACGTCTTCGCAGTCCAGGATTTATCGTCGACTGCTGAATTAGACGTTTTGGAATATCTTCAGCCTTTGTGCCATTTCTTCAGCCTTCGAACAGACAATTTATTTGCTGATTTCGACGGACTGTCAACCGCCTTGGAATGGTGATAGCTGATTTATTTTGCTATTCTGGGATTCTTGCCAAGGCCGTGCGTCTTTTTGTGTGTTAGGATATATCTTTGATTTTCTGGTTTGTGACGATTTGGCCATGGGCTGATTGTTCATTCTCGTGGTACATTTGTGAAATCAGTAGAATAGTTTTGCTTTTCTACTGCTTCTACGGGACTTTGATTTGTTTAGCTGGATTTTCAATTATCGAAAGTTCTTTAACTGGATTTTGGACTTGGTGCTTTGGCTCGGCAACCCCGGGTTTTGTTTGGAGGCAGTCCCTCCATTATTTTTAGCAGGGTTGGCTACATGTCATGATCATGTTATGACATTTGATGGATTATTTGGAATTGTCTACAATTCCAACGCTTTGACTCGGCAATCCCGAGTTTTGTTTGGAGGCAGTCCCTCCATTGTTTTTAGCAGGGTTTTATACTGCTTCTTCGGGATTTGAATTTGTTTAGCTGGACTCTATTGGGTTAGTTTTGGAGATTTGTACACGTCTTGGATTTGTTGTTGGGTCACAATTACAGATTTTACGGCTCTGAGCTAAGGCATTGAAATCCTCAGAGGGACTTTTAGACTCACACCGATGTGAGGAGCGTTGCTAATCCCCCACGCTCGGGTTTCGTGACATAGAGCAAAATGATTGGGAGCTCGACCTCTGCAGTTTGCTCGGCGACAGTTCTAATTTGGTTCTTCTCTCCAACCGAACCGGTCATTTCCAGTTTTATTTACACTAAATTGGCTTTGTCTTGTAATTGCCTTATTTTAATTAGCCATTTTTAGTTTATTCCGGATACCTTTATCTGCCGGCTTGTGGCATGGAAAGGATTCTCGTTTGACTCTTGTGAGTGACCAATATGTGGTCTCCACATTTCTTTTTCCCTTTGTTTTCTTTTCTTTATTTATAATATTACCTATTTAGCTTGAATTGCTATTATTCCTTTTTGTAACATTCTCTTAGGAAATTAAAATAAAGTAATTAACTAATTATTATTACTCATTTTTTACAATTTTCTTTGGATTTAAAAAAATAATAATTATAACTATTATTATTATTATTATTATTATTTCTTTTATAAACACGTAGAGTGTTTTTGTTTATTTCCCCGTTCGGATAGAGGACGTGACAATTTAATTCAAATAATTTTATTAATTATTATCTAATATTTTAATACATTTTGATCATTTTTTAACGATCATTTACAAATATCTTATCAATTTTATCACATTCTTTCTCAAAACAAACATTAAATTCAGAACTCGTGCCCGTAATATTTTCAACTTAAATAAACTAACAATGTTACATGTATATCAATATTATTCTAAATAAGTAGGTGTTGTATTTCAATAAAATAGATTAGATTAGAATGAGTATTATTCAGATATATCAAAAGTTAATTAGTGACATTTTTCCAAGACATCAATAATGTGAGGAAAAAAAAAAAAAAAAAAGATAGTGACAATTGATCGTAGCAGAGGGGAGTGGAATGAGGGTGTTAGAGCTGACTGTTGTGATGGAGCCTGATTTTCGTGAAGGCTCGCGACTGTGACAGAGAGTGAGTCGCGGTCGCAAGAAAAACATGCCCGTTAGTGAGTTTAAAATTATGGGGGTGTCGCGGCCACGATAGGCTTGAGTCGCAGTCACAAAAAAAGTGGCATAATTAAGCATGCGAGAGGATTGACACAACGCGGCCGCGACAGTTGAATGCGGGAAATTTCGTGGGCCTCAAGTTTGAGGTCAAGTTTGGTCCATTAGCTATTATATATAGTTGTTCTCTCATTATTGTAAGTGTGGGTCGAAAATTAGTGAAATCCCTAGCTTGGTATCGCCCTCAGACGTAGTTACACATCGTAACGAACTGGGTAACCAAATCTTGTGTGTTTTCGCGTTCTTATTTTTTCTTCAGTTTTGTGATCGTGTGTGCCTTTAATTCCTAGCAACTGGTATCGAGAGCTCCTGGTTCGACGGGAGTATCATGATGGAAAGAAATGTGTTGATCAAGAACTTTGATGGTTCTGACTACGGATTCTGGAAAAGACGGATGGAGGATTACCTTTACGGTAAAGATCTGCACTTGCCTCTAAAAGAGAAGCCCGAGAAGATGGAAGCGGTTGAGTGGGCATTATTGGACGGGAAAGCGATGAGCGCGATACGTTTATCGTTGTCCAAGGAGATCGTTTATCACACGGCTACAACAAAGTTCACGAGGGAGATGCTGACAATTTCGGAGGAGATGTATCAGATTCCATCAACAGCGAACAAGGTGCATCTGATTAGGAAATTATTCAACCTAAGGATGACGGAAGGTACACCGGTGCTGCAGCACCTGAACGACTTCAACATGATTACCTCGCAGTTGAACTCGGTGGAGATTAAATTTGGCGATGAACTACGAGCTCTGATTATGCTATCGTCTCTGCCGGAAAGTTGGGCCAGTACGTGACAGCAGTTAGCGCCGTCGAAGCTACGCTGAAGTTTGACAAGGTAAGGGATCTAATGATTAGCGAGGAGATTCGCAGAAAAGAATCAGGATCTACTTCGGCGTCAGCACTGAACACTGAGAACAGAGGCAGGCCTAAGGAAAGGCAGAATCGGGGAAGGTCCAATTCCAAACAAAATAGCCAATCCAGGAAGGATACAAGCTCGATCAAGTGCTGGAATTGTGACAAGTTCGGTCACTTTAGAAATCAATGTAAAGCACCAAAAAAGAACAAGTGGGATCAAGCAGACAAGTGCGAACGCAACCACAGAGGAAGATGATTGTGATGTGTTGATCTTGAGCGTGTCTAGTCCTATGGAGTCTTGGGTGTTGGACTCTAGAGCGTCATTTCATTCATGTGGTAATGTTGACATTATGAATGATCATGTTTCCGGCGATTTTGGACAGGTATATCTTGCAGATGATGAACCACTGAAAACTATGGAAAAGGGAAGCGTATGAGTTGCAACCTCAAACGGATCCACTTTGGTGCTGAATGAAGTCCGACACATTCCCGGACTGAAGAGGAATCTACTTTCAATTGGGCAGCTAGATAATGAGGGTTATGTGGTGACATTTGGTTGCAGCATTGGAAGATTACCAGAGAAGCTATGATAGTGGTTTAGGGTAAGAAGGAAGTTATGTTGTACATGACAACGAATTCCAAAGATCACACTGATCTTGCAAACACAGCATGTGAGGTGAATTTGTGGAACTATCGGTTGGGCCACATGAGTGAGAAGGGGATGAAAGTAATATGTTCAAAAGGTAGACTACCTGGCCTCAAGACTGTGGAAGTTAGCCTGTGTGGAGACATGTGTGTTTAGGAAACAGAGACGAGTAAGTTTCTCAAGAGTCGGCAGAGCCTTGAAGACTGAGAAGCTGGAGTTGGTCCATAGTGATCTATGGGGACCAGCGCATGTGATGTCCCTTGGAGGATGGACATACTATATGACCTGTTGGGAAATAAACGAACAAACGAATAATAAACGATAAACGAAAACCATCGACAAAGCCAAAATAAAGACACCAAATTTAACGTGGTTCGCTAACAACTTGTTAGCTACGTCCACGGCCAAACAAGAGGAACCAATCAATATCAAAAGAGTGCTTACAACATAGGACAAAGACAAACTTGACCCTAGGTCAACTATCCAACTCTTCATCCTAACAAACGGAGACAAACTCGAGTATCAATCAATTGATACTCGACCAAAACAAATTCTCCACACTCTATGACCAAACGACTCTAAACCCGAAAATAGAGTCCCAAATCAAAAGACAACCTCTCTCTTGTCTCTCAACTCAAATTCAATGACTGATCAATCAATCTATTCAATCAATTGACCAATACAAATTCCAAAGTCAATAGGCCTATTTATAAGCCCCAAAACCTAATCCTAGACACAAAGAAGGAATCCAATTGGGCCTAAGT
Organism: Ajuga chamaepitys; assembly: GCA_958295605.1. Taxonomy (NCBI): domain Eukaryota; kingdom Viridiplantae; phylum Streptophyta; class Magnoliopsida; order Lamiales; family Lamiaceae; genus Ajuga; species Ajuga chamaepitys. The sequence continues at coordinate 19,053,706 of OY282502.1, forward strand.
CGCGTAGGCCCAAAAAACTGCTCGCCTGACTCGTCTAGGCCGAGATGCAATCCTGTCTAGGCCTAGATACTCGTCTAGGCCGAGATGCAATCCTGTTTAGGCCTAGATACTCCTCCAGCAGCAATTTCGCCAAAAAACTAACTCGACGTCTCGGCCGAGATCTCTCGTTCGTCTCGGCCTAGACGTCTTTCCAGCGAGAATCTTCAATTTCTTGTCACACTTGGTCGCGGCCGTGTCCTCCGACGCGCCCAATTCCAACGACGTCCATATCCAAGCCTCCACCTTGATGTGAACGTCAATTCAAACCAAACCAAATTCAAGGCACAAATTCCTAACATGACCTTCATCGATGATTCTACGAGAAAGGTATGGGTTTATTTTCTGAAAAGTAAATCTAATGCATTTGACACTTTCAGGAAGTGGAAAGCCATGGTTGAAATCGAGACAAGGCTGAAGGTGAAGCGTATGAGGTTTGATAATGGAGGTGAATATGACTTCAAGGAGTTTAAAGACTACTGTGCTGAGAACGGGATTCGCGTGGAGAAGATAGTGCGTGGAACTCCCCAGCAAAATGGAGTAGCAGAAAGGATGAACAGAACGCTGAATGAGCGGGCTAGATGCATGAGGCCGAAAAGTGGGTTGCCAAAGATGTTTTAGGCGGATGTTATTAACACAGCTGCATTCTTGATCAACAGAGGCCCATCGAATCAATTGGAGAATCGAATGTTGAAGGAGGTATGGACGGGAAAGGAGGTAAACTTGTCCTTTCTACGTATCTTTGGTTGTGTTGCATATGCTCATGTTAGTTATGTTGATAGAAGTAAATTAGATGCAAAATCTATTAAATGTAGGTTCATTGGTTATGGTGGCGATGAGTTTGGTTATAGGCTTTGGGATGAGCGAAACTGAAAGTTGATTCGTAGTAGAGATGTAGCATTTAATGAACAGGTGATGTACAAGGATAGATTGAAGGCATCGAGTTTTGGCAGCTCTGAACCCAGTGTAGTCGAGTTAGACATCTCAAACTCGAGTGGAAGTAAGGAGAGTCGGAATGAAGAGGAAGTTCTTGAGCCAAGAGCTCCACCACCACCTCAAGATATTGTTCCACTGCAGAGATCGGCTAGAGAGCGACGTGCACCTAATAGGTATTCACCCTCTAACTATTGTTTATTGCTTACTGACGGTGGTGAACCTGAGAGATTTGGAGAAGCAGAACATATTGATGATAAAAGAAGATGGAAAGCTTCCATAGAAGATGAAATGACATCTCTTCATATGAATGACACTTGGAAACTGAGTGAGCTTTCCCAGGGAAAGAAGGTTTTGCATAGCAAGTGGGTCTACAGAATTAAGAATGAAGCAGATGGTAGCAAATGCTACAAGACTGGGCTGGTTGTGAAAGGGTTTGAGAATTGAAACATTTTGGTATTGATTTATGAAGTTGACGACTATTCACATGGTGTTGAGTATGGTTGCTACAAAGAACTTATTGTTACATCAAATGGATGCAAAGACGACATTCCTTCATGGTGATCTAGTGGAGGAATTGTACATAGTACAGCCAGAGGGATTTGTAGACAAAGGAAAACAAGAACTTATGTGCAAGTTGAGAAAGAGCTTGTATGGGTTGAAGCAAGCTCCGAAGCAATGGTACAAGAAGTTCGACAGTTTCATGGCTGAAATTGGTTATCACAGATGCCACGCCGACCATTATTGTTACTACCAGAGATTTGACAAAAGTTTTATTATCCTGCTATTATATGTTGATGATATGTTGATCGCAGGAGCTGATCCAAAAGATTTGGATAAGCTAAAGAAGCAGTTGTCTGAGCAATTCTCCATGAACTATCTTGGAGAAGCTAAACAAATTTTGGGTAGGAGAATCGAGAGGAACATAGCGGCTGGAAGATTGTATCTTTCGCAGGCGAATTATGTCCAAAAGGTCCTAGAAAGATTCAACATGGTGAATTCGAAGCCTGTGAGTGTTCCATTGGAAAGTCACTTTAAGTTGTCAAAGAAGAAATCGCCGAGTACTAAGGAAGAACGTCCCCAAATGAAGAAGATCCCCTATGCTTCGGCATTTGCCAGTATTATGTATGTTATGGTGTGTACTAGGCCGGATACTGCGCATGTAGTGGGAGTTGTGAGCCGGTTCATGAGTGATCTGGGGAAATAACATTGGGAAGCTGTGAAATGGGTACTGCAGTACTTGAGAGATACCAAAAATAAAGCGTTGTGCTTTGATGGAAGAAATTCCAAGTTGGTTGGTTATATTGATGCAGACTTGGGATCAAATGATCTTGATGGGAGAAGAAGTATTACCGGGTATGTCTTTACTTATGGTGGTACAACAATTTCTTGGAAATCGAAATTGCAGAAGGTTGTTACTCTATCCACCACAGAGGCTGAGTATGTAGTTGTGACGGAAGCGAGCAAATAGATGGTGTGGTTGCAGAATTTCTTGGATGAACTTGGGAAGAAGCATGAAAATAGTGTTCTCTGCAGCAATTGTCAGAGTGCAATTTTCTTGGCTAGTAATCCGGCTTTTCATTCAAGGACAAAGCACATTGAGTTGAAATATCACAACATTAGACACCTATTAGAGAAGAAGACCTTGCAACTTCAGGAGTGAAAATCCAGCCGACATGTTTACTAAGGTGGTGATCTTAGAGAAATCAAAGTTATGCATAACTTCAATTGGCCTTGGTACTTGAAGAAGAGGCTAGGCGATACTAAGCAGATACCGGAGAAGAGGAGTACAATAAGACATGATGATTTGAGAGTGATCAGTCTCCAAGTGGAAGATTGTTGTGATGGAGCCTGATTTTTGTGAAGGCTCGTGACCGTGAGTTTGTGACAGAGAATGAGTCACGGTCGCGAGAAAAATGTGCCCGTTAGTGAGTTTAAAACTATGGGGGTGTCGCGGCCGCGATAGGCTTGAGTCGTAGTCGCGACAAAAGTGGTGTAATTAAGCATGCGAGAGGGTTGACGCAACGCGGCCATGATAGTTGAATGCGGGCAGTGTCGTAGGCCTCAAGTTTGAGGTCAAGTTTGGCCCATTAGCTATTATATATAGTTTTTCTCTCATTATTTTAAGTGTTGGTCGAAAATTAGTGAAATCCCTAGCTTGGTATCGCCTCCAGACGTAGTTACACATCAAACGAACTGGGTAACCAAATCTTGTGTGTTTTCTCGTTCTTATTTTTCTTCAATTTCGTGATCGTGTGTGGGTTTAATTCCTAACACCGACACTGAAAAATACTCCCAAACCCCAGTGAGGGGTTTGCCCTTGACTGATTATGTCCCGTATATTATGTTCCAATCTAACCAGTAAAAATATTCTGCCCAAATTGTCAAAAACCTGATTTATATAAAAAGATATTCTAGATTATTAGCAAAAATATTCAGCTCAAATGGTCAATCAGTCATTTATGTCGAAAGATGTGCTAAATAAATCAGGTATATAAACTGTATATGTTAAAGATCGGTGAAATATATCCAAAATCAAATTATGGAAAGATATTTGGGCTAAATATCAACTATAGTTATGTTCACATGTATATGAAAGACATACCTCACCCCGCTTTTATAGAAAGAAATGCTAATGATTAACGATGATTGTGAATCTTCTACACTTTTATTTCACCCAAAATATATTACCAAAGTAATTTGTCCAATTTTCCTGGAATGCAGCCAAAATTCGGGGGACTTTTCACCTTCAGTCAATATATCTGCAAATTTTATAAGGATCAATCACCATTATAGACCTCATTTTGTTTGATATTCTCTAACAAGTGTAATCTTTTCTTCTATTTCAAAAATCTATCCAAACTAATTGTTTGTTTGTTGCAAAAACAATTAAATAAATAAAAATAAAAATGATAATAATAATAACAACAACAACAACATTACCATATTTACATTAGCTTTCCTATTTCCACATATCAACTTTGTTTGAATTTTGTTCGAATATAAATACTCATCATTTTGAACATATTTGCCCTAATTTTTTGAAAATAAAATAACCTGCAAGTAGAATGGCATCAAACAGTATGAGTTCTGAACAACGACCTAAAAAAATACTTAAATGTCTTCAAGTCAAATGGCACGTACGATTTTGTGTACATCTATATTTTTACCAAATAAACGCCATCTCATATATATGGCCCTGCCCTTTTTTCATTTGTTTCATTTATTTTTATTGTTTACTATTTTTGTTATCATTTTTTTTTAGTTGATTCCTGCTTATTTAATGAACTAATTATTCCCTTATGGATTTCCATAAGAAGTTTGGCTATGCTATAGTCAGTTTATCACCTGGCGTATCAAAGTTCAGAATATAGATACGCATTACTTATCACTAATGGTTGGTCAAATTTTGTATTCGGCATCATGGTTTTCTTTTATGTGGTTGATCAATTATTTGAGGTACATGTCTTTTAAGTGTGAAATATATGTGTCTGAAGACAAGGATCCCTCATGTTGACGTTCCTATATTTGTATTAGGTATTAATTTTGTAGGTATAAAAATTTTGAATTATTGTACTATAATATTTTATTAACTATTCTTATTTTGTATAACTATATGTAGTTAAGTGTAATTTGGATAATTTAGGTGGGGGGCTGATCTTGATGTGGTCATGAAAGTAGACATGCAGTGTGATCCTTGTGTGAAAATTGCAGATGCGTCTAGGTTATTCAATGTACTTAATTTTCTTTATGGGTGTTATTTCGTTGCTATCTAGAGAAATAAAAGGGTTAGGAATAAATATTTGGTAGGTGAAAACTATTGTTCGAAAACGCTACCATATTTTTCTTGTATGAGTATTATGTTTATCCCCACTTGTTGTACCACCACAGATTCTGTCATCATACATCAACATCATCTTACATTGCCTCACTTAGTTCCCACCTCAATTCATATTTGTATCATTGACCACTGACCCCGTCTTGATTTCTACCGTAGCTAAACCTCACTTGAAATTGGACACCTCACTCCTAGATTGCTCAAATGTAATATGAAAAAGTGTCAAAATTATCCTATGCCAAAACCTTCTTTATGTTTATCTTCTCTTTATAGGGAGCTTAAGGACTGACTAAGAAACCATTAGGCTATCAAGACAATGATACATAAGTGTGTCAATGCGTAGCTTACCAATCCAGAAATCCAAACATAAATAAGAGAATTGATCATTTGGAATATTAACTTATGAATTTGAACCCAATATAAAAACCTTATTACCATTCAAATTCTGCAACCTCATCTGTATACAGGTGAGAGCTTTTGTCACTCAACACAATGATTTACATGTTAATGAATCACTTTAAAAAATATGATACTTCTCATGGAGCCATTGATTTGGTTGTGTAGAGAGTTATGGAAGTTAATTCCATTGAGTATAGAGAGAGAGTTTTATAGAGTTGTCAGTTTTACAAATGAGACGAATGAATTGAAATGGAGAGTCACGATCCTATTTATACAAGATGGACTAATCAACTATCATAATCTGCTTAAACTCTAATTAGCTAAAATGATGAAAATATATTTATATATTCCTTTTATAACCCCCCCCCCCCCCCCCCAAAATAGGAGTGTATATTTAGGAGACCCATTTTGGATTTCAGTTCTTGAAACGTGACATTTGGCAAGGGCTTGGTCAGCATATCTGCGAGGTTCTTTTCTGTTGGAATCTGAATTATCTTCAATAATCCTTCTTTAATCTTTTCTCGAGTGTAGTGGTAGTCTATCTGAATGTGTTTGGTCTTCTCATGGAGGACTGGATTGTGAGCAATTGAGAATGCAGCTTTACTGTCTGTGTAAAGTGGTATTGGTATGGGGAATGTGACTTTAAGATCTTGTAGTATGTAGACAATCCATTGTATTTATGAAGCCATAGTACCCATAGCTCTATATTCACACTACAAGAAAAAAGGTCATTTGCCACTACACTTTTTGTAACTACAAAAGTAGTTACTAAAAATAATCCCTTCTGTAATTACTAGTAGTTACATAAAATATTTTATATAATTTTAACTAAAAATTGTTACAACTACTATATGTAACTATGTGTAGCTATAAATGATCAAACTATTAGTGACTACTTGTTATTGCAAATGATTTTATAATATTTGTGACTACTTTGTAGTTTCAAATAATATAGTAATAAATATTAAATAAAATAATCAAACTATTAGTGATCACTTGTAGTTGCAAATGATTTTATAATATTTATGACTATTTTGTAGTTACAAATAATATAATAATAAATATTAAATAAAATAATTAAACTATTAGTAACTACTTTGTAGTTGCAAAAGAGATTATAATTTTCAAATAATATATCAACAATCATATATTTTGAATATACTATCTCCGTATCTTTTTTCAAATAATATTAATCGTAACTTCTGAGGAAAGGTGTTAAAAGGAAAAAAAAAAAAAGAGAGAGAGAAAAAGAAAAGTTTCGGAAAACGTTTTCCCCCTCGGTATCAATTTCTCTCTCTTCCTCCCTTTCTTCTCCGTTTGCGTCTCGCTCTGCTCTGCCATTTCTCCTCCTTTGTATCGGCTGCACAGTTACAAATTCCGCCATTTCAGGTCAACGTCTCCCTCATTCTCCATCTATCTCTCCTTCCCCTTTTGTATCGATTTGTTTATTGACTTTATAGTGGTGTATTTTCGAGGTGTTCTCCTTCTCTGACTCTCGGTGCTTCTGCTTATCCGCCTTTCTAGAGTTTCTACTTGCTGCGGTCGCCTCCACAATCGGATTCTCTGGTAATTTTTGCTTATTCCTACTTCCATCTGATTCCCTATGGCAAATCGATGATGACAAGCTTCTAGTTACTACTGTTATTTAATATTTTTTTGGTTTGGAATGTGTTTGAATCTGCTAGTATTAGATTTGAACTTGGAGGCGTGAAGGTTATGGAGTTGAGGACATATACACTATAAATGTGATGTTCTAGATTTATTTATTAATTCAAAAATACTTTGGATAGTGCGTTTTTTGGAACATTACTTGGGTTTCCATTTTTCAGTTCTGTACATTGATATTACTATGTTGTTATTTGTATTTGATACGCATTACTTATGCAAGTATTTAGGTCGATTTAGGATCATATTTTATATCATTTACGTGCATATTTGACCGGCATTTATTTATATTAATAATATTTGGGTCATTTGACGTGTTTCGACTTGTTTTGAAGTTAATTAGGTAATTTTATTCCATTTGGATAAAGTTCGAAGAAGTAACAAAGCCAAATAGGGTCAAAACAGATGAAAAGGGAGTTAAAGGAGCAAAAGGGCCAACACGGCTGCGTCAAATATGAACACGGCCGCGTCAAAAGTGGCCTAGAACATGTAAAAACGCACTGCCAACCAACACGGCCGCGTCAAAATGTATCCGGAAAGTGAAGTTTTCTGTCAACTTGACACACCTCTAGTATTTTGACCATATCTTGAGATCTACAACTCCGATTGAGGTGCAATTGATAGCGTTAGAAAGCCGATTCAAAGGGATACAACTTTGTCTGAAAGGGACAAATCCCAAAAAGGATCGTAAGACCCTAAAAAATGGCTTGAAAATCAGACCTGAAAATCTGCCTGAGCAAAACCGACGCGGCCGCGTCACAATGCCAACACGGCCGTGTCAGAAAGCCTTTCCTACAGGAATTTCCTAATTTTAATAGGATTTTGATCCTATCTTCCCAAGGATTCGTCCCCAACTCTATAAAAAGGACCCCAAGCTCTAGAAATCAAGGAGGAATCAGATAGAAAACATCAGAGAACATCAATTACATCATCATTCTACCTAGAAGAAGTCTTGGAGGACAAAGAAGACGAAGATCATCGAGACGGATTCATCCGGGTTTAGTCGTTCTTTCCTAGTTTAATCTTTTACAATGTTTTTCGTAGAATTTTGTATTGGATTATTGCTAGGCATGAGTAGCTAAGCTGTTCGTGTCCTAGGGTTAGAGAGTAGGAATTATTATGACAATGTTTTTATTTATGTTTTGATTTATTGATTCCGTTCTTTACGTGTTTATCTCTATGTTAGTGCTTATAACTGAATTTAGCTTGATCACCTAGACTTAGTAATTTAGTTTAACAATTCCGCTTCGAGAGGAGGGAATCGTTATCAGACTTATGGCATAGAGCGCAGTTGTCTATGACTGTGTAGGCCGTGGCTTAGGATCGTTTGGGAGTTATTAGGTTTAATTGACTCGAGAGGGTAATTAGCTTAATTAATCAACGGTTTAATCGCTTCGAGAGAAGGGTTAGATTATTGTCGTGCCGCCTAATAAACACTAGAATTGGTAAATCTATAGGTTAATCATATTCAACATTGAAGTAATATCCTGAAATCGAGGCCCTAGGATACCCTTTCTCATCGATTGTTAGTTCTTTTTGTTTGCCAAGTCATAAGTAACATAGTTATTTGTTAAATTCCTCAGTTTTTGTTAAAATCAACCTTTTACAACCTAGTATCTAGTTAGGACAATCCTATAATATCGAGGTATCAAACTACCTAAAACTATTCCTTGTGGGATCGACCTTGATAATCGTTACTACACCTACATCTGTACACTTGCGGAACACTAGGTTAGAAACCGACGTGTCAAGTTTTTGGCGCCGTTGCCGGGGAATAGGATTTAGCGCTTAGTTTTTATCTTGAAAAATAGGAGGAAACTAGACTAGATTTTATTTTTCGTAATTATTAATTTAATTTTTGTGTTACTCGGTAGTTCTTGTTTTTGGTGTTTTCAGGCTCGCATGCACACCAGATCAAAGGGAAAGAAACCCTTCTTCCTTTCGATCCAGAAATTGAAGCGACAGCTCGTAGACACCAAACTAGAAGGAATTTTGTGTTTGAGATGGAGAACCCACCACAGCATCCGAATCCGAATGACGCTCTTAACAGAGTACTGACATCTCTGGCACACTTGGATGATCGAGTCACTAATATACAGCAGCAGCTACCTCCACAAGGGCCACAACTACAACAACAGCACGGCCCAATTCAGATAGAACCAGCCGCAGGCGATGAAGATGATACCCCTATTAGTGACTGCCTGAAGCCTAGTCCAAATCAGCAGGCAGGAGGAGTACAACCTCCACCACTCAATGCCAACAGTTTCGAGCTAAAGCCTGCACTAATCAACATAGTGCAGCAAAACCAGTACGGGGGAAGTGCTTTAGAGGACCCAAATGCTCATCTGATAAAGTTTTGTAGACTGGCAGATACTATTAAGATAAACCATGTGCCGCATGAGCATGTCAAATTGAGATTATTTCCCTTTTCACTGAAAGATAGAGCCCTACAATGGTTCAATTCATTGAAGGATATTACAAGCTGGGAGGACCTGAGTACTTCTTTTCTATTGAAGTATTTTCCACCGAGCAAGATGCTCGACCTGCATAATCAGATCAACCAGTTCAAGCAATTGGACCAAGAGCCATTCGGAGAGGCTTGGGAGCAATTCCGGGATCTTATCCGGAGTTTCCCTCAACATGGTTTTACGAAGAAGCAGCAGGTATGTAAGTTCTATAATGGTTTACTTGCTCAAACTAGAAACCAGGTGGATGCAGCTACAGGTGGTAGTTTGATGGAGAAGTCAGTGAGGATGGCATTTTCAATCCTGGACGCTATGGCCAGAACAAGCTACCAATGGTCAAATGAGAGAAACATGCCAAGGAAAGTGGCGAATATAATGAAAGTCGAGCCAGTCAATAATGAGCCAATTAAAAAGATCACATCACAGTTAACAGCTTTGACGAGTCAGGTAAATTTGCTAACTAGTCTGACGTTAGCACAACAGCCAGGGGGTCAGGAAGAAGTTGAAGACGTAAACTTTGTGAATCAACGAAACTTCAACAATTTCCAAAACAATCAGCCTAGGTACAATAAGTACCCTCAGAATCAGAACCATCAGAACTTCTCGTATGGTAACTTGCAAAATACACTTAATCCACCACCCGGATTTATTGTTACGAATGGGATGATTCATGAGGGCACAAAGCCCACACAAGAGGAGATTGACCAGTCTCAGTTTGCTAAATATGACGAGAAACTAGCTCAGTTGGAGAAGAAAGTAGATGGAAAATTTATCGAGCTAAACAAGCATATTATTGGGCAAGGGGCTGACATCAAGAGGCTCGAGGATACATTGGTTCAGACTCAAGCAAGCATTGGTGAATTGTCATCAAACATGAGCCAATTGATAAAGATTGTAGGGGCTCAACACAAGCAGGGCCAATATCCGAGTGATACAGTGGTTAATCCGAGGGAGCATTGTAATGTTGTGAAGCTAGAGGAGCAAAAAGATGCTGAGAACTCAAGTGAGGTTCAAGAAACCGACGCGTCACTCTTCTAAGAAGGCTATTATTTTCTTTTTCGGTATAGTTTTTTTTTTTTTTTTTTTTTTTTTTGTAACCACATGTAGTTGCAAAGGGTGAAATTTTGTAAGTACATGTAGTGACAAAAAGTTTATTATTTGTGACTACTTTGTAGTTACAAAAAAGGTTAAATATTTGTGACTACATGATATTTTGTAACCACATGTTGTTGCAAAAAAAGTGAAGCTTTTGTAAGAACATGCAGTTGCAAAAAGTTTATTTTTGTGACTACTTTGTAGTTACAAAAAAGGTTAAATATTTGTGACTACATGTGGTTACAAAAAGTTAAGCATTTGTAACTACATTGTGGTTACCATTGTTAAATAACCAAACAAATATGAAAAACCTTTTTGCAACTACTTGTAGTTACAAATACATTAGTAACTACAAAGTAGTTGCAAAAGACTTTTGCAACTTATTATTTGCCACTACCTCTTTGCAACCACTTGTAGTTGCTAAAAATATTTTTGTAACTACTTACCCTTTTTGGTAACTACTTTTTGTAGTTACAAAAGACCTTAATTCTAATAATGTTAGCTTCTGCTGATGACTTACTAACTGTTGATTGCTTCTTGGATTTCCAAGAAATTAGTGAATTGCCAAGGTAAACTGCATAGCCGGTGATGCTTCTTCTAGTTTGTTCACAACGTGCCCAGTTAGAATCTGTAAATGCTTGAAATTTGAAGTTAGTACAGGTGGAATAAAAAAGTCCTTGTCCAATAGTTGTCTTAAGATATCTTAAGACTCTACGGACGACTGTGAGATGTGATTTTGTGGGATTACTCATGAACTGTGACAAAGTTTGTATTGCATATGACAAGTCAGGTTTAGTGACTGTTAAGTATAAAAGCTTTCCTACTAGTTTTCTATATTGTGAAGCATCAGTTGGTGTGCTATCAGTAGTGTGTGCGAAGCCCTGCATGGAATCTGTAGGAGTATTGCAAGGCTTACTAGCTAAATATCCAACCTGATCTAAGAGGTCTAAAGCAAATTTCCTTTGGCATAATTGTAGACCAGACTTTGATTTTGCTACTTCTATGCCTAGGATATATTTTAGAACTCCTAGATCTTTAATAGTGAATTTTTCATGTAACATAGTTTTTACCTTGGTGATTTCTTCCATGTTATTATTTGTTAGTATGATATCATCAACATAGCATAACAAGACAGTGAATGAGGAGTTAGTAGATTTGGTTAAGAGTGAGTTGTCAGCTTTTGATTGAGTGTATCCAAAAGTGATAAGAGTGTGTGTAAGCTTATCAAACCATTGTTTTGAAGCTTGTTTGAGGCCATACAATGATTTGTTGAGCTTACATACTCTGTTATCATCTGTTTGGCAGTACCCTGGAGGAGGTTTCATGTAAACTTCTTCAACCAAATCACCATGTAAAAAAGCGTTATTAACATCACATTGATGTATATGCCAATCTTTTGAAACAACAACAGATAATAAGATTCGAACTATGGTTATTTTTGCAACAGGAGAGAAAGTATCAAAATAATCTAGCCCTTCCTGTTGTGTATAACCTTTTGCCACTAATCTGGCTTTGTTCCTCTCAATACTACCATCTGGTTCATATTTAATCTTGTAAACCCATTTGCATCCTATTGTGTGTTTACCTTTTGGAAGGGGAACTAAAGACCATGTTTTAGTTCTCTCTAAATCATCTAATTCTAATTTCATAGCTTTTTGCCAATTAACATCTTTATTTGCTTGATTATAAGTCCTTGGTTCAACACTTCGAGTTATTTCAGCTGTAAATGCTTTATGTGGCTCAGAAAGGCAATCCAAGGATATATAATCAGCTATTGGATATCTTGGTGTGTTAACAGCCAGATTTGCAGAACTAGATGATCCATGTTTTAAAGATTTTGGTAGTATTGTGTGGTACAAGCTAAGATAAGCAGGAGTAGTTTTCTATCTTGATGATTTCCTGGTATTATCACTGGATAATACAGGTATGTTCTCATGTAGATGTGATATGTTCTCATGCAGATGTGTAGGCCTTTCAGAATCAGAGATATTACAAGTATTAGGGTTATCATTACAAGTTTGATCATGAGAAGCTATTTCATTAGTATCAATACCATCATCAACAGTCTGTGTGTGTGTGCTGTCAGTGGTATAATCATGTATCTCTTCTTGAAGAGACTGATGGAAATAGTTAACAGAATCGACAGAGGAGTCATCAACACAAGGCATACAAGTATTGAAAGGGTTTTCAGTTGGGTTTTGAAGAATTCTGGGAGTGGCAACAGGATCAGCATAAGGAAGTATATTCTCAAAAAATTTAACATTCCTTGAAATAATGATTTTGCCTGTATTCATCTCAAGTAACCTATATCCTTTAGTGCCTAAAGGGTATCCAATAAAAGCACGTTTACTTTCTCTAGCATCAAATTTGTGACTATTTGAAGTTAGTGTATTTGCAAAACATAAGCAACCAAATATTTTCAGATGATCATAAGAAGGTGTTCTACCATATAATTTTTCAAAAGGAGTAACATTTCCAAGAACAGTGGAAGGTGTCCTATTTATGAGATGAGCAGCTGTCATAACACAATAATTCCAATACTTTAATGGCAAGTTAGACTGAAATAGCTATGACCTAGCAACCTGTAAGTGATGTTGGTGTTTTCTTTCAACAACATCATTCGGCTGTGGTGTTTCAACACAAGAAGTTTGGTGTATAATCCCATTTTTGTAATAAAAATCAGTTAAGAAGAATTCTGTGCCATTATCACTTCTAATTATCTTTATTCTTTTGTTAAATTGAGTAAAAGCCATATTATAAAAAATTTCTAAACATTTTCCAACACTAGATTTGACTTTGAGCATGTACACCCAAGTACACCTGATAAAGTCATCTAGAATAGTGAGGAAATATTTAGTCCACCAGCAGAAATTGTACTAAAAGGACCCCGTACATCTACATGAACAAGGTCAAAGATGAAGCTAGAAACAGAGGTGGAAACAGGAAATGGATTCTTCTTCTGTTTGGCTAAAGGACAGATCATGCAATCAACCATATTCAAAGGATTTTTAATGCCTAAATCTTTTATGAGGGATAAGTTTTTAGAGATATATGTCCTAACCTAGTATGCCAAGTATAATGGTCAACAGTGGTGTTATGAACAACATTTACAGAGGGAAAATATACAGAACTAGATGATCTCAGAAAATATAAACCTCCCTCTTGCTCAGCAAAACCAATCATCCTCTTTGTGGCATTTGTGAGGCAAAAAAACTGACAGTGCAGTTAGAGTGTTTTGTGAGGTGTGAAATGGATAACAGGTTATAAGTGAATGTGGGAACATAGAGAACATTATGCAGCACCAAATCAGCATTAATAACAACATCTCCCATTAAGGTAGCAATTACAACAACATTATTAGGTAATTTAACAGATATAGAAGCAGGTTTCAATGAAGAAGTAAACAAAGCAGAATCATGAACCATGTGATCAGTAGCACCAGTATAGAATCCATATAGCATTTGAATCATATTTGGATATAGAAGTAAAACAAGCATTGTTACCTTCAGTATTACCTTTAATAATGCTTGTAGAAGCATGGTCAGATTGTGGATTAGACTGAGTAAAAGCACGAGCAGCTAAGTGAGGTTGATCACTAACTTTCTGGCTCTTAGCATATGTGAGTCAAACAATTCTTTGGAAAACAAATGATTAGAAGTAACAGGAACATCATTACGAACATGTTCATTGGCCACAGAGGGGGTCAAAATTGGATTTGCAGAATTTGCATGACTAGTATTATAATCAATCCTGCAATTCTTCCCTTTTGGACCTCTCCAACCCGGGGAATAACCAATAATTTGAAGACATCTATCTATAGTATAGCCAGGTTGCTCACAATGAGAACATAACATAGGTTTCTTCTTATCTTTGAAATATTTGGCATTCTTGGCTAATAAAGCAATAGTATCACTATCAACTGAAGGCAGTGGATTATTTAACTCTCTTTGAGACTCTTCTTGAAGTAAAATGGAATATATGTTAATCGGCAAGGGATCTTGCATAAGCAACTGATTCCTAATAGCAGAGTAGTTGTCATCTAAACCAGTAAGAAACTTCATCACACGGTCCTTTTCTTGTAATTGACTTGCAGTTTTAGACAAATCACATGTGCAATTACCACAAGAATAGGTTAAAACTGGCCTATAGCTAACAAATTCATCCCATGGAGTCTTAAAACCATTCTAATATGCAACTAGGGTTTTAGAACCTTTGGCAATAGAACTTAAGGATTTAGCGAGATGATAAACTCGCGTACCATCAGACCTAGTATACCTGAGATGAAGCTCGTCCCACAAATCCTTTGCAACAGTGAAAAACTCAAGTGAATGTTTGATATTCCCATGTATGGAGTTCAGAATCCACATCAACACCAAATCGTTGGCTCGAGTCCAGGAAGAAAGTACTGTGACATCACCAGTCGTAAAAGGAGAGGAATGGCTACCATCAATTAACGCGAGTTTGTTCTTCAGACTGAGAGCATGCTTCATGGCATTACTCCATGACAAAAAATTAGTACCAGTGAATGGATCTAATACAATCGCAACAACTGGATTGTCATTTGGTCCCAAGGCCAAGGGCGAAGAAGGATTTAGGGCTGGATTCAACTCCAGAGGCATGATTCACCAAAAATTGATCAACAAAATTGACTAAGAACAAAAGAAACGATTAACAAATAGTGTTAATTGAGTGAATTTCGGAAAATCCTCAAAGCAACCGAAGAAATCAGAAAGATCCTCAAAGAAAATGTCAATTTGGGGAAAAACGTCCCAACGAATCGACAATCAAACGGAAGCAAATCGAAAGAAGTCGATACGACGGAGAGGAAAAAAAACGATTCAGGATCGCTGGATCATTGATACCGTGTAGAGAGTTATGGAATTAATTCCATTAAGTATAGAGACAGAGAGAGTTTTATAGAGTTGTCAGTTTTACAAATGAGACGAACGAATTGAAATGAAGAGTCACGATCCTATTTATACAAGATGGACTAATCAACTATCATAATCTGCTTAAACTCTAATTAGCTAAAATGATGGAAATATATTTATATATTTCTTTTATAGGTTGCTCACTTTTGACAATTTCTGGTGCTTACATGGACATAAATTTTGTTACTAAACTTTCATAGCATTCTAATATATATAAATGTCATAAGCACAAAATTGGACCCCCTCCATAAAATCCCTGCTTAAATTTACTCATGTAGCTACTCTATCCTACGCTCTATCACAAATTGAAAGTAAATAATAAAAATCACCGAGGAAAAATATAACAAATTGGAGAGAGATATTTATAGGTCATTCATTGAGATTCAGAGTCATATGTGAGAATGTGACGATGGTTTGTCCATTTTGGACTACACATTTACAAAATAAATATGGGGTAATTCAAATACATATGGACAAACATAGCTTATACAATATTATCATGCAATTCAGCTTCAAATCAAAGTAATTTAAACATGGGGACGCCCGTTTCTCTTCAGAATTTAATAATAATTGAATAATTAGGGAGAGAGACGAAATGAAGGGTGAAACAGAACACCTGATTTCCAGATGAAACCCTCAAGTCCAACGTGTATTCCATCTTGTATTCCAAAACAACTACTATACGCCACGTGTATATGATGACATCACTAATTAACACATGGCGTGTAGTGAATATAATGGAATACTAGATGGAACACAAATTGGAATAGATGATCCAATTCGCCTTATTTCAGGGGAATTAGGTGACACCTGGCACCTGTTTAAGCCTTTGAAAATCTGATGTGGCAAATTGGAGACTGCAAACTCTCCTTTTATATATATAGATTTTTTCTCATACAATTTTTTGTTTGATTTTTTTAGTGGAACTATATATGACATACTGATATTTATATTTTAGTACTACCTCTTTTTTTTTTAATAGTAGCTTTAGTTTAAACTTTAATCGTAAATCATGCATCGCACGAGGACCTTACTAGTCTTACTTAATAATACAAGGGAATGAGTTTTTGGGCTAAATTTGCACATGGGCAATTTTATGTTTGTTAAAATATTTTTTTCCGATCACTTTCTAGTTAAAATTACAAAACATAATTGATAGCTATGCAACACATAATTCAACCATTTTGAAGCACTCTAAAAAAATTGACTTCTTTTTTTTTACCCTAAATCGAGCATTAATGCTAAAATTTCAATTAACGCCTTCAAACATGATTTATCAAATTAAATATTAATTAAAAAAATTATGCATGGACAACATGACCCAAAATATAATGATATTGTCTATAAATAGCAATTTCTGTATTATCTAGACCAAACATTATTACTTAATCTTGAACTAGCAATTTTATGGTAAGAGCTTTTAATTATTTGGCCATATTGAGGGAACAATTTCCATTCATATATAAGCTACACTAGTTCTTCACCCGTGCAAAATGCACGGATTGTGAGTTTTGTCGTTATTATTTTAAAACGTAATATTGATATTTTTAATCATATCAACTATAATCATAATAAAAAGAAGGTGCATATTTATTTTATTGAACGATAAATTATAATATTATGTCTTAACTTGAGACACATTTGTATTCTCATGTTCCTCGTGAGTCGCAATACAATGCAATCATCCCACAAATAAGACAAAATTATAGTAAGGTGGACGATATACTTCTTGAATCCTTTGGTATAACGGGAACAATCTGTTTAAACTCTCCTCCGAGAACAACTGTATTCCCGCCAAAAAAAGGTAGATAGGAATTATGCAATCCACTTAGTTGCATGACATCTTTGAGGACTTTATCCAAAACATCTTTGAGGACTTTAAATGTAGTATTATATTAATCCGATATCAGCGTTGAAAAAATTGATTGAATTTATAGCACAATAAGATACTAAGTAATTCCCCAAAACAATGAATCTGGTGATAGATTCATTTTGCAAAACTAATCAAGTAACATTGAACGATTATAAAATTTCAAACACGTTCTTCCATATATAAGAAATAATGAAATATATTCATATGGTATATATTCGACTTCAATAAAAAAAATACATAAATCAAAAAGTCTTCCTTCATCTACGACCCTAGAACTGCATTTAGCCACATCCTTAAACCCATATTGTTGTCTGAAATCTTTTAATCCATTCTTCAACAAATTTCTTTATGTTTTATTCTTTAAATAGAGTTTCCAATTTGGTCTTTAATCAACCGTGACTTATCATCATCGTTAGCACTGTCCAAACAACAAATAATATCACGATTGTCTTGATCAACTATTGATGTCTACAAATATCAAATAACCAAAAAAAAAAAAAAAAAACAATCAGTGAAGCACATTAAAAAATTGAAAAACACATAGCTCGTTACTAATACCTGTTGAAGTTAGGTGTTCTTGAAGATGGAAAGAAATGACAATTTGACTTGGTACGTATCTTTCACATAATAATTTGGATGGCCTAGAAAAAATAATGACAAATAAATTGTTTCCACCCTCATACATGAAGAGAACAACATCACCATCTACCAATTCATTTGCATTTGCAAACTTTTTCTATCCAAGAATGAAAAAATACTGATCAGCAATATTCTCAATCAAAACCAACCGAACTTCTCTATCTATATTCTCCAATGCAAGACAAGTTGAAATTTAAACCTCCAAACGTTCTCAAATTTTCTTTGGCATCAAAACACACTAAAAAAAAAAAACAAATACAAAATAAATATAACCTGAAAATAAAGATATATTAATTAAAAGAAGAAATCTGTTTAAATGAATGTCGGATTACATATTGTTAATATTCTTTTATATTACCTGATTTCTAAGAACTTCATGCTGATTAAAAATTACGTAGAATGACCTTATTTTATTTGAAACTTCTACCACACATCCATCATGATCGTGTATGTAAATTTGTAATATAGATGAGAAAGTCATATTTGATAAATAATAATAAACATCTTTCAATGCATTCTCGTCTATGAATTTTCTCCAACCTTTACTCAAATAAATTTTCTCATCTTCATCCAATCTAATTTCCATATCCCACTTCATATTTTTATTTGTTTCAACAGTGCATCTCTTGTTTAAATTTTCAGGCAAAACCTCCACAAATCCAGTAGGAACTCCTACAAAAATTAAAATATATTGAATTAACAATATAACAATTCATTATACACAGTTAAAATGTATAATCAAAGTTCATGTTATTAATTCTACATACCAGCTTGCCGTAGCAAGAACTATAGGTGAAAATTATGCAGAAATACTGATATTTTCATAAATCTGCAATTAAAAATACAAAATAAACTTAGTTTGCTACAAAATCATAAATTCCGTTTCAAGGAAAAAAACATATCATCAAATTAAAAATATCCTAAAATTAAACAAATCACATTTGCATAATTAATCATAACTAAAAATTATATTCTTACAAATAAATCTAAAAATTGTACGAACATCCAATAATGTACACAACTACAATACTTTATTAAACGTAATAAACTAAACTGTAAAAATAAGGAGATCTTATTTATATTCGACACCCAAAGTTATTTCGTTTGTCATAAGAAAATACTTCAAGTTTTCGCAAAGAACAACTGAATCTCCGTCCTTTACAGCACCAACCTTGAAAGTAACTTTATCCAAAACATTACTTGAATTCTTTCTTCAACACCCAAAATGAGATTTTGTTGACAAAACTCTTGTGGAAGGATCTATATAGGTAAACGAATTTGATTAAACTTAATAGAATCATTAATAACTTGTATAATACTCCGTGCAAATATTAAGGTAATAGTTTTACCATTTTTGCAGCCTGACCAATATTTTCAGCATACACATTATGTCACGAAGTATTCTATTTGTTAACTAACTCTCCACAATTAAAGGAGTACAAATCATATCATTTCTAAGTAAACGATGAAGCTCCCTTAACTTGCACATTCCTCGTGCAGATTGTACAAGAAGAATACAACCAAAAAAAGAAAAAAAAAAAAAAACAAAACAAAACAAACAAACAGATAGATTAAATGTATTAAATTAATAATCAAATTATAAAAAAAAAAATATGTTTTTCAAGTGAGTTTAAAATAAGTTTATAATTATACATTTGTTAATAGTAATTGGAGTGTCAGAATCTTTGTAGGTATTCTTCTTTGAACGTATAGTAGATGTAAGTATGTCAACATGAATGACCACATAATTCTCAATAGTGAAAACAATTAAATCACCAGATTTTAAATTAATAAATAGAACAAAAGGAAACAATCTCTGTCTAAAATACACTCTACCGTCAATACCCATATTAGCTTGAACATGGCATTCATCTCCATATTCATTTTTCAGAGTGAAACAATTTGGAAGAATTCCTTTTATTATTGGATCGTACGCTCGAGGAATACGCTGCATTAATTTTACGAATAACCAATATTAAAAATATTAAATAAAAAGAAAAAACAAATGTAAAAACATTAAATATCTTTAAAATTTACTTACACATTAATTTTCATCAGAACCATTTTTCAGAAAGCATGGTTGATACAACTTATAAAACTTTTCCTTTCGAATGAAATTACCGTCAACATACATTTTTTATTTATTTTATATTTAATATACATTTGAAGAAAGTTGGATGAGGATGTTTAAATAATAAGTATTAGGTATTTATTTATTTATGAAAATTATGTTTTATCCTAATTAAGGCAGATGAATAATTTCAATTATTATAAAATTAATGATGACAATAATTCCATATAATTTTAATTAATTATGTACTTTTTCATTAACTTATTACAAATGATGATCATAATTGTAGAAAATATATCCATCATAATATAATTTTGAATTAAACTTGATTTACCAAAAAGTTGGATGATTTGATTTGATTTTAATATTTAGTATTTTTTTTCTTTGTTTAAATTTCACATTTCAATTAAGTTAACATTTACAATTTTTATTAACACATGAAAAATTAAACAAGTTTATTTATGCTAATTAAGTCAGATTCAAAATAAATTTTCCTTTATTTAATATAAATTATAAGTATAATTAATAATTTAAAAGGTTGATTGTAGTAAATTATAAAATAAAATGCAATTATGATATATATATATTTAAGTGAAAAAATGAATACAACTCTGTTAGATAAATTGTGCATTGTTGTTGAAATCTCATTGCTTCCACTAATGATTTTTTTTTTTTTTATGTTTAAATTAAAACGGAAATAAATCTGTTAGTGACATTTGTCCATCATTGTTTTCCTTATTTTTGACTTTATAATTAAATTGATTTGTCACAATCAAAGTTTAGAAAAAATATGGCGAAATAGTAACAATAAATTAAATAAAATGGAGTGCACTAATGAAATAAATAGACAATACATTTATAAAAATGTTCAAAGCATTATTGTATTTCAATTGAGGATAATTAAAAAAAAAAAGGTTTTAAAGATTGATTGAAATGGTGATAGACATCCTATTGTCGAAAATTGTCCCTAAAAGATTGAGCTGCATGAAAAAGTTAGTAACAAATATTGTAAAAGAATATTATAATTCAAAAAATAAACTTAAATCATTCTCTAACTTAAAATTAAAAAATATCCGGAGCAGGCCAATTCCCAAAATAAACGATCTTCATCACTAAATCATCAACAAATTTTGTAATAGTGACAATAAAGTTAGTATTAATTTTAATTTTTTTATAAAAAACCAAAACTTTATTAATGTGGTAAAATAATTTTAATAATAAAGAACACGCGTAAATTAAAATATATTACCAACTCATGATACTAATTGTGCTCCGGGAATTGATATATAAATTTTGGGAAATGATCAAAATCGGGCATATGTTCATTTTCAACAATGTTGTCTGATGAACTGCATAAATGAATAATCTATCACAATCTATAATACAAAAACGTTTTAGCTTTATTTTATAGAATGTTAATCTAGATTATAAATGCATAAAGTATAAGAAATGAGCGTTACCTGCTTTCCATTAGAAGAGTGTTCACTATAATACAGGTTGATATTGTTGGAGAGTAATGAAGAGAATTGTGCAATACTCTTAATTTATAAAAAGTAGATTATATTTTTAGAGTTAGATTAGTTATAGTTTGATTAGAAATCATCTTCCTAATTAGCGCATTTTAATAATATAATTCAAGATTATATTAATTCCTAAAGGTAAATTACATTATTTATAATAAAACTAAACATTATTCAAAATCAATAAATTTAAATAAAATACTCGATTAAACATATATAAAATAAGAGATATAAAACAATATTATGAATATAAAGTGAACGATTTTTATAGAAAAAAATATTTTAAGGATTTGTTGCAAATTTTTAGTGCATAAAGACTATAGAGGAAAATAATTAAACTTTTTGATCCATTGTAATCAAGATTCTTGGTAGTAAATTAAGACAAATACATTGATTTTAGTTAAGTATATCTATCTCTTCGACTATCAAGTGTAATAAATCCCTCAATTTTTTAATATCAAATTAAATAATACCATTTTTTAATGACAATAATAATCTCTGGAAGAAAAAAATTTATAAATTATTCAATTTTTTTTTTTTTATTTGAATAGGTAACTGTAGTTGTAATTTGTTATAATTATTTGGTATGTACGAAAAATATCAAATGGATAGTGATTATAATCAATATTTATTGGCAGTCAAGTCTATTTACAATAAGTGAAATATCACAGTAAGTAAAAACAAAATATATGGATTGACTATTAAGATGAGAAAATATTCATCAAATCATTTACAAAATTAGTTGATACTTACCATTTAGGATGATAATAATCTATATATAGTAAGCAAACTAATTATTCCGTCAATTAAGAATAATCTATATCTAATTTCATGATAGCACAACCTTAACGCCAATATGATAAAATAATTAATATTTAAAATATTTAAAATTAATAATTTAAATTAAATTAGCATTTTCATATATTTATTTATATATATTTAAAATTGTATCAAAAAATTTTAATATTTTTTATTAGTTAAATATATCAATATATTTGACTATCAAGTTTGCCAAATCCCTTAAATTTTTGAAAAAAATAAGATGATACAATTTTTGGATGACAATAATCCTGAAAATATGCAATCTATATTTGAGGTAGTTAAAAATTAACTCAAATAACATATAACAGTTGATAAAAGAAACTTTATAGATCAAATAAACAAATATTTAATACGTAAGAAATAAAAAATAAAAAATTATATAAATTCTTTTTATTAGAATGGATTTAAGTTTTATTCTTATTTTTTTACAAATATATGGTATGTAGGACAAAATCTCAAATCGAAAATGATTCAAATTTATATTAGTTGGCAATCAAGTTTATTTATAATAAGTATAATCTCATTAGAAGTAGAAGCAAAATATATGAATTGACTATTAAGATGGAAAAAAAATTATTCAATCATTTTCAAAATTAGATGATACTTACCATTAAAGATGACAATAATCTCAGTTAACAATTTTTATGAACAAATAATATATAAAATTAGATAAAAGAAACTTTACAGATAAAATAAAATAATTTATATTAATACGCAAGAAATAAAAATGATAAATTTTAGTCAATGTTTTTATTTGAATGTATTTAAGTTTTATTTTAATTTGTTATAAATATTGTGGTATGTACGAAAAAATCTCAAATAGATAATGATTCAAATTTATATTAATTGGCAATCAAATTTATGTATAATCATTAGAACTAAAAATAAAATATATGAATTGACTATTAGATGGTAAAAAAAATTCATTCAATCAGTTTCAAAATTAGATGATACTTACCATTTAGGATGACAATAATTCCATTATAATAAGCACCTTAAATATTGTCACTTAAGAATAATTTAATAATTATGCCAATATGAAAAATAAAAATTAATAATTTATATATTTTTAAATTAATAATTTAAATTAATAATAATTAATTTAAAAGTAACTTTATACATTCAATAAACAAATAATTAATAATATGATAAAAATAATTATTTAAACATATCACAAAACAAAAAATATTTATAGACTACTAACATCAAGCTCAGGAACACCTTAAATTAGAAAAAGTCTGAAAAAGTAACCAATAATATGATGAACGAACCTGATCCGAAAATATTTTGACGAATCTAATTCTTGTTATGCAAATGGATGGACGGGTCGAACATAGCAATAAACTGGAAAGAATGGCTTCAGAATATCAATTATATGAGAAATTATTCACGTTGTCACGATAAAATATAAAAGATTTCCAATCTATAAGAAATTGTAATTGTACGTATCATTCTACTGCCTATTTAGAAGATTACTTTCCTTATTTAATAAAAACTGCAAGACGTTGATTTACTCATGAATGGCGAAATTTCTGAACAAATAGCAACTCTTTTTTTCTAAAAAGTATTGTGATCTACAAAGAAGAACTTTGAGTTACCTCACTGATTTTTAGTAAATTAAAAGAATTCAATAATGAGATGAAAATGAGTTAAATTAAATAGACAATAGTAGATAGCAAAAATTTCCAAAAAAAATACTTTATCTTTTGAGCAATCTCTTTCATCTCTAGTAAATAAAAAGAATTCAATACCTTTAATAATAATATTTGCACATATCATTCTACTACTCATTTAGAATATCACTTTCCTTATTTCAATAACTTAAACCTTCTAAGAGGTTGACTTGCTCATACACTACAAGAAATTTGTCAAATAGCGACAATCAATTCCGTCGTTATTCTGTCGTTAAGAGGTGATAGCAACCAATTAGCGACAGAAAAAGTTAGTAGTAATATGGCTAGTCGCTATGAATACCGACGGACTGTTAGGTCCGTCGGTAAAAATTACGACGGATTCATGACAGAATGCCGACAGAAATTTCCTAAATTTTTTTTACTCAATTGCGACGATCTACCGACAGTAATATTGTCGGTACACTAATCCGTCGGCATTTCACGACTACATTCTGTCGCTAATCTGTCGAAAATTGCCGACAATATTGTCTGTCGATAACCTATTCCGTCGCTATCTTGTCGCTAATTATTAAAAATATTAGTCGTTATTCTGTCGCTAGTTATTAAAAAATTTAGTCGTTATTCTGTCACTAAATATTAAAAGCTTTAGTCGTTATTTTGTCGCTAATTGTTGTTGTTGTTTTGGTCGGCAATTACCGACGAATTTTTGTGAGCTTTGTTATTATTTTCTTTTGTAGGTAATCTGTATGTAAATATTCAATTTCAAATCTTTTATATTATTGGTGCCTACCTTTTTTTATTTATATATAAAATATTCAACAACATAATTAAAAATCACCCAACACAATCTAAAATAAGTAATTCAACGTCTGAATATGAATTAAAGTCTAAATATCCCCATAAATCAACAACACATGTTTGAAATTCGATCTCGACATAAAAAAAGATGCGTCGAAAATAAGACAAACACTCCAAATTCAAAACTAAAATAAACCCACGTAATAAAGTGCAAACATATGTCAACTCAACTCTTCCTCGTCTCCATCATATGCCTAGGTCTCTATCGTGAATCAGTCGCATCAGAAATCGAACCTGCTCATCTGTTTCATTCTGTCGTGCAGAAATTTCATCGAACTTCTTCTGCATCTCAACATGACTCGAACTAGTGCTCGAATTGAGACCTTGACAAACAATTAATCATGTAAAAATAATCAAATATGCCGAATAGAATCCATGTATCAGCTATGCTTATCAGCAGAAACGCATCAAAATAACAACTTGTCTGTATTATTACCCCTTGAAAGTCTCTTCACAATCCAATATCATATTTTTTTCTTTTTGTATAGAATGACTCATCTATTATTATATATTGTTGTATTTGTAGAGGAAGATCACAAAACAATACAGATCGGCTGCATTCTTCGATCCTAACAAAAATCAACAATCTGATCCCAGAGAAATGGCAGCGATCCTCAGACCTAGAAGAGTAATTTAGTATATCAGCTGATAGAAAGTGAGAAATAGTGTTAACATAACTAAACTTTGATCGGAGATGTATAATGTACCCAAATCAATATCCAATTCCCTAATAGGGGATCTCAAATAAATATGTACTAGGTGACCGGTGTGCAAGATAGAGGATCTCTCTAGCTGATACAAGTATGCACAAGGCACTATCGGTTTAGTTTACCAAAAAGGACCAACTGAATATGTAGAAATGGCATATTCAAGGATTTCTTAGCAAAAAAGATATTTTGTTGTTAGGACTTCTGCTTATTAATTTAACATTACTGATCATTCTGCTGAAAAAATGCAATATCAAATTACACCTATAATCAACTATTTACGTTATTGATGAACCTATAAACATTTCATTACTGGACCGAACTACCTTGAACTAATACAGTAGAGGAGTTTGTATTACCACAAATTATTATAATAACCCTATGAGGAGTTTACCTGAACAAAAGATGCAGCGTGGCGATTCATATGATTTG
Organism: Ajuga chamaepitys; assembly: GCA_958295605.1. NCBI lineage: Eukaryota > Viridiplantae > Streptophyta > Magnoliopsida > Lamiales > Lamiaceae > Ajuga > Ajuga chamaepitys. The sequence continues at coordinate 19,079,624 of OY282502.1, forward strand.
TTCAGTCTCCACAAAATTTGCAACAAAACCATCAGAATCAGCTCCCCTTCTCCACATTCGTGTGCCTATACAAATTTGCAACATAAGAGTCAAGTGGAATAAAAGGTATTAGGTGAATAAAGAAAATAAGTGTCCAGTAGAAGTAAAAAAAAAGTGTATGTTGCAATAATATAGAAGAAGCCTTACCAAACGGTCCGTCTCGATGACATATTTCAACACCTGAAACATTCTAACCTCTCCTCCAAAAATAGCGCATAACAGTGCACCCAACCGGAATAGTCCCAGGCTGGCCAATAGATAGATAGGCAATTAATTACTGAACAAAATTAGTTATAAAAAAACAGTCATCTTTTCTTTAAAATAGTTATAAAAAGGGACAAATTTAAGGACATTTCACGGAAAAAATGTTAGTCACAATCTAGAGTCCGAATATGCAAGCATGCATTAAATTAATGATATACTTCACACTAGACTTGGTAATCTGGTTCAGAAAAGCAATACAAAAAGTACACAAGATGAAATATTAAGCAGTTGTATTCTAAAAAAAGGTAATTAAGCAGTTGCATTCTGAATTTGACACACCTATTGAAAAAAATGTTATCAATTCTTTTAAAAGAAAAAGTATCCTCGGACAATTTCAGGAACCAAAAACAGAGGATGCAACCTATTTGGATCTTCAACTGCACAACTCCAAGCTTTGTATTAAGATATTTCGTATCATTTGAATTTTTTCACTGGGATATCAAATCAGAGTAAAGAATCTGAAAATGATTGAATTTAGTATTCTGATTTCTTCAAATATGCCATCAGATGCTTTGTATTTATTGAATCAACTCCAGGAACGTAATCTCTTTCTTCATCCATATTTTCTGTTGGTCATCAACATAAAATATTCTTCTCAGATTCTAAATTAAATTTCAAATTTGGACTAAAAGATTTTTAACCAATTTCCAAAGTTAACTAATTGAGTTACAATCCTTCACAAATGTATTGAAATGTCAAAATCATGATGCAGAAAAGGAACTAACACGGTTTGTTAACTAATTAAGATACTTGGTGAATATCATGATTCTGTTAGGAGGATATTCCCAATATATTTCATTCTGCAAATCCCAAATACATTCTGGATTTGTCTGAATTTTAACCTTTGCAATTCCAATTATATAAAATTCACAAGTATTCTCCATCCATTCCACACAAATTCATTACCATCGAAGATCGCATAGACAGTCAAATAATGGGGAACACGTGGGCTCTAATAGAAGCATTGCAACAGAAACAAGTCGAAATTGAGGATTTGAAGCATCAGCTTTAGTTACATGGCAGATCAACGAGTACGGATGAACATATGATTGTACCGGAAAATAATACAACTAAGGCAAACGGGACAAAGAATGAGATGAGAGAAGAGGGAAGATTGATCAATGGCAGAGGCGAAATGAGTGGCAAAGAAGAAGTTGATAGGCTGGAAAGTGTTCAGGGAAATGGAAGAAATAAACAGTTAGGAAGTTCAGAAACAGGAAGAGAGAAAAAAGAGTATTTGGGAAATGAAAGGCTAAAGAAGCCTGGAGATGAAGCACGATTCATAGATAGCAAAGAGTTTTCGACAGTGGGAGATGGCCATTTGAGTAGAATATTAAGGCCTCAAAGGACTGGAAATCAAGAATTGGAATTGCAAGAAAATTCACACAGTGGACATTATAGATTTAGAGGGAAACAAGGTTACCTGAAACGGGTAAACATAGTCGAAGGCGAAAAATAGAGAAACCAAACCATGGGATTTAGGCTGCAAAATGAGTCAGGCTCCAAAGATACTGCACGAGGAGAAGAAATGTCGGAATGTGAATTGTCATAGTCATTATGTAGTGAAGGGGATAAGTACTTTAACAAGAGGGCATGAAACAGGCATTAAGAATGATTATCGATGGCAAATACTTACAACGAACATAACCAATCATTCTGCACCAAATGAGATGTGATAAACTAATTAGCTAATACAGTATAATGTGACACTCAACACGTTTATCCTTTTCTTGGTAGCTAAGAGGATCAACCATCACCACAATTAGCATAAGCATGAAATAACCTTTATGGACACTTAATCAGACATCTAATTTTATGAAAAGCTCGACCGAAGTAATCTTCGACAAGCACAAAGCTAGAGATAATTGGAAGGAACAATCCCAAATTATACACCAGAGAAGAAAATTAACAATCAAGCTAATCTTCAAGAGGCAAATTCCTATCTAGAAAGGAACATGAAGCACAAATTATGACTCAGACCATAATGAAAAACGTAAAACAGGCTTGACTTTCACTATACTGTTATTCAATTTCCTTTCATTCATAGCAACATCTAGTTCAGATACCAAGGAAATTAAAATACAGATCAAACATATATATAACTGAGAAAAAGGAAAACTTATAACCACGAATACCTGAAAGGATTTCACAAGGGTGTTAGGGTGTTCTTTCACTTAAACTACACACTGAAGCCAACTGTTGAAGGATCACTGCAGATTTATGAACCTGAAAGGCCAAAACCATACTTAATTAACATGAATGAAGTTCATGTCAGAAACATTCACGCTGAAAATTTGGGGAAAATGATACATTATTGTTTCGCAGGTAGCAGAATTCAAATTTTGAAACATCACCGCATATATCAACCCGATCGCGCCGCACCAATTTTCGATCTGCCTCCCCGCATGACCTGACCCGTTCAAAATCCGATTGATTTTAAGCTTCAGTGTATTGGTTGACTCAATTGCTTTTACTCCGGTGGCCAAACCCTTGGCTGCGTCGCCCGTCGCGCCGGCGAGGTAACAGATTCCGGTGTAGTAGGTGAGATTTACGCCCTAGGATCGTAGCTGCGCGACGAATTCTTCCTGGAAGAGAAATTCCAGCGATGTCGGCAGATTGTATAGAGTTTGCGTCGGGAAGGTTAGGTCTTGGTAGGGATTGTAGAGGCGGCGGTTTGAGGCGTTCTCTTCTTTGGTGTGATTCGGAGCTCGAGGCTGGTATGCCATGGCGGAAATTCGGGTTCGGTGATGACCCGAATGGGAAGACGAAGCGGTGGAGGCGTTGTTAGGTTTTAGATTTTTTCGAGAGCTGGAGGGGAGAGAGAGAGAGCTGGGAGGCGAGAAAGAGAGGCGTACATTACACCTTTTCATTTTAATCTCATTTTGGTATGCAATTATATTGTAGGGATGTTTACAATTATTTTTTTAATTCCTTTTCAGCTTATAGAAGTGGAAAAAATAATTTTATTTTTTTAATTTATACTAGCGACCGATATTCTGTCGGTGTTTAGCGACTACTCGTTCGTCGATATTTTTTACAATAAAATTACGACAAAATTATATTGGTCGGTATGATTTTAAAATTAGTCGGCACTTTTAAAATACAAAATTTACCGACTGAATGCTTTTCGTCGGTACAATTCCGTCACTAATTGGTCGGCATGTTTCAAATAAAAAAAAATTACCGACCGAATTATATCCGTCGGTAGAATTCCGTCACTAAATTGGTCGCTATTGTGTCGCATAGAAAATTAGTATATTGGCCTTTAAATAGCATCGTTAGTCTGTGGGTAATCTGTCGACGAAATTTATTTTTGAAAGATTTTTTATTTCTGTCGATATATAGTCGCAATTTTGTCGGTACTTAACGACAAAAAATCTCTATCGCTAAAATCGATCGCTATTTTGAGAATTTCTTGTAGTGATATAAATGGTGAGATTTCTGAACAAATATTACATACATAATAAAATAACAATAATTGCAAACATGAGCGTCTAAATACCTGTACAAATATAAAACACAAAAGAAAAGATTCAATAAAACATAATTTTTACGATTAAAAAAGCCTTAAAAAGATTAAGATCATAAGATTTGTTTACTTAAAAATATCACAAATTATCAAAAACATTTACATGCTTTGAACATCAAAATCAAAGGAAAAAATGACATCAGAACAAATGTAAAAGTATTACCTAACCAACATTTGATTTTGTAAAATTTGTTATTTCAATACCTATAAAATATCAAATACAAAGTAAATGTAAAACATTAGACTTTGAATTCCAAATAATTTATGCAGAAACACATTTTTTTTTTTGGGCAATGTGAAAAAACTAATTAGCTGCTTTATTTTCATTTTCATCATGAAAAATGTAAGATTATCGATATATGTAATCGTGATAGCATTTTACTAGCTATTAGGAGGTTATTTTACGTATCATCTAAATGTCAATATATGAATTGAAAGTTTTTTTTGTTTTTTTTCCATATATACATATGTATACATATGAGATTAGCTGTTACATAGCTATCTTCCAAACTCAAACGTGATCATTACATAAGAAAAATATTAGAATGATTAAAAGAAAACCCTCCAAAATAATATTGTTAAGATTAGAAAAAGTCGGTAGATAGCTAAACTATATGAAAAAACAATTGAAGTAAGAAAAAATACTAACACATGTTTTATAGTTATCTTACAAATGCAATCCTGGTTATTAAAACATAAAAAAATTAGATTGATAAAAAAATTCTACAGAAAATAATAATTAAGATTAAGAAATATAATTAGAAAATTGCGGAACATGCAAACCCTCCACCTATTAAGAAAACTTACTCGGAAGGGAAAATATTTATGCATGTCGTGATGATGGCGGCAAATAATTTTTTTGCTTCGAGACATTGCCACTACATGTGATCTGTAATTGTTTTCGCCGATGAGCAAATTTAAAATTAATGTGATATTAAATTATATATAGCTGTAGTTGTTTCTATCAAATCCACTTCATTTTTTACTTTCACCATTAACCTGTCAAAATTATTTTTGAAATACTTAATCCCAGAAACCCTCCCTTGTTCGTAGCTGTAATTGTCACTATTCATCCCAATATCCAAATCACGATAATTCAGACAACAGACTGTTATTGAATGTGGCTCATTTTGAGTAGTTCCTCGGAAGAAGTTTTTTCAGCTCAAACAAAGGATTTCAGGATCATGCACGTGAGGTTGCACATGCATGGAAATTCTGTTATGTTAGTTTATATGTTGTTGCATTTTTTGTAGTTGTGTTCTTCAGCTAAGGGCAATTTGGTCAGGATAGTTCAATAACAGATTCATCAGTTTTTCTGTTAGCCGGTGTTTGGATTGTTTTCTTGTGAGAGAAGGCTTGATATCTAACATCATCATAAGTTAGCAGGAGGGTGAAGAACCAATATACCTGAAAAGTTAGAGAGAGAGCAAGCTGTGGAGATAGATTAACCATGAGCTCGGATTGTGAGCTAAGGGGTTAGGGACATCAATCTCTTGTAATCTCTTGTTGTTGATAGTGAAGAAAAACACCATTTTCTCCCATGGATGTAGGCTGCAAAAGCCGAACCACGTATATCGATTGTCCAGCATCATTTTCTGTTCTGCATTCATTTTAGTCTTGTTTCTCAGTATTTTATGTTCTTGACTCTGGTGGATCTCATAAGATTACTGAGAGAGGTTTGATTCTTTGAAATCTAGTATTAAAATCCTAACAAATTGGCGCCGTCTGTGGGAAGAGACACCCGCACTCCAACTGTTCGATCACAAGTTTCACCCAGCAAGTTCAATATGTTTTTGTTTGGTCTGTTCTTGATCAAGAAACCGAGTCATGGCAACGACAAAGTTTGAGACAGAGAAATTCTCCGGTAAAAATGATTACACCCTCTGGAAAATCAAAATGAGGGCTCTCCTTACTCAACAAGGTTTGGCAGGAGCGTTGAAGGGAGAGAAGGGGTTGCCAGAAAAGATGGAGACACGCCAGAAGCAGGAGATCCTAAAAAAGGCACATAGTGCCATCGTCCTTTGCCTCACAGATAAGGTGTTAAGGGAGGTGGCCAAGGAGGAATCTGCTGCAAAGGTATGGGAGAAACTGGACTCTCTATACCTGACAAAAACGATGGCAAACAGGTTGTACATGAAACATAAACTATACTCCTACAAATTCTTAGATGACAAGTCGGTGGAAGATCAACTTGATGACTTCAATAAGTCTGTGGATGACTTGGAGAGTATTGAAGTTAATCTTGAGGATGAGGATAAGGCAATCATATTGTTAAATGCATTGCCCAAATCCTTTGACCACTTAAGAGATGCAATGATCTATGGTAGAGAAACCAAGATCACTCTTGCAGAGGTGCAGACAGCGTTGAGAACTAGGGAGTTGCAGAGGCAAAACAAATCAAGATCAGAAGCAATGGGCGAAGGTTTAAACATCAAGAAGGGGAGACAGTTTAGGCCCAAGAAGCAACCTCAGTATGACCAAAACAAAAAACAAACTCAACCCAAAGTGAAAGGGCAGGAATCAAAGGATAGCAAGAAATATTTTTGGTGTAAGAAACCAGGCCATTTCAAAAAGGATTGCTATGAATTTAAGAAAAGGCAGGCTTCAAAACAAAATGATAGCAACACGGCTGACTTAGTTGAAGATGTCCAGGAATTAGAAGTCCTGAATATATCTGATAAGGAAGTGGAAAACATGTGGATTCTGGATTCAGGATGCAGTTTCCACATGACACCACATAAGAGCTGGTTTATTAACTACGCTGCTCAAGACTATGGAGTTGTCATGCTGGGAAATGATGAGACATGCAAGGTTAAAGGGACAGGGGATGTTAAACTCAAGCTGCCTGATGGATCAATAAAGGTTTTGAGCAATGTGAGACACATCCCAAAACTCAAGAGGAATCTCATAAGTCTTGGAACACTGGAATCCAGGGGATGCAACTTCAAATCAGAGGATGGGTTCCTATATGTATTCAAGAACCAGAAAGTGGTGCTTAAAAGCACAAGAAAATCAAGTCTGTATTACCTAGAAGCTGAAACCGTCACAGGTGAATGTGATGTTGCATGTCAAGATGATTCTCTGTTATGGCATAGGAGGCTTGCACACGTAAGTGAGAAAGGATTAAATGAACTTGTTAAGCAGAAGTTGATAGCAAATTGTGGCAAGATCAAACTACTACACTGTGAACAGTGTATTCTATCAAAAAGTAAGAAAACTCCATTTCCTGTGGGAAAACATATATCAAAACATCCATTGGAATATGTCCATTCAGATTTGTGGGGCCCATCAAGAGTGCAGTCAATGGGAGGAGGAAGGTATTTTTTTACCTTAATTGATGACTTCTCTAGAAAATTATGGTTGTATATACTGAAGAATAAGTCTGACACACTAGAGAGATTTAAAGAATGGTGCATTGAAGTGGAAGTAGAAAAGGGAACTTCTGTTAAGTGCTTAAGGACAGATAACGGGCTCGAATTCTTGTCCAATGATTTTGTCCAATTCTGTAAATCCAAAGGAATTAAGAGGCATAGGACAGTGCCAGCAAACCCACAACAAAATGGGGTTGCTGAGAGGATGAACATGACAATTTTAGAAAGGGTGAGGTGTATGTTGTTTGATTCGGGCTTACCTAAGAAGTTTTGGGCAGAGGCAGCCTGTACAACTGCTGTTCTTATTAAAAAGAGTCCCTCCACAGTTTTAAATTTCCTTACACCAGATGAGGTGTGGTCATGTCACCCCCCCAACCTCTCTACATTAAAAGTGTTTGGTTGTTTGGCCTACACACATGTAAAGCTGGATAAGTTGAGTCCAAGGGCTCTGAAGTGCATCATGATGGGATATCAGCCTGGTATAAAAGGCTATAGATTATGGTGCATAGAACCTGGTAATAACAAAATTATAATCAGCAGGGATGTGGTGTTTAAGGAAAATGTTATGCCATTTCTAGAAACCTCTAAAATGATACCAGAGTTCGATGGAAAAGGACCAGAGTCATCAATCAAGGTGGAGTTACCAAAGGACAAGAATGAAGATGCCATAAAAAGTGATGAAGATTTGTCTGAACAGGATGAAGAAAGATCTCAGACTGATGAGAACCAAGGTTATCAACTTGTAAGGGATAGGGCCAGAAGACAAGTAATTCCATCAACAAGGTATGGAGCGGATTACTTGTTGGCTTATGCCTTAGCTGTAGCAGAGGATACAGAAAATCATGAACCAAGGAACTACCATGATGCAGTTAACAGTAAGGATAAGAAAAATTGGGTAGCTGCAATGAAGGAGGAACTAGATTCTCTCCACAAGAATGGAACATGGGAACTGGTTGATAAGCCTCAAAACCAGAAGCTAGTTGGCTGTAAATGGATATACAAGAGAAAAATTGAAATGACAGATAAAGAGCATGTGAGATTTAAGGCCAGGTTAGTGGCCAAAGGATATACTCAAAAGGAAGGAGTGGATTACACTGAAGTGTTTTCACCTGTAGTGAAACACTGTTCCATCAGAATCCTTTTGTCCATTGTTGTGCAATTAGATCTTGAATTGGAACAACTTGATGTCAAAACTGCATTTTTACATGGCGACTTGAAAGAAGTTATCTTCATGACACAGCCTGAAGGATTTGTTAAACTAGGAAATGAGGGAAAGGCTTGCTTGCTGAAAAAATCCCTATATGGTTTAAAACAAAGTTCTAGACAACGGTATGTGAAATTTGACACTCACATGAGAAAGATAGGTTTTGTGAAGTGTAGGTATGATAATTGGGTTTATTTCAAAAAGTCAGAGGATAAGGTGATAACTTACCTACTACTCTATGTGGATGACATGTTAGTAGCAAGTAGAAGCCACCAGGAAATTCAAAGAGTTAAATCAGAACTGAAATCTGCTTTTGAAATGAAGGAATTAGGGACAGCAAGAAGGATTCTGGGGATAGACATTGTAAGAGACAGAAAGAAAGGTGTTATGTGGTTAAGTCAGCATGAATATGTGGAAAAGGTGCTGAGAAAGTTCAACATGAATCAAGTGAAGCCTGTGACTGTTCCTTTGGGTCAACACTTCAAGCTCAGTGAGTTTCAGTGTCCTAAGGATGAAGCTGAAGCAGCAGAAATGGAAAAGATCCCATATGCTAACATAGTAGGAAGCATCATGTACACTATGGTGTGCACAAGACCTGATGTGGCCTATGCATTAAGTGTGGTCAGCAGGTATATGTCAAGACCTCGGAAAAGCCGCTGGGAATCTTTGAAGTGGCTGATTAGATACATGAAAGGTGCAGCAAATCTGAGTTTAATATATGAGAAGTCAGAATGCAATTCAAAAGAAGTCTTGAAGGGGTATGTTGATTCAGATTATGCATCAAATCTGGACAGTAGGAAATCACAAACTGGTTATATATTCTCTCTGTATGGCACTGCAATTAGTTGGAGGTCCATGAGTCAATCAGTTGTGGCATTATCTACAATAGAAGCTGAATTCATGATTGTGACAGAAGCTGTGAAGGAATCCATTGGGTTAAAAGGTATTCTTTCTGAATTTGGGATTAAACAGGATGTTGTGAGGATATATTGTGACTCACAAAGTGCCTTACACTTGGATAAGCACCAAGTTTTCCATGAAATAAGTAAGCACATTGATGTGAGACATCATTTCGTGAGGGATGTGATTGAAAAAGGAGGAATTTAAATTGTTAAGGTAAGCACTGCTCACAATGCTGCTGATGGTTTGACTAAGACTCTGCCTGTAGAAAAATTCAGATATTGCCTTAGTCTAGTGAACTTGATTTCTGTTTGAATTGGAGATTGGCCCTAGGTAAAGGGTAGTGGTGGAGATGGTATAGGTGATGTTTTTTTTATTGGATGATTAGTTTTCACAAAAGGAGCCAAGGTGGAGATTGTTATTGAATGTGGCTCATTTTGAGTAGTTCTTGAATACCACTCGGAAGAAGTTTTTTCAGCTCAAACAAAGGATTTCAGGATCATGCACGTGAGGTTGCACATGCATGGAAATTCTGTTATGTTAGTTTATATGTTGTTGCATTTCTTGTAGTTGTGTTCTTCAGCTAAGGGCAATTTGGTCAGGATAGTTCAGTAACAGATTCATCAGTTTTTCTGTTAGCCGGTGGTTGGATTATTTTCTTGTGAGAGAAGGCTTGATATCTAACATCATCATAAGTTAGCAAGAGGGTGAAGAACCAATATACCTGAAAAGTTAGAGAGAGAGCAAGTTGTGGAGATAGATTAACCAAGAGCTCGGATTGTGAGCTAAGGGGTTAGGGACATCAATCTCTTGTAATCTCTTGTTGTTGATAGTGAAGAAAAACATCATTTTCTCTCATGGATATAGGCTGCAAAAGCCGAACCACGTATATCGATTGTCCAGCATCATTTTCTGTTCTGCATTCATTTTAGTCTTGTTTCTCAGTATTTTATGTTCTTGACTCTGATGGATCTCATAAGATTACTGAGAGAGGTTTGATTCGTTGAAATCTGGTATTAAAATCCTAACACAGACAAATATGATATACTAATAAACGAAAAAAATGTATCATATTACCTTTGTTGATGACTGTATGATTCCATGTGAAAATCTGCAAAATCAAAAATCACAAATGATAGAAAATTAAAAGTTTAAACACATCAACGATTCAATTATATAAAAAAAAAATTAAAATAATTTGGCGAGGAAAAAAAATAACGGCGATAGTTGAATAAAAAAATCATGAGTGCAACACAAAAATACTTGGTATATGAGAGGGGCGATGAAGATGAAGAAACAGAGAGAAAGAAAAATGTCTGACTGCTAGAAGGATTGCGCGTAAATATATGATGTGTAAAATATAGTATTAATTAAAGTACATGTAAGTATGGAAGGATTGAAAATCTTAATTAAAATATGGGTAATTCTTTTGTGCAACCGTTGCACCTATGCAACCTAAAGTGTTTTTTGTAAAAATAAAATGGAAAGAATAAAGAGAAAGGAGAAAGCAGAAATAGGCAGAAAAGCGGCGTATATTGTTTCACAATAGATGTCTCTTATATAGGCATACATGTAGGGTTTTATGTATACAAGATATAATGAAACGCCTAAATTGCCCCTCATCGGTTACTTTTGATGAAGGCACACTAATTGTGTTTTTCCTTCAACACTCCCCCTTGTGCTAAATCAAAAGGGTGAATTGTGCATGAATGTTACCTCGTTAAAAACCTTGCCAAGTAACAAAACCCAATGGGAAAAATAAACCTTGGTCGAAGGGAAAAAGAGTGCAACGCACCTATGTTGAGACTCCCCCCGAAGTCTACACCTCTCACCTGACACGTACATGTATCAAGTGAACTCAGAAAGTCTACGCATCCCAATCCTTTTCACATGTTTTTCAAAGATTGTTTTGGGCAGTGATTTTGTAAACAGATCGGCTGCATTTTCTTCAAAGCTGACTTGAGTTACTTGAATCTTGAGCAAAGCTTGTTGTTGCTGGTTGTAAAAGAACTTTGGTGATATATGCTTCGTATTGTCGCCTTTGATGTATCCTAGTTTCATTTGTTCGATGCAAGCAACATTGTCTTCATATATACAAGTAGGCTTTTCAGTGGTAGAACTCAATCCACTACTCCTTCGAATGTGTGTGATGATCGACCTTAACCAAATAGACTCATGAACTGCTTCATGTAAGGCAATGATCTCCGAATGATTTGATGATATAGCTACAAGGGTTTGTTTAGTTGATCTCCAAGATATCGCCGTATTTCCAATGGTAAATATGTAACCAGTTTGGGAATGCCCTTTATGTGGATCGGAAAGATAACCAGCATCAGCAAAACCAACTAATACATTATTTGGTGTATCAGTGTAGGGGGTACCTTCAACATTTGCTTTAGGGATTACAATTTCATCTGTGTTCCCTTTTCTCTCTTTGTAAGGAAAGAACAAGCCCATGTCAATGGTTCCTTTTAGGTATCGGAATATATTCTTGACACCATTCCAATGACGCTGTGTTGGTCCTGAACTAAATCTAGCTAACAAGTTCACTGAGAAAGCAATATCTGGTCGAGTACATTGAGCTAAGTACAATAATGCGCCTATTGCACTTAAATAGGGAATTTCAGCTCCCAATAGCTCTTCGTCATCTTCCTTTGGAGGAAATTGGTCTTTCTTTAAATCCAAACTTCGACCGATCATGGGAGTGCTAACAGGATGCACTTTGTCCATGTTAAATCGCCTGAGCATCTTTTGGACATATGCAGACTGGTGGATAAGTATTCCACAAGCTCGGTGCTCTAGTTCAATGCCTAGACAAAACCGAGTTTTCCCAAGATCCTTCATCTCAAACTCGGATTTCAAATAGCTCGTTGTTTCTCTTATTTCATTAAGAGTACCTATTATGTTCATGTCATCAACATAAACTGCTACAATCGCAAATCCGGAACTAGTTTTCTTTATAAATACGCAGGGGCACTGTTCATCGTTCTTCTAACCTTTCCCAATCAAGTAGTCACTTAGACGGGTATACCACATCCGTCTGGATTGTTTCAATCCATAAAGTGAGCGTTTCAATTTGATTGCAAACGCACTCCGTGTTTTAGAGTCACTTGACTTGGGCAATGGAAGGCCATCATGCACTTTCATATATATCTCTGAATCAAGATCCCCATAGAGATATGCAGTAACCACATCCATCAACTGCATTTCCAGTCCTTCGGAAACTACTAAGCTAACTAAGTAGCGGAACGTTATGACGTCCATTACGGGAAAGTACGTCTCCTCATAGTCAATTCCAGGGCGTTGTGAGAAGCCTTGTGCTACAAGGCGAGCTTTATATCTCAGGACCTCATTTTTCTTATTATGCTTTCTGACAAAGACCCATTTATGTCCTACAGGCTTTACACTCGGTGGGGCTAGCACTACCGGACCGAATACCTGTCTCTTTGTCAAAGAATCAAGTTCTGCCTGGATTACTTCTTTCCATTTAGGCCAATCTGCTATTTGTTGGCATTCTGCCATAGAGCGTGATTCGATATCATCATGCTCTATAATTTCTTTCCATAAGCAAATAATTCGAATCGAAGATCTCTTAAAAAGGGATGTCCCAACGGAGGTGGACATGCCTATTGGGGCGACAACAGCGGCACTGTTGAAGGAAGCATTGCTCTCGTTCGACATGGTATGTCTATGTGAGGAGGTGAAGACGGATTGGTGTAAAACCGTGATATATTGCGCAAAAGCAAAGAGAAAAAATTGTCTGAAAAACTTGGCTAACGGAGGATCATTTTCGAAACAGAGAGAGATAGAGTGTTGAACTTAGTTTTCATAAAGGTTTTTTTTGGGACTTGTAATAACTTATGGGGAAGAGGAGAGAATAATTTGACATTTCAGCCTTTTTTTTTTTTTTTAAATTATTCGAATTAAATGAACGTTCAGATCGAAATGGAATAAATCTAACAGTGAAAAAAGAAGGGTTGCATTTGTGCAACGGTTGCGCAGAAGTTGGACTCTTAAAATATATATTGTTTAAAGTCAAATCTGTCATTTTATGTTTCAAATTTAATGTTAAAAGATTGTTTCGTTTTTAATTGGAAGAAGATTGCCTAATTGGACGGAAATTATGGTGGAAATTATAACTAATTATGATTGCTATCAATAATTGTGAGATTAATGCTTAGGATCATGCCATGTGTCCCTTCCAGATGTGGTAATGTGATTTGGGCAGGAAAATACAATTCTTACTAAAAGTGGTAAGGATTGTGTTATTATTTATGGGTGATTCTATGGTATCACTGTGGTATCGGTACTACTGTGAGATAAAAATAAAATTATATAATTTAGTGGGTCCCTGATATTTAAATATACATGTATTCTTGTCTCACAGTGGTATCAAAGTTGAACTCATTATTTATATATAGATTTATAATGATATTTTACCAAAATTTTATCTCATGTTATTCGCATCTGTTTTTATATTTACAATGTTTGACTTTCAATACCACAAATTATTCAATTTGTTGAAATCATATATTAGATACATTTATAATAATATTCAGTCACTCCTATACTGAGAGAAGAATCTACCGACAATCGTATATTAGCTACATTTATAATAGTATTATGTCAAAGTTACTGGGCCATATTGAGGAAAAATCACCAATCATATATTAGTTATAATGTTGCCAAATATTGCCAAATCTTACTCGGCCATATTAAGGGAAAATTGTAAACTTTCCATCCATAAACGTCTGTCGTAGTCCTCAGCGTCCGATTAATTGGTCAAACTTTTCTTATTGCTAACATTTATCAAAAGAATTAATTAAGTAAATCAGATAACTATCATATGTGAACCGAGTAGAGCCGATTATCAAACTATTTACTTCTTTTATGATATTCTATTTGGGTGTTTTACAATCTGTGTTTATCAAATAGTATACGCATACAGACAAATTATAATCAAAATTTGATATGTCTGTAGTCATTGAAGTTTTCGATGCATATTTTGTTAAGTGGGATTCATATCAACTTGACCCCCGAAGTTCTGTGTTTTATACAATTCCTCGAAGCATGTGGAGTTTATCATAATAAAAAAAGTTTTGATTTTTTTTTCTTGTTTATTTAATCTTATATTTTTCATATCTCGGTTTCACCGTTTTATTATCCATAATAAATGTAGGTAAAAGTTCCCACAATTCATGGTTGATATGTCACTGGGAGTGTCACAAGCATGATATATCTCATCCATTTATTCACTTTTCTGCAAATATTTTTTCGTATACATTACCTGGAAATTATGTGGATTGGCTCTAAAGCAAGTTTGTCCATCCATATTGAATATCTTGCAGCATATCCTTGCAAGTAGAGATATCGATTGTGTTTAGGCACTAAATATTTATTTTTATTCTGGATAATTATATTAATGTTTCAGATAATCTTGCAATCATAATATTTGGAATACAAACAATATAGTCTTTTGATAGCTGGGATAAAAATTGTGACTTTAGAATTTTTTGAAAAAATTACGGATGGGGAAAAAAGGACAAACATATCCCTACTCAGTCCATTTAATTAGGATATATTATGTCGAACAAGGAAATATAGTCAACTAAATTAAGTAGGTTATTTAGGTGTAAGATTGGAAGAATTGTGTTTTTTTTGCTAAAGTACTTTGTTTTTTAGACAATTTTTTTTTTTTTTTTTTGAAAGGTCAACATAATATCATAACTACACGCAAACCGCCTTGTCCAAAACAAGATGTTCAAGAGTTGGAGGTAAAGATCCTACCACTCTATCCACATGCGAAAGGGAAATAGCATACTTGGCTAACTGGTGAGCCACACCATTCGCCGACTGTCTAACCAAACGAAAGTCAACAAGATCAAAACGAGAAGAAAAACTAACAATAGACTTAGAAATAATACCCAAATAGGAGATATCCTCCACACAGCTATGCAGTTTGTGCTAAACATTTGCACAATCAATTTCAACAATCAGGTTTGAGACTCATTTCTCATAAGTAATTTGAATTCCCTCCATTACCGCTACTGCTTCAGCTACGTCAACCTCCAGCTTATCCATCGGCCGTCTCCAGAAACACCACTGCACCCCTCCATGTGCGTCCCTCATCACATCTCCAAAACCTGACCCTTTTTCCACCGCACAAGATGCATTTGTATTCAATTTTAACATACCCAGATTCGGTTTCTGCCATGCTACTCCACTTAACGAAATAACCTAGTAAGGTAATGTTGCAGCTCGGAAATCACTCAACGTACGATCAACAATGTCATAGCATCGTTTATGATCAAGCTCTGCATCCTCAAACACCTTAACATTCCTTGCATGACATGCTATCCACAAATGCATACAGAAGATGCATTGAGCCTCTTTATCAGTCCACTTCGCAACCTGTTCACTCTAAAATTGACGCATCCGGCCTTAACAAGGCCTCATCCAACGTGAGCTTTGACCCCCTCCAAAACACCTTGGACCAGCTACAATCCCCAAGCGCATGTTCTACCATTTCTACGCCTTGGCCGCACCTCTTGCAATTAGGATCAGTATCCATCCCTCGAGTGAGCAGATCGCGGGAGACGGGAAGGATATTAAGCAGCTTTCCAAATAAACACTCGGATCTTCAGAGGAATATCCAAATTCCATGCCCATCTCCAGAAATTTTTTAGGCTCTCAGATGCTGAAGGCCCAGCTCGATCAACAATCCATTCACTCATCGCCACATGATAGCCTGACTTTACACTGTATATGCTATTCTTTGTCAGTCCCCACATGAGCGTATCTTCCTGCAAGAAAGGATGTAATGGTATAGTGTGAATATGTAGAGCAACTGCCTCACCAAATAAAATAGTAAGAAGGTCGTTATTCCAAGCCTGCCTCGAATCACATATCAAGTCACGAACCACCTCCACTTCACAACCTGCTAGCTTCTGTAATGGTACCCGAAAGTTTCAAATAGAAGGGATCCACGACTCATCCTACACCCCTACTCCCGAATTCGATCCAACCCGCCAGACTAATCCTTTTCTAATCACTTCTCGTCCCACCAACATACTTCTCCATGTAAAACTTGGATTATAGTTAAGATTGGCTTCCAAGAAAGAATGATTCGGATAGTAGCATGCCTTCAATAGTTTGGATATAAGGGAGCTCTCATCCTTAAGTAACCTCCATCCCTGTTTTGCTAACATTGCCTCGTTAAAGGCAATAAGGTCCCTAAATCCCAACCCCCCCCCCTCCTCTTTGCTGTAGCATAACACATCCCAAGCTTTCCAATGAATTTTTTGTTCCAACTGTTTTTGTCCCCACCAAAAGTTAGAGCAAAAGAGATTGAATCCTTTGATGCGTTGGCTGAGGTATAAAAAAACAGCTCATAAGGTATGTGGGAATGGCTTGTGCAACCGACTTCAGAAGAGTCATCCTTCCAGCATTCGACAGGCTATTACTTTTCCACCCCTTAAGTTTCTTTTCTATTCTCTCCACCATACCCCTAAATAGTGCCCTCTTCAACCTCCCAACCGAAGCTGGTAGACCGAGGTACACTCCATGCTTCTCTACTTTTCGAACCCCCAACCGGCTGGCCAACTCCGCCCTTCTACCTTCTTCCACTCCTTTACTAAAGCTAACCTCGGACTTTTCAAGAGATATTGATTGCCCCGACACACCCTCATAGCATCGGATTACTTCTGCCACCCCATCTAATTCCCTCTCAGTGGCACGCCCGAAAATAATGCTATCATCGGCGAAAAAAAGGTGGGAGACCGACGGAGGACCCCTGCAAATACGGGCCTCATATAATCTCTCTTCTCTTTCAGACCCCTGCAAAGGAGCTGAAAATGCTTCAGCACAAAATAAGAACAAGTATGGGGGAAAGAGGGTTCCCTTGCCTAAGTCCTCTAGTTGGATAAAATATATCTCCAGGAGTACTATTAACCAGCATAGAAAAAGACACCGTGGATACACATTTCATAATAAGCTTCACAAATTTCCAGTCTAAGCCCAATCTAAGCATAACGCGCTCAAGGAACTCTCATTCCACTCTATCGTATGCTTTGATCATATCTAGTTTAAAAGCAAAGGTACCTTTCTTAGCAGAATTGTTCTTCATAAAATGGAAATTTCAGAAGCAGCAAGTGCATTGTCAGTTATTAGGCGTCCGGGAACGAAAGCAGATTGGTTAACAGAAATCAAATTAGGAAGAATTAATTTTAATTATTTGCAATCGTTTTAGTGACAAGCTTGAATATGACGTTACACAGACTAATAGGACGACAATCAGTAACGTTTTGAGGCTTCTTCTTTTGGGGAATAAGATCAATAAGAGTATGATTAAGAGCAGGATGATCAGATGAACCATTCAAAATATTAAGGATAACAGAGGAGATATCACCTTGAATAGTGCCTTGAATTTCTGGTAGAAAACAGCGGGCATACCGTCTGGGCCTGGTGCTTTGGTGGGGTGCATTTGCGATAGTGCTGCGGCCACTTCCTCCTTCGTGAAAGGCCTCAATATAATTTCCTGCATGTTTCCCGTGACTTTTTGTTTTACAGCAGCTACCGCCCTGTCCATACTAAGGTTTTCCCCTGTTGTGAAAATTTGCTCAAAATAATCCTTAAATACCCCAACAATATCCTCATCCTCCTCAACCCAATTCCCCTCCGCATTCTTGACTTTCTCGATCGTATTTCGCTTCCGTCTACCTGAGGTTGTACGATGGAAAAAAAGAGGTATTTTTGTCCCCTCTCATCCAACTAACTCTAGAGCGCTGAAACCACAAAGCCATAATCAGCTAGTCGATTGCCACAGATGGAAAAAAGAGGTATTCCAACTGTACTTCCAGAATTACAATTTCCTCCCGGAGCTCCTCATTCATCGGTTGCTTATGTAAATTGGATAGATTTACTTCAATTTTACCTATCTTTTCTTGGACATTACCGCTGCGCTTCACCCCCCAATCAGCTAGTCGATTGCCACATATTGCAATTTTTCGGCATAAGCTCTCACGATGAAAAGAATAAGTCTCAGCTTTCCAGCCTTCCGAACCCGTGTTCTGACATGCCTCTTCTTGAAGCCACATAGTTTCCAAATGGAACCGCCTACCCTATTTCTTAGGTTTTGGCCTCTATTTGGAAGGTGCATTTAAATATAGTAGGATCGGACAATGGTTGGATTTCCGACGAAGAAGATTATCCAGCCGGTGCCTAGGAAAGCATTATGTCCACATATCATTAGCCACAACTCTATCAAGCCTTTCCTGAATCTTATTCGAACCTTTCTTCCTGTTTGTCCATGTGAATTTGAACCCCTCAAACCCCAAATCATTCAGTCCCAAACTCCACAATGTATCTCTGAACTTCAGCATTTTATTCTCGTCCCGGTCACGGCCTCCTAGCTTCTCATAGGCGAATATCTCATAAGGTATTTGTTATGCTCTTCCGCCCACCCGTACACCCCTGTAAACCGCCACAACTGGTTGTAAAAAATTATGGCTCCATCAATACAATGTTCCCCAGCTTCCCAAATATAAAAAATGACCTCCTCCTTTGCTAATAGACAAAGGCCTCCCCCCCGCCGCCTCCTTCCAAATTACAATCAACTGAAGAAATCAAAACATGATCTAACTTTCTGGCTAAAACCTCTACCTCTACTCTAACTAATCTAGTTTCAAAAAGAAAAAAGTATACAGGGATCTTTCAAATGAATCAATCATTTCAGCACATTAACTGTCGAGCAGTGCCCAAGCCCTCGACAGTTCCAACTAAGACAACTCATTGCGCCCGGAGGGACTGCTCGTTTTCAGTCTCCGCCAATGGCTCATTCAGGTCATATTGTCCTCCCATGCAGTCTTACCCTTCTTAGAGGGGAAATTGATTTCCATTAAATCCTGCTCATCTTCCATTGCACTTCTACCAGTTTGTTTTCGTTTTTGATGTTGGGGGGTGAGCGGGCGGGTTTTTCTAGGATTTGTTGGTTTTTTACGGGTCCATTTAGACGGAATATGGTGGTTCTGAGGTATGGAGGGGTAATTCTGGTGGGTGGATTGGATTACTGTTTAGGGGTAGAGGTATGGGTCGGAAAAATAGTAGATATAAATTCATACGTAGGGG
This sequence comes from Ajuga chamaepitys, assembly GCA_958295605.1. Taxonomy (NCBI): domain Eukaryota; kingdom Viridiplantae; phylum Streptophyta; class Magnoliopsida; order Lamiales; family Lamiaceae; genus Ajuga; species Ajuga chamaepitys. The sequence continues at coordinate 19,099,056 of OY282502.1, forward strand.
TGATATGGAAGGCTTGGGTAATGTTGGATAGGCTAGCATCTATGGGATTGGCTTGTAGGATTTCCAATCGGCCGGACTGCTTCTTAGGTGAGAATATAATGGTTTTGGATAGAGGGAAGCATGTGTAGCTCGGTTAGGTGATTTGTTGGCAGGTTTCTTGAATTTGTTTGGGGATATTGCTTTGAGTTTATATATGGTTTTAGGTGAAGGTGAGGTGTATAGTTTGTCTTTGCCTTTGGTTTCTTTTGTGCAGGCAGTAGAAGGTAGATCAGTTGGTTGGATTCTAGAGGATATAGCAGTAGAAGACGGAAGTCGCTTAACCACTTCATCTAGCAGATTATTCCGTTGAGCAGTCCCGTTACCATCTAGGTTTTGGTCACGGTCATCTATATTCTCCAGGACAACTATGTTGCTCTTCTCATCAACCTCACTCGTGTCAGGTGCACCCTTCACCTCATTTGAATCATGGAAAAGTCATCTCGCTGTATTTATTCTCGGGCTCAAAATGGTTTCAGACGCTGTCACTCGCCGAAACGGAGAAGCCTTAAGTTTCGGCCCATATTTCAGTTCATCAATCAACCAAATTTCATTCCGATCGTACTCCGGAAAGTTTCTCAAGACGTGTCCCATACGTCCACGCGTCCACAATAATAGTAATATGTCGGAAGTGATTCATATTTAACTGGCAGCCAGAGAACTTCCCCCTTCAGTTTATCCGTTAGGCTATGGGTAAGAGGGTCTTTCGTAGAAATCCACACCTTCATTCGCATCCCCTGTCCTCTCATGTGCTTAAGGCTATCGTCAAATTGCTCCAGTGTCCCAACCTACTTTACTAGTAACCGAGCGATCCCTTCATTCATACAGGATAGTGGGACATTATATATGCGAAGCCATATAGCTACCTTATCAATGATAACCTTGGATGCTTTAACCTGACAATGACTTAATAGCAAAGAGTGAGCCCTCAAAGTGCCAAGGTTGGCATTCAACAACACGATCTAGATCAGCCTTCGACTTGAAGCAAAACAAAATAATATTTGAACCCCAATCCTCCGGCTCCACTCCAAATTTGGTTCGCCAGGACTTAGCCATAACTTCTCCAACATATTTAGGATTCCATGGTTTATCTCTACATAAAGTTCCCCCCAGACAAAAAGTTTCGGGTAATTGCTCCGAACTCGACTCTCCCAATAATTCATCCAGGTCCACCACATTCCGATCATCTTTCTCCCCCGGTTCCATATCTATAATTCTTAGTATGTAGAACAGTAGCCACAACATTATACCAAAACAAAACTACAAGCAAGATCAATCTCGACCCAACACTTCAAAGAAAATGGCGCACAAGAAAGAAAGCCGCCACGCACCACACCAAAACACCACTGCGCCAGAAAGCTGTACAACCCCGTCACATAACAACAAAGAAGCGAATATAACACCAAAAAACAACGAAGAAAGACCCCAGAATAACATAGCGATTGCAACAAACCTAAAAAAAAGGAAAAAAGAAGAGAGCAGAAACGCAATAACTAGAACGCAGAAACCCTAATATTATACGAAGAACGAAAAAACCACAACGCCGTGAGAAGAAAAAGGGTAACGAAGCAAGGAATTGTAAAAGCAGGACGAGTTACACCCGTTCAAGTACGCCAAACACTGAGACTGTCTTGATCACTCCCATTCCGGAAGAACAAAAACACCATGAAAGTGGAAAAACCCTTACCCTAGGGGACGTATTCCTCATGAGGAAGAAAAACCAATCCTCTCATCATTCCTCAATTTTAAGTTTTTTTGACAATTTGATATTCTCTAATGTGACTTTTTTTTTTGGAACTAAGAGAGTACTTAATATAATTGATATTCTAACATAACAACATACAGTTTGCATTGGATCATTGGTAATTTACCGTATATCATTCCAAGGTAACATAAATGACATGAATGCAATACCCCAAAATCAAAAGCACTGGACTTCTCTGCTTGCTTTTTATTAATGAATTTTCTCGAATGAATTGTTTGAAGTTTACTTTATTTTAAAGATTTTCAAGTCAAATTCTTTATCCAAATGTGGAGACTAACGAATTTTCTAGAGACAAAATGTTTTCATTTAATTTTACAGGAGAAGCTATCAAGGAGACCGAGTTCACTCTATCACTCGTCCGACATAAGAAAGAAAGGTAAGAAAGGTACATAAGATAAAAGATATTAAAAGATGTTTTAATTTTGCTTAGTATACAAATTATAGTTTACTTTAGGAATTATAGATAGAATTGTAATATGAGTTATAGTGAATTATTTATATGAATTTACGTGAACGTTTGTATACATATAATGTAATCAAAGTATTGTATTACTCTTACCCTAGTTTTGTGTAATATCCGGAACATACATAAAAGAAGAATCGCAATAATTATTTATGTTCTTACATAACACATTATTTGAATCACTACACGATCAATTATTGCATTAATAATATATGAAAATAATATTTAAACATAATACAAATAGGAGCTCTCTAGTTGGCCGCCACCTACACTTCTCCATGCAGCCACTAAATTTTGAACAAAGTATATCTATTATTAGAAACACACCTCATGCAGACTATGAAATACACCTCACCTTTTAACGACTCATGTTGGCTTACATGCAACCACTACATAGCCTGCACATTTATCAACTTGTATGAATAAGCATAAATTGTAGCCACTAATCCTAATTTCCTTTACCCATGTAACTAGGCCATATCTATAAATAGGCCATGGAAAGATAAACAATCTCACCCTCTCTAGCCATTTGTATCGCGCCTACACATACAGATACAGTAGGTGAAATATTCTACTTCCATTACCTTTGATTTATCTTCAAACTATGCTCCCGAGAATCTTCTAACTATTCAAGGTAATAGATTATATCCATATTTAAGGCTTAATTTATTATATTGTTTAATTGATCAAGGGTAATTTTCCTTATTATTGGGTTTGTGAATATTTCTTGTTGGTAGTATACAAGATGTAGGAATCTTATATGTTTGATCGTCAATCTACTGATTTGCTACGTGATGCAAAATTGGTACACGCATATATACTAAATGTGTTTTATATTTTTAGATATTTTTAGTTTATATGTTATAGGTGTTATACGAGTAGAGTTTATATTATCTAAATGTGTGAACTTTACTTGATTACATTGTTCGTCAAAATTCATGTTCTATATGCACCTTTGAAAAATTATATAAAATTATCTATTAAGAATTCATCAAATTTGTTTTAGTATGTTGTACTATATTGTGCTAAAAGTCGTTGGTTAAAATTTGAGGACATTTTGTTGATCCTGTGATTTTTAATGAATTTTACAAGATAAGCTAATTTTAGGTCTAATATTTGGTCCTTTTTAGTCCTAGAAAATGATTTTTATAAAATTATCCCTTCCTAATATTAAAAAAATGTTTCATTTTGATACATTAAATGATATTATGAGTCTATGATTAGAATTTGAGAAGTGTTCGCAGAATATATGATTTATAGTGAATTTTAAAAGACATGCTAGTCAAAGACCTAAAATTATCAATTTTCAACTCTAATAGAAGAATTTTATTAAAACCTACACTTAGAATTGAATGAACTATTTTGGTACGTTGAGTTATATCATATAATGTATAGATATATAAATATTCATAATTCTTTAGTGATTATATGAATTATGTGAGTTTATATATATTAGTGTATGATTACTTATATATCACTATATTCCTACTCTATAAATTATATTTTTCTAAAAGATTGTTCACCTCTTTGAGTCTAGCTTGATGGTATTAATGTGATCATGATAATATTGTAACTAAGTTATATGCTAATTGCTAGGTAGTTATATTATATGTTCGCTTTCTACGTACCACTGTATTAGCAATATCAATATTGTGATTTAAGTGTAAGCGTACATGTGCACGAGTTAAACATACAAAATAAGATTATGATAGATATAATAAGCCATGACAAAGAGAAGAGTAATAAAGAAATTTATAAGACTGAAAGTTTTAAGTCGCCGAGTGCAGCCCGAGTTAGTCCGGACAACCTTGAAGCTTCTCCAGAGCAATCTAATTAAAGAACGTTCACATCAGTCAAAGAAAGTCTACATGGAAGTGGGTTAATTTCTACTCTCTTATGAGTTTAAACATTCCCATGTTATGATTTATATGGTTAAGATGTATTTATGTGATTTACATGTGTTGTGATTTACGGTATACTACAGATATGCAGACAACTTGTGCTCTATCATGACGGACATGTTCTGCTCTGTGTTGGTACAACCTTCACATTGTGAGTTCGCTCACTCGTGATGGGTTTATCCTGCCCCAACTCAGATACGTGCACCGCGCTATCATGATAGGTATAATCTTCGGATATACACCACTCTATCATGACGGTGTGATCTGTCCTTGGCCGAGAATAGATCTGCAAGTTGGAACAAGTCAACTGTGTTAGATTTATCCTGCTTAGGCTAGAGGTACACACCGTCCTATCATGACGAGTATGACCTACGGGCATACACCGCCTATATTGACGGGTATACTTTGTTATACGTCTGGTCAAACTTACCATATGGATATAACAACTTTCTATGGTATGTTTGTCTTATCCAATGGTGGATATATATGCTTTGCCATATTGTCGGGTTCGCCCAAATATATGATGTCCACATTCAGTTTACGACGAGGGTATCACGTTGTTATGGATATGGTCGGGTTCGCCGGAATATACGGTGCCCACGTTGAGTTTACCCTCGAGGGATATATTTGATGATATGGATCAGATTCTATGTGCTATATGTGATGCTATGATGAGTTACATGAAGCCTTTTAGCTTAAGCAATCATGGGGTTACCCACGGGGTTCTTTCCAAGCACTCACCCCCATCATTTTCATATTGTTTTGTAGGTCAAATGACTTATGCAAAGATTTGGAGTTTAACATGGAAAAACGATGATGGATGTGGGGACCCTGATCCATTATGAGTTTAGTCTATGTTACTTAGTTCAAAGTTTTGTTATTACTTTAGATTAGATAGTTACTTTACTTTTATTACCAAACTCTTTTGTGAGCGAAAATTATGTCCTTATCGTAACTCTAGGTCTGTTTATTAATATGTATTCCAAAATGATTTTGGCTTGGCTATTCAAAGTTGATCGCTTTCATTGTGCTAAAGGTGTTTTTGGTCAGTCTGCATCACATTATTTTACCTATGCATTTTTTTTATAAGTGATGAGTTAAATCATAGGTCATTTTATATCTATATATTTGAAAAAAAAAATATAACGCCTTAAGTTTAAGATATTTTGACAACAATTTTGCAAATTGTATTTTTTAAAAAATGGGGCGTTAGAGTGAAGATGCATTTGAACATTATTTAATTGGGTTTATTGTACCAAATCCCCCTGTATTTGAAATGTTGCATAAAATTTTCTCGTGCTTTTATAATTGCGTGAAATTCCCGCGTGGTTAAATAAATTATGCACGAAATTTTCAATTCCGTTAAAGATGACAGCCGTGTGTAGCACGCGCATTTGATGCAATGATGGTTCAATTTTATTTTATTTTTAGTTTTTGGATGGTAAATTGTTTTTATCACCCTAATTTAGCTCTATCAAAGAGCCATTTTATTTTTAGGTGTTTCTTAAAATTTAGCTACCTTTGTTCTAGGTTTAATTTGCACTATATTTACCACTAGAAAATAAAAGGGACTTTGATAGAGCTAAATTAGGGTGATAAAGATAATTTACCACTTAAAAACTAAAAAAATTGGACCATCATTGCATCAAACGTGCACATCTGTCATCTTTAACAAAATTGAGGATTTCGTGCATAATTTATTTAACCACGCGGAGATTTCGCGCAATTAAAAAAGCACGAGGATATTTTATGCAACATTTCAAAAATACGGGGGGATTCGGTGCAATAAACCCTTATTTAATTACGGTATATCACACCTAAAATCTGATAAATAGTTATTTTTTTCAGTTCAACATAATTGAAAGCAACGTGATACTAATCTCAGTTTTAGTTTAATGTGCATTTAATAATATTTTTTACGGAATCTATAGATCTTTCTACATACGGTTAATATCATAAATTGGTTTAAATGTTTAAAATCAGATTACACACAACGGATTTATCTGCTAAGCGACGGAATTACAAATACTAATATACAACATATCGAGCAAAATCAAAATTGATGGAAGATATGAAATATTATTGAACGTAAATTATAATAATCCTCACTTGTAAAATAAAAAATATGCAATTTTCACATACGTATGACATTTTTTTTTTTTTTTTTTTGCAAAGTAATAAAGAGAATTGTCTAGTAAAATAATTAGTCTGGAAGTGAATCACTAAATTTTATCACAAGTACAAAGTACCTTGAATTTTTATCCTTCTCTAGTTTCAGTACAATTTTAAGAGATAATGATTGGTGGTGTCAATTCATTGAGCTAGATTTCTTGGGACTCAACCAACCGAGCTTATATCCATGGATAAAATTTGAGATGCGAAAGTACTGCAACATCTCCAAGACAAGATGCACTTGAATTTTTCCAATGGTTAAAATGATTAGTAATTTTTTTCCATGTCCTTGGAGCAACAAAAAGAGAAGAATTAATTTTAGAATTTTTATAATGATAAATAATTCATATTATAGGACTATATCATATGTATATATATGTATATATGTATTAGCATTAACATTGCCTAAGTATGAACGAAATATTCATATCATAGCCAACTGAATATAAATATTTCATAACTTACTCATATTTTTATATTTTTTATTGATCTTTTTCTTTCATTAACAAACATATAATTTTTTCATAACTTATATGTTATTATAATGTTTTAAATATATTATAAAAATATAAATATGTCAACTCTTATTATATATTTATGTTACATATACAAATCGAAAATCGCGCAAGAACGAAACTAGTATTAATACATAAATCAAACTAAAAAAACTCTAGCTTTTTCTTTCCTCATTCTCACTTTAGATTTACTCCTTCTCTCACCCTCCATTTATAGAAAGATAAGTGATTACGTCTAATGAATTATTTATTATTTATAGATCTTGTTTTGTCTTATTTTATTTGTTATTTTCTCTATGTAGGCTCGCCTTCATGAGATCTTTCTCTCGCATTAGTGTAGTGTCCACGCCTTGTGTGGCCTCCATGTCTTGTGCACCTTCAACATCTTGTGCAACCTCCGATCTTTATTTTTTGTTGGATCTTCCGGGCCTCCACGCCTTGACCTACGATCTCCGGATCCGATGGATCTTCCCACTTCCGTTTGTTAATTTCGAGTCTCCCTATTTTCTCTAATAGTTGCTCAAGCAGCCATAACCTGCATGAGAAATTTGGCCCGTTGAGCGAAATATGATGGTTTGCAGCTACTTAATTAGGATTTTTTCTTGGTCTTCATATGTTTAAAACTGTAACCAACATAGTTTTTTTTTCCTTTTTCCACATCCCTTTGTAGATACACAAATTTTATATCCAATCATAAGCCACCACATGTCAAAATCTTACAGATAATATTAAATAAAAAAATATGAATTTAGTAATTATTCAAAGAGAAAATGATAGATACCACATCATAGTGGACCAATCAAATTACTCCATTATAATCCTAAGCGCATTAGAATTCTCCATCCTACAACTATAAATAGGGCCCTATTCTTCACCAAAATTCATAATACAAGTTCAAGAAGCAAGGGAAGAATTTCAGAGCAAAGGGAACTTCGGTGTTCTTCGGTATTGTCAAAGTTCTTCGCCATTCTTTGGCATTCATCGACATTCTTGGGCATTCATCCAAGTTCTCCAGCATTCTTTGAAGGAAACCACCATAAATCGACATTTGATCCGAAATCAAGATGCTTAACCTCTTCAGTTGACTTTATCAAATTAATTCTTTGAAGGCGTTCTTTGGCGTTCATCAAGATCTTTGAGGTTGTTCTTCAAATATTCATCGAAGATTATCGTTTAATTCAAAATCAAGGTTCTGAGCCTTTAAATTAACGTTTCAAGTCAAAGTCTAGAATTGGAGAGAATCAAAGTCAACTTTGAGTTTAAAGGCATCAAATTATTGAAGAGAAGAATGAGAGGATCTCATAGACATTGTACTCCTCATATTTATTGAAATAAAAAATTTATTTGTAAAATTCTTTTTGTTTGTTTTTTTGCAGACAAGAAACTTATTATAACAAATCTTTAGCACATCTAGTGGGACAATCTCTACCTCTCATCTCGTCTCGTCTCTTTGAAACCAAACTTCAAGTCTTCGTGGAAGAACTCTCCAACTTTCACCGATGACGATGTTTTTTCGAGTCATAAAGTCTTGACTCCAAACCAAAAGCACATGGGAGCATATGACGGTGGTACACTCCACATCCAAGTCAAATTCAATTTTAGAGGGCATTTGCACGCACATAAAATATAGGGTTAATTGCAAAATAATACCAACGACTTTTTCATCATCTTCATTTACAACATGAACTAGAAAACTTTGCAAAATAATTCACCGATTTGATTGACACGTCGGTTTCTAACCTAGTGTTCCGCAAGTGTACGGATGTAGGTGTAGTACTATTGTCAAGGTCGATCCCACAAGGAATAGTTTTAGGTAGTTTGATACCCTAATACTCTAGGAATGTCCTAACTAGATACTAAGTTTTAAAGGTTGATTTTACTAATTAAAATACTCAATTAAATATAACTTCAAACTTAGGAAACACGAAAACTATCAATCAAAGAGAAAAGGTATCCTAGGGCTTCGATTTCAGGATATTATTTCAATGTGGAATATGATTAACCTATTAATTTACCAATTCTAATGTTTATTAGGCGGCACGACAATAATCTAATCCTTCTCTCGAAGCGATTAAACCGTTGATTAATTAAGCTAATTACCCTCTCGAGTCAATTAAACCTAATAACTCCCAAACGATCCTAAGCCACGGCCTACACAGTCATAGACAACTGCGCTCTATGTTCTAAGTCTGATAACAATTCCCTCCTCTCGAAGCGGAATTGTTAAACTAAATTACTAAATCTAGGTGATCAAGCTAAATTCAGTTTTAAGCACAAACATAGAGATAAAACACATAAAGAACGGAATTAATAGATTAAATCATAAATCAAAACATTGTTATAAAAATCCCTACTTTCTAATCCTAGGACACGAATAGCTTAGCTACTCATGCCTAGTAATAATCCAATACAAAATTCTAATAAAAACATTGTAAGAATTAAAACTAAGAAAGAACAATTAAACCCGGATGACTCCGTCTCGATGATCTTCGTCTTCTTTGTCCTCCAAGATGATGTAATTTATGTTCTTGATGATTCATCCTCCTTTCCTAGAACTTGGGGTCCTTTTTATAGAGTTGGGGCCGAATCTTGGGGAAGATAGGATCAAAATCCTATTAAAATTAGGTAATTATCGCAGGAAAACACTTCTGACACGGCCGTGTTGATTTGCAAAATTCACTTTTCTAGCAACAATTTGACACGGCCGTGTTGCTTGAGTGACACGGCCGTGTTCTATTCCAGAATCAACAGCACATTGTGGACCACTTTTGACACGGCCGTGTTGAAGGTCTGACGCGGCCGTGTCGGTTCTTCCGTCGTTTTGCTACTGGACCGGTTCAGGCCGGTTCGGACCGGTTTGGACCGGTTCTTGGACGGTTTTCACTCCTTTGGGCCGATTTTCACTCTATTTGACTTGTTTCTCCTTCGAACTTCATCCAAATGGCATAAAAATACCTAATTATCTTCAAAACAAGTCGAAACACGTCAAATTGCCCAAATATTATAAATGTCCATAAGTGCTGGTCAAATATACACGTATATGCTATAAAATATGATCCTAAATCGACCTAAATACATGCATAAATAACGTGTTATCATTGATACTTTTTGCAAATTGGTTCATCGAGCTCAAAATCAGGCTCCAATTACTGATGTGGAGCCTGATTGTTTAGTTTGTGGTGCAATATATAATATGAAAAAGAAGGAAAAAAATATAGAAAAATAAATATTTTAAGCTAGGCCAATACACATGGTCGTAGTCGTAGCTATTACTATCGAAATAAAAAAAGTTTTTAATTGGATTAGCGTTCGATCTTCTTCTACAATAGTCATTGTTAAGTTCTTCTCTAAATAGCCATAATTTACTTTTCATGAAATTAAGCTAGTCCTCCCTAAATATCACTCTCTTTCTTCGTTGCTTTGATTTGTGTGCAATTGAAGACGTGGGTTGATTTCATTAAGAACCCGATTCACAAGCTCAACTTGTTTCCAAATTAACCAATTAACATTGTTGACGGTGGTGTTTTCTTCTTCGACGCTCTAAAAATCATTAGGGGTGTTTGGTTTATTTAAGTGGGTCGGAGGAAATCCTACTATTGAAATCCTATAATTTAGAAATAAAGGTGAATAGTAAAATATATGTTTGTTTTGAGATTGTATAGAGTATGATTTGTACTGTAGATGTCAAATCAATACTAGAAAAGGTTAGTGGATGTAATATTATATTGTAGGTGTGATGTAATATTATAGGTTGGTTTTCAGGATAAAATTATATTGGATTGAGAATTGTTAATTTAAGTCTCAGAGCATTTGTGCTAAGTAGAAAACAAACATCCCCTTAGGGACCATTTAAATTCTTCAATTTACGAGGACGTTAAATCTTAAGTAAACTGTCCATTTTCAGTGGTATAATATTGTTTGAAAATCAAGTATCTATCAGAGCCATTCAAAAATGAGGGGGGAAAAAGTATCCATCATATATGTCAATCAAAATTTATAGCACAATTGGATTGTTTCATGATGTGTCATTAAACCTCTTATACCTCTTGTCAAAATAATTAATCTTATGCTCACACTGTTTTGGGGAAACGTAGGAACCCCTCTTCATCATAGCCCTTGATACCGTCCATTTTCCCTTCTTTTGTAGGATATAGTTTATACATATTTTTCATATCACTAATTACACCATTTTGCAATTGGAGCCCAATTTTGAGCTCGATGAACTAATTTGCAAAGAATGTTAAATTGGTGAATTATTTTGCAAAGTTTTATAATCCATGTTGTAAATGAAGATGAAGACAACGTTGGTAATTATTTTGCAATTAACCCTCAAAATGTTGCTCAATCAAATATTCAATTGGATATTACCAAGTGTCCAAATCTTTATTTCTTTGCAATCACTATAAAAATCTTTCCAATATGGAAGAGAACCAATACACTAGTAACAAAATCAAATCAAGTCACATCTCCTCATCATCAAATCATGAATGAACAATCAAATCACGTCTTTATATGGTAATAACTCTCATCCTAGCTACACCTATATAAAGATCTTCGTTCCAAGGGACACAAAAAATACCACAAGTCAAGAAGTTGGGAAGAAATATAAGATGTGATTCTCAGCCATTCAATACCGATGTCAACGCAGATTCAATGCGATCTTCCAACAAACAATGGCATTTGATTCGGGAATATATGGAGATAGATTGTAACACAAATTGTCAATTCCATCAATAAATTATATTTATACAAATATATTTTGTTACACCTTCACTTACGATTGAGTTGATAATGGTTTTCCTAATTGATATGAATTATTCCACTTGCAAATTCTTCTATTTTTCTTAGTTCAAATAAATCTCTAATCTTTAAAAATTTAATTTTTTTCTCATTTTTAAGTCAAAAGTTACTAAAATTACAAACACCCCTATATTTAAATTTAACCAAATATTTTATTCTCAAATACTACCTCCTTTGAGTGTAAACAATTTCACCAAAAAATCTTTAGTTTTAATCACTTCTTCAACAGTTGATGTAAGAAAAAACAGAAGGAAAAACACCCACACCCCATTTATAGAGACATCAATTTTACCCACCGGACTGAATTACCGCACATAAATGTGTAGGGCACCATATGAATTTACAGGCAACACTTAGGGCATCACAACTAAATTAATTAGGCTATGCGCAAGGTATGGATTTAGTATTTTACCCTCCCAGCCGACATATATATAGTTATATATTATATGTTTGATACAAAAAATAATAGTTATATACATACACACACACATACACACACACACACACACATATATATATATATATATATATATATATATTACCTTCCTAGCAAGAACAAGTGAATTTGTGAAAAGAACATGAAAGAAAAATAAGTGAAGAGAAGACATCCTGGCGATTTATTTAGTTAGTTTGATTTTTGTTGGTTGTAGTAATTTTAGTTTTTTTTGTTAAATTGTTTACTCCACCAATTATTAATGGAGTCATTTAAGTGCAGTTTTACTTTCAAGTAGGAAAGGAAAATGTGCATATTTACGGGAGGGATTAAGTTAGGCTGTGTCAGGTGAATTTTCATATAAAATAATATGTCGCGAATATTGCTCATATCCTAACTCTATCTAATCTAATATAATTAAGAATAAGGTAACAGGGTAGAGTATAGACTAGACATTTTATACACGGTTAATGCAATAGGCAAGGATGTTATCAGGAAGAGTAGGATACGAGTAAGCCTCTTTCATGTTGTACCCGCATATAGAATATCTTGCACATACCCTACCATATTATCCTATCTTTTTGCATCTCGAGCAGGATACATGCGAAACCCGATAGGTATGCACAACTAAACAAGTTAACATATATATGTGTGTTAGTGTCTTTAGAATTCAGGACAAAATAAAATTGACTAGCAAATTAAAACAAGAAAATAGGATTTCCCTTCAGAAAGAAAGAAAAAAAAAAAAAAAAAAAAAAAAAAAAAAAGGGGAAACAAAAAATATAATCGTATACTTTCAACTAATTATCCATCATTGTATCCCCCATTATAATCTTTAAACCAGATACTGCACTACTAAGTAAGTAGAAGAAAGAGACATGATTTGATGAAACTCTAACTCTTCTTTGCATACATATACATATCGGATTGGTGAGCTAATGTAGAATGGTAAAATACACTAAAAATCTTACCAATCACAGAAAAGTTGGGTAATGATTTTCCTATTTATCCCATTATCCGTCGGTAACTTGAAAGATAAAAACTGATATTTTAGACATGAAGGATCCATACTCGTAGTCGTACTCGATCCATTGGTTAAATTTGTTTATTCTCGCTCAATATTTTATAGGTTTTTTTTTTTCTTTTGGTATCAACTGCCATTTGCCCATTTTTTCTACTGTAGTCTTCATTTTCTTTTTTTCTCTTTTTATTTTATTTTGTCATCATTATGTATTAATTTACTATATGTATAAGTATGTAATTATAGAAATGTAAGGATAGAATAATAAATTATTTTTGAAAGGTTAAGTTTTAAATTAAAATTTATTTGAATTAATTGAATATTCAATATATTATGGAATATAACAGTAATTTACTATATGATGTAGTTATTTAATTTTATTATTAACTAAATCCACCATGTATACTATTTGTGAAACAAAATATGGCACATGAATATCAATTGGAATACAATTATTCTATTCACCAACACAAGACCATTTTGAGCCAAAGTTATAAGATTACAATTTATCATTTACCCACATTTGGATATATAAATTCCCCACATTTGTCCTTTTTAGTAGCACCAAATAATTAATTAGTTTACCACAAAAATAGTTTGCTAAACTAAAAACATTTCCGTTTAAATTTGAAACAACTTATACAAAATACAAATTGATTCCGCGGTGAAATATTTTCAATTCAAAATAAGCATTGATGAAGGTTGAAATGATTGATTTTCTCACATATTCCATAACATTGGTTTTCCTAACTCTAGTTTTTCGCAAGTATACGGTTTAGGTGTAGGTAGCGGTAGTCAAGGTCGATCCCACGGAGACTGATTCTAAGCGTAGTTTGATGCTCCGAGTACTTTAAGACTCTACTAGCTTGACTGTAAATAAGTGAATTGGTTGTGATTTTAAACTTAAACTAAAGTTCATAAAATAAACAATTAATAAAGATATATCCTAGCGTATATATTTCAATTACGACCTCTGTTGATTGATTAACCTTAAATTCCAAACTTTTAGACCGGTTGCATTATTTATTAGGCAGCGCTTACGTATATCTAATCCTCCTCTCGAAGTGATTAAATAGTTGATCTATTAAGACTAACCACTCTCTCGAGTCGATTAATCCTAAAGGCTCCCAAAAGTCCCTAAACCGGTGCCTACACACTTATCTCACCTCCTCTCGGATAATTCGATAACTACGTATGTGCCATGAGCCTATTAACAATTTCTTTCTCTCGAAACGGAATTCTTAAGCGTGTAGATATTATTCAAGTGATTAATTCAAATAATATCATGTAATAAAACACACACATAGATAAATAATAAAAAACGAGGTCTAGAATAAAAGATAAGAATCAAAACAACATTATTCTTAACCTACTTTATACCGCTAGAACACAAACGTGTTTAGCTACTCATTTCACTATTCAATCCTAAAACATATTCGTAGACAAACATATTTAAGGAAAAGAATAAACAAAAAAGACTAGAAAAATCCGAATCTTGAGTTATCGATCTTCATCGCTTCTTGCTCTCGATCCTCGCTCTCAAGCCTCGTACTTGAAAGTATGTAAAATTCTGAGTTTTTTTTCTTAAATCGAGCTTGGGCCTCTTTTTATAAGCTGGGGACGAATCAAAACTTGAATAGGAGTAAAATCCTATTTGAGCCGGGATTTGGATTTGGGGACGTCTTTTGGCTCGACCACGTCGCTTGCTTGGGCAGTTCTAAACTCTTATTGAAGCCACTTTTGGCGCGACCGGTTGCCCTTCAGCGCAGTCACGCCAGCCAGTCTAAATTTTGTACTTCCAGTTCGTTTTTGACGCAGTCGCGTTGGTTCTTTGGCATACTGGGCTTGACTTTTGGGCCCAATGTGACCCATTTTGTTCCTTCTTGACTTGTTTCTTCGTGTAGCCTCCGTAAAATCTTCTTTTTAGCCTGAAAATCATTAAAATTTTACAAAACAAGCCAATATATGTGAAATGATCCAATATATCAAATATAAGCGATTCTCGTCCATTTATGCATGCAAATGTTATAAAATATGTACCTACATTGATCTAAATGCATGCATACATAACATGTATCATTCTACTTTCATATTTAAGAATTGATGTTGTTTTATACGTTTAAGTGAATAATTGTATAAAAATGTACTTTCAGGCTTTCGGGTGTAAGTTATTTTTTAAGGTTAGGAAATTCGGAAGCTCAAGGAAGTCGTTTGCACATAATTTCCATTCCGGCCTATATTGAGGTCTAATCTGAGCAAGTCCGAGTATCGAGTCATGAATAAAAATCGTGAAGAAGTTGGGTCGAGAAAATGAGTGAGAAAAGCTCAAAATAGGGAAGAACGGAGACGACACGCACGAACGAAAACGATGATCGCCGGGAAAAATGGCAAGTACCGCTGTCGGTAATGCCACTGGTACCGATACTGTGCCACTACACTCGCGTACCGAGAAGTCCAAATCCAGCAAGATCTAGTGGTTCTACCCAAATTAAATGAAAGTCAAGCATGTTGTTCTTTTACCTTTTTACCTTTACTAAAAGGGAATTTTCAGTAGAATCTTAGTATTTTCACTTATGTAGGTTTGGGGTACTATAATACCCATTCCCCATTTTCATTTGTGACAAGTAATAACATCTTAACACATAGTAAATTTCTAGTTCTTATATTTTCGGATTTCCTAGCTAGGTTTTCTTGAAAGGGAGAACTTATTTTTTGGTGAAGAACTCGTGGAGTACTCTAAGACTTGTGACATCCTTTAAGATTATTGGAGTTTATCAAGAATATTTCTTCCATTATTGAGCATTTCTTACCTTTCTCTTCTCTATTTATACTTTATTTGGTTTATTGCTTGATAATGTTGATACTTGGTTTTAGTTTGATGATTTATGAGTAGTTTCTTTTGTTTCCCGAAGCTATGGAGTAGCCCAAGCTTTAGGGTTGATGAATTGTTGATTTATTGTTGGACTTGTTGCGAGTTATGATAACTAGGATTAGAATTCAATTAACATGTAATGATTTCTAAGGATTTACGTATTAAGTTCATAGGCTTGACAATAGCTCGTCTTTCAATAGCTTAATAAACAAAATACTTAGTTGTGCATTTAGGAAAGGAAATTTTAACCCCTAGGCTTGGAGTTGCTTGTCATTTGAGGCTTATTCGAATTAGACCTTAATATGTGAATAGATGCTAGGAACCACGCCTTTGAACACACAAGTGGGGGATGCACATTGGAAAATTATGTGAATTGAGACCTTACCGACGTAGGGAAGATATTAAGGGTGAAGCTACATTGGAAACGGGAGTAGAGTCTAGAGTACAGGATGAACGTGAAAATACTCGTTCTTTTTTTTTTCGTATTATCCATGTTCATATTCTTATGTGAATTGCGAGTATCAATCATGTTTAAGTGCAAATTCATTTTTAAACATATTTTTAGGTTGAATTTATTTTTTGATATGATTTGATACATATTTAGGTGTTTTTATGTCATGTTTTGAAGGTTAGGAAAATCCGGGAGATCAAGAAGGTCGATTGCACCTATTTCCTCGCTCTGGCTAAAAAACTGAGACCCAAATAGGCCACACTCGGGCCTAGGTCAGGCCGGCTTGAATTTTATCAAGTCATGAGCAAATGTCGTGAAGGAGTCGAGCTGAGAACATGGGTAGAAAGGCCACGAAATAGTGAAGAATGACTCAAGAAAGTCATTTGCACCCGATTCCCCACTCCAGCACACATATCAAGGCCCAAACAGGACCGAATCATTTACGAGTTAGGCCTAAATCAATTTTTTTCAAGTCGTAGACAAAATTCGTGAAGAAGTCAAGCCGAAAAAATGAGTGGAAAGAGGTTGAAACGACGAAAAACGAAAGAGGAAGTCAATCTCTCGCATTACCCCATTCTACTTCACAAATCGAGGCCCAAACGGTCCCGAATCGAACTGCACTAAAGCCCAACTTGAAGTCATCGAGTCGTGAAGAAGTCGAGCCGAGAAAATGGGGAAAAAAGGTTCGAAATGACGACGCGCAACGAGAATGCATGGCACACCCAGTGTTCGGTACCAGGCCAGAGGAATTGGTTAGCGGGAAAGAGTTGGATCTGATACCGGACCTAAGTTGGTTTTCGAGCTTCGATGCGCAGTCCTTCCGTGTTTCGGCTATAAATTTCTCGTTCAAGCTCCGACGAGTGATTCAAGTTGCCACGTGAAGTCAAGACGAAGATATACAACTTTGTAGTTCAAGTGAAGAACTGATTCTAGATGATTTTTGCCTAGAATTTCTAAGAAGGACGAATCAAGCGCATGCGAGGGGTTCCGACTCAACATTTAAGGTCCCCAAGCTATTTAATTGTGTTTTACTATTCTATCCTTACTTTTTATTATATTTTCTGTAGATTTTGGAGGAGTGTGCAAGGGGAGTGTTCCCCATATTAACACTCAATTGTTGAACAACTTATTTCATTTGCAAGAATTCCATATTCTAATTACTCCCTCTCTAGAAAACCCTCCCTCTCTTTTCTCTCTAGTAAAAAATAGGGTTCGTCGTTCTTCTTGAAGACCCTAAGGGTTCTTGAGTGTTCTTGAAGAACTTTTGGGACTTCTAATAGGAGTTTCAATTGGAGGTCAATCAAGAATTGCAAATTATAATAATCATATTCATTCAAGACTACGTTTCTTATCCTCTCTCTTTGTTTATTTTCTCTTGCATTTATTATTTTCTCTTTTCTTCCTCATTTAATGTTTGGGTCTTGCATTTACTGTGGTTGGTTGATAATTTTCATGGATTATAATGTGAGTAGTTTATTTGGTTAATTTTAAGGATAATTTGTGATTAAGATTGATATTGTGGCTTTGTATGACTTATATCTTAGGAGTAGCAAACCTAGGGTATATTGGTTCTCCTCGAGGGCCTATGGGGGACGACAAGAGAACCCAAATCGCATATATCAATTTCGATATATGTGCTAATTACGCCTTGCTCCTTGGGCAATATCCACCTAGGGTGGGGATTTTATGATTAATTGGATTGTATAATTATTTTTCTTGTCTTTGGCTTTATAATTCTGTTATCGATCTTTAGTAATTGGAATTAGGGTGAATTATTGTGTAATTGATTAATTTGGTGAACCCCTCTTGTTTGCCCACTTGGATTTCTAATTTGGAACATGATCTTCCTTCACAGTCCTTAGATTAATCGGTGGTCATTTGATGTTAATCCTAGGTTTAGGTGAAACCGTACCTTAGGAACCCATTTCTAATTTGTACGCTTGAGGTTTGAGAAAAGTATTTGGATCGTGATGATTTGAAGCACTTTTCGAGACAAGTTCAGTACACTTCTTAGGATTGGCGTAATTGATGTGTGCTTGTGTAGTTACTACACCCTCACACCGTTCTTTAGGGTGAGAGAAGTTAGTGAAAAACCTTCTACCCTTACATAGCGTAGACCCCCCGGACCCGGGATCGATCCTTAATTTCTGATTCATGTAGGTAGTCTACATAGGCTCTTGTATACTTGTCTATCTCTAGGGGGATAGAGGCACCTCAATCTCTTTCCTAGGATTACACCTAATTGGGACACATTCTAGTCGATAATTCAATCACACAACACTCACAGTATTATCTTACAATCATCTTCGAAGTATCAATTCTAGTTGACTTGGGTGAAACCAAAACTTCGGGGAACATTATTCATTAATTGATTTACACTTGTTGTTTATTTATCTTCATAGTTTATAATCAAACTAGAAATCGATTTGCTAAACTTACATCTTGCGAATGGCCTAGCTAGTTCACACGGATATCCTCTCTATGGATTCGACAATCTTATATACTTTCACTATCACAAATTGTATGTTTGCGATTTGAGAAGTCATTCTAATCCTAGTGATTTAGAGTGATTTTTGGGACAAGTTCAAGAATTCATCTCTTCGATGAATTAAGCCACAAATGAAGATTACACTTATTTTTCGCCTAATTAACTACTACAAAAAAATGTTTGAGACTACGGTTAAAACCCGTAGTTAAAGGCATTCAGAGACCGTGGTCGTAGATACCGTAATGATAGACCTACCACCAATAACTACGGTTAATGAACCGTAGTAATTAAGTATAAAGACTATGGTTGTCGTAATAGTAGCATCTACAACTACAGTATGTATGACCACGGTTGGTGATTTTCTTCGACTAGGATCTGAACTGTAGTAGTTAACGATAAAGACTACGGTTGATAACCGTTGTCCGTAGTAGCATCTACGACTACGGTATGTATGACCACGGTTGGTGACTTTCTTAGATTACGGTCAAAGACCATTGTCTTTTCTTTTTCATAAACCGTTATTGTAGATGATGCTCTTTTATAGTTTTATATATATATATATATATATATTAATTTATAAACTTATATATAACATAAATTAATACTTATGTGTGTTGTTTAATCTTCAATAACATATCACATAAGAAAGAGTAAATATCAGATTAAAAAAATTCATTTATTTCTAAATATCAAAGTTACATTACATCTCAAAGCTAGAAAAGAAAAAAAATTACAAATTAATTTCACTATACTTAAATCCATTATAGATGCGCATCTTTTCTTCTGAATCATCTTTCATTATCCTGCAAATATATATATATATATATATATATATACCAAAAAAGATAGAATTAAACACAAAAATTTATTTGTTAATCCAGATATGTACAACACAAAATATTAGAAAAACATTAATTATAAGGTCATAATCAGATGTATCTAAAGAATAAAACACAAATATAAAAACTAATAAAAAAAACCAGCAGTATGTCCTTTTTGTAGCATGCAATTCTTCCTTTGATATCACAAACTCCTTTGAATGGACTTGTTAGATTATCCATTAGTTATGCTGGCAACCAAATATGACCAATAAACAAGTAATATTTAAGTTAATGCATTTATCCTTAAATGTGAAACTAGAACAAGGGAGATAATAAAGTGAGAGCAAATAACATTAAACAACTTTTAAGTTTAAGGCAAAAAAAGACACAATCTTACTTTTTTCTTGCAATTCCAATTTGAGTATCAACCCATTTTGTCTACTGCAATGAACTGTAGATGGAAAGAAGGTTATGTAGGATTCTGAGGCCCAGATCTTAAGATTTATGAATATTACCTCCAGAGTATCCATTGGCTCCTTTTCTTTGCAGCAATGATTTCCCATTCTTTGCAGGAGTGATCTGTACATTAGATAATATGGCGTACCACCTTGATCAATGCATACACTATAGCTTCATGAATTTCATTAATACTTAAACTTATGAAAATTTATTTAGGCCGCTAATTTTTCTTACTGTAAGAAAAGTTTTTACAGGTCATAAATGAGAAACTAATGTATTTTTATCCTGAGGTGGGAAGGAAGGAAAGAAGGATGTATTAAGTGAAAATATGACATTAAATGCACAACTTATTCGTTGTTCTAAAAGCTTGGAGAACAAATTTCTAAAAGAAAATACAACATCAATATCGATATATTACTGAAGTGAAGTGCATTTTCAGTATTGTCTAGTTAAATATGAAATTTTCAAAAACCTAGAGCGCATTTAACAACTTCATAAAACATTAGACACATAAGTTTCAAACACATACCATAACAATTATTCACTCCACAGTCAACTAAAAGAGATATCTTTTTTGTCCACTAACTTAAACACAAAGTAATTCCTTCTCAAGTGTGTTGATTTGTCTCTTTAATTTCACAGCAGACTCAATTAGCATCATTGCTTGACTAAATAGTTTCAAACACATACCATAACAATTATCAGCAGTCAGGATCCAAATAAAACTAGACAAGTTTTCCGAAATTTCAATAGAAGAATAATGAAAATATTAAAGATTCATAAACAGAGGAACTTACAATAAGTTAATACGTTTTTTGCACTCTTTTTTAACCATCAATAGACTCAAGTAACCAAGTAGACAACTGTGGAAGTACTGATATTATTATTCTAATCTAGGAAAAGAAAAGAAAAAACTAACTTTATTCTTCTCTATATTCCAAATATATGCAGTTGTGAGATACAAAATGATCATACTGTTGAATTTTATAAGAAGTAGAAACATATACCACTCGTATTAAAGTTCTAACAATTTACCAATGACTTTATTGTCGACTCCTTGCTCATTTGATATATACAAAATACACGTGATCCTTATATCCCACAGTCACATTATAAGGCCTGTATTAACACGAACACCGGTATAGACTATATAATGCAAAGATTTAAACAAATCTTAATCCCATCCTTCAAAATAGGGTTAATTGCAAAATAATTCACGAACTTTGTCTTCATTTTCATTTACAACATGAAACCATAAAATTTTGCAAAATAATTCACCAATTTAATATTTTTTGCAAATTGGTTCATCAGGCTCAAAATCGGGTTACTAATGTGGAGCCTGATTATTTAGTTGGTGATGCAATTAATAACATAAAAAGCAAATGGGAAGATATAGGAAATATTTTTTTAGCTAGGCCAATATACATGGTCGTAGCTGTAGTAGTTAATATCAAAATAAAAGACCTCTTAGTTGGATTAGTGGTTGATCTTCTTCTACAATAGCCACCGTTAAGTTCTTCTCTCTTTCTTCTTTGCTTTGCTTTGTGTGTAATTGAAGGTGTGTGTTGATTTCACTAAAAACCTAATTAACAAGCTCAACTTGTTCCCAAATTAACCGATTAACGTTGCTGATGGTGATGTTTCCTTCTCCGAGGCTTCGAAGTTCATTTAGAGACCATTTAAATTCTCCAATTTTATGAGAACGTTGAATCTTATAAGTAAATTGTCCATTTCCAGTGGAATCATATTGTTTGAAATTCAAGTATCAATCATAGCTCATAAATGGAGGAGTTCAATACACCAAAGAATTTGAAAAATGTTATTTCCTCGTCATTATTATTTTGTACATGTATGTGGAACTAAAGTTTACAAGTGCAACATGAAAGAATATCCTACAAAACTAAATAAAATAGAACTCATCATATTTGTCAATTAAAATTTACAACACAATTGAATTGTTTCATGAAGCCTTATACCTCTTATGAAAATCATTAAACTTATCCTCACACTACTCTAGGGAAACGCAGAAACCCCTCTCCATCATAGCTGTCGACACCATCCATTTTCCCTTCTTCTGTAGGATTTTTCTTATACTTATTTTTCATATCACTTATTACACCAACTTGGATTTGGAGCTCAATTTTGAGCATGATGAACCAATTTGCAAAAAATATTGAATTGCTGAATTATTTTGCAAAGTTTTATAATTCATATTGTAAATGAAAATGAAGGCAAAGTTGGTGAATTATTTTGCAATTAAAACTACAAATAAGATTGCCACATCATTCTAGCTTGATATACTATTAATCATATTGTTGAGTATTAATTTTCTAACACCAAACTATGATGCTAAGGAAGATAACATATGATTTATGAAACTAAGTTTCGAGCATAAGTTTTCTTGTTGACAAGCAAGCTTCTGCTGCCTGTACAAAAAATTCTTTAAAACAGGCATTTTATCAAACAGGTAACATGCATATAGAACAAAGTGTTGAAGCCCACATGGTTGTCATCAAATCAACATAACATCAGCCTGAATTACTACTCTAAACTAATCCTATGTCATAAAATCACTAGAAAGCAAGCTCTCATGATCAGAAATGGTAAGAAGCACACAAGTAGATGTAGGTGAAGATAAGAAAGAGAAGAAAAACTCAAACAGAACCAACAAATGTGAAAGAACTTACATGAAGTTGGGGAATAAAAAAAAGCTAAAGATACACGACAGACTAAACCATAAGGGTGACAAAAAAAAGTTGTTTGGGCATTATGCTCAGTAAATTAGCCCTAACTTACACTCGAACTGGGAGTACCGAAAGCGAAAGCAAGGATATGGTTGATTCCAATTCAAAGCCTATGAACCTTAGTGAAGAAATTACATATAATGTTCAAAGAACAACACTCGGAAACAAAAACAACCTTTCAAGTAGTAAAGATTGCAAAAGAACAGTGTATAACTAGTGGATGAATGAATATAAAGAATCAACCATTTCCAACTCACGAGTCTTAATAACATCACACTCACTGAGGCCACCAGTTGATATTGCCTTTGATAATCCAATATGAGCAGATGCTTACACATTCAAAGGGATTAGCTATCTAAAGGATCAGATGCTTACTCATTCAATTCTCTATAATTTTACATGATGAGTAACCATAGATAGGTTAAGAGTAGAGTTGAAACTTACACCAGTTGCTATGTAGCAAGAAAGGCTTACCTGCTTAGCGATGTTAGCTATTGTTGCAAGAAGCAGAACGTATTTAGGGAAAGAAAGGGGTTAACAACTTAACTCCGATGCTCAAGCTAAAGAACATACGCCGCAAACCTGCTCTCTTCAAGTTAAAACAAACAAATCATAACAACAAGTCATCAAAAGCAATTGAAAAATATTACAGAAAATACTTGAAGAATGCTTTAGCAAATTTTATTTGGTTTATGTAGACTGAAAATCAATTACATCTAAATAAATAATTTTTCTGTTAACTTTCATAGACTAGCAAGGCAATATTCGGCACTACGCCAAAATTACCATGCAACGTATACAAAGTTGGTATATTAGTTATCACATCGGATGAAATTCTTTGTCATTTCAGAGTTCAGTATGATTCCTTGAGACGCACTTGCAGTGGTGGAAAGATACTAGGAAGAAAAATTCATGGAGAAAAATTGGTATCTAGAATTGTAAAAAAATAAAAAAAAAATCCAAGGATAATATGGGAATAATTACTCTATTAGAGAATCAACAAATCGGTAAAATTAGGGCAACAACTCACCAAATTAGGGAGCCGCGGGCTTGTGGTGTTGCCGCTGATCGAAAATCAACCATTTTTCCTTTATTAGTGTCATCATAACCGGCAATCGCCTCCATAGTCAACTAATGAGTGAGATTTCGGATATTCAAAAAAATTAGAGGCGCCACTTGACAGCAGAGTATTCCCCCGCAGCCTACCGATGGATATTTAATATCGCCCACCGCTGGTGGATATTCAAGTATCTTCTACTGCCGAGGATATCTGAGGACAAGTTGCACCAGATACGGAGCTCGATTAATGGCGAGAGAGGGGAGAGAGAGAGAGGAGCGAGTGAGGACAAATTTTGTATATGTGTTCAGAAGAATTTGTTATTTTGTATATAAGTGCAATTAACTAAATGAATTAATTAATACCAAAATTTCTTAAGAGCAGGTGCAAGTAAGTTAACTATATCAACATAAATACATATTAATTAAATCTTTTCGGTATGCTATATTCTAATATTTAATAATATGTATCCATGTTCTTTAGTTCTTATAATATAAATATTAACATCAGAAAACAAGACCAACATTAGTTTTGATTATATTGGAAATAAATTAATTTTTTGGAATTTAGTATATTTTTATGGGACACTTTAAAGTGTCATATAAGCTATACACTATAATAAGACTCATATATTGGGACATTTTCTAAACAAGAGTCATATTTTATATTTAATAGGACACTTATCTTAAAAGCATCCTAACAAGAGTATCCTAATAGTTCTTTTTTTCTTGTAGTGTTAATTATTTTTTTTTCTTAAATATAAATAAATATTAAAAAAATTAATAATAAACATTTTTTAATTATAAAACATTAAAAAGTATTTTAATCTTGTACATATGTATTTAAAAAAAAAGTTAAGGAAATAAAAAAGGATATGATGACAACGCTCTATTAACTACTGTTTACATAACCGTTGTCGTTGATCACACAAAAATAATTCTTTTATCTTATCTATTAAAAATATTACATTTGACAATGGTCTTTCAACAACGGAAAGACTGACCGTTGTCTTTAAGTAGAAAATAAGAATTCGACTACGGTTAAATGACAACGGTTTTGCAAAATTGTTGTCTTTAAGCGAAAATATTTTAGATACACTACGGTTTCTACAAAGACAACGCCTGAAGCTAAAAGACAATGGTTGTCGTTTAGGCATTGTGATTGACAGTTTTTGCAGTAGTCAGGGGTGGCCCTGAGCCCGTGCCGAAAGGGCGACGCCCCAGGGCCCAAAATTTTAGGGGGCCCAAAATTTGTAGGTATGTAGTGTGTATATATATATAATTTTTTTTTAATTAATGTATATGGGCCCAATACATGAAAATAAAACTAGTAAGCTCTAAACCCATAATATATGTTCCAACTTCCAAACCCATCAGTTAATAATTTACTATCCTATTTAATATTCAAAAAAGTTAAAAAAAAAAAAAAGGAAAAAGAAATGGTAATTTGAAAGGTCATCAGTCATCTCTACGAGTGGTGTTCAACAAACAATCATCAAATTCAATCTTTGTTCTTTATTTTTCAACTCTCAAATCTCAACAGACATGAGACAACAAACAATCATCGAATTCAATCTTTCTTCTTTATTTTTCTCAATTTAAATTGCTGGAGTGGTGTGCACTGATTTTACTGATTCAACCAATTTCATCATCTATTTCGTTGATTCCTCACATAATCTTTCACGACATCTTCACCCCGTGAGCCGTCGATCTCACTGCTCGGCTATTGTTCCAGTGCTGCCCCGTACTTTGAGGTTCGTTTTTCTTCAGAAAATTATTGATTCAGAGATGATTTTTTTGTTCAAACTAATGTTTCTCTATATCTAATAGTAATATCATGTGCATTTTTTGTTTCATTTTTTGAAGGTTTAACTGTTCAGACGCTAGTAGAGCAACAACCACCGGGCCACGTTGTGTCTTCCTTAAATTGTGAATTCGTGAAATCAGGTTGTATTGCTTTTTAACTTAATTGTTGTTTTTACTGCTTGGAGTCGGAGAAGGATTATTGCGTGTTTTTTTTTTTTTAATTCTTATAATCATGAAAAAACATATGTCCGGATATCAGAAAAGAAAGAAAAGAAAACAATCAGAAGAGATTATTAAATCTCAAAAAGGTGCTCTTGATAAGTTTTTGAAACCGAATTCTTCAATTGGAGATTCTGTTGATGTGATTAATGAAGATGAACTAAATGAGCATCTAACAAATGAGCAAGAAGAGTCTAATAAAAATGATAATTGTGAATTGGATGAAGAACTTGGTAATATAATAGAGAGTGAAAATAATCTGAATAAGGAAGAATCAATCGAAAGTGAAAATATTGATTTGAATGAAGATGTTGGTAATAGGAATGAGAATGAAATTGAGTTAGAGCAAAATGAAGTTGGTGATATTTTAGATATATATGATCCTAGAACTTGGGATAACATTGATAATAAAGCAAGAGATATTTTAATTGAGAAGGGCCCTGTAAGAGAAAATAATCTTGTATTTGCTACTGATGGACTTAATAGACATTTTTCATACGCTTATTATACAAGAAATTTTCCAAATGGAGAGAATCAAGAAAGAAAATGGCTTGTATACTCGAAAGGAGCAAACAAAGTGTATTGTTTTTGTTGCAAATTGTTTAAATCGGTTAACAATCTTAGTTTGCTTGCAAATGATGGTCTTAATGATTGGAAACATTTAAGTGAAAGGCTTAAACAACATGAGAACAACATTGAACATATTACCAGCATGCGAACTTGGATTGCTTTGCAAATTAGAATGAAAAAAGAATGAAACGATTGATAAAGAGGTACAAGTACAGATTAAAAAAGAGAAAGAACATTGGAAATTGGTTTTGATAAGAATTATTTATGTTGTGAAATGTCTTGCTAAACGTAATTTGGCTTTTTGTGGTGGGAATGAAAAAATTCTACAAAATAATAATGGTAATTTTTTAGGGTTACTTGAATTAATTTCAGAATTTGATTTGGTTATGCAAGAGCATTTTAGACACATTCAAAATAAGGAGATTCATTATCATTACCTAAGTCATAAAATCCAAAACGAGTTGATTTCTCTATTAGCCTCTAAAGTACGAAGTGCTATAATTGAAAAAGTTAAAGAGGCAAAATATTTTTCTATAATACTTGATTGTACATCAGATGCAAGTCACCATGAGCAAATGACTTTGATAGTTCGATGTGTGAATGTATCAAGTTATCAAGTAAAGATAGAGGAGTATTTTATAGAGTTTATAAAGGTGGATGATACATCTGGATTAGGACTTTTTAATGAATTACAACGTGTTTTGCAAACCTATGGGCTTGGACTTGATGACGTGAGAGGGCAAGGTTATGATAATGGTTCTAATATGAAAGGAAAAAATCAAGGTGTGCAGGCAAGATTTCTTGAACTAAATCCCAGAGCATTTTATATGCCATATGCTTGTCATTCTCTTAATTTGATAATTTGTGATATGGCACATTCTTGTGTTAAAGTAGTCTCATTTTTTGGAGCTGTGCAACGCATGTATACTTTATTTACTAGTTCTACAAAAAGATGGAAAATTTTACAAGAGCATGTTCATAACTTAACTTTAAAGTCATTGTCCACAACAAGATGGGAAAGTCATGTAAATAGTATTACAGCTATAATTACTCAACCTAATGAGATAAGAAAGGCATTGCTTGAATTATCTAAAGTAAGTGAAGATGCTAAAACTAGGAGTGAAGCTGAATCTTTAGCAACAAATGACCTTGAAAATTTTGAGTTTTTGTTGGGTATGGCTATATGGCATAATATTTTGAAAAAAAATTGACTTGATTAGTAAAAAGTTGCAATCCGAAGATATGCAGATTGATGCTGCGATAACGACTTTGAAAGGGTTGATTTCTTACTTTAAAACTTATAGGGAAGAAGGATTTCAATCTGCCATAATATTAGCCAAAGAGTTTGCTTCCCAGCGAATTTTGATGTACATAATATAGCTAAATGGGCAATGTTAGTTGATCATGAGGACATTGTTCCTTTTGATCAAATACCACCAAATTGTTTTTTGTCTCGTAATGGTGGTATATTATGATTTTTGGTATGTAATCTTTTTGTATACATGAAATAAGAATGAATTATCAAAAAAAAAAAAAAAAAAAGAGCTCGCTTCCATGATGAAAATTGAACCTATTTCCCCCTCAAAACGTAAAATTGTGAGGAAGAAACAATTTGATGAAACTCCTGATGAAGATTTTTCATTATCTGCGGAGGAATCTTTTAAGAACAATTATTTTCTTGTTATAGTAGACATGGCTATTTCATCTTGGAGAGCAGGTTTGAACAATTAAATGTATTTGAAAATATTTTTGGATTTTTGTTTAATCCCAAAAAACTGCTTTCACTTGATGATAAGAAATTGCGTGATTGTTGTATTAATCTTCAAGTTGCTCTTACACATAAAGACAAGTCTGATATTAATGATGATGATTTATTTTCTGAATTGCAAGTGTTACAATCATGTTTGCCAGTAGAAACAAAGTCAACTACTGAAATTCTTGAATTTGGTAAAGCATTGGATTGTTTTCCTAATGTTTCCATTGCATATAGAATTTTGCTTACTCTACCAGTTACTGTAGCATCGGCCGAAAGAAGTTTTTCGAAACTAAAATTAGTGAAATCATATATGCGTTCGACTATGTCTCAAGAAAGATTAAATGGATTGGCTATGTTATGCATTGAAAATGAAGTGTTAGAGAAACTTGATTTTGAAGATTTTATTGATGATTTTGCTTCTCAAAATGCTAGGAGATCTAGATATTTTCAATAATAATTTTGATGATTATTCGAATTTGTTTTTGTCTGTAGGTGCTCCACTTTTTCAACATTGTACATGTGGTCGGACCGTGAAACAGCTTGACAAGAATTTCAAGTAAGAATCGGGTGAACAACAACTTGTATTATGTGTATGCATTTTACACATTTTTTCGTTGCTAAGGGACCATTTTTTATTGTCGCCCAGGGGCCCTCAAATTGTCAGGGCCGGCCCTGGCAGTAGTATAAGTTAATATATGTGAAGATTCCTACAAACATAATTATAAATAAAGTTAAAAAGAAAACTATTGAGACTTTAATCATTTATACGAAATAATATCCTATAAACTTATATGGGAAAACAAGCTCCAACTGAATATCATCCTGCACATTTTCATTCTTTAATTTCGTGATGTTGTGCTGATGTGTGTTGCATTATATTATTTGTTGTAAACATAATAGGAATTTCTGTGGGTAAGATAACTAATTTATTATTTTATAGCGGTAAAAGGTTCCAGCATTGTGTTAATTGAGTCTAAAGATTATAACTTTTGTTTATATCTAGCTAGATTTGATAACTAATATTTTGTATTAGTTCAACTTATCATATATTTAAATTAATATTTCATGATACATTTTCGATTTTGTTGGAAAGAACACACAAAATCTAACCATGCTTTTATTTCAAAGGTGAATAACTTTTTTAACACAACAAAGTAATAAAAAAGGGTGGTATAATTCTTGTAGTGAACCTTAGATCATTCATATATTTAATAATTCATAAAATAGTTACAATAGTTTCAATTTTACTTGTGTGCAAGAATTGAATAAGTTCAATATTTTTCATACCTACTGAAAATCTTAACTTTATTTAGCAACAATAGGAAATTAAAAGAAACAAAACTAATGAATTGCATGAACTGCTAAGGAAAAATTGAAAATAGAAATATAAAGAGAGATCAAAAGAACTATGATTAAGGAAAAAAAAAAGGAGCTTGGACGAATTGCCATCCTTATAGATTTATAAGAAAAAACAAGCTCCAACAAAATAATATCCTATAGGTTTATAGGGGAAAACGTACTCAAACGACATAATATCCTATAATGTTATAGAGAAAAACAAGTTCAGGTAAGGTGATTACTTATATGCTAATAGGAAGAAAATGATGTAAAGCATAAAAATATGTTATAGGTTTATAGGGAAAAAAAAAAAGCTCAAGCGAAATACCTTCACATAGGCGTATAAGAAGAATGAGCTTGTTTAAGCATAATGATAAACATATTTTTTTATCTTCTAAAATTAAAATAAAATACTTCATCCGCTTCACAACGAGTCATATTTGAAATGTACAATTTTATTTTTTTATTTTTTTTTGTCAATTTGACTAAGGTTCAACTCTAAAAACTATCAATTCTTACTTGCATCACTTAATTTTATTTTTTATTTTATTTATTCAATCAGATTTTTTTTTTTTTTTTTTTTTGAGAATAGAGAATAATATGTCATTACACCAAAACAACAGCCGCTAGTACAAGGTGTTCGAGTGAGGGAGGGACATCCCCAATCCTCACATCATCAGAAGCAGAAGAAAAAACAAAACGAGAAAGGTTATGGGCTAAGAGATTACCCGATCGTCTCACAAAATTGAAACACGAAAACAAAGGAACAAGAACGAAAAGATAACAAAGCTTTTATAATCGAACCACAATAGAATTCTCCGGCGTTGCATTGCGAAGCATCATGTACACTCTCTTATTGTCGACCTCTACTATCAACTTGTCCACGCCCCAAGCTCGCGCCAGTTGTACCCCCGCAAAGCAACTCAGAGCCTCCGCCGTATCCACCTCCATGCAGCCCCCTATTTTCTCCATTCTTGTCACCATAACAGCCCCCATATGATCACGTATGGCACATCCCAGCCCAGTATGGCCACTATTCAATCATATGAGACAAACTCTTGAAATATTCCTCTTTTTTTTTTTTTTTTTGTACTTTTTGCAAATACTAATCAAACGAGATACTAACTTTGAAACAAAATTCTCATTTCATGGGAAGAAACTTTTTGAAGCAGGATTATCAATATGAGACGGGGAGAGTAGCATTACATAAGAAGTATAACCAAGTCTAGTGATAATTATAAACTGTATTCTATTATATAAATTAGTTTTGACAAAAACTATAGCATATTCTAGAAATCTTGTGTGAATTGGGAAACATTAGTAATTTAATAGTCAAAAGATTTTCCATAGCTAGAACTACATTTATTTGTTCCTTATTTGTTAAGGACGAGTGAATGTTTTGTACATTTTTATTTTATTAAATCATGGAACTTTAAAATATGCTATTAATGTCAAGTAATTTCTCATCTACAAAATAATTATGATTCCAACTATTATAAAATTTTAACTATTTAAAAGGGATTTGATTAATGATCCGACATTATATTTCAAGCTCAAATCTCTTATATACTAAAAGAGAAATCACTTTGCCAAGTGTCATTCAATTAGAGTAATCGAAATACAAAAAATATTATAATATTTCAATATTTAAGAATTCTATTTGTTAGTTCCAATTGGAAGATGTTTAGATGGGTGAATAAACCTCTAACTCGGTTTTATCTTTTTTCAAATACTTTGAGCACAAGATTGCTGCTTACTGCAAGAAACTGGTTCTTGCAGCAAATCTAATACAGTAAGCTTACTTAGGCAGTAGAGACAAAGCAGACTGACCTGAAGTAACTTAAAGTAAGCAATGCTCAAGGAGTTTTACGTGCAACGGAATATGCCTAAACGTTTTCTTACAAATCTAGCAGTAAATAAGCTGTAACCAGCAAGAATAATAAAAGCAATATAAAAGTAGATACAATATTTATAGTGGCTCGAAGGTGAGGGTAATCCTTCTACGTCCACTCTTCTCTCACATAGTGAGAATTCACTAACAAGTTTACACACAGTACAACTTAGCTACTCCGAAGTCTAAACTCAACTTAGCTCCTTACAATAGCTTTTTCCTATCTTCGGACGACTACTCCTCTATTGTACACACATTCTTATGAACACAAGTCTGTTTTGAATCCATGATTCTAATGAAGACTCCCCGTTTCAAAAATCTTTCGTGAGATTGGTTTGATGAATTCTTCGACTTTTGGTAGCTGCTCTAAACTTGATTACAGTTTAGATACGGGCAAGCTTCCTAATTTGAGAAGGATTAGAACCAAAGTAAAGCTTGAGAGCTAGCTTGACTTGAGAGCTGTTACAACTTTGGATCTTCACTTGCTTGCTTGTTTGCTTGTTGGTCGCTATCTTGCTCAGTATATTCTTCATAAGCACTAATATGATTATGAGAGTGTATACTTTGAAGCTTTGAATAAGAATGTTGAGTGCTTGATACCAAGTGATTTTGAATGCTTGAGTTTAGTAGCCTTTACTTCGTCCTCCATCTCCTTCTATTTATAGCAGTTGAGATTTCCTCTAGTTGAAGAGAGAGAAATAATTATGTTGACATTTAATGCTCCTTGTACGGCAAAGAGCCGTTTGTCCTTTCACACAAGGAGTAGGTCGGAGTGGTTGTGGCTTAGTGTTAGTGTCCAGTGTTGCTTTTGCTTTTTGTCAGTTGACGTGTCCCACGTTATTGGATTATCAGTACAAGGTTTTAAACTTGTCTCTACTGACTATATATTTAAATTCGAATATCCTGACTTTCGACCTTAACTTTGACACTGTGGACATGATTCCTGCTTGCGTGCTGGTTATACATTCCTTGCAGCAACAATGTTGTATGCAGGATGAGCATAAGCAATCTTACTACATGCTCACTGCAGTCTCTTTTCCTTACTGCGATAGCGAACTTGTTGCTTCAAGTAATCTTGATGATCTTGTTGCTTGCTTGTTTCTACTTCTACCTAAGTAGAACTAGCCCTATCTATTACAAAGATTTACAGAATTTCTGAGGACACTAGTTCTTATCTTACATGAGGTTTTGTCATCATCAAAATTAAACATAAATTTCCTAACACTATGTTTTTCCCTTGATAATGTTGATATAACTACTGCAACTAATGACCTATATTTCTCAGTTGTACATAGTTGTGATTTGAAAATTTGGAATTCTATTTTTTATTTATTTCCCCTGGATAAGATTGATATAACTATTGCAACTAATGACATATATTTCTCGGCTCTGCATAGTTGTTATTTCAAATTTTAAAATATTTCAATATTTAAAATTTCTATATTTTCATTTCACGGAAGAAGTTCATTAAATAATTAGAGATAATTACAATTATAGTTCTCAGTAGTGCTATAAAAAATCAAGAGTATGTATTTTCAAATTATGATGTATAAACATTCCAATAAAAAATCACATAGGAATTGAATTTGAAATTCTGATATATCAGCAGGATTATTAAAAGTTCATATGTTTGTTTTTTTATTCCATTCTTTTTTGAAACATAATCTTCTTTTCTTTTCATAAAAAATGCATAGGTGTTTCTATAACATAATATATATAATATTGAGTAGATCCTATTATATGGACGCAATGTATAGGGACAATATGTATTTTATCAAAATAATATTTTTTTTTTCCTTTTTTCTAGTTTTTTCATTTATTTATAATTAATTTTATTATTATATTGTAAAAGGTGGTTTGAATAATGATTTGCAATTATGTTATAAATGAAAACGTAATTAAAATTTGTAGAAAATGACAAAAGTTTGGTAGGATATGTGCTACATCTCGAATGAGCACTTTCTTCCAAGGTGAATCGAACCCAAAACCAATGATGTATGTAATGGATGCTCTTGCTAAGGGTGAGCACGGGTCTTGGAGATAATCTGCTCCGCATCAAACCCTGAACCGCAATTAGCCAAACCGAAAAATATCGTTGACTTTTTTACTTTATCCGAACCGAACCAATCTGAACTTTTTTTTTTTTTTTTTGTAAGATGCACTATTTCGAACCGAAAAAATGAAATAAAATCGAGTAGAACTGATTCTAATTAATTAAATATAGTATATCATTTAATTCATTCTTTCTATATTATGATATTGAATCATTAAATTTTAGTGAATTTTTAAGTGAATATATAATACTACTTTTTATGAATTTCATAAAAGAGTTTAGTAATTAATAATAGAGTAAAATATTTATTATAATTTTCAGAACAAACATAAATCTATTATCAATAGATATATTAATCAGTTAATACGTTAATAGTTTATATAAAGAAACAAATTACAGGATATGTTAAAATTCAACTCTCCATTTTCTAAATCTAATCATGAAAATTTATTATTAGATTTAACATTTAATTATTTCAATAAATAAAGGTCAAATCTAAGACCCGAACTCACCGCATATAGTTACTATCCTACACTTGAAATCTACCGTACACATATACTAGCAGCGACTCATTACTCGTTCTCTTCTTCTTTGATTCATCATCTTTCTCGCGAACCCATATTTTTCTCTTGAGGTCAATTTTGATTTCACTGTAATTAGTCATATAAATCTTACTTTTTCACTTCTATAGTATATCATCCTCATATTGTTTGTAATTATTTTCAACAAAAACAAAAAAAAGAAAAGGAAAACATGTGTATCAGACAAATCTTATTGAAAGTGTATAGAATAGAGCTTTATAGACAAAAAATAATCGATATAATGTCCAAAAAGATTATAAATAGTTAATAACTTTATAATTAGTGCTATTTATTTTTAGACGATACACCCACTTCATTAATTCGTAATTGTTTTTATAAGTTAGGGCAAGAAACTTTTCTTGATATATATCTTATAAGTTGTTTATGACAACATTATAATTTTTTTGTGTATTTTGTTAATAAGATTAAAAAGAACAGCTTTGAGGAGCTGCGCATAACAGGATCCGAAAGAAACTGAATCGATGAACGAAATAATTTTGAAGATTTTTTTTTTTTGAAAATCTCCAAATACCTCTACAATTTGATTCAATTCTATAAATTTGTGTATCTTCTAACTGCTCCGAATCCGGAAGCCAAACATAAACATAGCTAGTTTTTCACACAATCGACGTACATAGATAAATGTCTCAATTTGGTAGACAAATCGTCCACGTCATTGTACAGGAGCAAGACCGCTCTTTTCTCACGTGTCAGTCTCTCATTTTTTAAAACTTTTGAAAAAGAAAATTGTGAAAAAAGAAATGAAAAAACTGAAAACTGTTGAGGAAGTTAGTTGCTTGCTTTTTCCTCTACAACTAGAATTACTTGCTATTGCTGCAACCGTATGCCAAAGAAGTAATTGTTTTAATACTTTTTTATAAATTAAAGAAATTCATTTATTTCGTGTAAAAATTATTATTACATTATTATTTAGAATCATTTAACGTGCAACCATTGCATTGATATAATTACAACTTTACTTACTATAGCAGGTAATAACAAGTAAATTCTATTTCTTTATTTAATAAAGTAGACCCATTACTTCCCTTGCCCATTTTTCTTGTCAGACCATTTCTATTTCTAGCTGATTTTTTCCCTTCTTTTATTTAAAGGTAATAGGGTAAACTTTTCCATATCACTAGACAATTTAAAAAAATTAAAGAAAGGATAAATTCTAAAAAATATATTGCAGAAAAAAATCGAATAAAATTAAAAAAAAAAAGAACAAGAATTAAAATATTATTAGAAATACAAAAAAAAGATGAATTAAGAAAAAAATTGCGAAAGCAAAAAGAAAAATTGCAGGAAAAAGAAGAAATTTTAAATAAAAGAAATTCCTTAAAAAAGTTGAATTAAGAAAAATTGTGAAAGCAAAAACAAAAATTGCAGAAAAAAGAAATTCCCTAAACAGATAAAGTCCCGTTTAGAAAATAAATAGAAACTTCCAAGAGAAAACAAATATAAAAATTACAGAAAAATTATGGATTCTTGTTTTTTTTTTTTTGTTTCCAGAGTACGGGTCTTCAATTATTTTGGAATTCTTCTTTCTTTTTTCTTATGAAACTTTTCTTATTTGGATTTTTTCCAAGAGATATCATAATCACTATAAATTATGTAAATTCAATTATTTATATATACAAATTGTGAATGGTTTATTTTAATTTTGTGAGAATATTATATTTATTTATGTTAAATTTTTATCTATTTTGATTTGTACCTCTCATTACTTTATATCTATATATATGAAGTTTAGCTATTAAAAAATAAGACAAGGAAAAAAAGAAAAAAAAACATGAAATTCATAAAATGGGGTCGCCCAGGAAACCGAAAAGAAAAAAGGAAAAGAAAGAACAAAATTTAAAAGTAAAGAAAAAGGTTAAAAGTCAAACAGAATGAAAAATAATTAAAATGACATCAATATGTAATAGGCCAAAATCTTATTAGTTGAAGGTTGGTACCTAGTTTAAGAGGTTACAGGTAACTTAATTTAAAGGTCAAGGTTAAAAGAAGAAGATTCAATGATTATTACCTATAATTGTATTAATGTAATGATTGTATTGTAGAAGAACCCTATTATTTAGGATAATTAATCATTAAAGAAAATTGTGAAACGGAG
This sequence comes from Ajuga chamaepitys, assembly GCA_958295605.1. Lineage (NCBI taxonomy): Eukaryota > Viridiplantae > Streptophyta > Magnoliopsida > Lamiales > Lamiaceae > Ajuga > Ajuga chamaepitys. The sequence goes on from OY282502.1 coordinate 19,135,383, forward strand.
TGGCGAGTTGACTTTAAACATCTTGAACAACGTAGGTCTGCCACAGATATTATTATTTTCAAAATATTTTTGGTCACCCAAATGACAAAAATATCAACAATTCCTAAATTCCAAGAGTAGCGGCGAAGTTACGACGTATACCACCCACCACCGCCCAATGAATTATTGCCACTCCTAATTTTTGTTTTTGTCTAAAATGATTGATTGCCTGAATATTAAACTATTAGTTATGTAATTTCTGTATTAAATTATTTTTATGAGTGCCCAACTCCAGAGTAATAGCTGGGTGGAAACAAATGTTTTCCTAATTTTACACAGTTCGGGGGTAATTAGGATAAAACCCTTCTTGTTCATTTGTCAATCAATTGCTTCTCATCATCTGAAGATCGTTACTTTGACCCCCAAATACGCGTTACTATATGTAATTCTCTCCAGTTTGTTTCCGTCTGATCATCTTCCAATCCACGATTCTCTGCTTTGGATTATACCCAGATATGTTTGTATACAGGAGAAAAATACTACATTAACGGCTTTTTGGTAGTTACTCAAGGCAGCTGAAACCCCTCAATTGGCTGTTTTGGCCTCACCAACCCCTCTATTTATTATTTTTAATAATTGTGGAGTTTGGTTTTTAATACTGGATTTTGATTTGGTGGGATGACTTATAATGCTGCCGATGAGGATCATAGGATGGGGGAAGATTACGTGAAATTGGAGGACGGTTGTGCTCATGGTGGGGCAGGCGGGCAGGCGGAAACATCAACTTCTGGTTGTTGTGGAGGTGCTGGTGGCGACATCGCCGGCGATGGTGGAGAGTGGTGGTGGTCGTTATGGTGGTGGGCGAAGCTTGTGCTGGTAGTTTTATTCGTTGGCGTGTTGGGTGCGGTTTTCTTCAAATGGATCGGACCCTTTTTCATGGATAAGGTTAATTTTGTTTGAAGTTACTCAAATACTTAGTCTTTTCCTAGTATGTTTCAGGTGTTGGTACAATAATTTCTTGAAATATTTACCTTCCCCCACTCCCTCATATGTTGATATGCTGATTTAGAATTATTATGGGTATCTCAGGATTATGCAACTGCCTCTTGTTCTCTCTTGTGTGTGCAAAGAAAAGGTCACTTTAGTGCTGTTAAATTGAAATGTAGAGTTTTCTTGAGGCAGCAAATAAAATTGATTATCAACAATGGGAGCTATTCGTTTGTTAAACTCCTGGCTGTTTTCTGTTTTATTTGGTTTTTGGGTGCATAGGAAGGAATTGGCTGAGGAGTGGAGGACTGGTGAGTTTTGCCATTCAAAATAACTTTGCTATTCCTTCTTTTTTAGGGTTAAACTTGCAGTTGAGTTGGCTGTGGGTTTGAGGTACTAAGTTAGTTAGAGGGCATGTTTTGCTTAAATTTGCACTGCCCCAGCAAATTAACTTTAGAATATGAGACTCCATTAGTGCAGTCTGCTTTCTGTCAATGCATCGTGCAGTTTCTGACAATCAGCTACTTTTTAGTGTCTCTAATGCATTTGACATGTGCTTTCTATTCTGCTATTAACATAATGCTGGTTGATGGTGATAGCTGATGCTTTTGTGTGCTTAATTGGACCTGGAAACTGAATCTCTCTGTATGTAATCCAGATGCAAATTTGGTTCATCTAGGCGAATGTTGCTGGGCTGAGTTTATAAAACTGTTTAAAGTATTTCCTACAAATTTTAGGGAAAGAACTCGTAACTTCTCAATTTCAGATGTCTGGATCTTATAATTTGTTTTTAGAAAAATAAGGTAACTTTTAACAAATTTTGGATTACAATTTTTTTGTGAAATTCTCTTAGGTTGCATTTGGATGGATGAATTTGAAATTTATAGTCTCAAATCCATTATTGTTGTTTGGATTACCCAGCGACTGTAAAAGCGCGCCTAGGCGCGAGGCGAGGCATTAAGGGGGTCTAGTCCCTCTGTATACCGAGGCGAAGCGTGCATTAGAAAAGCGCCGCCTAGGCGTGCGCCTCGCTCACCGTACGGTGAGGCTGAGGCGCTAAAAAGCAGTGCCTTATTTTATTTGCTAATATTCTTTTTTTTTTTTAACTTTATATAAATATAAATACTAGAATATTAGAATTCAGACTTCTCCGAATCCTAAAAGAAGAGCTGTAGCGCCTCCTTTAAAAAAAATCTCCCCTGCTCTCTCCCTCTTACTCCAACGGCCGGCAACCGGCGAACACCACCGACGACCGGCAACGACCACTTAAACATTAATGATGATTAGTTAGTGGCTTATATGCCTAATATCTTTTCGATATTTTTATATTTTCATGCTATTATTATGTTTGGACATTAATATTGTTATGTTTTCGTAATATGAAATACTTTTATGGTATATATGTGGTTTTTTTAGTTTGGGCGCCTCGCCTCGCGCCTAGGCGGTACAACAGGTTTGGCGCCTCGGGGCACTTATTACCATAGATTTGGAAATCCATGATTTCATTTTGAGTTATTCTTTTAAAGGATTTGAGTGGATTTCAAATCTCATCCATCTTGAGTGGATTTGAAATCCATTAATTCTAGATCCATGCATTTTAAATTCCTCCATCCAAAGACAATCTCAGATTTTTCGATAGAAGTATTTAATATTGTTAATATTTTTTAGTACATCAATAATTTGTTTCAACAAGATCTGAATCTTAAAAGCTACAAAAACATCAATACATATAAGGGTGATTGTTTTGTTGGGGGGCTTAAGGGTTTCGGGGAAATCCAGTTTCTAAAATCTTTGGATGTGAATTATGAAAATGTATATTTTCTGACTTTTGAGATTGTGTAGGGTAGAGTTTTACTATAGATGTCAAATCAATGCTGTAAAGTTGTTTTTTTTATGGTGTTTGAAATGAAATAAATGAAATTACTAAAAATTGAAAATGTAGATGAATAGTGGGTGATAGGTCTTAGGTGGTGGTACTAGAAGTGGATAGTAAAATCTAGATGGTGAGACCCGAACCAAACATTTATCAGATCGAAAGTCCAAAATCCATGTGGATGAAACCAAAAATAAACATGGCATAAGAGCATTCCAGCATCCTCCAGTCCATTGATTAGTTCACATTTCTCATCTCAAGTTGTGAAGCAATGCCTTGCTAGATTCGTTTGCAGAGGCGATTTATCAATTGGCAAACAAGGGTTATACATGTAACTCGAGTTTGATTGAGTATCCTTAACTCATGTCCACTACCATTGCATATCTTGACCATTTCATTGTAACTTGCGCTGGATGCTTGGGCATCATTAACACATTTCCGCTATCAAGGCATCTCTTGGCCGTTTTTATTCAAATAGTACTTCTTTAATTGAATGTAGCTCGTATTTTTTCCAGGAAATCATTCCCATGATAAATTGGGAGCGGAAAACTTTCAGCACAACTATGCTAGCGCTCATAGTGTTTGGTTCTCTGGTAATATTCCCGTGTTTTCTCATACCTTGTACACCATCCATGTGGGTGGCTGGGATGACTTTTGGATACGGTTACGGATTTCTGCTGATCATTGGAGGAGTGCTTCTGGGTGCCTCTATTCCATATTTCATTAGTTCATTATTCTATCACAGAATCCATGTATGGCCATTTCACTAACCATACTTTTCAGCATTTTCCATGCGCATAGTTTTACTAAACAATAAGCATAGTTCTTATACATATTTCTTACCTGTAGGTGTGGTTGGAAAGGCACCCAAAGAAAGCTTCTATCATAAAACTAGCAGGCGAGGGTAATTGGTTTAGTCAGTTCCGAGCTGTTTCATTGATTAGGATTTCTCCTTTTCCTTATGTCATATATAACTACTGTGCTATGGCAACGAATGTGAAGTATGGTCCTTACTTGTTGGGGACAATAGCTGGAATGACTCCAGAAATCTTCGTTGCACTTTACACGTGAGAACTCTTGTTTCCCTCTTTTTTCTCGCTTAATGTATTTTTCTAAATGTACTTATCTGTCTATGAACAAATAGAGAAAGAAACTTGTATAGAGACTAAAGACTAAAGACTATTGTTACTGAGTTGAACTAGAGTATTGTGTAAAGGGTAATGGCTATTGTTTCTTTCTGAATATAACTACAACACATTGTGGTGATTGTGGTCTATCCTTCCTATAACATTGTACATGTACTTGGTCATGCACAGAGTCATCAATTTCATTATTAGGTTTTGACAACTTCTACCTAGAGGTTTCTTTTTATTTAAGGTATACTGTCAATGGTATTTTATGGATATTTCCTGCTTTATTGGGGAGATGATGTTTTGAACGAATATCATCATTTGAAGATTAGTTTCTGCATCAGGAACTTAGCTTTTGGAAAACCTATTTGTTGTTTCATTATAGCACCAGAATCTCCTACAAAGCCTGATGCCAAATTTAATCCGCTCAGTCAAAATTAGGCATGTGCTTCTTTTTGTATGTGTACCCGCTCTATGGTTTTCAACTGTTTAGTTTCCAGGGACCTTAACAGAAAATTGCCGTTGACCTAATTCAAGAGAAAGGACCCCCTTGAAAATGGCACCAATTGAGGGGGTTTGTTTGTAAGAAATATACAAACCTCAAGGGGTTGTTTCTACGGCCCTAGGGGGTATTTGTTAGAAAAGAAACGTCCTTTATATTGAGGGGGTTTGTCTGTAAGAAATATACAAACCTGAAGGGGTTGTTTCTACGGCCCTAGGGGGTATTTGTTAGAAAAGAAACGTCCTTTATATATTTATTTATGATTAACTTTTTGGTAATTACGCTAAAACTTGAGGGGAATATTTTAATTATCCCTAGTTTGTACCATTCAATGGTACAGTGAGGTGATGCTGAACTTAGTTGTGGTAATTCTGTGCCTTTGTTATAAAAGGTTGAATTCATTGTGACTCGTGGTGTTTGCTTGTTTTAACCGTAGGGGCATTCTCATCAAAACTTTAGCTAATGCTTCACAAGATCGGCAATCCCTCTCTGTTACTCAGATTGCTTTTAATGTCATCGGGTTTTGCCTTTCTGTGGGCACAACAGTAATTGTTACACTATATGCCAAAAGGCGACTCAAGGAACTACAGATGCAAGAGGAGCTCTTACTGCAGTGATCTTCTAATTAACTTATGGATGGCAATGATACACTACACACAATGAGATTATATATATGTATGATCGGAAGAATCTGGATACTCTTATCGGTTAATTCATTGGTTTCTCGTCTTTTTGGGGCTCAATACCGGTACTGCTGCATAGAAGTGAGACACGGTGGAGGACTTTGCAGCTAAATGGAAAATGACACCATTGTTCATATAAGTGATGTAAGAAAAACCTATTTATGATCCTTTTGATGTACTTTGCTTTTCCGAGTACATGATTGTTTATATTACAAGAAACCACAGGCTTTTGGAAAGATATTCCCTTTTCCTTGTTTCACTACTAGTTGGCATTGATTTGAAATGTTAGATTGGTTGCTGCATGGAAAAGGCACATGTGGTTGTGCCCTGCCCTGATAGAGAAGGCATCGGCATAGCAATTGAATTTCCCAACCACTGATGCCCTTGTTTCGTAAATGCATATGTTGCTGTTGCCCAATCATGTTCATTCTCTCCAATCTGGAATATTTTAACGGTTACTGACTTCATCATTTATTACATTATCTTCGTCTCCACCCAGGTACAAGTCATAATTCACTTCTGCCCCTAGCTCCTTTCAGAAGTTTCACTCACTCACTTCTGTACTCTAGGCTCCGGAAATATGAGTCCTCCTAAAAGAATACACAGTCCGGGTAAAACTTCACTGTGCATTGTCAGAGGGTGTGAAAAACTAATATGACACTTTTAACTTTTTAAATGCCAAAATATCCACGTTTCCACTGTAATGTTTATTATACCCTTCATTTAATGCATTATCACCATCACCGTTGCCTACTTTGTGCACGATATGGTGTATCATACATGATATCGTGCACGATGAAGAAATAAATATATACAATATCATACACGATGAAGAAATTAATATACATAATATCATACACGATATTGTGCATATTGCACAAAATATGAAAAAAGAAAAAAAAATATACGGGTCCTTAATCGTTAAGCGAATTTTTTTAGATAAAGCACACTCATTAACCCCCAGTCAGATTTGGTCCAACACTTCCCAGTCTTAAGCAAACGGACTTATTGTGCATATTGCACAAATACCTTTCACGACCAAGAAATAAATACAAGATATCAAATACAATACATATATGATGGGTTCATGTTTTTAGACGAAGAAAGATGATCATATGATTTATGATGAGTCAAACAGATAAAAGGGGATTTGTTTCGTTACAGTGACCCATTACCACATACGAGTCCTATAAAAAACAAAGCTTATTGGAGTAATGTATTGATATATATATTTTTATTAAGTTTCATTATTATACAATTAGTCTATGTGTTCCACAAGAGTCTTTGTTTCAAAACTTTCAAAATAAGAGTTTTGTTTCTAAATTTAATGTCTTGTTTTTATTAGTTTAATAAAAGGTTAATATTTTAAATTTTATGAATCTGTTTGTTACTACTTCCTCCGTCCCAGTCTAATTGTTCAACTTGTCTAATTGTTCAACTTTGATCGGACACGAAGATTAAGAAAAAACAGATTTTATGGAATCTTTGACTTTTTCAAATGTGGATAATAAAAGTAGAGATTTTGAGGGTGGAGATTGTGAGAGAATTTGCCATTTATAGGCTTGGACAATTAACTTGAGACAAACAAATATGGCAGGTTGGACAATTAGGCCGGGACGGAGGAAGTATTAAGTAAGTTAAATAAAACGAAAATAAGTTGTGAAAGTGTGATTTTCTTTTTTTTTTTTTTTTTGAAGAATTGTACATTCATTAAATTGATGAAAAATAAAAAAGTTATATATTTTCAAACTTAACTCTCATTACAAAAAAGAAGAACTATTACTATAAGAAGTTGCATCGTTCTCACAATATAAGAATATAAATCATCATTTACCAACCTATTGATTTGATATTACTGTACAAATTTTATTATCCTACTCTACCTCGTCTTAATACAAATATACATTTTAGATGAATACGTCCCCATCCCAATGTGCATATCTTTGTCAAAAACATCTCCTAAGACAATTATATGTTAGATCCTAAAACAACATTTATGTTGTGCTCATATTACTTCCTCCAACCTACAACGATTATTCTCTTCCAAGTTTTTCAAATATCGAATGTGTATTTAATACATATGAAAATTTATGTTATATCCGTGTCTAATATACTCCCTTCGTCTCAAAGCTAATTCTTTTTTTTCTTTTCTTGGATGTTTTAATAGTTCTCTTTCCTTTTTAAGAGTGTACTAAATGCTTATTATTCTAACGGTAAAGCTATCCGGGCACATTGTGCCCGGGCATTTATTATTATTATTATTATTATTATTATTATTATTATCATTATTATTATTATTATTATTATTTTATTTATTTATTTATTTATTTATTTATTATTATTATTATTATTATTTTTAAATGTATGGAAAAATTATTAGTGAAAAATTAATTATAAAGACGATAATTTAATTTTTAACAATAAAACTTGATTACGGATAAAAAAAAGAATAAAAAAGACGTCAATTTTTTTAAATTGTTTCAAAATGTTAGTTAAATTTTATTTTTCGTCTCGTGTATTTATCAATTATTATATTTGTAATTGTAATTATTAGATGATCGGAAAAAGAAAAACAAAAAAAAACACACAAAAAAAAAAATTGTGCCGGGACACAATGTGCCCGTTTAGGCATACCCTTATTCTAATATACCCCTACAACCCTACTAAGTAATTCACTTGAATTACCATTTATATATAATGTTCTTTATTTACCATATTAAATAAGGGTATAATAGTAATGTGAACGCGTAATAGATGAATTTTTAAATGTGTGAAACTTGGAAGAAAGCTATTTTTTTTTAAGACGGAGAGTAGTTAGTTAAAAAATAATCGATATAATTGATAATCTTAATGAATTCTAAATAATGTTATAGTAGAAAAAAATATTTAATACACCTAATAAAAAAATAGAGTATTTATTTGAGGTGGAGGGAGCATTTTGGTTTTTGGATGTCTTCGTAAGTAAAATTTAAACAATAAATGGCTGCAATCGGAGAATTGTGTTAGAAATGGACAAAAGAGAGAGAAGCAAAGCTGACCCATAATTGTCATTTAGCATTATCTAGTAGCAAGCTGTTTTGACTCACTGAATGACTTCACTGCTATAATCAACTATTATTGTGGGTGTGATTGGTAATAAGGTTGTACTTAATTAAAAGAAAAGGTAAAAAAAGAAAGGTGGGCCCTTTATTACATGTGTGAAATTGAAAATGTCCTTGTCATTACATATATAAACGGATTAAAAACTTGAATGCAGGTACTACCAAACTCTTATTTCTATTACAATTTTAATTTTTTTTATCTTTTTTGGGTTAAATCTGTTTTTAGTTCATGAAAATTTGCTGGTTTGGTTTTCCAATTATTTGCGATGGTTGTTGGGGGAATAAATGCTTTCTTTTCTGTGCTGAAACGGACGCTTCACTAAAAGCACAGTAATGGCCAACATCTTAGCTGACGGACAGAATGGGTTATTCTCTTGTTTTTTAATGCCATTTTCTTTAATTAAGCATTTTGCTTTAGTTATAGCAGAATCCCCTTCACTAAAGACAACAACAATCTGCTACTGTGTGGTCTGTGTGAGAGCGCTATAGATGCAGATACATACATAATATATATATCGCACCACACCACCGGGGATTCAGGGAGACAAGGCCCCCCCCCCCCCCCCCCTGAATCAAAATGACACATTGCTTCAAGAGTAAAAAAGGAGAGGACTGAAGGTATTAATTAAATTGGCAAATGTTTCTCTTTCCAGCAAAGCCACAGCAAACTTTCAATTTCGCTGCATCCCACTCTCTTGCTACTACCTCTTCTCACTCACACACACACACACACAATTCGACTTTCATTCTTCACCAAAAGAAAGATTCACAGCTAATAGTTAAAAAAGCACAATCTTTGTTGCATTTTCCACCAATGCAATTAAATTTCTTCCTATTGTCAATGATAGGTATCATCAGTGTATGTGCAGAAAGAGAGGTGAAGAAGAAGTGGATCCAGCAAGTATAATGCTGGGGTTATGTTTGGATGATGAGAAAACTAGGTACAATCCCCCATTGCCTTGTTTTCCTTTGTGTGATCTTTTTTCTTGACTCTCTGATACTTCTAGTCTCCCCCATTACTGAAAAGGAGATTTTGCTTCAATTTAAGGGTAACATTACCAATGACCCTTTTGATTGTTTGAGGAATTGGGATCCAAGCAAGAGCCCCTGCCAAGATTACGGCGGGGTTTCTTGCGATTCCGGTGGGAATGTGGTCAAGATTGTGTTGTGGAACTGTAGTATTGCTGGTGTACTATCTCCTGCATTGTCGGGTTTGAGATCTCTGAGGATTATAACCTTGTTTGGAAACAAGTTTAGTGGTAATATTCCTGTTGAGTATGGAGAAATTGATGCTTTATGGAAGATTAATGTGAGTTCGAATGCACTCTCTGGATCAATCCCTGAGTTTCTTGGAGATCTGCCAAACATAAGGTTTCTTGATTTATCAAGAAATGGATACACTGGGGACATTCCTTCAGCATTGTTCAAGAATTGTTATAAGACGAAGTTCGTTTCTTTGGCTCATAACAATCTTTCGGGTTCGATCCCTGTGTCTGTTGGTAATTGTTTGAATCTAGAAGGGATTGATTTGTCTTTTAATAGTCTCAGTGGGGAATTGCCTGCAGAGGTTTGTGATGTCCCAGTGATGGCATACTTGTCAGTGAGAAGCAATTTGCTTTCTGGAAATGTTCAAGAACAGGTTTCTAAATGCAGAAGTTTGGAGCTTTTGGATCTTGGTAGCAATATGTTTACAGGATCTGCGCCGTTTGATGTTATTGGATTTATGAACATTACATATTTCAATGTGTCTTGGAATAGGTTTGAAGGGGGGTTGCCAGATTTAGAAAGTTGCTCTACCAAATTGGAAGTTTTCGATGTTTCAGGAAATGATCTGTATGGAGAAGTTCCAAGAAGTATCACCGGTTGCATTAGCCTTAAGTATTTGGATTTGAGTTTTAATAGGCTGAATGGAAGTATACCAGTTGGCATTGCTGATATGAAGAAGCTCTTGGTCATTAGATTAGCGAATAATCTAATAACCGGAACAATTCCTGTACAGCTTGGGGATATTGAATTCCTTCAAGTTCTCGATTTGCAGAATCTGGGACTTGTAGGCGAAATCCCAAATGAGATCACCAAATGCCAGTTTCTCCTTGAGCTGTGAGTCCAATCTCATCTCCATACTGTGTGTGTTGTGTGTGTTGTTTGTGAAGATTGTTATTGATAATAAATTTGATGCAGGAATGTTTCTGGTAACTCTTTGGTGGGAGAGATTCCTGAAAATTTAGACAACATGACGTTCCTCGAAATTCTTGACCTACACAAAAACCAAATCACAGAGGGCATACCACTGACCATAGGAAACTTGTCCAATTTACAGTCTTTAGATCTGTCTGAGAATTCGCTAGTTGGTTCAATCCCTTCTACAATTGGAAATCTGCAAAACCTAACTCATTTCAATGTTTCTTACAACAACCTTTCCGGTCCAATCCCTTCATCCCAAAGCATCCAAGAGTTTGGATTCTCTGCGTTCTTCCACAATGCAGGCCTCTGTGGTCCTCCATTACAGAACTCATGCTCTGGTGGTGCTTCTGCTCGTGTTCCAACGAAACCAAAGCTGAGTGTGTCTGCAATTGTCGCTATAGTTGCTGCTTGTTTGATTATCACTGGTGTTTGTATCATAACTGTAATCAACATGAGGGCTCGTGACAGAAGAAGAGAAGATGAAACAATGGTTGTTGAAAGCACTCCATTAGCTTCGACAGAATCAGAAGCAATAATCGGGAAACTGGTGCTCTTCACCAAAAGTTTACCCTCAAAGTACGAAGATTGGGAAACGGGCACAAAAGCTTTGCTTGACAAGGAATGTATAGTAGGCCGAGGTTCAATTGGAACAGTATACAAAGCTACCTTTGAAGGTGGAATTTTTATAGCAGTGAAGAAACTAGAGACAGTGGGAAGAATCAAGAATCAAGATGAATTCGAGCATGAAATCGGGCGGCTCGGAAGCCTTCATCATCCAAACCTAGTTCCCATCCAAGGTTACTATTGGTCATCTAGTATGCAGTTAATCCTAACAGAATTTGTTTCAAGAGGCAATCTATACGATAACTTACATGGGCTCGGTTATCCTAGTACAAGCACCAGTTCTAGCAATCCCGAGCTAAACTGGTCTAGAAGGTTCCGGATAGCAGTTGGGATAGCCAGAGCCTTAGCCTTCCTTCACCATGACTGCAAGCCTCCAGTACTTCACCTTAACATCAAATCCACAAACGTACTTCTCGATGGAAACTACACAGCCAAGCTGTCCGACTATGGCCTAGCGAAGATGCTTCCCCTCTTAGATAGCAACGGGTTTGCTAAAATCCACAATGCTGTTGGTTACATTGCACCAGAACTCGCTCAGAGTTCAAGATTGAGTGATAAATGTGATGTATATAGTTTCGGAGTGATTCTTTTGGAGTTGGTTACTGGAAGAAAGCCAGTGGAGAGACGAGGGGTGAATGAGGTGGTGGTTTTGTGCGAGTATGTAAGAGGGCTAGTAGAGAGAGGTACGGCTTCAAACTCGTTCGACAGAAGTTTACGTGGATCTGCGGAGAACGAGTTGACTCAGGTGATGAAGTTGGGGTTGATTTGCACGTGCGAAATGCCGGTGAGGAGGCCAAGCATGGCGGAGGTGGTTCAGGTTCTTGAATCTGTACGGAATGGTGCAGAATCATGATGATACTTAGAGAAAGATTGGATTCTTTTGGATTCGTTTAGAGTTAGTTTTGTTAATTGGTTGGTAGCTCATGTGTAATAATGTTGTTTTCTTTAGATTGTACAACTATTGTATAAATAAATATTTCAGTTTGAGTATTATTTTTCAATGAGCTTATGCATAATGTCATAATCATTTCAATCATATGGACATTCAATTGCTGGTTTAGATACTATTTAAGGTGATGATGGGTGAATTTTACGGCATGCAAAATACAAATGGATTGAATTTTAAATATTATAGTGATATTCTGCATGCTGTAATTTCTTTACATCTGTCTGCACTACTCTTCTCTGTGTAATTCTAGAAGAGTAACACTTGTGCATGTTATGTACATCCCTCTAAATTAAAGTATGAAACTTAATTATAATTAATTGCGATTTTTACGTCCGTCAAACGAGTCGCGAGCGCGATCCAGCGATCACGTTTTATTTTTTCATTTCAACGCTAATGAAGTATACTATTAGGTAACAAAATTTATACTATTAGACAACATAATATATTATTCAAAAAAATTTATTGTATCTCTACCTAATAAACATATATTATTAGGCAACATAATATATACTATTAGACAACAAAATATATACTATTAGACAAAATAATATATTATTCAAAAAAATTATTGTACCTGTAACTAATAAACGTATATTATTAGGCAACATAGTATGTGCTATTAAAGAACACTAGATGTTCTCCCGTGCTATGCACGGGATTAATATATTATGTTATATTAATAAAATTTAATGGAATTATGTGATTATGTCATATACACTACTTGATAGTATAAAGTGAGATACATGTCAATGAATTAACCTATCAATATATTATTATTTAATCATTTTTTTCCCCTTTCATGTCATATCATATATGTATTTATTTATTTATATATTTTACTTTTAATATTACAATAATCATAAAAAAAATATTTCACATTTAAAAAATTAATACTTTACTTAAATATATACATCATGGATGTCAAATCGAAGATCGTGAAAAGAAGATTAATAAAATATAATTTTAGTAGAAGACGGAGTTGAGACGAAAAAGTTATTACACTTTTAAAATTCGAGGGAAAAAGTAATTACACTTTCTTATAATTAGGGATAGATAATTGAAGATAATTGAGAGAATTCAACGAAAAAGCGGTTAACACCTCCTTATAATTAGGGAGAGATAATTGAAGATAATAAAATAATATTTTATTCAATGCTATTTGAGATAATTCAATATTTACGCTAGCGGGAACAAAAATTTAAGAGGACACGTGTCAAAAGTAGAAGAAGCTATTTTTAAGGTGTTTAAACACACCAAATGGCGACACGTGTCTGGCAATTCTCCTTTAATAGTAAAGGAGGATTATATATACTATTATTCAAAAATATTATTAAAAAAAGAAGAAGAAGAAAACTGGTCCGCGGATCAGGCGCGGCCACGCGCTCAATTCTGAATCCGAGTATACAATAAATTTATGGTGCATCATATATCATATAAGTTTTTGTCATTCTAGAAACCACAATGGACTGGAATTTGAGGGAGGCCAAACTCTGTAAAAATAGTTCTTAAACATTGTTTCTAAGACTTGACATATAAAATTAATTGAACGAGGAAAATATATATTTAATTTTGAAAAGAAATACTGCTTACAAGAGGGATTTTTTTTTTTTAAAACTACAATAATTTACCTAGTCCCGTTTGGTTGGGCTTATAGGCCCGGATAAAAGCTATTAAGATGTTTGGTTGAGAAGCATTGGGCCCTGTAAAATCACAAAGCCCGCGTTTCAAATTGCAAGTTCGTGTGGTGCAGCATCCGAGGGTAGCGGCCCGATGAGTTTATCTGCGCCCTTTTACATGTCATTAAATTCGCTATAATTTCAATATTGTCATTTATCTATACACTAATATAAAAGTATTCTAAATTTCAGTTACTTTTCGATTGATCTATTTTGCCTCTTCCAAATTAATTAGTTTAGAGTTAGTGATATAATATTCTTTATATCCTAATTCTATTAGGTTGTGTGTATGTGTGTATTATTATTATATTATTATTTTTATATAAAGTGACTTAAGTTTCAGCCAATTTTTATTTGGTCTATGTGAAGTGTGTAGAAGTGTCCTCAACAATCATGGAAAATAATCTGATAGAAGTTTGGAAGCAAATCAATCTCAGAAGCAAAGGAGTTTCAGCTCAAGAAATTGGAAAAACTGATTTCAGATATAAGACAACGGTTTTAACTAACTTAACCGTCAAAACCGTTGTCTTTAAGAGAAGCAACCGTTGTCTATTCTGTGTTGTCGTTTTGCTTAAACAGAAAGTGGGTTATTTGTGATATTTTGGGAATTTTCTGTTGTAACTTCTCATTCCCGGTTCCAGCAAGTTAGAAGGATGGTTATAACTGACAATATAGCACATGGTTGGTTAGGTTTACCTTCTAGAAGGAGGTTACAATAGAATAGAGCTTATTAAGTTGATTCAAGCTCTTGGATTCATTTTGTAACTTGTAAAACTTCTTTGATCTTATTAGTGAAACCTCTCTCCTTGATCCGTGGATGTAGGCATTTTGCCGAACCACGTAATTCTTGTGTTCTAGTTTAATTTCTTGTGTTTGTGAGTGATCAATTCATATTGCATTCAATAGTGAATAGAGTTTTGTTTGTGAGGTTTAGGTAGTGAATTTGGTGTATTCTTTGCATCACATTGCAACAAGTGGCGCCGTCTGTGGGAAGAGGTGCGAAGAACAAGAACCTAAACTCAAACATGTCAATCACGAAGATGGAAACTGAGAAATTCAACGGCAAGAACGACTATGGATTATGGAAAATCAAAGTAAAAGCTCTCCTGGTTCAACAGGGCTTGTCAGCTGCGCTGAAGGGGGAAGATGCATTCCCAAAGGATATGGCTCCTGCTCAGAGGCAAGAAATCGTGGAAAAGGCTCATAGCCTGGTGGTTCTCTGCCTTGCTGATAAAGTTCTCCGGGAAGTATCAAAGGAAGAGGATGCTGCAGGAATTATCCAAGCACTGGACAAGATGTATATGGCAAAATCCACTGCCAACAGGTTATTTCTTAAGCAAAAACTTTTCTCCTTTAAATTCTCTGATGAAAAAGGAGTTGAAGATCAGTTAGATGATTTCAATAAGACTCTTGATGATTTAGAATCTGTAGAGGTCACAATGAGTGATGATGAATAAAGCCATTTTGCTGTTAAACTCTCTCCCTAAAGCATATGATCAGTTGAAGGATGCTATGTTATATGGGAAGGAGTCCACTGTGACCCTGATACAGGTTCAAACTGCATTAAGATCAAAGGAAATGCAGAGAGTGCATTTGGACAAGTCAGAAGGAAATTCTGAGAGCCTGAGTATAAAAGGGGGAAAGAATTGGAAATCTAAGAAACCTGGAAACTTTGAGTCATCAAAGAAAAAGGCAAATGGTAAAGGCAAAGCTGCAGATGATAAAGAATCCAAGAAGTGTTTCTGGTGCAAGAAACCTGGTCATTTCAAGAAAGAATGTTTCGAATGGAAGAAAAGGATGGCTCAAAAGAGCAACAATGCATCAAGCTCTGCTGAAATTGCAGAATCCAAAGAGGAAGATCCACAGATCTTGAATGTATCTGAAACCAAGGGGGAAGACAGTTGGATTTTGGACTCAGGATGCAGTTTTCACATGAGTCCAAATATCAAATGGTTTTATGACTTCAAAGAACTCCGAACTGGAAATGTTATGCTGGGAAATGACCATGTGTGCCCTGTGAGAGGAATAGGATCCATCAGACTAAAGATCCATGATGGATCTATAAAGATACTCAAGGATGTAAGGTATATTCCCCAACTGAAAAGAAATTTGATAAGCCTAGGGACACTTGAAGCCAGAGGATGCATTTTTCAATCTGGAGAAGGTTATCTGAATGTCATAAAAGATAACAAGGTGGTCCTCAGAGGAGTAAGAAGATCCAGTTTATATTACCTAGATGGCTCTGTAATTGAGGGAGAAGCTGATGCCACAGTTTCTGAGGACAAGCATCTTTGGCATGCCAGATTGGGTCATGTTAGTGAATCTGGAATCCAACAGTTGATAAAAAACAAAGCAATTGAGTGCAAAGGCATAGCAGACAACCTACCAAGATGTGAAGATTGTATTCTTGGAAAATCCAAGAAGCTACCATACCCAACAGGAAAAACAAACTCACAAGCTATATTGGATTATGTCCATGCAGATCTATGGGGTCCCTCAAGGGTTCAAACCTTAGGTGGAGGCAGATACTACTTCAGTTTGATGGATGACTTCTCAAAGAAAGTGTGGCTCTATGTTATCAAGACAAAGACAGAAGTGTTTGATAAGTTCCAATACTGGTGCAAAGAGGTGGAAAATGAGAAACAAATAACTTTGAAATGCCTAAGAACAGATAATGGTTTAGAATTCTTATCAGAAGAATTCAATAACTTCTGCAAGAATAAAGGCATTAAAAGGCATAAGACAGTTCCAGCAAACCCCCAACAAAATGGTGTCATTGAGAGAATGAATAGAACTATATTAGAGAGAGTAAGATGCATGCTCTCCAGCTCTGGGTTAGACAAAAGGTTTTGGGGGGAAGCTGCCTCCACAGCAGTGTATCTGATAAATAGATGTCCATCAGCAGCAAACAATGGTGTATCACCTGAAGAGATATGGTCAGGAAAACCACCAAAATACTCACATCTGAAAGTATTTGGGTGCAGAGCCTATGTGCACATTAAGCAAGACAAATTGGAGCCTAGGGCATTGAAATGCATCATGTTAGGATATCCTGCAGGGGTAAAAGGCTACAGACTTTGGTGCACTGAATCAGGGAAAGGAAAGATTCTCATCAGTAGAGATGTAGTGTTTGCAGAGGATATAATGCCATTCAATGAATCATACAACCAGAAACTGATCACTGAACCCATCTTAAAAGGTTCACAAGTTAAGGTGGAGTATACAAATGAAGAAGATACTGTTGAATCAGAAGATTCTGATGCTGATGGAACAGAAGAAGATGACATCCAAGACTATCAACTTGTGAGAGATAGGGAGAAAAGGGTGATAAAACCATCCACTAGATACTCTGAAGATTATCTAACAGCTTATGCACTAACAATAGCTGAACAGGTTGCATTTCCTGAGCCAAGGAATTTTAAAGAAGCTGTTACCAGTCTTGACAAAGAAAGGTGGTTGATAGCTATGAAGGAAGAGATTGAATCTTTAGAAAAGAATAAGACATGGGTGTTAGTGGATAAACCTCATAAGCAGAAACTAGTAAGCTGTAAATGGATATACAAAAGAAAGGTGGAGGTAACACACACTGAGTCTGTCAGGTTTAAAGCCAGGTTGGTTGCAAGGGGATTTACACAAAGAGAGGGGTATTGATTATGATGAGATTTTCTCACCAGTAGTTAAACACTGTTCCATAAGGATCCTTCTTGCAATAGTAAATCAGTTTGACATGGAGTTAGAACAGTTAGATGTGAAGACTGCCTTTCTACATGGTGATCTGAATGAACAGATTTATATGAGACAACCAGAGGGTTTTGAGATGCCAGGACATGAAGACAAAGTGTGTTTATTGAAGAAGTCCTTATATGGACTAAAGCAGAGCCCAAGACAGTGGTATATTAAGTTTGATTCACATATGAAGACCATTGGATATGAAAGATCCAAGTATGATAGTTGTGTGTACCTAAAATTCTCTGGCAAACAGGTAGTGGTGTTCCTACTACTGTATGTTGATGACATGCTAGTGGCAAGCAAGGATAAAGGAGAGATCAGTCAGCTCAAGTCTGAGTTACAGAGAGAATTTGATATGAAGATACTTGGAAATGCCAGAAGGATATTAGGGATGGATATTGACAGAAGAAGATCAGCTGGAATTCTCTGTCTACATCAAACAGATTACATAAAGAAGGTACTCAGAAGATTCAACATGCATGAATCAAGAAGAGTGTCAATTCCATTAGGCCATCAATTCAAATTGTCAGAACAACAGAAGCCAAAAACAAAGGCTGAATTTGAAGAAATGGAAAGAATACCTTATGCAAATGCTGTTGGTTCAGTAATGTACACTATGATATGCACTAGACCAGATCTTGCTCATGCAATCAGTGTGGTTAGCAGGTATATGGCAAATCCTGGTAAGCCTCATTGGGAGGCTTTGAAGTGGGTACTCAGGTACTTAAATGGAACTAGCAGTATTGGTTTGGTGTTCAAAAGGACTGATATCTCTGATGGAAGGATTATTCAAGGATATGTTGACTCAGATTATGCTTCTAATCTGGATTCAAGGAAGTCTCAGACTGGATACATCTTCACTATGTATGGAACTGCTGTAAATTGGAAGTCTATGTTACAACAGGTTGTGGCATTGTCAACAACAGAGGCAGAGTATTTGGTTGTAACTGAGTCAGTGAAGGAAGCAATGTGGCTTAAAGGAATTCTTACTGAATTTGGTCTTGGACAGAAATATGTAGAGATCTTGTGTGATTCTCAGAGTGCTTTACACTTAGCAAAGCATCAGGTGTTTCATGAAAGAAGCAAACATATTGATGTCAGATTACATTTTGTAAGGGATATCACTGATAAAGGTTTGATTAAGCTGGTGAAGGTAAAAACAGAAGAGAATGCTTCAGACATGTTAACGAAAGCTTTAACTGCTGATAAGTTTCAATATTGTCAGAAGTTGGTTCAAGTGGAGCAGGTGTGAGCAAATAGCAGCCTAATGAGGCTGTGGTTGATTAAGGAGAGAAGAAGGATTGATTGAGATTGCAGAAGTGGTGAGGGTCAGATTGTTTCAGACAAGGTGGAGAATGTGAAGTGTGTAGAAGTGTCCTCAACAATCATGGAAAATAATCTGATAGAAGTTTGGAAGCAAATCAATCTCAGAAGCAAAGGAGTTTCAGCTCAAGAAATTGGAAAAACTGATTTCAGATATAAGACAACGGTTTTAACTAACTTAACCGTCAAAACCGTTGTCTTTAAGAGAAGCAACCGTTGTCTATTCTGTGTTGTCGTTTTGCTTAAACAGAAAGTGGGTTATTTGTGATATTTTGGGGATTTTCTGTTGTAACTTCTCATTCCCGGTTCCAGCAAGTTAGAAGGATGGTTATAACTGACAATATAGCACATGGTTGGTTAGGTTTACCTTCTAGAAGGAGGTTACAATAGAATAGAGCTTATTAAGTTGATTCAAGCTCTTGGATTCATTTTGTAACTTGTAAAACTTCTTTGATCTTATTAGTGAAACCTCTCTCCTTGATCCGTGGATGTAGGCATTTTGCCGAACCACGTAATTCTTGTGTTCTAGTTTAATTTCTTGTGTTTGTGAGTGATCAATTCATATTGCATTCAATAGTGAATAGAGTTTTGTTTGTGAGGTTTAGGTAGTGAATTTGGTGTATTCTTTGCATCAAATTGCAACAGTCTATCTTATTTCTTCCAAATTAATTAATTTAAGATTAGTGATGTAATTTCCTTTATATCCTAATTTTATTAATATTAGATTTAATAAGAGAATCAAGTATTCGCACAAAATCAAGAGTAAGCTCCATCTTTATAACAAACATCATGCCATATTAATATATAATTCTAATAATTTAAATAAACTATTAACTCGTGAATCGATGTACATACATTTTTGCCTAATTGCTTTTATTTGTTCTTTTTTTTTTTTCATTCATTCACCAATATAAAAGTATTTTAAACAGGGATGTACACGAGCCGAATCAAGCCGAACAGTTTAAGGCTCGAGTTCGACTCGTTTAAGTTTCTATTGTGTTCGAGTTCGGCTCGTGTTTGTTCGAGCTTATAAAATTATGTCGAGTTCGGTTCGCTTTGTAATTACTAAGTTCGCGAATAGTTCGAGCTCGATTCGACAAAAGCTCGATAACGTAAAACGAACATAGTTCGAGCTCGAGTTCGTTAAGTGTGTAATTCTAAGCTCGCAAATAGTTTGAGCTCGATTCGATAAAAGTTCGGTTCGATTCCCATTGAACCCAATTTTATGCATTATTTAATTTTTATATATATATAAAAAATATTTATGAATATTATCGAGCCTAGTTCGCGAGCCCGGTTCGCGAGCTTGCGAACCAAACACCTATAGGCTCGTGCTCGGCTCGAAAAAAATTTCGAGCTCGATATTAAGCTCGAGTTCGGTTCGTTTAGGCCAACGAACTATTCCGAACGAATATTTTTCCGAGCCGAACCCCGAATAGTTCACGAACAATTTGGTTCGTGTACATCTCTAGTTTTAAATTTAGGTAAATTTTCGATTGCGCTATTTTAATCGTTTAAAATTGATTATTTTAACGTTAACGATGTAATTATCTTTATAACTAATCCTTATAATTTGGATATGTGTGGGAGATGTGTATGAACTTTCAAAATAAGAACATCGAAGAAGTAGTTTGCTACAATTTCAATTAAAAATCTTGAATGATTGGGTTGCGAAGAGATTAAAAAAAAAAATCGTTTTTAGACTATTAAAGTGGAAGAACTCTGCAGATATTGTGCAAGCATTATCTCTCTAGCTGGTTATAATAAGAAAATGAGTGGAGCTAACAACAACAATAATAATATTAATAACAAAACAATCTGCTACATAGATTCAATGCCAATTAAATGGTAAGTCACTGTAAACTTACCAGGAAAAATAGTGTATTATTATTCGTAGTGTTATTTCACTCAAAACTTGAATTGATATATCACGAAGTTTACATTTTTTCAGGAACAATAATTTATGAATTTGAATGCTTAGAGAATTCATTGTGTTATTTAATTTAAAGCTTGAATTGATATATTATGGTGCTGCAAGATTTGAGTATAAAACTCCAACTTTTTGTTTTGGTAATGGAAAAAAAATCTGCCTATCGATCTACTAAAGTTCTAAAAGAATTCTATGATTTATTTACTATTAATTCAGAAAAACACTTGAATTCAGGAAAAAAAATTATTGGATTGTACAAGGATATATTCGCTTTTACTTCATTAGACCAACACGAACTTCAAAAAACATGCTCAATAAAAAAATAAAATTTTGGCATCCATTTTGCTCACCAAATAAATCCCAGTGATTAATACTTTTTTGGACAAAATGCATTACTTTTTCTTTTGTAAAGGTATAATTGAAACATAGATGATGTGATATAAATATGGGGATTATAAATGATGTATTTGTATATATACTTGATAGTATAAACATATATAAAGCTTGATAAGAACACAAAAGAATAGAAAAAATAAAATAAAATAAGTGAAAATGGGTCTAAATAGTCATTTTTGTAACTTTTACTATAATTTTTTGGGAAAATTGATAAAAATGTTCTTTAACTTTGCGGTAATTAAAAAATTACCCACTAACTTTGGCCATTTAAAAAAATGCCCCGTAATTTAGAAAAAATTGATAAAATTACCCCGCAACCTGCTATTCCCAGTAATCCAACCGGTCAGCTGTTGACGTGGCCTGTTTTCTGATCTGTTCATGAGTTTTGCCACGTTTTTACAGCAGAAGCATGATGTGTCACTTTAGGAGGGCCCCTTTCCCCTCCTTCTTCTTCCTCTTCTTCTTCTTCTTCTTCTTCTTCTTCTTCTTCTTCTTCTTCTTCTTCCCATTTATATATATAGATGCACACACATATATACACACATATAATCTATCTATAACCCCCCTCTCCTCCCACCACCCCTTCCCAATGCCCATCAGACACCCCCTTCCTCCTTCTCTGCATATATATATAGAGATAAACATACAAAAGCTCAAGCATTGTAGAAATCGGAAGAAAGATTATGTTTAATGGTGATGTCTTTAGAGAGAGAAATATATGCTATGGGAGAAAAATCGAAAATGTGTGTGTGGGGGGTTCACAGCGGCGGTTGGTGGTGGCAGTGGCGGTCGGCAGCGGTGGGATGGCGGCGGCGGCGGTAGGAGGGCTTGCAACTTAGATGTGTGAATTCTGGAGTAAGATATTGATTTCTCATTTTGTTCCATCAATGGCATTTGGCGGAGGAGGCGGTGAGTGTGACGGCGGGTGCTTTTCTGACAGCCGATGTTTTACAGATTGGGCAGGTGCTTTTCTACCCGAGCCACTGCTTTATGCAGTACATGTGATAGAAGTGACCACAGTTGAGCTTACCTGTTTCATCTTCTCGTTCGTAGTCTTCCTGGCATATGCTGCACTTCCTCTCCATATCCAAGGCAAAATGTAAAGACAAATCGCCCAACGTCTTGAGCTTCGTCCTCCTCAAACACTGCGTTATCTCATCCTCCCCCAATCCGGTGCACACGTACCCGATCCTTTCACCAAGTTCTAGTAATTCCTCATACGACATGTTATCAACGTCGAGCCTCAGATCCCTGTATCTGTCAAGCCCATCGGATCTTCCGCCCATCAACAGATTATTTTGGAGCATTACAATCTCAGCAAGTCCTTCACGGAAACCATGTCGGACATTCGATGATGTCAAGATTGAAGAAATTGTGGTTTTGGGACGGTTGGAATTCGGATCTGTTTCCGAGTTCCTGGGTTTTCGGTATCGAATTTGGTCGGCCATGGTTGAGTCGTCGGCAACCACCACAGGCACGGTTAACTAGCACATTGGTTCGGTGGGCGACTATGAGTGCGTGAAAGAGAGAGAGAATGAAGGGGAAATTTGCGTGTACAATAAAAGCGTGCTAGATAGAAAAACAAAAAAATTACGCTGACCTGGCAGCCATCACTCAGAAAAACAGGCCACGTCAACAGCTGACCGGTTGGATTACTGGGAATAGCAGGTTGCGCGGTAATTTTATCAATTTTTTATAAATTACGGGGCATTTTTTTAAATGGCCAAAGTTAGTGGGTAATTTTTTAATTACCGCAAAGTTAAAGGGCATTTTTATCAATTTTCCCATAATTTTTTCATCTTTGTAACTATAGTATACTTTTAGCCTTTCTTGTAACTATACCATAATTTTAGTCTTGCACTTGCCACGACACATAATTTTAGCCTTGCCACATATATAAACTTGCCTTGACACACACTTGCCACGAATTTGTATAATTTTACCCTCCAGACTGTCGTGGCAAATAATCTTTTCTGTCTGTCATGACAAGTGTGTCCTGTGGCACATTCGCCATGATTCGTGACACTGATGTATGTCGTGACAAGTTTTATATCCATGGTAGGTGCAAGGCTAAAATTATGGTATAGTTACAAGAAAAGCTTAAATCATGGCATAGTTATAAGAAAGGCTAAAATTATAATAAAAGTTACATAAATAACTATTTCATATTATCTCCAAAAAAAAAAAAAAAGGCAAAGACTTATTAAGTTTCATAAAATTTATTAGGTTTTACTAAACAAGAATTAAAATTTCTATTAATTATTACTATTAGTAGGAGAAAATTGTACTTTTGGTCCCGTTGGACACGGGACAGTTTTATTTTGGTCCCAATACTATTGTTTTTACCTCATTAGTTTCAAACGTTGCACTTTCAGTCCCAAACTTTTTTTTTTCTTGCATTAATCTTCCCACAGTTTTGCAGTTTTGGCCCCTAGCCTTTTTTAGCTGTTTATGATTGGTAGAACCAGTCACATGCTTCACACATGATCATTAGTGTGACGTCATAAATTCGTACTTTTGCAGTTTTGGTCTCAGTGGACACACATTTGTTATGTTTTGATTCCAATACTCTTACTTTTGACCCCATTAGATTGAAAAGTTGACCATGACTTAATCTTAAAAAACTTGCTATAAATATCCTCTGCATTTTGTGTATTCTTCACTGCTCCCAGCTAAATCTTCCTTTTTATATTAAATTTCCACTAATCACCTTTTTTTTAAATTTAAAAAAAAAAAAAGGGAAAGGTGTGAAGAGCTATGCCCTGGAGCTAAAGTGAAGGTATCTGCGTATAGATTGTTCAAATATAAATTTTGTTTTCCATTATACTTAATGCTTGAATATGATAAAATTTATCACAACATATTTGGTCACTATTTTTCTTTTTCAAGCATTAAGTGTAATGAAAAATAAAATTTATATCTGAACAATATCCTCCCAAAATTAACCCTTCAATCAAGAACGTTGAGTTCGTGGAGGGACACGAGATTTGCACCTGGATGCATTTTCATTCTTATTTGATATATATGTAACATTTTCATTCTTATTTGATATAGACAAAAACTTGTGTGAGACCGTCTGACGGAAAAAAGTATCACTTTTGTAGTAAAAGTATCATTTTTTATTTGTAAAAATATCTATATAGCAAAAGTATCACGTTTTTCTGTAAAAATATCATATTTTCCTGTAAAAATGTAATCTATCATACGTAAGACCGTGACACAAAAACCTTACTCTTTAATATAATCAGTTGCTCAATTATATTATTGATGTTTCTTGAGATGGAGACGTTAGACAGGAGTATTACATAATATCTTTCATTTGTTTATATCAAATCATCAATCATGTATAGAATATTAGTATACAATCGCACTCCTCTGTCTATGATGGTGATATATTAATTGTCCACTTGTAAAACTCTTTCATAATATCGACACTGTGTGAGTATTAAGTACATATATACAGTGGAATCCAAATTAAATAGTTCATAAGCGTAAAATGAATCAGTAAATTTATAACACGGTTACATATTTAAAGTACTTTGTACGTATAAATTAGCATGTATTGAACTAAATTTAAAGTAACTAACTATTTATTTAAAAAAATTAATTTGGTGGCGAAGTTGAATATATTAATTTGCTACTAACTTTCTAGTGACTAGTGTTTTTCCCTCAAAACGTCACTTTTCCCTCCCAACATGTTGAAGTGACAGTGGGACCAAAAGTGCTAAAACGTTTGGGACCAAAACTGTATAAAAAAATAACGAAAAAAGTTAAGGCGAGACAGAAAGTGCAACGTTTGAAACTAGTGGTTTAAAAAAAGAGAGTATTGGGACCAAAATGAAACTGTACTGTGTCCAATGAGATCAAAAGTGCAATTTTCTCCTATTGATAGTAAAAGTAACAAATATCTTTTTCCGGAAACGCAATACTTTTTTAAAAAAACGTATTAGCCTTTTCAAAAGTAATATTTTTAAAATAATTCAACTAAATAATAGTTTTAATACAATTTTTTTGAGTTATAAATAGAGAGCTTATAAATCTTGATATAAATAGAGAGCTTATAAATCTTGATATTAAAAACTTAAATAACTTGATAAGAACACATAGTTTATTTTACAAGAAACTCATGAATTAGTAAAATTTTTAAAACGTATTACATTTTTTTCGTAAAAGTATTATGTTTCTTGAAGAGAGTATCATTTAACGTGTTTTTTACGCAAATAATTTATTTTTTCATGAGCAAAAATTTGAAATTCGATTAGGTCAGGCCGACTCATTGTAATTAAGAAAATCTGTGCAAATGGGGTACATAAATCCTCTACAAGTTCTATATACAAATAATTTATTGCATACATGTTATATTGTAATAAAACAAACATGTCTTCTCAATGGAATAGAAACTATTATCATTTCATGGAATATTAGACAAAGTGAAAAATATTTCAAACACATAGTACGAAGCAGGTGACAGATATAATGGAGGACCCCATAAGGAAGAAGGAAAGAATGTTTGCAAAAGGTGTACCGAGTTGCTCATACCAAGGTAACACATTCTAAATTTTGCAAAAATAGAAATACAAAAATGTTGAACTCGAGGTTTATTTATTTGTACTCTTTAATTTACAGTGAAGGTCATAAAAATATGAAGTTAGCACAATTAATAAAATGATTATTTTCCTATAAATAACACATGAGAGAGTTTCTCTATACCATCTTATTACCATTTCGGCAAAATGAGAATTATAAGAAATCTCACTAAGCTATAATTAAATTAATTGATTGAACACAATTATTAACTTGATTTATGGCGCGCCCTTTGTTTGTTTGTTTGTTTAAATTGACTAAATAGTGATTTTTCCACCCTCCATATAACAAGTTGAAATTTATACTTTTGAAAATATAGATTCTCAAATCACTTCTCCTAATCGCAATACACTCTTCAATGAAAGTTTAGTAAAATTTTATTTAATCCAATTTGTTTTTTTTTATAAAATCGGGTAGGTATAGAGTGAATATACGTGTGGTTCATGGAATATACAGTGCATTGATTACAATGTTTGGTGTCACAAAAGCTACATATGTAGGATGCTAAGTGCAAAAATACATTACGTTATTAGCAATGGTAAGAAAAAAAGTACGTCGTAAGTAAGTTTGATATTTCGATTGCATGAGCACGAACAAAAAGACCGAAAAGAAAAAAAATGCTATATAAATTATAAATAATTTTCAGGGAGAGAATAAATCTGACTACTACAAAGGGTTAATTTCACAAGCTCATGCAAAAATTTGTTACCACTGAAAATGAAAATAATGAAGCACTAGGAAGATTGTTAATCAGAAGGGATAAATTTGACAAAGGATTATGTGGTGCTAGATTCAACCCTTCGAAGAAAGAAACATGCAATATAATTTCTGTTTCAAATGGCATATGTAAATATGGAGATGATATTTGCCACAATTGTGGTCTTGGATGTATTCCGTATATAAAGGAGTTTACAAAAGATACAAGGATATACAAGATACACAAAATCTCCTAATTAAAGGGAAACAAATCATACATAATATTTACGCAGATATGTTATCATCCCCCCTCAAGCGGAGCGAGGGATTACTCCTAACGCGAAGCTTGGAACGAAAAAATTCGAAGAGAGGCCTAGGAAGACTCTTGGTGAAGATATCGGCAATCTGCATATCAGAACGAACGAAGTGAGTAGCAAGCTGGCCAGAAGAGACGAGTACACGGATGAAATGATAGTCAATGTCAATGTGTTTAGCCCGTTTGTGTGCCACCGGGTTTTGACTTAAGAATATGGCGCTATTGTTGTCGCAAAAAAGAATTGGACGGTCAGGAGGAAGTGCATGAAGCTCACGAAGAAGATGCTTGACCCATTGTAACTCAGCAGCGGCATAAGCGAGAGCGCGGTACTCGGATTCACAACTAGAGCGAGCAACGGTAGGCTGTTTCTTAGCACTCCAAGACACAAGATTGTCGTCAAGGTAGATAGAGTAGCCATACGTGGACCGACGCGTCTCAAGACATCGGGCCCAATCAGCATCAGAATAACCCGAAATAGTAGGAGAAGACCCACGCGTGAAAATGAGGCCAAAGTGTTGGGTGCCTTTAACATAATGAAGAATGCGCTTGACTGCTTGAAAATGATCAACCATGGGTGTTTGTTGAAACTAACTGACATAGTTAACTGCGAATGAAAGATCCGGACAGGTTATGGTTAAGTATTGCAGGCCACCGACCAACGAGCGATAATAAGTGGGATCATTGAATGGCGAGCCGGTCGTAGACAATTGGAGTCCAGGAGACAAGGGTGTAGAGACAAGTTTAGCATCTAAGAGCTGAGCTTTAGAAAGGATGTCACGGGCATATTTTGATTGACTGAGAAAAAAACCAGAATCGGAGTAAATTACTTCAAGGCCCAAGAAGTAGCTTAGACGACCGAGATCTTTGATCGCAAACTCGTTAGCAATGCGAGATAAGAAGGTAGACATCAGCTTAGGAGAATTGCCTGTAAGAATTATATCATCAACGTAGACAAGTAAATAAAGAAGAGCTGAACCTTTGGCAAAGATGAAAAGGGAAGTATCCGAACGACTCTCACAGAAACCGAGACGAATAAGAAAATCGCTGAATCGTTGGAACCATGCGCGAGGGGCCTGTTTGAGGCCATAGATAGCCTTGCGGAGGCGACAGACATGAGAAGGAAATCGAGGATCAATGAAACCCGGCGGCTGCTCAATGTAGACGGGCTTAGGAAGGAGGCCATGGAGAAATGCATTTTTAACGTCTAATTGATGAAGAGGCCAGCCTCGAGAGACAGCAATGGCCAGTACAATCCGAACGGTGGAAGCTTTCACAACGAGACTAAAAGTGAGATCATAATCAAGGCCTGGAAGTTGTGAAAAATCTTGAGCAACGAGGCGAGCTTTATGTCGATCGACCGAACCATCCGATAAATACTTCGTGCGAAAGACCCACTTGGAGCCCACAACATTTTTGGCAGAGGGTGGAGGAACTAGATCCCAAGTGTTATTGCGCCGCATGGCATCAATTTCATCATTCATAGCCGCAAGCCATTGAGGATTTTCGGCAGCAGATTTGAATCCACGAGGTTCCTTGGAGGCATGGAGAGAAGCAAGGAGACCTGTATAAGTGTAATCAGCAAAATGGCGAGGACGAAAGATCCCAGCTTTGGCTCGAGTGACCATAGGGTGAACGGGCTGAGGAGTAGGCGGCATAGTAGGCAAAGTTGGAGAGGGAGCCGGTTCGGGGGAAGCCGACGGAGGGACGACAGCAGGCTCACAAAGAGAGCAAGGTGGCGAGGCTGCCGTAGACTGGACGGGAGTTGTGGCCGGCACGGTAGAAGGAAGAAGCAGCGAGTATGGCTCCAAAAATTGGGAGACTGTCAAGCTCGAGGAAGGTGCACATATGGTGTTTGCCGAATATGGAAAATTGAGTTCATCAAAACGAGCATGACGCGTGATGTAGGTTCGAGAAGTGGTTGGATCGTAACACCGGAACCCTTTATGAGAGCTGCTATAGCCATGAAAAATGCAGGGAAGACTACGTGGTGAAAATTTATTTGTCATATAGCTACGGAGACAAGGAAATACCCGACAACCAAAAGGATGGAAGTTTCCATAGTCTGGGATAACTGAGTATAGAAGCTCAAAAGGCGACTTATTCTGTAACAATGGCGATGGAAGTCGATTGATGGTGTAGGCAGCGCTGCTGAAAGCTTCGACCCAAAAGTGAGTGGGAACATGAGCATGGAATAACATCGCAAGACCCATTTCTGTAAGATGCCGATGTTTACGCTCGGCCCTGCCATTCTGAGAAAGAGTATGAGGGCAAGACATAAGATGGTGAGTACCATTAGCAGCGAAAAAATCACGAACACGGTGGTTTGTGAACTCGGTTCCGCCATCACTTTGAAACACCTTAATCGGACAGGAGAACTGAGTTTTAGCAAAAGCAGAAAAACTCACCAACACATCATAAAAATCAGATTTTTGTTTTAGCGGATAAAACCAGGTGAACCGAGAGTAGTCATCAACAAAAATGACATAATATAAATAACCAGAGACGGAACACACCGGAGCGGGTCCCCACAGATCACAATGTATTAAGTCAAGAACACGCCTAGAGCGCTTAAAATTAAGTGTAAATGGCAAACGTTTACTCTTAGAAAGCTCACAGGAGGAGCATAAATTTAGCTTAGGCAATAAAGATGTAACAGTTAAGAGTCCAAGTTTACTCAAAGCAGTAATTACATCAAAAGAAGTGTGGCCTAGTCTAGAATGCCATAGCTCAAAAGATGCTTTAAGTGCAGGAGATTTCACAGAAGCGACCAAAGCGGGATATCCCGGATTCAAAATGTAGAGACCACGATCACGCCTGCCGCGAGCGAGAATTTCCTTGGTCTGTCGGTGCTGAACAACAAATGAATCATTAGTAAACAGCACATCCACTGGATAATCAGATGTCAATTTGCTAACAGAGAGCAAATTTTTCTTGAGGGTGGGAACCACAAGAACATCCCGAAGGGCAAAATAACGTGAAAGAGAATAAGAACCGGTGTGAGAAATATCTAGGGTGTTGCCATTACCAACAACTAACCTATCATTACCAGTGTATGTATGGGAACTGTCCAAGGAAGATGAGTCCGGAGTCATGTGTGCGGAGGCACCAATATCGATATACCAATCGCAGTCAGAAGCGGTCAACAGAGAACAATTTGCATTAAAAGCCTCCGCAAGGTGAGCAACATCAGAATTCTGGCGGTGGGAAAAAGTGAAGTCCGGACAATGGTCGGCTTAGTGGCCCTGAGTTTTGCATAACTGACAAGTAGGCAATCGACGAGGACCGGGCTGATTTGGACCACGACCCCCACGACCAGAAGACGAACCAGATTGGCCACGATTGCCACGGCCGCGACTTGTATTAGAGGAAGGGTCAGTACTGCGCCCGCGAGAGGAGTTGTTGCGGTTGGCGACGAAGGTTGTTGCAGGGACAGAAGGCTACTCAAGGGCAGCTTGAAACAGTGAGAAATTTTCCGCCCTCGGAATCAATTCATGCAGCGAAGGGAATGGCCGTAGGGAGAGCTGCGAGGCTGAGAAGTTCGCAAACGACGGTCCTAGGCCGACAAGAAACCAAATCGCCTTGTTAGTGTCGGAAGCAGGTTTACCGATAGTAGCAAGCTGATCGCAAAGTGATTTGTATTGCCGAGCAAAATCACCGACGGAACGTGAACCACGTTTCAGATTCTGCAGTTCGGAAAGAATGGCGAGTTCGCGAGATGTGGAGTCATTACTGTAGATGGATTCAAGGGTGGTCCAGATGTCGCGAGAAGAACCGCAACCGACGACGTGAGCTATGACATCCTCGGTTAGGGATGAGAGGAGAAGACTCTTAAGTTTTCCATTTTCTTTCTGCCATATGAGATGGGCAGGATTTGAGGCTGATTGACCTGCAGAGTCAGAAAGAGTAGCGGGAGGCAGCGTAGCGGTGCCGTCAATGTATTTCAGAAGGTCCTGACAGGATAGGAGAGACACGACTTGATTATGCCAGATCAAATAATTTGATTGAGACAGTTTAACGGTGATCATGTGGATCAGTGTGGAAAAGGGAAGAGAATCAGATGAGTCAGCCATGGCAGAAAAGGGAAGAAGAAGATCGGAAAAACGACGGGAAGAGTTTGGTGGTGTTAGGCTGATACCATGTAAATATGGAGATTATATTTGCCACAATTGTGGTCTTGGATGTATTCCGTATATAAAAGAGTTTACAAAAGATACAAGGATATACAAGATACACAAAATCTCCTAATTAAAGGGAAACAAATCATACATAATATTTACGCAGATATGTTATCAACATACAATTTTTTCAATATCAACGTAAAACTGAAAAATTAAGTAAGAGAAATTGCAATAAGCAATTTTAATTGAATAAATATATTATATGGATAGGTGTTATAGTTACTACTAATAATTTAGAAAAAAATATTCATAGTAGAAGTCTAAATATATTGAGAAAAGAAAAAAATTAATTAGAATATTTTAAAATTTTAACATAATAGAAAATTTATATGATCAATTATTACTAAATTATATCATATTGACAATTTTTTATTCTTAACATTTTAACTTGTTTGTTAAATCTAAAATCATGTATTCTTGGAGTTTTTTTTTTTCTCCTCTATAATGATTCTTTTTTTTTTTTTTTTTTTTGTTATATCAATCTGATCCTTTTTTTCTGAAGAATTTGAGAAGTTGTTTGAACAACGACAAATTACATGTTGGGTTTTGAAAGAACGGATCGACCAGTACCACCACACGAAGTACTATTATTCTACGTTTAAGTTTAATTTTATGTATAAAATAATAATAAAAAAAACAGTGATCAAGTGCAACACACTTGCTTGTTGCTAGTTCATATAAATGTTCCTTCTCTTTCATAAGTCATAATTTTTTTCACATCAAAGAGCGGCTTCACCAAAAGAGAGAGGCAACACTCCGCTACGGCGCTACCAGATGCGAGAGGCCCAACCATTTCAAGCTTGCAGGTTTAATAGTTTAAAATTTGAGAGAAATTGTATTGAAAATAAATGAGTCAGCAGGAGAGAGAAGGAGCAATATGTATTCGAGCACTCTGCTTTTCATGAAACTATCCACAATATGTTCTCACAATTTATGAACCTAACAATATATTAATTTATTTCTACGGATGAAATTATCGAGAACCAAACAACTTATTAAATAAACGCCCAGAGTTAATATGGGTTGATTGGCCCACCGATATGTAATATGGATAATTACTATATTCAAACCAAACGGGGCTCTATTATAAATAAAATTAAAAGGGTGTATTTGGTTGGGGGTTGGGCCACCCCATGCCCCATTTTTCCAATCCCGTTCACTTTAGGTTTGGATATCTAACACATGCGCGCTCTCTCTCTCTCTCTCCCCACTTTTACTGCGACGGATAGTTATAGTCCTCTCATCTTCCTCTCTCTTTCTCTCTAAATTCTCTTTCATCTCCATGTGAGGTGGCAGTGTCCGACGTGCCGGTGGTGGAGAAGCCGATTACCACAAAGGAGCGGCGGCGGAGAAGGAGGCATTCACCACCAAGGTTCCTCCGTCCGATCTCGACGCATAGGGTGAAAGTTAACCGAAATCTCATCTCTGGTTATGGATAATCACAGATCGGATGGCGCAATTTGGAAGTTTATAGAAAATTTGCGAGAAATCACGAGTATAATTTGTTTTTTTTTTTTTAAAAAAGATAAAATAAAGGGAAGACATGTAGTAATTGACACCGAACACGGTATGTAGAAGGAGAGAAGAGGAGGGTCAAACGGAATGGAAGTATAAAGAGTGAAAATTAGGGTTTGAATGGTGTGCGGGAGATTTTGGGGCTGACTCGGAGGCATTTCCCCAGATTGCAAGATAATATTTATTTTGCAAATATAATTTTTTATTCTTTCAAACATATATTAACAATGGCAATATTACTAAGAAATAAATATAATAATCAAATAAAAATAATAATACAAACAATCAAAAATCATTTATCAATCATAAATTTTAATACTACTGTGATTATTAAATCAATCATTAATAACAGTCTCTTACACACATCATATCACCTTTTACAATTACATCGGATTTGATCTTGAGCGCTACATGTAGCTCAAATTTTCATTCTTTTCTTTTTCTTTTTCTTTTTATATTTTTAATTTTCTTCCACAAAACAACTCGTTCCATCCTTTCTTTTTTCTTAATTCATGGTTCACGGGTTTATGAGTTCATCGTTTAGGTTCAAATTTATCATCTAGAGTTTAAGTTTTGTTATTAGACTGTACTTCTATTTCATGCTTCATGAATTCATGATTCATGAATTCACATTTTATGTTTCAGATGTTCAAAAATCAAAATAATAAACAAAAAAGGAAGAACGAAATAGGTTGTTTTATGGAAGGAAAAAAAAGAATGATAAAAGAATAAAAAGATGAGAGCGGTAGCGCAATAATTTGTAGCGTTCAAAATCAACTATGTAAATAATATATCCTACTCTACAACCACCCAAAAAAACACCAGATTTTTATTTTATCAGCCACTTTCTTCAATCAATAGTGTCCCAACCACCCCATCCCTAGCCAAACATACACTAAGAATTTGAAGCAAAGTTGATTAAGAAAAGAATAGCATTACTTAGATATAGAGATGTAAAATAAGCGATTGAAATTTTTAGAAATGGGCTTAAATTATGAGTAGTTCTTTTCACACCACAAAAAATACTAAGTACATCACCGCTAAAATGAAAAATGTAAATTTTCTTTTCTTTACACACCACATAATACACTTTTGGCCTCTCTTTTCTTTCAATACTCACGAGTTCGAAGAAGAATGTAGGTGCCGATTGTTGTTGTGGGAATCAGAGGTTCAACTATGAGATTCTTAAAATCCATCATAGATAACAATAGATTCATAAGCTGGACATAAGACAGAACAAAAATGTGAAATTATTTTACAGATTAAAAATATATTCGGACTGGGCTATGCAAAATCAAGCAGTCTGTGCTGAGTCCTATGCAGACCAACGAGACATATCATGTTCAGTCTTTAAGGTTGGGGACTTGATGACCCGCATTTGGTGCCCAATCTATTAATAATTTGATGGAATTTGAAATTCCCCCTTTCAAATTTTTGAATTGAGGCTCAATTTTATAGTCCAGCCAGACAAAAATATGAGACCTCTATTTGCAAACTCAGCCGGTGAAGAAAACAGGTAAACAAACCTTACATATTTGATATAAGACTATTTGTGGTGTGGATAACATATTTTATGGTGCCAATAGAATTGCCCAAAATTATTAACAACCTTAATTATTCTAAACAATTAAAGTTAGTATTTTTTTCACACAACTAAGTTGTTTAACATTAAAACAATTGAGTTGTGTAACACCTAGGTTGTTTAATTACAAAACAACTATAATGTTTTAAACAACTAAATTATTTTAAACACACAAAAAAAACATATTTTTTTAACAAAACTCAATTGTTTACCCAAGATAAATATAAAAAAGAAAATTGGAACATAAGTATATTAATTACAACAATAATCTAAAAAAGATCAAGTTTATAGATCGAAAAACAAAATAATGTATACTATAAGATGGGGCATATGAGAGAAAAAAAAAAGAATGAGAAATGAAGAAGGAATATGTAGAAAGAAAAGAAAAAATGAGAGAAAGAGGGAAGAGGAAACATTGAGAAGAGAAAGAGAGAAGAAATCATCCTTTACTATTAACGGAGAATCGTCAATACGTGTCGTCATTTGGTGTGTTTAAACACCTTAAAAATAGCTTCTTCTGTTTTTGACACGTGTCCTCTTAAATTTTTATTTCCGCTAGCGTAAATATTGAATTCTCTCAAATAGCATTGAATGAAATATTATTTTAATTATCTTCAATTATCTATCCCTAATTATAAGGAAGTGTAATCACTTTCCCCTTCGAATTTTAAAAGTGTAATAATTTTTTCGTCTCAACTCCGTTTTCTACGAAAATTATATTAAATTAATCTTCTTTTCATGATCTTCGATTTGACATTCATGATGTATATATTTAAGTAAAATATTAATTTTTAAATGTGAAATATATTTTTTATGATTATTGTAATATCAAAAGTAAAATATATAAATAAATAAATACATATATGATATGATATGAAAGGGGAAGAAAAATGACTAAATAATAATATATTGATAGGTTAATTCATTGACACATATCCCATTTTATACTCTCAAGTAGTATATATGACATAACTCCATTATATTTTATTAATATAACATAATATATTAATCCCGTGCATAATACGGGAGAACATCTAGTCTTACATTATATGAAAACGTAATCGTCTATTTTTTAAAATGAAATTAGTTTTCCCTCCTATTGACAATTCTAAAAATAAAAGCTTGATTGTATTAAAATGAAAATTGTCGTCGTCCATTTACCAATTTATTTGTAGTTTTTGTCCTATTTATATTTGTCATTCCTTCCAAGCCTGCAAATTAAATATGTAAATAAAAGCAATAAAATAGTGGAAAAATGTTAAATGAAAACAAATTTATTTAGAAAACAGTAATAGAAAAGTCATGATGTGTATATAACATACATATTAATGTTCTCAAATTTAAAATAATAAAATACTCATAATACACATGTGGGAATATTCATAAGTAAAACAAATTAATTATGGTTCCATCTGCTCTTAATATTTACAATTTTATAAGTTTTTAGAAAACATAATCTTACTATATAATAAAAGAGAACACTCAATAAAAGGAAATCATACATATTTTCCCGTTCATTTCACCTTCTAAAAATAGTAAGTTTAAATCATAACTAATACTCCCTCCGTTTCATAAAGAATGTCATTTTAGACATTCTGAAAAATTTCACAATAAGTGTCACTTTACCAAAAAACTACAATTCTTTCAATATTATCTTAAACAACCTACTTAATTTTGTTAATTATTTTCTTATTTCACAAAACATACCAATTAAATACCAATCCTTAATTTCTCCAAAAATAGCTACAATGACATTCTTTATGAAACGGAGGGAGTATAATAAGATATATGTGTATATATGGCAAAGATTCAGGGGCGGAACTATGTATTAATGTGGGGGTACACTTGTACCCCCAATTTGAATTTTAAAAAAAATAAAATTAGTAGGTACTAAAAAAAAAACAGAATGTATCCCCAAATCTCAATCCTATCCCTGATTTTTTTTATTTTTTATGTATCGTACCCCCGATTTTTAAATCCTGGTTACGCCACGGCAAAGATTTATATATATATATGATAAAATATTTCCAAACTTACTACGTAAAAAATTACAGGTGACAACTTTTGATTGATTCATTTAAAAAAAAAAAAAAATCCGATTCTTATCTATTTTTTAATGTAAAATATAGCAAATGAATATTTTTCATGACCTTTAATTTGACATATACATTGCATATTTTAAAATAAGTTATATTGAAAATGTAATTGTTTTTTGATTATTTAAATTAGATTTGTTTATGTAATATGAGCTTAATTATTTGATAGAGTATGAGATGCAAATAAAAATGAAATTGATATTAAGAATAGTTATTTTTTTATAAATACTTATTAACTAATCTTTCTAAAATATTAGGTATTATTTTGGGTAGAAATCCCTATATTTATATTTCCTACAATATTACAACTATTCAAAAATAGTAAAAACTAACTATATTTTAGTTTCTGGATTCACAGATAATATTTGGTTTTCTTAATAAAGAACAAGAAAAGAAATAGCAGAAGAACATATATACTCACATAACGGATGGAGATAATTTAGAGATCTACTTCATTTTTGTAGTTCTCTCTCTAAAATATTTTGATTTTTTCCAACATCCTAAATGCACTAATAATTTTTATATAATCCATGTCTTTTATTTGCAATAGATAAGGCAATCCTCTTTTCGTAGTATTTTAATCTGTAATGCCCCGACCCTCTAAATGCACTAAAGATATTCCGTGCATTTTATAATATTTTTACACAATCTTAATTCATTTTGAGATACAAAAGAATTATGTTTATTATTTAGAAAATACGTATCATCGCGATGTACCAGGTCGACGGTATTCCTAGCACAAAAAAGATAAGAATTACACAAATATATGATATAAAAATCTAAAATTAACATCGAACTTAAGAAGTAAGAGACATAGTTAATATATTAGATACTTTACAGAGTTAATATATTAGATATTATACATACAACGTAATAACTAATAAATGCATGACCGTATAAGAACTTATATACTAAAATAATTAGTAATAATAAAATACTAATATAATAATATTTAGGAAACACCTACGAATATGTAATAATAATATAATAATACTGACTAATTTTAGAAAACACTTACATATACCATATACACATAATGAAGGCTTTCAAGCCTTATATTTAAATAAAGACTTAGTACCACCGTTTTCCACATCGAAAGAATTAAATAAAAAAAAATAAAAAATTCTTGCAGGTTCCTATAAAAATCACCTCATTTGCTTTTAATGAATATATTATATATATAATATAATGGATTTCCTTTAACTAGGAAGTCCTTACTAGTTTATTTTCGACAACGTTCAAGTCGGTGTTTTTCAAGAGTTGTTGATAGTATATCTATTTTGAGATACACTTTTGATAATTTTCTTTTCTTATTGTATTTATGGTTTATATAGATTTAGGAATTTAATTATTTTCTTGATTTATATAAAATTATAAATTTAATTATTTTCTTAGTTTATGTTAAGTAGTTGTTACTTAAGATGCATGTTTGTTCTTGTTGGTAATAAAAGTTAAATATTTGTTAATGTTGTTTAAAGTTAACAAATAATTAGGCTTTTTTATTTATGACTATAATTTATAATAGCTCGGCTTTTGTGTTAGAGATTGTAATAAAATAGATGTACTCCAAGGATATTGTACTACATTTAATTATTTTTACTAAGCCCGATAAGTAATAAAAGTTTATGAAGCAACATGCGCTAGGTGTAGTGCCGATCGAGCCAGGGACATACGCGACTTACCTCGCCTATTCAAAGCAAGCATAAAAGGTGGGTAATTGGGCTATTTGTAAGTACGTTATGCTATTTAACTTGTACTTTGATAAGTATGTTTGTCTTCGAGCTTATTAATATGATACCTCTTAAGTCGTAAGATTGACTTTTGAGAAAGACTGTTAAGTCGTAAGATTAACTTTTGAGTAGGGCTTCGGAGTCGTAAGATTGGCCATTAAGTCCAGCAATATGACTTTTGAGTCGTAAGATGGGCTCCTAAGTCAATGATGTAATTATTATTGTGCACCTTCATTTAGTATAACTGCTTACAAAGTCCCAATGAGTTTATACTCATGTCCTTAATTACAAATCTTCAGGTTAGCTTAGCGAGGTGGCAGGGCTGTTGCGGCAAGGGTCACTGGGTTCCTTTTTCTACCCGTAACTTTAAGATGTTTTTGCCACATCTATGTATATAAATAAGCTTTTATGTTGTAAAATCCGGGTGTTCTCTTTTACTTAGAAATTTTAGACCCGCCAGTGTAAATATGTTTCGCCAGTGTTTTGATTGTCAATAAAATCTCTGTTTTGTCTGATAAACCTCCTTTTATGTCACGCTTCCGCACTTGATCACACGTGATCTCACTTGATCACATGCGATCACACTTGATTTGATTTACTATTTAAATATATATAAAAAAAAAAAATTAGCACTTCGATCCCGAATTAGCAGGATTGGGGCGCTACAGAATGGTATCAGAGTGGGTCTACTTTTCTGTGTACTTTTTTTTTTTTCAAAAATAAAATCAAGGGAACTGTGACTTTGCCAACAGACTCACACTCACTCTAAGGTATGTATATTTCACTATAAATTTTATATGATTTGAAAATATTTTATTTCGTATTTACTATTTATAACATAACAAGATGTTTGTGGCGTGTCCTTAAAATTTTACCACTATTTATGAAGCCAAATTACTATCATATTAAAGGAAAAATCTTCAATCATGTATAATGATATTCTGACAAAACTGACTTGGTTATAATCTGCCATAAATTACTATCATATTAAAGGAAAAATCTTCAATCATGTATGAGCTATACTTGTAATGATATTCAACTGACTCCTATAATCTGCCAAAATCTACTCTCACATTGAAGGAAAAATCTCGAATCATTACTAAGTAAGATTTGTAATGATCCATACATGTTGGTGACATTTATTGTGGGAGAGCTCAAATCATACTCCCTCTGTCCCAGCTAACTTGTCACACTTTTCATTTCGATCCGCCCCACTTAACTTTTTACACCCTTAAAAATGAAATTTCTCTCACAATCTCCACCCCCAAAATCTCCACACCCAATCTCCACCTTTAAAAAAAGTCAAAGAAAAAACAAAATCTGATTTTTCTTAACATCCGGCCAAGTCAATTGTGACAAGTTAGCTGGGACGGAGGGAGTACATGTTAATGAATATATATATTTTTTTTCATTTGTATACATCCAATCATTTATTATCTATAAATGAAAACATCATATACTGCCATTTATTTTTTAGATAGTTCAAATCGTGCATAATTACTCGGTCAGAAAATTGAGGGAAAAACGATGAACTTTCTATCTATACACATGTCGTACTATTCAGCGTCGGGTTCATCAGTCAAACTTTTCTATTGCTGACATTTATCAAACGAATTAATAAGCAAATCAAGTAAATCAGATGATTATAATAGATAACTGCCATATTTGAACCGATTAGAGCAGATTCTCAAAATATTTAAATGAATTTGAATCATTAAGTTTATTACATATACAAAGTTCCTTAATTTTTTTTATTCTTCCTTGTAATCGTACAATTTTAAAAGAGAAGGATTGGTGGGAATCAATTTCAAATCATTGGGCTAGACTTCTTGAGACTCAACGAACCGAACTTCACTTGATTCCCCTTATATTCAAAAAGTTAAAATTTGAGATTCGAAAGTACTGTAACATCTCCAACACAAGATGCGCCTGAATTTTTTAACCGTTAAAATGATTAATCATTTTATTCCATGTCCTTGGAGCAACACAAAATGACGATTTTTTAAGAATTTTAATAATGATGAATAACTATTGTATGAATATATCACATGTTAATGTATGTATGTGTGTTGAACCTCAGATGAGAACGGTGTTGAAGGTGTTGAACCAACTTTATGGGATGAATCCTCAGAAAATGCTTGACTTCTTCACAAGGCTATGAGAACGGTGTTGAAGGTGTTGAACCAAATTTATGGGATGAATCCTCCGCAATATCGATGGTTTATGATTGAGTTTCTCTAATTTACAACTTTTGTCAATAAGAAGCATCATTGGACATATATCATCTCTATTTTCGTCAGGTGTGATTATTGTTATGTGGCGTGCAGTTATATTTCATTAAATGAGCTTGGATATGGAAAAAAGTTCATAGGCAGGTAATATCCGCAAACTACAATTTGTATTGAAATAGGTACTAAACTAGCTTTTTCATTTCATTGATGATTTCGATTGCGTTTTTCATCACACTTTGTACCTTTGGTCTTGATCAATTGCATCATATATGACAATTAGGCTTGCACATGGACTGCAACTTCATTAATATAATCCCTTAACGGTGAGATTTTTTTTGGCGGTAATTAATTGGTGAAAAAATTAGGGTTGTATTGACATTGTCTTCTTATTATAAAAAATGAATTCTTAATTTTTTTTTTGATTTTTTTTTCTGGTAATTAGTTGCTACTATGTGCACACAGAATCATGGACAAAACCCTTTTGCAGAACAGAGACCCTCTTAGCGGAACAGAGGGTTAGACAAATTCTAAACCCTCTTAGCGGATCTTCGATAAAATATAAGATTTAAGGCTCTGGATATCTCCTTCGTCCGCCAGTCGTCTCAGACAAAGTGAAACAGATCGTGGTCAGGAGAAAAAAGCGAGAAAACAATAACAAGACTTTCGGATATCTCCTTCGTCCGCCAGTCGTCTCAGACAAAGTGAAACCGTCCGCCAGTCGTCTCAGACAAAGTGAAACCGATCGTGGTCAAGGTTAAGGAGCGGTCTCAGACAAAGTGAAACCGACCGTGGTCAAGGTTAAGGAGAAAAAAGCGAGAAAAGAATAACAAGACTTTTACCGAACAACGCAACTTCAAGAGCACTCAATCTTACTCAATCTTATTCAACGGACCATAAAAAACGGGCTTCAACTTGAGACTGGTGTTACCTTCAATGGCAGAATTTGCAACTGCCTCCGGTGATTGGCCTTTGCATTTTTAATGAATATTATCATTTCCCTTTTTTTTTATGATGAATCAATTGGTTTCCGATTATAATTCTATTCTATTTAAATTATTTTATGAAAAACTTTGTGTGGAAGGGAAACGAAATTGAACAAGCTACCCAGTCACTTCGGATTTCAAATTCACAATTTGTTAGAGGTGCAAATATTTTCAAAAGAACATGAAATTACTTTGTATAATAAAAGCAATCGTGTTTTGATTTTTTGTTATCAATATTGATGAGTTGTTATCCTGTCTTATTAATAAAAAAAACTATCATTTTGATTTTTTGTTATCAATATTGATGAGTTGTTATCCTGTCTTATTAATAAAAAAAACTATCAGATTATATATTGTGAAATTATTTGTAATCATGTTCTTTTTGTTATTCATTATTTTTGTTTTATTTAATAACAATAAACAATCATATTCTAAATCATAATCTGTCCCAACAGGCTAATATAGAATATATAATTGAATAATTGTTTAGAAAGTGCATACATTTATTGAATTTTTCAAATAATAAATATAAAAATAAAAAATAAAATCAACTATACTCTTGAACTGATTTATTTATTTATTTAAAGACCTTTTACGTTAACCTTTCAAAAAATATATATATACATATATATATATATATATATATGCATATGTATATACGTATATGTATTTCTGTATGTATGTGTCAGATTACAATATCAATACATGTTTACTGTATGTATGTGTCAGATTACAATATCAATACATGTTTAAGGTAACACAAATAATTTATTCTGAAGAATATAAATATTAATATGAATTTTTATTCTTTTTTATTTACATAATATAAAAAATCAATAAATATTTTTAATGAGTTTTTATATTAATGGCATCTGCAAAATAATTAGATACAATAAATGTTATATGATATATTTTCAGTTATTAATATCAATGTTATATATGATATTACTAATTAATATAAATTTATGGGAACTTATAACAAATATAATTCCAATCTTTACAAAATAAAGTATTGCGTGATATGGAAGAATAGATGAGACTTTCAGTGTTGTGGAATAATTGTTATGAGAAGTGTAAAAGAAATTAGTATATAAGGTGGCTATAATGGAAGAATAGATGAGACTTTTAGTGTTGTGAAATAATTGTTATGAGAAGTGTAAAAGAAATTAGTATATAAGGTGGCTATAAGTTGGAACAGAAGATTTGATTCTGATACTCATTCTGATCTTTTTAATATACTCCCTCAATTTCATAAAGAATGTTATTTTAGACATTCTGAAAAATTTCATAATAATTGTCACTTTACCAAAAAAAAACTACAATTCTTCAAATATTATCTTAAACAACTTACTTAATTTAGTTGATTATTTTCTTATTTCATGAAACATACCAATTAAATATCAATCCTTAATTTCTCCAAAATTAACTAAAATAACCTTCTTTATAAAACGGAGAGAGTATATGACATAATATAGTGTTTAATCCCATTAAATATTTATAAATTAATTTTTAATATAGATTATCTAAAAGTTGGTGATAAACGTGTACAATATTATTTGTTGGCGAACTATCATTTGTTTTAGTTGTAGATTTTCTTTTTCGTTTTCTCTTTTAAAGAAGCTTTAATTTAATTTAGATCGATATGGAGAATTTGAAATAATTTTAGCAATAGCCCCAAATCTACATAGTTATTATACTCACTAAAAGTCAGAACTGTTTTGACATTCTAAAGTTAAGCGTAATATTCAATGTAGGAAATACTTTCTATTAAGTATCATAATTTAGTTATTTAGTACTATTAAAGTTAATTTGAAAAAGAAAAAAAGTTGCTTATATTGAGTTTTATTAATATTTTATAAATATAATTTATCATATTTATAATTAAAATGTTGTTATAAAATGTTCTATGAAATAGTAATTTATGAACTTGATAAACGCTAAGGCAAAAATTAACATATTAAAAAAAAATTATCACAAGCGAGAAAAACAAAAATAATCGAATAAAAACTTATTTTATTTTAAGAGTTGGCCATATATTTTAATTTATGGCTGGCCCACTGGCCTACCGTTTTTTACTTCGATAAATTAGGAAAAATTATTTTCTTGACTAATCAATATGGTAAATTGAATCAAATTTCAATTTTTTCGAAAGTTAGATATGTCTCCCTAAAAATATGGAATAACATAATCTATTTAATTAACTGATCAATTTGTTCCCTCTGTTTCGAAAAACTCCAGAATGGCTTCGCCTATCAGTTTAGTTCCTTCAACATATCTGGATCTATTCAGTCCAGTTTAGTTCCTTCGACAGATCGGATCTATTCGGTCTGAGTATTCTGTGATTTTCGTAGTTTTAGTTTAATTTTAAATTTAAAGCAAATATTGATATCTGAAAAAATGCAAGAAATAATTATAGTATTGCAGTATCTAAAATAATACCATATTCTCTATAAAAGATAGTGCAATAGTATGAAGTAACTTATAAGTTATATCTTTCTCCTAAAAAAAACTTATAAGTTATAACTTAAAACAAGTCCTAAACCTAAGCTTATAAAAATAAATTTTATAAGTTAGTATAGTAGATGCCTCATCTAAAAGGGAATAACATTAATTTATAAAGTTGTTAACTTTCGTTAATAAACCTC
Organism: Ajuga chamaepitys; assembly: GCA_958295605.1. Classification (NCBI taxonomy): domain Eukaryota; kingdom Viridiplantae; phylum Streptophyta; class Magnoliopsida; order Lamiales; family Lamiaceae; genus Ajuga; species Ajuga chamaepitys. The sequence goes on from OY282502.1 coordinate 19,179,005, forward strand.
TTCTTCATATACCTTTAAGTAAAATTTGCCTCATACACGGATTTTTGTTCTCTTAAGTTCTGAATAGCTGCAAATAATATCACGAAGATGAGCTATGAAAGCGAATAAGTAAACTTACTGCTAATTCTGAGCGCAGTATGTGTTAGAATTCATGTTTATGAATTCTACCTTTATATATGTGAATAATTAAATACTCCCTCCGTCCCCGAGTGAAATTGCACATTTTCTATTTTAGTCCGACCCAAGCAATTTGCACACTTTCTTAACAAGGAAACAAATTTCACAAATTCTATCCTACAATACACCTTTATTAATCAAATAAAGCACAAAAATAGGTTTGAAAAGTCAACATAACTCAAAAAATAAATTTTCTTAATATGTGTATCCACTTACCAGTGCAAATTCATTCGGAACAAAGGGAGTATTAGATTATAATAAATTTTATTACTTCATATAAATTACAAACATGTTAACTAATCAATATCTATAAATATTTAATTAAAATATTGTAACACCCCAATCCCATTAGCTCGGGTAAAGTGCTACTAAATCTTCTTCTCTTTTGATTAAGTAATAAAACAGAAAATGTGCGAAAGCGTGACATAAAATGCTTATCGGATAAAAGTAGAAATTTTATTGACAATAATATACTGCCAAAACATATTTACACTGGAGGTTCCAAAGTTCCTCAGAAAATGAAAACACCCAGACTCAGTGTCATGTAAACTTATTTTTATACATTGAAGAGGCAAAAACATCTTAAAGTTGCGGGTAGGAAAAGGAACCCGGTGACCTTTGCCGCAACAGCCCCGCCACCTTGCTCAACTAACCTGAAGATTTGTAATAAATTACGGGCATGAGTATAAACTCAGTGGGAACTTTGTAAGCAGCTATACTTAACGAAGGTGCACAATAATAAACATATCCTTGACTTAGGAGCCCATCTTACGACTCAAAAGCCATATTGCTGGACTAGGGAGCCAATCTTACGACTCCCAAGTCCCACTCAAAAGCCAATCTTACGACTTAAGAGGTATCATATCATTAGCCCGAAGGCAAACATATTTATCAAGTACAAGTTCAGTAGCATAATATACTTACAAATAGCCCAGTCACCCACCTTGTTTTGTTCGCTATAAAGTACGTATTTCGCGTATGTCCCAAGTCCTGACTCGCACTACACCAAGCACATGTTGTTTTAATTAATTAGTATTACTTATTGATTTAACATCTTAAAGATAATTAAGTGTGGTACAATATTCTTGAATTATGTCTACTTTTACAATATCTAACATATAAGCCAACTTATTATAAATTACAGTCCTAGATAAAAAGGCCTAATATGTTATTAAATTTAAATTATTACCTACATTAATAAATATTTTAAACTAACTAACATGCATTTTTAAACAACAACTACTTAATACAAACTTAAGAAAATAGTTAAATTTATAAATCTACTTAAATCAAGAAAATAATTAAATTCTTAAATCTATATAATCTATAAATGACAATGACAAGAAAATAAAAAGACTATCAAAGAAGACGTACCTCAAAAGATGTTAATACTATTCAACAACTTCCCAAAACACCGGTCCGAGCGTTGTCGAAAATAAACTTATAAGGACCTCCTAGTTAAAGGAATTCCTTTTAATATATTCACTGAAATGTTAAAATGTTTACTTATTATAACGTTACCTATAACCTATTTATAATAGAATTTTCAACAATTCTCAAACTGTTTTTTCGATGTGGGATGTGCAAGACTTGTTAAGCTTGCCATTATAACCTATATGCTGGTTATCATCATTGTTTTTCTAAATTTAGTATACTAACTTTAGGAATGGTTTATTATTATTATTATTATATTATTTACTTTAGTTGTTTGTATATATATATATATATAGTATACTACGTATTTTTATTATATAACTTAGTTAGTTAGGTTATGTTATAAATTAAACATGTTTCTTATTTCTTATACCCGATGTTAATTATATATTTTTAATTTTCATCCTTTCGGTGTGTGCAGTTGACCTGGTACACCGCGGTCACACTTATTTGCCAAAATAAAATCAAATAACTTTGCAATTTAAAATAAAATAAAATTGGTAACAATATTTTAAAATGCAATCAATGTATTTTATTGCATTTGAAAGATTCGGGGTATCACAGTCTCCCCTACTTTTTAAAAATTTCGTCCTCGAAATTGTACTTACTTGGTTTAGGATGTTTGGATATTTTGCTAAAATCTCATCTTCTCGTTCCCAAGTAGCTTCTTCTTTCTCATGTCTACTCCACTGCACTAGTACCAAGGGAATCTCTCTATTCCTCAAAGTGTGAACTTTTCTTCCTAGGATAGCAATGGGGTTCTCTTCATAAGTGAGGTTTTTATTGACTTCCAGATTCTCATGATGAATAACGTGATTTGAATCTGGGACATACTTCCTTAGTACTGATACATGAAAGACGTTATGGATATTGGTAAGTTCTGGCGGTAGCGCTAACTTATAGGCGACATCTCCAACTCTATCTAGAATCTCAAATGGGCCAATATATCTTGGTTTTAACTTCCCTCTCTTTCCGAAGCGTATTACTCCTTTCATTGGTGCCATTTTGAGAAAAACCTTATCGCCAGTATTGAATTGTAGATCCTTCCTTCGCGAGTCAGCATATGATTTTTGTCGATCCTGGGCAGCCTTGATTCTTTCTCGAATCTTAGTTACTACTCCAATGGTTCTATCGAGGATCTCAGGGCCTAAGATCTTTCGTTCTCCAACTTCATCCCAGTAAATCGGCGATCTACATCTCCTTCCATAGAGTGCTTCATACGGTGCCATCTTTATGGTAGCTTGGTAACTGTTATAATAAGAAAATTCTACCAATGGCAAATATGTTTCCCAGCTTCCTCCGAAGTCTAGTACATAAGCTCTAAGCATATCTTCGAGTGTCTGTATTGTTCTTTCTGACTGTCCATCAGTTTGTGGATGATATGATGTGCTGAAGTTGAGCTTTGTCCCAAGGGCCGTTTGTAGACTTTTCCAGAATTTAGAGGTGAAACGAGTATCTCTGTCCGAAACGATGGTCACTGGTACTCCGTGTAATCTAACAATCTCGTCTATGTACCGTTGAGCAAGTTGATCCATGTTAAGCGTCATTCTTACTGGTATAAAGTGTGTTGTCTTTGTAAGTCTGTCAATGATCACCCAAATAGCTTCATTCCTTCTTGCTGTTCGTGGCAGTCCAGTAACAAAGTCCATTGCTATGTGTTCCCACTTCCATTCGGGAATTTCTAAAGGGTGTAAGAGTCCTGAAGGCCGTTGGTGCTCTGCTTTAACCTGTTGGCACGTTAAACATCTTTCAACAAATTGTCCTATTGATCGTTTCATATTTCTCCACCAATAGATTTCTTTTAGGTCTTTGAACATTTTTGTCCCTCCCGGATGAGCTGTGTACGGGGTATTGTGAGCTTCTTCAAGAATTTCCTTCCTTATGTCATCATCCTTAGGTATACATAATCTTCCTTCGTATGTTAAAGTCTCATCTGGTGTTACAAAGAATCCCTTGATGGTTCCAGCAATTGCCCGGTTTTTCATTTTGAGGAGGAATTGGTCAGTCCTTTGTGCTACCTTTATTCGATCTCTTAGAGTAGGTTGTATGGTTAATGTTGTGATCATAGCAGTAGTATGGCCTGACTTCACAAAATCTAGATTCAACTTAGCAAATTCTATTAATAATAGCTCTTGTTGTGTTGGGAGACTGGCCATATGACTTTCATTTTTCCTACTAAGTGCATCAGCTACGACATTTGCCTTGCCCGGGTGATAGAGGATGGTGCAATCATAATCCTTTACTAGCTCCAGCCATCTTCTTTGGCGCATGTTGAGTTCTTTTTGCGTGAAAAAGTATTTTAAACTCTTATGGTCTGTGTAAATTTCACATTTCCCACCATAGAGGTAATGACGCCATATCTTTAATGCGTGGACAACAGCAGCTAATTCTAGGTCATGTGTAGGGTAGTTTAACTCATGGGGTTTCAATTGTCTTGAGGCTTAAGCGACGACTTTTCCATGCTGCATCAAAACACATCCTAGTCCTAACTTTGAGGCATCGGTGTAAATGACAAACCCTTCTGATCCGTCAGGGATAGTTAGAACTGGCGCGGTTACGAGTCTCTGCTTAAGCTCTTGAAAGTTATTTTCGCATTCGTCAGTCCAGTGGAACAGGTTGCTCTTCTTTGTTAATTGAGTCAAAGGCTTAGCGATCTTCGAGAAATCTTGAATGAATCTTCTGTAGTAACCAGCTAGACCCAGAAAACTTCGGACCTCATTCACATTCTTCGGAGCTTTCCAATTCATTACTGCTTCAACCTTCGCGGGATCCACTTCGATTCCATTAGCCGTGATAATATGGCCTAGAAAAACAACTCGATCTAGCCAAAATTCACATTTGCTAAATTTAGCATAAAGTTTCTCCTGTCGTAAGGTACCTAGTATAGTTCTAAGATGTTCCTCGTGTTGTTCTTTATCTCTAGAGTATACTAGGATATCATCAATGAAGACTATGACAAATTGGTCTAGATAAGGATGGAATACCCTATTCATCAAATCCATGAATACTGCGGGTGCATTTGTCAATCCAAAAGGCATTACTATGAACTCATAATGACCATATCGTGTTCTAAAGGCTGTCTTAGAAATATCACATTCTTTGACCTTGAGTTGGTGGTAGCCCGATCTGAGATCGATCTTTGAGAACACGCTAGCTCCCTTCAGTTGGTCAAAAAGATCTTCTATTCTGGGCAAGGGATACTTATTCTTGATCGTTAGGCGGTTGAGTTCCCGATAATCAATGCACATTCTAAGAGATCCGTCTTTCTTCTTGACAAACAATACAGGGGCTCCCCATGGAGAAACACTTGGCCTGATGAATTTCTTGTCCAGCAACTCTTGAAGCTGTAATTTTAATTCTTGTAATTCCTTAGGCGCCATTCGATAAGGTGCTTTAGATACAGGCGCAGCTCCGGGCACCAAATCTATTGTGAATTCAACCTGTCGATTAGGAGGTATTCCTGGCAACTCCTCTGGAAATACGTCCACATAATCTCTCACCGTTGATATATCAGCAGGTGTAACCTTACCAGTATTATTTTCCATGATATTCACAAGGTAGCCTTCACTTCCCTTTTTCCGTAACATTCTTACAGCCTTCATTGCTGACACAATACGCGGTCTGGTATTAGTTTTGGCTCCGTAAAAGGTGAATTTGGATCCTATTGATCTTTCAAAATCTATTTCACGCTCAAAGCATCGGATTGTTGCTTTATTCTTGGTCAACCAATCTATACCCAAAATAACATCGAAACATTTCATCTCTAATACGTACAGATCAGTTTCCATTTCTTGATCTCCTATCAAAAGCTTAACACCAAACACGATATCCTTAGTCCTAATGGTCTTTCCTGAGGGAATACTTACTGTCAACTCCTCTCCATTTGTGTTACTTTTCAAACCCGGTTTTCTTTTAAAATCTTCAGACATAAAAGAATGTGATGCACCAGTATCAAACAAAATATATGCTGGAAGATCGTAGACAAATAGTATACCTGCCATGGTTTCATTCTCCTCGGTCACTTTGTCTTGTCCTAGTGCAAAAACGCGTGCCTTCCTTGTCTTCTTGTCTGGTGTATTAACATTTTGTGGTGCCTTGGTCTGTGTGGCAGTGCATTCCCAATACCTATGTCCTGGTTGACGACACTTATAACAAACATTCTTTCCCATCAAACACTCCCCATAGTGGTGCTTATTGCAATTAGGACATATCGGAACTGCATTTGGTCCTGGTCCCCCCCTCGGGGTTGCCTTCTTCACAAAGTGGTTAGTCTTATTCTTATCTCTAAAATCCCATTTCCTTTTCCCGGGTTGCTCTTGAGGTTTCTGGTTGTATTCTAAATTCTGGCTAAGGGATACAATATGTGCTCGTTCAAACGTTTCATGGTACGTAGGTAGTTTCAAACCCGACACGATCCCTCCGATTTCTGGACGCAAACCTCTCTCAAAACGTCTTGCCTTTCTTTCATCTGTGTCAACCAAGTGTGGGGCATATTTAGATAATTGATTAAAACGTCTTTCATACTCCATCACTGGAAGGGTTCCCTGCTTCAAATTAACGAACTCAATTTCCTTTTGGTCACGGATAGACTGTGGAAAGTAACGGTCCATCATCATGTTCTTAAAATCATTCCAGGTCATATTTTGCTTTTGTTCATTCGTCATAGTTCGCTCGTGTGATTTCCACCAGTGTCCAGCATCTTCCACAAGTTGGAATATTGCGCACGAAACTTTCTGATTTTCAGTTGATTCCATATGGTCAAAGATTCTTTCAAGCTCAAGAATCCATTCCTCAGCGACCATAGGTCCTTCGCTACCTCTGAATCTTGGTGGTGAAAAACGACGAAATTGCTCTATAATGACATTAGTATTGATACCCTGGTTCTGTGGATTTGGTATATTTTGGTTAGCTGGTATTTGTTGTATGAGTCCCTGCAGAGAGTTCAAGAACTCCCGTGCAAAATCCGCTCCCTGTACTCCAACAGCAGGTGGAGGTTGCCTCTCAGCAGCTGGCCCGACAAATGGCTCATTTTCATTTTGCACATGTTTACGTGGCCTTCCCCGCGCTGCCATACTTTTGGGAGAAAGAGAAATAACACTTAATTATATGTATATATACCTTTGTTTGACATACCGAATAATTTGTAAACAAATCATACACGTAAAAGATATTGGGTTTACAAATCCATATATATACAAAAAGTACATTGGTTTTTAATACCCTAACCCGTACAAAATGTCTATTAATTAATCATGCTTATACGAGCAAAAAGATAGCATGATCAAAGGATGACTTATATACATTCCTATTAGCAAAAGGATATTTACGGTCTAGTTATGTACCTAGACATCATTATACAAAAACTATCTACTATTACTATATGTACATCCTCTAGGTTTCCAACTATATCAGAACCAATTACTGGGACCCGCCTGGTTCTCTGCTGGTGGGGTACGCATACGTCGACCCCTAGATGGTATGCTCTCATCATGGACTGATCCTATGGACTCGTTGGGCTCGGTATCTTCTGAGGGGTCCTCTTCCTCCTCGTCCTCGTCCTCTTCTGCTACTCCTGCTTCCTCCCTTTGCGATCTTGCGAACTCAAGACAGTATTCCGCCCGATCCCTAGCGCGTTCGGCAAGACGTTCATCAGCAATAGCTTCTGAGCGCTTGTTGGCGGCAACCTCGTCATAATGATTTGCCCTTTGCCTCTGTTCCTCTGCCTCCATTTCCATCTGGTCTGCAATTGCGAGGCACCTTTGACGTTCTCTAATAACCATAGCGAGGCGGACACTAAAATGTTGATAATTAATTGTCAGTCCAGCCGTAGAGTCTATCGTAAGCATTTCGTCCAATAATCCGATGGGCAACATCTCTATAATTTGGGAGGACAGTGTCTGCTAAGCGCATAGAAGCCTCGTACTCAGTAATGTGATGTCCTTCTTGTATGGCGTTGTTCCGTCGTCTCCGTAATATATTTATATATTCGCCTATATTCTGATACTCACCCTGTCTGGTCCTCCGGTAGACTGACATCGCGGGTGGTAGATCTCTGACAGCGAGTGTTCTTCGTCTATATACTACTGTTTTTCTAGCAGTTCGTTTTGTTCGAACCATCCTATCATAAAGAAGAAATATGGATCAGTTTCTAATCTGGCTTCTTAATTGGTAGTAAAAGTTTCGAGGACAAAACATTTTTGAACTTATATAAAACTCATAATAAAATATACATACCTTGGAGCGAGTGTCGGTCTGTTGGCAAAGTCACGGTTCCCCTCGGTTTTATTTTATAAATCAAATATACAGAAAAGTAGACCCGCTCTGATACCACTCTGTAACACCCCAATCCCATTAGCTCGGGATTAAAGTGCTACTAAATCTTCTTCTCTTTTGATTAAGTAATAAAACAGAAAATGTGCGAAAGCGTGACATAAAATGCTTATCGGATAAAAGTAGAAATTTTATTGACAATAATATACTGCCAAAACATATTTACACTGGAGGTTCCAAAGTTCCTCAGAAAATGAAAACACCCAGACTCAGTGTCATGTAAACTTATTTTTATACATTGAAGAGGCAAAAACATCTTAAAGTTGCGGGTAGGAAAAGGAACCCGGTGACCTTTGCCGCAACAGCCCCGCCACCTTGCTCAACTAACCTGAAGATTTGTAATAAATTACGGGCATGAGTATAAACTCAGTGGGAACTTTGTAAGCAGCTATACTTAACGAAGGTGCACAATAATAAACATATCCTTGACTTAGGAGCCCATCTTACGACTCAAAAGCCATATTGCTGGACTAGGGAGCCAATCTTACGACTCCCAAGTCCCACTCAAAAGCCAATCTTACGACTTAAGAGGTATCATATCATTAGCCCGAAGGCAAACATATTTATCAAGTACAAGTTCAGTAGCATAATATACTTACAAATAGCCCAGTCACCCACCTTGTTTTGTTCGCTATAAAGTACGTATTTCGCGTATGTCCCAAGTCCTGACTCGCACTACACCAAGCACATGTTGTTTTAATTAATTAGTATTACTTATTGATTTAACATCTTAAAGATAATTAAGTGTGGTACAATATTCTTGAATTATGTCTACTTTTACAATATCTAACATATAAGCCAACTTATTATAAATTACAGTCCTAGATAAAAAGGCCTAATATGTTATTAAATTTAAATTATTACCTACATTAATAAATATTTTAAACTAACTAACATGCATTTTTAAACAACAACTACTTAATACAAACTTAAGAAAATAGTTAAATTTATAAATCTACTTAAATCAAGAAAATAATTAAATTCTTAAATCTATATAATCTATAAATGACAATGACAAGAAAATAAAAAGACTATCAAAGAAGACGTACCTCAAAAGATGTTAATACTATTCAACAACTTCCCAAAACACCGGTCCGAGCGTTGTCGAAAATAAACTTATAAGGACCTCCTAGTTAAAGGAATTCCTTTTAATATATTCACTGAAATGTTAAAATGTTTACTTATTATAACGTTACCTATAACCTATTTATAATAGAATTTTCAACAATTCTCAAACTGTTTTTTCGATGTGGGATGTGCAAGACTTGTTAAGCTTGCCATTATAACCTATATGCTGGTTATCATCATTGTTTTTCTAAATTTAGTATACTAACTTTAGGAATGGTTTATTATTATTATTATATTATTTACTTTAGTTGTTTGTATATATATATATATATAGTATACTACGTATTTTTATTATATAACTTAGTTAGTTAGGTTATGTTATAAATTAAACATGTTTCTTATTTCTTATACCCGATGTTAATTATATATTTTTAATTTTCATCCTTTCGGTGCTAGGTGTGCAGTTGACCTGGTACACCGCGGTCACACTTATTTGCCAAAATAAAATCAAATAACTTTGCAATTTAAAATAAAATAAAATTGGTAACAATATTTTAAAATGCAATCAATGTATTTTATTGCATTTGAAAGATTCGGGGTATCACAAATATAACTGTACTTTATAGACTTTTTGTATAAAAAAGATATCGTATCTACATATAGCAAACGAAACCTCAATTATAATATCTCCCAATTTACAAAAAAAAAATTGTTAAGTCTACTTTCCACCTTCCATTTTGCATCACATCAATAATCTGAGTATTCACAAAATGCTCTGTCAATATTTCGAACAATGAGTCAAACTTCAACTAAATATTATCGTAGTGATCAAAACGTCTATATCAAGATTTCAATCAAAATTAATATACTTGATCAATTGTTTTCTTTATAAAAATCATCATATCAATATATAGATAATGGACATCAAACAATTCAACAATAAACATTATTATTGGTATAAAAATTAAATATAAAGAACAAGACACTTTTTATCTTAAATATATACTATTATATAGAGTTATACTTTAATATTGAAAACAAATAAATCATATTCATAGTAACATAAACATCGCTAACTCGCAAAATATAAAATATTTATATTTTTTAATGAATATATGTTTTCAAAGAACAATTCCCAAGGTAAGATGTACTTGAGTTCGGAGACTCCGTGTAGATCAGATTCGAATGTAGATCTTTTGAATGATCTTCGCACTTTAGAATTTCTGAAGTCAATCAAGCTAAACCTAAACATCGGTATACCAATTATGTTGTTGCGAAACATAGATCATTCACTTGATTTTTGCAGTGGTACTTGACTGGTGATTACAATACTTGGTGATAACGTGGTTGAGACAAATGTTATATTAGAGTATAATGATGGTGTAAAGATTCTCATCCCTCGACTTTAGGTGACTCCTTCAGATAAGAGAATGCACTTTTCGATTGCAATGAGACAATTTTCCTTTACCGTTTCTTATGCAATCACTATAAACAAAAGTAGGGGCAATCACTTAACCATGTTGGTTTATTCTTGAAGAAATGCATCTTTTGTCACGGTAAGTTGTATGATGTTGTTTCCCGCATTACGAATTGAAATTACTTGAAGATTTTAATATATGACAAAAATCCGGAAAGAAAGACTACCAAAAATGTTGTCTATATGGAAAATTTTCAAAATTTGTAAACGTTATGTTTATTTTTGTCTAACATTAAATGTTAATATAGATTGTTGATTTATTTATATTATCTTACTTTTTTCGGACCATCATAGTATATATTATGTGAATAAAGATAACTTTATATATTTTCGGGTCATCGAATATCATATTTTACTTTTATGTATGTATCCAATATCGACGAAAATTTGTATTATAATTAGATTAAATATTAGTGTGTAAAAATACTTCCCGTGCATCGCACGGGCAAATACTAGTTACTATTATGCAAGGATGAATCAAATATTCATATCTTAGATAAATGAATATAAATAATTCATAACTTTTTTAATACTTTTTATTGTATTTTCTACCATTAACAAACATATATTTTTCATCACTTATTATATGTTGGTTATAATATCTCACGATTTATAGCAGTATAAATATATCAACTCTTATTATATATTTATGTTAAATATACAAAACGTGCATTTGCACTGGGATGATATTAGTATGGAGGAAAAGAAGCAAAGTTAATTCCTTTTGAAAATTGAAATTTTACACCATTTTAACTATGTTATCTGTTTATTTTAATAATGGTCAAATGGTGGAAAGCCTTTTATAACAATTGGTTTAGCTATCGACCATATTTGATAGTTTACGTCAAATTTAGGAGTGACAATCCCTGATTCGATACGATAAATACAAGCTCAATCAAATCTGAATTTACTGTGAGAAATTTAAAACCAATCCGACAAGATCATGATTAACCCGATTCTGACTTAAATTGACCATCAAAATCAATATTATCTTGTGTAATAATTATTATATTTCAAATAACTTTTGATATATAGCTCAAATCAATATGAAAATCGCATACAAACTTGACCCTGTAATCCGAATCGCCACCCCTAGGACAACCAACTCAGCCAAGTAAAAGGATGTGTTGGGTTGGACTTAGCTTTCGAGATCAAGCAATATATTTGTCAATCATACTATAATGATCTATTTATATCTGTAGAAATCTAAGATATGTGAAGCATTTGCATAGACCGTATAAGAACGGAGAACTGGAGCTTGATAGCTCAAAGTATTTTTGTTTATTCTGATGCCTCTCTTTACAAAATGAAGTAACTGCTCCTATTTATAATATTGACTTTCTAGTAGTCTAGCAATACACACGTGTCACAGCTTAAGCAATATGCTCAAACAACTACAAATCAAATAAAGGAATACAATATATTCTTCAATATCTAATTGTAGAAAAATCAATCACATTTTCTAAAATTGTAATTTATCAAATTGAGTCACCACTTCTATTCTTAATCGCAAATTAACTCACCGTCCTTGTATCTGGGGAAATTAGCATGTCATGTATAACCTTGTTCGTCACGTCATTTAACATAAACATAGAAGAGTTGGCAAAGTTACAATATAATATATATGATATCCTTTACAATAAAATTACAATTTTAAATATTGATTTGGAATTTGCTTAACAAATCATAACCTTTAAGAGTTAAAGCTTAGTTTCAGAATTTCCCCCAACAACACAAGAACGTATTTACTTATATTAAAATTATAAGACGGATTACTGTTGTAATTGTAATAAAATTGGTTCAAAATATAAGCAATCATGTTCAAAATGTGTGGAATGGTATATTTTGATCAACCATAATTCATAATCACACTAACCCGTGGTGGACCCATAAACTTTTAGTTCCCGGGGGTGGACTTCATTTTTAATTTTTCTCGATAATTTATTGTTGAAATGATTATGTGTTGTGATCGTCTATTACATTCAAGTTGTCCAAATATAATTATTTTAACAGTAACTAAGTAAGTTATACATTTCAATTGTTTTTTTTTTTTTTTTTGATTTTATATATATATATAATATATGCCTATCTATCTACCTATCAATATATAAGTATATCTATTATTACTATTATTATTAATATAAAAGTATGGATTGTTTCGCCCTTTTTTTTAGTTTCAAGTATGAATTATTTCGTCTTATTTTTAGTTTCTTCTTTTCTTGTAATGAATATAATATCCTTATTAAGTATTAAATTTAAGGTTAGTTAAGTAATTTAAAATAAATTATGATTTCCCTTACTTCATTATAAAAAAATAAGAGTTCCTTTATTTTTCAGACTCCTCCTAAAAAACTACATACTTAAATTATTATTTTTCTACACTTTCAATATTTTTTGAATTTTAAAATAGAACTTGTTTCATATTAAAGCAAATTTAAAAGGTATATTTTAAGAGGAGTATATAAAGTGATCAGATGATTTTTTAAAATAAGTCTAATTAATTAAATTAGAATCATCCGTTTTTCAGATACTATATCTACAAACATGAAAGTTATACTTTATAATTTAGTTTGATGAATTAGTTGATGCTCTCGATCGAGATTCTAATAATTTAATTCACATGTGTTGCTAAAATTTCTCACAGTGTCTTTCTCAAATATCATCTCTTACCTGATTAAATATCTTTTTCATAAATCATATAGAATCTAAGGATTTTTTTTCCCTGTTTTTTGAAACAAAATTTAAGGATTAATAGCCATAATATATAGAATAGATATGTACTATACCAAAATTAAATCAAGTTCTCTAATCATAGTTGAATTCTAAAAAGACATAATTTGTCCATACACTATAAATAAATATTTATCGCAAAGCATAAGTAGTAAGTAACTTAAAATATATTATTATTTAATTACTTGAATATAAAACGTAATAGTTCTTATTTAATCCAAGCTCCTCCGAAAAAATCACATTCATAAATTATTCTTCTTCTACACTTTCAATACTTTGAATTTTGGAATAAAAAATTAGTTTTAAATAAAAGTATGGATTGTTTTGTCATATTTTTTGCTTCGTCTTTTCTTGTGATGCCTATAATATTCTCACTGGGTATTAAATTTAAGAGTAGTTAAGTAATTTAAAATAGTTTATGTTTTCCTTATTTGAGTATAAAAAAGAGTCTTTTTCTATTTCAAACTCCTCCTAAATAACTACATAATTAACATATTCTTCCTCTATGCTTTCAATACATTAAAACTTGAAATGAGATTAGTTTCATATTAAAATAAATTTATAGAGTCTTCCAGTGATATGTTCATTGCATATATTTTAAGCAATTGTGCTAGATAATATTACATTATGTTATTATAAAAAAATAAAATTTATTATATTTTTAAATCTTATCTATAACTACCATATTTTAATATTCACACTATCAATTTTTACTTTTTTTAATAAAGTTAGATTTTATGGCATTATCTTATAATTTTTATAATACATACATTTTTACTATTCAAATTTAGATTATACTAAAAAAATTTATTTTTGCATGTTATACTTGCATATAATGTGATTATATATTAAAATCATCTTTAATATAATAAAAAGAGGAAAAGGTATATTGATAGACAAAATAAAAATATTGTCTTTTCTTAACACTATTTATTTAAGTTAGTTCATATTAGAAGAATGAAGAGTCTAAAATATATGAATGAAAAAAGAAAGAGTGAGCAAACTTATTGTGATCACTCTTATCTTATACAAGCGTTAAGTGAAAGATATGGACTAGATTAGGATATGGGCTTTAATTAATTAATAGGTTATACTGATTAATTAATTAAAGCAGGCCAGAATATTAGGTCCATATACATAGGGTGTATGAACTTATATATACATATATATATATATATATATATATATATATATATATATATATATATATATATTCCCTATTGTAGGGAGAATTAATCTTGTCAGTAAGAAACATCAAAGGGTTCAATAATTGATTTCCTAGCGATCACTTATTGAACAATTATACCGAGGATAATTCCTGCGGTGGACGGCGTACGCGTGGATACCTGAAGTGGTGAATCAATCACTCAATTCTGTCTGACTAATTACGCACAAGTAAGTTATTCTAACTTTAGCGTAATCAATGCTCAACGTTTAATTCAGTTATAAATCACGATCATAATTCTCGACTGTTTATTCCGCTGCATACATTAGATGTAGTTGAAAATTACTAACATTAAGTACAATGAAAAAAAAATTACTTCTGATTGATTTTTTAATCACGTTCCTCTACTCTTATTTGAAAATATCAAGTCATTATAGTTTTACTTTTACTGAAGTTTATTCTGGTTTGAATGAGTCATTGTACTATTTTTTTAATTGTGTATTTTAATACATAAAATGACCACTAAATGCAGTATGCCAATTTTTAATGCAAATACATGTACAAATACTCAATATATATTAACAAGCACAAAATGAAGTTTAATTAAAACAAGAATAACATGGAATTAGAGACCCATATATTTTATTTTCCATAAAAGTGAGTATATATCATAAACTCTTAAAATTTGTATTGTTAATAGAATTGGTATTGAAAAACTAACTAAAGATTTATAAATATATATCATGAAAATATAGTTAGCATACATGATTAAGATAGTAAACATATTAGTAAAATTTACACACACACGCATGAATATCAAGAATGTTACATAAATTTCAATAATACTTTAGTTAACCTTCTATATTTAAGAATTTTACAAGATGAAATTTGTTTTTATGTTATTATGATTAATTGTTTTTATTGCACTTGTTCGTAGAAAGTTTTCATCAATCTGTAGGCTATCGAGCTTAAGTCTAGACTTTTTATCTCCTAATCAAAATAAGAGAAGATCTTAAGAAACGCATCATAGATTTTGTCTATGGCGTCTTGGCAAAGACTACTTCACCTGTAATATTGTTATAGGAAAAATTGTAATTTGTCATCTTAACTTTGCATGCTTTAACATTTCGTCATACTAACTTCTTTTTATTGCAATTAATCTACCAATATGAAATTGCAAGCGGTTGCAAATTGCCATCTCAATGAAATCTCAATCATTGATGATGTACACGTGCGCAGATGTGCACGACTGAGATTTCTCTTACATAACGATTCACAACAAAGTCTAAGTTTAGATAGTAATTTGTTACATAAATTTTTTTATATGGTATAAAGTGAAAAAAAACTAAAAGTTGAGATGGTGATCTGCAATTAACCAGCGGTTATATATAGGGTAACTGAAATGTAAAAAGAGTTCTCACACCTCAATAGAGGCGATAGATTTAAAAAAAAAAAAAAAATACAATGTGGCTGAAACTTATACTTCGTTTGTCCCATAATAAGAGTTCTGATTGAAAATTTACAATTTTTTATCAAACTCAAGAATGATTTTATTTTATATTTTATTTATTCAATATATATCTAATTTGTGAAATCAACAAGACATTGACTTTTGAAAGATGACTCTCATTTTGGGACAATCTTTTTAAACAATACTTTTACTATGAAACAAAGAGACTATTGTAGATAGTTGAAATAGTATATCTATTATAACTGAATTGATAGAGCGTCCAACGTGATATTAACACTATAAGTTTATTAAAATGCTAAATGAGTGTTTTAGATAACTAACATACAATGCATTATCATACATTAATTATTACGATAGTAATTGATAAAAGTTGTCAGTAAGAAATGTTGATAAAATCAAAATGCTTACACTCATAGTATGAAATGACACCTTTTATATAATCAATCTATTATTGTGGAGGCATTTTTCAGGGGCAAAAAACATTTGCGAAAGTTTAAGCAAACATATAAGAGATGGTAATATGGAGCGAGAAATAATTTATGAAGGCTATTATTTTAGTTTTTTTAGTTGTATATAATTTGGTTATAGGTAATTACTTCTATAAAAAATGATGAGTCGCAAATTGATTATTTCTTAGCAAACCTTAAAGAAAAAATTAATTGTTAGGCATAAGTAATATAATAGTTTAGAAAGTCTTTTAATTAAACAAGTTTAAATTATTAATTAAAAATATTATATAATAGTTAGCAAAAGAAAATAATGTAGATCAACCTGTCAATAAACTACTAAAAACAATTCATTTGTTGCTTATAGCTTTTAGCTTTTAAGTAGAAACAATTATTATAGAACACTTAGCTTAAATTAAGTCAAAATTACAAAAGTGCTTTGAATAAGCAATGGAAAACACTCTCTTGATAAAACAAAAACAAGTGCTTTTGTACGTGTTTCATGATGTAAACCGGACATAATTTATTGCTTTTGTACGACATTTATTTTGTAACAAATCATGTGGGAACTATATTTCTTTTACAGGGGTAATGGTTAAGAGCTGTTTTATTTCATTCTACCAAAATAGTTAATAGAAACACCTCAGTTTCTCGTCTCACCATTACAAAGACCTAACATATTCAGAGTTTATAAACGCCTGTCTATAGAATGATAAGAAAAGAAAACTAATTTCAGGCATCCATAGTACCTGCAGAAGGGAACTGAAAAAAATTGCCTCCTTATTTCATAAAGTAAAAGAAGAAAAGATATAAAAATCAAGACAACATAATTTCAATTCTACACTATCAACTCAAGCCAACTATGATAAAATCAACTTAGTAATTATGCAAAACTAAGAAAAAATGAAAATTAATGAAAAATCGAGCTCTTGGGTTCTATTGAATCTGCATAAGATCTCAAATCAACACAACACAATTTCAATTCAAATACGTTAACTCTAGCAAAAATATGATAAAATCACTTCAATACAAAACAAAAATTTAAAAATTAAGGCGAAATCAATTATGGATTTATTTGAATCTACAACGATGGGTACAGGGAGAGCCTATTCCGGCGAAGAGGCAATTCCGGTGAAGAGGCACTTTCAAGCGATAGACTATTCCGACAAGATTCTATTTCAAGTGACAAGTTGTTCCGGCGAAGAGGCTACTCCAAGCGACAGACTATTCCGACGAGAGGCTATTCCGGTGAAGAGGGATGAGACGGAGAGAGGAAAGAGAATACGTGAGGAGAGAGAAAAAGAGTAGGGTGAAGAAGAGAGAGGAAATGAAAACTAAATAAAAAAGAAGTGTGTTAAGTAGGAAATTAGGGAAAAAAAGAAAAAGAAAGAAAAATGTGACGTGGCATTGGCGCTCATATTGGTGCCCACCAATAGAGCCCATAATATATATATATATATAAGGAGTGAGTAGGGGTGGGAAAAAATATCGAAATGCCGAAATACCACACATACCGTAACCAAAAATTACCGAAATATAGAAATTTTCGGTATACCGAATTTTCGGTACGGTATGATATCGTACTGGAAATTTTCGGTACTGTAAAGGTATGATAATCTAAAAATTTTTGTATTTCTGTATATACCGAACTACCGAAAAAAATTCGGTAATTTCGGTATATATCGGTATACCAAAATTTTGGCGGTATTTTGTTAGTTCGATATACCAAATTCCTAACGGTATACCGTAAATTTTCGATGTACTAAAATTTCGGTATACCAAATCGATGGTATGGATCGATATATACCGATACCGATACAAAATTCGATATACCGAATTTTCGATATGCCTCAAAATTTTCGATACAATAACGATATTGATTTTCGACGTATCGAAAATTTCGATACGATAACAATATGGATAATTCGGCTAGGACGGAGGCGCCGGTGGCCCTATCCGCCCCTCTACTGTGGCTGCCTCTGACAATGACTTTGATATTCAAAAAGTGAACCAATGTTGATGTGATTTACATTTGATTTATTATATAATTAAGTCGCCGTTGATTAGTAAATAATTGCATGATTCATTGATTGACTGTAGGTAAAAGGGAGAGAAGGTATAGTACCCCTGTCAGAGGGTACTGACCTGCTATTTTACTTAGTTGACTTTTTTCTTGATAATATGCCTCGAAATGATCAAATTGTCCTTTTGTTCTTTTATTAAAAAATGTTCTTTCTTATTCTGATTTTTCTTAAAACGAGCGAGCATACTTTTATTTCAATTCAGTCCTTATATTCTTATCCTTTTGGTTTTGTCCAAATAAATTTTTGTCCTATATTTTCTTAATTATAAATTAACCCTAACATTAATTTTCCCATGCAAAATTAATCTTTTGTATAAATATGGAAATAGTCCATTACGACCATATCAGGCCCATCATGCTTCCGTCAATTAAATTCTTGAAACATAAACCAAGTTTTGAACCTTTTTGACCGAATTGCAGTCGGGTCGTATCCACCGGGTTTTACGAACTGCTCCTCACAGCCCAGCCACTCGATCGCAACCGATGGTTCCAGACGTAGACTCCTTCAACAGCAACCAGCACAGCCTCGTTTCGTGTCCTACCTCGAGGCGTACAGTATTCTTCTTGGTTAATGAACAGAAATAAAACTTTGGGAGATGATGAACAAAAAGCCCAACTTTTATTAAGAAATCATGAACTTATTATTACATTAGTACATCTCCTTTTGGGAGGAGACGACTTGTTTAGCTACTCATGGCAGCTATACTTTCCTCACACATACACTCGAAGAAACTATAATGGAAAAACTGGAAACTAGCTATTACAATTTTTATTGTTGTAAGAAAACAGAGGGGAATGGTCGATGCCTTCTGCTTCCTTCTACCCTGTATTTATAGAGGTTTGTAACCCCTATCCTTGAATTATTGCGTCCAGTTGTAAGCTTTTGATTGGTCTCTCAAATTTTCTGGATGCATCTTCTTATCTGGATCACATGCATGTGGTCCCTCCTTCACATGGTTCACATGTTGTGGACCTTTGCCTCACATGCAAACTTTAATTATTCTGCTGTGAATGCCTCCACCTTTTGTCGTTTTGGGTGGATGCAATTCTCGTGACTCAACCCATCGCTGCTTGTCGGGGACCCCTTTATTAATTTTTTCTGGGTGGTCCCCTTGGCATCTTTTGCTTTTTCGATGGTTCTTTCTCGTTTCTCTTCCCTTTGTCATTGATGACAGGGAACGCTTGCCCGAATAGTGCCTTCTCCTGTTCTGGGCACCTGGGGCAAATCCGACTCGTCCACCGTCCATTATGCGCCATATTACAATACTTTCTGGCAGTTTCTGAACTTGCCGGCAGCTCGTTCTTCCATAACATCTCTCTCTTTTGTTCAAAGATGTTCTCTGCATATGGAGAGGTTTTGGATGTCATGGTATTGATCAAAAGTGATCCATTCGCCGTCTTGTGGAAGACTTTGAAACTCCCTTTGATCTTTCTCATTTCCATGAGATAAATCCATATGCCCCAAGCTCTCCGTGTAGTAATATCATCCTCCGTGAAGGTTGATACTAGGGGAATCTTGTGATCTGGGGCAGACATGTTTTTGTTTGCCTGTCTGGGATCAGGTCTTTGTAGCTTAATAAAATGAAAAGCTGGGTAAGACCCGTTCTTGTATGGTTCCGGAGCCGCTGATGTAAACTTCAGCTCCAGAATATCTCCTCGTTCGAGATGATTGTTGTTTTCCCATGTCTCGAACACAGCATTGAATATCCATCCCGGAAGTTTTGAGATTTTCGGGAAACTTGGTGCCACGGTATGAACCGAAGCTAGAGCTCCAAAATCATACCATTCTTTTACTTCTTGTGGACTGGCTCCTGGGTTCGTCCACATTCTCGGATATTTACCAGATCGATCAATCTGGCATTTTGATGGGTTAACTCCAGCCCCTGTAAGAATTTTCTCCCATGTTCTTTGATAAACCTGAAATGGAGAAACTTTAAGATCGTTAATATCAATCTTAGAGGTACCAGCCATTGGCCTAAGATTGATCTCTCCCTCTTTTACCCCAGAGGTGATGGGTTGGCTTGAGACATCAGGAGGAGTATCCTCCGTCTGCTCAATTGTTTCTTTAGCTAGATCCGTGTAGGGATCCAACTTAGAACTCGTGCTCACAGTACTTGAATCTGTGGCGGCCGGGTTAGAGGTCCGTTCTCGAAACTCGAACTTTTGCTTTCCTGAAAAAGCTTCCCGTCGGATAGGAATAATCAGGTTGTCCCAAAGGCAATTACTTGCAAGTTTGGTAGCCTTCAGCGCGCTTTGGACTTTTGACAAGTCCTCCTGTTGTACTCGACCCGCGACTTTGGCTTGAATATCCAAGTCGTTGATCCTCTTATCAAGCTCCTCCAAACGTTCCTGGAGATGCCTGTATCCTGTTAGGATGGAGTTGGCTTCACTGGACTCCATCTCTCGTTAGAAAGTCTGCAAGAACATTTTCATGAGACTTTATAATGACAACCTCATAATCAAAATATTGACAATCAGCTTGCCATCTAAGTAATCTAGCTTTCTCAGGTTTAGATTCAATCTTTTTTGTTAAGAAAGCTTTGACACTTGTGTTATCAATTTTAAGAATGAATTTCTTAGGCAGTAGGAATAACGGCCATTTTCTGAAGGCCTTTCGCACTGCAAAGAATTCTTTCTTGTTGATGTGCCATCTTGCTGCTTCGTTTTCTGCAAAGAGACCGCTGCAGTATCGGCATGGCACTTCTCCATTCGGGGTAGCTTTGGTTAATACTGCTGCCCACCAATGATCACTGGCATCTGTATAGAATACCAATTCTTCATCATCGTTCGGTATTGCTTGGAAGATCTTTACAGATCTCTTTAAGTTGTAATACTGATTCTTGGTGTTCTTTTTCCCATTTGAAATCTGCATCTTTCTTTAACAATGGGCTAAACACCTTCCTGTATTTTGCTAGGTTTTTAATAAACATCCCGGCAAAATTGACAACTCCAAGAAAACTTTGAAGTTGCTTCTTATCTTTGAGGTCTTCTGGAAATCCTTGCACCTTCTCCACTATATGTTTTTGAAGGATGATTCCAGACTCATCGATCTCGATCCCAAGGAACTCGATCTGTCTAGTTGCGATTACTGCTTTCTTTTCTGATAGCACTAATCCTTCCTTATGACAAACTTCTAAAAAGATCTCCAGATGTTTGATGTGTTCCTTCATATTCCTTGAAGCAATGAGTATATCATCGACATATACGAACATGAATTTAAAATAATCCTTAAACAGATTATCCATCTTCCTTTGATATCTCTGGAGGGCATTTGCTAATCCCATTGGCATCACGTTCCACATATAATGTCCTTGTGGTGTGAAAAACGCCGTATACTTCTTGCTGGCCTCTTCCATCTTAATCTGATAGAAACCAGATTTACAATCAAATTTAGAGAATACCTTTGCATTCTTGATGCAGTTTACCAAGTGCTCTCTACTTGGGATATAATATCCGTCGAATTCCAAGATATTGTTGATCCCTTTGTAATTGATCACCAATCTTGGCTTTCCTCTCTTCATTTCTCCATGGTTTCTCACCAGAAATCCTGGGCTACTGTATGGAGAGATTCCTTCTGAAATCAACTTAAGGTCCAGATGTTCCTTAAGTATTTTCTTCATATCCTCACGATCTGCCTGATTCATAAGGATTGGTTTGTACCGAACAAACTTATTTTATTTTCCGGTTTTCACCTTCAAAGTTGCTTTGAGTTCATTTTTGTCCCACCATGCTAGAGGATCTTCATTGAAATTCCTCTTTATCCTCTTCTTGACATCTTCCAAGGATATTTGTTCTTCAATGGTGATATCAAGTTGTGGACTTGCTTCCATAGACGCCTTAAGGAATTGGATTGTCTCTTTTGACATTCTCTCATCCTTATCTCCTCCTAATGTTTCAGCTCGATATTGAAGGAGTGCATCTCCATATCTTCGCTGATCCTTCATTTTCGGGTGACTTAGTTTTCCTTCATCACCACGCTTGTTGCAAAAATTAATGGGCATTTTTCGATGAAATGCCTCCCTTAATCTCTGAACAATAATCTTATGATCACAGAGGGTTGTGAAAATAAGCTTTCTTGTTTCATTTTCTTGTGTAAACCGCTTGAATGTCTGTAGGAAATTGTTTCCTAACAGAATATCTGCCCCTGTATCATGGAAATAAATTGGTGGAGTCTTAACTTTGTACCATGGGGTATCTCCGGCTCGGCCAATCATGATTTTTTCCGCTTGCTTAATTCCTCGTTTGAGGATAAGAACTCTCTTAGAGAAATCTCTTCCTGCAATAGCTGGTAGATCCTCTCCTACTCCTGTAGGAAAGATTTCTGGCTTTGCTGTGCATATTCCTGCGCCTGAGTCAATGTAGGCCGCGAAATATTCTACTCGATATTTTTCATATAACATCCCGATAGAGATGTATATTGAGAATGGACTAGTAGCCATTAATAGCAGACCTCTTTCTTCATAGAACCTGATATTTTCTATGAGCCACTGTAAAGACCACCCTATCTGGCTGTCGTTCCCAAGGTTTGTGCCCCTCGAGAAATTCCAATCCAAGAATAAGACGCCCATTTTCTCGTCCTGCTATTCCTTGGATTATCAACTCGTTTTCTCCTAGCTGGAGAAGTCCTTCAAATCTTCCCAATGAAGGTTGTTGTAGATAATATAAGACGTCACAAGGAAACATGTTATCCTTTTGAGTGATATCGAATACTATCTCCACTTCTCTCCATCCCTCTGGACATTTTAATTCACCTTTAGTTGTGAATTTTTCTGGCTCCAGATTCTCTTGTGAGATAGGTCTCTTTTCCCATCTCCGACTCATGATTCTACTATCATGAAAAGAAACTCTTCTTGGTTCGAACCTTTGACTTGTAGCTCTAGTCATAATAGGTTGATCCTCGATCCGCATATCCATCTCATGGATTGGTGGTAACTCCATGATCTCCGGACAGACTGCATGTGCCACCTTCTCGAAGATATCCGGTATTTCGATGAACTCCTTTCCCACGAACAGTTCTGAATGGTGGGTATTGGACAGTGCATACGAAATACTATAGGTTTCCCTTCTTTCATCAACTCCTTGTTTTTGAAATCTTGATGAAGGGTTAGAACTCTATTAAAATCGCGATCTGCCAAGTTATAGGCAATCCTTGGATAAATGTAGGATACCAATTTCCCGGCATATAGATTTCCTGAGATTCCTCCCAGACTTGCATCTCGCAAATTCTTGATTCTCTTGTCGAAGATAGCAATATCAATCGGAGAATCAATTCCTTCTTTGAATGTTGATTTGATCAGAATTCTAATGGCTCCGATATGGATCCATTGCATCTTCTGAGCAATCTCTCTATTCATCCTGCTTAGTTCCTCTCTGATTTCTCTCATCGGAACTAGCTGCATCTCCATCACATTACTTGTCAATTCCATGGGAATTGCAATTTCCCCAGCTGTGACTTTGTAAATGATATGATGCTTTCTCTTCTTTAGGAAATGTCCCAAAGTCTTGTCCAATCTCCCAACTGCAAATCCATCACAGATTTGGAGTTTTGGGTCTTCTCTCTTAATTTTCATAAGCGTCTTATGAGAAATTGACATTTGTGAGAAGAACCCGGAGAGATCTTCTTGCATCTCCTGTCGGAAGACGTCCTCTTCTTCAGTCTGATTCTGATTCTGAAGACTCATCCTCGCTATAATCTTCTTCTTCGTATATGCTTTCATCTGAAGGGATTCCTTCAAACTGATATACTTGAATCAGATCCTGAAAGTATACAGCCTCTTCCATTTCTGGAGTCGCTTCAAACTTTCTGATTCCTCGTCTTTGATTGTCTGGACAGTCTATTGAGATGTGGCCTTTTGCACCACATGTCCAGCAATTGCAATCTTTGAAACTTTCATTAGCTCTTGTATGAGCCCTTCTGAAAGTTTTCCTTGTTGAAGATGATCTTCCCATGGCCTTTTGTTTGGACCAAAACTTTCTAGGTCTCCATGAAGTCCTAGATTTCTGGTTACCATCTCCTCTGGCATAAGGATGATTTCTCTTTTTCATCTTCTTTTGCCTAAATGGTTGACCTCCCACAATGGTAGGAATATCGTTTTCAACACAGCATAGAGGAACACTTTTGTTTATTCCTCTTAGCCTCTTGTAATTCTTATGGAGCGCCGCTTGATAGCACCACTCAGCAAGCTTGATTTTGAGGAACGACATCCTCCTTGCCACGGTATCCATTCTGTTCTCTAGAGGTGGCTGATATTCTTTAATCAGCATTTCTCTCCATGGACTGGGGATCTTGGCAAAGAATAATGGAATGGCGTCTCGTTCCTCGATCCTTGATTTCCATCTATACTCTGTAAAGAGTTTGATGAACTCATCTACGTGACAAATATCACGTAACTCCAGGCTATGAAGTGCTTGCCTGTATCGTCTGGCCTTATCGTCTTCAGCTCCTTCAAAGTAGCCTACTCCAACGAATCCTAATTTAAGCACTTGAGCCATCTTGTCGACGATCTCTGGTAAAGCTTCGCAAGCCCAGACATTTTCTTCTATCTCAAGATTAGTAGCTTCCAGGCAATTTTCACTGATCCTTCTAAACTTATCTTTAGAAGTGAGATAAAGTTTTCTTTATCCAGCTAGCGTACCAGCTGCAATCTTCATTGCTCCTGCCCACTCATCTATGAGTAGTTCTCGGTTCTTGAAGTCTAATGTATCCAAGTTGAGAACTACTCCGTATGGATGTATTGGCTCCAACTGAGATCTCCCATAAGGCGATTGCATTAAGTTTGGCCTTGGGGATCTCTTTCTTGCCTCTGCTAGGGGAAAGGTATAAGCACCAGTAGAGAAATTCCCCGTTGGTGGTATATTTCCGCCTGTTGGAGGGTTATGGGATCCCTCGCTTTCTGCCCAATTTGTTGGATTCTGTGGTGTATTTCGGGGAATCTGTTGTTGCCTCGTGGATACATTTTCTTGCATTTTTAGATCTACAAGACCCAATCCTGCAAAGGACTGTGCGAGGTCGTGTAAATCCTCTAGATTTATTCTATCCATTAGGATAGACTTTTCCGGTTTAGAAAAGCAATCATCTTTTCTGTATCCGTCAGTTCTCTCTTTACTTCGGTAGTTTTCCCCTTTTGATGCAATAGGGGTTCTGTGCCGAAAGATGGGGAACCTTCTCTTCTCCTGGCCATACTTGGTTTTGTTTCCAAGATGGTCAATCTCCTTTGAACCTCCTTGAGTGTTTCAAGGATTTTCTTCTGTTGGTCGAGGATGGTCTCTCCATAGCTTTGGACCGTCCTCTGGATTTCTCTAAGATCTGTAATCTTAGATTTTTCTCCGCTTACTTCCTCCCAATTCGGCTCCCTTCATGATTTTTTCCAGAAATGTAAGTGAGGTTTCTGGATATCCGATGGGGACTGATTTGGACGCCTTCTCCAGATTTCCTTGGTAGGAAATCTTCCTTGGATGCTGGTGAAATGGATGAGATCAGCTGCATTCCCTTCAACAGGAATTTCCTGTTTAAGGGTCTTTCATCTGATTTCCTCTCTCGTTTCATCATCATTTGGCATCTTGAAAGGCTGTCGAAACTCGTGGTTGAGTTTCTTAGTTCTTTCAAGAGTCCGTTCACATCTTCGGATAAATTCTCCAAAGAAATCCTGTTTCTGTCTTTCCAAAATATGGAAATATTCTTGATTACTTGAGTCCTCACTCAAGTATTCCTGTGGAGTATTTTCTCTCGAACTTTCGTTCGGATTCATATTTACTCATATGTCTCCTCCGTTAGGATAGTACGTAACATAATAAATAAAATTCATGATTTCCTTAAATAAACCTAGGGCTCTGATACCATTTTTACCGTCGGATCGGATCTTGCATGATAGTTTAATTTAGAGGGTCAATTTAGTAAATTGTGATAATTAATTAGGACTAAAATTTGATTTCAAAATTTTGTTTGGACTCAACTAAAATTTTAATTATAAAATCTGAATTGAAATGATTTTTTTTTTTTTATACCCAAGGGCATAATGGGTAGTTTGCTTGATAAAAGGGCATTCTATCAAGTTTAAAGTTAAATAAGTAAAATAGAGGTTTTTTATTATGACATGGGTACTAGAACCTATTTCCTCGTAGGTAAAATTTGTTTTAAGTTGCACATAAAACAGATAAATCACAAATTAGTTCAGGTAAAAATAAAAAGAAAATAACATTAATCTTATTTGCACCAAAATACACCACGAGTACAAATTGATTAAGGTGGTTTTCTTTTTTTTTTTTTCTTTTTTATACTATTTTATTCGTTTATTTATGTAAAAATAAAAAATTCCAGTAAAAATGCAATTATCTAATAAGTTAAGATTATTTTTGTCGCAAAATCCAAGGGAAGTTTTGATGTCATGCAAAATTGAAAATACGTCGGCTAATGTCACCACAAATACCTATAAATACATCATATTTTTTTAAGGGGTAAAGATAACCTTGAATTAATGATTGAGTTGCCCTTTGTAATAAATAAGAAGACTAAAGATGCCATCCAATATTCTAAGTACACCAAATTATTTTTAATAATTCTTTTTTAAAAGTAGCTATAACAACCAATTTCTTTTTATTTTTTACATTCCTTCCCTTCCCCCTCTCTATATGAGACCGTCACACGTTTTAAAATTTATATGGGATCGTCACATGGTCGTCACACGGTGTGACGGAAAAAAAATATTATTTTTTGTGGTAAAAGTGTCACGTTTATCTGTAAAAGTATTACTTTTTTTTAACAAAAAAGTGTACTCCCTCCATCCCGAATGAACATTGCACACTTTCCGTTTTTGTCCGTCTCAAACAAACTTGCACACCCTTAAAAAGAAAAGTTATAACATAATTTTCACCCTCAAAATCTCCACCCTCAATCTTCACCCTCGATCAATCTTTGAAAAGTTAACAAAATCCAAAAAAATATTTTTTTCTTAATATGTTTGCCGACCCCCAGTGCAAGTTCATTTCGGACGGAGGGAGTATCACTTTTTGTAGTAAAAGTATCATTTTTATCTGTAAAAGTATAACAAAAGTTTCACTTTTATCTGTAAAAGTATCAATTTTTCCTGTAAAAGTATCAACTTTCCTGTCAAAGTGTATTCTGTCACACGTGAGACCGTCACACACAAGACTCATTCTAAACCCTAACATTCATTCATCTACATGATTAAAGGCAACTATTTTGATTGAAAAGAGATGATGGACAATACACAGTCCAAATTTGGTACATACTGTGGTCCATTCAGAAACTAAATTTTGAATATATCACAGTGAATCCAGACAATGAACATATCATAGACAATTCGGAACTAAGTTTTGTTAATATAATGATGAGAGTTTAGTTTCCAAACTTAACATTAGTTGTAGTAATGTAAGGCTAAACTAGGACCTTAATCTGGGTCTAAAGAAAATATGAGCATATACAATTATTTATATATAGTGTTTTTAGTAATTATGATTTACTTAGGGGGTGTTTACTACTGAGTATTGGGCTGGATGGGATAAATATAACTAACCATGTCACTCATTTACCTGGACAGATTCTCTGACACAATTTATCCTAAGGCCCGGTTCTAATTTCGAAATTTGACACTATTCATGGGATATTAATCCCTTCTACTGAGGTCTGATTTTCCTATCCCTCATTCCCAGTTAATTTAAAATAACGAAACTGCCCCTTCTTTGATTTCGTATTTACCCAAAACCAAGCAATATTAGATCGTGTATCTCTCTCCTAGGTCATTTCGGAAACTAAGATCTGGTGGAGGCGGCGAAGAAGACAAACGCGATGGACTAGGGTTTTGAAGCTGGGGGGCGGGCCGTGGTTGATTCTCGATCTGACTTTAGCGACTCCAAGTGAATCGTCTGTGGATCATTTGGTAAGCATTCTTAACTTATACGTGCTTCGTTGATGTTGAAAGAGCCAAATATAAAGAAAAGGTGAGACGTCTTTAACTGTGGTTGTTTAAGGAATTTGACAGCTGGTGATGCTTCAAAGGTTATTCTGTTCTTGATTTCTGACTTATTCTGAATCTACGATTCAGTAATATACAACGTTTTATGGCTGTTTAGAACTCGTGTTAGGGTAATGGTTTACGACCCACTGATATTGGAATGTTACTTTGTTTATTTTTCGGGCTGTCTACATGCATTCTCTGTAAACACTAGCTCTATCTAGTAATTAAAATCCATATGATTTTAACCGCTATTTTGTTGATTAAATAGTCTATGTTGTAATCAATATTTGTGCATCCACGTTGATCCCTACTGATCTGTTTGTTCGTTTGTAAGATTGCTAAATTAACTTATGACAACATGCTCTGCCAGTGTACTATGGATGAGGAAATGTGCAACGATGAGATAACTGTGGCTGTCCATGCCATTCTGTTGGATTGTGTGCTTTTCTTATCAATGTGCATGTTGTATCTGAATAGAGATAGGAATGAAAATGGTAGTCAATCGGCGCCTCAACAGTCCGGCAGACGATATAGTCTTATTGGTAGAATCCCAAAGCAAATTGATAGACTTCAGGACATCATAGGAATTAATGATGCGGACTGTGTTATTCATATGCGTATGAATAGGAATGCATTTGCAAATTTGTGCCTAATCCTAGAACACCAAGGTGGCTTGCGTACTACCAAGAATGTGAGTGTCAGTGAACAAGTAGCGTACTTTCTGTACGTCTTGTCCCATCATACGAAGAACCGAGTGGTTCGTAGTTATTATAGGAGGTCAGGTCGTACGATTAGTAAATATTTTAAGTTGGTTCTGAACGCGATTCTGAAGTTGCATCGTACATTCCTCGTCGATCCTGTTCCTGTCCCTGAAGATGAGCCGAGTGACCGGTGGAGATGGTTTAAGGTAAATGAAATTAGTCCACAATCATTCTAACAATCTTTTCATTTGGTATTACATGTAAATTGCTTTTCTGACTTGAAATTATTCCTACTATGTTTGAAGGGATGTTTCGGTGCTATTGACGGGACTTATATAAAGGTTACGGTTGTGAAGGCCGAAAAAGGCAGGTATCGAAATCGTAAGGGGGATGTCAGCGTGAACGTTCTCGGGGTATGTGACAGGGACTGCAGGTTCATATATGTTCTTAGCGGGTGGGAAGGTAGCGCCGCCGACTCTAGGGTACTGCGGGATGCTATTGTTCGTCCAAATGGTCTACGAGTTCCACGGGGTAAGTATGTATTACAACTGAATCATTAGAAATCACTTACATTCCTTGTCAATCTTCATATATAACTATTCAAGGAGTTCTAAAACCAGAGCCGGAATCTGTTTCTGTTTGTGTTTGTGTTTCTTCACATAAAACAGGTAATTACTACCTGTGCGATAACGGCTACACGAACGGCGAAGGATTCCTAACGCCTTATAGGGGTTTCCGATATCATAAGGATGACTGGAACGTCGGGTCCTCTATCCCCCAGAATAAAGAGGAATTTTTCAATATGAAACACTCCAAGGCGCGTAACGTTATCGAGCGCGCATTTGGCCTATTGGTACTGATTTTAGCCCAAGGGTGGCCCCACCGTCTAGGCCCCGATTCTTTTTTGAGTATATTTGTGAAATGTTGTATCATATTAAATTGGAGTATAGTGTAGATGATAGGTGAATGAGAAGGAAACTAGTGCTTGTTCACTTAAGTCACGAGTTCAATCTTTCTCTGGCACAACTTTTTTACTCTTTCTAAAACAAGGACCTTTGGCCCGGTCCAATACAACAAAATTACCTAAATCCAAAATAGGCACAATTTAACAAAATTATTGAAAATTAAAAGGTTAAAAATGAGTAGAAAATAATATAAATCTTTCTACTATTTCTAGAACGAGGACCTGCGACCCAATACAACAAAATTACCTAAATCCAAATTAGGCCCCATTCAACAAAATTATTGAAAAAATAAAAGATTATAAATGGTAGAACATCATATAACTTTTTTACTATTTTTAAAACGAGGACCTATAGCACAATACAACAAAATTACCTAAATCCAAGTTAGGCACAATTTAACAAAATTATTGAAAAATAAAAATATTATATATGAGTAGAACATAATATAATTAAAAGATAGAAAGCAACAAATTTTAAAGGCTAGCAACACTAGATAGAAAACTCAGTTTCTAAAGAGTAGAAATCAACAAAGGTTAAAGGCTAGCAACACTACTAGAGAACGTGAATGCAAATATTGTAGAAGAAAAGATAAACTTCATAGTAGCCGACTGATGAACGCAAAAATTATCGTTTTTCTTGCACTTTTCACGTTCATATTTTGTGGAGAATTACGCGTAATTGTTGTGTTTATGTGTGATTTCATGCTTTATTGTATGTTCGAGTTGATTTTCCTTTTTAATATGATTTGATGCGCTTTTGGGTGTTTTTGAGTCTTATTTTGAAGGTTAGGAAACTCGGAAGAATTTAGAAGATCGTTTGCATCCATTTTCATACTCCGGCCCACATCCTGAGGCCCAAGCAGGCCCATACTGGGTCAGGGTCAGGCCCGGACTGGAGACCATCAAGTCAGAAGTAAAAGTCGTAAAGGAGTCGGGCCGAGAAAATGGATGAAAAGACCTCAAATTAGAGAAAGTAAGAAGAAGAGGTCGATCGCACTTGTGCCACGTTCCAGCTCACAAATTAAGGCCCAAACGAATCGAATCGAGCCCAACAAGAGCTCAAATCGAAGTTCGTCGAGTCATGACAAAAGCCGTGAGGGGGCCGAGTCGAGAAAACAAGAGGAAGGGCTTCGAGACGGTGATGGAAGACGGAGGTGTAAAACAGGAAAAAGGGGCACTACCGGGGTTACTACCGGACCGACAGGACCACATGTAGTCGGTCCAAAGATTAGCCCAACCACCTGCCGGACCTCCGACCAGCCCGATTGCCGGACCGGCAGTTGGACCGTTAGTTCACGGCTGGTTCGCGCGCCGGTCTCCTGTTTCGCGTTGTGTTTGTTTTCGGCCGTTACTTTTTCGTCCGTGCTCTGATTTGAGTGATTCAAGTTGCCACACATAGCTGAGACGAATTTTACAACTTTGTAGTTAAAGTCGAAGGCTGATTCCAGACGAATTTTTCCCATAAATCACGAGAAGGACGAGTCGAGCGTGCACAAGGGGCTCGACTCAACAATTTAAAGGACTAAGCACTCTCTTTTGTATTTTTACACTTTTGCCCTTACTAGGGCTTATTTTCTGCAGATTTTAGGGGTTGGGGGATCTATATATACCCCTTCCCCTGTCATTTGTAATCATCTAACACCTATTCAACATTCAATAACATTAGCCTCCATTGAAAGCTTTCTTTACACTTTCTTCTTCATTTTCAGTTATTAGCTTAGAAACTACGGTTTTTCTTCCTCATCTTCAAGGAGGAAGCCATCTTTGGTGGAGAACTCGGGGATCACTCACGGGCTTGTGACACCCGACTATTTCATCAGATGATTTCAAGGGTTTCTTCAATACATTGAGCAATCTCTATCCCTGCTCTTTATTTTCAGTTTTTATTGCTTTTATTGCTTGATGTTGATGATGTCTTTTATTAATTTGATGATTTGTGAGTGATTTTCGTGTTTTTCGAAGCCCGGGAGTAGCCCAAACTTTGGGATTGATGATTAGTTGATTGAGTAGCCCAAGCTTTGGGATTGATGATTAGTTGATTGATTATTAGATTGTTGTGGGTTGTGGTAACCTAGGTTAGGATTTGGTTGATTTATTATGATTTTCATATGAAATTAGGGCTTGATTATAGGCTTGAACTGGTGGCTCGGGTTTTCGATAATTTAGCCTTATTTTGTATGATTGTGCATTTAAGAAAGGATAATCAGAACCTAGGCTACGGTTTGCCACCCTTACGAGGAAATTCGATTTGATCTTAAATGAGCTTATGATTGGATTTCTACGCCTTAGATTAGTTGGGAAGAAAATTCAATCCAGAACCTAAATCAATCAAACCCAATTGGTAGGACGGAGACCTATGCAGGAGAAGACCTATCAACCGGGGAAGTAGAGTCTAAGGGGTCTTGGCTAGGATGGACGAAATTAGGTGTAGTCGCGTGTGTAGGAACTACAACCCTATGCCGGTCTTTAGCGTAGGAGAAGTCAGGCTATCCTCTTCTAGTCCCCATAGTTGGTAACCCGGGGCCCGGGGTTGAGTTTGTAAATCTCATTCGTTTAGGTAGTCTACATCGAATCCCGATTACTCATCTATCCCAGGGGAATACGGTACCTCAACCGTATTCTAGAATTATCACCCAATTAGGATACCGATTGGGTCGATAATTCAATCACATAGAGCCCATACTTGTTTTCTTTAACCGTCTTCAAATTGTTAATTCCATTTTGCTTGTGTGAAATCGAGCTTCGGGAATATCTCCCCATCGATCGGTTCCCTCCTTACTTTATTTATTTGTTTTATGTTATTAGATTAGTCCAATCTTTCAATTTCCATTTGACCTAACTAATTCGAAAGTGCTACAGCCGATTCTCACGGAAAATCCTCCCTGTGGATTCGATATCTTATATAGTACCTCTGTCACAAACCGTACGCTTGTGGTTTGAGAAGGTCGTTCTAATCACATCGATTTGGAGCGATTTTCGCGACAAGTTCACGGACCTAGAAGAGTAAATAAAATGTGAAACGTCGTTGGTTGACATGAAGCTCTAAATTTATTTAGGGTTGGTCCTACCCTAATCCGCCCAAGCCCTAGTAGACCCGAGGACTAAGAAGGACGGGACTAACAACCCTTAAACTATAATGACCTGTAAAACCAAGGCCCAGTTTTGACATCTAGTTGTACCTACCATACAAAAAAATGTCAAAAAAATTGGTATACTGACATTTTAGGTACGACGTAGTACCATACAAAAATGATATCCATCTAGAAATGTCAAATTTTTCGTATATGCTAAAATAATTAGTAATTTTGGTATTTCGGCATATATTGAATATTTCTGTAAATTATATTTTCAGTATAATTGTAAATTTTCAGTATTTGTTTGTAATTGATGTATAAAAAATTGGTAACTTCGGTAGCGAATAAATTGGTATTTTTTAACATAAAAAATAATTGATAAACCAGAAATGGTAATACCGTTATTGTACATACGTTTCGGTAACCACAATACCATACCAAAATTTTAGTATAACAATTTTCGGTGTGAATTTGCTATATCAAAATTTCGATATACGGTAGTTGGTACGAGTCTAAAGTTTCGGTACGGTTTACCACCACATATTTATAATACAAATTTTGACTTAACTATCTTGTCATATCCTAACATACCTACCAAACAGGCCTAACTATATTACATTTCATTCTGCAAGTAGAATTGATTTGAATTTCATTGTGTAGAAAAGTAACCATGCATGGAAATACATATATATATAGGTGTTGATGTCATTTTATTTTTCCCTCCAAATTTTTTACACCATACAATTGTTAACTTTTCTTTTTTAAACTTTCTTTTGTTTTTTTTAAATACAAATAACTTTTTCATTTTTAATCCAATTTTTATGCATAACTAGATGTCCACCCGTGCGATACACGGGTTACATATCTATTAATATAAAACATTGGCACTGTATTCGCAATACAAATTTCAAAATCATGTTAAAAAGTACTTAACGTTTTTCGACTATGCAAACGGTTATAATATTGGGAAAAAAAAAGGTAAAGTACAAAGAAATCAACATCAATCTACAAATTACGAAAAAATTCTCTATACACAAAATTTACAGTGGTATTGACATGCTTCTTCTCCGGATCAGATATGAGAACCTGAAGTCCTCTGCGGTTTGTAACTCTAAATGCAACATATAATTGACAGTGGCTGAAGACAGGTTTTTTGAGAAACAAACCAACATGGGAGAGTGATTGACCCTAACTTTTGTTGATGATCATTGCATAAGAAACCATTATTGGAAACTGTCGTCGCTGAAATTTGAAAGGCAACTTTGCATCTAATGGTGTCAATGACAATCTTGGAATTAAAATCGTCTTTCCTGCACTTGATCCTGTCACAATCTTTGCCTCTAATACATGAGAACCAAGCCTGGTTAAGATAAGTCTTGTACCATTACACAATCCTAAAGTCGGATCTAGATTACGCAATAGCATAACAGGGGTGCCAACTTTTAGGTTTAATCCATGATTAGGGACATTGGAATACTTAATTGCATTTAAGAATTCTGGCGTATGGACTCCAGCTACGGCATCAACTGGAATATCAGACTTACTTATACTGTCGGAGCTATAATGGTCGAAGTTCTGCATCATTCTTGTCAATCATGTGCTTATTTATCGAATCTACAACGTCAAGAGTTGGTACGAGTATGGCTCTTTGTTGCAAGTATTCAGGATTATTGATGTTCTGTTGCAGATTTGGATAAGTACTTTCCAAAATAACTGAGATTGGATCATCAGTATTATGGAGAATCATGTCTTCCGGTATTTGTATAATTGATGCACTGTCTTCACCTTCATCAATCACTCTAATACCAATATCCTGCAACCAGTTTGAAAATTCCTGTAACTCAGCACTTTCATATTCAAAGCTAGTACTGTGGAATCTCATATTTTTTGTGAATCTCAGGACCTGGCAATCTTTCCAGATGAAAGATGAATTGATTGTTGCATTGACTATATCTTGCCTTGATCCTCTAGGAATGACAGGTAATATTTGACGAAAGTCACCACCAAAAACTAAAGTTTTGCCCCCAAAAGGCTTAATACCATTACTCGTGTGAATAGCCTTCATTACATCTTTCAAACTTTTATCTAGTGATTGAAAGCAAAACTTATGCGTCATTGGGGCTTCATCCGAGATGATAAGTTTAGCTTTCACGATGAGCTCAGCCAAATTTGTTCCAAGGATGATGCCACATGTTGAATTAGATTTTGGAATGAGAGAAATCTTGAAGCGAGAATGAGCTGTTCTACCGCCCGATAGGAGCAATGCAACAATTTCACATGAAGAAACATTCAAAACAATATCACCTCTTGATCTTATCGATGATGATAATGTTCTCCAAACAAAAGTTTTCCCAATTCCACCATACCCATAAAGAAAAAAACATCTTACCCTTGTTTTCATCCACATATTCTAAGATAGTATCATAAACAATCCTTTGTTCATTTGTCAACTGCGATAGAAATTGTCCAAGCTCCTTTTGAAGCAAACATCTGTCGTAATTTAACTCATCATGAACTAACCTATTTCTGCAAACTGAACTATCCTCAAAGTCAGGAAAAGGCATTGTGTCATACTGTTTAAGTGATCGACCACGTCTACGCATTAGTGTTTCGATTTCTATCAATGTTAGATTCTTGATTTGAGCATCCGTCAATTTCAAGTCTACAATATATATATAGATATATATACTTATATACATGTATATATATATATGTTAGGACATACACTTACTATGCTAAAATTATTATTAATAAATATCAAACATAACTAGGATGATGTAAGTATAAGTAATTATATAGACAATAATATTTCATAGATATAATAATGTTAATAATAATAATTTTCAACTGAAGAAAATAAAATAATTAATCATGTTAGAAAAAATAAAACATACCTCGGTGGTTGAAAAACTTTCTTTGCCTATACAAAGAGTCATCTGATAAAAATCCCCAATATTTTTCCCAAACATGTTCGGGCCTGCTAATACAGCTTTCAATCATGAGTGTTGCAAACGTAGAGCGTAAAGAATGAGCCAGTGCCCAAAAGCTACCCTCTCTTATAGCATCAATATACTCTATGTCATCTTTTAACAAGCCATATGCATAGCAAGCATCACGGTAGTTGTTATACTGAACTTCATGAGCAACTTTCATATCATCGTGATATTTTGCTCCTTTGATAATATTAATGAGGCATCTTTGGTAGTACGCATCACTGGTTCCAGGAGGTACATAGTATGTTCGTCCTAAAGAGAATCATTTTCTTCGAGGTGACCATTCTTTTTTGTCAGGTTTCCACACAAATTTTTGTGGGTATTCAGCATATGTGAGGTTGTTTCCAGCAGGATAAATTTTGTTGGATTCAAACCATGCTTTAAACATAGTTTTGCCCAAACTTTGACGATCAACTATTGACTCAATGTTATCAGAATCTAAGAAAATAACAGTTTGAGCACCTGGAAGATGAAAACTTAACCTTTCAACTGTGGGCTCCCTATGATGAGTGTCATAACCAAATATCCTCCACATTGATTTGCACGAAGAAATATCTACAATCATAGAACATCTTAACCTCATCGACCTCAATTCCCGTATGATCATCCTTTGCAGTCTTCAAAAAATGATGTCGTTACGCGATCATTTTCTTTGTTAATGTACTTAAACAAATATCTGATTGATCGTGATTGATTGCAAAGCTCCATATTCATGTGAGCACCATACTTTAGCAGCAAGTACCGATTGTGTGGCACTACAAAACGACTGTCAACATGTGTTCCATTTCTCAAAAAGTTCTACCATTATCAATTCGCTTGTAGATTGGATATCCTTCATCACTAAATGTGGTGGCATCTACGAAGTCCTTCGGAAAACCCTTCGTACAACCTTTTTCGGACATGTACGGAGAAGATTTATTTGCATAACCACATGGGCCGTGAATTATAAAATACTTTACTGCTGCATAGTACTGAGGATCAATGTGCTTATCATCAGCTGAAATAACACTATCAATATCTTCACGAGTTGGAAATTTATGCTCAAGGAATAGTAAAATGTGTACATGCGGGAGACCACGCTTCTGAAATTCAACTGTGTAGATTACTGGAAAAAAAATAAAAAAATGTATTTGTTAAAAAAATATATAATGCAACAAATAAGGAATGCGTTGTAATAACTTGGGTATTCACCTGCTTTTACTCGGCCAAAGACTATGTTCTTATTCAGATCATTTATAAGACAATCCAATTTTATCTTGACCACACGACACACTATGCCTGGCCGGTCTTCAGGTTTAAGACCTCTTGGGTTCAAATACCGAGTAATCTCTGGCAACTTAGGATTACATGTAACAGTAATGAGTAGATCTAGATAGCCCGTCCATCCAAAAATAGTCATTGCATCTTGATAGTTTTGTATCATATATCGCGGACCACCAGTGAAAGAAGGAGGTAAAACTATTCGTCGACCAAAAAGAGAACGATCACTATCCCCATGCAGTAAAGCATCTGCTAGTCCCTTATACATTTCACATCTTAATTGACGTTGATGAGTCCTAACAAATGTTTGTCGCGCCCATTCTATAATAGGGTACAAATTAACCGATATATGTTGGGTGAGCCACAACAACAAAGAATGATTGAACAGTCGTTTTCCCTATCGTGAAAGCGATAAGCGAAGAATTCTCTGATGCTAACTCTCTTCTGCTTGGCAGATCCAGAACTTCCATTACTTGATAATGAGATATCATCTCTGTAACCGTCCTCTCCATAAGGAAACATAATCAGGTATTGCAGGCCAAGATATGAGGGATGTAACTCACTAACTCTCTTCTACTTACCTGATCTTGATTCCAGAATAATATCCCTAGCACATAGACCTTCATCAAAATCGCCCACAACCGATGCTGCAACTTCAGAAAATGTTGGCAAATTGTAATTTATGCCATTCTTATTTCTTCCAGAAATTAGACGCAGTTTCACATCACAATCAACCGCTTTTTTAATTCTATCTGCAGCCATTCGAAATGATTGGACTAAGGTATTATTTTCATCAAGCATTGCCTTAAGATCCAAAACAATATATTTATAAAGATTATTGTCATTTGAATTTGACCTGTTTAAAATAATGAATAATGAATTATTAAAGAAACGAATATTGAGAAAAAAAGTAAAAAAGTATGTGCATTTATATAAACTAGTAAAGTCTCACGTGCGTTGCACGTGGTATACGTGAATTTATAAAAATAAATATATAATAGTCTCATTAAATTGAATTAGCTAAAAATATTAAGGTGCACCATAAAAAAAGAAATAATGAAATGATTAAATAAACTAAGAATTAAAAAACATATATATATATATATATATATATTATAAAAAAAAATATAAACACTTAGATTTATGATTGTGCAGCATGTAAGGTCTTATAATTGTGTTTCCGTGGATTATTATAAATTTTATTCTTTTTGTTTTTTGTTTTTAATATAGACTTCTAGATTGTAAAGTTTATTTTGTTGCATATGGAATACATGAACTTTCATATTATACTTTTAGAATTTTCTAGAACAACTCTTAGTGTTCTATGACTAAAGGATTTAATTAGATGATTAAATATACTTAGAATACTTTCAGTTCTATTTTTTCGTATCAATACAAAATAGGTTTTGCTTGATCTTTTATCGCATTAGTATGTAAGCTCTTATTTTATGTTATCTTGGATTTTCATTGTTTTTTTAAATATTCCATTTTATGTAGATGTTGTCAATGATTTCTAGTAAAAATGATTAAATGTACATAATCAAAAAGTTATTGAGTTTTATAATTAGAGGACTAAATTTTGAATTTCACCAAATAATTTTAGATGTCAGAGCTAATAACCCGAAAATATACATATTTATCTCCTACGTGATTAATTTTTATTTACTTAAACTAAGGACGTTCTAATATCTACGAATGATTCTTGGAGACTTACTAATAAACCTACTTATTTCTAGTTTAAAAATTTTCACGTTTCTTTAGAGTAATAAAAAATTAATTTTTATTGTTCTTCTTCCTCTTTCTTTGCAAATTTAAAAATATTTTTTTAAGTCTACTTTTTATCCTAAAGATATATGCTGAAAACCATAATTAATTATCAAAATATTTTGTGTTCCCAATATTTCTTTATCTTTTAAATTAGTTAAACTTAATGTTTCATGAAGCTCCTTTAATTTATTATATCTTTATTTTCATACATATTTTGAATATACATATATAAATATGTATGTATGTATGTATGTATGTGTGTGTGTATATATATATATGTATATATACATATATATATATATATGTATATACATACTCATTTCGTTCACAAATAAGTGTCATTATAGGAAAAATCATTTTTCACAAGAATGTCGTTCTATCTTAGCTAAATCTAAGGAAATTTTCATACAAATATTTATAACATTAAATAAAGAAAGTTTGGAGAAATTTATGGTAATAAAGAAAATAATAGAGAGACAATTGGAGAGGTGTTGTTGTATATCCCATAATTTCTTACTTCCACTTGAAAGTCTAAAATGACATTTATTTGTGAATGGAGGGAGTTTATTTCTTTAGTTTAGATTGATTTATAATTAGGGACATTTTCTTTTAAAAAACATCAAAACTAAAGAATTATTTCCTTGATATATGACCATGCAATGTAAATGGTATTATTTTTGTGTATGCATGACTTTTTTTTTTTTCTCTCTTTTATTTTTATGTTTTCTTAGACTTCTAGTTATCTATTTTCATCGCGTTGTCCAATGTGCACATGAATTTCAAAATTATATTTTTTTAATACTTTGATTAAATAGGCTTGAAAAATCCATGGAATTCCATGACTAAAAAATTAATTAGATGATTAAATATACTTAGAATACTTTCGGTACTCTTTTTTCCCATCAGCACAAATAGTTCTTTGTATGATTTATTATCACACAATATGTATAAGCACTTATTTATGTTTTCTTTGATTTATTTTTTTAATTCCACCGTAGGTGGATTGTCAATGTTTTCTTGTAAAAATCGCAAAATATACGTGACCAAAAAAATTAGTGGATTTTATAGTTAGTGGACTATATTTTGAGTTTCGCCCATTAACTTTAGATATCAAAGCTAATAAGCCATAAAGATACATATTTATGTAATAATTTTTAAGTGATTAATATTGTTTACTCAAACTAAAGACCTTCTAAAATCCTTGAATGGTTCTTGGAGACCTACTTATTTCTAGTGATTTTTTTTTTGCATTTTTTCTTTGACTAATAACAAAATTATTTGTTTTGTTTCTCCTTCCTCTTTCTTTACAAATATGAAATTCGTTTTTGAAGTGACTTTTCATCTTATATATTTTTGCATTTTTTCTTTGACTAATAACAAAATTATTTGTTTTGTTTCTCCTTCCTCTTTCTTTACAAATATGAAATTCGTTTTTGAAGTGACTTTTCATCTTATATATATATATATATATATATATATATATATATATATTTAGATTTATTTAAAATCAGAAACAATGTTTCTTTTACTTTTTTCCATCACACGAAACTCTTATTAAACTTTTCAGAATAAGACATGACACAACTAAGTAAGTAAATTAAATCATCCAACAAAAAATGAAAAAAATTAATTTAGTACAGTAAAATGTTTGTCATGTTTGCTTATAATTTTATTAAACACCAATATTAAATAAAATTAATTATAAAATCTCCTCATTAGTCTATAATTTTTCTTTAACTTCCCTAGAGAATTGAAATACATTTTACATCCATAGTTAATTAAACCTCCCCCCCCCCCCCCCCCCACACACACACACACACATACATATACATATACATATATATAATATATGAAATGTCGATAATCTTTAACTTAAAAATGATGAAAATAATATCAAATAAATTCTTACATAAGTGCTTATGAGAACCCTTTTAAACTTTTCATCTAAAAGATATGGCACAACTAAAATAATAAATTACTACAAATATTTCTTACCACCTCTGTTAATGTAACTCACTTTATTAGCTTGAAGATTCATCAATAAACTTATTCCTAATTTTCTCTAAAATTATATAATTTCTACTTGAATTGTTAAAATTGAAAAGGTAGAAATGTTAAATTTTTCATAATCCTTGGTATAAAATAATAAAAATAAATCACATCAACTAAGTATATGCTTATGATATATACACGGTTAGCAAGGTCTTATGATATAATTTAATATGGAATTAACTTTATTTAAAATTTGAAAAACATTTAAGTTATAGATCAAAATTATTGAACTCTCGTTTATCCTTCTTAATATATTGCAATTCTTATCAGGATTGTTATGATAGGCATCTTAACCATCCAGTTTAGTGGTGAAATATCACATTTCTCATTTAATTAATTAGGAGAAGGTTTCATGATTCAAACATAATTTGAAGTGCAAAAGTTATTGGTCATGAAAATTACAATACCTGCATCAACGATTTGGAAAATAATTTCGTAAAAATTGAAAGGTGCTACTCTATAAATTTAATCTAGAAAACAACCAAATAAACTTAAATTAAATAAAATTACACCCACTTAAAATCTCATTTACAAAAATCCAACTAAACTAATATAAATAAATAACTATATATATATATCATATTACATCATGTAATAAGACCTTAAATATAAATAAATAGGTAATACCTTTAGTTTTTGTTTTTGTTTTTATTTTTGTTTTTATGAAAGTTTTATTTTATAATAGTAATTGATATAGGTTATATTTCCACCATTATTGTCTTGGAATTGGAATTAATTAGTGCAACTTAATTATATAACAATTTACTTATTTAACCTTAACTTATAGTTATTGATATAGGGATATTTTTGTTCATACATTATTTTGTAAGAAACACCAACACTTTTATAGGTAGGGGGATATACACACATACACACACACACATACATATATGTGTGTGTGTGTATGTGTGTGTGCATTACGTTTAGAATTATATATGAACAGATAGCAAAAGACATTTGAAATATTAAAGAAAAATGTCATATAATATAACCTGACAGATTTTATTCTATTGGAGATTTCTTTTTCTGTGTCGTAGATGTATAATTGCCCAAACTTTGGTGTCTCGCCAACATTAGGCAATAAGCTTCCAATTAGGTGGTAGTTCTGTCCATGAAGCTTAAGAATCGGTGGAGAATTACCAACGTTTGGACTATTGTCAACTTTGCCTCCCATTGATGTAAATGAAACATACTATTGTAGGAACGTATGTTCTTTATGAAATGCTTGCTTTTCCTGGATTTTTCATTGAGCAAGTCAATCAAAAGCTGTGGAGATTTTTTCATCCGAGGCAGACTGATTTTTCCTTGTAAACTACATGTAGAGTATGTCGATTTTTTTTTACTTGCAATGAGACTTAAGGTTCTCAACATACCAAAAATATGCACCACTGAGCATCCCCAAGATCGAAGTATTCTATATAAGATAATCACTGATATTAGTATTTGTTGTTGGAAAAAAAATCACTAATAATATAAGTAATACAAAAATAATAAATAAGAAAGTTAAAATAAGATGTAACCTTAAAAGAGTAATTTTCATCTATGTTGTCCTCTCCTCATCACTTAGTATATCGGCATTTAAAGAATTGTTTGGGATCTCAAATTGACTTCTAGCAAAAAATATATATAAAGAAATTTATGTGGATTAATATATATACTTATATTATTTTGATCGGTAGGTTAAGTATTTTAAGTGTTTAATATATATATATATATATATATATATATATATATATATATAAAAGTTCATCTTAATAAAAAATACTTCAATTGTTTTAATTTACCTTAAAGATTGTTGCGGATGAAATGTACTTGAGCTAGCAACTACATGAAAAAATAAATTTAGACAATATTAAGTTAATAATTTTAACTAATTTTCGTTGATTTTACATACCTCCTTGTGATGAACCCAGTTTAATTATGCTAATAGGTCTTAAACTGCAATTGCATGTGTAATCCCCTGAAATTAAAGTACATTATGTGGAAAAAGACAAATAAATTTTGAAAAAGTAGAAATAAAATGCACTGACCAAATGATTTTGATGAGGAAGTGTGTCCTTTGTTTGTCGCTTCTTTATTGGTACATTCTGAATGAACTGGTATTTCTGCTGCTAGCATGATAGGCTTAATATTTTGTGTGTATATAAATAATTAACTTAAGGATGTCAGTTGATGTGTAATGAGAAATTAAACATGTATTTTTCTTCAAATGTCAGGGATTTGGTGCAAAACATAAAAATCTATGCAACATTATTACATATAGTTTTACACCCATCGTATAACTTTATTCAAAATATATTAATGATGGTCGAGTTTGTGTATAATAAGAAGTAAACAATAGTTTTAATATATCAAACTTTACACATATAATAGAAAATTTTGTAAGACTAAATATTTTATACATTATATCATGGCATGTCGTTTTTCTATGAATCTTTAACATTAATTATTGTAACTTATTTTGTTAACACTAAGGTTATTTAACTTTTATATTTCTCTTTCATGATTCTTTTAGATTTTACTTGATTCAAAATTATGTTTGTTTAGTGAATTAATTTTTTATTACATTGAATAATCTACAAAGTTGTGTATATATTACCAGTGTTTGTGGGACCGGACCGGTGATCGAACCGGACAAGCCACCGGTTCAAGGTTCGACCGGTCCGACCGGTTCAGCAACCGGTTCAACCGATCAAAGGCAACTTGTTGACTTTTGAATTTCAATAGTTTTTATGTGTAATACAATCTAATTTGATACTAGAGTTTAACTTGTAAAAAAAAATTCAACATATTTCAATATCAATTAATCCAAAGATACTTTTAACTCTAATTTTTTTAATAACATCCTAGTGCCAAATTTAAAATAAGATGGGAATAATAAGGGCAAATGAAGATAAATGTGAAAATCACTTTTTTTTTAACTTAAAATAGGCCAAAAACAACTTTATTTATAAAAGAAAAAAAAAAATTACAATCCGGTTTTTTAACTCAACCGGACCGGTTCCGGGCCCGGTTCCCGGTTGAACCGGTCGAACCGGCCGGTCCGGTCCGGTTCCACAAACATGGTATATTACAATGATCGCAATGTACAATTATTTTATTTTTAAATTAATTTTTTATTAAATAATAGTAAAAAGTTATAATAATGTGCAACGCACGTGCGTATTGCTAGTATAAAATAAATGCGCCGGGGAAAACTTGATTATGAACTATCA
Source organism: Ajuga chamaepitys (assembly GCA_958295605.1). Classification (NCBI taxonomy): domain Eukaryota; kingdom Viridiplantae; phylum Streptophyta; class Magnoliopsida; order Lamiales; family Lamiaceae; genus Ajuga; species Ajuga chamaepitys. Next base: position 19,223,386 of record OY282502.1, read on the forward strand.
AAAATTATAATGCAATTTATATACATCCGAGTTTGGGAACAAGAATGTTCTATTCTGAAGCAATTGATCATCGTCTATATATTGCTCTAAGCTAATCTCAATATGAGGGGTGAAAAATAATAACTGATGTAAACCAAAAAAGTTACACTTCTTTTGCACTCACCCTATTTATATGCACGATATACGAGATGGCTTCTTAAAGCAAGAACCACCCTTCCCGCCTTCCCAGGATCTCAGCTTAGGATGGGTTCAGGGCCGTAAGCTAGCTCAACAGGATGCACACTGCATAATTAGGATGAGCACAACGGATCAGATACTGTGTTCACAGAATATTTGAAATGATTTTAAATATGCAAAAATATATCTTATAAACAGAACCACAGGGCAGTAAGTTGCACATATGTGAGAGGTGGGTCTGTCGGCAACCGCAACACTATTTGGATATTTCCATGCGGTGTGAACATATCATCGTCGTTGAAGACCAACAAAAAAATGGTATTCTAATTCTAATAGCAATTTCGACACAATTAACTCAAGGAATAACTTACTTTTGCCTAACTTTAAGCATCCCAGTGCCGATTAGCATAGGTATGCCCATAATGATGCATTCACTAACACCTTCAATTTTATCCACCTTCCCACTGACAGAAGCATTGAATAGGTGATCTGCTGTCTTCTCAAATGAAGCAAGCATCAGCACGCTATCCCTCATTTTCTGCACACCATATCTTGTTATTCCCAAGACTTCACCCTGAAACAGTTGTCACATATGAATGAGCGAACCCATAATTTCTTAAGGTTAAAAAGAACAGATACAATTACATAAATTTCTCATGTAAAGTAATTTTGAGAATAGATAATTTTTAACAATTGTTCCAGCTCTAGCACCCCTACACAATGAACTCCTTTCGAGACAATTGCAAGAATGACATGTTATATTTATCTGCACGGTCACAAAACAAGTAATTACAAGATTTGAAGAGAAGGAAATAACCTTGAACGTCATTACATCTGCCAAAAGCATCATATGGCGTTTGTCTATGGTCATTCCATGGCTTGACATGGTGTATTGTATCTCATCAATAATTTTCTTCCTTGCAGCTTCAATTCCAAGAGTCTGCTGCACTTCTATGATGTGATTACTTGTAGTTTTACAACCATCAACTCCTTCAATGCCCATGACAGACAAAAGACCAGTCCTGCATGTAAAAACAGTACGCTCAAAATTATACCCTGCAATATTTTCTAACACCTATATATAGAACATGGGAATAATGATACTTCCAGACTCCATCAATGGTTTACACAGCATATCTCAATGGGGGTTTAAATTTAGAAGGAAAAAAGAGTTACATATTGATGCCTTATTCAAAAATTATGCAACAAATACAAACAAATATCTAATGAAATTTAATAAGCAAGCAGTGAAACTTTTATTATCACTTGATATAGGTTCCTGATTTCTGTTAATTCTCCACTCCTATAGAGGCTTCTACATAAGAACTATATATACATATTCTTTTCTCGCAGCCACATGTATCATTTGCGCTAGCTGTCATGTACCATCTCCCAGCCTCACAGATAAACTCACTGTTTCTCCAGGAGGGCTTATAGTTTGTGAAATGGACAAGCTCTTACTTTTTTCTTTTTAAATCAAATTTGGAGTGTCATTCTACAAATGTGTTCTTTCAAGTAATAACCATCTAAATTAAAGTGAGGGTGCCTTCACTTTAGACTTGAATAGTGGCATAAAGAACTTGCGTCGATACTCGTATAAATATCCCTCAAAGAAAAATAAAAATGAACAATTCTTGACACGGAGACCCCCATGAATAAGATGTCCAAGGTGTATTTTATTAGAATATAATACCACATAAAACACAGATCATGTATCAAAGTTTACTTGCTAATGATTTGTACTTCAGTAAAGTGTAGATTGAACCCCTGCAAGATTATATACTTATTCATGTGGTATAACTGTACCCCAGCTATACTATGTCCAACAGCTTCAATTACACAATTGATGGTTCGTCATGTCTCCATATTCTGTTTGCATGTATTTTCTACATTATGGAATTAATGGTATGCCAAATAGGAGAGTGAATCTACACAAACATAATATGACATAATCAGCATAGGGAACATAAAATGCAATGAATGAAACTCCAGACTACAACCAGACAAGGAAAAGAAAGAATCCTTGACATATTTACAGAACCTTACCCCTCTACCAATAGCGTAAACTGTTTGTTTTGACCAGGATCATTTTCCTTTGGTTTATTTACTATTATAGCACGTTCAACAGAACTTATTCCCTGCAATCCATGGGAATAAAAAAAAGGAGAAATAAAATCAAGGAAAACTTTCAATACCAAATGAAAGTTATTTTGTAGTATCAATGTGACGACAATGGGCTATCACCTGAGTTTTACCTCACGGGCTTTCCCATGAGCCACAACTAATAGGATTATCCACGCCCCTTGAAGTGGGTTTCTTTCTCCTTCCCTCACACTCAAAACCCAGGACCTCCTGGCTTAAATATCAAGTTCTTTAGAGTGTGAGTGAGCTCAATGGTATTCACAACAGTATTTGATACTTAACGCTGGAGGTCCAGGGTTTGAGTGTGGGGCAGGCAAATGAAACACACTTTTAGTGGTGGGGACAATCCTTTGAGTGGTGGCTCGTGGGAAAACCCATGAGGGAAACTCTTGGGATACCCCCGATATTGGAGATATCCAATGGTTGCTACTATCATTGTTTTAATATTCATCAGTCTCACCTTCACTACAACTTTGGAGAGCTTATTCTTGAGCCCGTGGAGTTCAAAAAGAAGTTTACTTCTATCAGCCTGCAGAACAACTTCCAGTTTTCCAGGATGCAATACTCTAATTTGCTGCAGCAAACATGCAATAGTATTAAAAATAAGAGCAACAATTCTGCACAAGCGCCCTAAACAGAAATGCATGTCTACGACAAACACACACAAAAACAAACAATAGCAAAAATAGATATTTGGTCACTTGTACCTGCTCCTTCAGTTTCATTTTCTTTGTTTGCAGAATTGACTCTTTTACAGTATAAGCATCAATAGATAGCTGTGCTCCTTGTATCCTTTTCATGTCAAGTGTTATAAGTATGGATGCCAGTCTTGATGCTTGTGAAGTCTTTATGCTCTTGGCTACCTACAAAAAGGAAAACAAGACGGTTGAAATCTGTTTAAAAATATCAAGAATCATGTTACACTCCAAAAATGGAACATGTAATAAGATAATTAATTCAAATGGATGGGGCTAACCTGCTCCAGAAGTGTTCGCTCAATACGTCCCTTCACTATTTTAGCTATAATGTCATTGTTGTCACACTGCAGTTTGGTAGTAATAATTGGTGTGTTGATTTTTTTAGCAGCATTGATGATTTCTTTGATGCGTGGAACTCCAAGAGTAACATCTATTACAAGTTTAAGTTAAACATACAGGAAGCTGCCAACTTCAATAGGAAATGTAATATAACTAAGTTTAACATTAAGGGAACATCATATCGGAGGATACTCATGCTTGCAACTCCAGCAAAGTGAAAAGTTTTCAGTGTCATCTGTGTTCCAGGCTCTCCGATACTCTGAGCTCCAATTGCACCTATTGCAGTTCCAGGTTCAATTTTCTTGGAATGGTAACGAGAGATGCAGGTTTGTAAGAAGACCTAAACCAAAATAAAGGAAGTACTCCTGTAAGATTAGAATGCAAGAAAAAAAAAAAAATCATTTTCTAGGCTAAGGAACCCAAGTTCATGAGTTCACATCAATACTGAATAATACCGCATTCCCACCAGAAAATCCGAAAACACACCCAAGGATGATGAAAGCCTTTCTTGATTAATATTATAAAGAATAGTACTGAAGAAATAGAACATTTATACCCTCATGAAGCAGTGACATGATATACGAAGAATTCATTCTACTCAATAAGTGCCCTTAAACAGTCAAAGAATTACAAATCATGTAAAGATTTTTTTTGCGTTCTACAGAATGTGTGAGAAACAGGAACGCATCCTTCTGATACTTCCTTACTTCAGGGAAAAAGAAACATTTGCAAGTCGTCAGCCATTTCTTCCCTCTCACAAGTGCATGATAAACCCACATGTCATCAAAGTGGTTATTTAAGTAGCTAATCAGCCACAATAACTTTGTTGGACAACTCTATTAGGAAAGCCATGTCAAAATTCCGTCTAGTTTAGATCATAAATCATAGGAAAAAATATATACAACTTTAGGTAATATAATGTCTAATGACAAGCTCTTGTAGCATGTCCACATGTCTGCAAAAGAGACAACCTAATCACCATAATGGTTGATAGCAATAGTTCATGATAAAGAATCATAAATAATCACCAATGAACCCCACTCTTACCTCCTCTCCTGCTGTGCACCACAAAGAAAAAAAACAATTAATAATTGAGAAACTAGGCGTGTTGCAAGATTGCAAATGTTACTAGCAAAATCTTAAAGCAGCTAGGTCCATTCAAGCATATGTTAGAATTGCAAATGTTCTGCCAGTGAAATCTTAAAAGCAACTAGGCACATTCAAGCATAGAGGATGCTGAGGGAGAACGAGGAGTGGCCGATTACCACTAATTGTTGCCTGGTAATCCCAGATATATTTGAAGCAACAGATTCAAGATAACCACTATCTTCCTGAGATAGCTGCTCTCCATGCAACTTCTTGAGACATGACTGCGGACATTTCCTCTCAATAAACTTTCTCAAGGAGTCAGCAAAAGCCTCCAAGGATCCCTCTTTAAATGGTGCATCTGAGGAAGGAGAAGACTGTGAAAAGCCCCCATCAGGTGCCGCAGCAGATTTTAAGAGCCTTCTGTCAATTATCTCATCTCGTATTTTATTAATTTCGTCGGTGGTTAAACCCTTTTGCTCCATTGCAGCGCAAGTGGCCTGTCAAAGCATAACATAAAAGAAAGCTACTCTATAAACTGCTAGATTAATGATTTTTTTTTTAAAAAAACATACAAACAAACAAACAAACAAATAAAAAACAGAAACTCCTCGAGAGAAGAATCAAGAGAAGGATAATGCTAATACCTTCGCCTTCATAAATAACCTTTCGAAATTTAGTGGGAGCCCACGTTGCTCCTCCATCTGCGCAGGATCCATACCATCACCCCCATACATAAATTGAACAATGCAAGCACTGGCATTTCTCACTGTATGGTCATAGTAGACTGATAGATCCTCCAATGCTTTAATGAGTCGGCGGGACATATACCCAGTGTCAGCAGTTTTAACCTGTAATAATAAAACGAAGTTCTAAATGTCCTGCGGATTGAATTGCCCGAGAGCAGGAAAATGAAGAAACCCTTAGGATTATCCATTAAATGAGAAAATTTTGCTATCTCAACTCAAAAAAAATGGCATGAGACGAAGCAAATAAGCAAGCAACTTCATTACTCTCTTTAAGCAGTTGAAAAGGGTATTTCACGCCAGGACAGTTTTTTCACCATCTCCCTTTTCCAAATATTGATAATTGAACAAGTACAAGATTTTGCAAGTACAGAGTTAACTTTAGGTATAATCTTTTTTACACATTCTCTGGTTAATAAAAGTGAATTGATTTCTGATAGAAATAATGTCGCATGTCAACTGATCTATTCCCATGATTCACATTACGTAGAATTACACTTCAATTTGATCAGCAAATTACAAACTAGAGGGATCCTAAATCCAATTACTGTCAAGGAGGCAACCAGTTTTTATCCTTACATCACTGCAGAAAGGCAATCAGTTCAGAAAGTAAAACATCAGGCGTACAGATGATGACAATTTGATAGCTCAATGACTTCAGATCAGTCAAACGAATTTGCTAGAAATGACAGTGGCCAAGATGCAAAACACTGGAGGCAGGGAAGGGAGGAGAATGAAGGTGGAGAACAGCTGATGTAAGAGTTCGCACTTCAAATAGGCATTCGAGACAGAGGGAGGAAATGCAAGTACACAAACGTTAAGAGAAAAATATTAGACGCGAAAGAACAATGGTCTGCTCTTACTATGAATGAGCTCTTGAGAGAAAAAAAAAAGAATAGGAATTATTTCTCCATTCCCTCAAAGATTGGAGATGCAGGAATTTTAAGAAAGGCAGTTAATTTTAAGAAAGGCAAGGTCAGGTACTTATGCATATGGTACGCGACAAGATGTCGGTTTTTTTTTTTTTTTTTTGTGATACGAAACAGAGACTTATATTACTAGCTTAAAGAGTTACATCCATGGGAAGAGGTTTCCCATCATTAATTGACATCAGATGAAATATATCAATCTAAGCTAGTACAATACTCAAGTCTCTATGTAAATCTGCAATGTAAAAATTCACATAATCCTTATGAACCGAAATCCAGGAAGCCACTCTATATCAAGTTATTGCCCAACTTCCTCTAGAGCCCTCAACATCCTAAAAAATTCTCTTATTTCTTTCGATCCAAATGGACCAGCAAATCGCTTGGATCATAGCACGCCATAGGTATTTCGCCCGCTTATTGACCTTATCGTGCAAAAGTAATATTACTCATTAATATAACTACAAACAGAAAATGTAGAAAGATTTAATTATTTACTTAAGCAAAAATATAGGTGAAACTGAAGTTGAACAAACAAAAATCATCACATTAAGGGATTTGAGCAACACTTTCAAATCTTTTGGCAAATATACTGCAAAATAATCACTCAGCACACGCTGCACACCACAATTCTCAACTATACAAGTTGCACTTTTTGCTGCCCACATTTTGCTACTGCAACTACCAAACTCATAAAGATGCAGAGCGTAAGCCTGAGGAATTTCAACGGACAACAAAGATTGCAGGAACAAACCTGGTAAGTGGCGAAAGTATATGATTTATCTGACAGGCTTGAACAAGAGATTTAAACAACACAAGAATATTCTCTAGATGGCTCTATACTCAACTGTAGGGGATATAATTTGTGCAACCAGCACTAATTACTGCCTGTTGGCAAGCTGTGTAAGCACCAAAAGTAGGGTCATACCAAAACAAATAGCTAGTGAACTAGCAAAGGTGGTCGGTATAAATGCATGGCAAGTACCAAGTATTAAATGTGTAAATCAAGTTAGTCGGACAGCTTCAAGAATCTCCACTTGTCAAGCAACAGAAAGCTTGACAACTGAAAAGATGTAGAGAAATTGTGGGTAACAAAATAGATAATGTCGGAAAATTTGTCACGAATAGAACATTGATAAGATCAACTACATTCCCAACTAAAATGCCCATCTCAAATGAAAAGGACAATTAAAGAATAGAAGTTAAGCTATTATCATGTCCAAAACTATAGCCTATGATATATTCACATTCTAGCAATTTGACCCTCTAACAGAAAGAGGTAAGAAACAAGATCCATTTAGCCACACCAAATAAGTGAATAGCTAAGTTGAGCATGATTTAGTACCATACATTGATAACCAGGATTATCTGTAGGAAAATATCACTACTCCATTAACCTCGAGTATTATGTCAAAGTCACTTAGAAACAACTATTCAGCAATGCAACCAGTGTGAACTGAAATATCATATGGCTGAACCAAATCTATGTCCATCCAATAAGCAAAAATGTGTGCGTCATGTGTATCAGTTTTGAAAACCCAAATCTGATGGAAGAATTTTAACAAACACTGGTCATCAAAGCATATACATGGAAAAATAAACTAAATAGAAACCAACGTGTTGTATAAGCTCACATCATGTATCCATGATAACCATCAGACTAGAGAAGATGAAGAAACACATTGTTCAAATTAGTGAATAGACTGCAACAGAAATAAATATACAATTTTGACAAGATAAATACTCTGAAACAACCACAGGTCATGAGTAATAATTACATCAAACCGAAACAAAGAAGAGCAAGAAGATGAACTACGAGAAGATTGTACTTCTGAGTACTCCCACAGAACGTTTAAATGAAAATTGACACAAATAAGGGGATTCTTTTAATTTATTTTGTTTCCCATCTTCATTCTTGAAATCAAAGCAGATATTTTAAATATTAAAAAGGTCCCTTCCAAATATTACACAAATATTAAAAACATTTTGAAACACCAATTAGTTACACAAGAAATACATTGTCGGCTAACATTTTAAATCATCCCTCGAACAACACTGATTCGATTCCTGAAGTACAACATAAATGATTCAGAAATTTGTTCAATCATGTTACGCCTAATATTTATAGGCGTCATCCAAGGCATCGAATCGGACCTGTTTATTATTTAGTTGTTTATTAATTCCTGTTATTTATTAGTATTAATTCTAATTATGTGGAGTCAGCCATGGGCCAGTGGAACTATAAGTATTTGTTATTTCGTAGGGTTTTGGATCATTGAGAATCATATTGAATTTTCAGCCTTTTGGCGTGGGACGGTATTACCGTATTGAGTTTTCTATTTTCCTGCTATCGGTCGTGTTATTACTCCTTTGCTTCCAACAAATCACACAAGATAAATGGCCTCGTTTTCCTTCTCTTTTAGTAGGGACCAAAGAGGGGTTACGTACCAAAAATAATAAAACAATCAAATCTTGAAACTTCTAGACCACAAGGACCTTTTCCATTTCAATTGAAGTCTCCCCTCATGTCAAGAACCTTCTAGTTAGGCTTCTGATTTTCATTGTTTTATAATACCCTAACTTATTAGGACAAAATTTACATGCATGCCACGGTGGCTTGGGGTACAAAATGTGCACAGATAAATAAACCAATGACCCCCAAGCATCCCTAGGAAGAGAAAACAATAGAGAAACAGTTTTTGAGTTGGAAATTTATTCAAGACGGAAAATATCTACAGAAAAGAAATAACACATACCGCAGTATCCACAAGGCCTTCCCTTCCACCCATGGTGTGGAAAAAGAATTCAGTCGCAGATAAACCAGTATAAAAGGAGTTCTGGACAAAGCCTTTCGCCTGAATACAAAATATAAAGATGAGTTTAGCACAGGTATATTATACTTAGTGAATTGAGAATTGGATTGAACATAAAGATGTGGAAATTTCATATTGCCGGAAAAGGATACAGTGGGATGAAAGGAACCACTGTAATTTGGGAATGAATTTAGGTACTTGCTGTGGAGTTCTATTGTAGGTTCTCTCAACTTTATTTTCTAGAAGCCAGAGTGAAGTTTATACACCTTAAAAGATGTCTACGAGAAAGCCAAATTTATGGTTCTGTGGTCAAATCATATAATATAAATGACGAAATTTTGAACAGATATAAAAGGAGTTATGACTTCTGAACAAAGCCATCAGCCTGAACATAAAAACCAAATGAAATGGTCGGATATACTTTTTGAGTAGAGATTTTTAATTAAACATATATGCAATAAGTTATCCGAACATATGTACAAATAAAAATTGCACATCAGCGTAAAAGAATAAAACGAGATCAAGATGCAAGACTGTAATTTATGGACGATTTTAAATATTTGCAAGGGTCCTCTCTTGTATATTGTCTCAACTTCCTCTTCTAGTATCCATAGGAAGAAGTCTTTAGAAGAAATTTTGTGTCTTTAGAGTAACTTCGTGGTGTCAAATGATGGAAAATCCCGGAATCTTTCTTGTGATATATATCGCCAGCGATTGAAGGCTTATTCTTCAGTCCTGGATCTGGATTTCTCATCACTTGTATTCATTTTGTATCCTAATCAATAAAATTCCATTTCTTGTCCAGAAAAGGAATTGTGTTTTCGTTTGAATTTCATTGTATACAAAATCCAAAATTTGATGAGGATTACTAAGGTATGCACAGCCAAAAGTCCTAAAGTCCAAGGTCTTCAAGATATTACAAAAAAAAAAACTGACGCTTATCTTATCTGAACATTATTCAGCTAATCACCAGTTAGATTACCTTTGAGTTGGATATGGAAGTTTAAACTTCAATTATGAATGTACTAGTAAGTATGTCCCTCTACACCTCCTGACCACTAAGCCCCAATTAGTATCCATATAGTGCTCCTTGGATAAAAGATATCAGGCACTCAAGAGAAACAATTTGTCCAGCCAGACAGTACAGACACAGTTTAACAAAAGAACAAAGTGAGAGTAACATACATCTGGGTCTTTTGCTTCTCTTTCAAAATGAGGCAGAGTTCGATCAACAAATCCATTTGGAGCTCTACGACCTCCAACAGACTGCTGACCAACGCATGCTATCATCTGGGCGATATTAATAGGGGATCCTTTGGAACCACACTGTGACATAATAAGGGGACTATTTCTCCAATGTAAATTCTTCATACAGACCTACCAAAACAATTTCAAACAATAATTCATTGCATCAGTTAATTTCGACTGAAGTACAGTACAGAAGATCTGGTAAACATTTTTCAACAAAGATTGAGATGATGCAGATTTAGTTACAAGTGAGAGCAGTACTTTCCAAACACACATGCACACTGATAAATTACCAAAAGGAATGACCATAAAAAGGTGTTAAAATAATTACTAATTTGTGCTCTCAATTCCAAGATAAGTTTGCAGCAATAACTGAGAGAATTACAATCTAAAAGGAAAAGGCAATTGTAAGCGAGCAAAAATTCTAAATTAATTTATAAGATGCCACCAGGAAAAAAAGTCAGCACTACGAGATGAGCAATTATTATTTTACATAGTCCAGGACTCCAGACGATGTTGAGATCTTTTCCTAACACAATATCACAGTATGAGCAAAAAGATGTATAAAATTCAAAGACCATGAATAGAAACTTAGTTTCTTATTCCCTCACATTTACCATTTACTATTTAGCATCCATCAGAAAACATGTTGAGAATAACACTTGAGAGTGCCATCCCAGGTCAAACAATTGGCTGCTAAACTCATAACGTGATGATGCAAAATATGAAAATATCCAATACAGTAACAGCATACATTTATACTTACTAAATTAATGCTTCATCTTAATCTATCTCAGTAATAAATATATAAAGTATGGAAACAACCAGACAAACCAAGACATAACATACAATAAAGCTATGCATTTTATCCTTCATCATCTGTAACTGTCTCAACTATAAATATATCCTTGTTAAATAAATAAACTACTCTACCTCTTTCCTAGTTCATGAAATAACAACTTATAAGTTCCTTGAACAAATTTAACAAGGGAGATTGAACTTTTTGAATGCAGCAGAGGCACATCAAATGACCCAGGAGTACCAGACGCAGAAGGATGCAGAAACAGGAATAAATTTCAACAAGCAGACAAGGCTACACCTGTACAATTATAGTAGTTCCTGGACTCAAGGAACAAGATATAAGCCACTACACTAGTTGAATGACAGAATGAAAAGTTTTAAATTTCACTTAACTAGTCATCAAAAGCTTATAGTCATAACACCCACAAAGGACATATCATCTTACATTTGCAGTGGTTTCACGGATATTATTTAGGGTTCCAGTAATCTTGGCTTCAAGAGTCTCAGCTTTATTGCAGCCCGGTAGCGGCTCCAGACTTCCAGATGTGTAACTCTTTATATAACCGGAACAGTGGCCATACTCCCTATCAATTGTCACCTTTTTCTCTTTGGTTAATGCATCCCCAGGTTGAACATCATTGATCCCGATCGAAAATCCATGATTCCCTATCCATCGAGCACTATTAAGAACATAATCAAAACTAAATATTAGCTTCTTCATTTTCTTTGGAGAAACAACAATGCAAGATCCCATTAGTGACAGAAACGAAGAAATGCACATTACTTTAACTCCCAAGTAAAGAGTCTCACTTTCAAATTATACATCCAGATCCCTATTTTAATACTGAAGTTTAACCCAACTTGTCTGTTTTACCTCAACCTTCAATTTTATCTATTTGCAGCCCTTGGTTTGTTACTCTAGGAAACTGCAGAAATATCCTGGTGTACTTTCTCAGAGATTGTTGGTTTATACTATTAAGAGTACTGAGGAATATCTAGTCTCATTGTTCTCTTCCTTTTCCTGACATCCACAGTTGTATTGGCACATTGATTAATAAACTCAATCCAAAATTGTATTTGTAATTACATGCATCTTGTTATAATTAATTTATTTATTTTATTTTACTTTATTTATCATCAAGTGTCTTTAAAACTTCTCCAGATATTTTTTTCTATTATCAAAGAAGAAAAACATTGAGGATCCGAGGAAGGGTGGGATGAGGGATTATAAGGACTATTAATTCAAATCTAGTTGAGAATCTTAGGGTGTGTTTGCTTAAGGCTGAGGAACGCTGAGCCAAATCTGGCTGAGAGAGTTAATGAGTGTGCTTTCTTGGGATTTGGTCCCCTAAATCTACTAAGGCAAACCTTAAGCAAACACACCCTTAGATACAGAAGCTTCCTTCAGGTTGTCATTGCGCCATAACAGAATTATAAGAAACCAGAAATATGTAGCAAAAATTATCAATGTAATTCTTCTGGTTAAGTTCAAGAGAGAGATTGTTTAATTAACTTTTAAATGGATGTGATCAGCAAGAATGGTAGTTGTGCCAATGCGATCAGTCAATATTGGCCATGACTAATTTTAACTAACAGTAAACACGATCGCCCAGTAAGAATGATAGTTGTACAAATGTGGCCAGTCAATCTTGGTCTTGCCACATCCACTAATTATTATACTTAGGAAAATGGCCTTCATTTGAGTGATCGTACAACTGCTCAAATTTTCAAAGCAATGGAAATCACATATTAGCCTCTACGGCCATTCAAAGAAGAGATATATTTTACTCAAGTTTGAAATTTGACCCCAAAAAGAAGGGTAGAGAGAGAGAGAGAGAGCCAGCCAAAAAAAAAAAAGAAACATCACACTGCAGTTAAGGAAGTCTGCTCATGTGCTGTGAAAGTCATCTAAGACTTGGTCAAAATGATAACTTCAGTTCTTCAGGAAGATCTCTAAGAAACGCAATCTTATCAAGGCAAATTACAGGAAGTACACCGAATGAGAAATATCTAACAAGACTTGTTTTTCAAATTTGTCAAGAAACCTTATAATAAAATTTAAACAATAAATGAAAAAACATGAATGCTTGAACTATAATTGGATTTCAGTTGCACCACTTATGAATGCCGCTAGTGTGAAATCCTTATTTAACAGGCTTATATTTTCAACTTCACGGCATTATCACCTTGACGAAGAGAAGACTAAATTCACAAAAATAAGCTCTTAACTAGTGTCTTTAAAATTAAAGACCAGGTAATGAAGCCAAAGGAAACTACCTAATCAAACAATTTTAACAAGCTTTCACAAGTAAAGAGAATTAAAGTCATTTTCGGGTAGTCATGCAAAAGACTGCAGTTGTTCCATTTAATAACAGCTGATATGATCTCACCTTAACTTTGCTAAGCGATTCATACAAGTAGCAGCAGCATGTGGACCATAATCCCTCAGAAGAATAGAGTGCAGGCCGTCCTTGTTCCCATTTCCTGTTATCATATTGAACCAACAGAATTAACTCGCACCGAAAAGACAAGACAAAACATATCAACTAGCTTAATGCCCATGGTTCAGTTTCCGAAACTGAAATAATATTACCGAAATCCCTATATGGTGTACATTAGTGGTACTTTGTTAGGTACTTTCTGAAGCAAATAACTGTAACAATACAATGAAGCATAAGGAGAATGACAGAACCCAAGATGAAATCATTACAATTATCCTGTTTTAAAAACTACATTTAATACAGGGCATTTCATAAAACTTCTTATTGAACCGTGACACCACACACTTCACACCATTTGTAACATAAAACAAACTCGGCGTCTAGATTATAGCAACATTGACTAATGACATCATTCGAGATAATACCGGTAAAGCATGGCCCCAATTTAAGTCTTCATTTAATTTTCTGGAAACACTAAACATAACATTAAGTGATATTTGTCAATAAAAGGTCTGCCAATAAAATTGCAAGCACAGGATAAAAGTAATCATTCAGTTAGATTTATTTCCCAACAACAGAAAAACTACAGTCCACCTAGTTGTCAGTCATTTTAGTTTACATCTCTTATCTTATTATTTACAACAGGCACTTCATTCTTCACTAGAGAACAATACTCAGAGATGTTTCAGGAAAACTATGAGCATCCTTAACATTGTTCCTAACAGATACTTTATGCCCGGTAGCATTTAACTTCTGGCAAAGTACATCAACAACAATCTCAACCTCGAATTATGAATACAATCAGTAACTAAAAAAGCGGAAGGCACCAGAAGGTGCCAACCTGTTCTACTGCTGGGGAGGTGAGGCATCCAAACTATATATATACCACAAAAGGATATTAGGTAATCACTAGCTTTAAAACATACCATATACTTAATTGCCCCCAAGGGTCCTAGGCAATTAAAACATACCATAATAAGTAATTGTAATCACATATTGTGCCCATTGGACAGTGATGATATGTAACCAGTAATGCATATATGTGATCCATTAACAATTAAGGTATTAACGTACGATGAACGTTATAGGTTTTAATAAAGGGAAACAATTATAAGGTCGGTGACTATTTTATAGGATGTGAAACTGTTTTGACAGGGGGAGAGTGCACAGATGAGAAAAGAGAAAAGGTGTGGAAAGTTAGGAAAGGGAGAATGTGTCGTGAAAGAGTGTAAATGATTGCAGCCACGGTTTTTATACATCTAAAACTGTTTGTTTCTATTGAAAAGTGTTACCAAGTGAGCAACCAGCTGTCCACATATTTCTTTTCCCCAAAGAAAAACAGCTGCCCCACATATTTGTTAATATTAAATATAACCATAAAACAATCCTCAAAGACCTTTCAGTTGTCCTCTTCATTGTTCAACACCAGTCGAGGCAGCAGAAGATAAGAGAAACATTATGGAAACGGTTGACTGAAACATTGGGGTTTAAGGTACCTCCACATAAGTGCCTAGGCGCTTCACCTCCCCTCCACCCCTCCCCCAATAGCCTCGCCTAGCGCTATAACCGTAAGCAGTGAAGCACTTATAATAATATATCCGAGAGATTCACTTGGCATTTTATTTATTTCATGGATGAGGAACATAACTTCAATTGATAATAGTTATGAAGTACGAGGAAACAGGACTTTGCAAGGAGAAATTAGACATTTGGTACATAAATATCTCAAATTTGGTAAGTTTCTATTGACCCAGCTAAATATAGACTAAAAAAATTAGAAATACAGACACTACAGCCACAAACAAGATGAGGACAAAAGTAGATGAAATTTCTTTTTAGCGGAGCATAAGATTAACATTAGAAATTTCCACAACCCCATAACCACTGGATGACCATACACTGTCAGAGTGCAACGAAGAAAATTCTATGTTCATTCCAAAAATGTCAGCAGGACTCATCTTAGCAAAATCCTTTTTTTGATAAGAAACATGAAATCTTATTGCAATTAAGAAGAGGGGTGAGGGATCCCTCAAAACAGTACATAAGTGATGGTTACAGAAAAATAAAGTAACTATATGGCAAAACTCCAACTCCTAGCTAAGTCAGATACAAAAAAGGCTTTAAACAAGCTATGACTCGACAACCACAGGGCTATTCTATATTTGATCCTCTCCCATACATCTTCTAAAGTCCCCTCACTCTCGTCAAAGATTCTCCGATTCCTTTCTAACCAAGTGGACCACAGAATCACTGCTACTATCATTTTCCAAAGTATTTTGCTCCTTTTATTAAGTAATCCGCCGATATTGATTCGTAACAATTTTGCGGTCGTTTGTGGTGGAACCCATTGCATACCCACTTCCCCCAAGGCCTTGCACCAAATATGATGGACAAAAGGACAGTGTATGAACAAATGATTAAGGTTCTCGAGGTTACACCTGCATAAGACACGAATTTGGGGATAGAAGCATATTCGGAAACCATTTTTGTAAGAAATCACAGGTGGGCAACTTTCCTATCGCTCAACCATAAGAACTTGAACCTTCTTAGGGGCTGGAACCCTCCATATCAATTTGAGCCAAGGAAAAGAAGCCCTGTAGTTGCTGTTACAAAGGGACAGAAAAAAAGATTTGCAAGAAAAAGAGCGAGATTGATCTGACACCCAAAATATGTCATTCCCAGATTCATTAAGATTGGCAGACTCTAAAAGGGATAAAATATGTGCTAGCTGTTCTATCTCTTGGTCCCGCAGATTCCTACGAAAATGAAGATTCCAAGGAGGAATGGAGTCAATATGCTGCCGAACAAAAAACGAATTAATAGGCCTGTTTTGAGCAGAGGATAATCTAAATAGGGTGGGAAATAAGGAAGCAAGAGACAAATTACCCAACCAAGGATCTTCCCAGAAACGTACCTTATTGCCCCCGCTTTACTGAACTTCCACCAGCCTGATGAAATCCGGGTAGACTCAGAACGGGCAGCGAAAAGTTGTTTTCAATGCCAATCCGGCTCTCCAATTGTTACCTTGTAACCCATACTTACTTCTAATCACCCTATGCCAAAGAGTATCTTCCTCTAGGTGGAAACGCCACCACCACTTCCCCAACAATGCCTTATTCCGAAGCAGAATGCGTCCAATCTCTAAGCCACCAAACTCCTTAGGCTGCGATACCGTGTCCCATGACACCAGATGCGCATGGTTCTCTCCTAATCCATCCCATAGGAAGTCCCTCATCTTTTTCTCAATTAAGTCTCTAATCTCATTCCAAACTTATCACAAGTAGGCATGGGACATGTTCTTCACCCAGCTAAGGTAAGATTATATCCATCAATCCCGAAATCACCAACTGTTGGTACTGATGCAGCAAGTGTTTTTAACCAAATTCAGAGGTTTGGGGTGCATATTAAGATAAAATCATAAACCCAGTCAAAGATGAATGATCATCCATTCACATAGAACTTGCTCAAAACTAGAGGAGGATCACAGCAAAATCTCTTTTGCAACACATCGCAGTGCGGAACTTATGCACCTAAAGAGCATGATTCACAATTGAACAGCAAAAGTTCCTAATAAACCACTTTGCATTTACCAAAGTAACTGCCAGAGAAGTCCAACCATGACAAGATAAATATCTAAAAGTGACGCCCAATTGCAAAAACCTATAAAAGAAAACTGACCTAATGTAGCCTTTCCAAGCTGTCCACTGATAAGCTCACTATTTCGGAAGTACACGAATCCATCCCTTGGGCACATTGTTTCTTTAGACTTCCCATAATTCTTTTCATTAACAGTAAGATTTACATATACTCTCATCTTTGCATGAGCGCGCAACAGTACACTGAACAACTGCTTACCAGTCCAAAGCTCCACTGGCTACATTGAAAGAAGATACAATCAGAGACAATTAAATATAATTTATATATAAATACATAAAATGAGCACTGAGGATACATGCATAACTACACGCCCGAACCAGCTCGCTTAGGAACTTTGGTGCTTGCATAGGAGAACAGGACTAACGACTCAAGTTTTTCATGTTCTAAAACAAAAATTGAGCCAAGATAACTTTTCCGAGAGGAATAACACCTAGTTATAAGCAGTATCAAACCTAAATTAGCTTAGCTGCGTAGGGTTTTTGTAATCTATTCCTTTTGGCAGCCCACAGGAAGTTTCTACGCTAGTTTGTATCTAAGATTTTACAGTACTATTCTCTTCTCAGGTACTAACTACAACATAACAATTGGGGAAAGGACAAACACCATCATTTGCAGTTGGAAATCAAAGAAAAATCTCTGGCAAGTACTCTGACATGAACTGATCTTTATATGAGACACAGGGTTGGGCATCATAACCAAACCCCTCCCCCTCCCAGCAGCATCTCATCCCTCAACAATCAACACTAATTGCATGCAGAGGTAGCTCCTGCATATCGGACAATATGTCACAAAAAACAGAAAGGGAAGCATTTCATCTATCTTTAAGACTTGGCAACAACTCTGGACCATGTATTATGATGTAATCATACCAAAGTGCAACCTTTGTGTAGGTCCAGAATACTACAAAAGGTGATAACAACTAGTGAGAGACCTGAACCAATCTAAACTTCTGCCCACCTAACTCTGGTACTCGGTCTATTGCCCCTGAATTTTGTGAGGTAACAGATATATTTCCAAGCCAGAAAGAAGAAAGAGAGAAGGGGGGTGGGGGGGAGAATACATCTCTCTGCAGTATGAGAAAAAACAACTCACAACAAGAATATTAAGTCACTAAGATAAACAAGCACATATCATAAGAAAGGAGAAGTGTATCAGGCGTGTACATGACCAACAAACAGTTCAACACGCTGAGGCACAAAACCATATTGCATTATACACTTATCAGAAATGCAGTATCAATCTGACAAGTGTATATCTATTTCCCAACCTAATTATAGAGAGAGAAGAAAAAAGAAACGCATGAGACAATTGCAATCAAAATACGAAAATGTCCCTCACAGAACACAAATACATAATCTGTAAACGTCCAAGTCAACAACATTTGTAGCAGAACATAAGCTCACCATAACTATTGCTGGTGTGGGTAAATCAATTGGGTCCGTTGCATCACCGATATATGAACACATAAGCGAAAAAGACGAGCGATCATAAAAGGTATCCTTTCTTGTTATAAGATACGATGATGTTAAAAAATCTTGTGTAGAAGCAACCAAGATTTCTCCGTTCTTTGGGGTACACAAATTGTTTTGCACCTGCAGCAGTATCAGCTTCAGTCACACAAGGTTCTAGTGAAACACAAAATAACAAAGTTATTAGGCACGTCTAATTTCTATATTCCTGGTTACTACAGTTTACAATGCATTCATCAATATACATATAGCCCTGTTTGAAACTAAACAAACTATGACAAATCATATAGCTGTGCCTAAGCACAAAATATAGTAGAACGATGGAATCAAAGATCATTGCCCAGAAATTTAACACAGTATGATACTGGACAATTCTCTGGATGCCTGCTATATCAATTGCTCCTCCAGTGAAATTCTCAAAATCAGAAGGTATATCTCACCTAAAATCAACTCAAATTCTATCAAGAGCTCATTTAGATGAATTATCAGGAGAATTTTCGCCTGCAACTCCATCTCCCTCACTCCTCAATTAGGTTTACGAATAAACAGGACACAATTCCCTACATTCATCTATATTTAGCTTATTCATGAACAGTTGGTGGGAAAACTATATCATTTGTCAGTAAGCGGGTCAAGATCCGTGTTGATACATGCTTTAAGTTGGTCCATTTGGTTGGAAAGGAATAGAAGAATCTAAATATAGCTAAGAATCTATTGAGGAAGTATGGGCAAAAGTTAAATTTAGGGCTGCTTGTTGGATATCCATCCATAAGGAATCTAGGGGCTTCTGAATTTCTGATTTAACAGAGATTTAAGTATTGAACTTCTATAGCTTGGTGGAATAGTTGTATGACTACAAATTGGGAAACCTCTTCCCACTGTAATCTTTTGACCATTAAAAAGATTTTGCTCCCTATGAGGAAAAAAAAAAAAAAAAAAACAAAAAGAAAAAACCTACATTCATCTGTCGAGTATTCATTTAAGGTTCCAAGTTAACATCCGAACACCATCGAAACTAGAGATCATCCTTACATATGATGTTGCATGGGTCTGACCCGAATTTTAGCCTGGTAAGATTTGCTACCATAGCATCCTCTAACGAAATTAAAAAGATAAACGGGTCATTCAACAATCTAATTTATCTCAAGCATTTGTGGAGCAACTTACTAAAAATACTGAAAGAACCCAATCAAGCAGAACCCAAAGCTGGGGTTGATAAGATTGAGAGAAAGGTAAATTAATACCTTACCTGGCATGGCCGTTGGTCCTTGCATGTAAATGAATGAGAGTAGCAGAGAATGATGCAGGTGAGGACCAAAAGATTGTTTCAACTTTAGTTATAATAGATTTTTTCAACTTCAGTTATATAGTTTCCATTCAAAGATTGACGAATACAAGAAGTCTGATTCTGAGCATTGTCAAATGGTATATCCAAGTCAACAAAATAATAATGACAATAATACACACACACAAAACATGCATATCTAACTGAAACCAAATCGATAAATAAAAGTAAAATGGTATTTACCCCCATTAGCATAAGAGCTTCAGTCCGGGCTTCTTCTGTTTGTGGTACATGCATGTTCATCTCATCACCATCAAAGTCCGCATTGTATGGGTTGCAAACTGACTCGTTGAATCTCAGGGTGCGCCAAGGCATTATCCTTGCCTGAAGACAAATACATGATGAAGCATTAAAGCAATTGACAACATCTTATTGCAATTATTGTAGGTGTTTCATGCGCAGCTGGTACCCGATGGCACATGATGGACATCCGATGCAAGCTTGGTTGTCTGTTAAACAAAACGATATCTCCATCTTCAAGATGACGATGCACAATACAACCATACTTCAGCTCATCAGCTAGACTCTTTCTCGAAGATAAACGTAAATTTCTGCCACATAACAAAAAATAAACAAATCTTTCAACTTAAGCATAAAAAAACACACATAGAAGGAATAAGAAAAATAAACAATGAACTTACGTCTCTGTACCATCAGGGTACGTTATAAATTTAGCACCAGGATATTTGTTGGCACCATTACGAACACATTGCCGCAATTTCTCTATATTATGATGTGAAACAAGCTCAGGATAAGTTAAAATCCGAGCCATTAAAATAGGAATAGCAACCTGTCATTTAAACAGACCTGTCAAAACAAAGTGAAGCAGCTCAAATCTTAATAATATAAAGAAAAACTTGACCTCAGTAATTTTCAAATTTGGGTCAGGAGATATAACAGTTCTGCCAGTAAACTCTACACGCTTTCCAGATAAATTGCCACGGAACCTTCCCTGCTTTCCTTTAAGGCGCTGAACAAAACCAGCCAAAGGCTTGCTAGGGAGTAAGTTTTGTGGTACACCAGGGGCATCACTGTTGATATAGTGCGCAACTTCATACTGCAGATATTCCCAGGTAGCCTATGCCAACAATTATGGAAACAATTCGTAAATATTTGTTTTCCATAGTTGACATGTATTTCCGCAGAAGTTATTTGTGACTTGCAAAATATAACTATATATATATATATGCCATTTAAATAAAACACGATAAAACAACAAACCATCTGTAACTGTCGCATCATATACATAGACCAGAAGTAGTTATAACAAAGAATTATATTAAGATAGAAACAAGACCATTATTCTAGAAAATAATCATGTTTGTTCAAAGATCTTACCACATCAGCAGAAAATTTGCCAATTACCATGAGTTTAAAGACAAAACTACTTAAAGAGTGATTTTTTATCTTGAACAATGCTCTCAAATATGGTTTCCCTATCAATATCATCAATATTATTGAATGACTGATTTCGTTCAGTTGAACCGCCATGGATGGCAATGAATGGGATAACCAAATTTTCCAGCATTTTGTTAGAAATTAAGGAATTTTAACATTATGCACTTTCCAGCCCAGTTCCTGGATTATTCAGAACAAATCAACAAAATATTGAGCCCTACTCTAAACTGGATAAGCAGCAACCAGAGAACGAACTTAAAGAGTATATAAACAGGAAAATACAAAACATAGACCAATAAAATATCTAACTAAATCATTGTGGAATCTGATTGACTATCTAGTATGGAGAACAAAATTGAACCTTTATGGATATGGTCTTGGAGCTGAGAACATAAGATAAATGCAATATCCAAGTAAACTTTGTACAGAAGAATAACGAATTTGAATAATGGGTCAATACGAACTGGTCAATTTCCCTTGAATGAAAATTTGGGTACTCATCTCAACCACATATGTGATCATGAAACTTTCTATTTTCACTTGTGTCTTATGCTGTTATGATGATTCATGAAACATAGTGCCAAAACAGTAGCCACGAAAATGGAAAAATAGACATAACCAATACCAATTCTTAAAGTTAGGATCAAACTAAAGTGAGCAAAGTTCCCAATGTGATATCACAAGGTAAAATTGCACAAACTGTACCAGGCTTTTGTTTTGAAGGTTTGGTTCCAACAGATCTTGGCGAAGAACGGAATTCGCTAGGATAATGCGTCTTAGCCTCTCTGTGATGTCATTCTCATTACTACACCAGCCAAAATCAAAAGTAAAGTTAAAAAAATGGAGGGAATAAAAACAAGATAAACCAAGTGAATCTGGTCAGCCTCTTGGTCTAGACTTTAGAGCCCTGTGCAACTCGTTTCTAAATACTAGTTTGGGTCATCCATACATGACCAGCAGACCCTCAGTCGAAATGCCCGAAAATCCAAAGATGGACTCATAACATTGGATCAGAACCCCTTATAGTTCAACATCACAACCAGGTTACACTGACACCTTGAAGCATGATAAAGCTGCAAGCTGACTGATTCTATATGTATTTTTGAGCTTGCGTGCACTTTCATCTTCTGTTTGTGACTTTCTTGTCATGTCAAGATTCTCATCTTTGTAAAACTTATATGCAAGTTGAATTCATGAAAGAAAAAAGGAAGCTATCTTATTTTTAGTAACTACAGGGCCGTAGCAGAACTGTTTGCATTAAACAAATTTATCCAACAGGAAGAAAAAAACGGAGGCTGACTGCTATTTGTCCAGGTGCTACATTTGAATTTCCAAATTATTTATTTTTTAACTTTGTTTATTATTACTGATCCTTTTCCTAGTTTTGACCAGCAGCTCTCTATATTT
The DNA here is from genome assembly GCA_958295605.1 of Ajuga chamaepitys. NCBI lineage: Eukaryota > Viridiplantae > Streptophyta > Magnoliopsida > Lamiales > Lamiaceae > Ajuga > Ajuga chamaepitys. Next base: position 19,246,079 of record OY282502.1, read on the forward strand.
CCAAGGTTCCTATTTCTTGCGACATTAATTCCTTGCACATAGGCCATGAAGAAAGCACATAAAGCAATTATCACCCTACATTACGAGTAAAAACATTCTATTATTTCACATCCTGTACATGAGCTGACTCTTATACAAATAAGAATTTACACGTGTACTACAATAGTGAACTTCAGGCCACAAAAATCAAAAAACACTTGCAACAAAAGTCACTGATCTCCTTACAGTGATGCAAGAGTATTATATATTATTCAAAATCACAAATATATGTCTGAATCATGATGGACTTATATTAATATAGCCATTAGCCAAACCTATCAGCCATTTCAAACTCTATACTATATTATGTGACATATCCTGAAATTGTTTCCTACCGTCAAAACAAAGTTCAATATTAGTGAGAGAGAAAGAGAGTGGCCTGACTACTATAAAGAATGAGAAGAGACGAGAGTAAAGTGAAGCTTAGGACTACCTTTGTGTTCCACCATCCACAAGCACTGAAGGACGTATGGCAGTTGGTGGCACAAGAATATTAGTGATAACAAGGTTCTCAGGTCTATCTTTCAGATAAAGCAACTCACAATCCTGAAGGGAAACAGAAAAAATATAAAGGACGGAAATAGAAATCGAGTAAATTTTTAGGAAAGAATAACAAAATAACAAAAAGTAATTAAGAGTCATACTAAAGAAGACATATAAGTTACAAATAATGGGCATCATGTCCAAAAATTTCCTTCCACAGCTTTCTTAAAATTATACTGTTGTAGTGAAAGAAGGGAGTACCTCATCTGGCATATTTCTCAATAGCTGGTAGGCCATTTTAGGATCAAGGTGAGTCGAAGGATCGACATTTCCCCTGAAATCATCCTTGTAAATCTCATCAGCTCTCCCAGACTCATGCTGAATCTTCAACTTTGCCCTTTTGACCATACCTAAAATAGATAGTAGTTTGAAACTTCTATATCAGGACAGGAAAAAGAGACATGGAAACACGAGAGGAATAAAAAGTTAAAAAGTAGGTTATCCTTCCTTTTCTTAAGGAGCAATAGTATGCCAACCATTTTCAGAAGTACAACACAGCAATATCATAGATACTTGATTGTAATATCATTCAAAATGACATAACGGAGCCACAGTCTCTTGATCTTTATACCATAATCAGTATACACCCAAGCTACACAACTACACTTGTATAACTACAAATTGCACAAATACCATGAACAGATTGCTTGCTAGTGTATTTTAATTAAACCCTAGTTTGCCTCCTGTACCCAATGTTGGGATATCAGGTTGGAGCCCTTGAAAGGGAGCATCATCCCAATATGCTACTTTACACATCAAATGCAAGGCCACTGGTTTTCACTTTATGCATTGTTCTTCAATTTAACAAACAACCACTACCATGAGTCCATGATTTTGCTTCCTTTTCCTCAAGTTGTCATCAATGTTTCTAAGACTCAGGTAGGGGTATCGGAAATGGAACCTTATCTGAGAGCACGAATACTTCTCCTTTCAAAGTTTAGGACACATGGGTAAAGTTAAGGATCCAAAATTAGGATACAGTTACAGTTTTATACAATAAGTTCAAACGAAAAATTACAGCTACATTCCCAGAAACCCTCTTATTGTTTTCCAACCATAGAGGCCAGCAAACAGTTTGTACAATTGACACCCCAAAGTACCTTAGCTCTCTTTTTTATGACACGATCTAGATTTAACAAAAAGCATTTCTCGATGGAGTCGCCAAAGACAAATTCAGTTCCAATAACACCCATTTCCACAATGTCATAGACAAGGAACAATGCAAGAAAGTATGATCCAGGTTCTCAGACTCTCTTTTGCAAAGTGCACGCCAATCGGGGGGATAGTGATAAATATGAAAACTGCTTTGAAAAATGTCACAAGCACACTCTCCCAATTCCATCAACTACGAAAAAAAATGTTTAAGCACGGAAACTTTCCAAACATTTGTGTAGTATGGACAATGCAGATTGTGATCCTTATGGGGAAATGTTTTGCAAGGAAGAAAAAAACCGAAAGTCTAATGCCCAAACCCTACGATCATCCCTTCATGACAACCTGATCCCTGTAAGTAGCTGTAATAGAAGGCACAAATCAGGAATTTCAAAATCACTAATATTTCAGAAAAAATGCAAATCGCAGGATATGGAAGGCAGGCCCGACAAATTTGAATTAAGAAAATACAAGAAGGAAATGGATTTATTATGGATGAGTGGATGCGAACAAAGAACAAGAGTTGATCTCGAAGGGTTTGCTCCCCCCACCCAAGTCTCCCCAGAACCTCACAAAATTGCCTCTCCTCAATCTGAACTTTTACTGGACTAACAAAACCTGGGTAACCCTGATATATATTTTCATGGACTTCCAAAGGTATCTCTTGATGTTAGGCCAGCGTCCCAACCGTTCTCCAGAACCCCTGACTTGCTAATAATGACAGCCCCACATAGAGTTCTTTTCCATGAAGAGTCTCCACACCACTTCCCCGGCAGTGCCTTATTCATCACAGCCAAATTCCCAATACCCGAGCGGCCATCTTTGCAATGCAACTTCAAGATACTCATGATTCTTAACAATGATGATTTTGCTTTGTGACCAAATAACATTATAGTAGAATTTGATATCTTGAACTTCCTCAAAAGCTATGAGTAATACAAAACATATTGTATACAACATCAAAAGCAACATAAAGATCACCTATATGAAATCCTATTTGCTACGAAAACTGAGCCAACACAAAAATATAAGACATGTCTAAATAACACCCATTTCAAACATGCATATATTACAGCATGCATGTACCACTACCAAATAAATAAGCATGACCCAAATGGAATCCCAAATCCATAGCCACTGCAATAAGCAACAACCAAAAGGGGTTGTTGACTTTTCAATTTGTAATTGTAGGTCACTTCTTGAGAACTTTGAAACTGAAAATGTGCAGTTATCCAACATAGTTTATGTTCAGAAACACTCGGATTGTGTTTGGATGGAAGGATTTGAAATGCACGGATTTAGAATGAATGGATTTTAAATCCACTCAAGATAGAAGGAATTTGAAATCCACTCAAATCCTTCAAACAATAGCTCAAAATGAATGTGATGGATTTCCAAATCCATGATAATCCAAACAACATTAATGGATTTGAGACTATGAATTTCAAATCCATCATCAAATCCTTCCATCCAAATGCAACCTCACAGATCAGTCAATTATACAGACTACACAAAGAAATATGGAAAATTTGTAAAGCAAAATGCCTAACCATTTGCATATCCACATCTGGAGCATTCAACAGTTCTCTTATTCGCTGCCATGGCATTGCACCTCTTCACTATAGATTTCAGTAATTCAAACTTCTTTAAATGCTCCAGTTTGGGATTTCTCATCTTCTTTAGGAAATTTCGACGCTCTTTTTCCTTAAGAAGTACTCTAGAGCAGTTCTGTTAATAAAAACTTGATGAGAAAATCTAATTGTGGATCTCCAAAACGTAGAACCATTTAAAAGGGTATTTGATCTCGACTTAAATATAACATCCGTGACGATGAAGATCAATAGGAGGAAAAGACAAGTGAAATAATTAAGGCGTTGATGAGGATCAAAAAACAAAAATTACTATGCAAACAAAATTGAATCTTTACAAGATGAAATGGATGAATAGAGAAATACCAAGGATGAGCACTATACATGATACATGTCAAATGTCAAAATAATCACTATAAAATTCATTACCTCTTAAAACCAACACTAAAAATTGTGTGGGATTCAGAGATCTAATATACAAAGTCATTTGAAGCATACTTCACATATTTGTAAAAGTAATTTAGAAGGCAGTCACCAAAATAGGTTAGTAAAGATTCATACAGTACGCATAATTTCAAAACAAAATAGCAATTCACCAATGCTCCAGATTATGAATGGGTAGAAGGATGGTATGGGTTCCAATAATATACTTGTAGGAAGAAATTACTGAAATTTTGATACCTTGCAGATGCACTTCATTATGTCAACGATGGTACCCAAATACCCAACATTAAAGACAGGAAGCACAAGAGGCAAATATCCACAATGACCAGGACAATCCCGAAAATCTCCACCGCAGGTTTTACAATAGAGTTTCTTTCTTGGTGGCCCCTGAGAAACAAAAATGTGATATACAAGATTCCATAGTATCAAAATCTATGAGAAGAAATCCAACTGCTACCTCCCCCCCCCCCCCCCCCCCCAAAAAACAACCAAATCCCTCCAAAACCACCAGAAAAATTATAAAAAAATATCAACCTGTTGGCAAGATATTCTGCAATATAATATATAGCTAAGTTCTCAAATTTGAATACATTTGAGATTAAGCTTTGTACACTACCTCTTATACCAAGTCATGCGTGCATCGCAATTTGAAAGTACCCATTCACAAAATAATTCACTTAACAATCACAAGCATTTAATTAGGGATCAGTATAAAACATATCAAGCCATTTAATTAGGGATCAGTATAAAATCAAAAATCAAAACTCTCAACTCAAGCAAGAATGTCCAACAGAGAAAATAAGTATAATAGTAGACCAATATACATCATAAATTTTAGTAAAAAGTATACATCGTAAATTTTGCCTGTAAGAGGTATTACGGACATCAGTTGCAATAGTGAGAGGAAAATGACAACGGCAAAAGAGAAAGCTCACCATGTGAAGGTCTAACAACCCTTTTTCCGCGGGCTGATTGGTCAGGTCATAATAGTTGCCACGAGAAACTTGGACTTCAGCAAGCTTTAGTACTTCAGTATCGGAGAAGGAAGAAAATTGAATACTTTCTCTGGAGAAATGACAAGAAAAAATACGGTAAATGAACATTCGAAAACAAAATGAACATTTCTGAGTTGTTGCTTTTATATAGAATACTCTCATTCAAGGATGTTTGCTAGCAACTCTCTCCTGTGAAAAAAATAACTATAACTCCAAAAAGTTGTCTTTATCTATATCAGAATTTTTTGTTGTTTCACGAAAATATACCGTTTTTGAATTGCTAACGCAGAAGCTTAGAGCTTAAGTCTTTCAAGACATAATCAAGATACAGAATCAGGCAACTACTTACATCCTCTGAGGACCGACATCTTCTATGTATGGCTGCTTGGTGAATTGTACGGTGTTCTGAGCCTTCATCATCTCTGCCTGTAACAATCACTAAATTAATCAAATCAACTCAAACAATATAACAACACACTATTGCATAGTACGTGATATTTATTCATATTCACCTATCAGGATCAAACAATATAACACACAAAGCAACAATGCAATAGTAAGCAATATTTGTTCATATTCACCTATCAGAATAGAGAGAAGGAACCCAGGATTCCCGATGAGCGGTTAATTGGTAGAAAAACTTGAACTCATATGGGAAATAGGGTTTAAGATGTTTTTTTACTGACAATTAGGGTTCAAGATCAATATTGCCTCAAAATAAAATTTACATTATGCTCGTTGGGCTTCTAGATCATGATCTCCCAATAAACATCCATTGGAAAGATTCGGAATCATCATAACTCACTTAGGGGTGGGTCAGGTCGCGTTTTTAAGGGTTTCATCGGGTGCCCGCTTCATTTAGAAAAATACTCAATTATGCGTGTATTTGTCTGTGACATGCGGGTAGAGGTGGCACTTCAGACGGTCCGATTAATTCGGGCCGGGCCAAAAAAATTTGGCCTACATATGTTAAATCCAGCCCAACACACATCGGGCCATCGGGCTAAAATGGCCCGTCCAAAGCTTAAGTGGGCCTTAATTTCTAAAGCATTCTGCTGTACATTGGCCCTGTTTGTTTGCAGTTGGGCTGATCCGTTCTGGATTCAGCCCAACTGAGCCCGTGTTTGATTAAGGGTTGTCCACAATATATTGTGGACAACCCACCCTAAAAATCAGCCGCCTCCCTACTCCCCTTTATCTCTCCTCTGCTGTACTCTTGAAACGTCCCCTCCCCCTCTCTCTCTCCTCCTTCTTCTGAACAGAGTATTTACTCTCTCCTCTCTCGTCAACAATTTTATCCTCTGTAATCCTCCATTTTCTTGGGGATTTTGGAAGATCTATGTGCTCTAGTTTTTTTACTGGTTGCAGATCTTGGGTTTGGGAAGGTCGTAGGCCTTGCGGTGGCAGGGGGTGTTATTGCCTCTGTCACCTCCCACCCACCCCCTGCGAGCTCCGATTAATGGCGGAAAAGTCGCCATCTTTTGACAGAGATTCTCTGTTTTAAAAGCGGAAAAGTGCTTTCTTTGCTCTGTAAGGTCTTAGATCTTCGTCTGGCACAGATATTGACCCGTGACCTTTTTTACTGTTGCTTGTATTTACTGCTTTGAAGTAGATATTAGGGTTTCGTTTTCGTTGTGTTGTTGCATGTCTATTTAAAGCTCCCTGTTTTAAGTTTCACATGGATTCACAGAACTCTTTCACAAATCACACACCCCACAACGGCCCTTATTTGCGTCGTTCTGTGACGCCGCAAGTATTTCAACCTTTTACACAACACACACTTTGCACGAAATCAGTATTTCATACATATTATTTGCGTTCCCGGAAGGTCCAAAAAGCTTGTTGCTGCTCTGTTTGCTCTTTTGACGAATCTGTTGGAAGCTATTCACCTGGTTATTTTTCTGGAAAAAAGGTGCAAAATTTATTTGTTTTGCTTCTGTTGTTATTCTGTTAATAATTGGAAGGTGATTGTTGTCTGATATTCTGTAAGATTGTTGCTAATAATTGGAGGAAGATTGTTGCTCTGTTTGCTTCTGTTGTTTTGCTTCTGTTGGAAGATTGCTTCTGTCTGTTAATTATTTGTTTTGCTTCTGTTGTTATTCTGTTAATCATATATGTTGGCTTAGGATTGGCATCTTGATGGGGTGCCTCCACCCATTGAGTGGAGGCGTAAGTCAATCCCCCTTGATGTTTAGTTTGGAAAGATTTTTGTATTTCTATATTTTTCCCTTGAATTTGGGACACTGAAGAGGTCCATTGCCTCAGTTTAAAGCACCTTATGACAGAACAAACCCCCTTTAGGATCTGCTCTGTTTTTGTGCGTTTCTGTATTGCTTGTTTCTGTCTGTGCAATTGTTGTGTCTACTATGTGCCGAGTTGTTTGTACGTTTCTGTTGTATGCTTATATGATTAGTCAATAGGGGGATTGACTAGTAAGGTGCTTAACATAAAAGTAATGCTCAATAGATACTTGTTAAGCAAATTAATTGCTTAACAAACCACGAGCATTACAACATTTCAAATGACAATACATCCATCTCCTTTAGTTCGTGGTCTGGAATTTTGGCTTCCGTTGAGACAAAGCTTACTACGAAACTGTAGTAAATGGAATATTTCTGATTTTCTGTTGGATTTTAAATGAGAAGAAAATTGTATATATTTCTGTAATGTATTTCTGTTGGATTTTTAATGAGAAGAAAATTGTATTTGCACACTGTTGTAATTTTGATTTGTTGACCTCTTTATTTTACTTATGTGTAGTTGATAACAATATTACACAATTGCGTTTCGTAGGCGTCTTCAAAATTGTAAATATGTTTAGGATCCAAACAAGAAATCAAATTATTCGACTATGCAAGATAAATTGAGCATGGATGAATTTTATATTACAATAAATTTGAAAACAAGTTAATTGTGTGAATGTGGAAAAGTTATCATCGAACAATTTTTTTACTGGGATGTAATTTTGGTAAGTTACATATATTAAAAGATTAAGTGGGAAAAAAAGGCCTCAATATGATATTTTACAGCCAATAAATTGTTTTTAACGCAAATATATTTAAGATAGATGCTTGTTACAATCGTGTAATTAGGGAGATGGACCAAAAACAGTTTAAAATTGTAATCAATGTCGTGCTCGTATAGCGGGGTGCCTGTATTATCGATCTTGACATAAAAAATTGAATACTAATATTTGGATCCTAATTACACTTGTTTTTAAATATCTAAAAAAAAAATTGGTAGGAGGTGTATTTTTAACATTTCGCATAAATTTATTATAAGATTCAGAAATTTTCCTTAAAAAAATAAAAATAATACTAGAATTCTTTTTATAAAACTGTTTTAAAATTCTAAAAATAATTTTAAAATTAGTATTCATTTATAAAACAAGAAAAAATCTATTTAAAGTAAAAATAATAAAATTATTTTAAATGATTTTATAAAACCATTTTTAAATTCTAAAAATATTTAAAATTATTTTACAATTAAAAATTATTCAAAATATCAATGGGGAAGTTATACTAGTATAGGTCCTTTTTCAATTTCAAAAAAATATCTAAAAAAATAGTAAAATTAACCGAATGGAATGGGGAAGTTATACTAGTTTAGGTCCTTATCATTTAAAACGGAAATTAATGCTAAATAATCCATAACTGGTTTAATCATGCACTATTTTATGTTAATAGTTAAAGACAAAGGATTACAAAATCAGAGTTTTTCGATAAAAAATTTAAACAGTATCTTGTTTAGATGCCTCGGGTTGGCCGTTCCGGTGGACGGGGTAGGCATAGGTCAGCACCGGTCGCCGCAAAGGCCGTGTGGACTCGGAACTCGGAGGCCGAGTTAATACGTTTGTGCCACCTGGAGTGGGAAAAAGGTGGTTTAATGACTGGTCGATTCACGAATAATACCCTAGAGCGCATAATGAATCGTCTAAATGGCCGGTATGAAGGGCTAACGTACACTGTCACAAACATTGAAAACAAGTTGAAGAATTACAAGCGTTGTTGGCGGATGATGCGAGAGAACAGGAACAAATCTGGTGTTGAGTGGGACCCCGTCAAGGAGACGATTATTGCTGAGGAGGAGTATTTGGACGACCTTGCCAAAGTAATTTAATAATGCTTTCATTAGACTAAATGGTTTCATAATCAACATTAATTAAGATTCGAATTTAATTGAATGCAGCAAGCTGATGACTATTGTGGATTCATCCAGAATGGTTGTCCCAACTGGGACAAGTGTGAGGACATGTGGCATAATTCAACTGCTTTAGGGGAAGAGGCCTTTTCATCTGGCGCGGGTCTTAATGCCGAGAATGAGCCAGCGGAAACGGGTCCTGAGAGGGCTAACTACAATGCCTTCAACTTTATGGGAGCTCAAGGGCCGACTGATGAAGCCGGTACGTCGCATGGACGTGGCCGAACACCCACTGCTGTAGATGCGCGCGTCGCATATGTTGAGGCGTGCAGTAGCTTCTCTTCATGGTCGTCCGGCAAGCGTGGGTCAGCCGGGAGGAGGGCTGATATCAAGGCATGCATGGCCGAGATCAAATTGATAGCTCCCACACGGGCGATCCGAGTAGCTGGGTACAGAGAAATCCGTGATGAGTCTACTCGTTTTATGTGGATGCATATGGAGGAAGACGAGAAGATGGAATGGTTGATGTCACTTTAGGCAATCTTTGTCTATGACTGGCTAGTTCTTGTACTTGAATTTCTGACTGTTTATGCTTATTATTTGACTATTTATTTTTCATGAGAAAATTTTCTGGCACCCGGATGTAGGGTGTATTTTCTGTTATCAATGTCTCTTTAATTGTTTCATGTAACACCGATAAACCTATGCTCTAACACAATACGACCCTAAAATCATTTCCTTCCACTTAAACGATCATTAACTTAATGTCAAAATTGTTACTTCCAGACATCATGTCGCAATCCAACTCTGATGCTTCTATATCAAACACCGAAGAGTCCCGTTCGTGTTCGGACAATTCGGAGGATGAAAGGGTTTCACATTTCGCATTGAACGTCCTTCTGCAAAATCCGCCCATTGTTCGTCAACCCAAAAACACGTCTATACTCCAGGGTGCCGATTGGGTTGCAGAGTTGTTATATGGGCACCCAGGCAGGTTTTACGATCAGGCCCGCATGACCAAGGACGTCTTCTTTGCCCTGGTCAACACTCTAGTGAACCGCGGGCTCTTGCCTAACTCCAGTAGGGCACATGTCTCGCCCATTGAGTCGGTAATGATCTTTGTACGTATGGTATGTATGCATCACCGCCATCGGGACGAGGAGGAGCGTGTGCAGCATTCCACACAGACGATTAACGTGCATTTTCATCGCGTAATGGAGGCACTGATTGCTTTAGGTGGTGACTGGATAAAAACCCCTGACTATACAAGAGTCCCGCATAAGATTCTGATGGACGATCGTTTTTTCCCATACTTCGAGGTACTCCTAATGTTTTTTCCCTACAAATGTAAATCATCTTCAAAATAAATTGAATCCCTGAAAATATCAGCAACTATTCGATTCTTTTCACGTTTTCATTTTGCTACAGGGTGCAATGGGTGCCATCGATGGCACTTTGATTCCGGCGAGAGTGCCCTCAGATCGAGACACGGCATGGATAACACGTAAGGGGACAAAGTGTCAGAATGTTTGTGCTATTGTTGACTTTGATATGTTTTTTACATACGTATACGCCGGTTGGAAAGGGAGCACTCACGATGCACGAGTATTGATGAAAGCTCTGGAACTGGACGAATCCTTCAGCTGGCCACCAGATGGTAAATAAAAAAATTATAGGACATTCTCCATTTTTACCTAATTATACGGAAAATTTATTATATTTGTTAAGGTGACTAACCATCAATTCTACATTCTACATTTAGGTCGGTATTACTTGGCTGATGCTGGCTACACAAACTACGCGGCATTCTTGGCACCATACAGACAAACGCGTTATAATCTACCCGAGTTTCATGGTAACCCAAACCCTCTGGACAGGAAAGAGTTATTTAATCACAGACACTCGCAGCTGAGAAATGTGATCGAGCGTGCATTTGGATGCTTGAAGAGCCGTTTTCCGATATTGGCACACGGAATGCCCTGTTACAGAATTGGGAATCAGCCTAGGATTGTTGTAGCTTGTTGTGTTCTACACAATTTTGTAAAGGCATCTGGCCTACCAGACCCTATATTGGAGCTGGATGCGCAGCACTACCATCCGGATGAACTAATTTTCTCAGGGCCATCATACCCAACACCAGCAGCTATTCATGAGCAAAATGCAACAAGGGATGGGATGGCCCAAGCTATGTGGGAAAGTCACATTAACCCAAACTTTGATTGACATCTTGATCTAGCCCATGATTTAGTTTTTATTAGTCGGTAGACAGTGTGCTAAATTATTTTTGAATTATGTTTAATTATAATATTATAATAATTTTCTAGACATGTTGATTAAAAAAATTAATTTTGAATTTTGCTCGTAGAGAGGAATGAACTCTGGTAAATAATGGTTTAAAAGAAAAAATTATTTTTTAATATAATTTAAAAATTAATAAATTATTTTCCAAAATTAGAATAATAAAAATGTTTACAATTCAAAATATTTAAACCACCAAACAACAAACATCAACCATCAATCCACTAACTAACTCTTACACACATCATCAATCAAACACAATTCCCAATACAACTTTAATCAATTATCAATCATTCACTAACTACCTCTTACACACATCAAATCATATTTACCACCTTTTATATTATAATCACCTCACAACCCAATCTCCAACCAACATAAACAAACACTCACTTATTTACCCCAACCTAAATATTTCCTTTTATTCCTCACAGCCTACAGTACTCCAGCCTCCCACAGCCTTAAACAAACAGGGCCATTATGTCTTATAACTTTTAAACATCCTTCCAAAGTTCCTTTGGTAATCCAATGAAATCTACAAATTTCTAGCAGAGAGCAAGCCTGCCTATCCAGCTCAATAGATAAAGTTAATGGCCTGACATTCTTATAATTTTTTATTAAAATCTTTCTGCTTTTAGCATTATAAAATATAAGATCTAGCCTTGACGAGTATTCTTGCCAAATGCCAACAGCGGCCAAAATGGACGGTGATGGACTGAGCAGTGCAGGTTGTGTTGCATCATCAGTTCATTATCGTGTGAGGTGTACTTATTAGGGAGAGAGATTAAGAGAGAACTTACCAACGCCGGTTGGGAGACAGACAAGCGGCGGCAGAAGGCACGCAGACACAGGTTTTAATTTCACGAATCTCGTTCACGTTCCTCTCTCTGTCTCAGGATGTACACTCAAACTGAAAGCTAAACAACGAATTGATTTTTTTGGAGAAAAAAGTTGGGGTGGCCCACAAGCCAAGCCCGCCCACAGCCCAAAATAAATGTTAATATGAAGAATGGCTAACTACTCAGCAGCTGAACAAAAGTGCTTATTAAAAGCGGCAGTATGGAGCGTAACAGCAAAAGCAGTTATTTTTTGTTGTTAGTTTCATTTAATGCGGCAGTTTTTTCTTTGGAGGGAAACTGAGTTGGTATAACAGCTTGTTCTCTCATTTTAGCTGTGTAATTCATTTTGTATCTTGTATCTAGTGAAACCACCTAGAAGTGTGAGGAATCTAGAAGAAAAAAACAAGATAGGAATACAATAGAAACAAGAAAAAGTGTGCTGGAAACACATAGAATTGGATAGGCTCTTGGAGGTGTTCCAGCTGATGTTAGCTTCGATCTGAAAGTTTTCTGGATTGTTTTGGTAGTGGAAACTTTCTTGATCTTCCCGTGGATGTAGGCTCAGCCGAACCACGTTAAATTATTGGTCTCATTTTCATACCATTCGAATTTTGCATAAGCTAATAGTTGATAACAGATTGTATAGTTGTTTGTGTGATTACTGCGGCATTGTTTTATTTTGATTGATTGGGAGGATCCAATTGTGAGATTCACAATTGGCGCCGTCTGTGGGAAGGTTATTGCCCACATTCTGCTTGATAGATTGACATAATCATAGTTGGATCATATCACCTTTTGGAAACAGTAACAACTGTTAATAGAATTATTTATATATTCTTCAATCATGGCAGCTGCAAAGTTTGATGCAGAGAAATTTACGAGTAAGAATGATTATGGTCTCTGAAAATTGAAGGTGAAAGCCTTGTTGACACAGCAGAGCTTTGTTGGGAGAGAAGGGTCTACTAGAAAAACTGGAAGCTACACAGAAACATGATATATTGGATAAAGCACACAACACTTTGATACTATGTTTATCAGACAAAGTGTTGAGGGAAGTGTCCAAAGAAAAGTCAGTTGAAGGTGTTTAGAAGAAGCTGGATAGCCTATATATGGCTAAATCCCTTGCCAACGTTTATACACAAAACAGAGGTTGTATTCATACAAGTTTGCAGAAGAGAAAAATCTTGATGATTAGTTGGATGAATTTAGTAAATACCTTGATGATCTAGAGAGTTTGGATGTCGAAATTGAAGATGAAGACAAGGCCATACTCCTACTTAATGCTTTGCCAAAGTCTTTTGACCATCTAAGAGACACAATGCTGTAAGGGAGAAATACAACAATTACATTGGAGGAGGTGCAAACAGCACTCAAAGCCAAAGAACTGCAGAGGGAAAATGAGTCCAAAATATGCAGTGTTGGTGATGGTTTGAACATCAAGAAGGCAAGGCCATTTAAGTTCAAGCAACAACAACAAAATGATTCCAACAAGAAGGAATCACAGAACAAGCCAAGAAACACTGATGGAAAGGAAACTAGAAAATGCTTTCATTGTAAGAAACCTGGACATCAGAAGAAAAATTGTTTTGATTGGAAGAGGAAACATTCTGCCAAAAAACAGAAGACAAATACGGTGGATCTTGCTAAAGCCGAGGATGATGATCAGGTTCTGAATATAGCAGAATCTAAGCCAGAGGATCAGTGGATATTGGATAGTGGATGTAGCTTCCACAATATCCAAATTTGAGCTGGTTTCACACTTACACAGAGCAAGCATCAGGATCTGTTATGTTAGGAAATGATTAGCTATGCCAAGTCAAAGGCATTAGGAGCATAAGAATTAAGGTACATGATGGATCTGTGAAGACCTTGAGCAATGTAAGGTACATTCCTCAATTGAGAATGAATTTGATAAGCCTTGACACCTTGGAAAATAGGGGATGCAATTTCAAATATAAGGATGGATATCTCCTTGTCATCAAAGAGTCCAAAACTGCGATGAGGGGAATAAGAAAGTCCAGTCTGTATTACCTTGAAGGAGAAGTTGGTATTCGACAATCAGAGTCAACTGTTGAAGATGAATCCATCAAATGGCACACAAGGTTGGGTCATGTTAGTCAAGGAGGATTGAATCAGCTTCAGAAACAGAATCTTCTGAAATATTCAGAGAAATTTGAAGTTAATGATTGTGAGACTTGTATTCTGGCCAAGAGCAAGAAACAAGTATATCCTCTTGAAAAACATCTTCAACAGCAACTCTTAAATATGCACATTCAGATTGATGGGGTCCTTCAAGAGTGGCTTCTCTTGGAGGTGGCAAATATTTTTTAAGCATTATTGATGATTTCTCAAGAAAGCTATGGTTGTTTGTGCTCAAATCTAAATCAGATGCTTTTGAGAAATGCAAGGAATGGCATAATGAGGTTGAGACAGAAAAAGGTTGCATATTGAAATGTCTAAGTATTGACAATGGTTTGGAGTTCTTATCAGAAGAATTTACCAAATTTTACAAGGATAAAGGAATTAAAAGACACAGAACAGTGCCTGGAAATTCCCAACGGAATGGGGTGGCAGAGAGAATGAATAGAACCATTCTAGAAAGAATCAGATGCATGTTATTGGATTCAGGAATATGCATAAAAGATTTTGGCAGAAGTTGCTTCAACAACAGCATACTTGATTAATAGGTGTCCATGCTCTACCACTGATTTTGTCACACCAGAAGAAAGATAGTCAGGCCTCCAAGTTATTCTCATCTAAGGACTTTTGGATGTAAAGCATATGTTCATGTGAAACAAGATAAGTTGGATGCTAGAGCACTTAAGTGTGTTATGCTGGGATATCCAAAAGGCATAAAAGGATACAGATTGTGGTGCATGAACCAAGAATGAACAAGATATTGGTTAGTAGGGATGTTATTTTATGTGAGATTGAGAAACCTTTTAAAAAAAAAAAATCTCATGAAATTAT
The DNA here is from genome assembly GCA_958295605.1 of Ajuga chamaepitys. Lineage (NCBI taxonomy): Eukaryota > Viridiplantae > Streptophyta > Magnoliopsida > Lamiales > Lamiaceae > Ajuga > Ajuga chamaepitys. The sequence continues at coordinate 19,261,088 of OY282502.1, forward strand.
CACAGATGCACAAGACAATGGAATACCACTCAATGTGGAGCTTGATGGGGATAATCTGGAAAATTCAACTGATGATACTGATGAAGCAAGGACAAATGAAGATGAGCAACAAGATGTCAGTGGTTATCGGTTAATAAGGGACAGAACTAGAAGGGTGATCAAGCCTTTCAACAAGATATGGGGATGAATACCTCATGGCTTATGCTTTAATTTCTACTGAAGAAATATGTTATCAAGAGCCAAGGACTTTTAATGAAGCCATTAAGAGTAGTGAGAAGGATCAGTGGCAAATTGCTATGCAAGAAGAGATAGAATCACTTGAGAAGAATAAGACTTGGATATTAGTAAACAAGCCTGCTCACCAAAAACTTGTAAGCTGCAAATGGATCTTCAAGAAAAAAATTGAGGTTGGTGAAACAGAAAAGGTCAGAATTAAGGCAAGGTTAGTGGCAAGAGGATTCACTCAAAAGGAAGGAGTGGAATTTACTTGAGATTTTCTCACCTGTTGTTAAACATTGTTTAATAAGAATATCGTTGGCACTTGTGACTCAGTTTGATATGGAGTTGGAGCAGCTGGATGTAAAAACAACTTTTCTCCATGGTGATCTCAAGGAAACTATATATATGTCACAACCAGAGGGCTTTATCTCTCCAGGAAATGAAGGAAAAGCCTATTTGCTTAAAAAGTCACTATATGGTCTGAAGCAGAGTTCCAGACAGTGGTATATCAAGTTTGACAGCCACATTAGATCAATTGGATATGACAGATGCAGATATGACAATTGTGTATATCTCAAGAGAGTTGGGAAAGTTGCTCTATGTTGATGACATGCCGGTTACCAGCAGAAGGCATAAAGAAATTCAGATGCTCAAGGATGATTTACAATCTGTGCTTGAAATGAAAGTTCCTTGGAAATGCCGAAAGGATACTAGGCATGGGTATTCTGAGAAACAGAGCAGAAGGAACAATATGGTTGCATCAGTAGGACTATGTTGAGAAGATACTCAAAAGGTTCAATATGTATGAGTGTAGAAAGGTGTCAGTTCCCCTAGGACAGCAATTCAAGTTGACAGAACTGCAGAAACCACAGTATGATGAAGAAAGAGAAGAAATGAGTAATGTTCCTTACTCTAATGATGTAGGGAGTATAATGTATACAATGATTTGCAGTAGGCTTGATGTGGCTCATGCAATTAGAGTGGTTAGTAGGTTTATGTCTGATACAGGAAAGAATCACTGGGAAGCACTAAAATGGATGCTCAGGTATTTGAGAGGAAACACTAAGTGTGGAATTCTGTACAGGAGACAGGAAAAGTCTTCTGGAAATGCAATAAGTGGTTTTGTGGATTCAGATTATGCAGCTAATCTAAATTCTAGGAAGTCTCAAACTGGATACATCTTCACATTGTTTGGAGCAGCTGTGAGCTGGAGATCCATGTTACAATTAGTAGTTGTTCTTTCAACTACGGAAGCAGAATATCTTGCAGTAACTGAAGCAGTTTGGCTCAGAGGAATTCTGGGAGAGTTTGGTCTTATGCAAGATGTTGTGACTGTGTACTGTGACTCAAAAGTGCTCTACACCTAGCCAAACATCAAGTGTTTCATGAACGAAGTAAACACATTGATGTGAGGCATCACTTTGTAAGGGATATTGTGGATAAAGGGACTGTTAGATTGGAGAAAGTTGATACCAAGGAAAATGCAGCTGATATTTTAACGAAGACTCTACCTTTGGGCAAGTTTAGGCATTGTCTTGAGTTAGTTAAAATGACTTCGAGGTGAGAAGCTCCTGCTGAGGGGCATGGAAGAGATGATGGAGTTTTTCTTACTATCATGGTTTGGCTTGGCTTCATTGGTGGCCAAGGTGGAGACTGTTAATATGAAGAATGGCTAACAACTCAACAGCTGAAGAAAAGTGCTTATTAAACCGGCGGTATGGAGCTTAACAACAGAAGCAGTTATTTTCTGTTATTAGTTTCATTTAATGCAGTTAGTTTAGGCAGTTTTTTCTTTGGAGAGAAACTGAGTTGGTATAACAGCTTGTTCTCTCATTTTAGCTGTGTAATTCATTTTGTATCTTGTATCTAGGGAAACCACCTAGAAGTGTGAGGAATCTAGAGGAAATAAACAAGATAGGAACACAATAGAAACAAGAGAAAATTGTGCTAGAAACACATAGAATTGGATAGGTTCTTGGAGATGTTTCCAGCTAATGTTAGCTTCGATCTGTAAGTTTTCTGGATTGTTTTGATAGTGGAAACTTTCTTGATCTTCTCGTGGATGCAGGCTCAGTCGAACCACATTAAATTCTTGGTCTCATTTTCATACCATTCGAATTCTGCATAAGCTAATAGTTGATAACAGATTGTATAGTCGTTTGTGTGATTACTGCTGCATTGTTTTGTTTTGATTGATTGGGAGGATCCAATTGTGGGATCACAATAAAAAAGCCCATACGGGCCGGGCCAAATAGGCTCGAATTTTTTTAGGCCTTTGATTGTTCAACCCAGCCAAGCCTGCTATATTTTTCGGGCTATATGGGCCAACCCATCGGACCGGGCCATATTTGCCACCTTTGGTTCTACTTGCGGGTATCCGTCGGAATTGGACGGGGTCGGTTTTTTCTCTTTATTTTGTTCCTCTCTCTCTCTTTTGTTATATGGCTCAATTTTTTTTTTATTTTACTGAATTTTATACAGCAAGGATGAAGAAAAACAGAGAGATTAAGGTGATGGATGAGAAACATTTAAAATCCCTTGTTAGAGTAAATTTTTAATTAAATAATTTGGGTTTATTTTTTAATTCAAATAAATTTAGATAATTAAGATCCAGGCACTACTTTCTACTAATAAACCGATCTTCCCCTCTTCTTATTCCACGTTTTCAAAGTTAAAACCCTATTTTACTTCTAATTATTCAAGAAGACGCGAGTATGAGAAAAGTGGGATATGCGAAAAACAAAACAAAAATTTATACACAGTGTTTTCCAAATTCTTCTTCCATTTTCTTTTTTCGATCGATATTCCTAGCAATAGAGGAATAGATGAATTTTTATTCTATTCGTATTCCAAGTAATATAGGGAGGTAGTATACCGGTCCCTTTCTAGTGCAACAAGATTTCGAGACAGAGAGAATTTATGATCTGTTTTATCCCGAGGACGAACGGGCTGGATTTTGTTTGCACACTTTGGGCAGAGCCACGAAACGTCTTAAAGAAGCGACCTAGTGCGCGACTCAACCCAAAGACTCCGGTAATTTTGTTCCTTTATATTTGTGCAGTAGCAATTTTAAGACGTTCTTTATCTGCCATGACTAATGAAATTGACTTTATGTGCAATAATTCCCGTTTGATTGATCTCACTGATTATTTTGATGATTTAAATGATTATTGTATTTTTAATAATCTTGCAATCTGGATTACACTCCATAAATTTACCCCTAGTTTGAAAATTTTCATAGATAATATAAGCCTTAATAATAGAGAATTTTTATTGGAAAAACTTTTTACTTATCTTCATATTGAGAAGGGAGTCCGAAATTAAGAACAAAAAATTACTAAACATAATTCCACGTCTGCTGTTCTGGAATCGAAAATGGAATATATAGAATATCATAGTTACAATCAGAACTTTCGTAATATTTCAAGCTAGTATATTCCTCAATTTTAGTATAGGAACAATCAAGCCCTTAAAACAATGAACCTCCAGTAAGAAATTATGTTGTCCATACGGGAGTCCCAGTGGAAGAATTTAAATGTCGGAACTGTGACAGACCAGGCCATATGGCAAAGAACTGTCACAAAGGACTCAACGTGTGACACCACAGGAAAATCTTACTGGGGACTCATTTATTGCTATGGTTACTGAAATCCATTTAGTTGGTTTTTCATAAGGGTGGTGGGTAGACACGGGTATTTCGCGTCATGTCTGCTATGATCGAACTATGTTCAAATTTTATTCTGAAACCGAGGATAAAAATATACTTTTGGGTGATTCACACACTACTTTGTTGTCGGGACTTGTGAGGTGGAATTGAAGTCTACCTTCTCAATAAGGCCAAATTCACTCAAACTATAGAGGCTGGTGATATTTTTGTTGGGATAGGGTATGGTACTGATGAATTTCTCCTTCTGTTTACATCTGTTCTCTTAATACTTGGCAATCTAGATTGTTTCATGTCATATGAGCAATTTAGTCCTTATTCCTGAATTATCTTTAAATGATTTTGAAAAATGTGAATTTTGCAATCAAACTGAAATTACTAAAACTCCTCATAAAGCAGTAACACAAAAAGAAATTAAACCACTTGATTTAATTCATTCTGATATATGTGAATTTGATGGTATGTTGACTAGAAATGGAAAGCGGTATTTTATTACATCTATTGATGATCGCTCCGATTTTACTTATGTTTATCTTATGAAACATAAGAGTGAAGCATTTGATATGTTTAAATTATTCGTTACTGAAATTGAAAATCAATGCAATCGGAAAGTGAAAAGACTGCGTAGTGATAGAGGCACTGAATATGATTCTGATATGTTTATTGAATTTTTGAGTTTACATACACTATTCATGAAAAAAAAAAGGACACCTTATTCCCCTGAAATGAAGGAAAAGCTGAAAGGAAAATAGGACTTTAACTGAATCTGTTGTTGCTCTTTTGCTAAATTCTGGTGCTGCTTCTTATTGGTGGGGAGAGAGTTTATTGACTGCATGCTATGTGTTAAACTGTGCTCCTAAATAAATAAAAAATATTTCTCCATACCAAATTTTTAAAGGTCGAAAGCCAAATTTATCTTATTTTAAAATTTGGGGTTGTTTAGCTTATGTTAGAATTCTCCATACGAAAATTTTAAAGGCAAAAAGCCAAAACTGTCTTATTTTAAACTTTGGGGTTGTTTGACTTATGTTAGAATTGTGTTTGGAGGTATAAAAATAGATTTGATGTTATCAAAATATTAATTTATTTTTATTGGACTCATATGATGCAACATGCAGATCAAGTAATGTACATCAATACATACAATGTCACAAAGGTAACTGTGAATGGAAACAATAATGCGTTTTTTAAATTTAATGCACGATACAATATATAAAATTATTTTGTTTGATTGTTTTTTCACAACACACTACCAAAATATTTTCTAACATTTTTCTGGTTTAACAAACCAACACAGTTTGGCAAAAGCTGAATTTGCAAACGTTGTTGTAACAACTGTTGCAAGTTGTTCTGCCCCGACCATAGCATACACATTTAAGAAGTGTGAAACAGATGTCAAAACCTTGGCCGAATTGTTAGATGTGAAACTGATGGGAGTTTTTGGGTTGCTGCAACCGTAATGCAGTTGGAGACTTTACGTGATTGGTATTATCTAGCATGCAACAAATGCTCGAAGAAGCTCACAAAAGCTCTATTGGTAAAAGTGTGAATATTACACGTTAAAAATGTTCTAATACATCAAAAATAAAAATAACGTGTGTTTGCCGTTCTAATTGCAATTATACGGTAGAAAACATGAATCGTTTTATTCCAAAAGCATACGCCGTTAAATTCACCAATTTTGTGAATCACTCCTGAAAATACGGATTTTTAACCGCCTCATATTATTTTATTAATACTGAATTATATGGAATATCTTATACGGGAGATTCCTTATGACTCCAGTTCCCCATATCAAGCCATGTTTGTTTCCAATTTTCAATGTGCCAAACTCTACCGTCTACTCCATTGCATCTATCTTAACAAATTATTCCACTCACATAGAGAAGTAATTGAGGACCTTGTGGGCCTTGGGAATCAAGCACCATCACTAATTCTTTTTAATCTGCCAAAGTATGTAAGGCCAAAATTTCTCTTATTTCAATTTACAATTCAAGTTTCTTTACTGTATTATGATTGAATGATGTGCACTATTCTTTTAATTTGTTCGAATTTTCGTTACGCTAAATAAATTTGTTTTAATTCGTGTAGATTCTACATATTAATGAGTGAGAACTAGTAAAAGTAATATTTTACTTCTATATTTCAATTAGATAAGGTGTTTTTTATTTAGTAAGTCTAATATATCCCTTAATAATGTGTAATTTTCAATTTAATTTTCTCATAAAATATGCTACATCCAGTAAAAATTAAATAAGTGTAATGAACATTTGAGATAAATCATAATGTTTATTCTTAATTTTTTCCCCCTAAATTGGTTAATTTAATTGCAGCCGGGGGCATTTGATTCCGTGCCTAAAGTGACCGAAGAAGCATTGAACAATTGTGTAGGCCTGTTTAAGGTGCAAGTTAGGAGAGCCGACCACACTCACGAGACAGTAGCCTACACTGTGATGAAAGTCACAGCTGATGCCAAAATTTTGGAGATATATTACGAAAACTACGTTGACAAGAATGTTGAAAATTTCGCAATACATTTGCAAGAAAAAATAATTTTTTTCACGATACTTGATTTTTTCCATAAAAAATGCGCCTAATTGATTTCAAAATGTCCCACTACACAACCACCAAAATCAGTCCTTTGTATTGAGGATGCATAATTTAAGGCTGGGAATATTGAAGTTGAGTTGGGGAAGGGGTACGAGGCAGATAATGAGGACGGAGACAATGAAGATGATGTTCTTCTCAATAAGTTAGCAAAAGATGTTGATGGGGACTATGCGGAAGCAAAGACGTGGAAAAAAGTGCATCGAAGGAGATATGAAGTTCGTTTTGTGCTTTCTATAATCCTATTTTGTTTCTAGATGAACTATTTCCATTTTAATCAATTGTGTTTTTAAATATTCTAAGTTTAGGGCATGCAATTTCAAATTATACTTTATATTTGCTAGGTCCTGTTAAGTCAGAGTCGGTGTAGGGTAGACTAAACAACTATTTTTGACTTTTTCCGTTATTAATATCATCTTAATTTTAATTTCAGCATGTCTATGCTATTGTCATTCTATTTGTCCTATATGTAATGCAATTAAAATTTTAGAAAGTCTAACTTGGCTTGAAAATGGGATTCCTGAATCCATTTTACACATCAGCTTACATGGTCTTCAATAATTTCAATTATCGCTGCATGTAATGTCACAAGATAAAGCTAAAAATAATTAAAAAAATTATGTGACAACAGATATAAAATATGGTGTAAAGGTATATTGTTACTTATCTATTACCCAAAAGTTTTTTACCCAACCTAAATGAATTATTTCGTTTTATCTGAAATCCGTGCAGGGGTTTCCAAGTAGGGTTTCCAAGTAGTGTGACTCCTGACTATGTCCCTTTTTAAATTTGGGACTCATTACAGGTTGCAAATCTTCTCTTGTATAGTCTTTCAGTTCAAATTAAAGCTTCTTTTTTTCTTTTTTCTTATTGTTTCTGTGCCATGTTGATGATGTTATTTCTTGCAGGGCCTTTCAAATTACATGAGAACAATGCTTTCCACCCAACTATTATATTGGACAACAAAATATGTTTTCTTAAGACTTTTGCTATCTTGTTTAGTACTGCTTTAGGCTCTTCTAAGTGCAATTGGGGTTTGGTGAAAAATCTACCATAGTTCTTGGGACCACATTTCAGGTATTTGAATCATGGCTATAAACTTTTGGATTTACAAGGTGCAATCTAATTTTAAGTTTTCTGTTTTTTTTAAAACCTGAGCTGATTTCTTTGTCCATTAAAAGGTTTTCTTTCTTCAAACAATTTCAATGGTTTCTGAGAGATTTAACTGTAATGCTTGGAGGCATCTTATTTACATTTAGTATGAAATATAAATATTAATCCGTACTACATGTATAAAAACAAATTAAGTTTTTATTTTCTTGATAAAAAATATAGTCTGAACTGAAGTATAGAAAAATAAACTTTGATGAACATATAGTACTGACATACGTATTTAGCCTTTAATATTAATAATTATAAATAATAAACTAATATCATCTTTATTTTAAACTAAAAAAAAAAATCGCCTAAAAAATAATACTTAGAAAATAACATAATTTTTTAAGGAAATTAAACAACAAAGCTTTCCTTTACTTGGCAAAAACTGTACAACATATATCAACTTCCAATAAAATAAAAATTGATACCACATTTTAACTGAAAACCACTACAACTGCCTTATAATTGCCTCATACAATTTTCCAATTTAAGCTAATTAAAAAAACTATTTCTCAAATAAATGAGGCAACAATTTGTCTGAAATAACTCGCTAATTTGCAGGCAAAATAAAATCATTTTTCAAAATTACAACATATAAAAAATTATAAATTGAATTAAAACATTTTTGTGCCTCATTATTGACCAATTAATATAAAAAGATGATGCATAAGCTGTCCGAACTGATGTTAGTAAAAAAAAAAAAAATTATTACTCACATACTAATAAATATAAATGTGTATCTGTGTGTATTAACAAGAGTTAATTACAAAATGCAACTTGTACTATGGGCGATTTTATACTTTGCAACCTAAACTAAATATTTTTTCCGATCAGAATCTATATATTATACATATTTTTGCATTTTGCAATCTCCGGCTATATATTCCGGCATATAGAGGTCATGTGCTCAGCACATGCCACATGAACCAATTAGATGGTAACACGTGTCCACCAAATAAAAAAAATTAAAAATAATATATATAAAAAGAAATTTAATAAAAAATTAGTTTAGATTGTTAAAATTATAAATAAAGCCAGAAAGATAAAAAAATTAAATTTAAATTTAGATTTAAATATCTTTCCATAAAACATAAGAATAAAAGTATTTCCAGAAAATATATTCCAGAAGTTTTAATTTTAGAACAAAAACATATTTCTGAAAATATATTTTTTCATCTCAATATTCGTGTCACCAAACTAAACGCTCATTGAAGAATTTAGCAAGGAAAAACGTATTGACGAAGAACGGGTCACGTGAATCAGAAATTGTAAATTCAGATTTATAGAAACTACATAACTATATCCAAATACAACCTGTATTCAAATTCATAAATATAGAAATTGCACAAATTTAGATCTAAAATGCATCATTAGATCTACATCCAAATACAAATCTATCCATTCTAGAATCTTCTGAAACATCATCTCTGACTTTCTCTTCGTCTTCCACATCCGCGTTTGATGCTCTGTTTCTTTCTTCTCCCACTTGTCGTCGTCCCCCTTCTTCACATTCTTCGGCGTCCCGCCGTCCTCTTCGTCGTCTCCCTTCGACCCTATCAAAGACCTGAAAGCACACCCATAATTTTTCATTACTGAATGCGCGGTCGATTTGAGAGTGGAGGAAAGCAGTAGAGGGAATGAAAGGACAAATCATTCGCTGAAAATAAAGCAACAGAAAGAAAGAGAATGGAAATATATTCTACTAGGCTGATATATTAAATTTTGAATTAAATTTTTTGAAGAGTTTTTTGTTTTATATTTTTCTGGAAATTTTTTTATTTTTATATTATTTGTAAGTATATTCAAATTTAAAAATTTATTTTTATTTTCTAGATTTATTTTTAATTTTAACAATTTAATTGAATTTCTTTTTTTTTTCCTAGAATTTTTAATATATTATTTTTTATTTCTTTAATTGGTGGACATGTGTCGCCATCTAATTGGGTCTTTTGGCATGTGCTGAGCACATGACCTATATATACCGGAATATATAGCCGGAGGTTGCAAAGTGCAAAACAATGTATAATACATGTTGTGATCGGAAAAAAATATTTAGTTTAGGTTGCAAAGTGCAAAATCGAGCATAGTACAAGTTGCACGTTCTAATTAACCCTATTAACAATGATTAAAAAAAATAATTTATAAATATTTTTGTTAGTGAGGGACCTGAGGGTTGTCAATATGTAGAAATTTACTATATACAAAATGATCATAAATTAGCAACTATTCAAATATAATCGAAATTTAACTATACATCAGATTGCATCACCAAAATTAGATTACTTAACTTATATGAATAAACAGTTTCACAACCTCCGCCAAGTTCTGTTGACCATTTTTGTCTTTAACCTTTTTTCCAGATTTTTCTGCATTATTAGTCAAGCAGAAAAATTAAATTAACCCACGTAATAATTAATTAATAGTTTACCAATATATATATAAAAAACAATATTATATTTATCATAAACAAACGTGGGACATGCATAACTAAAAAGTTCACCAGCCATTATTTGCACATTCTTAACTCATATGACCCACTAATAATCCCACTAATCCAATCACATCACTTTGCCAACTTCTCCACTACTTACACATGCGCCTGCATTTTGTTGATGCTATATATATAACTACCAAGGTCACATAATACTAAAATAAAAATTGATCACACAAAATACAGAGAATGAATCCTTCATTTGCCTTGATCCGATATTTGACACCATTGAAAACCGACTGGATAATCTACGTGAGGTTAGTCCATTGCTACCATTTGCCGGTTAGGCGAAACCCAAGTCTAATACTGAATGTTGAATGTCTCTTTGAAGACAATGAGGTACAATCTAAAGTTTCTAATACTCGGACCCTATTTTAACTTTACAACTCGTATGAATTAACAGTTAATTTTTTAATCTATTTACATTTTCAGGGTGACAGAACTCACTGCACAATAGGTGCGACTTTGAATAAATTGACCGTCTCACCGGTTGGGGGATACATCTATGCAATTAGGGGCTTTTTAGTGGTTCAAGATATAAGTCCCTATAAAACTTCTACTGACAAATATATATATATATATATATATATTCACTGAGACCACAAAAATGGTAGAGATCATTCCGGTTGAACCCGACTCCTATATTCGGCAGGTCATTACTACCAATCAAATTTAATTACAACTTCATTTAATGTAAAATGATCATTTAATTTTTATTTTATAGTCAATTTATTTTATTACAATTGTGGACTCATTAATGAAACTTTAGTTGGATGTGGCATACATACAGTATGTGCAGTGGTATAATTCATGTGGAGGTTTCATAAATTGCAACAAGTGTGGCCCAAAACTCCTACTATTCTATTCAGGTATACATAAAATGCAATTTATGTATATCTGCTTAACACTTATTAATATATGATCTAAATAAATAGTTCATATTCATTTTCCTCTTTCAGGGCAAAATTAGGTGTCATCCTAACAGATGAGCTCGGCATAAAGAGGCTCACATTCTGGGAGAAGGAGTGCGCGCAGTTGATTAGATATTGAAAGCTACTGATACAATTTTTAAATATTTTAATTTTAGTTAAGTTCAAATTTTTATTTTTTTAGTGCCTACAACGTTTTAATCATTCTGTGTATATATTGTTTGTTTTTATCATGTTACATTGTGAGATAATTACATTTCTTATGTATTACCAAGCCATATGTCATCATGTTTACCATGTTACAAATACACTTAGAAATTTTATAAAGACTTAAAAATGACACTAAATAACCCGTATTATATATATACATCATTTATAAGCAAATTCATAAACTTCCTCAAAACAACATTTATAACAGTGCAATTATGTCGCCACTTAACCACTGTTAGTAAGGATTAAGTTTTCCCGCCCGAACTAGGTTTCCCCGATCGGCGAGGACACGTGGCTTCATTCGGGTTGCTGATCAGCAATTAGTCAACTAATTTATTATAGTTAGAAATAAATTGATTTTAAATGCTTTTAATTCATTTTTTTTTGTTTTTGCAAGCATATAATATGCTTTTATTGTTTTTCAAACTTTACATATATAATTATTCGATGTTCAACATTCTTCTCCTATAAATTTGATTGTAATTCATTTGTTCTAGCATTCATTTTGTGAATTTTTTCCTCCTCTACTTGCTCTTTTTCATTCTAGACGTTTTTAAAAAAAATTGTGATATACACTTCTGCAAAAATATGCATAAAATCGATGCATTTAGTGGTCATTTTCTTTCTTTCACGATTGAAATCATTTTGTGATGGGTCATTTTCTTCACCATCTAATTCTTTTTTCAATAGAGTAGGGAGCGACTATTAAAATCCATCAAATATTTTCAGTTGTTCTTCGTTGAGCCATATCTCCAAACACCTATCAGTATATTCAAGAAGATGATACACATTCTCTTCTTCATTAGATAAATCTTTTATATACATACACTTGTTTGGATCAGGTTTGTTCATCATATTCTCGAGTCAAATGTATTATTTTTTCCAGTTAATATGTCTATTAATTAACAATTTTTTTTTTTTTTTTTTTTTGTGTGCATATTTTATAATTGTTTATAGTAGATTATATCTTTGAAGAAGAATTGAAGCTTACTTGGTTTTAAAACTTGAGAAGTTGTATTTGATGTATCAGAAGAAGTAGTATTAAAAGTTATGGGATGTATATTTTTATTTATGCTTTAGTTGTACAATTTTTTAAACACTGTAATAAGTATTTGATAATAAATCTTCACGTTGATATTGTGATTTTTTAGTAATTGTAGTTCATGCAAAATCACCTTATGAATGTAACTTATCTGTTTTTTTATGTAAGTTTTGAAATTTAGGAAGCAAGTGTTTATGTAAATGCATGATAAACAAAACAGACTCAAAATGGATGTAATTTTAAAATTTAAACCAATTAAATAATTTAATTTAATTAATTAATTTGGTGTTTGCAAAATATAATTTCGGTCCTATGTTTTATTTGTTTTAAATATATAAAGGCATGCATGTCATATTCAAGGTATTCTAAGTCCCTTCCAATTATTATATATCAAAAGATCCTAATTATATATATACATATATATATACACACTCTATATGTATATCAAGAATTTTGCCTAATTAATCTAGGTTTGCTATTAAAATTTAATGAATATTTATTTAAAATTTTATGGATATATTTGATTCGGAAAGAAAAATAAAAGTCTTCTTAGAAATTGTATTTCATGTAGAATTACGTTATGAATGTAACTTATCAGTTTTTTATATAAGATGTAAGAGACTTCTAAAATTCCACATGTTTATATTTAATAATTATGAGATGATAAAATCGAATGAATCTGGTTTTATGTTCTTAAGAAAAATGATTTAATTAGATGTTATATGATAGTCAAATGTTTCCTGGAATAAGTTTCACCGTCAAATATTTAATTTTGCATATTTGTTTACGATCATTATTTTAGTAATTCTTTATGATTAAATAGTTGTAGTTTATAATTGGAATTGACCAATGAATATGTCCATCTCTCTATTATTATAATCATAATCTACAATAAAATTATATTCGAGACATTTGGTCAATTCAAACTACTAAAATTAAGTATAAGTTGATTAAATAAGTCAAATATATATATGAAGATATGAGTGTTTGCAGTTGCTTTTTTTAATTGTTTTTCAGCTTATAGCTTGTGAAAAGTAATTTTGGAGTGTTTGAGAAAATAGCTTCAGATTTAATAAAAGTGGTTTTAATAAAATATTAGGACTATTTAAAGGATTTTAGGGGGTGTTTGCATCTGCTTTTCCTAAGTAATTTTCTTGTAGCTTGAGAAATCATATTTTGTAATGTTTGCAAAGCCAGCTTCTATTTTTAAAAAAAGTGCTTCCAAGGTAAAAGCTAAAAGCAAATTTTTTAATGGTTTTCTCTACTCAATGACAAATCTGCAAATAATATGATATCTTTTAAAAGATATAAGTGATTTTATACATAAATTATTTAAAAATACATTATAATATATATATATATATATAAAGCCAAATGAAGCGTTTTTATGTAATTTTATCTTTCCCGCCTAAACTATATTATTTATTATATAATTGACTTTATTTTATTTATAGTTCCGATAATTAAGTCATGTCATAAATATATTATAATTGTGTAGTTATGATTGATACAGTTTTTGGCATCACAATGTGTTTTTCACATTACAAAATTGCTACCACAAATGGATAAATACGGTAGTAAAAAAATCAATATTTACCTTCATAATAAATCAATTAATTTTTTTAAATAAATTTATATAACTAAATTTTAATTATTAGACCATGACTGAATGTTAACAATAACTAAAATGATTTTTGTTTTGGATGGAAAGAGTATTTAATATACTATAGTATACAAATTTTCTGTATGCTCTAATAATAAAAAATAAATTTGAATGCTAAAATATTCTAAAGTACTTTTTTTAGGCTTAATATCCATGTGCACCCTAAACTATCCAAGATTTTTTCATTTCATGCCTAAATTATTTTTTATTATCAAATAACAATCTATACTCAAAATATTTGTAAATTTGCAACCTCCGGCGAAGAATTCAAGTGAGAAAGACAAATATCATTTCATTAAAATTAAAAGTAATTTAAAAAATCTTTAAAATACTTTAGATTTTAAAATTTATTTAAAAAAAAAATTATATTCGTAAATATTAGAATTGCCTAAAAAATAAGTTTTTAAATAAGTATAAAATAATTTTTAGAAAATATGAAGATTAATTAAAAGATAGATCATAACTTTATAAATATATAATTTTATGAAATAATAAGGATTTTTTAAAATAAAAAATAATAATAAATTTGAAAATAATAATTTTGAGAATCCTTAAATTATTTAAAATACATTATAAAAATATAAAATTAATCAAATAAAAAAATTAAATTAGTCAGGCAATTTCAAAATGATTATTTTCTAACTTCCAAATTATTTTAAACATTTCAGGAAAATTTGAAATTATTTGAATTATTGTGGAATTATTTTCTTTTCTTAAAAAATTATTATAAATATTTTAAAAAATCTGAAAATTATCCTAAAATCTAAAAAACATCAAGATATATGAAGTTATAGATGAAAAGTATTGTTTAAACACCAATTTCTTAAAAGAGTTTAAACAAATTTATAAAAAAATATAAAAATTATTTAAAATGTAGAAAATAATTTTTAAGAAAATCCAATTTATGAAATAAGTAGATTTTTAAGTTAAAAAAAGTAAAAATTATGAAATCCTTATAAAAGATTTAAAAATTAAAATTTTAAAATTTATAAAAGGAACTCAATTTTTATGAAAAGTAATAATTAGAAATAACATTTTTCTGGTCATTTATATTGTAAATGAAATTTCAGAATTTAATAAAAAAAATTAGATTTTTTAAATTATTTTATGATTTATTAATATTCGTTCTTTCTCGCGGGAGGTTGCAAATTCGCGGAGTACCGGTTGCTATTTGATAAAAAAAAAAAAAAAATAGTTTAGGCTTAAATCGGAGAAAAAAAAAAAATCTTGCATATTTGAGAGTGCAAATTGATATTAACCATTTTTTATGGATAAATTCTTTATTTATTTGTTTATTTTTGTCTGACAACTTAATGCTTAACAATGTCATAACCTTAATACGAAACTTATATTCTCATGCCATTAACAATGATAAGTTGTATTTAACAACATATACATACATATATATATATATATATATTTCATTTGTTAAGATATACTTTAATAGATATAACAAAATGTATTTCTCTTTATGTGAATTATAATAAACAAATGTCAAACTACTGTTAACTATATGAGTAGTTTCTACCATGACAACCGTATAGGTTTGTAAATCTAAAAAAATATGACTTAATTACTCCAACTATAACTCACAACATTGCTTTATTTATTTATTTTTCAAGAGATATATTTGATGATTATATTGATTATAAATATTCGTGATAACAACTTTACATTTTTAGTAACTTTAATTATACGTACACGCAATAATGATTTAATTTTTTAGTTTCAGCAAGTCTACATTATCGTTAATAATATAAAAATTATTATTATTCTAAAATCATATAATTTTAAATTATTATTTATATTTATAAGATAACATACCACGCATCGCGCGGGAATATAACTAGTATTTATAGCGCCAAGATAAGTAATGCCTTAAGATAATAACTACAAATATAAATTATGGAATTATACGCAATTATTCATTATTTATATAGGAAATTATTAATATGTTTTAGTTCTATTCAATTTATTCTCATATTCATATATAAACAAGATTGATATAGATTTCCATTTCTTTTGCTTATAATTAAGTTTGATGTTGAGTATATACGGTGCTATATAAATTGTTGTTGTTCTTGTTGTTTGAACGCGGCCGTGTCAAATCTTCAACACGGCCGTGTTAGTACCTCAACAGCTTAAAATGCGAAACTCAGAGCTTGATGCGGAGACAGCAGAAACAGATTCAGTAGGAGGCGATGGCACGATTTCGGATCCAGAAGGGGTTTCAAAACTCCGCCACCACCACAGTGATTTGTAAGTTAGCACCAAGGCGTACCACTCGTTTTCTTCAAACATTGGCTTTCAGCCAAGTCTGGGGGAGGGGGTGTACCGTGGGACGTCTTGACAACTATATTTATAGTTTTGCTGCTATTTCTCCTTTTAGTTGATCGGTCAGTTGATTTGCTTGTTGTTTGATAATAGTGGTTAATAGTGGGTCCGTGAGCCCATTGTGCTGATTTTTATTGCTTCGATTGGAGTTATTGGGTCTGTGAGCCCATTTATCTGCTTTATTGGTGTTGTTGGGTCTGTGAACCCAAGTTTGATATATTTCGTTTCCATGTTGAGTTTTAGGAATCTCGAGTCTAGAGTCTTATTAGTATTTTAGGTTTTAGAGTCAGTAAGAATGAGATAAACCCGAGAAGTTAATAGGTAACAAGTGAAAAGAAAAAGAAAAAGAGAACAATAGGGAAAGATCGATGATGAATGATTAATGATGAGATGATTTTGAGAAGTAGATGAAAAATGACGCATAATAGAGCATGAGAGGTGATTTGACACGAAATTGAGCTTGAACTTAGAATATTCAATCAAAATTAACCTTGTGAGAATTTGAGCCTAATTATACTCCTATTTTCGGAGTAATATACTTTCTCTCGGTGTGAATTTGATTGAATATGTGTACTAGTCTCTAGAACTTGCCTTGAGTCTTTACTAAGAATGTCTCAAGTATGGGTGTGATTGGGGAAATGATCTTAGGCAATTTTTTGTTTAAACCTATTTATTTGAACCATGAAAATTGCCTTTGAATCATAATGTAAAAAAAAAAATTCTCCATAGTTAGCCCACTTGAGCCTTATAGCCTTATTTATTCATAACCTAACAATGTAAGCCGAAACCTTTTGATTTAACTCTTTTGGGCCTAATCGGATTAATCAAGATAGAGGGAGGAGAATTGGAAGGAATTTTGGGTGAACAATTTGTGGGAAGGAATGAGGAGTAGGGATATTTTCAAAAGATGAAGGGAAGAGCAAAACGATAGGTGAAAATCCAAGAAAAATAGTCTCTCCTAGTGCGAAAGTCTATAAAGAAAAAAAAGGAAAAACAAATTGAAAAAAAAAAAAGGTTGTTGTTATTAGTATTCTTGAGGAGAGACTAGAACATAAATGATTAATTCTGAATTTGAATAGAAAAACCGGGTAGTCCCAAGATGTGGTACTGTAATACCCGCGCCTCTCACAACTCACTGGCCAATATAATTTTTGCATTTCATGCATTCCATATTTTTATGTTCTATTTGCGTGATAGTTTTATGGTAATTAATTTGTTATATTTATTGCGTTATTTTATATTTTGCGATTAATTTGGAGATGTGTACTTTGGTAGTCAAGAACCCCCTAGTCTAAAATATTGGGACATGCTACAAAATTTAAGACTACGCGTGACAAGTTTAAAATATAGAATATTATGTAGTACGTGGAAGTGTTAGATGTGTAAATGATTTTATTGTCGGAACAACAACAACAACAACAACAACAACAACAATAATAATATAATAATAGATTTTAACCGCATTATCACATAAGAAGGCGGTTAATAATCTTATATAATACTTGTCCTATATATATTATCAAGCATACTTAGTAAACAAGATAAGAATAGATGAGGCGGTGCTGGCAACTGGGAGAACACAAAGTTGGTAAGTGGAAATTCTCCTCTCAAAACATGCAATCAATCTCAAGGATTGTATAAGGAATACATCAAGTAGTTTTCATATTATAATTTACAAGTTGAGAACCTAGCTGCTATAATGACTAAATTATATTGACAGTGACTTCCATTAATGAAGAGTACTTAAATAGTATCCATAGCATCTATAACTAGGACGTTAAAACAAGGAGAAGAATGTTAATCTGTCCAGATTTTTAAAGTAAATGTTCAATAGTTAGCCGATTTTGACCATTTTATGAGCTGAATTAGAAAAAGTGTAAAACATGAAAGTTGTAGCCTTATGTGTTAGCTTTATAACCCAACTTGAATCATATAAATATCAATTTTGTAGAAATAGTGAGAGCCTTATTAATAAAATGCGACGAAACTGGAAATTCCGAATTAAAAGTACTTAATAACCTGGAATTTGATAAATTGTGTATTAATTCGATTTAAAATTGTCGTAGATTGATTACCACTGTGGAATAGGAAATTTCAAAAGCTACTCCGGAGGAGAGGTAAGTAGAAATCCATCAACAACTACAATGCTTGAACATAGTATTTGTGCATATTATTTGTAAGGACTGATTGTAATACGTGCACTTGTATTTTTTTATATAAAGTGTTTTATTTCATTATTAATAGTAAACTGGTGAGCATATCTGTCATAAGCATTTGCATTTGCAAGAATTTGCATGGGTACATGAGAGAAGTTAAAATAGCATAATTTCATAAATTGAAAATGTTTTGGGATTGGTCACCACTGGCACATTGAGAGTTATATATTATATATGGTGTCTCTCAGGATGCTTCCAGTGACAGGCGTGCACGCGGAAGAGGTTCCCACTTCAGCACCTTTATGATGATGGGTACGGGAAGAGGTAGACTTTCCGGTGGACTGCAGGGGTAGGCAGGAGGCGGACCCCTGGTAGTCTCGGAAGGACAGCCACTTGGTCGTACCAACCATCAATGATGTCTCGGGTGGACTATAAGGGGGGAGGAGGGACCCTTGGTAGTCACGAGTATGGCCAATGAGTGATATTTTGGAGAGGTTTGTGACAGTGACGAGAGCCAATTCCCACGAAAACGGTTTTCTTTTGAGTAGAGTTGAAAGAAATGGTTTTGTAAATTGCATCTCATCATTCACGCATTTGTCATGCATAATTTCTGCTTACTGAGCTTTAGCTCATGTAGTTCTTGCATTGTAGGTGAGTTTGACTACGCATGAGCTTGATGACTGATCTGGCATGCGGTTGAAGCTTCTGGAAGTTTTGGGGCCTCGTGTATATGAATGACGACCTGTGGGGCTAAATCGTGGACTCACTATATTTTGCTATCGTTATAGCTATCCTTTTTGGGACATATTTTGCTATCCTTTCTTGGTAAATATGGTGATGAATGGAGTGTGATGTTTTTTGTACACGATCTGAATTTATGTGAACATGTGTAGATAAATTTTTGGTGTCGAAGAAGTGCTTTAGAATGTTGATTTAAAAAAAAAATAATAATACAGGTTTTGTAACGCTAAAATTGGTATAAAGTAATTCTATAAGGGTGGGTGTGACAGGTATCCACACAAATGAAAAGCAGTTAAGTTGTACGGACTTTTGAAGGTGAAGAAGTCACTTTGCGGGGTGATTTGCTGAGATTTGAAGAGTGAGGCTGAGTGATTATATTGAGGGGTAGTCGGGTTAGACGTAACTTGATTAGTCCAATGAATAGTCACTTATATCCAAATGTATCCCACCTTACCTTAAGCCCACATTACAATCAAAAGAAAGACCTTTTTGATCCTTTGTCACATGTATCGAGTACGAGGTCAAGTTTAGATGATTGGCAAGCATATAGTAGGCTTTACATGTAATTCAATATGAGTGGAAATTATTTTAGCCTAAACACTTGAGAGATGAGTGAAACACTTACCCGGTGAGGGTTGAATAATTCGAAAGTTCAAAGTCTCGTGATTAGTTGATTTTTACGTTATCGCATATGCTCAAGTGAATTGTGTTGCCTAGTTGTTTTAAGAAAATATCAGTTTGAAACTGAATTCATCATCTGATCGCCCTAAACAAATGCATAATCATTTGTATTCTTTGTGTCTTTTGTTATGTTGTTCGGGAAGAACAACAGTTTAAGTTTGGCGAAAACCGGTCCAAACCGGCCTAGACCAGTCAAGAGGACAAACTAGAGAAGATATGACACGGCTGTGTCATATATACAACACGGCCGCGTCAAAAGTGGCCTAGAATATGGAAATCAACGCTGCAATACAACATGGCCGCGTCAAAAAGTGTCCTGAAAGTGAAGTTTTCTGTCAGCTTGATATACCTCTAGTATTTTAGCCATATCTTGAGATCTACAACTCCGATTGAGATGAAATTGGTGGCGTTAGAAAATTGATTTAAAGGGCTACAATTTTGTGTGAAAGGGACAAATCCATAAAATGATCGGAAGACCCTAAAAAATGACTTAGAAGTCAGACCTGAAAACTCGCCTGAGCAAAACGGACGCGGCCGCGTCAAAAGGCCAACACGGCCGTGTCAAAAGTCCCTTCCTACGAAAATTTCCTAATTTTAGTAGGATTTTGATCCTATATTCCCAAAGGTTCGTCCCCAACTCTATAAAAAGGACCCCAAGCTCGAAAATTAGAGGAGAACATCGAGAACATCAGTTACATCATCATTCTACCTCGAAGAAGACTTGGAGGACAAAGAAGACGAAGATCATCGAGACGGATCCATCTGGGTTCAGTCGTTCTTTCCTAGTTTAATATTTTATAATGTTTTCCATAGAATCTTGTATTAGGTTATTGCTAAGCATGAGTAGCTAAGCTATTCGTGTTCTAAGGTTAGAGAGTAGGGATTATTATGACAATGTTTTGATTTATGTTTTGATTTATTGATTCCGTTCTTTACGTGTTTATCTCTGTGTTTGTGCTTATAACTAAATTTAGCTTGATCACCTAGATTTAGTAATTTAGTTTAAAAATGCCGCTTCGAGAGGAGGGAATCATTATCAGACTTATGACATAGAGCGCAGTTGTCTATGACTGTGTAGATCATGGCTTAGGATCGTTTGGGAGTTATTAGGTTTAATTAACTCGAGAGGGTAATTAGCTTAATTAATCAATGGTTTAAACGCTTCGAGAGAAGGGTTAGATTATTGTCGTGCCGCCTAATAAACGCTAGAATTGGTAAATCTATAGGTTAATCATATTCAACATTGAAGTAATATCCTGAAATCGAAGCCCTAGGATACCCTTTCTCATTGATTGTTAATCCTCTTTGTTTGCCAAGTCATAAGTAACATAGTTATTCGTTAAATTCCTTAGTTTTTGTTAAAATCAACCTTTTACAACCTAGTATCTAGTTAGGATAATCCTAGATTATCGAGGTATCGAACTACTTAAAACCCATTCTCTGAGGGATCGACCTTGACTGCCGCTACTACACCTACAACCGTACACTTGCGGAACACTAGGTTAGAAACCGACGTGTCAAGTTTTTGACGCCATTACGGGGAATAGGATTTAGTGCTTAGTTTTTGTCTTGAAAAATAGGAGGAAACTAGACTAGATTTTATTTTTCGTAATTATTAATTCAACTCTCGTTTTTTTTTTTTTGGTTAAATTTTGTGTTACGCGGTAGTTCTTATTTTTGGCGTTTCCAGGCTTCGCATGCACACCAGATCAAAAGGGAAAGAAACCCTTCTCCCTTTCGATCCAGAAATTGAAGCGACAGCTCGAAGACACCGAACTAGAAGGAATTTTGCATCTGAGATGGAGAACCCACCACAGCCTCCGAATCCGGATGACGCTCTTAACAGAGTATTGACAGCTTTAGCACGCTTGGATGATTGAGTCACTAATATACAGCAACAGCTACCTCCACAAGAGCCACAACTGCAACAACAACATGGCCCAATTCAGATAGAACCAGAGGAAGTCGATGAGGATGACACTCCTATCAGTGATTGTCTGTGACCTAACCCAAATCAGCAGACAAGAGGAGTACAACCCCCACCACTTAATGCCAACAGCTTTAAGCTGAAGCCTGCACTAATCAACATAGTACAACAAAACCAGTTTGGGGGAGGTGCTTTGGAGGATCCGAATGTGCATCTGATCAAGTTTCGTAGACTGGGGGACACAATCAAGATAAACCATGTGCCGCACGAGCATGTCAAATTGAGACTGTTACCCTTTTCTCTGAAAGATAGAGCCCTGCAATGGTTCAATTCATTAGAGGATATTACAAGTTGGGAGGACTTGAGTACTTCGAATCTGTTGAAGTATTTTCCACTGAGCAAGATGCTCGACCTGCAGAATCAGATCAATCAATTCAAGCAGTTAGACCAAGAACCATTCGGAGAAGCTTGGGGGAATTCCGGGATCTTATCCAGTGTTGCCCTCAACATGGGTTTACCAAGAAGCAGCAAGTGTGCAAGTTCTACAATGGGTTGTTTGCTCCGACCAGAAACCAGGTAGATGCAGCTACAGGTGGTAGTTTGATGGAGAAGTCAGTGAGGATGGCATTCTCAATCCTGGACGCTATGACCAGAACAAGCTACCGATGGTCGAATGAGAGGAACCTGCCAAGGAAAGTGGCGAATGTAATGGAAGTGGAAGCAGTCAGCACTGAGCCGAATGAAAAGCTGATGTCGCAGCTGACAGCCTTGACGAGTCAGGTAAATTTGCTAACTAGTCTGACGTTAGCACATCACCTAGGGGGTCAGGAAGAAGTTGATGACGTAAACTTTGTGAATCAGCGAAACTTCAACAATTTCCAGAACAATCAGCCTAGGTACAATCAGTACCCTCAGAATCAGAACCATCAGAACTTCTCGTACGGTAACTCGTAGAATACACTTAATCTGCCACCCGGATTTACTGTTACGCGTGAGATGATTCATGATGGCACGAAGCCCACCCAAGAGGAGATTGTGCAGTCCCAGTTTGCTAAATACGACGAGAAACTAGCTCAGTTGGAGAAGAAGGTAGATGGAAAGTTTATTGAGCTAAACAAGCACATAACTGGACATGGGGCTGACATCAAAAGGCTCGAGAACACATTGGTTCAGACTGAAGCAAGCATTGGTGAATTGTCATCAAACATGAGCCAACTGATAAAGATTGTAGGGGCTCAACACAAACAGGGCCAATATCCGAGTGACACAGTGGTTAATCCGAGGGATCACTGTAATGTTGTGAAGCTAGAGGAGTAAAAAGATGCTGAGAACTCAAGTGAGGTTCAAGAAATCGAAGTAGACGAACCAACATGTGTGCCTCTACCGACACATGTACCTCCTCCCCATTTTATCAAGCACTGAATAGAAGGAAGATAGCATCTAGTGGCGATAATGATAGTATGAGCATGAAGAACCATGAAGCGAAGAAATCAATTAGGAAAGTAAAAAACATTGAGAAGAAAGAGGAAGTCAATACCATCATAGATAAGAAAATTTCATCTCCTATTCTTGATGAGTCTTTTGATTTTTGTTTTAAAAATTCATTCTTTGCTAACCTTGATCCTTTAGAGCGATCTAGCATTGTTGTTGTGAAACAGGAACCAGCACAAGGGAGAGGGGTAACTAAGAAGGAAGATTCAACCTAACCAAGAGGAAACCAAGAAGAGGAAGGATGGAAAAGAGACAACGAAGAAGAAACCTAGCAGTCCCAAAAAGAGAGCAAACACAAGCATGAAACCAAAAAGAGCAACAAAAGCAAAAGATCCAAGGAGTTTTACTATTTCTTGCTCAATTGGTAGTCGTGATTTTCACAATGTCATGTGCGATTTGGGGTCTAGCATAAATGTGATGTCCCTTAGGCAGTATAGACAATTAGGATTAAGGGAGATTAAACGATCCTTTACTACTATCCAATTGGCTGATGGATCTTCATTAACGCCATTGGGAGTAGCGGAGGATGTAGTGGTGAGAGTGTTGAATTTTGAATTCCCTAGTGATTTCTTAGTTGTCGACATGAAAGGGAATAATGAATTTCTTTTATCTTAGGACGACCTTTCTTGGCGACTAGCCAAGCACTTATAGATGTGCCTAAAGGGGAGTTCATTTTTTGTATTCAAAACGAAACCATCACCTTCCCAATACATAAGTCGGGTCTAAGGGGTGCGCATAATTGTAGCATTGTTTATACTACCCAAGCTGCTGTAGGAAATCTACACGCCCCAAATAGCTCTTTAATTGTTCATAAAACATTCGACTCGGGATGGCCAGAAAATGGTTGATAAGAGGAGGACGTCTGGCTGATGACGTAAAACAAAGCGCTTGTCGGGAGGCAACCCGATGTTTATCGTTTTATTTTGATTTTATTTCAATTATTTCTTTAAGTTTTATATTTTTACTTGTGTTTTTAGGTTTTATGTTTTTAGGAATCAACACGGACGAGTGTTGCAAGAAACAGGGGTCGAAGAGACGAAAAACTCGAGCTCAAGGAGACGGAAGCAACACGGCCGTGTTGCACTATGGACACGGCCGCGTCAACATTGATCCCCAGACGCGGCCGCGTCAAGTTCTCTCCACAAACGCATTTTAGCACAGGACGGGTAACACGGCCGCGTCAAATATGAACACGGCCGCGTCAAAATCGCTATTATGCATTTTATATATATATATCAAATATATATGACAAAATATTATCTAAACTTAACATTTTTTTAATAATAATTTCTTATGCCAAATTTATGATTAATAATTACACTTTTGATCTTTTTTATAACTTTATTTCATTTTGAATTTTCGAAATTTATGAAAGACATTTGCTTGACTTTCGAATCTTTTTTCTAACTTATTATATAACTTTTTTATTGACACTTATCTGTAGAGTATTTTCTTGAATACATATGAAATTAATATCAAACCCAGTTCTAAAGCATAATTGAAATTCAATTAATTTAATTTTAAATAACATATTAATATTGTTCAAAAATATTATTTTACGAATAAGTTTATTATTCGAAATTCTACGTTTTTATTATATTTATTGAGTAATTATTAAGTTAATTAAATAGCTCAAACATTCGTAAATATTTAAATATTAATAGCGCCAAAATAAGTAAAGCCATAAGATAATATCTACAAATATAAATTATGGAATTATACACAATTATTCATTATTTATCAAGGAAATTATTAATATGTTTTAGTTCTGTTCAATTTATTCTCATATGAACAAGATTGATACAGATTCCATTACTTTTGCTTACAATTAAGGTTAATGTTAAGTATATACGATGCTATATAATTTTTTTTTTTTATTTAGCAATTCTTCATGTATATATATATATATATATATATATATATATATATATATATATGACTGACAAAATATTATCTAAACTTAATATTTTTTTAATAATAATTTCTTATGCCCAATTTATGATTAATAATTACACTTTTGGCCCTTTCTTATTACTTTATTTCATTTTGAAATCTCGAAATTTATGAATGACATTTGCTTGACTTTCGGATCTTTGTTCTAATTTATTATATAATATTATTTATTGACACTTATCTGTAGAGTATTTTTCCTGAATACATATGAAATTAATAACAAACCCAATTCTAAAGTATAATTGAAATTTAATTTATTTAATTTGAAACAACATATTAATATTGTTCGAAAATATTATTTCAAGCATTTGCAAAAATTTAAATATTTATGGCGCCAAAATAAGTAATGCCATAAGGTAATATCTACAATTATAAATTATGGAATTATACGCAATTATTCATTATTTATCTAGGAAATTATTAATATGTTTTAGTTATGTTCAATTTATTCTCATATGAATAAGATTGATACAAATTTTCATATCTTTTGCTTACAATTAAGGTTAATGTTAAGTATATACGGTGCTATACAATTTTTTATTTTTTTTTATTTAGGAAGTCATATATATATATATATATATGTATATCAAATATATATGACAAAATATTATCTAAACTTAACATTTTTTAATAATAATTTCTTATGCCAAATTTATGATTAATAATTACACTTTTGGTCTTTTATTTATAACTTTATTTCATTTTGAAATCTCGAAATTAATGAAAGACATTTGCTTGACTTTCAAATCTTTTTCATAACTTATTATATAACTTTGTTATTGACACTTATCTGTAGAGTATTTTCTTGAATACATATGAAATTAATAACAAACCCAGTTCTAAAGCATAATTGAAATTCCATTTGTTTAATTTTAAATAACATATTTATATTGTTTAAAAATATTATTTTACAAATAAATTTATTATTCAAAATTTTACGTTTTTATTATACTTATTGAGAAATTATTATATTATACTAACTAAAACAAACGTAGTTAACTTATATATTTGGTAATTATATTTATGTTAATTTTTTGCATTAGATTAGATCATTCCTATTATAAATTGTCTAACCTACTTAATTATAAACAAATATTGTTTTTAGAATGTTTGAGTGCAATATATTCACCACATATTGGAACATGATTGTCATAATAGGTCATATTAGTATAAATTAAGTTAATAGCTCCATTATTTTCATTACAAATTTTAAAAGGAATTTCAACTAATTTTAAATTTTATACATAAAATTTCAACTTTTTTTTTTTTTCTTTAACAGCTCAACATTTCAGGGATAATGTTGAAGGATAAAATGTTTCATTATTAAGTTCAGCAAAAAGTTAAAGTTGGTGTCTTCAATCATATTAAGTTAATTGTTTACTATCTTTTCAACATTAGTTCTGTATTTTACGGTTTCTAACCTTGATACATTCCATAATTAGTTCGTAACTCAGTGATTATTGTTAATTAAATTGCTAAACATTTATTCTCGTTAATTATTTTAATTAGTATTTAGTGATTATTGTTAGTTATATTTCTAAGCGTTTAGTATGGTGAATTATTTTAATTAGTATTTTAACTACAATGAAAATTGTATATAATAAATAAATAAAAACTAATGTTTAATTATTTTGTAAATAAGAAACTCCATCAAATAATTTATCAAAATTACCATTTTTTAATTGTTGTATAACTAATCAGTTTAGTTCATGAGTTCCACCAAAAAAAATTAAATAGACATCATTGCCCATTATGCAATTCAAATAATTATTATCATGTCAACAAATCAATGATTCACAATTCTACTAACATTTTTCTTTTATATTGGTCTTTAATACATAAAAAATCTGCTAGTGGAAATAAGTTAAATTCTATTAAAAAAATATGGAATAAAAATTGATATCTTTAATTGACTTTTCAGTATCTTGGAAACAATTGATTAGTTTTGTAGTGTTTGACCGGAATATTAATTAGATTGCATGTTATTTGTAAAATAATGTTTTTAAGAAAAATCACAAACATATTCATAAAACTGATAAAAAATACTTCTCTTCGCATTTTATATCCAAAATATTTTGAATTAAGTAGGGTTATTTAACTTTATCAAATACATAGAAGATTTTTTATCTGCAATACATTAGATAGTTGATTAGACCTTTCTTATACAATGGACACTTCATTACTCATTTATACATCAAAATGATTAGTGAACAATTGCAAGAGAGTTTAATACATGAAAGGGTTATTTTTTGTTTCATCATTTTGTTTTGTAATTGCACTTCATCATATATTATAATATTTATAACTTATAAAAACAATAGTATTAACAAATATATAATCAATTGATACCAGATAATATATAGATAGCAAAATATAGTCAATTGATCTTTGAAAGGTGTACAAATACGAAATATGTGAGAATAAATATAACAAATTGCAAAAATCAAACCTTCTTAAATAATCAAATTTTATGGCATGCAAAAATATATCAATGAACTTTATTAATGAAGTTTCTTTCCTTATGCACAACTTAAAACCCGTTTATTCTTTGCCTCATAATTTTCAAACTCAATGTAACATCCTAAACAATTTTACAAGAGTTATTATATTTTTTTTATTTTTTTTAATACAACACATAAAAAATAAGAATAATCATAATTACAATAATAACATTACTATTAATATAAGCCAGGTAAACACCTATATTTTCCAGGTAGTATATTAATAAAATAATTTTCTACCAAAAATAAAGAAATCGACTAATTTTTTTTCTAGCTTAAATACCAAAAAGATAGATTCCTACTGACAGGTTTAAAAACCAATAGATAAAGGAAACACCATCATCCAAAACTCGTCAAATAGAACCAAAACTAGTCTAAC
This sequence comes from Ajuga chamaepitys, assembly GCA_958295605.1. NCBI lineage: Eukaryota > Viridiplantae > Streptophyta > Magnoliopsida > Lamiales > Lamiaceae > Ajuga > Ajuga chamaepitys. The sequence goes on from OY282502.1 coordinate 19,289,234, forward strand.
CAAAACAACAGATTCAAATACACACAAGAATTCATAAAATTCAAAGCCAACATAAATAATAATTGAATATTCTTAAAACCATAATATTTTATTAGCCTCTTTTCCATCAACACCCGCCGCCGGCTCCTTAACTTGAAAATTTAAGTTCAGAACGGGGTGAGCTACATCTAGCCTGTGGGATTCCGTTTACTAGAATTAAATATAAGCAAGCAAGTCAACATACGCGAATCACCATAATGTCACAATATTATATATCACCATATCATGTATCACCATATGCCCTTAGACTATTCACATAGCAGATCAAATAAATTTGAGTCTCACGTCATAATATCACCATAGCATCATATCAAACATAACAAACAAAACATTTAATTAGAGCAAACGTTAAAAGAAAACCCCAACTTAGTAGTTGAATAAATTGATGTCGTGCGCAAAGGCCTAGTCACCATGCTCTTGACCAAATAAACCTAAATAATACTACCTCCGTCCCGACTTATCTTGCACAAGGGATGTTGACACAAGTATTAAGAAAAAATATTTTTATTAGTTTTTGTTGACTTTTCAAACTTGCTTTTTTGCTTTATTAGCTGAAACTTAAGAGTGTTGTTAGTATTATAATTTTACTTTGTTTTTCAGCCAAAACAGGAAACCCAAAACCAGCTGTTTCTCCTAATCCAAGAGCGATGCAATATTTAGAGGTCCAAAAACAGTACAAGACTGAAAAAAAAATCGAAAATTTTAGATCTGCAGAAAAGGGTCCAATAATTCCCTCCAATTCATTTCATCATTTCAATTTTTTTACAACAGCAAGTCAAAATTTACAAATTTTGAATTCCCACCAAAATTTAAACTACACCTACAACTCCTATTTAATGAGCATTGAATGTGATCTAACCACATTCATCACTTAGTACAAAAAAAAAAAAAAACAAAAAAAAAAAAGAGCAGAAAATTAAACACAACAATCATGGTTTGAAACAAGAAGGGTTGGAAGCATATGACTCCATTAGACTGCTCGTTGATCGCCTAATTTCTGATCGAGAACATCATGGATAAAGTTGTACATCATGGCAAGGTCAGCGAAGCGGCTACATCATTTGGAGTCAGTCGTCGAACCATTCAATACATATGGACGGCTACAAGACAACAAATGTAAGCAAATGTTCCAGTCGGTTTTCAAAATAAAAGGCAGAATTTAGGTGTTAGTAGCACTGAGTTAAACATAAGTAAGATGAAGAGCATACCATTCTGCAATAGATGAAGCATACGGATAGAATTAGAAGTCAGCAAGAGTGTGATAGGGAGATGGATTAAATCTGGAAAGATAAACCCCCACACAAATGCTATAAAAATAACCGAGCCTAACAACTTACAAAGGCTCAAGTACAACCTTTCGTCTTTGCATTTTGACACTCAAACACAAAAGATCAGGTATGACACTATGCATAATGTGGTCCACATTAATGAAAAATGGTTTTATATGCAAAGGACCAGCGAGAGATCATACAAGTTGCAAGAGGAACCCGATCCATACAGGCTATGTAAAAGCAAACGATACATACTACAAATAATGTTCATGTGTGTAGTTGCAAGGCTAGTATTCTCAAGCCAAGGCTCGGTTGAGTTTGATTGGAAAATTGAGATTTTCCCATTCACAACATAAGAACGGCTAAGAGAAATAACCGGAACAGAGCTAGATGTACACTTGTGACTAAACCAATAGAGTCTATCACAAAAGAGGTTATCAAGCAATGCATTTTGCAACAGGTATAAAGTAGCTATCAGATTTTAATTTCATCATCTAGTTATTTACTCTAGTAAGTCTCCATAATGGTTTCTAATAGCTTATGCAGTTGATACACCCCATTGATGACATTACTAGAACTTGTTTTTTCCTTTTTTTGTTTCAAAAAAAAAAATTCTAACAGATTATACCAGCTATAAATCAAAATGGCCACAAAATGCAAGCAAGAACATCATCATACATCAAGATAATGCAAAGCCACATATCAACAACTTAGATGCAGAATTTAGAGTTGCTGCTTCTGCAGATGGATTTCAGATTCAACTTGTGCGCCAGCCACCTAATAGACCTGGGCTATTTCAGGGCCATACGTTCACTACAAGTTGAGAAACCATAATCTACAGTGGAACAATTAGTCACAAATATTTTGAAGTCTTGTGAAGACTTAGAGGTAAAAAAGTTAAACCATGTTTTCCTAAGTTTGCAAGACTGATTGAGATGATGAAGACAAAAGGACATAACAACTACAGGGCTCCTCACGTTGGAAAGGCAGCTTTAGAAAGACAGGAGAATCTGCCAATTTCATTAGAAATAGATAGGGTGGTAGTAAGAGAAGGCATTGAACATCTTATTGCATGTGAAGAGGCTGCTGGGACTTATGATATCAGTAGTTTGAAGGTAGATTTAAGGTATATATAGGGAAGGTGAGGGACTAATAGATGAAGTATACAATAGAAACTCGATAAATTAATACTCAATTATTAATAAACACTCTAAGATAATATTTTTGGCCGGTCGCGATTCGGGGATAGGGTGCTAAATTAATAATTTGCTCAAATTATAAGATAATACATTTTTTATAATTTCTATAGACCCCATATAAAATATAAATTAATAATTCCTTATATACTACATATTACATGAAGATTTGTGAAGGTTTCTTGAAAAATGACTCAATTGTCTTTTGTTTTTTATTGAAATCAATTTCACCTTGAATCTCGTCTCTAATTTTCCTTATCATTGTAAGAACTTCGGGTGTTGTTTTCTCATATCTCAACAAGAAATTATTCAATGTGATTGCCACTTTAATAGCCTCGTTTCGCGAAGGGGGCTCCATGGTAGAACTTTCATCATCATCTTTATCAGTTCTAATAACGCTCTCAATAATTTCTTCACCAGTCAATAACTGTGCAACTACATTTTCTTCTGGGTGGTTTAGGACATCTTCGACATCCATTGCATTGCGATAACCTAACTATTTTGATCAAATTTCGGAGTTCTTGAGTGCTTTCACCACCTACTTATTCATCGGAGTTCTCAAAAGCCATGTTAACTGTTGATCGAAGTTTATAATGACGAAAGCAGTTCGCAATTGTATTTGCACGAACATCCATAGTCCATGCTGAAATTGCAAGATTCATTGCATCTAACACATTTATTTTTGCTGGATTTGCAACCCTTAATTCATAACCCTCCAAAAGACTTCTATAAAATCGACGACGATAATGCATCTTAAAAGCTTGTACAATCCCCGCGTCACAAGGTTGAATTTTTGAAGCTGTGTTTGGTGGCAAAAAAAATAATTCAACATTTCACAATCCTTCAATAATTTTTGGATGAGCAAGGCAATTATCCACGATCAAGAGAATTTTTCTTCCAACCATTTTTTTATCAAGTTGGCGAACATATTCTTCAAATAACACCCCAGTCATTCAAGCTCGTTTGTTAGCACGGTACTCACAGTTCAAACTGTTCAAGCTTACATTCTTGAAGCACCTTGGTTTAGCATATTTCCCAATAATCCATAAAGGAATTTTCTCTGAACCGTCATCACTTACAACAAATAACAACAGTTTGTTTCCTTGTCTTGTTTTTTCCCTTCAAGTTGTATTATTGCAAGGGAATGATCTGGTTGAAGTCTAAAAAAAACACCTGTTTAAGATCAAAACATGTAAATAATTATATCACTAAAGTACAAAATAAAAAATAATAAAATAATGAGAAACAAACATGTTTCATCCATATCAAAGATGTCTTTCATTTCAAACTGATCCACTTTGTCTCTTATGGTTTTTAATTTGTCCTCCATGCCCTCCATTTCAACTGATCCACTCTCTCCGAAACGCCGAATGTTTTTAATTCCATGTCTTGCTTTGAACTTTCCAAGCCAACCAATAGAAAAAGTAAAGTCTGGAGTATCCACAGGATACATATCCTTCATGAACTTTTTCGCCTTCTCGATGATTAGTTCACCTGTCATATTCACATGTTCTTGATATTGAAGAATTCATTCATAGAGAGTTTTTCTAGGTCAGGAAATTTTGACGGTTTGTGTCGCTTAACATCACCTCTTTCAGAAGCAAGTGAGAGATACTCTGAAGATCGCTTAACTATATTCGATACTGTCCCTTGACTCACCTACAAACCATAGTTACTAAGAACCCATTCTTGCAATTGCTTTTGAGTGAGACTTGGATTATCCTTGTTGTGCTTGCATAATGCTATTCAATTCTAGTCGGTCGTTTTTTTTTTTCACACCTTTAAGATGGGAAGCCATGTTGTGTGTATGATTTGTTTGTGTTAGCATATTTTGTATTTATATAGAAAATATTTTTTAATATCCATAAGTTGATACATTGAACACAAGAAGCATAATAAGGTGGGAGATTGAAGGGTTCTCTCAAATTGAGCCCTTCATTTGATATACGTACATGCATTGTACAATAATTAAGTGGTTGTTTGAAAGGTGTCTGTAAATTGAGTATTTCATTATAAATTAATAAAATATTAATTAATATATAATTAATAATTATTAATTTATCGATTAATTAATAACTCTTTTAATTAATAAATTTTGGTGGTCTCATGAGTAGAGTTTCTACTGTATTTTTAGATAGTGTTTAAAGCATAAACACAAAATAGTGTACATTTTGCTTAGGCTATAAACACTGTCAAATGGGTAGTTTATTTCAGTAAGGTTATGTAACCCACATAAATTTATCATCATTGGGTTTTCCATCAGTTTAAAGCTCTTCAGCAAGTGCAACTATCAATTTCACACACAACAGAATGTGGCAACAAGAGTCTAAACTGTCAGCATATAATAACATAGTTTAGACTAGCATCACATAAATTACCAACTCATCAAACACAAGGGACACCAAACTGGTTGAGTGTCAACTTATAAGCATCGTGTAGTTTAGACTAGCATCACATAATTTACCAACCGCAGGGAAAAACAGGGACAACAACGTCTAAAATATCAGCCAATAAGCATCATGTAGTTTAGACCAGCATCACACAAATTACCAGCTCATCAAACACAGGAACAACAAAGTCTTAACAATCAGTAGTGTAAGCATCATTTAGTTTAGACCAGCATCACACAAATTTCCAAATCATCAAACACAAGGACACTATAGTCTAAACTATCAGCAAGTAAGCATCGTGTAGCATAAATCTAAAAATCAACACAAAATCACCCCACATAAGCTGGAACCCTAGCCAATCAAATTAGCCAACCGAATGTGTTCTAAGAACACATGTTGACATAATAACGCAAGAAATCACCATATCCCTCACAAATTTATCACAAATAACTATTCCGACATAATACAGCACACATGCACACAAAGCCCCAAATAATTCGCTCAAATACGGATACAACAGCATAAATCGCATTTTTTGGTAACAAACCCCAAAATAAATAAATGCAGATAATAGATCTGGTAGAAACAGAATAACCTTGGCGAAAATCAGGAACTAAAGGGTTAGTTGCTGCTTGAAATGCTCTCTTTTTTCTTTGGAATCAAACCACGAACTCATCTTGGATCTTGGATCTGCCATTATTTCATCAGGAATCTAAAATCTATCTTGAACCTCAGACGGAAAACTCAAATCCAAGTCTAGATCTCGCTTCTTCATATCTGGGGTATGTGGAACGTCAGACAAAAATTGAGTTTTGAGGACGATGGTTTCCTCAGAATCAGGGATAAATTATACAAAATCGCAAGAATCCTCCATGGAAATAGTTCAAGCACACTGGATCGAAAAATGGGGCTTTCCGAGAGCGAGTAGCTCGATCTGTGTGAAGATCGAAGAAGATGAGAAAAAGGTTGTGTTGGAGGGGATATAGTGATGATTTGGCTAGGGTTTTCAGCTTGAAGAGGGATTCGACTAGCTTATTGTATGAGAGCAGGTTGAAGATGATAAGAGAGATTTTTAGGGTTCATGAGAGAGAGAGAGAACTGCTTTGGATCGAGAATGATCCAAAGCAGAGTGAGAAATGGTAATGGGTATTGGGTTGGGTTGGGTTGGGTAGTGTTTTTGGATTCCAGCTTATAGGGTGGGTTTAGGTTTTGGGTTTTTAATTAGATTGGGATTTGGGTTTGGGTTTACAAAACTAGGGATTTTAATTAGTGTAGAAATGAGATTTAGTACTGACATTTTTGTGAATAGGGTAATATTTGAGGGTAGAAATTGTGAGAAATCTTTCCTTTTTAAGGAGTGTTCAAGTTCGCCTGGGACGGACGAAAACGAAAAGTGTGTAAGATAAGGTGTGAAGGAGAGAGTACATATTATATCTTAATAAATATTTGATAAATGATCCTAATTACAAAGACCGAAATTAAAATATGTGTTGGCAGGAAAAGACATAAGCTTGAATATGGGTGAACAATAAAGATTGATAAAGGATGGAAATGATCTGGCAAAAAAAGAACTTGGGACAATGGAGAAATAAGTTCCCTTATCTATCACCTGCTTGTTCCAACTACCACCAAAACCCCCTTTCTCCCTCCTGCCTATTCTGCCGCCACCAACCTCTTTTTTTTTTTGTTTTTACCTATATTCTAATCCCTCCCTCCTTTACGGGATGTCCCCTCTGTCCCTTCTTTCTCTAACTTTAGCCAACACTCACACACACATCACAATAACCACCCTTACACACACCCTATATATATATGTGTGTATGTGTATGTGTGTGTGTATATATATATAACACCCCCACACACACCATACATATATTTATATATATACATTAGCACGCAAACACACTTTCACAAACCCACATAACTGTATACACACAACTGATACTGTCAAGAACACACTCATCACACACACGGCTCATGCACACATACCTATATGCTTATAAAATACAGGCCCTCTTACTCCATACCCAAATTCCTCCGTGTAAAAACACCATAAAAAATATCAATCCAGTTGAAGTCACTACTGAGGTATTAAGAAAATAAAGAAGAAGAAGAAGAAAAATTTGCGAGTAACCTACGGAAGAAAACAAATGGCTGATGAAGGTGAAAACTAGATGGTGGCTGTTTGAGAGAGGAGAAGGATATCATCTTTTTTTTCTTTCGGCGCTGATGTATTGTGTATGAAATTGTTCTACTGTCTAGTGTTTGTACTAGATAGTAGAACAATATTGGGTATTAATCAAAAGTCCCGTAAGAAAAAGTATTTTTTTATCAATTATCAACTAACTCTAATGGATATCTATAAATATCTGGTCAAGATACATAACAAATTACAACCCTTTACGTATAAACATGAATTATGATTTGGGCTCAATTAGGGCCCACTAACTTGATTTGACAAATATGAAATTTATGATGCATGTTGGGCTTATTAAATTAATAATAATAGCACATAAAATAATTCGGGGTGTTACACTCAGTTTTAAATTTTATAAAAACAAACCCTTATTCTGTCTCTCTATCCCTTCTTTCTTACGAAGAAAATAATTTTATTGGTCATTTATTTTTATTTTTATTTTTTGTTACTTGCTATTCGTAGAAATCAATATATATGTTATTGGTCAAAACATTTGTGATGTTATTTTCTTAGATGATGATGAAGAGGATGACATGTAACGGTCTACCAAAAATTAAATTGGTGCCGGAAGTCAACCAATTTTTAAGACTTTATTGTATCATTCCCTAATCATTTGAAGTAAGTAATAGAAAATGTAACTAATGAGCATAAATATTTATGTTTAGGATTTTAATAGTTGAAATTGGTTCTATATCTTATATTAATACATATAGTTCCCTAAATAAAATGAAAAAAATGAATATTTAAAGATCTTCATTCTAAGGTTTCGGTAAATCAATTTTAATCGAAAGAGCTACATAAAATATGTCTTCTTGTGGTAATGGCACACTAGGCATGTTCCTTTGACATTAATAATTATACTTATCATTTGGAGTAAATAAAAGAAAATGTATATGAATACCTTTTAATTAGCAGAAATATTTATGTTTAAAATTTTGAATTCCTTCAATAAATAGATTGTTGATAATATGAAATTATTTTCATCTTAAATTGTAGCATCTAACTGTGCTCAAAATTTAATCGATTTTTTCCAATCTTGAAAGTTTATACCAATTAAATTATTTTATTAAGAACTATTAAGTTTGATAGTTTTTTTTTAGAGAAACTAATGGATATATTTGACTCGGTGATTAGATTAAAAGTATTGAACATATATATCATACATGTATTTTTAGAGTGATAGAAAAAAGGGACTCAAAATTGATATAATTAATTAATTTTGAAATATTTAACATTTTTTTTACAAAGGTTGCTTTTATCATTAATAAATAGATTGTTTATCATATGGAGTTAGTATCATGTTTTTGTACATGTAATGACTTTATTTATACATATTTGCTTTTATATTTATTTGTATATATATTTAGATGAATGTATGAGTTATATTGATAGATTGCTGACCATATGGTATTAGTTCATCTTAAATTAAAATACGTCAATTAGGAAAACTAGCACTAATCAATCTTTACTTTTGAACCATTGCATATAATATATGTTAATCACACGAAATTGTATTATCTCATATATCAAGTTGTATAATTAACTTATCGGTAATCATGAAAATTAGCGGTAATCATGAAAATTGTATTCTAAATGGAAGCTAATCATTGAAAATTTGTATATGAGATGTTTCATCATTCTTTCAATCATGGTTATTTGATTTCTGAAAATAGTATTCAAATTATATCCCGAATAGACCTTTGACACAATCTCCGATTCTCCAATATTTTTGTTTATTTTACTTTTAATTTACAAGTTATACTGCTTGAGTAAACAAATCATAATTTTTTGTAAAATAGATTATACTAGGTCGATGACCAAATTATATTTTTTGGCAAACAAAATAATTAAAAGTGTTGTATTCACTTCCGACTTAGCTGAACAGGAATGGGAGTAATTTGAATTTCATGAAAGAAGTCAAGAACTCAAGTTCAAATATCAGGTCATTGTCATTATATTTCTAAAATTTTATTAAGAGATTTTTTTATCTTGTCAGTGTGTATAATTTTAAGTGAGCCTTTTAAAATTTTAATTTCTTTTTCACATCCCTAATTTAGTAATTTCCCCTCCACCCACTATTAACTCTTTTAATTTGAAGTTGGTGGTGTTTATTTTATTGTTTTAATATTTTTTGTATGTATTATTTATTTATTAAATGTTAAATTATTTGTCTAAGATGGTGCCGCCTAGGCGCCGTCAAGGCGCTCTAGGCGCTAGGCCCCAGTGAACCGACCGACTAGCGCCTAGCGATTTTTAGAACACTGCGTCTAGCTAATCGAAAGTCTGCTCTTTGACTAACCCTATCCGATTAAACTAATCAAATCAATAAAGCACCAAGATAACGGAATAGATTCGACTTAAACCTCGAAATTTCGGGTTTAGAGGTCGAATTCTACAATATCACCAACGACATCACTCGTTGTTCGCTACTAGGGGAATCAGAGAACCTGCAATTATGGATAGTGATCTCTAATTCTAGCAACACATCTACACACTCCCTAGAGGGTGATCAATCCAATAAAAACCATGTAAACATGAATGAATACCAGCAAATAATGTAGAACACTTGAAATTGCATTAGAAAGGTAACATCAACTAGCAATAGTTACATAATCATTGTCACTCAAAGTTCAACAAATGATCAAGGGTAGAAATAAGGGTGCTACTCACCCATGAAAACTAAAACAAACAGAAAATAAGTAGAAAAGTAAAGAAACATGATACTAAAATGGATAAAACCAAAGATGTCAATTGGAGAAGATGATCCTTCAATTTCTTGCCCAATCTCCCTCCTTGGTGGTCTTGGTGGCTAGAAATGGCTGTTAGATGTCCCCCAATAGGTCAAATTCGAAATGGAACTTATATATATAAGGGAAGAGTTGTCACGTGGGTTTAAGGCAAAATCGCATTCACAATTTTAAAATAGGGTAAACAATCTCGGCCGAGATTCAAGTGTGTCTCGGCCGAGATGAACCAATGAGGGTTTTATGCTTTGTGACTCGAAGGTTGATCTCAGCCGAGATGCAATTGTGTCTCGACAGAGACGTGAAAAGGGAAATTCACGGTTTTGTTAGGGTTTGGCTCATCTCGGCCGAGATCTTGATCTCTTGAAAACTTGGCTTTGCCCTGGAACGTCATCTCGGTCGAGATGCATTGCCCGTCTCGGCCGAGATCTTCCTTTAAGCCTTCTCCTTTGTTTCTTCGATCGATCCATCGACTCTGCGATCTTTTGATGCTCTTTTTCGATCCATTTGTACCTGTTTTGACCCAAAAACGAACAAACCACATTATTTTGCCCCGAGAATTAAATGCACAAAATACACGTGAAATTGCATACAAACATCACTAAATTGACACTTAAAGCATCCTAAAGTGTGTGCACGAACACGTGTACCATTAGGATAAGTGCTTTCGACAATTGTTGCAATTGGATCAGCACCATTTTGCAGCAATATATCATCAAGTATTCGTATGACCGACAAACCATCATTTGCTTTGGCAGTGGTCCCATTTCCAATATCTTGTAACCACTACAAAAATTCAGCTAAAGCTGAAGCCTCAGTTTCAGAACCCAAACTTTGCAGCCTCATATTCTTCGTCAATCGAAGAACTTCGCAAGAGTTCCATATGTAGGATGTGTTAATCATTGCATTGACAATATCTTGTCTTCGTCCTTTTGGAATAACTGGTAGTATTTGACAAAAATCACCTCCAAAAACTATTGTCTTACCACCAAATGATTTTTTTTTTTTTTTTGGCGTTTTCTATGTCAACGCACTTCATAATATCCTTAAGACTTTTGTTTAAAGCTTGGAAGCAAAATTTGTGCATTATGGGAGCTTCATCCCATATAATGAGCTCAGCTTTCACAATAAGTTCAGCTAGCTCACTGCCCAGCTTGATACTACACATTGACTTGTCATGCGGAATCAAAGGTATCTTGAAGCGTGAGTGTGCGGTTCGGCCTCTTGGAAGAAGCAGAGATGCTATTCCACATGAAGTAACATTAAGAACCACATGTCCCTTACATCTGATTGTTGTAGACAACATTTTCCAAACAAATGTTTTTCCAGTGCCTCCATAATCATAAAGAAAGAAAGTCTTACCCATGCCTCCTTGTGTTGACTCCATTATTTTATCAAAGACAACAAGTTGCTCGTCTGCCAACTTTGGAAGTAGCTCTTGAAGCTTCTTTGACAACAAAGATCTATCATATTGCAACTCTTCATGCAACAACCTGTTTTGGCATGTTGCAATATCATCGAAGTCCGGCAGCTGCATTGTCTCAAAATTTCTTAGGCTACTTCCGCACCTACGTAGTATATGCTCAATTTCAATGAGAGCAAGATTCTTAATCTGAGCCTCCATTAGCTTTAGATCTATAAAGTTAGTGAATGAGTTTGAATTACATAAGTGTTAGAATAAGATACTGATTAAGAACAATTAAAGTATTCATGTAAATCATATACATACCTTGGTTGTGAAAAATTTATCGTTGTTTGTATAGGATGTCGTCCGATAGATATTCCCAACATTTTTCCCAAACAATTTCTGGCCTTGCCATACAGTTCTCTGTTAATAAAGTGGAGAACATAGTTCGTAGAGACTATGCAGATACCCAAAAACTTGTCTCAGTCAATCCATCAATATACTTGATACATGCTATTTTTACATGTATTTTGGGTCAATTAAAGGTTGTAATTTGTGACATATGCATGTGTATTTGGGAGAAAAGTGATTAAAATCCATATTTTGAGCTAGATGATGTGTTTTTGCTTGTTTGAGTGATGTTCAGGTATAAAAAAAGCCAAAAAGTCCATTTGGGCAATGTTCAAATGAAAAACGAGTAAGAAAAGTCGGAAATAGCAGAGAGGAGTTGAAGCATGGTCATAAGTTCCCTCTCGGTCGAGTTATATGTCAAATCGGTTGAGTGAGAAATGAAGAGGAAAAATGAAAGTTGGTCAGAAATTCTGACTCGGTCAAGTTGCATTCTGCCTCGGTCGAGTCAGCTTTTCGAGTCCAGTTAAGATTATACGCGTTTTATGATTTTGAGTCCATCTTGATCCCAATTTAGCCTTAATTATATATGGAGGTTCTCAAACTCGAAATTGAGGACTTGGATATCATGATCTAGCATATTGAAGTGGAAAGCAACATCAAAAGATCAAGATCAAGACGACGATTAGGGTTCTTATTCAGTTTCTCATTTTTATTATTTCAAATTATGTTTTTCTATGAACATCTTTGCGTTATGAACATGAATATGAGTGAGTAGTTCTTTATTATTCTAGGGTTTTGAAAGTAGGTTTTAACAATGTTTGATTAATTGAAGTTTATATTCTAGTTAATGATTGTTATTCGTTATCCATGTGTTGTGATTGATTTTTATGAATAGTTAACTTGATCAATTAACTACTTCTACATAATTCATAAGTTTTATTTGAAAGGAGGAATTTGTGGATGGAACAATAACACATAGCGTATTTGTTGAGTGCTCTGAAAGGAGGTGAGATGAGTGCGTAGGCATTGGTCTAAGATCGATTGGGAGTTCGTTAGGTCTAGTCGACTTGAAAGGGTGGCTAGGGATAATGAATCTTCAAGTTAATTGCTTCGAAAGGGAGTTAATATATATATATATATATAAGTGCCGTCTAATAACAATGATAATCATTGCTAGTTTAGAATAATTCGATTGTTATACTTAGTTAATTCTGAAATCAATTCTCTAGAATTTGCCATCCAATCTTGATTATTTGATAAAGTGTTTTCTTGTTCTTGAAACTTGAGTGTTAATTAATAGTTTAGGAAAATTAGTTTAATAATCAAATCAATCCAATTGAGAGCCTAGTTAGGAGTGTTTTAGGATATTTAGAATATCAAACTAGTCATTAAGTCAGTCCTTGTGGGATCGACCTTGCTTGCCGTTATATACACTTGCACCCGTACACTTGTTGATAGTTAGGTTATAAAATAGGCGAACAAGTTTTTGGCGCCGTTGCCAGGGACTGAGTTTAGTGTTTTAGTTTTTATTCTAATAACTAGAACTAGACTAGACTAGGCAACAATTTATTTTTGCACATTTAATTTCTATTTTTATTTTTATCTATTTCGATTTTACGTGGGTATTTTCTTGTTAGTGTTTTCAGGGATTGTGCATGCATACTTGTGGACATCAGTTCAATATCATCAAGTGATCATGGATTGTAGTAGAGGATTTGAGGAGTCCAGAACTGGGTTTAGAATGTGAAGAACCGGGTTAGAGAACCGGGTTTTAGCCGGATCAGTTAAAAGGTTGAAATGGAAATCGGAGTCAAGGTGGTTATAACTGTCGTTTGCAATGGATCAAAACCGTTGCATGTAAAACCGTTGTTGAAAGCCCGCTGAAACAGTTTTGTGCAGTTGAGGACAAAATTGGTTACAACTACTTCTACTCCCTGATTCGAGCTCCGTCCTTTATATAGATTGAAACCACTTGAAGATGCGAGTTGATTCACATTACTTTCCCTCTGTAAACATTACTCAGTCAATAGAATTAGATAACTAGGGTTCTTGAGCTCAATTCGGTCTGTGAATTGGGGGTTTCTAGTTTTCTAGGTTAATTCTTGTAATTGATTGATAAGTGGAGTGAATTGAGGTGTATAGAACCTCTGTGGATGTAGATTTCATCATTTTCTATTCATGTTCATTGTTCGGTTTCTTGTGGCCGAGTTTCTTGTTGTTTTCATTTTTCTGGTTGAGTGTTGTTTGTGTGTGAGAAGAGCTGATTCTTAACAATACCAGGTCTAAGGGAAAAGAAGATCTTGTTCCTTGTGATCCGGAAATTGAAACTACAGCCCAAAGACACAGATCAAGGAGAAATCAAACAGTTGAGATGGAAAATCCACCGCAGGACACTTCTCCAATAAGTGACTGTCTTTATCCTCTGCCCAATCAGAATCCTAGGGGAGTACAACCGCCACCACTTAATGCACACATTTTTTAGCTCAAACCAGCACTTATTAATATTGTGCAACAAAATCAGTATGGCGGTACTGCATTGGAAGATCCGAACACTCATCTAACTAAGTTTCGGAGATTGGCTGATACGATAAAAATCAACAATGTACCACACGAGCAAGTGAAGATGAGGCTCTTTCCTTTTTCCTTAAATGATAGGGCATTGCAGTGGTTGAATTCGTTAGAGGAGATCACTGAGTGGGAGGAGTTGCGTGCAAGATTTATGTTGAAGTACTTCCCACCCAGCAAGATGCTAGAGTTGCAGGATAAAATCACACAGTTCAGACAGTTGGATCGGGAGCCACTGGGTGAAGCATGGGAAAGATTCAAAGATTTGCTTCGAAGTTGTCCTTAGCATGGGTTCACCAGGAAACAACAAATCTGTAAGTTTTACAATGGCTTACTTGCACCAACTAGAGATCATGTAGACCAGCAACATGAGGGAGTCTGATGGAGAAGAGTGTGAATTTTGCCTTCGCTATTCTAGATGCTATGTCTAGAACCAGTTATCAGTGGCCGAATGAGCGAAATCAGCCAAGGAGAGTGGCTAATGTAGTTGAAGTGCAATGAAATCAAAATGTGGCTGCTCAAATATCAGCTTTGACTACCCAAATGAACTTGCTAACTAATCTGACATTATCACAACATTCTGAGCCATCACAGCCGCAGCAAACCCAAGAAGAGATGGAAGATGTGAACTTTGTGAATCAGCGGAGTTTCAATAATTACCAAGGTAATCAGCCAAGGTATAATCAATATTCACAAGGCAACCAATATCAACAAGGGAATCAGAACTACTCAAATTTGTCTTATGGAAATTCGAAGAATGCCCTTACTCCTCCACCAGGGTTCACAGTCACAAATGGAATCATACACGATGGACGAAACCCAACTCCAGAAGAGTTAAGAGAAGCACAAGCAGCAAAATTTGAGGAGAAGTTAGCTCAACTGGAGAAGAAAATGGAAGGAAAGCATAGAGTTGAGTAGAAGCATAGCAGGTATGGGTGCATAATTGAAAAGTGTGGCATCGGACATCTATCACCTGATTAGAGCATCAGCAGCCCGGCATAAACAATGACAGTTTCCCAATGATACAGTGGTTAATCCAAGAGAACATTGTCAAGCTATTCAATTGAGAAGTGGGACTGAGTATGAAGGACCGAAGAAGCCTGTGGTGGAAGGAACAGTCATTGAGAAATAACACTTGGAAGAATAAGCTGAACCGAAAGTAAAAGGCAAAGAAGCTGAGAAACCGATAGAGAAGAGGATTACATTTGAAGGTGGTGCAAAATATGTTCCTCCCATTCCATATCCTCAAGCACTGAGAAGAAAGAAAGTGGACGACCAGCTCGCCAAGTTCTTGGACATCTTCAAGAAAATTCAAATCAATATCCCAATCGTAGATGCACTTCAACAAATGCCCAATTATGCGAAATTTCTTAAGGAAGTGATAGCGAAGAAAAGGAAGCTGGAAGATTATGAGACTGTCAACTTGAGCGAGGAGTGCAGCGCAGTGATTCAAAGGAATTTACCACTGTAGAGAAAAGATCCAGGTAGCTTTACAATTGCTTGCACAATAGGTAATGACACATTTGAAAGAACACTTTGTGATTTAGGAGCTAGCATTAATCTTAAGCCCTTTTCTATTTTTGAAAAACTAGGAATATGCACAATTAAACCTACCACAATTGCACTTCAGATGGCTGATAGATTTTTGACTTATCCTAGGAGAATAGTAGAAGATGTTCTTGTGCAAGTAGATAAATTCATATTTCCTGCAGATTTTGTGGTCTTAGATATAATGGAGGATAGGGATGTTCCTTTAATCCTAGGTCACCTGTTTTTAGCAATGGGTAGTGTGTTAATTGATGTTAAAAAAGGAGAACTCACACTTAGAGTAAATCAGGAAAAATTGACATTCTCTATTTATAAGGCCATGAAAATGCATGATGATGAAGAGGTTAATCAAGTTGAAACATGTAGTGCTATAGAGAGTTTAGATACTACATTATACGAAGACATTCTTGCACTTAGTGATTCTGATGCATTAAAGAGTTGTATTGCAAATTCAATTTTTTCTGTGAAAGACATAGATGCTACTAATATTGATCTCGTGGATAGGTTTAGTGCTTTGAATGCTTTGCAGGAAAAGAGAATGGAAGATACAGAGAATGAAGACATCACTAAGGAAGTCGTGAAAGAAGCACCTGAAGAGAAAGCAAGCGGACTTGAGCTAAAACCATTACCGGAGCATCTGAGGTATGAATTTCTTGATCTTGAGAAAAAGCAACCTGTAATCATTTATGTTTATTTAACTGAGTTAGAAACTGAAAAGTTGTTGAGAGTGCTTAGGAAACATAAGTCGGCTATCGGATGGACAATTTATGATTTAAAAAGGATTATCCCTACTATATATATGCATAAAATTTTGATGGAGGATAGCTATAAACCAAGTGTTCAAAATAAGCGTAGATTAAATCCTAGATGCAGGGATAGTTTTCCCTAAGAAAGGGGGAATGACGGTGGTAAAAGGTGATAACGATGAAGTCATAGCTACCAGGGTAGTCACGGGTTGGAGAGTTTTTATTGATTATAAAAAATTAAATGCGGCCACTCGTAAAGATCACTTTCCCTTACCCTTTTTGGATCATATGCTAGATAGACTCGTAGGGTATGAGTTCTATTGTTTCTTAGATGGGTATTCTGGGTATAACCAAATCATGATAGCAGCTGAGGATCAAGAGAAAACAACCTTTGTATGTCCTTACAGAGTTTTTGCTTATCGTAGAATGCTCTTTGGTTTATGCAATGCTCCTGCTACGTTTCAATGTTGTATGATGGCAATATTTAGTGGACTCATCGAGAATGTAATGGAAGTTTTTATGGATGATTTCTCTGTGTTTGGTTCCTCGTTTGATCATTGTCTTAATAATTTGTCATTATTATTGCATCGTTGTGAAGATACTAATCTTGTTTTGAATTGGGAGAATTGCCACTTCATGGTAAAAGATGATATCGTACTAGGACATAGAATCTCTGTTGTAGGTTTAGAAGTTGATCGTGCAAAAGTAGTTGCTATTGAGCGATTACCTCCTCCGGCAAATGAGAAAGTTGTGAGGAGCTTCCTTGGTCATGCGGGATTTTATAGACGGTTTATTCGTGATTTCTCTAAAATTACTAAACCTCTATACCATTTATTAGAAAAAGATGCTGTGTTTGTTTTTTATGATTCTTGCAAGGAAGCATTTGAGACACTGAAGAAGGCGTTAGTATCCACTGGTACATGTGTTTATGCGTGCATAATAGGTCGAGTTAAGTGTCTATTTAGTAACATTTGCATGCGTGATTGATCGTGTATTTCTCGTATTAGCATTATTAGGCAATTTGATGTTTGCGACTGGTTTTGAAGTTATTTGGGTGAATTTAGACCAAAAAGTCGAACTCGACTAAGAATGGATGCTGAGAACAAGTCCCACAAGTCAAAAACCAAGAAAAATCGAGCTAAAGCTTCCGGAAATTGAGCTCGGCCGAGACATAAGGTCAGGGAAACTAGGATTTTTTGCTGTAGAAGAGTCTCGGCCGAGACTTAAGGCTGCTAGTTTGACATACCTCTAGTATTTTGGCCATATATTGAGATCTACAACTCCGATTGAGGTAAAATTGGTGGCGTTGGAAAGCTATTTCAAAGAGCTACAACTTTTTGTGAAAGAAGAAAAACTAAAAAATGATCAGAAGACCCTAAAAAACAGCTTCAAAGTTGAGAAAGCAATGCATTGTCGGCCCATTACTTGGCTCACAAGCTAAAAAACGAGTTTTAGACTTATTTTCCTATTCCAATTAGGTTTTCTCCCTCTTTATCCTAGAGATGTACTCCTATAAATATCTCAAGGCTCTAGAAATCAAGGGAGAACTTTGGACATCAATTTGGAGAGCACGGACTTGGGAATTACGAAGAGCACGAAGAATCAAGATTCGGCGACTCGGGTTTTTCTAGTTTTATGTTTTCCATTATTAGCTTGTTCTTAGCTCACTATGATAGACTAAGTTATTTATTTTCGCTTTAACTATATTGAACCCTAGAATGATGTTTTCGTAATTATTCCGGTAATTGTTTGATTCAACTATGTTATGATTTTATTTATGTTATTTGATTTCTTCATATCTTTTATATGCGTGTTTTTTGGAATGATCACTCGGGTAGTAGGCATATAATTGTTGGTAGGTCATAAATACATAATCCGTAATTGTTATGCATTTGTGTCTAAAAATAGCAAATAGTGATTTATTCTCTAGGATAACATAAGTCGCGATCACTTGTACCGAGCTTGCGAGTACAACACCGTACATATTCCATTGCCCTAATTCTTTATGCATTCGATTAATGGTGTTCTAGCAATCGTATCCTAGGACTACTTAATTGAATAGGATTAACTGTTAAGCGAACTTGTGATTAATTATACTGAAGGGGTAACAAGGGTTAGCTAAGTGTATCTATTAATTCTTGGGATAGGGATTTCAGAACTAGTTTGTCAAACGATTGCAATAGTTGCAAGAATCATTCGGATTAGGGGGATACTGGTTAAAGGCAAGAATATCTTTTATTCATAAATTAAGTCATTATTTGTTGTTAGTTTAATTATTTAATTACTTAGTTAATTCTTATCAAAACTTTCCCCCTCACTTTATATTATATTTATAGTATTATAATTAGTTATATAAATTGGTTTAATACAATCATTTAATTAGTTTCTCTGTTCCCTGTGGGATCGACTCAAACTTACTCTACCTAACATTAGGAAAGAAGGTTAAGAAATAAATAACTAATTTGACGTGCCTCAACAGTGCGGTCAAATTTTAGCGCCATTGCTGGGGAACGGTTGAAATTAATTGCGTTTATAGTGTTAACCATATTCTCTGCAATTATGGCTACGTATTTTCTTCTGTTATTAGTATTAGTTATTTTCATTACTGTTCGTAATCTTTGGGTTATCCTATGTGCTTGTCGAACTGCAATTTTCTGCAGGACCTTTACTGTTACTTTTGATGTCATGGCAGAACAAAATTCCAATATGTCGTTGGAAGATATAGTGAAAATCTTGGTTTCTAACACTCTGTAATTTCAGGAAGAGACACGGTCGAGAATAAGGAATCTTGAGACTCAAATTAGTCAATTGGTTACCATGGTAAGCAGGTTAGAAAGCCAAGAAAGAGAGATATTGGCATCTTAGCCCAGGGAAAATCTGATGAACGAAAATGCCTTGAATTGAGGAGCGAAGAGCAGCCTAGAGAGGATGAAAAGCCCGTGCAAGTGCTGCAGAGTGAAGAGGGCATTGAAAGTCAGGCTGAACAGAAGCACATTGGATGTGAGATGCACATTAAGTTATCCAATGTGCCATCAGACATTGTGTGCCAGACGCATATTGGGTCATTAAGTGTGTTGAAAGACATTGTATTGAAGATGCACACCGGATCGTCCAGTATCCCGCCATATGTTGGGTTCAAGACACACATTGGGTCACCTAATGAGTTACAAATGGTCTGTGAAAAAGAATTAAAGTGCGGGTATAAGTTGAACATGACTCCAAGTGCAAGAGCCACAATCATCAAGACCAGCCCGCAAACTACCTTGGTAATTTTCTAAAAGGGAAGTCTTGAGTCGAGCCAATGACGTAAAACAAAGGCGCTTGTCGGGAGGCAACCTGATGTTTATCGTATTTTTGCTTTTAAGTTTTATTATTTTTTCTGTTTGTGCGTTTTATTTTCGTTTTAAAAAAGTATGTAGGAACTAACATGACTCGAAATCAAAGAAGTAGTGGAGCAGGATGGGTATAGCAAGACATCGGCGGGGCACGACGAATATTGGAGCATGCACAACTTCCAACCACCAAATCAGCAGTAGCACTGTAAGTAAGCACCAAGCCGTAGCACTCTTTCCTCACAAACATTGGTTTTCAATCAAGTTTGTGGGAGGGGTTGTAAGTGAGACGTCTTGGCTGCTTCTAAGTTTTATTTTCTTGTATATATATGCTTTCTGCTAGTTTCTTGTTCATTTATTAAGTGTTGGCCTGTGAGCCATTAGGTGCATGGTCTGTGAGCCAATTACTTGGTTGATCGTCTAACCTGTGAGCCACTGTTTTTGCAAGTTGAGGTCATGTTTAGTTATTATGTACTTTGCATGTTAGTTGAGTCTAGGATTGAGTCAATTGAAAACCCGAGTTTATATTTTGATTTTGTTGTGTGTCTAAGGACAAGAGATTAAGGTAACGAAAAGTGTGCAACGATAATGATGATCATAAATTGTGCTTAAAGTTTTAAAAATTGACATATGATAGAGCATGACATGTAATAATGATAAAATTGAGCTTGTACTTGAGACTTGTGATCACCTATAACCTCGTGAGTTTTTAGCCAAATTTTGCACTCCCGTCTTTGGAGTAATATTTACATTCTTTCGTTGTGAATTCTTTGGTTATGTGTAGTTGTCTCTAGAACTTGCCCGAAATCTCTATTGTGAATATGTCGGAGATATTGTGATTTAGGAAATGATATTAGGTGTTTTTTTTTTATTTTTAACCTATTATTCAGCCTTAATATGTTTCCCTTGTGACCACTAAAATTTTCCGTTGTTAGCCCAGTTGAGCTTTGTAGCTTTTTTTTAGATAGCCTTACTTTACAAGCCACATCCTTTCCATATGAAACTTTTGACCTATTTGGACTAAGAGTGAGTATGAGGGAGGAGGATTGGAAGGTAGTCAGGAAGCTTTGAGAATTAATATGGGTGAAAGATGGGAAGTTTGGAAGGAAAAAAGGGGAATACAAGTGATAGGTAAAAAAATCGAGACTAAAGTAACCTCTCCTAAGTGTTATGTATTTAGAACCAATTCGTCCCACTCTTTTCCCCACAAACGTTGGTTTCAACCAAGTTTAGGGGAGGGGGTGTAAGTGTGAAGTATTGGTTATGGTTATTAGTATTCAAGAAAAAAGAAAAGAGAAAAGAGAAGAAAAAGTCGTTGTAAATAAGTATGGTTTCGATGTGTATTTAAAGGAGAGGTTAGTCTAAAAGTGCTTAATTGTTTGAATTGATTATAGAAATTGGGTAATCCCAAATTGTGGTACCCGAAAATGAAGCATGAAAAAGCACTAGGGTTATTGTAAGTATTTTTTAGAGGTGAAGAAACTTTCTTGTGGGAAGGTTTGCTGAAATTGAAGAGTGAGGATTGAGTCATTGTTTGAGGGGTGGTTGAGTAGGAAAAACTCGATTAGTCACTTTTATCCAAATATTTCCCACCTTACCTTAAGCCTACATTATAACCTAAAATAAAGACCTTTTTGATCTTATGTTACACATGTCGAGTACGAGGTCTAATTTGGATAACGGGCAAGCATATGGTAGGCGTTGCATGTAGTTTAATGTGAGTGAATTAAATTTACCTTATACACTTGAGAGATGAGTGATACATTTAACCGGTAAGGATCACTTGTTGAAAGTATTGAGTCTCGAAAGTAGTTTAAGTTGCTATGTCGGATATGCTCATATTATCATGTTGTCTTTCTTTATAAAAAAATTGGTCTGAAACTATGTTTCCCACTTAAATCACCCTGAACACGTGTCTTTTGCATTTCTTCGTTATTTTGTTTGCGCATGTGCAAATTTTAATATCTTATATAACTTGAATTAAACAAGAGTTGTACCGATCTAGTTCATACTGTATATGAACATGTATAATCTGACAATCTTTGAAGATTGGAAAATTTAAGGAAGACACCTTCCTCTGGAACATATTATTACTAAGATGTGATTTGCATTACATTGCACCACAGAGATTTATATTACAATGCATAAACACACTTCCCCTGAATACTATGCTCCTAAGACTATTGAGTACTCAAAGTGTAGAGAATCCCTTCTACTACACCAGCAGAGAGTTCTCCCGAACTCAACCTGTTCTCCCAAACAGCTTAAGAGTCAATTTTCCCGAATAAACTCTATCTGCTTATCTATGTTCCAACACTGGTTGAACACAGATTGATCTCTATAGACAGGAATACAGTTTATCCTGTTTTCAGCCTGTCAAGACACACACTTCTTCACTGATGCTCTTCGTTTATATATCAGTGTCAAGAGAGTCTTCAATCATCATGTCAATCAATTTGCCTGATTTATCTACAATTGATTCAATCACTTTGATTCTAAATGATTTACTTTGACTTTCTTGTTTTAGCTTTCTCAACTTTGGAAAGGACATCAATTTGTTCCTAAATTCCTGCAATACAAATCAATCATGCCAAGATTATATATTTCAAATTGAATGCACCCAATTCTTGGGTTCACAATCTCCCCCTTGGCATTCAAGTTCGAAAACCCGAGCTTCCCTCATGTAATGCAAAAGTTAGATAATTGAAACATTCAAGAACAGGAATAACGACAAAGATTGATGATTAGTCAAAGTAATTGTATGAAGACACGATTGAGGACTAAGTCAGTTAGAACCAAGTTAAAACAAAAATAGACGGAAACCATTAAAAGAAAATATGATAATATGTTCAGACATCCCAAATGAAAATGACCCAAACAAGCAGAAAGTTCATGCTATAGAGAGAACAATTTTTGTTTCAAAAACTCATACTGCTATCTTCACCATCGAAATCCTGTTCGTCCTCATTAGCATCTTCCTCATCGTTTTCATCATCCTGGCCTTCAGAAGCGTTGGCCTCCTCATCATCCACAGCCTCGTTGTCTTCAACCTCAACTTCTACTTCAGTTTCTTCAACACCCGAGTGGAGCGGACGCGGATTTCTCCTCCTTTTTCGAACGAGAAGACAAGGGACGAACGAGATTTTTTAGAAGTTTCTGGTAGTAGACCTTTTGAGCTTGAGCATTCTTAACCTGTAAGTCAAACACCGTGATCTGCTGGCAAACAAACTGTTCCAACTGCGAAGGGACCACACTAGCAGGAATAGCATCTAGTTCATCATTTGGAGTGTAGACATTGGTGGTCCGAGTTGAGACAGTAAATAAGGATATGGGGGGTCCCAAGTGATCCCCTCGTCGAGATTCTATCTCCACATTCTGATGCTGTAACACATTCCAAATGAAACTTGGAAACAGTAACATCTTTCGGGATTCTGGTTTACCTGCAAATTCCGCAATAGTACGAAAAACATGCTCACCAAAGTTGATGGGCTTCTTTGTGAGAACTTGGTGAATGAAGGTGGCCTGACTGGGTTTGTGACTGGATTTGTGGGCAGTGGGTGTCCAGTTCCGCATTCCTATCTTGTGGAGCATGTTGCACTCCAGTGTAAGAGAGGCAGGTGATAAGCCGGAGAACGGCCATTTCGTGACTTTCCCATCAGTAATGACATTTGCGACAGTAGCCAGATCATCATCCAGTTTGTACTCTAGAAGAGTACTAATGCCGCAGACAAAATTGATAATTTTCGGAGAAAATTCTCGCACCAAATTCCTGCACCAAACTCGATGAAATCTCGGAGATGAAGGATCATTAGTTCCAAGAGAAAGATTTGAATAGAACTCCTTAACAATTGACCCACAGTATCGTTGATTATTCAGAATAGTTTTAGCAAGGCCCACACTAGTAATCAAGTCCAGAATCTTATAATTTCGAAAGAATTGAACATCAAGGTTCTTTTCTTTCCAAAATTTCATATCCTGAAAGATACTATGTCGGGCAAAGGCAACAGGAGAATAGAAACAAACTTCATAGTTTTATCTATTCATCTCATCTACATCAGAGTCAACAAGGGGTGATGAAGTACCTTTAGACTGAGAAGGAGGGGGTTGTCGACCCTTGTTCTTTGCGAGTCTGGTTGACTTGCGAACAGCAGCAGGTGGATCCGCTGGAATAAATCGGGGTCGGGAGTTTCTGCCCTAGTCGAATGCTTTGGAGTTCCAGAAATTCAAACCCCATATTTGGTGGTAGTGGGCACAATTGGAGAAGGAACTTTGGATTTTCCCTTTTTCGGATTAGGTGGTGCCGGAGAGTCTGGTTCAGAATCCGAGGAGTGAACGATCCTCCTTTTCGTGGGTTTCGATTGACCAGCAGTTTAGCGAGTGTTGGGCTTTGAATTTGACGGTGATCGTCGAGAGGACGAACCAGAGGAGTTTATCGTCCTCGGATTGGTGACTGCCTTTTCTGATCTCAAGGCTTGAATAGGGACGGTGGCAATGGCCTCCTTTGGATTTGGAGAATGTGCAGCGGAGGGTGACTCTGGGACGGTATTCGTCTTCTTTCGCTTAGCAAGTTCCTTAAGTCGACCCATGGATAGACAGCGATTCAGTGAGAGAAACCCTAGAAGATGAACAGTTACGGGGAAGAGAAAAGGGTGCAAGAGAGATTAGCGAAGAATGAGAGGTAGTGCGTATAAATATAAGACATGATTAGAGATAAGGAAAAATGTAGATATTATCCAAAATTAAGTCTCCTTAATTAAGTATAATATCATCACCTTATAAATGTGATCTCCCTATCTAATAATATCCCATTAAAATAGGAAACTGAATATTCTGAAGAGATTGAGCCGATCCTATTTTCGTATCTCATTTGAAAAGATGATAACTTATCTCTGAGAAAAAAAATGCATATGGCTAAGAGAAAACAAACGATCTACAGCGTAGTGAAAATTCCTTTTATATCTACGCCACAAAAGGAAAATATTACTGAAAAAAAAAATTCGGAGACGCTGATATTCACATTCGGAACCAGGAGAGAAAGAACCTAATGAGAACCCATCCTTGTATCCCTTTTTTTTTTTTTTTCAGCAGCAAAGCCGTACTGGAATTCTCGTTTCACTTAGAGACAACAAAATTTTTTTTATCTGAAGTCTACCCCACTACTTTGAGAATTCCATAATAGAGTGTACTTCACGTTTCACTTAGAGCTATCGGAATTTTCTCCCTAAAGCTACCTCATTACTTTATGAAGTAAACTCTGCATCTCTTTTCACTTAGAGCTATCAGAATTTTCGGCCAAAAGCTACCCCATTACTTCAAGAAGCATATTCATATCACTTTTCACTTAGAGTAACGGAATTTTCGCCCGAAAACTACCCCACTACTTTGTGATATGAGAAATAGTACGACCATAAAAGGGACAGAAAATATAGAAGACTACCGATCAACATTGAAAAAATCATCAAGAGAGACTTGACGTCTATCAGCAGCTTACACACGATCGGTCATTTTCTGTGTATGAGACCCTGATTTCATAACAGAAATGGTTACCCACTACATCATTTTCCGACGGTAGCTCTTTCTGACAGATAGACGGAAATATTAGATAGATTAAGTCTCAACGAAGTCTCAAATAGTTATCCTTCCAATGTGGGTATAATGAACGAATATCACCAGAAAAATGCATGATGTCTGATTCAGGAGCCTTAAACGATTTTTTTTTTTTTTTTAATGAAATGAAATACTTAAGAAGACATGCAAATTCCTAATGATTTTCTTAGAGTTAGAAATCTATGAACATCAAGAGATTTTGTAAATATATCAGCCAGTTGTTCCTGCGTAGGAACATGCTCCAGAATTACAGTTCCTTCTTCAACTAATTCACGAATGAAGTGATACCGTATGTCGATATGCTTCGTTCATGAATGTTGAACAGGATTATTAGACATACTTATTGCACTAGTGTTATCACAGAAAAGATTTACATAATCTAAATCAAACCCATAATCACGCAGCATGTTTTTCATCCGAACAAGTTGTGCACTACAGCTACCGGCTGCAATGTACTCAGCTTCAGCCGTTGATAATGAAATGTTATTTTTCATTTTGCTCATCCAGGATACAAGGTTTGTTCCTACAAAGAAGCAACCTCTAGAAGTGCTTTTTCGGTCATCCACGTCGCCTGCCCAATCGGCATCACAGTATGCTGCTAGGTTTGAGTTCGTGTCACGAGAGTACTGGATCCCATATTCTAAGGTTCCTCCAATGTACTTGAATATTCTCTTCACAGCAGTCATGTGAGATTCTTTGGCATTCGCTTGGTACCTAGCACACATACCAACACTGAAACATAAGTCAGGCCTACTAGCAGTTAGGTACAATAAGCTCCTAATCATGCTTCTGTACAGTTTTGGATCAACTGGGCTTCACAATTTAATGCCGGTCCCCATGGGAGTATCAGGGTGTTTTGAGTTCTCAAGTCCAAACTTTTTGTCAAGGTTTCTGGCATACTTGGTTTGATGAATGAATATGCCGTTCTTGCTCTGTTTGACCTGTAGACCTAAAAAGTAAGTCAATTCTCCTACCATGCTCATCTCAAATTCCCTAGACATGACCTCAACAAACTCACTGACTCTAACTTTAGATGTTGACCCAAAAACAATATCATCTACATAAATCTGTGCAATGACAATATCCTTGCTCTTTTACAGAATGAACAAAGTGTTGTCTACGCCACCCCGTTTGTATCCGTGATCAAGAAGAAACTTTGTGAGTCTCTCATACCAACCTCTTGGAGCCTGTTTCAGTCCATAAATTGCCTTTTTGAGCTTGAATACATATCCGGGGTAGTGAGGGTCCTCAAACCCTTTGGGCTGTTCAACATAAGCTACTTCTTTCAAAAACCGATTTAGGAACGCGCTTTTGACATCCATTTGATATAAAACAAAGTTTTTGACACATGCAATGGACAAAAGCATTCTGACAGACTCTAGACGTGCCATGGGGGCAAAAGTTTCCTCAAAGTCAACACCCTCCACTTGAGTGTATCCTTGGGCAACCAATCTAGCCTTGTTCCTAGTGATATTACCAAATTCATCAGTTTTATTACGACAAATCCATTTGGTACCAATCACATTGGAATTTTTAGTACAAGCTCCCAAACACCGTTCCTTTCAAATTGCTCCAATTCTTCCTACATAGCCTTAATCCAATATTCATCAGTAAGAGCTTCCTTGATGTTACGTGGTTCAATAGTGGAGGTATAACATGCAAAGTATGAGTATCCAATCATTTTACGATAATTAGGTTTAGGATTACCTCTGGTTTTGATACCTTCATTGACGTCACCTATTATCAAATCACTTGGATGATCTTTTTGGATCTTGCTAGGAGGGTCCCTTCTGGAGTCAGTGATTTGTTCAATATTTTCATTTTGTTTGAGCTTCAGTTCCTCTGGGGGACTTACTTCTGAGGAACTTGTTTCCTGCTCCCTGAGATCTACACTCTCAATTTCTTCATTTGGAAGGGAACTATCATCGAAGATAACATTTACACTCTCCATCACAGAATGTGTTCTTAGATTGAATACCCTGTACGCTCGACTACTATTAGCATACCCAAGAAAGAAACCAAGATCACTTTTAGACTCAAACTTTCCGAGAGTTTCTCTATCCTTATAAATATAACATTTACAACCAAATACATGTAAATGACTTAAGTTAGTAGACTTACCTTTCCATCTCTCATAGGCGGTTATCCCCATACCTTTCCTGAGATAAATTTTGTTTATAAGGTAACAGGCTGTGTTTACAACTTCAGCCCACCATCTCTGTGACATCCTTTTTTATGCAAGCATGACTCGAGCCATTTCCTGCAAAGTTCTGTTCTTTCTCTCAATGACCCCATTTTGCTAAGGAGTCTTGGCGGCTGAAAAATCATGACCAATTCCTCTAGATTCACAATAACTGGTGAATGAAGAGTTCTCAAACTCTCGCCCATGGTCAGTCCGTATCTTGTTTATACCGCATTGTTTCTTTTTTTCAATCCTTGTGCACAGGGTTTTAAACACATCGAATGTTTCCGATTTCTCCCGAATGAAGTTAACCCAAGTGTACCGCGAAAAGTCATCAACCACAACAAAGATGTATTTCTTACCACTGATGCTTTCTGTTTGTACTAGTCCCATCAGATCCATGTGGAGAAGTTCCAGTACCTGCTTTGTAAGAACGTCATAAATAGGTTTGTGAGGGGCGTGTTTCTGTTTTCCATATGGACATGGTCCCCACACACCATGACCTTTTCTCTTGAGTTTGGTAGTCCTCTCACAACCTGCGACTTAGACAAATTCATCAGATGATCATAATTCACATGTCCAAGTTTTTCATGCCATAACTCTGTTTCACTGATGGTACTGACATGGCATTTGAAGTCTTTATCAAGAATGTAACAGTGATCAACAGTTCTAGTTCCAGTAAGAACATCAAGGTTATTTTGATCCAGAACATGACACTTTCCTCGTGTAAATTTAACATTTAGTCCTTGATCGCACAATTGACTGATGCTAATGAGATTAGCCGTTAAATTTTCCACAAGCAAAACATCTTCCAGTTTAGGCATTCCTGGAATATTGGGAGCGCCTATTCCAATAACTTTGTTCCTTACTCCATCTCCAAATGTGATGAATTTGTCACCAACTGGAGATATATTTGTCAGATATGTTCGAACACCAGTCATGTATCTCGAACATCCACTGTCAAAGTACCAAGTCCCTTCTATGTTCGATCTGAGGGCAAAAAGAGATGTGAGGCACTTGTTACCTTCCTTTTGAACCCAGATTTTAGATTTTTTGTGATTTCTCAGATCGATTTTTGTTCTAGGACTTGATCTTTGATATATTCCAGGTCTCCCTTTATAAATATCACTAATGTTGATCTTGCCTGTTCGAAGGTCATATTTCATCCGATTGCATAAAGGACGTATATGACCTTTTGTACAGCAGTAGTGACACGTAGGGATAAATTTAAGAGTCTTCGAATTATGATGATGTTTCGAAGAAGTCTGTTCAAATCGAGTTTGAACAGCCTGGGCATGACATACTTGATTAGAATTATCAGTAAATGTGTTACCTGATCATGATGTATTACCTGTACCTTAGGTAGGTCGTTCTGTGGAGGACCTCATTGGAAAAGAAAATGATGAATTTATGTTGTCTTGCATCAGTCCTGTGAGTTCGTTCTTGAGCATCCTGATTTCTTTTTCCCTGTTTCTGATCGCTTTCTGCACATCAACCAGTTCAATTTTTAATGAGTCTATGGTAAGATTTTTGGAACTGATTATCTGCTGTGCAATTTTAAGTTCATTTTCCAGCATGATCACCCTCACAGTTGGTACAGCTTGAAGATGTGTAGAATTGCTTGGATCAGCATTCTTTTCATATAGCCTGACTTTAGCTTCAAGATTTTTTATGATTTGCGCAGCTTTGTTGGTTCTGGAGGATATTTCCTCATACATGTCTTGAATTTGTTCAGCAGTAGGGCAAGACTCTTCTTCAGACTCAGACTCATCAGCCATATCTTTTCCCATCAGTTCCTTGATAGGTCGAACATGTGCCATCAAACACGTAAAATCCTTCAGTGAATCACATAGAGCAAGATTGTTGGTGTGATAGATTGCATCATCTGTCTTTGACTCTTCATCAGTTTCTGAGTCACTCCATGTTGCCTTGTAAGCTTTGTTTTTCCTTAAGAAATTTGGACATTCTGCTTGATAGTGTCCATATCCTTTCCACTCTCTGCACTGGTCATTCTCCTTTTTGCTGGCCTGATTCTTCCCATTTGAATTTCTCCCACCAGATTTGTTTTTGTTGAAGTTCCCAGAGTTGTTCGTTCCTGGTCCCTTGGAAGTGTTGAACTTCTTCATCATTTTCCCATAGTTCCTTGCTAGGAAAGCTATAGTGTCTGCAAAAGTTGCAGCATCCAAGTCATCGGTCTCTTCTTCCAGTTTTTTGGATACTTCAGCTTTCAATGCAATGCCTTTGGCCTTGACTTTGTCGTAGCCATTGTTGATTTCAAAAGTTCGTAGTTCTCCAAGAAGATCGTCCAGAGTCATGTCTTTGACCTTCATGAACAATTCCAAGACAGTGATTTTCTCTCTAAATCTGGATGGCAAAGTTCTCATGATTTTTTAGACCTGTTTTTCTTCTGAGATGTTTTCTCCAAGTATGTAGCAATCATTTACTACATCATAAAACCTTGCGTAGAAACCATCGATATTTTCATCCTCATGCATTTGGATGTTATCGAATTGAAGAGATGACCTCTGGAGTTTTGAGGTTTTGACTGAGGCATTCCCTTCGAATTGGCTTTGCAGAATTCGCCATGCATCTTTAGCGGTTGTGCATTTCACTATCATCTTGTGCCTCATGGGATCTACAGATGCTAGAAGTGCATATAACGCTGTATAGTTTGCTTCTTCTTCTTGCTTGTCCTTTTCGATAAAGGACTCAACTGGTATTGGTACCAGTTTCTCTTCATCGTTCTCCATTTGAGACCATTCCCATCCTCTTTCAACCGTGAGCCAGCATTTCTTTGATCTCAAGTACACCATCATCATGGATTTCCAGTAGGAGTAGTTGGTTCCATCCAGAAATGGAGGTCACAAAGATGTGTGTTCAGTGGAAGCCATTTTGTTCCCTTGGATCTACCTGTTTATAAAAACTGGAACCTGCTCTGGTGCCAATTGAAATATCAGAATATGTGCACATGTGTAAATTTTAATATCTTATATAACTTGAATTAAACAAGAGTTGTACCGATATAGTTCATATTGTGTATGAAAATGAAATAATCTGATAATCTTTGAAGATTGAAAAATTTGAGGAAGACCCCTTCCTCTGGAACATATTATTACTAAGATGTGATTTACATTACATTGTACCACAGAGATTTATATTACAATACATAA
Source organism: Ajuga chamaepitys (assembly GCA_958295605.1). Classification (NCBI taxonomy): domain Eukaryota; kingdom Viridiplantae; phylum Streptophyta; class Magnoliopsida; order Lamiales; family Lamiaceae; genus Ajuga; species Ajuga chamaepitys. The sequence goes on from OY282502.1 coordinate 19,319,977, forward strand.
ACACACTCCCCCTGAATACTATGCTCCTAAGACTATTGAGTACTCAAAGTGTAGAGAATCCCTTCTACTACACCAGCAGAGAGTTCTCCCTAACTCAACCTGTTCTCCCGAACAACTTCATAGTCAATTCTCCCGAATAAACTCTATCTACTTATCTATTTTCCAACACTGGTTGAACACAGATTGATCTCTATAGACAAGATTGCAGTTTATCCCGTTTTCAGTCTATCAAGACGCACACTTCTTCACTGATGCTCTTCGTCTCTATATCAGTGCCAAGAGAGTCTTCAATCATCATGTCAATCAATTTGCCTGATTTATCTCCAATTGATTCAATCACCTTGATTCTAAATGATTTTCTTTGACTTTCTTGTTTTAGCTTTCTCAACTTTGGCAAGGACATCAATTTGTTCCTAAATTCCTGCAATACAAATCAATCATGCCAAGATTATATATTTCAAATTGAATGCCACCCAATTCTTGGGTTTACAGTGATTATTCGCTAGGATATCATAAGTCGCGGTCATTTGTACCGAGCTTGCGAGTACAACACCGTACCTACTCTGTTTAGTTCTTTAAGCATTTGGTTAATGGTGTTCTAGCGATCGTATCATATGACTATTTAATTGGATAAGATTAATTACTAAGCAAACCTGTAATTAATTATAATTAAGGGGTAAGAAGGGTTAGTTAAGCATAATTGTTAATTCTTGGAGTAGGGGTTTCAGAACTGATTGGTCAAGCAATTGAATTAGTTACATGGATATTCAAACTAGGGGGATAGTAGGTTAAAGGCGGGAATATCTTCTATTCATACTTTAATTCATCTTAGCTTGTTTGTTAATTTGCATCAAACAACTTTCCCCCATATTATAATTATATTTATATTATTCTAGTTATTTAGATAAAAGTGGTTAAATACAACAATTCGATTAATTTCCCTGTTCTCTGTGGGATCGACCCTGACTTGCTCTATCTGCTATTAGGAAAGTTAGGTAATAAATAGAACCAATTTATATAGATAATTATAACAATATAAATATAATATAATACAATAATTCGATTAGTTTATCTGTTCTCTGTGGGATCGACCCTGACTTACCCTGTTTATTATTAGGAAAGGTAGTTAGGAAATAAATAACTCCTGACTGGTCGCAGCCTTTTGAGTTGATGTGCGCAAGTGACATGGCCATAGGTGCTGCATTAGGGCAAAAGCGGGACAAGTTATTCAGAGTTATCTATTATGCAAGCAAAACGCTTGATTCCGCTCAAGCCAATTATACCACCACTGAAAAGGAGATGTTGGTTGTGGTGTACGCATTCGATAAGTTCCGGTTGTACTTCATTGGAGCCAAAACAATTGTTTACACTGATCATGCAGCCATTAGAAACTTGTTCGATAAGAAGGATTCCAAGCCAAGATTGATACGATGGATTCTTTTGCTCCAAGAGTTTGATGCGAAGATTCGGGACCGGAAAGGATGTGAAAACGTGGTTGCTGACCATTTATCTCGGATCACCAATGAAGGAGACTCAAAAGGGCAGAAAGAGGATATCAATGATTCTTTCCCAGATGAGTACATATTGGCGGTGGATGAGATGCCATGGTTTGGGGATATCATGAATTATTTAGCATGTGGAATTACACCCCCCGGATTTGACAACACATAAGAAGAGGAAGTTCTTTCATGACATTAAGTTCTATGTTTGGGATGCTCATTTTCTTTACCGGAGGTGGGCTGATACCATACTTCGAAAGTGTGTTCCCCAATCGGAAGTAGAAGACATATTTACTCAGTGCCACTCATCGCTGAGTGGAGGCCAATTTGCATCAGCAAAGACAGCGGCGAACGTCTTACAGAGCGAGTTTTACTGGCAACCATTCATAAAGATTGCTTCGAATTCATCACAAAATGTAATTGCTGCCAAAGGACGGGGCGGTATCTCTAGAAAACATGAGATGCCTCTCACGAATATAATTGAGGTGGAGTTATTCGATGTGTGGGAAATTGATTTCATGGGGCCCTTTCCTTCATCAAAGGGGTTCCAATATATTCTACTTGCAGTGGAGTACGTATCAAGATGGGTGGAAGCGATTCTAACCCAAACGAATGATTCGCGAGTAGTGATCATATTCCTGCAGAAGAACATAGTCACAAGATTTGGGGCACCAAGAGCATTACTGAGTGATAGGGGTTCGCACTTCTGCAATAAATGGTTGTCTGCATTGCTAGTTAAATATGGAGTGAAGCACCGCGTCACGACTCCATACCACCCGCAAGCCAATGGTCAAGCCGAGCTCACCAACTGAGAAATTAAGCAAATCTTGGAAAAATCGGTCAATGGGAATTGTAAAGACTGGGCTTTAAAGTTAGATGACGCATTGTGGGCGTATAGAACGGCTTACAAAACACCTTTGGGTATGTCACCATATCAATTGGTCTTTGGAAAGCCATGTCATTTACCGGTTGAGTGGGAGCATCGTGCATACTGGGCTGTGAAGAAACTCAACTTCGACTTTGATTCAGCGGACCAAGCTCAAGTTCTAAAACTCAATGAATTGGAAGAATTCTGAACACAAGCATTTGAAAACTCAAGCATCTACAAGGAGCGCACAAAAATGGTCCATGATCAAATGACAAAGAATCGACACTTTGAAGCCGGTGAACAAGTTCTCTTGTTTAATTTGTGGCTTCGGTTGTTTCCTGGAAAGTTGAAGTCACAATGGACGGGACCTTTCATAATCAAGCAGGTTCGAAAGTCGGACGTAGTGGAATTGATGGATGCACAAGGAAGCACATTCCTTGTAAATGGTCAGAGGATTGAGAAATACTACAATCCGAGTCAAGTTGCAACCGTAGATGATCTACGGTTGACCGAGCATAACTAAATCCAAAAGGTCGTCGAGCTAAAGACGATAAAAGTAGCGCTTGTCGGGAGGCAACCCGATGTTTGTGTTTTATTTTGAATTTTCCTATTTTTAAATTTTATGATTTGAATGTTTTAATTTGTTTGTTAGTGAGCATAGGAAATACGACGTAATCGAAGAAGCAAGGAAGGAAGTGAAAAGATGAGAAAAAAAGGAGTAAAAACGGAGTTGGAAGGCTAAAACATGGGATATTCAGAGAGTTCAACTCGCCTGGGGCAAAAACACACTCGCCCGAGGCGAATTTGAGGGAAAAAATGGAGCAATTGCAGCAAGTTTGACTCGGCCGAGGCCACTGAAATTCGATCGAGTCGTAGACCAAAACTTGGCCGAGGTGTTGATAACTCGCAAGAGGCGAATTTGAGAGAAAACACAGAGTATTTCCAGCAAGTTTGACTCAGTCGAGGCCACTGAAACTCGACTGAGTCACAGACCAAACCTCGATCAAGGCACAGTTCAGCCAAAAATGAGCCCGTTTTCAGAAATGCTAGAACTCGACCGAGTCGCAGGTAACTCGGTCGAGTCGCAGGTAGCAGGGTTAAAACCCGATTCTTCTCCCTCTTCTTTCAAGCTTTCTCACTTCCTCCCTCTTCTCCCTCTAAAAAAAATTCGAAATCTCTCCATCCCTTCCCCCTCCATTGCCTCAAATCTTCTGAAAAAAACACACAAAACACACCCACTTCATACTCTTCAAAGTTCACCAATTTAATTTTGTGAAAGAGTCAAATTGGGACTTTCTTCTCCACCTAGGGCTCATTTTCGAAAAGGGTCTTGCAAACTAAAAATTTCCAGTAAGAATGCTTAACTTGAACTTGTTTGTTTATCAATTATAGTTCTTGTGTTAATTAGTTGGAATTTTAGTTGCCATTGTTGAGTTTTGAGCATGACATTGTAGTATGCACTTGTAGTGCAACTTTATAGCAATTATAGGTTGGGGAATACTTATTATGAGTTTACTTTGGTAAATTGGTGATATAGTTGTGTAGTTTATGTTGTGGGATTGAATTGAGAGCAACATTCATTTAATTAACATGAGATTGTCATTGTGGCATTTTATCGAATATGTTACGTGCGTTATGATTATTGAGTGAAGACTTGATTTTTTTGGCTCAATTGTGTTCTATGTTAATGGGGAGTAAGAGAGAAGTTAATATTGATAGTAATATTGATGTTCACATCTCATTTGTGTTAATTTGATGCAAATTTATAGTTAACATAGTAGGCAAGTGAGTTAAATTCTAAAAGACTAGTATAATAGGTGTTGCTTGTGTGTACTATGGTACTAAATGAATAAGGTTGTTTTATAGGTATATAATGCCACCAAAAGCGAAAAAGAGGAAGGTTGCAGGTGAAGCATCCTCGTCTAATCCATCGGCGTTGTCACCTGATAATCCTCGATTTTACAACATCATATTGCAATCACCTGATGAAGAGAGACGGTGGAAGAAAATCATCGAGATAAAGTTCGTACCCACTAAATTTTCTGACCCTTTACTGGAAAACCGGTTTGGCATCCACAGGAATCTATGGATGTTAATTAAGAGAGTTGGTTGGGAGTCACTATTGGGAAAAAGGTGGGAACATACTGCAATGATACTTTAGAGTTTCTCACTACTCTAGTTCTACATCCCACCTCTGCTCGAGACAGGAAGCCGGGCAGTATGTCATTCCGGCTTCGTAACAAGACCTACACACTTAGTCGAGCTGAACTGAATAACATCTATGGTGCACGTGGTAGTGCACACACTTTTAGGTCAATTTAAGTGTCTTTTTACGGACTTTTGTGTGCATTTTCATGTGTGTTTTGTGCGTTTATTTCTCATTGGGCAATTTGACGTGTCTGTTTCATTTTCATGTCAAGACAGGTGAATTAAGGCCGAAAAACAGGTTTGAAGATCTCAAATTGACAAATCGAGCTCAAAGAAAGAAGAAAACAAGGAAAAACAGGGGATCATGCCCGAGTTGGTGAGGCCACGCCCGTGGCTCAAGCCACGGCCGAGGTAGTCCAAGGCCACGGCCGTGGCCATTCCTCCAGAGAAGGCCACATTTCAGCATCATTTGCCACGACCGAGGCAAACATACACCACGACCGTGGCGATCCAAACCCCACGACCGCGGTATGAATAAGCCGCGGCCGTGGCCAGTCCTCCAGAAGTAAAGGTAAATTCAGTCCAAGAAAGACCACGGCCGAGGCAGTAGATAGACCACGGCCGCGGCCCCAAATTGGGGCCCAAAACCCTTGTTTCACCACGCCCGCGGCCATCTTTATGCCACGGCCGCGGCGGTGTTCCCTGTTTTAAAATCCTAAACACGTTTTTGCCTAAATTGGAGCTAGCACTTTCTCTCCTTATATATATATCATCCCATTCGAATTTAACCTAACTCAGAACAACCTAGAACCCATCCCCCACACATAATCAGCCACTTTTCTCCATTGGAAGCAAGGAAATGGAAGGGGGTTGAAGATCTTGATCTTCAACCCCTAACCTTTGGTTCTTTCTTTCCTATGTTCATGTTTTTCTTTAATTTTCTGTTAGTTTATCTTTGTATTGGGTAAAATGGGTAGCTAGCACCCTTAGTTCACTCTTGATTATTGTGGAACCTTGAGTTCAAGACATTTATGTGATTATTACGGTTAATGTTACCGAAAATATTTTGTATTCAAGTGTTTTGTGTTATTTGCTGTTATTGACTCACATTTATGAATTTATTATTGGATTGATCACCCTTTAAGGGATTTGTGAATGTGTTGCTAGAATAGGAGATTACTATCCGTAATTGTAGGATTTCCGATTCCCGAGTAGCAAACAATAATTATTTATTGGTGATAACACAAAGTTTAACCTCTAAAACCGAGCTTGCGAGTTTTATGTTGAATTTATCTCGTTGTCCTAGTGTTTAATGCATTTGGTGATTGAATCTAAGAGAGCTTTTTCGAGGATTCGGTTAAACTGAATAGGGTTAGTCGAAGAGCTTGTTTTGATTAACTAAGATTAAGGGATAACAAGGCTATTAGAGCTTGTTAATAGTCTTGAGATAAGGGCTAGAATCACAATTGAATAGGGCATTAACAATAGTTACATAAATCGTCCAAGACCTCGGTGAAACATGATCAAGGGTGAATTGTTTTGTTATTTAAAAAACCAAAAACCTATAAAAATCTCTTTATTTGTCTTTGTTTATTTAGGTGTAGTTGTTATTTCATTAACCCCCCACTTCTTTATTGTTTTCTATCTTATATACATTATGTTTCTTCATAATAATAGCTTAACACATAAAAGCAAAATTTGTTCGACCGTTCCTCGTGGGATCGACCCTTGCTTGCCACTCTACTAGTTAGAGTAGTCGGTAAGGTTTAAGTGTATCTTCATACACGATTTAATTTGGTAGTCGGAAACGACGCTACCAAATTTTGGCGCCGTTGCCGGGGAGTGGTTTAGAACGATTTTGTTTTATGTGTTAAGTGTTTGTTTTAGTTACATAGCTAGTTGTTTGTTTTGTTTATTACAGGGCATCCGTCGAGCCAACGACGTTAAACAAAGGCGCTTGTCGGGAGGCAACCCGACGTTTATTGCTTTTCGTATTTTAAATTCATAGTTTAGTAGTTTTAATAATATTCTAGTGTTTTAAATTATTTTGTTTAAATGTGTGTAGGTGCCCAACAATCCATTCAAAGAGATAGTGTGAAATGGGGGTGAAGGAGCCCAAAATGGAGGAATTACCCAGGAAAACGCACCACGGCCGTGGTACATAATACACCTCGGCCGCGGTATTCAACAAGGAAAAATTCAAGCCATTCTGGACAACTCACCTCAGCCGTGTCCCTTCAATGCCACGACCGTGTCCAAGTAATACCGCGACCGTGGGAAGTATATGCCGTGCCCGAGGTCATGCTCGTGAAGAATTTGAATCATTCTGGACAAAAGGCCACGGCCGCGGTTGCTATAGGCCACGCCCGTGGTGAAGCAATGCCTCGGCCGTATTATTTCTTGACCACGCCCGAGGTCACTTATGCCCAAAAATCCTGAATTGCACTGGAAGGATTGCCACGGCCGCGTCAGTCCATGGCCACGCCCGCGGTGAGACTTCTCTTCCGCCACGCCCGCGGCTGTTTTTACGCCTCGGCCGCGGCATACTCCCAGGTATAAAAAGACAGACGCGGGCGAGGTAGGGCATTTCACCCTCCTCCTCGCGAAAATTGGCGAAAACACACTCACACACACACGAAATCCGCCATTGTTACTCAATTTCTTCCCCTCAAATTCACACCACACCTCACCCACATCATCATAAACATTTCTATCCAAGAAAATTCGGATTTGGAGCAAAGTCGGAGTCGGGTCGAAAAGGGCGCGAAAAATCAAACTTCAAATTTTTCGATTAAACTCGACTGGTAAGTATGGCTATCCTTTCCCCTCAATCTTTATTTGTTATTATGAACTTTGTTGTTAAGATTTGGGGCAAATTTGTTGTTGGATTAGTTGATATATTGATATTGGTTGTGCACACGTATTTTGTGAATTTTTGCCAATGGTGAATGTTTTTAAGTAATCTAACACTAAATTTGTAGTGATAGCCTTTGTTTTTGCATGATTTGTTGATGATGGATGAGGATTAGTTTGGGAATCATTGAAAATTGAGGATTGAAGTTGATTTTTGCTATATCACCAACCACTTGACATGCATTCCCTTTTGTTACCCTTTTTGCTATTTGATTCTATTATTATGTTCGATTGTTAGGTTGATTAGTGAATTTGTGTGAATAGTAGACACTTTTAGACTCTTGATAATAATGAAACAAAATCAACCTATTTTTGTTGAGCATTAATAGAATTTTCTGGCAATAGGATAATAATTAGACATGTTTGCCATTTATGCACATTTAATCAAGTCAACTAAGTCATCTAGATTGCGAATTCACTTGTGATTTTCTGTGATTGACTGAACATGAGTGATTGAAACATGAGTGATTGGCCTTCTATTTGATTAGAGTTAATGTTTCAATTGGTGATAAGTGTTAAAACTTGGAATTTAAGTGTGTGTGTTTGTCTTGTAGGACAAATGGGACCATCAAAAAAGACATCAAAGAAAAGTGTTGGCACAAGTAAAGGCACACCAAGTATAGGAAAGGGGAAGGGCAAGTTGGTGATCCGGGAGCCCCTCCCAGAGGAACCGGAGATCGAAACCCCAGAGGTCCCAACGTCCATAGGGCCAGACAGTCGGCTTTTCGACATCATTTTGGACGACCCGGTTCACCAACAAAGATTTGCCCGATTAATGAAGTGTCAGATTGTTGCCACCCGTTATTTCAAAACCGAGTGTTTGACTGATATGGGAGTCAAGGATAATATCGATGAGTTTTTGAGAGCATCGGGCCTCATTGGATTGTTCACTCCAAGGCCCACCTACCAACGATTCGTCCTTGAGTTCTTCAGCACACTGACTGTCCGATCCAACTCTGAAAAATGTGGAAACAGAATCCACAGCATTTCATTCCACCTGCTGAACAAAAAGATGACACTCACAGCAGCGGAGTTGAGGAAGATTTACGGTTTCAAAGAAAATCCCTCCACCACAGACTTGGAAAGCATCGATGAGTTCAATGTCGGGCGGTTCTGGGGGCAAATAACTGTTGCTCCCGGCTTGGTTGAACCGCAAGCCTTCGATTCTAAGAGCTCCAAAACTAGCTGGATCAGAAATCCAGTCGTAAAGGTTTTACAAAGGCTCCTGGCATTGACACTTTTTGGGAGGAAGGAGACGGGGGCAGCAAGGATGGCCGAGCTCAGTATCCTATGGTCCATTCTCAAACGGACCGATAGGAGATATGAAGAGGTGCTGATTGAGTCTTTTGAGAGGACAGTGAAGGAACTAACGGCGACCAGAAAGAAAGAGCCTAAGCAACATGACTCAATATTCAGCGGAGCTCTTATCACACCAATTCTAGAGCATTGTGGAGTTCCGTTGATTGACTTCAAGGCTGTTTCAGATTTGTTCCTTCTGGGTTGGGAAGATTTAGCCAACATGAGGATTGTTGCTTTGGGACTAGAAGATGGAGTCTCCGTTCCCTACGTGATCCAAAATGTAGGGCCAATGCTACGCCTTCCTAACCCAGACCTCACCCGCATCCGAGACCTCAAATCCACAGCCAACTTGGCCTTGAGCTCAGCTGCACACCGGGCAGCCTCGAGGGAACCCAGTGACCTCGAGTTCCGGAAATATCAGAGAGGCCAAGTATCGGAACCTGCTGCAGAAGGGATAGATCTCACAGGCGAGGGTGTGAGCAGCCGTCATTCACGAAAGAGACCCGTATCTGCTGTTCAGTCCCAGACCGAGTTTCAACAACAAGTGGATGAAAGATTAAGCACGATGGAGGGGGACATCCGAGAGATGAAGTCGGACATTAGGGAGATCAAAGGAAACCAGAGCAAGATCCTCGAGGCACTCAACAGCCTTCGAGCATGTTTTGGTGGCCAAAGCTCCCGATCGTCACGACCGTCCAAATCTTTGTGAGTAGGAGTACCAAGAATATCCTTCTTCTTTTTCAAAAGCTTAGTTTTCAACTAAGTTTGGGGGAGAAAAGAAAGAAGTAGGATGTTCTTGGCCACCCCGGTGTTACAATCTCTCATGTTTCATTTCCATATCTTACTGCTTGTTGACTATTTAGGCCTGTGTGCCCCTTCTGTTTTGCCTATACTTGGGATTCACGGCGTGTGGGCCGTTTGATTGTTATTTTTGCCTTTGTAAACTTGCTTGCACTATTTCATTGAATGATGTATCGGATTTTCTTGTAGGATGTTTTGTCTTGATTGGCCTGTGTGCCATTTTCTACTATCATCTTTGTTTGGTTAAGATAAATTGAGTTTTGTTATTTATATGATGAAGTTTTGGGCACTTACATGCATAGTCGTAATAAGTTGGTATTTTTTTTAGTCGATTGGGATGGGTGTTTTGAATAAATGGTTGAGTTAGTTAAGCACCAATCCGTACCCTTTCTTTCCACAAACTTTGATTTTCAATCAAGTTTGGGGAGGGGGTGGTAGGTGTACGGATTTTGGCCGCTTGGAAAAGTTGATTGGACCAAATTTGAGTGAAAATGTGGCAAACGGTTAATGATGAATAAATTTTCCATAAAAATTGAAAACTTGGCTAATGATAGAGCATGATAGGCTATGAGACGAAATTGAGCTTACACTCAAAACTTTTGATCAAAAATTGCAGCCGAGTGAGTTTTTGAGCTTTAGAAGATACTCCCGCCTTTGGAGTAACGTAAACTTTCTTTCGGTGTGAAATTCATTGAGTACATTTAGTTGTCTCTAGAACTTGCCTTGATTCTCTATTTTGCATGAGTCGGTACATTGTGTGACATTGAAAATGATCTTAGGCAATCCTTGATTTGAGCCTACTTTCAAGCTTGAAAACACATCCTTTTTACCTAATTTGATATTGTCTCTAGTTGAGCCCCTTGAGCTTTTAGCCTTTTGTTTGACAGCCCAATTCTACAAGCCGAAACCCTTTCGATTAGCCTTTGAACCTAATTGGACTATTTGAGTATGAGGGAGGTGGTTGGAAGGTAGTCGGATAATTTGGGATTGAAAAGGGTGAACTATTGGGAGTATTGAAAGGTGAAAGGAATTGAAACAATAGGAAAAGAATCGAGAATACTAGTCCTCTCCAATTTTTGTTTGTGTTAAAAAAAAAAAAAAAAAAAAAAAAAAAAAAAGTCGAAAATCGAAAAAAGTCGAAAAATCAGAAAAACAAAAGAAAAAGTTAGTTGTATATACTCATTGTTGCTTTTGATTTGGAGAGGCTAGTAATATAAATGCCTTTTAATAGATGTTCTCAAAGTTGTAAGAATTCAAAAGAAAATACACTCCAAAGGAGAATTGAGAAAGCATTTAGGTTGTGGACTTTGTGGTAAGGAGAAGAAATCAATTTTTGGGATTGGTTTACTAAGGAAGTAAAGAGTGAGGTTGAGTGACCATTGTTTGAGGGGTAGATGGGTAGTGCACGACTCATTTAGTCCGTTTTATAGTCACTTATACCCAAAATTATCCCACCTTACCCCAAACCAACATTACAACCCGTTAAAGACCTTTTTGATTCTTTGTCACACATGTCGGGTACACATCGAAGTTTAGATGATTGGCAAGCCTATGGTAGATACTATTTGCATTTCAATGTGAGCGTATATACTACCTATTCAATACACTTGAGAGTCGAGGGATACACTCATCCGGTAAGGATTTCAAGTTGAGAGTGTCAAGTCTTGAAAGTAGTTGACATGCTCTATCTCTTATGCTCAATGTTATCATGATTGCCTAACTTTTGAAAATTTCTTCTGAAATTGATTTTGCCACTTAAATCTGCCCTAAAAAGTGTCCTTTCTTCTTTTTCTTTATTTGTTCGGGACGAACAAAGGTTTAAGTTTGGGGAGATTTGGTGCACGTGGTAGTGCACACACTTTTAGGTCAATTTAAGTGTCTTTTTACGGACTTTTGTGTGCATTTTCATGTGTGTTTTGTGCGTTTATTTCTCATTGGGCAATTTGACGTGTCTGTTTCATTTTCATGTCAAGACAGGTGAATTAAGGCCGAAAAACAGGTTTGAAGATCTCAAATTGACAAATCGAGCTCAAAGAAAGAAGAAAACAAGGAAAAACAGGGGATCATGCCCGAGGTGGTGAGGCCACGCCCGTGGCTCAAGCCACGGCCGAGGTAGTCCAAGGCCACGGCCGTGGCCATTCCTCCAGAGAAGGCCACATTTCAGCATCATTTGCCACGACCGAGGCAAACATACACCACGACCGTGGCGATCCAAACCCCACGACCGCGGTATGAATAAGCCGCGGCCGTGGCCAGTCCTCCAGAAGTAAAGGCAAATTCAGTCCAAGAAAGACCACGGCCGAGGCAGTAGATAGACCACGGCCGCGGCCCCAAATTGGGGCCCAAAACCCTTGTTTCACCACGCCCGCGGCCATCTTTATGCCACGGCCGCGGCGGTGTTCCCTGTTTTAAAATCCTAAACACGATTTTGCCTAAATTGGAGCTAGCACTTTCTCTCCTTATATATATATCATCCCATTCGAATTTAACCTAACTCAGAACAACCTAGAACCCATCCCCCACACATAATCAGCCACTTTTCTCCATTGGAAGCAAGGAAATGGAAGGGGGTTGAAGATCTTGATCTTCAACCCCTAACCTTTGGTTCTTTCTTTCCTATGTTCATGTTTTTCTTTAATTTTCTGTTAGTTTATCTTTGTATTGGGTAAAATGGGTGGCTAGCACCCTTAGTTCACTCTTGATTATTGTGGAACCTTGAGTTCAAGACATTTATGTGATTATTACGGTTAATGTTACCGAAAATATTGTGTATTCAAGTGTTTTGTGTTATTTGCTGTTATTGACTCACATTTATGAATTTATTATTGGATTGATCACCCTTTAAGGGATTTGTGAATGTGTTGCTAGAATAGGAGATTACTATCCGTAATTGTAGGATTTCCGATTCCCGAGTAGCAAACAATAATTATTTATTGGTGATAACACAAAGTTTAACCTCTAAAACCGAGCTTGCGAGTTTTATGTTGAATTTATCTCGTTGTCCTAGTGTTTAATGCATTTGGTGATTGAATCTAAGAGAGCTTTTTCGAGGATTCGGTTAAACTGAATAGGGTTAGTCGAAGAGCTTGTTTTGATTAACTAAGATTAAGGGATAACAAGGCTATTAGAGCTTGTTAATAGTCTTGAGATAAGGGCTAGAATCACAATTAAATAGGGCATTAACAATAGTTACATAAATCGTCCAAGACCTCGGTGAAACATGATCAAGGGTGAATTGTTTTGTTATTTAAAAAACCAAAAACCTATAAAAATCTCTTTATTTGTCTTTGTTTATTTAGGTGTAGTTGTTATTTCATTAACCCCCCACTTCTTTATTGTTTTCTATCTTATATACATTATGTTTCTTCATAATAATAGCTTAACACATAAAAGCAAAATTTGTTCGACCGTTCCTCGTGGGATCGACCCTTGCTTGCCACTCTACTAGTTAGAGTAGTCGGTAAGGTTTAAGTGTATCTTCATACACGATTTAATTTGGTAGTCGGAAACGACGCTACCAATCTACAAGCTGCCAAACACTAGAGATTGCACCCCGCCAGATGAATACAATGAGCACACATTCTGGAATCATATGGTAGAAGTCCCTGGATTAGTGCCTTGGATGAAGAGCGATTTCTCGAGGAATAAGGTGCCTTGGATTCGAAATCCTATTTTTCGATACTTGCATCGCCTGCTGGCCTTCACTGTGTTCGCTCGACCTGAGACGGGTACCGTATCCCAAAAGGAGATGTTTCTCTTATGGTGTGTGGCGATAGGACGAAAAATTGATCTCAGCCAAATTCTAATGGAGCGGTTTGATCGCCAAGCAGTGAAACAATCGAGTGATATTTCGATTGGTGGTCTAATTACTCCTATGTGGAACATGTCTAACGTCATTCAACATGCAGACCTTACTACCATGTGTTTGTATCATGATTAAGCCTATCCCAACCGCCTTGCACATAAAATTGTCGGCCAAACCAAATCCACCTGCTCGTACATCGTGAACCACTCTCTACGTGGACATATGTGGTAAGATACCTCAGAGTCAAGAACCCACACATCTCTACCATGTGTTTGTTCAACAGCGACTAGAGCCAATTCCTCCTCGGAGCTGGTGTTATTTCCGTCAGCAACAACAACATTACCTGCTCTAGCTTTTTCCTTCCGCTTCTTCTTCGGACAGTCATTCTTCCAATACCTTGTCTCCTTGCAGTAATTGCAAGTATCACCCAGCTCAGGACGTTTGAATTTTTTTTTCTTCTTAGCAGGATTTCCACACCCCTTGTTCCCACTCCCACTGGCTACTAGCCCAGCGGCCTGACCACCTAAACTTGTACCAACCGCCTTATGGCACAGCTCCCCTGAATGCAAGGCTGATCTCACTTTCTCCAGTGACAAAGTGTCTTTCCCAATGATGACAGACTGTACAAAGTTCTTGTACAATAGGGGTACAGAAACTAATAAAATTAAAACAGTGTCCTTATCTGCAACTTTGACCTCAATATTACGCAACTCCAATAAGATTGTGTTTAATTGATCCAGATGTTCATGAAGCGACTGACCTTCGTGCATACGCAGACTAAACAGTCGTTGCTTTAGCAACAACTTGTTGGTAAGCGACTTCGTCATATATAAAGTTTCCAATTTCGACCACAACCCTGCCGCAGTTTCCTCCTATGCGACTTCAGTAATGACGTCATCTGCGAGACAAAACATGAGCATTGAGTGCATTTTCTCCTCCAGACTGGCCATCTCAGCGCGTCAGACAGAGCCACCGCCTGCCCTTCTTATCATTTGCCATCAACGGTGCTCACAACCCTTGTTGTTTCAACAAGGCTCGCATCTTGATCTACCACAGACTAAAACTATTCCTCCCCGTGAATTTATCGACTTTTACGTTTATCCCAGACATCTTTCTTGAACAGATTGCGGAACCCCTTCGACAAGGCTCTAGTACCAATTTATTAAACTAGATACGAGAAAAAAACACATATAAACGATAAACTAGATCGACACAAAAATTACGTGGTTCACTAACAATGTATTAGCTACGTCCGCAGACAGAAGAGAGGAACCAAATCACTATAATTAGACAGTTATAGATAGACTAATCTCGACTACTAAGTATTCCTAGACAGACTGAACACGTATTTTAGAGTACTCAAGAACAAACTAATACAGAAATAGGAAAAACTAAGTACAGAATGGCTAAGTTGAATAATCTAAGAATTATTGACCAAATTATAACCAGGTTATGACACGGAACAGCTATGGGACCTTTTATAGGCCCCAAACAGACTAAAGCTCAAAATAGGCTGAAATTGGGCCTAAAACGCGCAAGGCCCAGAATTGCACCATCTTAAATCATCGCGGTCGTGCCAGCTTTGTCACACCCGTGTCCATAAACACCTCAACTTTGTCGCGACCACGTCGGCCAAACTTGCGAAGGCTACCAGCTCCTTGAAGTGTTGTGTCCAGCCTGACGCGGCCACGTTTGTCTTCCAGCTTCGAACTCTTTAATGACACCACTTCTATCATGGTGGCGTCCTTCAACGGCATACTCAAGGCTTTAACAGATCAAACCCTCCACTCTGATGACAATTGTGAAACCAAAACCGACAAGATTCAAGACACTTTTTCAACATAACTCTAACTTTTTGATATAATGGTCATGACTTAATATAATCCAATGGCTCAAATTTCAAGTGTATTAATACATCAGTTGTATAGTAGAGAATCCTAAGTTTTTTGGTGTGTTAATATTGTTGAGACAAGTGTACCGCCGAATATTAAAGAAAATGAATACTCGTATCTCATTTGGCCCTTTAGGGGGGGTTTGCATAAGCCTTTTTATAGTGTTTATCAGATTATAATTTGGAAAAAAATGCTTTGAAGTGTTTGTTAATATTTTTTTAGCTTGACAAAAAAAAATTTAGGCAAAAAATTAAAAGAAGATAATAATCATTTTTTCCAACTTTTTGGTATTTTGGTAAATAAATAGATTTTTTTCTCTCTCGCTAATAAACTAAAAGTTGAGAAAAATAATTTTATTCTTAAACACTATCTACTTTCATATTTTAAGCAATTTTATCAAAATATCTATTTTTACTAACTTTTTTAAAAGGTAAAGGAAGTGAAAGTATCCCCTATTTTGCAATATTTAAAATTAGTGGAGCTTATTCGTTGTACATATAAAATGGTATGACAAATAAAAAAGTAGAAGAATATTGAAGTAGGGGATTGAAGGTGAATATGATAAGATAGTTGTAGAGTTGTACTGTAGCGACGCTCGTAAATGATAAGGGGGACCGCAGCATTGAACATAATATGCATGCATTTCTGCAAGTACGATGTTATTCAATCTGCCCAAAAGGCCTTTCATTCCTCATCACCAAATAGTATCAAATTGGGCCCTCTCTCCTAAACCGCCAACCAATTACTTGAGTACCCAAAAAAGTATTCCAATTTTACAAATCTGCATTTTTCACCCTACTCAATTAATTATATCACTCCACTCAAATTTGAATAGGGTGAAAAAATTTAGTAGAATATTCAAATTGCATAAGGGGCCTCCATTCCCAACTAAATCTAAAAAATCAAATTTATGTTGATTTTCTGCCAAAACTCACGCGGTAATGATCTTCCAAAAATTACTCTTTTATTTAAGGAAAAATCTAGCCCCAAACATATATTAGTTATATTCTGCCAATAATTACTCGGTCATATTAAAGAAAGATACACAATCATATAAAATTGACTCCCAATAATTGTCAAAATTATTGAAGGAAAATATCTAATCATTATTAAGTAAGATTTGTAATAATATACTGTCAAATTCTAACAGTACATGTTGCTGACGTTTATTGTGGGAGAGTTCACATGTCAATGAAGTTTTTTTGTTCATTTATGTACATCCGATCATATATTACCTATAAATGAAAATGCCGCATGCCATTTATTTTTTGGAGATTTCAAACCTTGCATAATTACTCTGTCAGAAAATTGAGGAAATAATGGCGAACTTTCCATATATAAACATCCGTCGTACGCATCAGCGTCAGAAATATCAGTTAACTTTCCAGAATGATTGGTGGGAATCAATTTCAAATCATTGGGCTAAAATTCTCGGAACTCAACCAACCGATCTCCATGATGATTCCCCTTATATTCATAAAGTAAAGAATTAAGATACATAAGTGTTGCAACATCTCCAAGATTCTATGCACCTGAAATTTTTAACTGTTAAAATGATCAGTCATTTATTTCCATATTTGGAGCAACAAAAAATGACGATTTTTTTTTTTATATAGTAATGAATAATTCATAGCTGGAGCATTAACATTGTACAAGTATGAACGAAATATACATATCTTAGATAAATGAATATAAATCTATCATAATTTTTTAAAATATTTGTGTTGGTCTTTTCTTTTATTAACAAACATATAATTTTTTTTTCACTTCTTATATGTTGATTATATTATTTCGTTATATTATAATAATGTAAATATATCTAACGCTTGTTATATATTTATGCGGAAAATACAATAGGCATGTTAGGTTGGGGTTGGCCCAACCTCTCATCAGTTTGGCCAACCCCACCTCATGTTTCTTTGGGCTGGTTTGACCAAGCCACGGTATTAGGATTTGGTTGGGGGACATCAATCACAAATCCAAACATTACTTTAATTATTCTCCCAATCATTAATAACCACCTCTTACCCATATCACATCACATTTTACAATTAATAATTAAATTTCACACTCCAACCATAACCCCAGCCACCCAACCAAACATCACTCTCTAACACCCCCAGCCACTAACTCCACCACTTCCCCCAGCCCAGTCACCTCAGCCCCAACCAAACATGGCCATTATGATATTAGTTTCTATAATATAAATATAATGGTATAAATTATTATAAAGATTGATTTGACATTTAAAACATATATTCTAACTATTCCATTTGAATATATAAATATTTTCTACATGAACATATCCCATCCGAACGTGGGTCTACGAGTTGTATAGTCTTGAAGCAATTTTAATTAGGATAAATAGGGTTGAATGAGGTAGCTAATTCACTGTTTCAACAAAACAGATATGCTAGACAGTTTTGATATTTGAATTGAAGTACGATTAAGGAAGCATTCCCTCATTTATATTTCGATTTGTCTGCCTGCCTCCTGGGCCTTTCGAAGAGCTCTTTCACAAACTTGCAAACCATCACATTTCTTCATGTTTTTCCCCTTTTTCATTCTCAACGCGACCGTGTACATTAGTAATGCGTGGCTATCAAAACTCGCGCATGCGAAATATCAACTTATATCATTAATAAAATAGAAATTATGGTAAAATTAAAAGTATCTAATGTTTGAAAATAAAAGTGATTTTGGTATAAAATAACTTGTATTAAAATTAAAATTAATTTTCTAAACACTCAAAAGTAGTGTTTTCCAAACTAAAAGTTGAAAAGTAGTCGAAAAAATAATTACAAACACCCCGCTTGTTGCTATCAAATATCAGGCGTTAAATTGTGTGAACTGAAATGGTAGAATTTACATAGATTTTGTGTTGGTCTTCGGAGCTGGAGTTGGGCGTCTAGAAAAGAATCCTATGTAGTTTAAAAATTGATGGGGGCGGGCCCAGTGAGAAACGAATTAAACCGTTGAAAGGGTAATTTCGCAAATTGAGCGGAAAAGAGGGCCAGCTTCGACCGGCGCCGAAAGACAGGTTGGAATCGCCCGAGACGGAGCTCAAACACCAATGACAAGTTTGCCCCTCCTACTAAAGACACGCAATTTATATATATGTGTGTCTTTTTCACAAACTGACAATCCAATCCCCATTTCCCTATAAACTCATAATTCAAATTTTGAATAAACAATTACATTACATATATTTGAATTCTCTTTTCATTAAATGTCACAGACCAATCACAGTTTACGGAAGCCTTACCTGAAACTGCTTCAACATTATTTTGTTAGTAGTCACACTGCTTTGCTAACTGGATAAAGACCACTTTTCATTAATACTACTCTTATTTTAGCAATATTAAATACAAGACTATCATATATTTTTGTCGCTATTTTTTCTAATAGATAAACCATAAGTGCACGTCGTACTGTATAGTTAGTCATAAGTAAAATGATGTCCCGTAGAGATTAGTATAAATAACATTAAATTACTACACTAATCTCAAGTGGCGTATGCAATATAGAACAAGAGAGTACAACTGTATAGAGATGCTGAAATGACCCGACCCCGTCATCCCAGTCCTATCCCGCTCAAAAACACTAAAGTTTAGGTTCATCATATTGTCAGTTCGATAGACGGAGGCCCTATAAGTCCGACTAGGACTGATCCGACTAACATCCCTACTAATTTGTATAATGTAAATATATATATATTTTTTTTTATCTACACACTCTAATTTTCTCAATAATATAACTGTTTTTTCATGCTTCATTTCATTTTTATAAATTTGAAGCACATATATTAAACCTTTTGTACTTGATAGTTATAATAGCTTCATCTCAATAGTATGATAGCTTCCATGTTAAACTATTTTTTATCATGTATATAGACGTGAATGATGTCTAGTCTTTGACTACATTATGTCGTTTTGTCATATATGTACACGAATGGTTATTTTGTTTGATGATATTTTGAGCCTTAATTGATTTTATATTGGAATTGCTAAAATTGTTGATTCCAGTACACATATAATTTTGAAAATTTGACTTGTATCTAGATAGTGGCCCGATTAGCCCAAAACCAATAGGAATAGGATTATGTTCATCATATTGTCGGCCCGATAAAAATGAACCGATAGGCCCAAGACCTTATAAGCCCCAAAACCGCTAGGGTTAACCCAAAATCGCTAGAGCTGGCGCGACTGACATCCCTATAGTTGTATCCCCAAAATATTTAGTTTTTTTTTTTTTCCATTTATAGGTAGCATTTATAGGCATTATTCTAGTGTTGTACCCCCAAATATTTAGTTTCTTCTTTCATTTATAGGTAACACTCATATGCATTATTGTAGTATTGACGCAACGGTAGCGTGTGCAATTCCTCTTTCCATTAATCGGGGATCAAATCTTACTTGTGGCTGCTTCAATTTTTGTGTTTTATTATGAAAAATTTTAGTTTATTTTCAAAATAAAATTATATTTTGCCACAATCAGGATTCAAACTCAATCCTAGTTTATCTAAACTTGTGAACTGGATGCGTTTGGTTACAAATCATCAATGACAATGGTAATGGGTATGAATAAGGGGTCAAACATACTACGAAATAAAGTGGGGAAAATTGTTAATAAAATGAAATAATGATTAACTTATTTATTACGTACCAAGCACCATAAATGAAAATTGGTCTTTATTCATTTTCCTTTTCTACTCCTAAACCCCTCAACCAAGCAAGCCGTAAATAAACTAAAGTACATAAATAAATTGGACAATTAGACACCAATCGGATGTAAAACAAATTATCAAATCTTAGTATCAGTTTTGATTCCTATTTTTATTATGCAACTTTCTATCAATTCCCATGTTCTTATTATTATGAGACTTCATCTAATTCATCTCAATCTTACCTGGAGTAATTGATGTGTTTAGGGCTTGTTTGGTTTGCATGACTAGTTGGGATTAAACTATTTGTCCCTCTTAAATTCGTGGCTAGTTTGTATGTTAAAAGTCCTGATTGGATGACGAGTCCGGTTCAAAACACATCTTTAGTCCAAAAATCTGCTGCTATTTGTCCCACCAAATTTGAATGACAAATAATATCCCTTATTCTCATCATTTTCGAGCTACAGTCACTCCATTTTAAAAAGACATTTATTTAAAACTCAAAACAATTATTTATAATCCAAAAAATAAAATTAAAAAAATTTGTAATTAATATAAAAATTCTAAAAATTCATTTAAAATTCAGAAAATTTATTTATAAATTCAGAAAATAAAAAAAAATTATTTCGGAAAATAATTTGAAAATTCTAAAAATTAATTTAAAATTAAGAAAAATCATTTAAAATAAGAAAATTAATTTGAAAATTTATAAAATAAAAATAAAAGTTTCAGAAAATAATTTAAAATTTCTAAAAATTATTTATAAATTGTATAAAATTAGTATAAAATAGAAGTGAATTTCGAAAATATTATATAATTTTTTTTCAGAAATTTTTAATTTTCAAGATTTATAAATTCATTTTTTTTAATTTTCTGATTTTTAAATTATTTTTCTTAATTTTAAATAAATTTTCAGAATTTTTCAATTAATTTAAGAAATGTTTTTTTTTTTAATTCTGAATTTAGAAATGAATTTTTTGAATTTTGAATGAATTTTCACATTTTTTGAATTAATTGCAGAATTTTTTATTTTAATTTTTAGATTATAAATAATTTTTTTATTTTAGATAAATTTTTAGAATTTTTAAAATAATTTCAGATTTTTTTTTTATTTTTCTTGATTTATTTACGAAATTTCTGAAATTTTTAAATTTATTAATATTTTTTTACATTTTATTACACGTATCGTAATCTTATTGGTCCAAAAAGAAACATGTGCAAATCACATGACCTATCTCAACCGGAAATATCGCCAGAGGTTGAAAATCGAAGAAAACAATTAGTACAAATTGTCGTCGGAAAAAATAATGGAGTATAGTTTTGGTAAACCAATACAAAACTATCCAATCTATCCCACAATCCAAATGACCTTACAAAGAATCACTAGACACTTATCCTTCAAATCAAACAACATTATAAGTAATAGTGAACAATAACATCCCAATATATCCTATCTATCTTACATATCTCAACTATCAAATCAAACAGGTCCTTATTATACGCATAATCTAACATGATACATATAAATCTCTTTGGATCCTAAGAACTACCCCACAAATTATTCTCGGCCTCCCAGTATTATTAGTATTATTACATATTTGTGTTGTGCGTTATTTGACCATTACCAATTCTTCTCTTCCAAATTTTAGACAGTTAATTCGTGTATGCTTAGTTAAGTAATCAGTTTAAAGCAAACATTCAAAGTGTAACCACACAAATAATAAAGAATGAAACATAATTAATTAATATAACAATTCATCGTTACAAGATAAATAATGACTCACTCTCTCTATCCTATAATATATAATATAAATGATTAAATCAACAAAGTATTATAAAACATCGCTGTAAGAGAAAAATAACTAGACAAAATCAACTAAAGAATTTTGGTGTGAGTGTGTGGTTTGCCAAATGCTCTCTGCTCACTACTATTCCTCTAATGGCCCTATGTACTCTCTTCCGCTCTTTTCTATATTATTTTGTTATGTATAACTTATCCTTGATGTATCACAAGCTCTTGGTAGCTATAAGGGAGTACACTGAGTGTGAAAATAAGGTTAAAAATTGTATGAGCCATAAAATTGCAGACATATAAATGAACTATGGCCCGGTCGGGGTGTGAACCGCCCGGGTGCTGTAACAAGAGCTTGGACCCGGCCAGACCGGAGCGCAATTTGGCTAGGTCCTAGTTACAGAATACCTATTTCATGCTTTGGCTCTAAATGGGCCAATATGCGATCCTCGAGGGCCAGAGCATGTTCGGGCCCTCTTAACTCCATTATCTTTGTCTTTATTCAAGTCTTCACTGAAACTTCACAATTGCTCAATATATATATATATATATATATATATATATATATATATATATATATATTGCTACAAAATGAACAAACTTGTGAAAATTTGCACAAAATGTAGGAAAAAGGATAAACGAGCTAAATTCATATATTTTCTATGAATTTTATATGATTTAAGGTCCAAAAAGTACGTAAAAATATCAATGATCATTTTAATTTTTTATTTTAATTTTAAATTAGCAATATGAGGAATAATTTACATCCCCCTCCCACAAAGATAGTTTAGTATTTATTTTTTGTTTGTCATGAATTATAGTCACTTAAAAAGGTAGTTCCTTTAAGATCACTTACATAATGTATTAAAGAGAAAAATGAAGATAATATAATAATGAATTGTTAAAGGATGGAACGTACTTCATAGAAGCTTCTAGAAAACAAAAATCATAACTAGGAAAAAAACATTCCTCTAAGTTGTGTTTGGATAGGGGAATTTGAAATGCATGGATTGATAATCAATTTATCTCAAATTCATTCATGAAAGAGAATTTGAAATCCACTCAAATCCTCCAAAAAATGGCTTCAAATGAAAGTGGTGAATTTGCAAATCCATGATAATCCAAACAACGTCAAAAGATTTGAGACTATGAAGTTCAAATTCACCCCCAAATCATTCAATTCAAATGCAATTCTAGAGTTTATAATAAAATAACAAAGTACTATATTGTGAAGATGTTTCGTGTTGGTTGGGTCATTTAAGGTAGAAAGACAATAGTGTTAAATTGTCTTTCAGATCACGAGGGAGAAATTCTTGGGTAAAATATACTCCATTTGGCCTAAAACAAAATTCTCTTTAAAAGTTTCATGAAAACTTGATTATTGGAGTGGACGAGTATATCTCAACACAATCTATTTTTTTCACTCCAAAACTATGGAAATAGAGTCAACTAAATTAATTGGTTGAAATAAGGAGAATTATTAACCAATTTAATGATAAAATTGTGAGATTTTCACGAATACTTGTTGGGATATATCTAGGGATAACATTGAATGTTTCTTTTTGTTGCCAATATAACTCGTTTTTAATAAAATTATTTTCTTAAAATAACGGGAGTCACATTTGAGCAATACATGGAGCTCAACCAATCATGATATATATTACATAACAAAACCATCATAGATTTGTTAAAATTCTTCAATAATGACATGTTTGGTTTCCTCTCCACTCGAACGTAGTTCAAATATTTAAATACTTAATTTCAATTGCAAAATCAACATCTCTATCCAATAATACCATACCATGATAGCTACCTACACATACTTGAGGGCAATTTCGACACACCAAGGCACTGTTCACTTTGTATGGTACTGTTTGAAAAACTTAATAAAATAAGTAGAGTTGCCTGGGCGACATGGTCACTAATTTTTCTTATCTTTTTAGTTTGTTTTGATCGCCAATGAAATAATTATTTTAGTTTTTACATTTTATTTTGGTCGTCGTCCAGGCAAATTACAAAATATTGCTTTTAAATGTTGCAAGATTTGTAGGGTTTATGATCGATAGGTCATGAATTGCGTGTCCGTTTTGAAAAGAAAAGAAAAAGTAGAACTTGTCGTCCTATTGGATTTTTGATAAATTATTTATAATTAATACTAAATTGTATTATTACATTGTATATTCGATCCATATATTTTTAATATGATAAAAAAAAAGTTCAAAATTGAAAAGTTATTTTTCTTATGATTAGTATAAGGTGATAATAATCCACAAAATGTATCAGATAGTGAATCTAGTGCACTGAAGATCGAGGTAGAGGAAAAATAAAAGTATTTAGACGTCAATGCTACATTGGATCTTGTTTTACTATACTGAATCTTAATATAATTATTGAGTAATATTTTCCACAAGCTTAATCAACCAGTTATTATTGACATTCAATTCAATTAGTTTATCGCAAATACTAATACACTTTTGTGAATGGTGAAATAGTGCTCAAGGTAAAACACTTAAAGGGTGTCTGTTGGAATTAATCTTTGGCTTATAGAGTGGATTACACTGATGGTCAGTTTGATTTGACAAATTGCATGAGATTGAGACTATTTGTCCCACATAATTCAATATTTACTTTTCTAAACCGCTAAAACGGGTCAATTCCACTGACCCAGGCCTGTAGCTGCTATTTGGGGCAATTGGATGGCTCAATGATCCCACCTCACCCCCTTGGACTAAATTGGTCACTAAGGATAACCAACTTTGTTTTTCCTTGCTGCCATTTTTTATCTTTTAACGGATTTTTGTGCTTTGTTTTTTATTCTTGTTTTTCTTTTTTAATTTGTACTAGTTTCTATTTGCAATCAACGGCTGTTATGTCGGAGTTCTGAGAGAAATCTAGATATCTTGAACGAAGTTTGCTGGTAAGAACTTTAATTTTCTTTTTTTTTTTAAAAAAAAAACTGTCTGTTCTTAATATGCATTTTGGTTTTGGCCTTCAGCTTTATGGTAATGGTATTAATTCTCCTTGTGATGGGTCTAGCATCAAATGAGGTATTATATGTTCCAAGAAAACATTGACCATCATTTATGCCAAAATATGAGTTTTTTCATTTGAATGTCTTTTCAATTTGGGTTATATCTAAAAAATGTTTGATTCTCTAAAACACATGAATGTGAAGATGATTATTTCGCACTTCTAATAAGTTTGCCGATTTTGAACAAATTGCAGATTCAGATCCAATGGTGTCAGCACCGGATTATTCACATTGCGTAACAACCACCCATTTAAAGCCAATAAAAATCTACTATTACTTATTGCAACTAGTGTGGCGAACATACTCACCCTATTCCATTTAAATATGGGGGATTAAGAATAAACTAAGTTTTTGTTCTAATGAAAATGGAGTAGGTTGCGGGTGAGAATGTTATTGGGATGTGAAGGGACTAAACAAAAATCAGAATTGAATGAAGTCTAATTTCGTCGACTGACATAATTTGGCGGGTAGAAATGTAAAATACATATCCCATTCTTTCTGTGATACATAAAAGTAAACAAAGGACTTGATTAATTGGTCACATGTTAAGCAGGGAGAATTCTGAAATGTAAATATTGGTTTATTTAGGACCAATTATACCAGTCCCACTCCAAATCCGACCTAAGCCCACATTTATCAACAATCTAACATATCAATAAAATACACATTTCTCTCTCATCCACATACACAACTTACTTCACAACCCAACTCCAACATTTTTATACTTTATCAACAACCCAACACAACCAAACATTTTAATAAATATTAATTTATTTTATCAACATACATAACATATTTCCCAATCAAATAAATATTTTTGCTACGGTTTAATAATTGCATAATTTTTGGAAGAATTTTCTAATATATTTAAAGGAAAAAAATATTTTAATTCCACAATTACAATAAGGTGAATTTTTTTTGATAAATTTTAATTCAAAATATGTCAACAATAGACTCACTCTACTTGTAGAGAAAAAAAATAAGAATTTTGATAATTTTTTAAAAATAAAAACTACTCCCTCCGTCCCGAATAAAGTTGCACACTTTCCTTTTTTGTCCGTCCCAAGCAAACTTGCACACCCTAAAAAAGAAAAATTATAACACAATCTCCACCCTCAAAATCTCCACCATCAATCTCCACCCTCAATCAACCTTTGAAAAGTCAACAAAATCCCAAAAAATAATTTTTCTTAATATGTGTGCCGACACCCCTATACAAATTCATTCGGGACGGAGGAAGTATCATTTATTTATCATCAAAACTATATTCAATAAATAATTTAATTCAACTAATGGAGAGTTAATATTTGGCAGGCTGTGAAATGAGATTGTGTTGTGAAATGAGTTGATTGACCAACCCCAACCCCAACCAGGTGGCAAAAATATATTATTTTTTGCTTTTTATTTTATTTTATTAATTTTTTGTCATTTAGGCCACAACCTTGCTTCCGGGTCGTCGATAAATGTAGTCTAAATCCATTACAAATGAATACAGAGGAATATCCATACCTTCAAAGTAAACAAGTCGTGAGGTGTTTACCATATACTTTACTAACACTACTATAAAATAAGAATAAAAATACAAACTATTTTCTTGAGCCTTAGAGCACCTACAATGCTAAAACAATTGCTACCTGACACATCACCGCCACGTCACTGCCACATCAAAAGTTTAAACCCCACTCAAATGCTACCTATTTCCCCAATGCAACTCAGGTCCAATTGTACGCGAGTGCACTCCCCTCCCCACTCTCGCCACGCCCCACCCCCACCCCCCCTTCCTCTTTCAGGTCCAAATAAATGGACCCATGCACTTTAATTCAATTACTACACACACCCCACAGTGGTATGCTACCCAATTCCCACCCCCAATTATTTCAAATCAACACCCCACTGTGGGTGCTCTTACAACCAAATAAAAATTACCGGTTCTATGATTAACTTACAAGTACCATAACGAGTGTAATTATGGGAAGTAATGAGTATTTAGGATACACATATAATTAATTGAGTGTGTCTGACCAAATTCAAATAGAGAAAAATTGTAGGAAAGGGGCAAATTAGTCTATTGGATAGTGAGTTGGGATCTCCCATATTCGTCATTTCGCCCACCATTCAAATTTTCGGATCCTCTTAACCTCGCCGCTCTCTCTCCTCTCTGACGTCTGTCAAAACAAAATATACATACAAGCTCCTGTCTCTATCGTACGCACCACATATCCACATTGCAATTCTCATTCTCTCTCGCATTTCAAGAAGTCTCTCAACGCTCAGCTTTTCTCTCTCTTAACCCTCGGTTACTTCTCACTCTACCGGGGAAACGTTCACATCGCTTTTATACAGGAGGGACAGAGAGAGAGGTGATTGACCAAAATGGAAGAAGAAATGGTGGAGGATGCTGTGAACGAAGAAGAGGTCGAGTACACTTTCACGGCGTATGAGATTGATCTCGACTACGAGTTCGACGCGGCTCGCTTCTTTGACTTCAATCAAGACGAATCGCCTCTCCAGACTCGCCAAGCGGAACTCTGGTTCGACTCCGCTGGAAGCTATCCTCCTTCTCGTAATCTTCTTTCTTTTGTCCTTTCTCCTAAACATAACTGCAGCTCTACGCTTTATTACATTTTCATTTTCTGTTCTTCTGTACGCGGGTTGCACCTTGCGTTTGTTTACTTGTACCGATGTTGGGAAATTGAATTTCGTTGATTTCTTCCCCCCCCCAAGGCGCCATAATATGTAACTTCATTTGGAAATTAGAGTTTGTTTTTCCTGAAGATTGCGAAATACTTGAACCAATTTCTGTCATCTGCATGTGTCATTAGATGTTTGATTTTTTATATTTGTTCTTAATTTTGAAGTTTGACATTTGGTTGAACAAGGAAGTGCTTATGACTCGTACTTTACAATGCTGATTGTTTGACGTCTTTTTCTTCTGGGGAAAACAATGCCATATCGTAATTAATCAAAATAAGAGGACTCTTAGAATTGTAACGTCTGAAAAAACAAAATAAAGTATTATTTCAGTGGAAATGCCTATAAATCATTATGCAGTGATATGAATTGAGATTAATAGGCTGCTGTCGTAGCCGAGAACAGCCAAAGAACTTCTTTCTTGCTTCTTGCTTGAATTCTGTTTTTTGGTTCTATACTCGTTCAACTGGCTTGAATTTGCTAAATTTATTTTTCAGCTTTTGTGGCGAAATTAGTTCCTAGAGAGGAAATATTGATGGAAACTATCAATATCTCACCCAAATCTAAAGGCTTAGAGAGCATGATCTTGTCAGAGAGCAACTCTGATGTTGAGGCTGACCGTGAAGATCTCGCTATGGAGATGAACTATGAAGGTACCATTGGTTGGAGAATGTCAACAATTTCCCTTCTTTGCCACATTAGTATATGTGTAGAAGAGGGAAAATTAATCTTTGACTTGTCTCCTTGTTTTCGTCATTTCCACATAATGAAAATTAATTTTTGAACCCTGCAAAATTATCCTGGCGTTTACTCACCGACTCATTGTCTCTGGTTGTTCCCATGAAATATATTGAATAAGAGAGTTCCCAATAATGGAAATTCATGATTTTCATGAAGGCACATCACTTGAGGTTGCCTCTTCCCTTTGTGCCCCATCACCTGAAAGTTCCCCCCATCCCCAAACTAAATGCATATATAATATTAAATATTAGACGTCTAGAATGTCCTGTGGCATAACGGTCATGCTTTAGAGTGAAGATGTGTGGCTGTATCCAAGAGAAAAAAGAATATGCAGAATCTTTCAAGAACAAGGCCCCATATAATACTGCAGCATCATGGGTGAATAGGCTGTCAGATATTCAGAGGATGTAATAGGGATACCGAGAGGAGAATAGTAAACTGGCCTGAATTTGCGCATGATGTAATACGGATAATCAGAGGACAGTAGTAAATTAGCATGAAACATGATGGTGAAGTTAAGCGGCCATGAGTTCAAGATGTAAATGGCTGATAGTGAAAATGAGGAACATTTTGAATATCTGAAACATTAATGAATTTTTGTCACCAATATGGATATATTATTTTAGTTTCACATGGTATCATCAAAGCACACCTGTTCAATTTTTTTAGTCAAGTCTTTGAGTTGTGACCTCTGTAGATGGGCACCTGATTTCTATAGGTATAGCGTATCCAATTGTCATGGCCTTTTCCCTCATATTTTCATATAATGTCATCTTATAGACGGTGGACAATATAAGGAGACTTCCTCCAGTTTTCGAGTTGCCAGCCAACAGAAGTTTCAAAACCAATCCCAAAAGTTACCATCAGGTCTTCCTTACTCTCTTCTTGTTGTTGCTGTATTGCTCCCTCCCCTCCAATTGTTTTATGTGATAAACTTCATTTTCATTTCCAATTTCTATTCCTTAATCTCTTTGTCTATTTACTCATTGTAGGTCTGAGTATTTGCTATTGAACATCTCGGATTTTATTTCTTATTAATATGTAGGATAAAAACTTTTCGGTTTTCTATGTCTTAATAATAATTTATAACTTTGACAGGGTTAACCTTTTACAACCCCATGGTGAATATTGTAAAATCTGAAAATCAAACTAAGCCGTCCATGAAGCCTAAGTTCCCAAGGACTTCAACTCTTATGAAGCCAACAGTGAGTCAACTAGCCAAGCAAAATCGTTCCTTCCAGGCTGGTCATCATAGGTGAATGCTTGTAGATCTACAGTATTATGTCACAGTGGTATTTGCATGAGTAAAGTTATGGTGTTTTGATATCAAATGATGAATTACTGTGTTTTATATGATCTCTTAAGGAAAAATGGTGAGATCCATCACATGAGGTTTTATACATTTCGTTAGTTGAAGATCTTTGTTATTTTAAATGGTAGGTCACAGATGTCAGGTTTTGAGAAAACATCAAAAAGCTCAACCAACAGTTGTGTGATTGAAAATCAAGCTGCTAAAAGACAGAAGCTTGATGGTGGTCTTTTGAGAAAGGTATGATTATCTCCCCTCCGCCCTCCCCCAATTTCTAAATTTCTAATTTATCACTTGTTTTTCTCTAGTTTGGTATTTATATTACTTGTTCGTTTTGACTGTTGCCTTTAGGCCAAATCTCTAAAACTTCTCCAGGCTGAGAACGATTAGTGATGTTTGGTGTAGTTGGCCTCACAAGTTGCTTCTTATGCACGAACCTTTTATGGATAATACTTATGTAGAGTGTGAGATATTTCTATCAAACAGAATTGCAAAAAAAGTAACCCTGGTTGATTATTTGTGTTTATTTTTATGCTGGAATATTTGGACAATGGAGACTGGTTATCTGAAGTACGCATTATAGTTTGATCCTGTGAATAACTTGGATTCCTCTAGGTCCTTCATTACATCAATTATGAAACTTTCTAGGTGATACTGTGGTATTTATTTTATGTTCTGTATTGGACAGTTTAGGAGTTACTTTATCAATATGCTTATTACTGGACACTACTTATCTGGAGTATTGTAAAAATTTCCTCGTTTACTTTATTTAGTAGTTCTACATAAGCTTACAACTCTATGAAACAGGTTATGGGAACTGCGCAGCTGCAGCAGACTAATTTTGTTCATAAGACACCCAAGCAGGTATGTCAGTTTCATGGAAGCATGATCAAATCAGTCTTAAAAAGCCAATCTTGATTACACATAAATTTTCTGTTCAGTCTTTCAATTGGAAAAGGTGCAGACAAATTCACAATATTTCCTGTTTGCTCTATTTGATTTCCCATATTTTTCTCCTAAATTATATTGCTGCTGATACCAGAATCAAGCTAAAGCTATAGAATTTGTAATTATCGAACATGTGGATTTCTGATTTTGCAAATGATTTGGCAGGATGGATTTGTTGATGGAAATTCTACTCACACAAAGCTAAAGATAACTATTCCAAAAGATCCAGACCTTGAAACAGCACACAGGGCCCAAAGGTTAGCTGTTCATCCTATGTTGTAGCAGAATATTACTTCAGTAGAATTATATTCGACTTTAATGAAATTTGGATGTCTTTTTTTGTTGGTTGAACTTCAGAGCGAAAAGTAGTAAAGATGAAAGAGTGACTTCAACTGTTCGTAGATTCAAAGCTCTTCCACTAAATAGAAAAGTTGGTACCTATACTCTATCCATGATCTTGTGTACCTTTGATTATCGTATGACTCTCATAACGAAGTCCTGTATTTCAGATTCTTGAAGCCCCTTCATTGCTACCAAAGAGAAGCACTCCTCGTCTACCAGATTTTCAAGTGAGTTCATATGACCAAGGATGAAAATATCAGTTTTTATGGAAATATCGGTGTTATCAATTTAGAGAGATTTCGGTGAAATCTCGATTAATATTGAAATATTGGTGCAATTTTTTTAAAATGCCGGAAAATATATTAAAACCGATAATTTATCACGATATTTTATAGATTGTTATAAACCTACTTAAATTTTAATATTTAATCTAAAAATAGAGCCAAATTCTCGCATATACAACTAGTTGGTAAATAAGAAACAATACATACGGTGTCCGACACGGGAAACATTTTGAACTATTTTGCAATATATGTCCAAAAAATTACATCAATCAAATGTCTTCTTTTACAAAAAAAAAAAGAAAAGCTGGAATTGCAAGTAAAGTGAAAAAGCTGAATCCCGCCAGCTAATACATCCAAAGATTCCAAACTCTGCTGCAAAATTAAAAAAAAAAAAAAAATTGGCGATAAATAGGTGAGATTTTTATTGTTTCTACCATTGAAGAAATCGCCAAAATCTCGCCTAATGGTGAAGCATTAAAGGAAGAGATTGCAGTTGTTTTTTTATCTCGGTGGACTCATTTTCGCTGAAATCTCGCGAGTTTTTCATCATTGCATATGACTAGATTTTCATCATGGCATTTTCTATTGAATTGCCTTACATGCTGAGCTTTCTTGGTAAAATGCTTCCAGGAATTTCACTTGAAGACGTCTGAGAGGGCCATGCAACATAGCTCAGCAGTTTTGAAGTCTACAGTCCCTTGCAATCAGTCTGATAAGGTTATTTTCTGGACAATTGAGATTCCATTCTCAATAGTTTGTTGATCTCTGCATAATTATCTGTAATTTTAGTGGACCTAATTTTAAATGGAGAAAAAGTGTTTATGTTGAATAATTAGTCATTGATACGCTCTTACTTTGTTCTTTGATGGTTTCGGTCTTTCTCAGGGGCACACTCGCTTTAATCTAGTATGACGTACATATCTGAATGATAATTAAGATGTGCTTATGTTGATGTTACGTTGTCCTCTTTTGTCTTGTAACAGGACTCACAGAAATGCAGAACGAACTTAACCATAGGTTGTGGAAACAGAGAACCTGGAAGGTAATGTTCTGGATGCTGATCTTGATCATCAATCATGGAGTCCATAACTTCCATTCCGCATCCATGAGTCATCAGTTCTTCTCTCTATTCTGAACTGGCTGATGAAATTGCCCTTTCTTTTCTTTTGGGTTCTCAAATTTTGAAGCTCATCAGCACGACTTTATTTCCTGTTATTAAATTCAGATATTGCTAACCAATTTTCATTTACTGCATGCATTTGTTGCCTCTTACTCAAAGTTGCTTGCTAGCCAGACTTTTTCCTGTTTAATATATTTGTTATCCATGTGCACTGAGTTTAATCTAAACCCTAAACCCTAAACATGCGCATTTGTTGCCTCTTACTCAAAGTTGCTTGCTAGCCAGAATTTTTCCTGTTTAATATATTTGTTATCCATGTGCACTGAGTTTAATCTAAGCTTATGGTACACATTTCATAACCATGGAATTTCTTTCTTCTATTGACATGTTTGTACTGTTATCTATCTTTTCATCAGACCCAGCCTTATGAATAATACTGCTTCCAGGCCAGATGGTTGCCAGCCTTCTCAGAGCTTCAAAGCTCTTCCCCTCAACAAGAAGGTAGACTTGTAAAGATAATTTTTATCTAGGCTCTTGCATATTTCAAAAGGTAATAGGCTGTATTTTCAATTTGCAGATATTAACGAGCAAGGGGGATATTGGAGTGTTCAGAAATATTAAGAAGGAAGCCACAGTGCCTATGGTGATTGGCATATAATTCCTTTCTTTTTCCGCAGTATGATTGAATAATTCCGAAGCATCTCCAACATTATTTTATTTTCTACTTCACCCAGGAATTCAGTTTCCAGAAGGAGAAAAGATTTCATGATAATCCTCCGATAGAGCTCTTCAACAAGGTGCGCTATTAATGCCCTTTTTCTTGCCAATGAAAAAGGGCCACTGCTCTGTTTTCTGGACTTCATAATTTGCAGCCCTAACCTCATACGTAGTCATTTGTCTTGGTTATATGCTTCTGGTATTTTAAGTTACTACAGGAGAGTGTATTTTGTGATGCCTTTCTAATTATTAGTCTGATTGTTTTTATTGTTTCTACCATTGAAGAAAACTCCATTTTGTGACATCTTTCCCCATCCCTGTACTAGCTCTCTCTGGCAGGTGAAACACAAGCTACTAATTCAGTGTCCAAAACACTCTGGTCCATCAGCGGTGCATCAACGAAGGTTGCCACAATTCTTTCATAATATTAGTATGTTTAAATCATGTTATTTTTGAAGTTCTCATTTTTCAATAAACTCACTTTGTTACAAGGGCTCAAAAGAGAACAGATGGGGCAGTTTCCAGCAAGGAAATGAGGTAACTCATGGCTTCTTTGTAGTTTAAACTTCTAAGTTGTATGCTCAATTTTCAAATTTAACTCAGTACCCAATTGGTGCAGATAAAACAACCTGCAAAACTGAGACTGCCTCTGGTCGAAGGAAAGACACAATTTATCAACGAGCTAAAAGATGAAGTCACTAGTTCTTTGGGCATTATTAGCTGGTAAGAGCTCGATCCTTAATATGTTCCTCAGTTGAGCTCATCAGGGTTTCCGAAATCCTATATCCTCGCGAATCCCTACACATACACGTGTTGTGGATGTACAAACAATGGAATTGTAGATTTATTGGGCATACCTAATATAGTGAAGCTGCAGGGGTAAACAACGCAGTAATGTTTAGAGGGGAACTTGCGAATTGTTTTTGATGGAGAGAAGCAAACGTTCTTCAAGTTTTGGCCCTTTAGACGAGGCTGGCAAATCGAGTTGGGAAGTTGATAAGTACATCATAATCCACGCATTGAAATATCATCGAGGTTTTGGGCATATCCCAGGGCATGGAATCTCCCGACTAACTACAGTTTCATACCAACCAATTTTTGTTACAGGTGCATTGCCAATTGTGGAATACACAATTTAATGTAATTTTCTGTTATTCATAAATAAAAAAAAGCCAAAATTGTATAGCGGAGGACAACAGTGTTCCATAGGAAGCATATTCTTGCTCACAAGGAAATTTTAAATTAGCTCAGTTGTACATCTATTTCCCTTGGTGTGCAACAATCAGTAACAAATTTCTGATTAATGCAACACTAATTCCAGAAATGCATTGAGTATTTGAGGCGTAACGTTACTATATATTTGGAACAATGTAAAATAAATAGTTGACTACATATTTGGAACTTAAATATTTTATTTTACTTATGAATTCAAAATAACAATTAGCGGTGATTTTGAATCATCGAACTCGTTGTGTTCCTTTAGGCTGTTATTTAAGGGCAATGAGGGTGTTGAGATATTCCAACGCTTATGCATACAGTGAGCTTCGAGCTTCCATTCGGCAAAAGAATATGACAAGTATGACTTGGTCATGGTTTTTACCTGGTCATGAATTTGCAGTGTCCTTTTTTGTAATTTTATGACATTTGTATGTATAATTTAATGGGGGCTTATGCTATGTCATTGCCGCTTTTTGCCGGCTGGATAGCTACTTCTTGCTTGTTAACACTATAAATGCAGTAAATATGTAAGTGAAAACTCAGAAACACATATATTCAAAATCATATCACCAAAGAACCAAACCAAACAACACTTATGGCCTCTAAAGGTTTCTTGTTTGCGATCATCGTTGCAATGGCTGCTGCTAGGGCTTTTGCAACTGATTATGTTGTCGGAGATGATGCGGGTTGGAAATTAGGATTTAATTACACTGCATGGGCCGAGGGAAAAGAGTTCTACGTGGGTGATAGGATCTGTAAGTTCATTTATAACGTGTTTTACAAATAGAAGAAGAGTTAGAATTGTTTATATGAAGTGGCTGTTCAAGAAATTTATATATGCTATCATGATGTGATCGAACATTTAATTTTGATCATGCAGTTTTCAACTATAAAGTAGGAGTTCACAATGTACACAAAGTGAACGGAACTGCATTTCAACAATGTTCGGTACCACCACCGTCGGAGGCCCTTACTACAGGAAATGACGTGATTACCCTTGCAACGCCGGGGAGGAAGTGGTACATATGCGGCGTTGGTAGTCACTGTGATTCCGGAATGAAGCTTGTCATCACTGTTTATTCTGTAGCTCCTGCTCCGTCTCCAACTCCAGCTCCAGCTTATGGAAAGAAGCCAATGGGGTTTTGGAGCAACTGGAAGCTCAAAATTCACATTTAAATGAGGTCTATATACTTGTTCTAAAGTGATAGTAGTCATTTCGTTTTAATATATGTTCTTATAAATTTGTGTGACTTTGAGGCATTGAATTGCCCATATTTTTATTGAAGAGATGCTTTTAATTTGAGTGAATTCCAGATTCATACACTTACCTCCGAGCAAGAGATTTCTGTCTACGACTCTCATGTTTGTTTAAATTAAATTAATGTTATGCATACATTTGTTTCTCCAACAGATGAAAGCTAAACTGCCATTATCAAATATGAAAAGTCCCTAGGTTCACAAATAGTTTATTTATTTTTTGGTTGTTTTGTGTAAAAGTTAAGAATCATGTGAAAATGAATAACTAGCCGAATTAAATATGAGAAAACTGAAGTTGAGCTTGGTTTATTAACAATCAAACCAACCTTTAGTCTCCTTTATTGAAAATACTGATGACTCGCCATCTTACTTGAACCTAGTCGAGTCAAAGCGAGCTTAATATTACAAATTACAAATTACTATATTATTCATTATTAATATAAAAATAAATTACAAATTCTTAATATTCTAGTATTTATACCAAAATAATAATTAGTCATAATCTAATAATGTTTTTTGATACGAAATTAAAATTTTATTAATAAAATAATTAAGGTTTACATAGGGAAAAGGTTTCCCTACTTCACTACCATACCGTCTTCCTTTAACTACATTGTAATGCTAAAATCTTGTAGAATATCAATAATAAAAGTACCCCTAAAATCCTCATGGACTGAAATCCACCAATTATTAATTTGATCTAAATTTACTATTGATTTCTCGGTGTCTTCGAAGATCATTTTGTTCCTCTCGAGTAGAGGTGGAAATAGGTTAAGCCAGGCCAGGCTTTATGGTGGTCAGCTTGTGCCTACTTTAAAAAATGTTAGGCCTATGTCTAGCCTATTTTTCATAGTAAGCCTTTTTTTAGCACAAGCACGGCCTATTTTG
Organism: Ajuga chamaepitys; assembly: GCA_958295605.1. NCBI lineage: Eukaryota > Viridiplantae > Streptophyta > Magnoliopsida > Lamiales > Lamiaceae > Ajuga > Ajuga chamaepitys. The sequence goes on from OY282502.1 coordinate 19,356,203, forward strand.
TAAATTAGCCTGGCCTGAGGCCTATTTTAGGGCCTAAACATCATCCAGTGTTAAACTCATCATTCTATTTTTTTATGGAATGAGTCTTGTGTGTGAACGGTCACACGTGTGACGGAATGCGCTTTTACAGAAAACACTGATACTTTTACAGGAAAAACGATATATTTTTACTACATTGATACTTTTACAGATAAAAGTGATACTTTTTTTTGTTAAAAAAAAGTGACACTTTTACAGATAAACGTGATACTTTTACCACAAAAAGTGATACTTTTTCCCGTCACACCGTGTGACGGCCGTGTGACGGTCACATACGAGTTTTTGCCTTTTTTATGTGGCTCAGTTTTCTTCGAAATTCTTATAAAGAAATCTCATAATAAAAGAGTAACCAAAACTAAATGATAAGCAAATTCAGAATTACATGAGCACATTAAGCAAACTTTTAATATTCAATGTCCAGACTCCAAATGATAAACAAGACCATGTTCAAACTAAAAGTTGTTTGAATACCAATTAACAAAAAAATAAACTTAAACAAAACATTCCTCCAAAGTGCAAACATTCTTGAAATTGGCAGCTTCCTTCCAAGCTACAACTAGGATTCCGAAGAAAAGATGATAGCAATATCAATATATCATGATAATAAACTGCAGCCACCTAACTATGTTCAACTAAATTCAATAAATAAATTAAGGAGATAAATGAATCTAAACAAGATACTACCTCCGTCCCGCTCAGTTTTTCACACTTTCCTTTTCGATCCGTCCCTTTCAGTTTCGCACATCCTTAAAAAGGAAATTTCTCTTACAATCTCCACCCTCAATCTCCACCTTTAAAAAAGTCAACCAAAAAGCAAAAAATAGTTTTTTCTTAATATATGTGTCCGTCCCCACGTGCAAAACTGAGTGAGAGTAGTATTTATTACCTATAGCTCCAGAAAAGCAACATTTAAGAATAAAGCTTCAAAATATCAAGAGTCAAGACGTTTCTTGTTCTTGTTCAAATCCCTTACAAAAAAGAAATATTATATTAATAGTATATATGTGTAAGATAATTAATTCCAGAAGAAACTAAATTAAGTGCTTAAAATTTAATAATTAAATTTGTACCTTTTTTTCTTTTCAAGCCATACTTGTTGCGAAGCCAATCCCCGACACAAATTAGTGCTTTAATAGAATCTTCATTCAGTTTGGAACGATAATCATCAATAACTCTTCTGCCAATACTAAAAGGGGACTCCGATGCAACTATGGAGATAGGAATAGCTAATACATCAGCAGCCATCTTTGACAAAACCATGTATCTTAGGCTATTGTCTTCCCACCACTCCAAGGCACCAAAAGAGTTTGAGCCACCATCTGGAATACAAACACTCTTTAAGGTAAGTGAACAATTCCGATTTAGAAGGAAGAAGTGCTTCTTTTTCACGAACAATGTTCATGATTTGGTAAAATCCTGAGAGTACATAATTAGACACTTGTGAAGATGATGAGTTATTATCTCCAGTATCATTTTCATCCCTCATCAGTTCAACATACTCATTGAGTCATTGTACAACTCTTGCAACGAGGCCATCACCTTATCAACATTCTCTCTAGCCACAATTTCTGGTTTATATATCAAGGGAAAGCATATATTAACCACATGAAATTTGCAGCGAGGATCCAAGACACTACCAATAGCCATCAAAAGATTGCATTGCCCCCAATATTTGTCGAACTTTGCTTTATCAATTTCTTGTTTCACCCTCCAAATCTCGGGAAGATACAAATTAGCAGCATGATACTCTCTACCTGAAATGACACAAGTAGCAAGATCAAACACGTTTAGAAGTTGGCAAACTTTCATTACCTTTTCCCAATCTTCATTTGGTGGCGCATAGTCATAATGTGGCTCTTGTTCCTTATAAGCTGGAAATACAATCTTGAACTTCATAGCAGTAGAAAACATACCAAATGTAGAGTTCCACCTTGTTGGGTAGTCAATCATGAGCTTTGTTGCTTTCAAATGCTTTTGTTCTAAAACATCGCAAAAGGTCTTCAACCTTGAATACTTGTGATTAATGTACTTGATAGTCTCCCAAACATTGTGAATGATACTCTTGATCTTACCAAGGCCATCTTGCACCAACATATTCAATATATGGGTGCAACACCTAGCATGAAACAAAGTGCCACCAAGGACTAGTTACTACTGAGTGATAAACAACCCTTCAAATTCCTTAGGCAAGAGTCATTATAAGAAGCATTGTCATCTGTCACAGAAAAGATCTTGTTCTCAATTCCCAGGTCTTCAAACATTTATAGATTGCATCTACCACATCAAATCCACATCTAGGAGCAGGAACTTTCACAAAGCTCAGAACTCTTTTCTCAAGTTTCCAATTTGCATCAATGAAATGGCCAGTGATAACCATGTATTCAACTACTTGATGACTTGATTTCCACATGTTTGTTGTCAAACTAATCTTGTTCACACATTTTAACAAAGCCTTCAAGTTTTTATTCTCTTCCTCATATATTGCTAAACAATCACTTCTTGCTATTTTGCATGAAACCTTTTGAAAATCTGAATTGGCATATTAGAAGCCACACATCCATACTTGGTCCTTAACGATGCTAAAAGGATACTCATGTACCATGATAGAAGTAGAAAATTATCTTTCTCATCCTTTCATTTGAATATCTAACACCAAGAACAATAAAGGGATTCACAGAAGAAGTAGTAGACTTGAATGGAATGGCGAGTTGCTTCTTCGGTGCTTGCATATGCAACATTTTTTGCGCGTATCTTTTGGCATGCCTCTTTAAATGACTAGTGTTGGACCCCTTTCCTCCCAGTAGCAAATTTATCATTACAATACTTGCAAACAACTTTCAAACCTACTTTAGGGATCCGAACTTCATCAAAATCATTCCAAACAGCTGATCTCTTTGGTGCCGTCTTCCTTTTACCGACAAGGGTAGTTGCATTTTGATCTCCATTGTCTTCGACACCAACTCTATTATCTTCTTCATCGTTAGAATCATGAGGAGGGATTTCATGATTCTCGGACATAGTTACACCTGCATGTATAAAATGAGTTAATATTACATAAGACAACAATTTTTATACAACCATAAAACCAATTATATATACATATATATAAGTAACTAGCGGACAAGGCACTTGTTGTTGAATTATATATAAGTATAACTAAAGTTTATTACTAAGATAAAACATAGTCTTCTTGAAACATGGAAAGAAAAAGTTGCAAATTATATATAAATATAACTAATATGCAGTTGCAAAATGGTGGACAATTTGTGAGTTACTCTCACTACATAAAGTTAGTTTTGCAAATTATGCAACAATCAAAATCAAAGAAGATGAAATCAGCCAAGTCTATTTCTGGCCAAATATAAGAAAGTCCAGACTGTCCAGTCATATCTAACAGCAATATCAGTAGTAAGTTTAGCTTCATATTTAAATCACTAACATCAAAAGTAAAAAAATCCTAAAATTTTCCGAAGATGAAACCTCCCGAAATGACAACTAGATGCAATACAATAAATATTCACTTTAACCCAACCTTTTGTCAGAACCTAAATCATAAGCACCTATGCATTTTAATCCTTACCATTAGCGAATTGATTCATTTCCAAGATAGCATCTCTAGAAAACAACATTAATTTGTTACTTATCCTTTATTGGCTATACGGACATATCCTAACTAATTTATTAAACATTTTGCACATTTAGTACATGTTCCCCACATTAGATAATATTATTTGTAAGATTTATGGGAATTGAGAATCGGAAGTTCATCAATCACAAATTACAGAGATGACAAAAAACCCTACGTTTATTGTTACTAACGAGCTAGAACAAACTAGTAGAGCTGTTGTGCACACCTTCGCCCACGCCTCTAGTTCCACTTCTATACAACAATAATAATAATGGATTCATAAAAATAAGGAAGAGAATCTGTAACTTGTAAATGCAGTAGCAGATAAAAATGGAGAATAAGTTGTAAAATGAAGAGGCGGATAAAAAACTGGGGTTAAGAATGGAGTGTACAATTGATAAAATGAAAAGGCAGATAAGAATGAGAAAAAGGCGTAATTGTAAATGAAGGGGCGAATAAAAGCGAGGGTTAAGAAAAGGTGTATTATTAATTAATATATATATTTATATGTTTATTATATATGTGTGTGTGTGTGTGCGCGCGCGCATGTGTGTGTAATACATATAGGCCAGGCCGATCTAAAATTATTTATAGGCCTTTAATAAGGCTCGAGTTTGTCCTATTACAATTAATAGGCTTTTTAAAAAAGCCTTAGCCTGGCTCGTTTCATAAATAGGCCAGGCCAAGCCGAGCTGAATGTAGGCCAGACTATAGGCCCTTGTCGAGTAGCTCGACCTATTTCCACCCCTACTCTCGAGCCATGTTCACCAGCATAGTGCATGAACAAGAACCTCCCACAATAGATAGTTTGATATTAATGATAAGTAAATTATAAACAAAATGTGTAATTACTAGTTTAGCTTTTACACAAGAACTCACAAGCCAACTAACAAACTAGTTTTTGAGCTAAAGAATTGAACATTATCAAACTTGAGTATGGTTTGTTTATTTTAAATGAGCTCAAATGAGCTCCAAGTAGCTGAACTTGGTAAAGTTACATCCCTTTGAATAATACATTCTTAACTAATCAACCATATCATTTGCCAAGGCATTCCAGATTCGTTTATTTGGAGGAATTTGATTATAGATTTGAGGATGAATTTGAAATTCACGATCAAATTCAGTCAACTTGTTTGCTAAAAATAAAACCGCTAAATTTCAAACTAATTATAAATCTCTAATGTATTTTTGATGGATTTGAAATTATTCCCACAACTTAGTCTTCTAAAAACCCATCATTACCATCTAATATATATAACCACGTAATCACAAACATTGACACACTATATTACACACATAAACTTCAGACGCACACTCTACACACACTTGACACTTTCCACACACATAAACATCATACTTTCCACACACTTCACACACATATACTTCACACACAGCACACATAATACACATGTCACATTATACACACTTTCAATATCATTCTCTTTTTAAAAAAACTATCAAAATAATTCAAATCTACCAATTAGAATTTAAGCAATCAAACAAAGTCTTGTAACGAGTGAATTTTCAAAAATAAAGGATTTTAAATCACCTTGATTCTCAAATACATCTATCCAAATATAATCTTAGGTTATGTTTTGGTCGAAGGATTTGGAAACAAAAGGATTTGATTTTCAATTCTTTGTATTTAGAAATCTACTCATTTCAAATCCCTTATTTGGATGTTTAAGTTCAAGTGAGTAAATTTAAATTGTTTAAACTTTTCATTTTTTAGTTATTTCTTAACATTTTTGAAATGATGATGATAATGAAAGTGCGTGTAGTGTGTGTGAATTGTGTGTGTAGTGTGTGCATGTAATATGTGTGTGTAGTGTGTGTGCGCGTGTAGTAGTGTTGTGTGTGAAATGTGTGTGAACTACATGTGAAGTGTGTGTAGTATGCGTGTGAAGTGTGTGTGTGTGGTATGTGTAATGTGTTGTGTGTAGTATGTTAAATGTGTGTAATAATGTGGCTATACATACATGAGAGGTATGATGGATTTATAAATGACTAGGTTGTTGGATGAATTTGAAATCCATCCCAAATAAACTAGAAATTTAGAGGGATGTAAAATCTCTTGATTTGATTTTTTATGTCAAATAAGTTGGGTGGATTTGATGATAGATTTCCAAATCTGTTCCTCAAATTCCTCCATCCAAGTGGACCCTTAGAGATATTGATTTGGAGGCAAAAACGTGTAACTTCTTTAATGGTAAATGTTTTGCAATAAAACTTAACCTCTAAATGGCATTAATCTTGAAATAGGGGGTGTATATCTTTTCAGTAGACAAGAGTGTTAATATAATGTGTGGAATCAAATTTTATTATAGATGTGACGTGTCATTGCTCAAGCTTTAGAGCCCAAGGTAAATAGACTAAATGCCCCATGCTTGACGTAAAAGATAACCTAAAGTAAATAGTTACGCTTGAAAGGAAAGCCTCTAGAAAGTTTCTGTTACATAAAAAAGGGGGAACTAATTAGCCATGTACTCCCTCCATCCCGCTCTAATTTGCCTACTTTTTTTTTCGATTTGTCCCAATCTAATTTGTCAGTCCATAAATATCAATTTCTGTCATAATCTCCATCCTCAATCCCCACCTTTGAAAAATTCAAATATTCCACAAAATCTATTTTTTCTTGCCCTTCGTGCCCGACCAAGGTAGACAAATTAAGCCGGGACGGAGGGAGTACAATTTGTCATTTAAATTTTGATATAAATACAACAAATTTTAAATGAAACTTATCAACTATCAACTTAATTATATGATACATTAGAATTAATTACAGAAATCCCTCCAAACTATTAACGTTTTTTCACATAAATCATCATATTTTGGTGGCACTGATAAACTGTAAATTGAAGCATGGAAACGCTACCTCAACTCAACATGAGCTAAGAGGCAGTTAATGTTCATTCACACTCAAACATAATCCGTTAACACTTATTTAAGAAGAATGAATACAAATGAATTGACTAAACTGTCCCTAATATGATTTCATTATTTCTACTAAGGACAACAGCTTCTTCTGTCTTGATTTCATGCATACGTCTGCATCTTGCATATCTCTACATCCCCCCATCAAGCTAGGATCGCAATCCAAGCTTGGACAAGATAAATTGAAATGGCGAGACACCAAGTGATTTGGTAAAAATATCTGCAAGCTGGGACTTGGTTGGAACATGTAGAAGCTGTAGAAATCCATCTTTGATTCTGTTTCGAACAATATGGCAGTCAATTTCAATGTGTTTAGTCCGCTCGTGAAAGACAGGATTTTGAGCAATATGTGTGGCAGCCTGATTGTCACAAAATAGTTGGACTGGTTTGGAAACGGGAACATGAAGATCCTGTAAGAGATAGTCAATCCAGGTGAGTTCACAGGTCGTGCTGGCCAGGGCTCTATATTCCGCTTCAGCAGAGCTGCGAGAGACAGTGGACTGTTTCTTTGTTTTCCAGGAAATGAGAGAAGCACCTAAGAAGACACAAAATCCAGTTAATGATTTTCTAGAATCATGACAGGAGCCCCAGTCTGAATCACTAAAACTGGTGATGTGGAGAGTACTGTTGGAGCTATAGAACAGACCCAGAGTAGGAGTCCCTGTAAGATACTTTAGGAGATGAACAACAGCATGCCAATGATCAGTGTGCGGAGTTTGAACATATTGGCTAAGTTGCTGCACTGCATATGTGACATCTGGTCTGGTGAAATTCAAGCAGAGCAGCCGGCCAATGAGTCGTCTATAAGACTCTGGATTGGAAAGGACAGTACCAGAAGTAGCATTGAGTTTGAGACCTGGAGGCAGAGGTGTAGATGTGGGTTTGCAATCAATCAGACCAACATCTTTAATAATGTCAAGAATATACTTTTTCTGACTAAGGTGAATACCTGTGCTGCCTCGTTTAATTTCCATTCCCAGAAAGTATGTTGCGAGGCCAAGATCCTTTATAGTGAATATGGCATGGAGATATTTCTTGATCACTTCTATTGTAACATCTGAATTGCCAATGATGAGGACATCATCCACATAAACAACTAGTGCCATATAGTCAGAATGTTGCTGCCAAGTGAAAAGACAGTGGTCATTAGATGATTGTGTGAAACCATAAGAAAAGAGAGTTGTACAAAATTGATTATTCCATTGCCTAGAGGCCTGTTTAAGGCCATACAAACTCCTTAGCAGCTTACACACCTGGCCAGGTTTGGCTTTGGTGTAACCTTGTGGTGGAAGCATATATACTTCTTTGTCAATGTAGCCATGGAGGAAAGCATTGTTAATGTCCAGCTGATGAATGGACTAATGTTTGACAGCTGCAAGAGCTATAAGAATTCTTACAGTCACAGGTTTTGCCATAGGTGCAAAACTGTCTAAGTAATCTTCCCCTGCAACTTGATTGTATCCTTTTGCAACAAGTCTTGCTTTATGTCTTTCTATAGACCCATCAGAGTTTAGTTTTGTTTTGAACACCCATTTACATCCAATGGCCCTTTTGTTGGGAGGTAAGTCAGTAAGTACCCATGTTTCATTGTCTTCAAGTGCTTTTAATTCTGCATCCATAGCTGTGAGCCAGTGTGGATGAAGTTTGGCCTGTGAGTAGGAAGTAGGGTCTTGGACAGCATCATTACAAATCATAAATGAAGTATAATATGGATCAGGGATAAAGGTGACATTTGAGCCTGAGGAATCAGTGACATTAGTAATGAAATCATTAAGATATGATGGCTTTTGAACTTGTCTGCTGCTTCTTCTAATAGGAACAGTGGATGTAGATTCTGCAGTAGGGGCAGTAGGAGTAATAGGAAGATCAGTACTTGATGCCTCTGAAAGAGTGGTGACATATGGGAAGGTGTCTTCCAAAAATACCACATCCCTAGATATCAGAATCTTGTGTGTTTCCATGTCAAACAATCTGTATGCTTTTTAGCCAGGAGGATATCCTACTAATATGCATTTATGTGCTCTGTTGGTAAATTTTGTCTTGTCTGGAGACACATTAGTAGCATAACATAAGCATCCAAATGGTTTCAAAATCTCATATGGAGGGGTGTGACCAAACATAATTTCATATGGAGTTTTCCAGTCCAGTATGGAAGAAGGCAACCTGTTAATTAAGTAGGCAGCTGTAAGGATAGAATATGGCCATAGGTAGTGGGGAGCTTTAGATTCAGTCATGACAGCCCTAGCAATTTCCAAGAGGTGCCTGTGTTTTCTTTCAACAACCCCATTTTGTTGGGGTGTGTATGTGCAAGACTTCTGATGGAATATCCCCAAGCCAGAAAACAGTTCTTGACATTCAATACTAGTAAATTCAGTACCATTATCTATTCTGATGGTCTTCACAGGTGTAGAGAGTTTGACACTGATCATTCTGAGAAATGTGGACAGTGAAGAGACTGCCTGTTTCTTAGTATGTAGTAGGCAGATCCAAGTGTGCCTGCTGTAGTCATCAACTACTGTCAAGAAGTATGGAGTATTTGTAATGCTAGGTTTGTTATAGGGCCCCCATATATCCACATGAAGTAGTTCTAGCACCTATGTTGTTTGAATGGCACTGTGTGGAAATGCTAGTCTTGTTTGTTTTGAGAAATGACAGATGTCACAGGATTTATGAGCTTCTAGAACTGGAGGAGTACACAGATGTTGCAGAAAATTCAAATGCTTTAATGTTGAAGGAGCTGCATGACCAAACCTTTTATGCCATGACTCAAAAACTTTCAAGTAATGAGGAGCATTCAACCCAAAAGTGAATATGTTGTTGATGGCAGGAGAATACTGGAGAATATACAATCTGCCTAACAGAGTGCCTGTAGCAAGAGGTGAGATTGAGCAGACTGAATTTCACACCCAGTTGAGGTAAAAGAAGCTCTTATGTCCAATTGCAAAGCTAGCTGAGAGATGGAAAGCAAGTTGAACTTAAAAGTGGGAACAAGAAACACCTCAGTGAGCATGAGATGATCTGTAACAACTACTTGGCCTATGTGTGTAACTTGCTGATGTGAACCATCTGGTAATGTCACAAAGGCTGGACTGTGTAAAGGCATGAGGTTGGTCATTAATGTCTCATTTTTGCAGATGTGTTTGCTGCAACCTGTGTCTATAATCCAAGAATCATCATTCAAGTCTTCAAGAGTAGTGAATGCAAAATATGAATCATCAAGGGAAGTGAAGTCTGCCACATTAGCATGAGATGAGGAATTCAGGTTAGGAGAAGCAGGAAGATTTTTACTCTGTAATGCTTTAGCAATTTCCTTTTGAATTAGAGTAGTAATGTCCAACGAGGCAGTGGAAGCAGCAGTAGAATTAGCAGTGGAAGTAGGAATAGGTTCCTCAGTGGGTTGAGCTTCAACCAAATTGGCATGCCTTTGATCTTTTGGTTTATAGTACTAGTCAGGGTATCCTTTGAGTTTAAAACAGTCCTGAATTTCAGGACCAGGAAGTTGACAGTGTTCACAAGTGAGTTTGGCCTTTTCTTCCTTGGTTTTTCTAACAAATCTCTTTCCCTTGCCAAATCGGTTTGAGTTACTTTGAAATTTCAATGGTTGGCCTCGGCCTATTGTGGATTTGGTAAACATTGCAGAGTTGTCAGCAGAATCAGTATGAGATAATTGGACAGATCATTGCCGTTCCACCCGTAACACAAGTGAGTATGCTTTATCTATATGCGGCAACGGATCCATAACCAAGATATTGCTTCTCACATCATCATAACTTTCATTAAGGCCCATAAGGAACTGTATCAGCTTTGTATTCATCTCAAAATCGTCCCACTCTTGTGCAGCACCACATGTACAACGAGGAGTGGGTCTAACGAGATTAAATTCTTCCCACAACTTATTGAGTCGATTAAAGTAAACCACAAGTGACTGAGATCCTTGAGTAATTGTACTAAGATCACGTTGCAATTGATATATGTGAGGGCCATTATGTTGGCCAAAACGCCGATTGATCGTGGCCCATAGAGTTTTGGCATCCTTGGCATACATAAATGATTCATTTATATCTTTTGAAATGGAATTTATCAACCATGAACGTACCATGCCATCAACACGCAACCATTGCGCTAACAAGTCAGGATCAGCGGGAACGGGGACACTACCAGTAACAAATCCAATTTTATTTTTGGCAAGTAACGCAATCTGAATCGAGGTGCTCCATGGTAAGTAATTAGAACCATTAAGTGGTGTTGAAACCAGGCTCATACCTGGATGATCGGAGCTGGTTGATGTGAGAGGATCATTGTCGCGCGAAATCGAATGAAAATTTCCTGAATCGGAACCAACGGGGGAATGAGCCGGAGAATTGTGAGCATTGACGGACGATCCACTGGTAGTCAATGCAGGCCGTTGCTCCTTGCCAGTGTTGAAGTTTTGACGTGGCGCCATGAATAGATCAGCTCAGATCTGCTTCAGCTCAGATCTGCTTCTGCACCAGCTGATTTGTGGATCAATAAACTGGTGGTGATGCTGTGCGTCAATGAGGCAACTAATCTAGAGTTTTAATCGGTGAATTTACATGGATCGAACCTAAATCTGATACCATGATAAACTGTAAATTGAAGCATGGAAACGCTACCTCAGCTCAACATGAGCTAAGAGGCAGTTAATGTTCATTCACACTCAAACATAATCCGTTAACACTTATTTAAGAAGAATGAATACAAGTGAATTGACTAAACTGTCCCTAATATGATTTCATTATTTCTACAAAGGACAACAGCTTCTTCTGTCTTCATTTCATGCATATGTCTGCATCTTGCATATCTCTACAGGCACTGATACATATAAACTAAACAGGTTTTGACAGATAAATCACCAAACTTATTTTTCAATTATTTTTCGCCAAAATTCCGCACGTGACTTCCGCGTAATAAAGTTTTAAGATTTTTTGTCCAAACAACCTTTTTAGTATGCCAAAAGTGTAATACTCCTTCCCACCTTTCTTTTTCCTAGCAATTCATTTGAATCAGCAACAATTCCCTCCCCCAATATCTAGAACCTCCGTTGTTGAAGATAAACAGGTCCTCTACCTACTAAAAAGCCTGTTTGAACGAAAAAAGTCCTCAAACGTTAGTAACATGCAAGTCACGTGCGGAATTCTGGCGAAAAATGGTCATAAAATAAGTTTAGTGGTTTATCTATCAAAACCCATATAGTTTATATGTATCGATGCCACGATAAAAAGTCTAATGATTTATGTGCAAAAATGCTGATAGTTTGGTGGGGCTGTTGTAATTAACCCTTTATTTAATTATTCATAGTATCAAAATTCAAAATAATACCATTAATTTTTTAGAGAATAGTACAAAGAGAAAATACTAAAATAAAATACCGTAATTTTTACTTTAAATTTTGGAATTGGGGAGGCAAAGAATTGAAGAACAAAAATATTTTCCTAAAGAGGGACTAAAATAAAATAATAGAATATAAGATAGAGAGGAAAAACAATTGTTTAATGCGGTTCAATTAATGATGGAGAAGTAGAAAAAAAAAAAAAAGACGGCCAACTAATGAGAAATCTAAAACGGAACAAAAGGAAACATTAAAAACAGAGAGACGCCGGATAATTATGAATTTCTCATTAATCAGATTCCTATATATAGGGTGCCAAAAAACAAGGGATTCACGAATACATAAATATAAGTGAATACGTAAATTATCCTTCATCGTTTACTTTTGACGAAAACACACTAATTGTGTTTTTCTTTCAACACTCTCCCTTGTGCCAAGACAAAAGGGAATTGGTGCATAACCTATTGCCTCGTTAAAAACTTGCCAAGTAACAAAATCTACTGGGAAAAATAAACCTTGGTCGAAGGGAAAAAGACTACAACACACTTATATTGAGACTCCCCCTGAACTCTACACGTCTCCTCTGATACATACATATATCAAGAGAGTTTTAAAAGTCTTCGCATCCTCGATTTTACATAATCATGAGGAAAGTTTATGGTTGTTGGTTATAGAAAAACTTCAATATTCCATGCTTCGTATTATCACCTCTTTGTAGCATAGTTCTATCTTCTTGTTGCAAATTGCATTGTCTTCATAAATTAAAGTAGATCTTCTGTGGTAGGATTCAACTCACCAGCCTCTTCTGTTTATGCGCTGATGATATTTGATCACATACACTTGCAAACTGCTACATGTAGGATAATGATCTCTGGATGAGTTAATGAGGTAATTTGAGAAGTCGTGTTTGGTTAATCTTCAAGATTTCATCGTGTTTCTCATGGTAATACATAAACAACTAAATAATGACCTTTACATTGGCCAATGAGATAACCAGCATCAATAAAACAAACTAAGGTAGTATTTTGTATTTCTGAGTAGGGGGTAGCTTCAACATTTTCTTTAGGAGCTACACTTTCATTTGTAATCCTTCTTGTCTCTATGTATGATAACATTTAACATCTTCTTTAGAGGTTACAACTTCATTTGTATTCTCTAAGTCTCTAGGAATAACAAATTCATGTCAAGTGGTTATTTTAGATATTATAGTGCTTTGTGATATCATTCCATTGATACTATATTGTCCTGAGCAAAATATAGCTAACAAGTTCTTTTTGAAAAAGTAATATTTTGGTTGAGTGCATTGAGCTTTATACAATAATATGTACATTTCAATTAAGTAGGGAATTTTATCTCCCAATAGCTCATTTGTCATTTCCTTTAGCCTCAAATGGTTCCTTATGTCCACACTTCAACCAATCATACGAGTGCTAATAAATTGCACTTTATCTATGTTAAATCGCCTGATAATCTTTTGGATATATGCAAACTGATGAATTAATATTCCACAAACTCGATCCTCTAGTTCAAGGCATTGATAATACCGAGTTCTCCTATGATCCTTTATCTCAATTCAAATTCAAATACTTCACGGTTCTCTAATTTCTTTAAGAGTACCTATTATGTCCATAACATTGACATATATTATCATAGTTGCAAATTCGGAAATTGTTTCCTTTATAAATATACAGATACAAAGGTAATTGTTATTCCCTTCCCAATCAAGTAGTCACTCAGATAGGTAAACCATTTCTTTCCGGATTATTTCAATCAAAGTGACATTTCAATCTAATATTGTAAATGCACTCAGTGGTTTAAAATCACTTGAGTTGGGCAACACAAGTCCATCGGGCGCTTTTACATATCTCTAAAATCAGATCCCCATAGAGATATATTATAACCACATTGCTATACTGCATTTCCTATCAGTCGGAAACTTATGCGTAGGACGTTATAACACCCATTGTTAGAGAATATACCTCCCCAGAATCAATTCTAGGGCGTTGTGAGAAACCTCGTACTTCAAGGTGAACTTTGTATCTCAGGACTTTCTTTTTCTTACTACGCTTACTGACAAAACCTATTTTATGTGATACATGTTTTACACTTGGTGAGGCTAGCGCTACCAACCAAATATCTATTGTTTTGTCATAGAAGCAAGTTCTACCTGGACTAATTCTTTTTGTTTAGGCCAATATGCTTGTGTTGATATCTTACAACAAAGTGTGGTTCGATATTGTTGTGCTCTACGATTCCTTGAGCAACAATATATACATCATCAATGTATGTGAAAGATCTTTCCATCAACTCACATGCACTCTCATTATCTCTGGAATCATATTAAACTTCAGAGCATTCTCTAGTAATGATTCATGGACATAATTAATCAAAGATAATTTCATGAGAGTAATTATTTTCATTGATGATTCGATTGTGCTAGATCTACCACCTTCCTTGGGCAGGCATTTATCGAACCACGTGGCATCACCCATTTTCTTTTTGGAGCCACAGCCTCAACCACACCTCCACTAAGTGTGGTTGCAACACCTTTATATGTGGTGTTGTGCCCCTTACTGGTGATTTTTAACCTTATATGAACATTTGCAGTTGGTATATATAATCTTGTCACTTTAGCAATGTTAGGATCAGCTCAATCTCACACAGAACAAGAAATAACAACAGAATTCGAACGAAAAATAAATAAGAAAACGGCCGAACACAAACGAAACAAGAACATAAATGAAAATGATGAACTCAGGGATTTTACGTGGTTCGATCAAAGATGATCTACATCCACGGAGGTTCTATGCACCTCAACTCACTCCACTACTCAATCAATTACAAGAATTACCCATAAATCTAGCAAACCCCCAAATCACACCCTGATTTGGAACATAAACCCTAGATATCTAATTCTCTCAATTGTGTAATGTTTACAGAGGGAAAACTATCTCTATTAGCTCGCAATTACAAGTGATTACAATGTATATAAGTATCGGAGCTCGAATCTGGAAGTTAAGGGAGTTGTAACCAACTTTGACTCAAGCTATTTCAAACTGCTGCAGCGGGGCTTTCACAACGGTTTATCATGCAACAGAATGAAACCGTTGTAACTGACAGTTATAACCACCTCAAACCCAGTTCTCTTTTAACCTCTTTACTGATCTTGGCTACAACCCGGTTTTCTGATCCGGTTCCTTACACATCAAGCCCGGTTATGGAATCCTCAAAACTTCTACTTCATATCATGAGCCACTTGATAAAATTGAACTAATATCTACAAATCTCCATGGGTAGCGTCGTTTCCGACTACCAAATTAAATCGTGTATGAATATACACTTAAACCTTACCGACTACTCTAACTAGTAGAGTGGCAAGCAAGGGTCGATCCCACGAGGAACGGTCGAACAAATTTTTGCTTTTATGTGTTAAGCTATTATTGTCAAGAAACATAAAGTAAATAAGCTAGAAAACAATAAAGAAGTGGGGGGTTAATGAAATAACAACTACACCTAAATAAACAAAGACAATTAAAGAGATTTTTATAGGTTTTTGGTTTTTAAATAACAAAACGATTCACCCTTGATCATGTTTCACCGAGGTCTTGGACGATTTATGTAACTATTGTCAATGCCCTATTCAATTGTGATTCTAGCCCTTATCTCAAGACTATTAACAAGCTCTAATAGCCTTGTTATCCCTTAATCTTAGTTAATCAAAACAAGCTCTTCGACTAACCCTATTCAGTTTAACCGAATCCTCGAAAAAGCTCTCTTAGATTCAATCACCAAATGCATTAAACACTAGGACAACGAGATAAATTCAACATAAAACTCGCAAGCTCGGTTTTAGAGGTTAAACTTTGTGTTATCACCAATAAATAATTATTGTTTGCTACTCGGGAATCGAAAATCCTACAATTACGGATAGTGACCTCCTATTCTAGCAACACATTCACAAATCCCTTAAAGGGTGATCAATCCAATAATAAATTCATAAATGTGAGTCAATAACAACAAATAACACAAAACACTTGAATACACAATATTTTCGGTAACATTAACCGTAATAATCACATAAATGTCTTGGACTCAAGGTTCCACAATAATCAAGAGTGAACTAAGGGTGCTAGCCACCCATTTTACCTAATACAAAGATAAAATAACAGAAAATTAAAGAAAAACATGAACATAGGATAGAAAGAACCAAAGGTTAGGGGTTGAAGATCAAGATCTTCAACCCCCTTCCATTTTCTCGCTTCCAATGGAGAAAAGTGGCTGATTATGTGTGGGGGATGGGTTCTAGTTTGTTCTAAGTTAGGTTAAATTCGAATGGGATGATATATATATAAGGAGAGAAAGTGCTAGTCGAAAATAGGCAAAATCGCATTCAGGATTTTAAAACAGGGTACTTAATCTCGGCCGAGACGGGAGTGTGTCTCGGCCGAGACGTGAAAAGGGGTTTTCAAGGGTTTATGGGTCGACAGGCTATCTCGGCCGAGATTAAGTATCATCTCGGCCGAGATCTGGGTCATTGAAAAACTTTGAAATTCTCTGGCAACATTTCTCGGCCGAGATCTGTTGTGTGTCTCGGCTGAGATCTTCTTTCTGCCCAACTCTTCATAAATGCCCTGGAGACTCATCTCGGCCGAGATTTGGGTCCTGTCTCGGCCGAGATCTTCAATTAACCCTTCTTTTTGTTGCCTCGATCGATCCCTCGACTCCGCGGTCGTTTGAGGTTCTTTTTCGACCCGTTTTCACCTATTTTAACACAAAAATCGCACAAACGCATTATTTTGCCCATGAGAGTATAAAAGAACTAAATACACGTGATTATGCAAATTATTGACACTAAAATGACACTAAAAGTGCCCTAAAGTGCGTGCACGAAACACGTGTACCAAATCTCCCCAAACTTAAAACTTGTTCGTCCCGAACAATAAAGAGAAAGACAAAAGGACACGTGTTTAGGGCTAAGTTTAGTGGCATTTGATTTCAGAATTCTCATAAGAAAGAGTAAGCGATCATGATAAAAGCGAGCATATGTGATAGACTAGATCCACTACTCTCGAGACATAACACTCCAAACTTAAGATCCTCACATGGTGAGTGTAACTCTCGACTCTCAAGTGTATAAAAAGGGAAGTGTATACGCTCACATTGAAATGCATAAAATGCCTACCATAAGCTTGCCAATCATCTAAACTTCGATGTATACCGGCATGTGTGACAAAGAATCAAAAAGGTCTTTAATAGGTTGTAATGTTGGTTTGGGGTAAGGTGGGAAAATTTCTGGTATAAGTGACTATAAAATGGACTAAATGAGTCGTGCACTACTCATCTACCCCTCAAGAATGGTCACTCAACCTCACTCTTTACTTCCTTAGTAAACCAATCCCAAGAATCGATTTCTTCTCCAATTTCTGGTATAAGTGACTATAAAACGGACTAAATGAGTTAGCTAATCTCATCTACCCCTCAAAAAATGGTCACTCAACCTCACTCTTTACTTCCTTAGTAAACCAATCCCAAGAATCGATTTCTTCTCCTTACGACAAAGTCCACAACCTAAATGCTTTCTCAATTCTCCCTTGGAGTGTATTTTCTTTTGAATTTCTACAACCTTGAGAACATCTATCGAAAGGCATTTATAATACTAGCCTCTCCAAATCAAAAGCAACAATTGAGTATATACAACTTTTTTTTTTTTTTTTTTTCAACAAATATAAACAAACATTGGAGAGAAACTAGTATTCTCGATTCTTTGCCTATTGTTTCAATTCCTTCCACCCTTCAATATTCCCAATAGTTCACCCCTTTCAATCCCAAAATACCCGACTACCTTCCAACCACCTCCCTCATACTCAAATAGTCCAATTAAGGTCAAAGGCTAAATCGAAAGGTACTTGGCTTGTAGAGTTGGGCTGTCAAACAAAAGGCTAAAAGCTCATGGGGCTCAACTAGAGACAATATCAAATTTGGTACAAAGGAAGTATTTTCAAGCTTGAAAATAGGCTCAAGTCAAGAATTGCCTAAGATCATTTTCAATGTCACACAATGCACCGACACATGCAAAATAGAGAATTATGGCAAGTTCTAGAGACAACTAAATGCACTCAATGAATTTCACACCGAAAGAAAGTTTAAATTACTCCAAAGATGGAAGTATCTTTTAAGGCTCAAAAACTCACTTGGTTGCAATTTTGATCAAAAGTTTTGAGTGTATGTTCAATTTTGTTTCAACAAGTCTATCATACTCTACCATGTGCTTCTTTCAAAAATATTTGTCAAAATTTTTCATCATTAATCAATGCCACATTTTTCTTTCCTAAACTCATCCAATTGCTTTCTCGAGCTACCAATTTGTACGAATCTCAACCTCTCCCCAAACTTAGTTGCGGACTAAGTTTGTGGAAAAAGAAGAATACAAGTTGGTGCTCGTCGAATTCAACCAATTATTAACAAACCAACTAACTAACTTAACAGAAATAATCTTACTCCTAAAAATATGCAAGGTATCAAAATTCAATAAAGATCATATCAACATAATCAAAATAAACAAAAGATAGCAATTGGCTCACAGTGGGTCTCGGCCGAGATGTTCTATGTCTCGGTCGAGATGGCCTCCCCTGCATTTTTTCTTCATTTTGCTCCCCTTCACCTCCACTTTATGCTATCTCTTGATTATTCTAATTTATACCTGCATATTTCTTAACAAAAACATCAAATATGCCACAAGGCATTTATTAAACAACTAACTAGGAATTTGAAAAACGCAAATATTAAAAGATACCGTCGGGTTGCCTCCCGACAAGCGCCTTTGTTTAACGTCGTTGGCTCGACGGATGCTATTTATATAAACATAACAACTAGCTATGTAAATAAAACTAACGCTTAACATATAAAACAAAATCGTTCTAAACCATTCCCCGGCAACGGCGCCAAAATTTGGGTAGCGTCGTTTCCGACTACCAAATTAAATTGTGTATGAATATACACTTAAACCTTACCGACTACTCTAACTAGTAGAGTGGCAAGCAAGGGTCGATCCCACGAGGAACGGTCGAACAAATTTTTGCTTTTATGTGTTAAGCTATTATTGTCAAGAAACATAAAGTAAATAAGCTAGAAAACAATAAAGAAGTGGGGGGTTAATGAAATAACAACTACACCTAAATAAACAAAGACAATTAAAGAGATTTTTATAGGTTTTTGGTTTTTAAATAACAAAACGATTCACCCTTGATCATGTTTCACCGAGGTCTTGGACGATTTATGTAACTATTGTCAATGCCCTATTCAATTGTGATTCTAGCCCTTATCTCAAGACTATTAACAAGCTCTAATAGCCTTGTTATCCCTTAATCTTAGTTAATCAAAACAAGCTCTTCGACTAACCCTATTCAGTTTAACCGAATCCTCGAAAAAGCTCTCTTAGATTCAATCACCAAATGCATTAAACACTAGGACAACGAGATAAATTCAACATAAAACTCGCAAGCTCGGTTTTAGAGGTTAAACTTTGTGTTATCACCAATAAATAATTATTGTTTGCTACTCGGGAATCGGAAATCCTACAATTACGGATAGTGACCTCCTATTCTAGCAACACATTCACAAATCCCTTAAAGGGTGATCAATCCAATAATAAATTCATAAATGTGAGTCAATAACAGCAAATAACACAAAACACTTGAATACACAATATTTTCGGTAACATTAACCGTAATAATCACATAAATGTCTTGGACTCAAGGTTCCACAATAATCAAGAGTGAACTAAGGGTGTTAGCCACCCATTTTACCTAATACAAAGATAAAATAACAGAAAATTAAAGAAAACATGAAAATAGGATAGAAAGAACCAAAGGTTAGGGGTTGAAGATCAAGATCTTCAACCCCCTTCCATTTCCTTGCTTCCAATGGAGAAAAGTGGCTGATTATGTGTGGGGGATGGGTTCTAGGTTATTAGGGTTATTAGGGTTAGGTTAAATTCGAATGGGATGATATATATATAAGGAGAGAAAGTGCTAGTCGAAAATAGGCAAAATCGCATTCAGGATTTTAAAACAGGGTACTTAATCTCGGCCGAGACGGGAGTGTGTCTCGGCCGAGACGTGAAAAGGGGTTTTCAAGGGTTTATGGGTCGACAGGCTATCTCGGCCGAGATCTGGGTCATTGAAAAACTTTGAAATTCTCTGGCAACATTTCTCGGCCGAGATCTGTTGTGTGTCTCGGCCGAGATCTTCTTTCTGCCCAACTCTTCATAAATGCCCTGGAGACTCATCTCGGCCGAGATTTGGGTCCTGTCTCGGCCGAGATCTTCAATTAACCCTTCTTTTTGTTGCCTCGATTGATCCCTCGACTCCGCGGTCGTTTGAGGTTCTTTTTCGACCCGTTTTCACCTGTTTTAACACAAAAATCGCACAAACGCATTATTTTGCCCGTGAGAGTATAAAAGCACTAAATACACGTGATTATGCACATTATTGATACTAAAATGACACTAAAAGTGCCCTAAAGTGCGTGCACGAAACACGTGTACCACTCCACCTCAATGAATTCATGTGCATGTCCTTACCTCAACCTGACTTTGTTATTTAACTATCAACCACATCGTTCAAGCCTGATCAGGATTGAACAATGAACTACCTTGCTCCCAGACACTACTTTGGTTACGAAATCAACAGCATTGTCATTGGTGTGGACTTTCTTAACCTCCACAGACCCTGCATCAATCACATCCCTTGCAAAATGTAGCCTGACATCTATATGCTTGGACCTTTCATGGAAAGCCTGATGTTTTACCAGATGTAGTGCACTCTGATTATCACAATATATAGTCACACACTTCTGCTTAATTCCCAGGTCCTTCAGAATTCCTTTCAGCCACACAGCTTCCTTAATAGCTTCTGTCAATGCTATGTATTCAGCTTCTGTAGTAGATAAAGCTACCACAGATTACTGTACACTTCTCCAACTTACTGCAGTACCATATAAAGTAAATACATACCCTGTAATTGACCTTCTGGTGTCAACATTCCCAGCAAAATCAGCATCTGCAAAACCTTCCAATGGAATAGGCACATTTGCCCTTTTTTGAAATCTCAACCCCAGATTAACTGTTCCTTTTAGGTATCTCAACACCTGCTTCAAAGCATCCCAGTGAGCTTTCCCTGGATTTGACATATACCTACTAACTAGAGACACACAATATGCTAAGTCTGGCCTGCTGCATATCATCCCATACGTTAAAACTTCTAACCCCACTTGCATAAGGCACATTTCTCATGTATCTTACTTCTTCTGCTGTTTTAGGACTCTGCTCATTTGATAATTTGAGTTGTTGGCTTATTGGGATACTCAATGTTTTAGCTTCATGCATCTGAAACCTCTCCACCACTTTCTGAAGATAATGCCTCTGAGACAACCATAGACTTCCAGCAACTCTATCTCTAATTATACTCATCCCCAGAATCTTCTTTGCATCTCCTAAATCTTTCATGTCAAACTCAGAACTCAACTTCTTCTTTAGCAGATGTATTTTATGTTTACTCTTACTTGCAATAAGCATGTCATCCACATATAGCAACAGATACACAAGATCAACACTAGTACTCTTATCAAAGTATACACAACTATCATACAGACTTTTGACAAAACCAACCTTTAAAATAACCTCATTGAACTTTTTATTCCACTGCCTTGGACTTTGTTTCAACCCATATAATGATTTCTTGAGAAAACATACCTTCTCTCATTTCCTGGAATCAAAAACCCCTCAGGCTGCTTCATATATATGTTCTCAACTAAGTCACCATGTAAGAATGCTGTTTTGACATCTAACTGCTGCAACTCCATGTCTTCTTGTGTCACCTTTGACAAAAGTAGTCTGATAGAACAGTGTTTCACCACAGGAAGAAGACCTCATTGAAATCAATACCTTCTCTCTGAGTAAAACCCCTTGCCACCAATCTTGCTTTATACCTTATCCTTTCTGAGTCTCCAGCTTCAACTTTCTTCTTGTATATCCATTTGGAACTTACCAACTTCTGACCTTTTGGTTTATCCACCAGTTTCCAAGTGCCATTCCTTTCCAGAGATTCCATTTCTTCCATCATTGCACTAACCCAGTACTCACTTTCATCACCACTGACAGCTTCTTTGAAATTTTGTGGTTCATGGTGTTCTATGTCTTCAGCAATACTTAGTGCATAATGTACACTTCCAGCCTATCCATAGAAGTCTGGTCTTTGAATTTGCCTCCTTGGTCTATCTCTGGCAATGCTGTAGTCTCTTAAGTTTGTATTTTTGGTGGCACATCCTCTTCTTATGATGAACTATCACTTGGGTGTTCATTCAAGTTTTGAACCCTTTGTGACCCAGGATCTATCTGAGTCTCCACCTGAACTGATAGTCTTTTTGCTTCAGTAATTCCATCATGTTCTTCTTAATTTCCAGAGAAGTGATATCCCATAATTGATTCATTGAATTTAACATCTCTACTTATCATTAGTTTCTGATTTCTAGGTTCCAAGCACCATAGCCTGTATCCTTTTATTCTCTCTGGATATCCCAGAAACACACACCTGTATGCTTTATCTGTTTTCATATGAGCATAAGTCAGGCATCCAAACACCTTTAAACCTGTATAACTTGGAACTCTGCCACTCCATACTTCTTCTGGTGTTTTGAACCCTAGAGATGATGAAAGTGATCTGTTTATTAAGTAACATGCTGTATTGATTGTTTCTCCCCAGAAAACCTTTGGCAGTCCAGCATCAATCAACATACACCTTACTCTTTCAAGAACAGTTCTGTTGAATCTTTCCGCCACTCCATTCTGTTGAGGATTCATGGGAACTGTTCTATGTCTAGTAATCCCTTTCTCATTACAGAAGGTTGCAAACTCAGTAGATAAGTACTCTAAGCCATTGTCAGTTCTCAAATGCTTGAGTTTCTTCCCCCTTAAAGTTTCCATCTGAAGTAATCATGTCTTGAATTTAGTGAAGGCATCCCTCTTGTTTCTTAAGATAAACACCCACACTTTCCTGTTGAAGTCATCAATAACAGACATGAAGTACCTTTCTCCTCCATGAGTTTCAGTTCTGGCTGGTCCCCAAATATCAGAGTGAACATAATCTAGAGGTTCTTGAGTAATGTGTATCCCCTTGGCATAAGACAATTTCTGTGATTTGCCTAATGCACATTTATCACAAAATTCAAGTGTCTGGTTTCCAACCTCTCCAATTATGCCTTTCTTGGATAGTTCTTTTAGTCCCCTTTCCCCAATGTGTCCTAACCTTTTATGCCACAGTGTTAGTTCATCTTTGCCTAGAATGTTTCCCACACAACCAACCACTGGTTTTCCCATCAAAATAAACAGGCCATTATGTTCTCTTCCTTTGATTACTAGTTTATTCTCTTTGGTTATGTGTAACTGACCATCAACTGACTTGAATTCACACCTAGTAGCAATGAGAGATCCTAAAGAGATTAGGTTTCTTTTAAGTCCAGGCACATACCTTACATTTGTGATTGTTCTTGTAATTCCATCAAACATATTGATGTTTACCGATCCAGTGCCTTGAACTCTGCAGGATTGGTCATTTCCTAGCAGGTTACACCCTCCATCTTCTTTCTTGAGATTCTGAAACCATTCTTCATGGGGACACATATGGAAAGAGAAACCAGTGTCCAATACCCACTCCATCTCCATTTTTGACTCGGTAACATTCAGGACCTCTGGTGTGTCCTCTTCATGTTCAACTGTAGCAGCTTCAGCACCCTGGCCTTCCTTCTTCTTCATGTTCTGTGGGCAGTCCTTCTTTGGGTGCCCAATTTGTTTACACTTGAAGCACTTTCTGTTTTCTACCCATTCTCCAGATTTCTTCTGAGCATTGTTGCCACTCTTAAGGTTCTTTGAGGTTTGGCCCTTCTTCTTTTGGTAGTTTCTTCTGAACTTAACATTTAATCCTTCACCAGATTGAGTTGTCTTCTTGTCTCCTTGATTTTGTAAACATTTGGTCTTTAAAGGAGTAATAATTGAGTCCTAACTCAGCTTATCCTGCCTCCCAAACATCAAAGTGTCTTTGAAACCTTCCATAGATCTTGGTAAAGCATTTAACACCATCAAGGCTCTGTCATCATCTTCCATTGTTACCCCAAAATCTTCCAGTTCATCAAGAAGTTTTGTAAACTCATTTAATTGATCAGAGATATCCTTTTCCTCCACCATTTTGAAAGCCAGTAATCTCTGCTTGAGAAATAGCTTGTTTGATACTGATTTGGATTGATAGAGGTCCTCCAGTTTGGTCCATGCCTCAATAGCATTCACACACCTCGAAACTTCCCTCAAAGGCTTATCACCAAGACACAGAATGATTAGGCTCAATGCTTTATGGTCTATCTCATCATATTTGGGTTTCTCAGTCTCTACCCATTCATTTTCTAGTTTGAGAGCACTTACCAACCCATTTTGCACCAGGATGGCCTTCATCTTGATCTTTCATAGGTAGAAATCATTCTTCCCTAAGAATTTATCCAGATCCATCTTCATTCCCGACATCTTTGTCTTCTGCTTGCGTGAGAATACTTCCCACAGAGAGCGCCTGGGTAGCGTCGTTTCCGACTACCAAATTAAATCGTGTATGAAGATACACTTAAACCTTACCGACTACTCTAACTAGTAGAGTGGCAAGCAAGGGTCGATCCCACGAGGAACGGTCGAACAAATTTTGCTTTTATGTGTTAAGCTATTATTATGAAGAAACATAAAGTAAATAAGCTAGAAAACAATAAAGAAGTGGGGGGTTAATGAAATAACAACTACACCTAAATAAACAAAGACAAATAAAGAGATTTTTATAGGTTTTTGGTTTTTAAATAACAAAACGATTCACCCTTGATCATGTTTCACCGAGGTCTTGGACGATTTATGTAACTATTGTCAATGCCCTATTCAATTGTGATTCTAGCCCTTATCTCAAGACTATTAACAAGCTCTAATAGCCTTGTTATCCCTTAATCTTAGTTAATCAAAACAAGCTCTTCGACTAACCCTATTCAGTTTAACCGAATCCTCGAAAAAGCTCTCTTAGATTCAATCACCAAATGCATTAAACACTAGGACAACGAGATAAATTCAACATAAAACTCGCAAGCTCGGTTTTAGAGGTTAAACTTTGTGTTATCACCAATAAATAATTATTGTTTGCTACTCGGGAATCGGAAATCCTACAATTACGGATAGTGACCTCCTATTCTAGCAACACATTCACAAATCCCTTAAAGGGTGATCAATCCAATAATAAATTCATAAATGTGAGTCAATAACAACAAATAACACAAAACACTTGAATACACAATATTTTCGGTAACATTAACCGTAATAATCACATAAATGTCTTGGACTCAAGGTTCCACAATAATCAAGAGTGAACTAAGGGTGCTAGCCACCCATTTTACCTAATACAAAGATAAAATAACAGAAAATTAAAGAAAAACATGAACATAGGATAGAAAGAACCAAAGGTTAGGGGTTGAAGATCAAGATCTTCAACCCCATTCCATTTTCTCGCTTCCAATGGAGAAAAGTGGCTGATTATGTGTGGGGGATGGGTTCTAGTTTGTTCTAAGTTAGGTTAAATTCGAATGGGATGATATATATATAAGGAGAGAAAGTGCTAGCTCCAATTTAGGCAAAAACGTGTTTGGGTTTTTAAAACAGGGAACCCCGCCGCGGCCGTGGCATAAAGATGGCCGCGGGCGTGGTGAAACAAGGGTTTTGGGCCCAATTTGTGGCCGCGGTCGTGGTATATCAACTGCCTCGGCCGTGGTCTTTCTTGGACTGAATTCGCCTTTACTTCTGGAGGACTGGCCACGGTCGCGGATGATTCAGACCGCGGGCGTGGAACGTGTAGTGCCACGGCCGTGGCACTGGCTGCCTCGGTCGTGGCAATTGATGCTGAAATGTGGCCTCTTCTGGAGGAATGGCCACGGCCGTGGCGTTGTACTGCCTCGTCCGTGGCTTGAGCCGCGGGCGTGGCCTCGCCACCTCGGGCATGATCCCCTGTTTTTCCTTGTTTTCTTCTTCCTTTTAGCTCGATTTGTCAATTTGAGATCTTCGAACCTGTTTTTCGGCCTTAATTCACCTGTCTTGACATGAAAATGAAACAAACACGTCAAATTGCCCAATGAGAAATAAACGCACAAAACACACGTGAAAATGCACACAAAAGTCCGTAAAAAGACACTTAAATTGACCTAAAAGTGTGTGCACTACCACGTGCACCAGCGCCACTTGTTAGGATCAGCTCAATCTCACACAGAACAAAAAATAACAACAGAATTCGGACAAAAAATAAACAAGAAAATGGCCGAACACAAACGAAACAAGAACATAAATGAAAATGATGAACTCAGGGATTTTACGTGGTTCGATCAAAGATGATCTACATCGGGAGGTTCTATGCACCTCAATTCACTCCACTACTCAATCAATTACAAGAATTACCTAGAAATCTAGCAAACCCCCAAATCACACCCTGATTTGGAACAGAAACCCTAGATATCTAATTCTCTCAATTGTGTAATGTTTACAGAGGGAAAACTATCTCTATTAACTTGCAATTACAAGTGATTACAATGTATATAAGTATCGGAACTCGAATCTGGAAGTTGAGGGAGCTGTAACCAACTTCGACTCAAGTTGTTTCAAACTGCTGCAGCGGGGCTTTCATAATGGTTTATCATGCAACAGAATGAAACCGTTGTAACTGACGGTTATAACCACCTCAAACCCGGTTCTCTTTTAACCTCTTTACTGATCTTGGCTAAAACTCGGTTTTCTGATTCGGTTCCTTACACATCAAGCCCGGTTCTGGAATCCTCAAAACTTCTACTTCATATCATGAGCCACTTGATAAAAGTGAACTAATATCTAGAAGCAATTTTAACAAATGCATCAGCAAAGATCGATAATTCGTTTAAATTCACTTTTACATTATGAAGTGCGGAGATCCTAATGAGACATACTGGGAAACAGTTGTTCCCTTAGAAAATCTTTTTTTTTTATCTCCCCCTAACGCAGTTAATAGTTTGGAATCCATATCCAACATAAATGCTTAATCGTCTTTAAAGACCCATTTTGGTGCATTGTGGGGTCACAATAGGCACATATACTGCGTAACCAAATATGCGTAAATGTAAAAATATCAGGCTAAATTCAGTTACCAACTGGTACACATAAATATTTGATTAACAGTGGGTCTTAGACGAATAAAGTAAAATTGCATAACCCCATGTATGATAGGCATCTTAGTGCGCATTTCCAATGTCTAATCTTCCATCTATATCCTTTTGATGGTGACTTATGTGAGACCATTTTTGTGTATTCACATGGGTTATAGGATATTATACATTGATCTTGATTAATATGCAATAATCATCAAATTCTTTTGATGGAAACTCTCTAGAGTTAACAAGTCTTATAGAATTTATGGAGTGAGAGGTGGTGAGGCCTTATATAATCTTTTCTAGGAGTTTTTCAAATGCAACATTTATTGTGGACAATAATATGATAATCAGTTAGTGTGCCAAAATATTTACCATTACCATAAGTACTTTAATGGCCCACTTTCTGGTTTGATAAGTCCACACATATTATGTCTGTTCTTTTGTAAGAATGGAATGTCTTACTTATATATTTGGCATAGGAAGGTCTTGGACCTACTTTTTACCAAGTAATAGGCTTGGTAGAATGAATGATGCGTCTTTAAGATAGTTAATGAGACATAGTGGGATGTTGTTCTTGTTTTTAGTACTTTAGAAAGCATTGATTGCGATATAATAAAATTAGGACTGACACTGTACATCGTATCAGATTTTTCAGCCCATTTTTTGTTTCACTCGAAAGAAATAATGTCCATATAATTCCTTAAATACAGATCATCATATCATTACTTGGATGTATAAAGCCCTTGTACAAAAGCATGTATGATTTAGTTCCCCAAAGTTCATTGTTGATAACAACATATATGTGTCCCAATGTCTATTTTGGGTAACAACATATATGTGTCCCAAAGTCTATTGTGAGTAACAACATATGATTCTTTGTCCCAAAGTCCATTTTGGGTAACTTTATTTGATCTAACGATCAACATAGTAGTGGAGTACATGCCACTAGATTGACTCATTATTTTCTCTAAGATGAGCTTCCCTTCACTTTCATTAGAAGTGACATAATATATTTAATTCCATTCTCACAAGTAGTTTTTAAATGATAAACTTTGACACAAGTATCTCAATGTTCAGGTACCTCTCGGTGCATACAGAGCTTTGTTTAGTGACTTTAAATGTTATGTCATTAGGCAACTGAAAAATTCGACGATTCTTCGCCTTTTTGTAATGATCTAAGCATGATAGTCACAATGAATTCCTTAAAGAATAAAATTTAAGACCAAAATCAATATTCTAATTAGAATGTCATATCATGTGATCTCAACTTTCTTGAACGATTCACTAACTAAGCAAAGTGCTTCTTTTAAGGCTGCAATCATGATGTAGACATTTTCATAATGAATTCCAAGTATGAGTCTCTGTTCTTTGGAATTACTATCTCACATAGTTAATTGATCTTGCAATGTATATAAAAATGTAGTATCTTCACGCTTATAGAAAAAATTATTACCAACCCTGACCTTTGTTTAAGATGTCTTTTGCATCTTGGTGCCATAACCACCATGTCCATTTGGGGGCAGGCACATTGAAAAGCCTCTACAGCTCCTACATCCTTTACCTTTTGGTGTATCATTACCATGCTTGTAGGGATAGACACATCCAATTCCTTTACTTCGGGGTTATTTCCATTATTTAGTTCACTATAATTAGGCTAAGGAATTTTCTTTATCCCAATTCGTTTGATGTTATTTATCAGAAGATACAAATTATGCCTGTCCACTACTTGCATCAGTTGATTAGCTAATTTAGCTTATACATGTTCTCTAGTATAAACATTGGAGTAGGAGAATAAAGAGATTTTCTGTATCATATCATCTTCCGTGATTTCATCTCCACAGAAAGTAAGACGTTCTTGACCGCAACATATCCTAGTCGAAATTTTTCATGCTCGGTTGTCTAGCAAGTGGACTTCATTATGCTAAATAGCCAACTCTGGAAGTAGAGAGTCATATGTGTTTCCCAAATATCTTTTGTGGAATATCACTGTTCATCGTATATCATTCAATTAAAGGATACTTCCAGAGTAAGTTATGATGAAAACACTGCTCAAATTCATTAGGGCATTGATTTTGTTAGACATTTCTTTGTCTTTTGGTGTTGGTGAATGACATTGACAGGATTGCAGAATGTAGTCTTTTTCAATTGTGGCACTCAATTCCTTCTGAGCCAAGTGTTGCAAATTATGGTTGAGTTGGTTCAATCGTTTCCCTTTGAATTAGATTTCATGACCATATGTCATAATTTTCTTTTGATACATTATGAAAAATGCTTTATCACAGGTTTGGTTTGACTGATTTCATATCTTTCATGGAATTTCATTATCATGTAGATACACAATGAATCAAGCTTAACTAAACTCATTCGGTACAACATGTTATTATTGAGCCATTAACTTTTTCTGTAGTTCAGTAAGAAGATTTTATTAGGATATACTCAATTATGTCTAGGTTTAATATTTTGAATTCAAGTGAGTTGGTTTAATTATTTTCTTTTGAATTAAATATCGAGGACATATCGTCAATCAAGTCCGAAATAATTATGCTAAAATCAGATTAAGCAGAAAAAGTCCCATGACTATCAACTAAATTATGCAATGTTCCATGATTACAAATGTTGCACATACTGCCAAATGCACATTAATTAAACAAATTAGCATAGGATTAGCCTAGCATACTTTACAAATATATAACTAGAAGAAAGTGTAACTTATTATGTTTTATGAAACAAAAAACAAATGTTGTAATGTTAGATAGTAATAGTGCAACATCATTATTCATGAACAAAAGCAAAAAATTATCTATCAATAATATATGCAAAGACACATAATTACGAAATGCATACCTGTATGGCCGATCAAAATAATATAGCAATAAGGTTAGCAGTTAGACCAAGCAATCATCGAGAAGGTGTCGAACAACTCGTTGCACGACACGATTTTGTTCTCCACATCAATTATAGTGAAAAAAAATACTTAGATATACCGATTAATTTATATCATGAACAGTAACTGAGTTTTATTGGTTCACAAAATAAAAAAACACCAACCCTTGAATTGGTTAATTATTGTATGCAAGAGATATCATACTCGTAAGTCGTACGTTGGCTACGCTTTGATGTGAATATCATATTGATAAGTCCATGTGTCGGCACGTCTGAAAACTGAACCCTATGTATATGTGTTGTTCCCTCACATTTCCTCTGATTAGCTATGATTACACCAAAAACAACTTTTCTAATAAACCACATCACTGTAGGGAGAATAAAAAAAGGCCACCGACCTCTTCCGCCTTCAATTCCAAGGTTAGATTTCATCTATAGCTTCTCTCATCTCATAAATTTCATATTCTAGTTATCATCTAAAAGGATATATGAAGGATATATGTTTGGGTTTTATGATGGTTTATTGTGGTAGGGCTTCGTGCTGATAACATGTTGTAGGAAAATAAAAAAGAAGAACAGAGAGGTGCAGAATAATTATGGATTTCTCATTCATCTGATCTTTATATATAGGGTGCCAAATTTGGGTTTCACGAATACATAAATATAAGCGAATACCGAAATTGCCCTTCATCATTTACTTTTGACGAAGACACATTAAATGTGTTTTTCCTTCAACAAAAGAGTTTTATTTATTTATTTATTTTTTTTTTTTTTTTTTGTGAGATACACAATTATGATGGAGAATATAGATAGAAATATTTCAAAATATTACTCCTATATAAAAAGTGTAGCAGATAATAACATCATCTGGATTCGAGCATGAACCCTTGGAAGAATTAGCTTGCCCAAAAACCGAGTGGTCTGCAAAAGATATGAATAAGTACAATTTATATAATAATAACTCTACATATTAGGCCAAAAATAAAATAATTCCATGGGGGCAATTGCAATTATACCTAGAATGACCAACATGTCTTTAATGAACCCCTTTTAAAAATGCTCACTGTCTATTATGATTTATAAATTTCGAGCAAGCAAATTTCTATCTCTATCAATTCAGTCCTTAAAATTTTTATCTTTTCAATTTTGCGCAATTAAATTTTTGTCTCATATTATATTAATTATAAATTGGCCCTGATATTCTCCTTATGCAAAATTGATCTTCAACATAAATTTAGAAATAATCCATTACAACCATATCAGGCCATCATGCTTCTGTCAAAAATAAATTCTTGAAACATAAATCAAGGTCTATACCTTTTGACCGAGTTACAGCCATGTCGTATCTACTAAGTTTTGCAAACTGCTCCTCATAGCCCAACCACTCGATTGTAATCGATGGTTCCAGACGCATACTCCTTCAGCAGCAACCAATACAACCTTGTTTCGCTTCCTACCACATGTCATATAACATTCACTTTGGTTGATGATCATAATGTTAAACTTTTGAGAAGATGAACAAAAGCCCAAATTCTATTCAAGAAATCATAAACATATTTATTACACTAGTACATCTCTTTTTAGGAGGAGACTACTTGCTTAGCTACCTATAGTAGCTATACTTGCTGCACACATACACTAGAAAGAAACTATAATCTAAGAAACTGCTAGCTATTACAAAGTTTATTTTGTAAGAAAATAGAGGGGAATGGTCGACGTCTTCTGCTTCTTTCTACCTTGAATTTATAGAGGTCTGAAGTCCTTTATTCTTGAATTATTGGCACATACCTGTCTTCAATTTGCTAGGTGTGCCTTTTCATCTTCACATAAGTTCACATGGGGTGGACCCTTCACTTATTGCATCGCACGTTGTCTTCAGTTATTCCGCCTAGGATGCTTCTTTATCTTTCCACAGTTCGCCTTTTTAGTGGAAACAATTGTCATGACTCAGCCCATCAAAGACTTGTCGGGGAACCCTTTAATATTTTTTTCTTGGTGGTCCCCTTGGTTGTTTTCTTGATGGTTCCTTTTTGTTTTTTCCGTCGTCTCTCATGATAGGAAAATTGGTTTGAGATAGTGCCTTAGTATGTTCTGGGCACTTTGAACATATTTGTTCCGTCCATCTTCCAACATGTGCCATGTTGCCATATTTCTGAACTGTTTCTGAATTGGATGGTAGCTCGTTTCTCTATAGTATTTCTCTCTTTTTTTAAGAGGCCGATTCTGCGTAGGAAAAAGTCTTGGATGTCATGGTGTTGATCAAGATTGATCCTTCGCAGTTTTGTGATCGGCTTTGAAATTATCCTTTATCTTTCTCATCTCAGGGAGGGAAATTCATAAGCCCCAAGTTCTCCTTGTAGAGATATCATCCTAACTAAAGATTGATACCAGGGGAATCTTATGTTATGGGGCAGACATATTTTTGTTTGTCGATATCTTGTCTAGCCTCTGCAGCTTTATAAAATGGAAAGCTGGATGAGACTCATTTTAGTATGATTCTGGAGCTGCTGAAAAGAACTTCAGTTCCAGAATATCTCAGCGTTCCAAGTGGTCATTGTTTCTCCATGTTTCGCCCACGATATCTTTAATCCATTCAGGAAGTTTTGAGATTTTAGAAAATCCTAGTAATTCGTTATGCACTGAAGATGAAGCTCCAAAACCGTATCATTCCTTAACATCTTGTAATTTGGCTCCTGGGAGCATCCACATTCTTGGGTATTTACCAGATCTATCAATCTGGCATTTTCCTGGGTTAACACCAACTCCTGTAAGAATTTTCTCCCATGTCATTTGGTAAACATGAAAAGAAGAAACTTTAATCTCGTTAATATCAATCTTAGAAGTACTAGTCATTGGCCTAAGATTGATCTCTCCCTCTTTTATCCAAGAGGTGTTGCAATTGCTTAAGACAGTAGAATGAATATCCTTCGTTTGCTCAATTTTTCCTTTGACTATATCTGTATAGGGGTCTTGCTTAGAACTTGTGCTCATAGTACTTGAATCTCTGGCAACCGGGCTAGGGACCCATTCCTGAAACTCAACCTTTTTCTTCAATGAAGAAGCTTCCCATCGGATAGGAATAATCAAGCTATTCCAGATACATGAACTAGCAAGTCTGGTAGCTGTCATTGGGTTACGAACGTTTAATAAGTCCCCCTGTTGCACTCGACCTTCAACCGTGGCATTAACCTTCAGGTTGTTAATCCTCTTATCAAGCTCCTCCAAATGGTTTTGGAGATGCTTGTATCCTATTAGGATGGAGTTTGCTTCACTGGATTTCATCTCTTGTTAAAAAGTCTGCAAGAACATTTTCGTGAGACTTTCCAATGAAAACCTCATAATAAAAAATTGACAATCAACTTTCCATCTAAGTATCCTAGCTTTCTTAGGTTTAGATTTAATCTTTTTTGTTAAGAGAGCTTTAACACTTGCATTATAAATTTTAAGAATGAATTTCTTAGGAAGTAGGAACAAAGGCCAATTTCTGAAAGCCTTTTGCGCTGCAAATAATTCCTTCTCATTGATATGACATCTTGGTGTTTCATTTTCTGCAAAGGACCGCCGCAGTATCTACATGGCACTTTTCTATTTGGTGTGGCTTTGGTTAGCACTGTCACCCACCAATAATCACTGGCATCTGTGTAGAGCACCAATTCATCTTCGTCATTCGGTATTGTAAGCTTTGGAAGTTCTTTACAGATTTCTTTAAGCTGCACCACCAATTCTTGTTTTTCTTTTCCCATTTGAAATCAACATCTTTCTTTTACAACAACCTGAACACCTTTCTGTATTTTTCTAGATTTGTTATGAACATTCCAACAAAGTTGACAACTCCAAGAAAACTTTGAAGCTGTTTCTTGTCTTGAAGGTCTTCCAGAAATCCTCGCACCTTCTCCACAATATGGTGAAGGATAATTCCGGATTCATCGATTTCGATCCCGTGAAAGTCGATCTGTCTAGTGACAATCATGTGTTTCTTTCTTACCTGATAGCACCAATCCTTCTTTATGACAAGCTTTTGAATAGATTTTCAAATGTTTGATATTTTCCTTCATGTTATTTGAAGCAATGAGTATATCATCGACATATACGAAGATGGACTTGAAATAATCTTTGAAAAGATTATCCATCTTCCTTTGATATATCTGGGGTTCATTTTCTAATCCCATTGGCATCACGTTCCAGATATAATGTTCTTGTGGTGTAGGAAATGTTGTATACTTCTCGCTGGCGTCTTCCATCTTAATATGATATAATCTAGATTTACAATCAAATTTAGAGAATACCTTTGCATCCTTGATGCAGTTCACCAAGTGTTCTCTGCTCGGGACATAGTATCTGTCGAATTCAAAGATGTTGTTAATCCCTTTGTAGTTCATTACTAACCTTGGCTTTCGTCTCTTTATTTCTCCATGGTTTCTTACCAGAAATCCTGGGTTGCTGTATGGAGAGACTTTTGCTAATATCAACTTAAGATCTAAATCTTCTTAAAGTATCATCTTCATGTCCTCGCAATTTGCTTGGTTCATAAGGATTGGTTTATAAGGAACAAACTAATTTTCATTTCCGGTTTTCACCTTAAAAAATACCTTAACTTCATTCTTGTTCCACCATGCTAGATGATCTTCATTGAAATTCGTCTGTATCTTCTTCTTGACATCTTCTAAAGATATTTGTTCTTCAATGGTGATATCAAGTTGTAGACTAACCTCCGTAGACACCTTGAGGAATTGGAAAGACATTAGTTCCTCCATATCTCCTCCTAGCGTTTCGGCTCGTATTGAAGGAGTGCATCTCCGTGTCTATGGTGATCCTTTGTTTTTTGGGGACTCAATTTTCCTTCATCACCACGCTTGTTGAAAAAACTAATAAGCATTTTTCTGTGAAATGCCTCCCTTAATCTCTGACTAATAATCTTATGATCACATAGAGTTGTGAAAACAAGCCTTCTTATTTTATTCTCTTGAGTGAACTGCTTAAAGGTCTATAGGAAATTATTTCCCAACAGAATATCTGCTCTGGTATCATGGACATAGATTGGTAGAGTCTTGACTTTATACCATGGGGCATCTCCTGCTCTTCTGATCATGATTTTCGCTTGTTTAATTCCACTTTTGAGGATAAGAATCCCTTTTTAGGAATCCCATCCTGCAATAACTAGTAGATCTTCTCCAATTTCTGTAGTAAAGACTTCTAGATTGGTCTTGCATATTCCTGCGCCTGAATCAATGTAAGCCGCGAAATATTCTGCTCGATACTTTTCATATAACATCCCTATGGAGATGTATATGGAGAATGAAGTAGTGGCCATCAAAGCTTGTAAAGAGCCCCGAGCATATCACTAGATCTGATATTTTTTATGAGCCACAGTCAATGCCACTATATCTCTTAGCCTTTTCCAAGGTTTGTGATCCTCGAGAAATTCTAATCCAAGAATAAGATGCCCCTAATCTCATCCTGCTATTCCTTGGATTATCAACTCGTTTTGTCTTAGCATGAGGAGTCCTTTGTATCTTCCCAGGGAAGGTTGTTGTAAATAATAGAAGACATCACAAGGAAATATATTATCCTTTTGCGTGATATCAAATACTATTTCTACCTCTTTCTAACCTTCTGGACATTTTAATTTACATTTGGTCATGAATTTTCATATTCCAGCTTCTCTTGTGACATGGGTCTCTTTTCCCAGCTTTGACTCGTGTGCAACTATCATGAAAATAGACCCTTCTTGGTCTGAACCTCTGAATCGATGCTCTTTTCTTGATAGGTTGATCCACTATTTGCATATCTATTTTATGGATTGGCGGTAACTTCATAATCTCCGGACGGACTGCATGTACAACCAGTTCAAACATGTCTGGCGTTTTGATGAACTCCTTTCCCGCAGATAGTTCTGAATGGTAGGTATTTGAAAATGCATATGAAATACTGTAGGTAATAGAGTATGGTTTATTCCCTTCTTTCATCAATTCCTTGTTCTTGAAACCTAGGTAAAGGATTAGAAATATATTAAAATCTCGATCTGCCAAGTTATAGAATATCCTTGGATAAATATAGGACACCAATTTCCCAGCATAAAGATCGTATGAGATTTCTCCAAAACTTGCATCTCGAATATTTCTTATTATCTCATCGAAGATATCGATATCAATCGGAGAATCAATTCCTTCCTTGAATGTTGATTTGGTCAGAACTTTGATGGCTCCGATATGGATCCATTGCATCTTCAGAGCAATCTCTCTATTCATTTTGTTGAGTTGCTCTCCGATTTCTCTCATTGGAACTATCTGCATCTCCATCACATTACTTGTTAGCTCCATTTAGAATTGCAATTTCCCCCGGCATGACTTTGTAAATGATATGATGCTTTCTCTTCTTTAGGAAATGTCCTAAAGTCTTGTCCAATATCCCCATAGAAAACCTATCATTGATTTGAAGTTTTGGATCTTCTCTCTCAATTTTCATAAAAGTCTTATGAGAAATTAACATCCGTGAGAAGAATCCGGAGAGATCTTCTCGTGTCTCCTTCTTCAGTCTGATTCTGATTCAGAATACTCGTCTTTGCTATAATCTTCTTCTTCTTCTTCGTATATGCTTTAATCCGAATGAATACATTCGAACTGATATACTTGAATTATCCTGAAAGTAAACATCTTTCTCCATCTCTGGATTTGTCTCACACTCTCTAACTCCTCATTTTTTATTATCTGGACAATCATCCGATATTTACCCTTTGACACCACATGTCCATCAATTGCAATCTTTGAAACTTTCAATAGCCCTTGTATGAGATCTTCTGAAAGTTAAACTTGTTGACGATGATCTTCCCGTACTCCTTTGTTTTGAGCTTGAGGAAGAAGCTCCGCTTCTGTTTAGTCTTGATCTCTGCTCTGGTTTGTATCTTAGGGCTTTCTATTTGGACCAGAACTTTCTAGGTATCCATGAAAATCCAGTTTTTTTGCTACCATCTCTTCTGGCATAAGGATGACTTCTCATTTTTATCCTTTTTTGCCTAAATATTTGGCCTCCAACAACAGTAGGGATATCGTTTTCAACATAACATAGAGGAAGACTTTTGGTTATTCCCCTGAGCCTCTTACAATTCTTGTGGAGCGCCACCTGATAACATCACTTCACAAGCCTCATTTTGAGAAATGACATTCTCCTTGCCATGATATCCATTTTATTCTCTAGAGGTAGCTGATATTCTTTGATAAACATTTCCCTCCATGGACTTGGAATCTTGGCAATGAATAATAGAGTAGCCTCATGTTCCTCCATCCTTGACTTCCATCTGTACTCTGTGAAGAGTTTCATGAACTCATCTACGTGACAAATATCACATAACTCTAGGCTATGAAGTGTCTGCCTATAATGTGTGGCTTTTTCTTCTTTAACTCTTTCGAAGTAGTCGATCCCATTTTTTGTACGATATCCGAGAATGATTCGCTTGCCCAAAATTTTTCCCTCCTCTCAAGATTAGTAGAATCCCAAGCCATCTTCACTGATCCTTCCAGGCTCATCTTTAGATGAATTTTTTTTTTATTTTTTTTTATTTTTTATTATCCAGATCAAGTGTTCCAGCTATAATTCTCATTGCGGATGCCCACTTATCGAAGAGTAGTTCTCTGTTCTAAAAGTTCAATATATCCAAGTTCATTACTAACCCATATGGATGAATTGGATTCAATTGGAATTTCCCATAAGACAATTGAGAGAAGTTTGGCCCTTGGGTTCTCCTTCTTGTTCCTACGGGATGACCGGCATTGTCTCCTACAGTAAAGTCTCTAACATGTGGCATATTGACATCTGGTGGTGGATCATGGGATCGTTGGCTTTTTGCCGCATTGGTTAGATTCTGAGGTATATTTCTGGGGACCAGTTGTTGCCCCAACAATGTAATTTCCTGCATTTTTAAATCTACAAGAACTCATCCAGCAAAGAATTGTGCAAGTTTGTGTAAATCCTCCAAATTTATTTTATCTATTAGGATAGATTCTTTCAGTTTAGAAAAGCAATCATCTTTTCTCTATCTGTCAGCTTCATTTTCACTTCAGTAGCTTTCTCTTTTTTATGTAAAAAAAGGTTATGTATGGAAATATGGTGTTTCTTCTCTTCTCCTTGATGCACTTGGCTTAGTTTCCAAGATGGTCAACCTCTTTTGAACATCCTTGAGTGTTTCCATGATCATCTTTTGGTGGTTGAGGATGATCTCTCCATAACTTTGGACGGTCTTATGAGATTTCTGTAAGATCAGAAATCTTAGATCTTTCTCCACTGATTTCTTCCCAATTAGGTCCCATCATTTTTTCTTCCAGAAATGAAAATAAGGCTTCTGGATATTTGATGGGCACTGGTTGGGACGCTTTCTCTAGATCTCTTTTGTAGGAAAACCTCCATGGGTGCTGGTAAAGTGGATGAAATCAAATGCATTCCCTTCTACAAGTATCTCCTATTCAAGGGTCTTTCGTCGGATTTTGTCTCTCTTCTCATCCATACTTGGCATCTTGATAGGTTCTATAGCTCATGACTAAGTTCCTTAGTTCTTTTAAGAGTCTTGTCACATCTTTGAAGTAATTTTCCAATGAAATCTTGTTTCTATCTTTCCAGAATCTGAAAATATTCTCTATTGTTACTTGAGCTTTCGCTCAAGTATTCTTGTAGAATTTTCTTTCTCGAACTTTCGTTCGGATCCATAAATCTCTTGCGACGTCTCCTCTGTTATGATAGTACTTAATATAATAAACAATTTATGATTTCTAAATAAACCTAGGGCTCTGATATCACTTTTGCGTGTGGGATCGAGTCTTGCATGTATGTTAATTTATAGGATCAATTTGTTGTATACTCAAAATTAATAGGACTGTAACTTGATATTTTAAGAGTTATAGAAATTGACTTAAAATCTAAATTATAGATCCTGAATTTGCTGCCTAAGCGCAAGATAGGTATTACACCCGAAATATGCGTATTTTGGCAATTAATAAGTGGAAGTGTCATAAAAGAGTTTTAAACTCTTTGACGTGGTACAATCACGTATTCACCAAATTTGGGTGCTGTTGGCTCGGGTCCTGTGCGACGATATCGAATTTTCAGGCTAGAGTGGTGAAGATGATTACCAAATTAGACTATTCTAGATAGAGTGGGACTTGCATGCATAAGATGCACAATAGGGTTTAATGTACACTAGGATCCGTTTACCCGCGTGTGACCCGTCTCCAGACCCGGCGGGTCACGAAGGCGAGTCGCGAATTCTGACTTTTTTAATTATACGACAATATTTTAATATAAATATATATTAGCATGAGGTTATAACATATCAAGAAGCTGTAACCTGATGGCGCATCACTCACCCTTCTTTACGAGACGTGACGAGTTCGAACCTCCGTGGCGTGCTGATTTCTCTTTCTTTTTTATTTAATTATGCAATATATATAATAATGAAGCGAGAAATTAAAGGATATGAGTGCTAGGCGCGCCGTTTGGGCAGCCATGAAGTCTTGTGTTCGATTATGATTTCTCTTTCTTTTTTTTTTTTAATTTTTATTTCATTGTACAATATATATAATAACAGAGCAAGAAATAAATGGATATGAGAGCTAGCCTAGCGGTAGTGCGTCGTTTGGGTACTCATGAAGTCTTGTGTTCAATTTCTTGTCCAAGCACGCTTAACGTTCTTTAATTCTTTTTTTTTTTTTTGTCTTTTAAATTATATATATTAACATTAATTGGCCTAATATCTATTTATTTTTGTGTGTTACTCTATAATTATTTTTTCAGGTTACAATATATTTATATATATAAATTATGTTGTCTAATAGTGTAAGTTTATTAGTAAAAATATAATCTTTTTTTGTATACAACTGTATATTAATTTTTCCAACTTACACTATAATTATTGTTCCTTTATAGTTATATTATCTTGATTAAAAGTATTAGTTCATTTCGTAATATGATGTTTACAATTTATTTTTTGTATGTTACTGGTACACGTGTCCCGTGCACGCACTTTAGGGCGCTTTTAGTGCCATTTTAATGTCAATAATGTGCACAATCACGTGTATTTAGTGCTTTCGTATTCTCATTGGAAAAATAATGTGTTTGTGGTGTTTATGTGTTAAAACAGGTGCAAAAGGATAAAAAAAGAATATCAAACGATCGTGGAGTCGAAGGATCAGTCGAGGCAACAAGGGACAGGGCTGAAGGATTGATCTCGGCCGAGACAGGGCACAAATCTCGGCCGAGACACCGCTCCAGGGAATCCAGGAATTTTGAGAACTGAAGATCTCAGCCGAGACGGATATTGCATCTCGGCCGAGATACCTCTCCAGGGAAAAGTAAAAAATTCAAGAGATGAAGATCTCAGCCGAGATGAAACCCAATCTCGGCCGAGATAATCCTAACCCTAAAAAGCCCTAAATTTCCCTTTTCACGTCTCGGCCGAGATGCAACTCAATCTCGGCCGAGATCATCCCTCGATTTACAAGTTGAAAAAGCCCTTTTTAACGTCTCGGCCGAGATTCCTTGCCCTGTTTTAAATTCCTAAACGCGATTTTGCCTTAAACTGAAGTAACAACTCTTCCCCAATATATATATCCTCCTTTTCGAAATTAACCTATCTTGGGCACAAATTTGGAAAACTTTTCAGCCACCATCACTTCCAAGAAGAAGAGAAGGGCAAGAAGGAGTCATCCCATCTTCCCCGTTGATCAACCTTTGGTTCTATCATTTCATTTTTATGAATTCTTGTATTTCCTTTGATTTACTTATTGTATTAGGAGTAATGGGTGGGTAGCACCCTTAATTCTACCCTTGATCATGTTGAACCTTGATTGAAGATGAATATGTGAATATTGACTTTTGGTGTTACCCTTTTATTGCAATTTAAATGTTCTATAATGCTTGTTTGAATTGTCTCATGCGTAGATGCTTGTTTTAGGATTGATCACCATTTAGAAACATTTATTGTATGTTGCTAGGGATTGGAATTCACTTTCCGTGATTGTTGAAGCTTCAATCTCACTTAGTAGTGAACAATGCTTGATATCATTGGTGGCATTATAGAGTTTGGCCTCTAAACCCGATCGATTCGAGGTTTATGCCTTATTTATCCCGTTGTTCTAGTTCGTGATCATCCAATATCAATTAGTGTGAAAAGAGCTTGTTTGGATCACTAATTGATTTAGGTAGGGATGAATCGATAAGCGGACCTTCGATTTATCCACAATTAAGGAACAACACAATTTACATAAGCGGACCTTGTAGATTGTGGGATAAGGGTTTAAATTGCATTGAATTATGGCATCAACAATAACCCATAGATAGTCGGATTCAAGGGGATACTAGATCGAGGGTAGATCTCTTTAACATATTCAAAAACCCGAAAATATTTAGTTGTTATCTTGTTGTGATCCTTTAGAAACCGGAAGAACAGAGTCATCAAAATAGGTCTCCTTTCCCAAAGGGAGTGTACCAATAGAAAGCACCGGTCGAGTCAAATCCTTCGGACCAATCCCTTTCGGATATTGTTAAGAGCCTTGCAAATAGTACAATCCAGCTGCAGAAGGACAACAATTCGAGATTTACCAATCTTGAAATTCAATTGAGCCAAATAGCCTCTACCATGTTAAGGCTAGAAATCAACCAAGGGGGAAAGTTACCGGCTCAACTGGAAGTCAATCCGAAAAATGTGAGTGCCATTGTTGATGTGAATGAAGAGTTAGTTGGAGAGCCTGAAAAGCCCGGGTATACTTCACAAGCAAAGAGAGAAGAACTGCATGAAAATTCTAGGACAGAAGAGACACCAACTCCCTATGTGGCCAAAGTTCAAGTTCGGACACCGAAGTGGAAGATTGCTAAGGAGTTGAGAAGACAAAAGGAGGCATTAGCTGCATGCTTCCCTGCTCACTTACTGCCTTTTCCTACCAAGAGATACGCTTCACAGAACGAAACTGAAAATGTCAGCATGGGAATCATGAGAAGCGGGAAGGTACTCGAGAAAGGGAAGTTGAGAGGTGAAGAGAGGAACATCGAAAGTGAAAGGGAAATTACTGAGAATGAAATCTCGGCCGAGATACATCAAGATCTCGGCCGAGATGGCCAACCTCGTCCAGAATAGTAAATTCCCTGTCCACCTATCTCGGCCGAGAAGGAAGTGCATCTCGGCTGAGATCAAGCAACTCTGAATGAAGGAAGAAAGTGCTGCACACTTGTCTCGGCCGAGACACAAGTCAATCTCGGCCAAGATTCTCAGGAGGGACAGATCAATTATGCAACTCCTCCACTTCCGTTTCTGAGTCAAATGAAGAGGATTCCAGACAGAAATAGAGACAAGGAGACGATGGAGGTATTCAAGAAAGTTGAAATCAGTATTCCCTTGGTGGAGGCCGTAAAACAGATTCCTCGATACGCAAACTTTCTGAAAGACTTGTGCACAAATAAAAGGCGGCTACAAGGGAATGAGAAAGTCCTTATGGGAGAAAGTGTTTCGGCAGTTTTCCAGAAAAAGATGCCACATAAATGCAAGGATTCGAGAATGTTCGTCATCCCGTGTAAAATTGGTAACACTAGAATAGAGAAAGCCATGTTGGATCTAGGGGCATCCATCAATGTGATGCCCCGTTTTATTTTCGATAACTTAAACTTGGGGCCACTGAAGGATACAAGGGTGGTCATCCAATTAGCCAACCGAAACACCTCATTTTCGGACGGGGTGATTGAGGACGTGTTAGTTGAGGTGGATAACATCATATTTCCAGCGGATTTCTATGTGCTGGATACGCATGGAGATTCGTCAAATTCCACTCCAATCTTGCTTGGGAGGCCATTCTTGAATACCTCCGAAACAAAGATTGACGTGCGAGAGGGAACTCTTAGCATGGAATTTGATGGCCAAGTGGTGCAATTCAACATCTTTGAGTCGATGAAGTATCCCGAAGATTTGCATAGTGTGTATTCTATTGATGTTATTGATGCTATTGACCCTTTTGTAGAGGAAGTGCTTGAGTATTATTGCAGGGATCAAGAGACAACTGAATTGGCAAATGATCTAGAGGAGATAGAGCCAATGGACGCCAAGGAAGAGTCAGTGGGGATAGTGGAACAATCATAATCTTCAAAGCCATTCCGAACCAAGTCTATTCCCAAATTCATACCATTACCAGAACCTCAAGAAAAAGTGCTACCCTCTACCATCAAAGCACCAACTCTCGAGCTCAAGACCCTCCCCTCCCATCTCAAATACACATATCTTGGGGAGGGAGAAACCTTACCGGTGATTACCTCATCAAAGCTCACACCCACTCAAGAACAAGCATTGATCGGGGTCCTCAAGGTGAACAAGAAAGCTATAGGGTGGACTATTGCTGATATTAAAGGCATTAGCCCAGCCCTATGCATGCATTGAATACTGCTCGAGGATGATGCCAAGCCTAGTCGGGAGCCTCAACGATGACTCAACCCGTCAATGATGGAGGTCTTCAAGAAAGAAGTGATCAAACTGTTGGACGTGGGGATCATCTACCCCATATTCGACAGTAAGTTTGTGAGCCCGACCCAGGTGGTTCCGAAGAATTTTGGAGTGACAGTGATAGAAGGGAAGGATGGTGAAATGGTGCCTACGCTCCTACAGACAGGTTGGAGGGTTTGCATAGACTACAGGAAGTGGAACGTAGTAACAAGGAAAGATCATTTTCCACTACCCTTCATCGATCAAATGCTTGAGAGGCTAGCAGGGCATCCTTTCTATTGCTTCCTGGATGGATTCTCGGGGTATTTTCAAGTACCAATCGCACCCGAAGATCAAGAAAAGACTACTTTCAGATGCCCATTTGGAACATTCGCATGGGGGCGCATGCCCTTTCGACTATGCAACGCCCCTGCAACATTTCAAAGATGCATGGTTAGTGTTTTCTGAATTTATTGGTCATTTCATAGAGGTTTTCATGGATGATTTTAGTGTTCACGGTACATCTTTTGAAAATTTTCTTGATAACTTGGTAAAAATCTTGCAACGATGCATTGAGAAAAATCTTTTGTTAAATTGGGAGAAATGCCACTTTATGGTGGAACAAGGAATTGTGCTAGGCCATGTAGTTTCTAGTAAGGGAATAGAAGTAGATAGGGCGAAAATTGATATTATTCCTTCTCTCCCTTACCCCGCAAATGTGCGGGAAGTGCATTCTTTTCTTGGTCATGCAGGATTTAACAGGAGATTTATCAAAGATTTGTCAAAGATTGCTGCTTCGTTGTGCCAGTTGCTACAAAAAGATGTGGAGTTTGATATGAGCAAGGAATGCAAGTTGGCATTTGATGAGTTGAAGAAGAGATTGGTCACTCCTCTGATTATTCATCCGCCAGATTGGGAATTGCCTTTTGAATTAATGTGTGATGCAAGTGAACAAGGTTTGGGGGGCAGTTTTGGGACAGAGAAGAGGGAAAGTGGCCCATGTCATCTATTATGCCTCACATACTTTGAATCCAGCTTAGATGAACTACACTACCACAGAAAAGGAGCTTCTAGCTATTGTGTTTGCATTAGAGAAGTTTCGGTCTTACCTTGTTG
Source organism: Ajuga chamaepitys (assembly GCA_958295605.1). Classification (NCBI taxonomy): domain Eukaryota; kingdom Viridiplantae; phylum Streptophyta; class Magnoliopsida; order Lamiales; family Lamiaceae; genus Ajuga; species Ajuga chamaepitys. The sequence continues at coordinate 19,400,837 of OY282502.1, forward strand.
GGACAAGGATCATTGTATATACCGACCATGCAGCATTGAGGCATCTCATGGCTAAGAAGGAGGCGAAGCCTAGGCTTATTCGTTGGATACCACTTCTCCAGGAATTTGATCTAGAGATCAAGGATAAGAATAGAGCAGAAAATGGTGTTGCAGATCATCTCAGTAGGATAACTCAAGAGGAGACGGACTTGCCTCTACAAGAAAGCTTTCCAGACGAACAGCTACTTGCAATGACAGATGCGAAGGTTCCTTGTATGCCAACATGGTGAATTATTTGGTGTCCAAGCGGTTTCCTAGTGGGATGAGTAAGCCTTAGAGAGATAGGTTGAAAAGTGAATCAAAGCATTTTGTTTGGGATGATCCCTACCTTTGGAAATATGGTTCAGATCAAGTAATTAGGAGATGCATTCCCGAAGACAAAGAGCAATCGGTGCTAAATTTTTGCCACTCATACGCTTGTGGAGGTCATTTTGGACCGAAGAGGATGGCCTACAAAGTACTTGAAAGCGGTCTATATTGGTCTACCATTTTCAAGGATGCCCTCTTGTTTTGCAAAACCTGTGAAAGATGTCAAAAGACCGGAAATGTGTCACAGAGGAACAAAATGCCCCAACAACCAATAATGGTGTGTGAAATTTTTGACGTTTGGGGAATAGATTTCATGGGCTCGTTTCCATCTTCTTATGGGAATCTATATATCTTGTTGGCCGTGGACTATGTGTCCAAATGGGTGGAAGCAAAGGCTACTCGTACGAACGATTCAAAGGTTGTTGCGGACTTCGTCAAGTCTAACATATTTGCAAGATTTGGGATCCCGAGAGCCATCATAAGTATAGGGGTACGCATTTTTGCAACCGGACCATTGAAGCACTATTCAAGAAATATTCAGTTTTGCATAAAGTGTCTACTCCCTATCATCCACAAACAAATGGGCTAGCCGAGACTTCAAATCGAGAGATCAAATCGGTGCTAGAGAAGACCGTCCAACCTAATCGGAAAGATTGGAGTTTGAGGCTTGATGATGCCTTATGGGCATATATGACCACCTATAAAACACCTATAGGCATGTCCCTATATCGCCTTGTTTATGGCAAATCGTGCCACCTTCCGGTTGAACTCGAACACAAAGCCTATTGGGCCATCCGGAGATGTAACATGAGTGTTGATGAGGCGGGTGTGCACCGGAAACTTCAACTCCAAGAGCTAGAAAAGATTTAGAATGAAGCCTTCGAGAACGCGTTGATATATAAGAAGAAGACCAAAGCCTTCCATGATGCAAGGATATCCCGAAAAACTTTTGTGGTTGGAGAAAAGGTACTTATGTACCACTCGCGATTGAAATTGTTTCCCAGAAAGCTTGGATCAAGGTGGATTGAACTATTCATTATCAAGAAGATATATCCATATGGAGCTATTGAGATAGAAAGCGGTAAAATGGGCAATATTTTCAAAGTGAATGGACAATTGCTCAAGCCGTACTACGAAGGCTGTCAAGATAGCCCGCTTGAAGAGGAACAACCAGAAGACCCACCATCGAGCTGAGTGAACATCCGTCGAGCCAACGACGTTAAACAAAGACGCTTGTCGGGAGGCACCCGGCGGTATCTTTAAATTTTTGCATTTTCAAATTCATAGTTAGATGCTCAATAAATGCCTTGTGGCATATTTGATGTTTTTGTTTAGAATTGTGCAGGTATCAATCAGAATAATCAAAAGATAGCATGGAATGGGGGTGAAGGAGACCAAAATGAAGGAAAAATTGCTGGAGACAAATCTCAGCCGAGATGTCACAAAGGTAAAAACAGGTAAATTCGCTAGAAAAGTATCTTGGCCGAGACATACATTCATCTCGGCCGAGATTTAATAGAGCTCAAATTGGCCCAAAATTGCTGAAAGCCAATCTCAGCTGAGACACCAAATCATCTCGGCCGATATCAACTTGTCCAGAAAATTGGCCAAAATTGCTGGAAACATATCTCGGCCGAGACACCAAGTCATCTCAGCCGAGATAAATTTGTCCAGAATGTGGGAAAAATTACTTGAGGCCTATCTCGGCCGAGATTAATTTGTCCAGAATGGGGGTAAAATTGCTGGAAAGTAATCTCGGCCTAAACACATACGCATCTCGGCCGAGATCCTCTGCTGAGCCAACCAAGCCTGAGACCAAAGAATAGATCTCGGCCGAGACACAAAATTCAAAATGCATCTCGGCCGAGATTTCGCGCAGGTATAAATACCCCTGCACGGAACAGCAGGTCATTCTTTTCCCCTTCCTCCCATACGCGATTTGCGCACACACACGCACACACACCCTCAAAATCACCATTTTTACTCAATTTCTTCCTCTCAAATTCACACCACACCTCACCCACATCACCACACACACTTCTATCCGAAAAATTTCGAATTTGAAGCAAAGTTGGAGTCGGGTCGAAAAGGGCACGAAAAAGTTCACTTCAAAATCTTCCGATTAAATTCAACCGGTAAGTAGGGCTATCCCTTTCCCTTAGTCTTTATTTGATTATTATGAACTTTATTGTTAAAATTAGGGGCAAATTTTGTGTTAATATAGTTACTCTATTGATATTGGTTATGCACAAGTTTGTTTTTGTGTTTTTTTGCCAATGTTGACTTGTTTTAGGTATTCTAATACTAGATTTGTTGTGGTAGCCTTTGTATTTGCATGATTGGATGATGAGGGATGAGGATTAGTTTGAGAATCATTGAATTTGAAGTTGAAATTGATTTTGGCATATCACCGAACACTTGACTTGCATTCCTTCTTGTTATCCTTTTGTAGTTTGATTTGATTGCTATGCTCGATTATTAGGTTGATTAGTTGAATTTGTGTGAAGAGTAGGCACTTTTAGACTCTTGTTGATAATGAAAAGAAATTGACCTATTTTTGTTGAGCATTGGTAGATTTTAGTTACAATAGGATAATGATTGGGAATGTTTGCCATATATGCAACTTGTATAAAGTCAATTGAATCATCTAGATTGTAAGTTCGCTTGTGATATTCCATGTTAATAGAATATGAGTGATTGATATAGCTAACTTGACCTTCTATTTGATTAAAATTGATGTGTAAATTGGTGATAAGTGTTCAATGTGGGAGATTTTGATGTGTGTAATGTGTGATTGTTTGTAGGCATACAATGGCACCACCCAAAAATACGAAGAACACAACTCAAGAAGGCACTTCCGGTAGGCGGTTAACAAAGAAAATTCGAAAAAGCCAAGTCAAAGGCAAGGAGAAAGCCGTTGAGCCCAATCCGGAGGCTCCCATGCCGGACACTCCATCAACTACCACTGATAAATCCACAAAGCTGATTGATTTTGACATAGTTCTGAGCACAGAGGACCAGAGGAAGAGATTTGACAAGCTAATTAGGAGAGGGGTGTCAGCAACCCGTTATGGTGATCCCAAGATTCTGGACGCCATGGGAATCCGGCAGAATGTTCTTGAACTATTAGACAAAGTAGGTCTAGCCCAATGCCTAGCACCCCGCCCTACTTTCCTCAAATTTGTGCTAGAGTTTTTCAGCACCCTCAAAATCGAGGAGGAGTCTCTTTCCTGCTTGACCAAGGTCCACCACATCAAATTTCAACTTCTGAATGAAGAAAAGACACTGAGCCACGACAACCTAAAAAATATATACGGCTTCAAAAGGGAAACCGTTGGCGGTGAAAATAAATTGAAAGAGTTTGACGTGCGACAATTCTGGGGGCAAATCACTGCCGCCCCTGGAATAGTTGCACCCCAGGCCTACGACCCGAGGAGCTCCAGGTTGACTTCCATCAGAAGTCCGGTCGTGAAGTATTTGCAGAAGTTGTTGAGCTCCACCATATGTGGTAGGAAAGAGATCAGTTCTCCCCGATTGTACGAGATGGAGATCTTATGGGCTATTGCGGACAGGAAGTTGAGGAATTTTCAGTGTGACATGATATCAAGCTTTCAGAAGATAGTCAAATAATTGAGGACAGAATAGAAAAGAGAGACAAAGGTCCCCGACCCGATCTACTGTGAGGCTCTGATTACCCCTATACTCGAGCATTACAATGTACCCCTCCTAGAGTACACACCCATCAGCACTGACTATTATTTAGACTGGGAGGAGATGGAGAATATGAGAATTGCCATGCTTGGGTACCAAGAGGGAATATCGGGTCCGGCTGTCCCCTTTGTCCTTCAGAATGTGGGACAGTACCTCCGTCTCCCCAACCCCAGTCTTACCTACATCTAGCGCCTACAGACAAGCATGACAAACTTGGCGCTGAGCTCGGAAGCACGTTTAAGAGAATCAAAGGAGCCGATCAGCGCCGAGTTAACACGCTACCAGAGGGGGAAGAAGCCACGAACTGTGGCCAGGGAGATAAGTACGGGGACTGCAGAAGGGAGCAGTCTGCCAAGCAGGAAGAGACCGGCATTTGCAGTGTGGTCTCGGGCCAGGATTCAGGAGGAGCACAGTGACCGGCTGAGCAGTTTAGAGTCGGGCGTGCAGGACATCAAAGCTGACATCAGTGCACTTAGAGGAGATGTCCATCAACTGGGAGCGGAAATGAAGGAAATTAAAGAGAGTCAGCACAAGTTACTAGCCTTGTTCAAAAGCATCCAAGGATGCTTTACTGGCTCGAGCTCCCAAGACGTCAGGCCTTCCAAGTCACTGTGAGACATTCTTAACCGCTTGAATTCCCGAACTCCCCTTCTGCCTCCTTTCTGGTTCCTATGACTATTGACTGTTTTGGATTGTATTATTGGCCCGTGTGCCTCTTTTCTGTACTTGCTCAGTTTGGTTTGACGGCCTGTGTGCCGAGTAGTTTGACTTATTGCCTTTGGTAACCTTCTTGGATGTATTTTGTTTAATTATAATTGAATTTGGTGGGCCTGTGAGCCTTTGTTTATCTTTTGATTAATTTATGAGCATTACTATTAGTATTTTGATTTGGTATTTTGCACATTTAGGAATAATGATTTTGTTTAATTTGTTTTTAGTAGAATGGGGTTGAATAATATGGTTAAATTCGACGAGCACCAACTTGTACTCCTCTTTTTCCACAAACTTAGTTTGCAACTAAGTTTGGGGAGGGGGTGGATTCGTACAAGTTGGCAGCTTGAGAAAGCGATTGGATTAGTTTAGGAAGGAAAATTGTGGCATTGATTAATGATGAAAAAAAAAATTTCAAACAAATATTTTTGGAAAGAAGAACATGGTAGAGCATGATAGGCTTTTTGAAGCCAAATTGAACATACACTCAAAACTTTTGATCAAATTTAAAACCTAGCGAGTCTTTGAGCCTAATGCATACTCCCATTTTTGGAGTAAAATCAAACTTTCTTTCAGTGCGAAAACTCTTTGAATGTATGCAATTTCCTCTAGAACTTACCCTAATTCTTTACCTTTGAATAAGTCGGTATGTGTGGTGACAATGAAAATGATTTTAGGCATTTCTTGGTTTAAGCCCTTTTCAAAAGCTGAAAACAATTCATTTTGACAAAAAAAATGTACAAATTGCCCCTAGTTAGCCCTTTGAGCTTAAGCCTTTTTGTTTGATACCCAACACTACAAGAAAATTTACCTTTCATTTAGCCTTTGAAACCCAAATGGACTATTGAGTATGAGGGAGGCGGTTGGAAGGTAGTTAGTTTGGAAATTGGGATTGAATTTGGGTAAACTAGTGAAAAACGAAGAAGGGTGAAAGGAAAAACGTGAAATAGGCTAGAATCGAGAATATTAACCTCTACATAATTTGTAATTAGTTAAAAAAAAAAAAAGGAGCAAAGTCGGAAAAACCATAAAAACAAAAGAAAGAGGAAGTGTATATACCAAATTTTTTTAGTATTTCCTTTTAGAATTGGAGAGGTTAGTGAAAATCACATCATTTTGTGATTACAATCCCTTGTTTAGAAAATCTCAAGAAACATATTTATTGAGAGGCTTGATAAATATGGGAGATGTAGGCAGGAATAAGGTGAAGAAGTCGAATCTTAAGTTCGACTCGATTGGGAATTGAAAGAGTGAGGTTGAGTGACCATTGTTTGAGAGGTAGATGGGTAGTGCACGACTCATTTAGTCCGTTTTATAGTCACCTTTACCTAAATTTTGTCCCACCTTATCTCTAGCCAACATTACAACCCATATAAAGATCTAACTATTTCATTGTCACGCATGTCAAGTACAATTTCGGGTTCAGATGATTGGCAAGCCTATGGTAGGCGTTGTATGCATTTCAATGTGAGTGTACACACTACCCTTTTTAATGCACTCGAGAGAGAGAGATACACTCACCCGGTGAGGATCTTAAGTAAGAGTGTTATGTCTTCAGAGTAGTGGATCTAGTCTATCACATATGCTCACTATTATCATGATTGCTTCATCTTTTTCATGAAAACTCTCTGAAATCAAATGCCACTAAACTCTGCCCTAAACACGTGTCCTTTTGCCTTTCTCTTTATTGTTTGGGACGAACAAGTTCTAAGTTTGGGGAGATTTGGTACACGTGTCCCGTGCACGCACTTTAGGGCGCTTTTGGTGCCATTTTAATGTCAATAATGTGTATAATCACATGTATTTAGTGCTTTCGTATTCTCATGGGCAAAATAATTTGTTTGTGGTGTTTATGTGTTAAAACAGGTGCAAAAGGATAAAAAGAGAACATCAAACAATCGCGGAGTCGCAGGATCAGTCGAGGCAACAAGGGACAAAGCTGAAGGATTGATCTTGGCCGAGACAGGGCAACAAATCTCGGCCGAGACACCTCTTCAGGGAATCCTGGAATTTTGAGAACTGAAACCGAGATACCTCTCCAGGGAATAGTAAAAAATTCAAGAGATGAAGATCTCGGCCGAGATGAAACCTAATCTTGGCCGAGATAATCCTAACCCTAAAAAGCCCTAAATTTCCCTTTTCACGTCTCGGCCGAGATGCAACTCAATCTCGGCCGAGATCATCCCTCATTTTACAAGTTGAAAAAGCCCTTTTTCAAGTCTCGGCCGAGACACACTTGCATCTCGGCCGAGATTCCTTGCCTTGTTTTAAATTCCTAAACGCGATTTTGCCTTAAACTGAAGTAATAACTCTTCCCCTATATTTATATCCTCCCTTTCGAAATTAACCTATCTTGGGCACAAATTTGGAGAACTTTTTCAGCCACCATCACTTCCAAGGAGGAGAGAAGGGCAAGAAGGAGTCATCCCATCTTCCCCATTGATCAACCTTTGGTTCTATCATTTCATTTTTATGAATTCTTGTATTTCCTTTGATTTACTGATTGTATTAGGAGTAATGGGTGGGTAGCACCCTTAATTCTACCCTTGATCATGTTGAACCTTGATTGAAGATGAATATGTGAATATTGACTTTTGGTGTTACCCTTTTATTGCAATTTGAATGTTCTATAATGCTTGTTTGAATTGTCTCATGCCTAGATACTTGTTTAGGATTGATCACCCTTTAGAAGCATTTATTGTATGTTGCTAGAGATTGGAATTCACTTTCCGTGATTGTTGAAGCTTCAATCTCACTTAGTAGTGAACAATGCTTGATATAATTGGTGGCATTATAGAGTTTGGCCTCTAAACCCGATCGATTCGAGGTTTATGCTTTATTTATCCTGTTGTTCTAGTTCGTGATCATCCAATATCAATTAGTGTGAAAAGAGCTTGTTTGGATCACTAATTGATTTGGGTAGGGATAAATCGATAAGCGGACCTTCGATTTATCCACAATTAAGGAACAACACAATTTACATAAGCGGACCTTGTAGATTGTGGGATAAGGGTTTAAATTGCATTGAATTATGGCATCAACAATAACCCATAGATGGTCGGATTCAAGGGGATACTAGATCGAGGGTAGATATCTTTAACATATTTAAAAACCCGAAAAATATTTACTTGTTGTCTTGTTTTGATCCTTTGATTAATCTAAAACACCAAACACATCTATTGCTTTCTAGATTAGTAATTGGTACCAAGGATGAAAATATCGGTTTTTACGGAGATATCGGTGTTTCAATTTACGGAGATTTCGGTGAGATCTCGATTAATATCGAAATATCGGTGCAATTTTCTGAAATATATTAAAAAATATATTAAAAATCTTAAAATTTAACATGATATTTTTACAATTATTATAACAAACTCAAATACATATATGCATCCTAAATTTGATAGAAATAGATTTATTTACAATTAATTCATAAATATAAAATAATTTAAACAATGATTGGCAATATAAAACACTTTTTAACGTTTTTTTATACAACATTACTAATTACTTAAAAATTCGAAAGTTTAACAAAATATTTTAAAAATATTATAACCAACTTTAATACATAAATTCATCTTAAAATTATAAACAAAACAAAATATTTAAAAGAATACATGTTATCAAGTATAATAATAATAAATTGAAAATTTGTATACTGAACTTTCGATTCCTTATTTAATTTTTATGGAGATTTTATAATATGAGAAGGCAATTTTTTGCTTATTTGATTTTATTAGAATCAGTAATTATATAGATTCTATGTGGAGAATAAATCAAGATGGTGACTTGGTCTAGTGGTTAAAATTTGGAGCTCTTTTCAACAGGTCTCTGGTTCGAACCTCGCCCTTGCATTTTTTGACAAAATATCGCCGCATATGGACTGCCACGCGTCCGCCATCCTGCAGGCTGAAAATGTCGCGAGAATCTCGCGAGATCTCGCAATTTTTCAACATAATGCGATAACATTGCTATTTCGTCTCGCCAGCTCAATTTTCGCGAGAAATCGGCGAGAAATCGCCGATTTCTCGCGATATTTTCATCCTTGATTGGTACTTAGTAGACTTTAGTTGTTAGAATCAATCAACCCCCCCCCCCCCCCTCCCACCCCTTACTTACTTATGTTTATTGTTTTTATTACAACCTAAATCACCAATTGCTTGAAGTATTTGAATTAACACTACTCATCGTTCTCCGTGGGATCGACTCGGACTTACCACTTTACTTAGTAAAGTCGGGATAGTTCGGAATTCAGTTTTAAAACATTTTATAATTTGGTGGGGCGAACGTTTCGACGACGCGCTCCAACCCTTCACCAGTTACTCTATAATTATTTTTCCAAGTTACATTATACTTACCTTTTTCTTATAGTATATATTATGCTGCCTAATATTATAAGTTTATTAGTTACAATTAAATTTTTTGTTGCAAAATTGAATGCTTACCATCACACCACTCGTATCTATTTGATTTTATCTACATTTTATATAGATATTTAACAACATCTACATTAAAATTTAAATAAAACATTTTATATACATATTTAACATCTATATTAAAAATTAAATAAAACATAACAATCGCAAGGGGCGAGACTCGAACCCACATCCACATAGCTCACAACAACCACTAGAACACAACCCTATCTTGTGTTATTATATGCAACTTCGCATTATTGAATGTTCAGCTGTATTAAAAAAATCGTGATCGAGGATATGTAATAAGTCTTATTATGCATCTTATGAACACAAGCTTTTCCCCTGACTATGAGCGACAAATCAACTTTAATTACCAAATTATTCGGATTTCTTGGCTGATGATTTCTTCAGATATATATATAGTTACTTGATGGGAAAAAAATTATAAATAAATATAATAAAATATGAATAAAAATTAAAATATTCCAAAACATCTTAAATGACGGGCATCCGGCAATTGCTTTAAAAATAAGAAAACGAAGAAATAAAAGTATAGTTAATTGGGAAATATTCAAATTGGATTTAATTAATTAAGTTTATTTTTAAATTTTATTCAACTGAAAATAAGAAGAAGAAACAAAAAGATAAAAAATATTAATAGAAAAAATACGAATTTTATTTTAACTAATAAACGAGACATTAACTTTGAAACTTATATATTCTCTAGGAATAAGAAATTATTTTGAAATATGACTCTCTTTATAATATAGAGAAATATTAATTAATTTTAAAAATAATAAAAAGAAGAAATAACAATAGTTTAGTTAATTGAAATGATAAATCTAATCGGATTTACTTACTAGAAAAAGTGAATTTGAGTTAATTGAACAAAATAATAAGAAGTAAAAAAAGTTCAGTTAATTGAAAGAAAAAACAAAAAATCGGATTAGACATAGTTAATATGGAAAAAAAAAATTCAAAATTATTATAAAAAGCAATAATCGGATTAGCCATAGTTAATTGGGTAATAAAATGAAAACATATATTCAAAACTTATATATCAGAGCCAGGTTTCGATCCTAGGACCTGTGGGTTATGGGCCCACCACGCTTCCGCTACGCCACTCTGATTTATTGCTATATGTTTTCATTAGAGCTGAATAAATCCATTGCTGAAGAATCTCAATTTGATGGGCCAAGCCTATACCCACACTTCATTTGGTTCTCAACATTCAACAATAATGAGTTTTTATTTGATGGGCCAAGCCTGATACCATTATGTAACACGTATTATTGAGTTGCTGGCACCCCCTTCCTCCAATACAAAAATATAATTACATTTGATTTATTGAAAAAAACATTGATAATTTACTTTCATATTGGCAATATTTGATATTGATTCCGAGGAAAACAAAAAGACACACTTCCAAAATATATTGATCCATAAAATATATATTAAAATATCAATTATTTGCTTTAGAAATTAGAATTCCAAAAATATTTTATATAGCATCTTCCACATGTCGATATTTAATTGGGGACAAATTGCATGTGCCTACAAGTACATTAGTAATCCGAGAGTATTTTCACCTCGAGTTTTTATAGCTAATGCTTAAAAACTAAATACAAAAAAGCTAAAAAATAAGACATTTATTTTTGGGTGAAATTATGAAATAGTCATTTTTGTAACTTTTACTATAATTTTATCCATTTTTTAACTAAAACATAATTTTAACCTTTCTTATTACAATCTGACCTTGCAACAATAACTCATTTGATATAAATAATAGCTATAGAAAACTTTGTGGTAGGTGAATATCATGGTAACATTGGCACGATTCATGACAATTGTATCATGATTCATGAAAAGTGAGTGGCGTAACAATATTGCCACGAATTGTGGCACGTACTCAAGTTGTCATGAAAATTATTCAAGTTGCCAAATAAACTGTTCAAATTGCCATGAAATTGTATAATCAAGAAAATGAAAATTGTACATCATCATCCGGTAAAAAAGAAAAGAAAAGTCTGGAACCCTTAAAAAACTAAAAAAGAACAGTAGAAATAGAAATTGCTTGAATTGGTTAGCGACAATGCTTCCACAAATAGTTAAAAAAAAAAAAAATAGCTTGGAGGTGAGGGGAGGGGCATGAGTGGGGGGACCTAGAGAGAGGTGGGCGGGGAAGGGGTTGTGTTTTAATAATTCGAAGAAGAATCTAAAGCAGGTGGAGAAGTGTTCCTTTTGTTTTCTTTCTTCTTTTAATTAAAAAATGAAGCAATCAATAAATAAAGTAAATTTTATATTTTTTTCTTTAAGAAATAGCATAAGCGGTTTAGGGAATCAACACGAGAATACCACAACATGAAACATCGTGAATAAGTCGTCTAATAGATCACAATAAATATATAAGTTTTTATAGTATCTAGAAATATATTCATGTATGACCTTCTAACTATATAAAATGCTTATATATATTATGGGCGTATATATGAACATATATACTTATAGAGTTTCGATATGTTGGTCATTCCATGAATACGTGTTAATGAACTAATGTTGTATTAAATATAAAAAAACTGCAAGTAAGCAGCATGGCTAAACCTTCCTTTAGGGCCAGAAAAAAATAAGTCTTTTATTTGAGACGAAACAATATTGAAAACTAAAAATAAATATTGTGGTCCAAAGATGAAGCAAAATTGATCCGTGCTCAGGCCAGGCCAAACACGCGCCCATGCTGTGATTGTTTCGCATTAATAATTGACTAACTTTGTTCACTAATTTCTCACTTATCGAAACTTAATTTTTGAGAAATTCAATGCACTACGATTGTCTATACGATCATCTATTAAATATTTATTTTTAATGTACCCCTAATAAATAATTATTTAAATTGTCAATCATGCTTATTTTTAAGACTATACGAATTTTCATAACTACTAAGGTTGTGTTTGGACTGAGCGATTTAAAATGGATGGATGTAAAATCAATGGATTCGAAATCCACTCAAGAAGAGAGGATTTGAAATTCACTCAAATCCTTCAAAGAATAACTCAAAATGAAATCATGGATTTCTAAATCCATGATAATTCAAAAAACAACAATATTAATTTGTGAACTCATGTTTCATTCATAACGAGAGAAGTTACAGATGTCACCTTATATAGGTCAGGAATGAACTAAGCAAAAATAAATATCTAATAACGGTTGTAACCATCTCACACGTGTGCATACCATACATACATAATGACTATTTACAGAATCATAAAATACAATCTATCTAATACACTCCCATTGAAGATCATCTAGGGTGTGAGACCAAACAAAATGTTGGTTTGACCCGGGCCATTGGGCCCAGTCGAAGGTCGCCCAAGTGGGCTATTATGGGAGGCCCATCTCTCATAATTAGAAGCCCACCTCTCCCCCTTATAAACCCCATCAAGTGTACCGGGTACACTTAATGGAGAGAAGTGAGAACAATTTCTCACTTACGTGAGAAAAAGAAAGAGAGAAATAAAAAATGATTTCTCCCACACCCGATAGTGCTTTTCCAAAGGAACCGGAGATGACTTTTGGATTGTGGATTGTGGTGGACTTCTGTTCGTGATTTTCACCCTGATCGAGAGTACGGATCATCGAGGTGAGACCGTGGTTCGACCCGTATATGATCCAGAATTCAAATTCGCTGCAATCAAAGGTACCCCGACCTAAATTTGACATTGGTATCAGAGCCAAAAGGTTAGAATTCGACTCTCGATGATTTTTGAATTGATTTGTTATGATTGAAAAAACTGTTGTGCAAATCTGTTAATTTTTGTCAGAATTTTTTTTGATTCTTAATGTGCTATTGATTTGATATTATAGTACTCGTTAATAGCTACGTTCTCCAACTTCAATCAATCAATTCCGTTAAGAAACGGATTTTATATGAATTTTTGAAATTGGATCTGTGAATCTGAAAAACTGTTGCGAAAATGATTTTTTCAATCTGTTCGGGTACGATTTTGCATCCAATTACTATTCTGATATTTTCATTAAATTGATATGATCATGTTTTATGTTAAATGAGCTTTCTATAGACATATTATGCGCTTGATTTCGTTGAGAAACGAATGAGATATGGATTTTTAAAGATTGGGCAAAAATCATGAGAATCTGAAAATTTTCAGGAAAACTTGAAGATGGTCTTTTCTTGTTTCCAAAAAACCCTGATTTGAGCATGTTAATGTTCGATATAATGCATGTATGTGGTATGTATGCGTACTTTATCAAATGAGCTTCGATTTGATATATAATTTGTGTTAATCGGACCTGTATACCGTTAGATAACATGTTTTGAAAATGAAAAATGAATCTAATGTGTTCTTGAATTGTTCTTGATGAAGAACATGAAGAACAATGTTCTTCACTCTCCAAGAATACATTTTCTGATCCAAACACGTAGCTAGGATTTTCAGATCGAGGAATGGCCGAGAACAGGGGGTAGTGGGAGCGCTACCAGCCGAAAACGCCGAAAAGGCGGTGTGTGTAGGCCACTCGCCGGGCAGTGAGAGTGGGCCTCATTTGGTCAAAGGTGTGACACACCAGTGCCTAATCAGCACACATAGACGGATGAAATCGTGCCATGTGTGCCATATCACCGCACATACATCACCGTCAGCAGACACGTAGGTGCCACGTCAGCACACATGGATGACTCACAGCGCGCCATGTGTGCAAGTCGTAGCCGCATCAGCAGCCACGTGGCGACACGTCATACATAGTACACCAATGGTGGGATAACACGTGGCATAGGTGCCATGTCACTCAATCGGATCGAGCCAGTTCAGCAACCGGTTCACTGTTGGTCGAATCGGACCGTCACCGGTTCAAGTCGACTCGCCGCCGCGAACCAATCGCCTCGCCGAACCATCGTGGTGCCGCTGCAGCTCCGCCACTGACCACCATTGGCACCTGCTGGTGCTTGGAGGCGCGTGACCGCGTGTGGGACCCGCCTAGGGCGCGTGGCAGTGCGTGGTGCACTCTTTCAGTGCGTGGAAGCGCGTGTAATGTGCCTGGGGTGCATGCGCTGCGCGTGGGGCTCCTCTCAGCAGTGTATTTGTGCATATGTTCATGTTTTTTACGCGTACGAGCATATGAGACACGTGTTTTATGCTTAGGTATACGTGTGTGCACGTGTACGGGTGCGTATGCATGCATGTGAACGTGTAATGGATGCAACGAAAGTGTGGTGATGCGTGACGGAGCGTGTATTGGTTATGAACATGCCTCAGGGGCCATGTTCATGAAATTTTTCACCTGAAAATCTCTGTGACGTTTTTTCACACACTATTTTTTGTGATTTCAATTATCCTCACTGGATTTCAAATTTTGGAAATTTGAATTCATCTAAGAGTTTAATCAAAATCTAGAAATTGGGTTGGGGTGTGAGAATGATACAGTATTTTTTGGGAGAAATTGTTGAAGTGTCTCCATTACCTTAAACTTGTTAGTACATTCAACTGGAACTAATGAGCAATGAATCGCATAGGATTATTAGTCATGTTCCTTAGTGAGTGTTCTGAATAAGTTTACAACGACTTTTGATTGGATATATCTAATCTAATCCTACCCTGATCGTTCGACGTTTTTTAGTGAGTTAACTTGTCTCTAAGCTGACTAAGTGTTAAACTTAGATCAGAGTTATCACAGGGCTAAGTCAACATTCGGATAGATGTTACATCTGCCAATGAATGAAGATGGACTTTATTACGATGTTGATACGAGCATCTTTACAGATACTTCGTAAGGATGTAATGGGAAAGTCATCTGTCGTAAATGGGATATAGTTAAGAGCATTAACTTATTTTCAAACTTAATTCCCAATCATATGGTGTATATTTTATGATCTTTGACATTCAACTGTGTGTTGAACCCCACGTTATGTGTGATCAACTTGTTGTCTGTACAACTTGAGTCTGATCAACATAGTAAAATCGTGTTGAGAACATGATTGGTTACTTAGTGGGGGTTATGGGTTGGAAGAATCCTTGCATTCTCATCCATAATAGTTGTAGATTTGGTTTTCCTTTAGGATTGAGTTGTGGTAATGCGACGGTTGGATAAGGGTGATGATTGGGAACATAGTGAACTTTCGAGGTCATACATTCCGTTAAGTTACCACAATGTGAATTCTACGAACAAAATTTTATGTACATTTAGTTTTAAGTAAGCACATACGTGTGCATTCACCTCCCTTACATCCAGACCATGACGTAGAACACAATCAGTTAATTGCTTCTTAGTTAACATTGTCTTTAGTGATAAGTGGATTATGACTAGGAGGTCATAACAATTAGATGTGTACTAGACTTAGATATAGTCTTGAATGGTTTCAACCGAATCATATGAACCCTATGAGAGTGTTAATGCTGGAACAGAGAAGAAACCAAAAACAATTCTAGTAGGATGGAATTAAAGGGTATTCCTCTACCGACGAAACCTTGGATGATCAACAGACGTTGAACTTGGTAATAATTCTCATTTAATGAGAATCATACTTTAACTCAAGATATCAGGGCATATCAAAGTAAAAATTTGGTATCTTTACCGCCACTAGTAAGAGGTTGATAATCCAAGTCTTCTGTGAGAACAATAGATTAAGGCTTAAGGAGGAGTCTATTATCTTCCCGTTGAGTGAAGGCATCTGAAAATCGATTATGCCCATTGGGGTGGCTTGGATTTTTGGAATGCCACTCATAATAGTGATTATAAGTGGCTAAAGGGTGCTAATTAGTCATTTACAAGTTCCCAGTTAAGAATTGGATTTTAAACATAAGACGAACATGGTAAAGGTGGAAGATACTGACAGTGAGTTTTTAGAAGAACGTCTCTCAATAAAGACAAGTGAGTCTTTTTGGGAAACACAAAATTTTGAGCAAACGCACTGTAGTGTGTTTGGCTCAACATATGTATTGAAACCAAGTGGAAAGGTACTTAATCGTGCTAATCCAAGGCATCTTTCCTAGTTCTTGACACACTTACCATATGAGTCGACAATGAGGGTTAAGCATAGCATTATTCATTAAGTATGGTAATAGATACCTGAACACTTCTTGAGAAGCACTTGATAGTGCATACTCAACTTGAATGATTGCAAATATTAGACAATGTCAGACTTGTCAATTAATTCATTTACTTCGGATAAAAGAACTTAATGTAGTAAATGTCAGAACTGAAAATTTGGTGGACATTGTTTGTCTATTTCAAAAGGATTATGAGGATGAATAGAGGAATTTATGCCATAATTGATAACTTAGGCATTTATCACTACAAATTGGATTTGCAGCCTGCTCAAGTTAATGATTAGGCTTGATCCCTTACAATTCAGAATTGCAAGATGATCAAAAGTTTTTCTGTCTGTTATCCTCAACAATCTTGAAATAAGATGAATTTTGGTTTCAATTGGTGTTCTTCTAAAGATCTG
Source organism: Ajuga chamaepitys (assembly GCA_958295605.1). Classification (NCBI taxonomy): domain Eukaryota; kingdom Viridiplantae; phylum Streptophyta; class Magnoliopsida; order Lamiales; family Lamiaceae; genus Ajuga; species Ajuga chamaepitys. The sequence goes on from OY282502.1 coordinate 19,417,487, forward strand.
GACTCGACTTGAGATAATGAAAGATTGATTGGTTGATAAACATTAAGACAACATTGTAGATGGACATGACGAGAATGTTTCATATTGTTGGATGAAGACAACATATGTGTATGCTTTTGAAAGTGGACTAATTAGTGCAAAGGTGCACTAGGCTAGTTTACGTTAGGCATAACATGATGCTTCAATTAACGGGAAATGTACTCGATGAGTAATTTTTCCAGAATTGATAATGCCAGGGGGGATATTTTCACTTCATCATCAAACACTTGAAACATTTTTAAGACAATTAGGATAATTTTTCTATTGCGATTAATCCACTTTGACCTTTTTTTGTGATTCAACGATGTAATATTTGATCATGGAGCCTAATCTCCCGATACATATGGGGACTTTCACACGAATTGGTCAAATTCATTTGATTCGCTGAAAGTCTAGACACTGGAGTGTTTAACACAACAATCAAATGAATAAGGCATAAGTGTTGTTAGACTAATTACAGGTGTGAAAAGTCTCATGATCATCTTATGATAAAAATAACGTAGATATTATCAAGCAAACATTCGTTCTTCGCACACAATTTTTCGACAAAATTGTGTGGTGAAGAGGGGGGAAAAAGATGTTGCTAGATAAATATTGAGGTCCATGAGGGTGCAAGTCAAGTAATTTATTTCAATGGAAAAGAACATTGATTGCGACTCATACCTTGAATCAAGGTATTCATTGAATCAGTAACTTAAATATCTCGTAAACTTTTGGACTTATAGATAGTCAGACTTGAGCAAATGAAGGTTCTAGGGGTCAATGGAGATCCTAGAGATCAATTTCTTAGGCGAGTGATATTTTCCAATTAAGTTTGGAAAGCTGAAAACCTCAGTAGAGGAAATGTATCCTTAAGGGATACTCTGTCAGTCCAAAGGTTATATGTTCATAGATGAACAGTTGATAAGTTTGTTATTGAAGTTAATCACAAAACCTAGCATTTTGGAGATATTTATATGAAATGTTCAAACGAAGATCTGCATCCAACTGAACTATGGGTAGTTCAAAAGGATATCCTTACATAAGATTCTAGTAGGGGCCAACTTTCAGTGAAACATAATCTATTTGAATCTTTTGTTGGAACGAAACTGGAAAATACATGCTTGAATCTATGAGATTGCATGGTATGTTTTAACTAGGAATTTCTAGAATTTGAGAAAGAGTTGGACTCTGTATCATCCTTGGATGGATGAATGGATGAAAGTAAAGGAATAGTTGTCCAGTTGGTGTACTTGAGACCAGGTCCGGGGACTGTTTGATATTCTGTTGGATATATAGAGAGGTTGTGAACAAACGGTTCTCAAAAGGCTGTTAGAACTACTAGGGGTAAAGATCTCAAATTGTTTGGAAAGTTACACTTTGAGTGTAAGACTTATCCCTGAGGACATTTCCTACCAATGGTGAGTTTTACCATGATTCCTCCTTCGTTAGCCAACTTAGGATTTTATTTGCAATTTTTTGAGGTGGTTGAGTGACTGTATTTCTCAGTGGAGAACTTGACCGATAAACCGATAAACAAATTAATTTACCAAGGAGGTTTATGGTCAAAAGCCAAGAAATCAAGTTCATGGCCTGGTACAGTACTCATATCAATGGTATATGAGATTTTATGGAAGTATTAATCTCATGTAACACCACATGGCAACTTGGAATCTTAATTTTGCTAATGAGCAAAGATATTGAGTATTATGACCATTGATAAATGAATTATCTTACAACTAGGAGTTGAAAGATATGGATAGGGTTACTTATAGGATAAGTGACGGTTCCAAGGGATCATCTAGATGACCACTTGTGATTGTATAAACATCACTTGTAAAAATCCAAAGTGATTCCATGTGGAAACCCATGTATCCCCTAATACTCTTATTGGCTATAAACGAAGTTTGAAGGCACTTAATGTGTCCAATGACTTCTATAGAGAAGTTTACAATGCCTATCGTACAATATTCTAGTATTGCTAAGAGCTGAAAAGAACTTTAAGCTGTGTGTGTCTTAGCGTAGGCTTTGCCAAGGGTCTAGTGATTGAGCATTAATCAAATCCTAGTAAAAGTGTAGGAGTACACTTGAAAGGGTTCTTGTGATGCATATGACGCATTGTATCATTTTCCATAGTGGAGGAACTATGATCTAGTTGGAATAATACATAGCTAATACTCAGTACGATGATGCAGATCAAATACTGCATCTAAGTAGTATTTCTTGCAAAGTGGCAAGATCATCTCGGGGAGATGAGAGTATTGGGTGAATGTATAGATTTTTACAATCAGAGCAAAGTTTGGAGCTTCTGCCTATACAATGTGAAATTGTTTTCGTTGAGTAATTTTGGAGTAATAAGCAGTTCAGTGGGGGCTTTGTCAATCCACAACCCATAAATGGGGCGTAGCTTATAAGAGACTCCAAACACTAACCAAGTACATCACAACTTAACTTTATCTGAGATATTGTTGCATAATGTGAGGTGATTATGATACTTATGTACACCTATGAATTGACAGTGTATTCAAAAGTATGCCGGACAAGTTGAAAATTGATTGGCCCTCTCACACGAGCAATCACCTCCAATGTAGAATGACATGGGAGATGCGACCAGTATAGAATCTATTCAGTTGATTCTATGAGTGTCGTCTTAGAACGCTAAGATGAGATCAAATTGGATAACCATATAACTTGTCGTACAGTCAGATGTGAGTTTTCTCAAGTTAGACGTTAACTTGAGGACATTTAAGGAGAAAACTCAGGTTAGCTGCTGAAAAGCATCTAGACCAAGATCTGTACAATGTGTTCAGTAAATGACATACGTTTCCTTTAGGAAAATGACACATTATAACGTTCGTTTCATACTGCATGTGCTTGTGACCAAAATGGATAATGAGAAATGAGTCTCAATTCTCTCATTGTGTGAAATAAAATGGTTTGGATTACCTCATAGTATATCCTTAAGACTTTTTCCTGTGTCTTTAGTCTTCTTCTCAGTGTGCTACTTTAGCATGCTCCTAATAATCAGGAAATTATTGGGCCATGCGAGACATGTCTAGGAAAGAAGCTAGAAGAAGGACTAGGGGGTATAAGGAAAAAGGAAAACTGTCACCGGCATCACAGTTTAAAGATTCACTGGCACCAATTATGTTCAAGGAATGTAATAGGGAATGTAAAACGAAGTGATAAATCCGGTATGCTCCTTCAAAATTGAAGAGACAAAGAGGCATACTGATTCTCGGCATTGGGTGACAAGTCTGGGATATAGCGAGTTCTTTAACCTCAAATTCTTGATGTCAAGTTGTTGTACACCTTAACCAGTGTATACTATATGCTCTTGAGATACTTGTGGGTCACACGATCCATTAGCTAGTATGATCTCGGTGAGTTGGAAAGATCACGAAGGGTTAGGTCTCAGTCCTCATGGGAGAGTGGGGGATGTTGATTTTACCCGAGCCATGAGCCCGGTCCACCTGGGCCCGGTCGAAGGCCACCCAAGTGGGCTGGCCCAATTACAGGAAGTGTGCTATTATGGGAGGCTCATCTCTCATAATTAGAAGCCCACTTATCCCCCTTATAAACCCCATCAAGTGTACCGGGTACACTTAATGGAGAGAAGTGAGAATAGTTTCTCACTTACGTGAGAAATAGAAAGGGAGAAATCAAAAGTGATTTCTTCTACACCCGAAAGTGCTTTTCCAAAGCCATCGGAGATGGCTTTTGGATTGTGGCTCATGATGGACTTTCATTCGTGATTTCCACCCCGACCAAGATTACGGATCATCGAGGTGAGGCCGTGGTTCGACCCGTATACGATGCGGAGTTCAAATCTGCTGCAATCAAAGGTACCCCCGACCTAAATCCAACACAGAATGGCTTGCATGCAACCATAAAACGTGATGATGGAAGAGCTTTGGTAAAGACATCCGCAATTTGATTCTCCGACGGCACATGACAAACTTCAACCTCTCTACTCTGGACCTTCTCCTGCAAAAATGCATATCTATTTTAATGTAATTAGTGTGTGCACGGAAAACATGACTAGATGCATGTGTAATTGCACCACTGTTGTCACACTATAATATAGTGGGTCTAGGTAGTGAAACAACAAGCTCGTGTAATAGACTCCTATTCATATAATATCTGTAGTGTCCAAGGCAAGAGCCCTGTATTCGGCTTCCGTGCTGATGCGGGCCACGATATGTTGCTTTTTGGATAACCAAGTGATGAGATTAGCTCCTAGGTATATACCATAGCCACTCGTACTTCAACGATCATCAACACACACCGCCCAATTAGCTCAACATACCCAGCAAGTGAAAAACAAGTCACCGGAGTGAAATGTCAGCCTATAGTGAGGGTTCCTTTCAAGTATCTGAGTAAGAGTTTTTACGCTTGCCAATCGTGGTCGGTAGAAGCATAAAGGAACTTACTACGTTTGCTAACAGAATAAGCAAGATCTGGTTGAGTCAACGTTACATAATGAAGAGCACCAACTGTATGACAGTAAAATGTAGGCAAGAGAATGAAGCACTATCATGTAGAGACAATTTATCACTTGGGTGACAGGGTGTTGGGCTGGACTTGCAGTCAAACATGTTGGTATGAACAAGCATTTTGTGAATATACTTGGTCTGAGTAAAGTGAAAATCTTGTCTTTGAATGATGCACTTCAATTCCTAGAAAAATAGTTGACTTCCCCTAAGTCTTTAAGAGAGAATTCAACATCAAGGACGCGAATGATAGAAGATATAACATTTCGATCAGCTCTAGTGATCAAGATATCATCCACGCAAACCAGAATAATACGAGCTTGACCTTGGGATGTTTTGTAAAACATTGATGAATCTGAAATTGATTTCTTGAAACCCAAGGACAAGAAGAAACCCTTAAGCTTATCGTACCATGCTTTGGGTGCTTTCTTAAGGCCATATAATACATTTTGTAGTTGACAAACATGAGCAGGCCAGTTTGCACCGACATACCCCTCAGGTTGGGCCATAAACATAGCTCACCATTGAGGAAGGCGTTGTTGATATCGACTTGGTGTATAGGCCAAGAAAAGGTTATGGTGAGGATAAAAACAATGCGAGTGGTTAAGGGCTTAACGACTGGGCAAAAAGGTATAAAGAAATCGACTCTGGGAGTTTGTTGAAAACCTCTCACGATGAGTCGAGCTTTAAAGCGGTCAATTCAACCATTGGGTTTACGCTTGACTTTGTATAGCCACTTACATGTGATGAGATTCATGTTGGTAGTAGGTGGAATAAGGGTTCAGGTTCGGTTTTTAATGAGAGCATCATACTCCACACCCATGGCTAATTTCTAATGTGGTATACCAAGTGCTTGAGAGACCATTGTAGGTTCTGACAGAGGATCAAGAGTAGTAATGTTATAGATTTTGGGTTGACGAATACCATTTTTGGGGCGAGTAACCATAGGATGATTGTTGACTGGAGGAGGAGAGTGAAATTGGAAGAGGATGACGATATTGGGACTGCTGAATTTCAGAGGAAGAAGAAGGAGCGACATCATTCTGTGGGGATGAATCATGGGTAGCATCATTTTGTGGAAATGATGGTGGGGAGAAATGGCAGGGGATCATGTGATGGTACGGGAAGTATATGAAGCTGGAAAATAGAGCTTATATTTTACGAGTGAGGAGGAGAGACATTAGAAACCATACTAGAGGAAGGAAATTTAACCTTATTAAATGCCACAGTTTGAGCATTGTACCATCTCCCATTTGGATTGTAACATAGATTACCTTTATGTTGCAAACTATATCCAAGGAAAATACATTTGACAGATCGAAGTTGAAGTTTTGAAGTGTTATATCAGCAAAGATATGGTGGGAAACAAGAGCAGCCAACCGGTTTGAGGAAGGTGTAGTCAGGTAATCAATGAAATAATTTTTGATAGGGTGAGATAAAGAACGGGTGTGGGTAGTCGATTTATAAGATATGTAGCAGTGTGAAATGTATGTCACCAAAACTTGATGGGAAGGGAAGCTTGGGCCAAGAGTGAAAGGCCGGTTTCGGTGAGGTGTTGATGTTTTCTCTCGGTCGTACCATTTTGGGCGTGGGTATAATGATAAGAGTGTTGGAACACATAACAAAATGGAGTAAGGTGTTTAGCTAGATTAACATATTCACTCCCCATATCTTTTGTAAGCACCTTAACTTTGGTAGCAAATTGCCTCTCGACCAAAGCTATAAACTGTTGTCTAACATTAAAGGCTTCAGATTTGAGATGAAGAGGGTAAATCCAATTATATTGGGTGTAATCATCAATGAAATGAATATGGTATTTATACCCATCAATAACAGGTTCAGAAGATGGTCCCCAAATATCAGTGTGAATCAATTGAAAATGAGCATACTAGTATGTGAAACAGAATTCAAGTGAAGAGCATGTTGTTCGGTAACTTTGCAAGAGTCACAAAAGGGCAATTTTTTAGTTGAATTTTTAACTCCCATATTTCTAAGAACTTGTTGCAGTACTTGAGTATAAGGATGGCCAAGTTTGACATGCCGGAGTATAAGGATGGCCAAGTTTGACATGCCACTTAGTACATTCATCAATGTTATTGCAAGAGCCATTATAAGAGGAAAGTTCACTAAAACTAGTATTAGGAGGAATGGAACGAGAACCTAAGTTTGAGCATTGTGTGAGATGGAGAGCAACTGGTCTGGAAGAAATGAAGTGGGATAGATTTAGTTGATACAATCCATCCTTAAGCTGTCCTTTGAGCAGAATTTGGTGTGTTTCCAATCCTTAACAAGACAACATGATGAACGAAATTCAATAAAGGTCGAGTTATCATCCAGAAATTTAGAGATACTTAACAGATTCTTTGTCATATCAGGAACGACAAGAACATTGGTAAGATTAACAGGAGAAGAACAAGAAGTGTAGGAATGGAAACATGATCTATATGGGAGATAGGAATAGAATTGCCATTACCTACAACAAGTCTCTCATTACCTTGATATGGCATATGCGCGTTCAAATTATGCATGTTAGTGGTGACATGGTGCGTAGCACCGCTATCGAGATAGCACCAATTATCAGCAGATCCAGTAGATGTACTAGAGGTGGAAGCAAAACTCTGAGGCCTGAGCGAGTTTGGAGGTGGAAGGAGAGGCCGGGGCTGCTGTATTATGGAGGAAGATGGTATTCAGAAGGATAATATGGTACAAGCTCAATGGTGTGAAGATGATAAGCTTGAGCCTGGTTTTGAGCACCATTACCTGAAGCATGCTGCCTCAAGACCTTGATAATCTATGTCAAACCGCTTGAAGCATTTGGCGGCAACATGATTCACCTTGCCACACAACTGACATATGAGCTTATTCTTCTGAACCTCCTTTATAACCACAGCCATAACTGGTTCCAGAATTAGCAAAGCCATTTCCACGACCTCGTCCAAATCTAATGTTTCCTCTTTTGAACGTCTTTCCAGAGTTATTATCATTTTTCTTAGTCGCATAATGCACTGTAGGACTGCCAGTAGAGTGTTGTTGAGCTAAACGCATCTCATGAGTTTTAAGTATGAACTGTAGCTCAAAAAGTGTGAGTTGTTCACTCCTCGTAGTAAGTCTGACCGCCAGAGATTCATAATCTAGTCCAAGACCACTGAGCATGTGAGCACCAAATCGTCATCCTAGAATTCCTAACCAACTGACTGAACTTGATCCGCAATGGTCTTCATTTTTAACACATATTCATCAACAGAGGATTCACCTCTCTTAAGCGTTTGAAGTTGATCCTTTAGATTCATGCTACGTGCTTTGGAGTTTGATTGAAACAATCCTCAAACACCTTCTAGACATAAAAAAACATGTGTGCATCGGTTGACATGTCACAAGGAATTTTGTACACATGGTTTCGTAGTTAACAGTCAGATTGGACCAATTTCGGAAATTATTGTCTTCTTGAACTTACAGAGAAGAGATGATATTTCGGTCCTTCAGTCTATCAATCTAATGAGGATTTTCCTGGCATCCTTGACCTAGTTCAGATTCGCTGTTACATTAGGGCAATGTTTGGTTGGGGCTGGGGTGGCTGGGCTGGGGGAAGTAGCTGGAGTTAGTGGCTGGGGCAAGTAGCTGGAGATGTTTGGTTGGGTGGCTGGGGTTGTGGTCGGAGTGTGATATTTAACTATTAATTGTAAAATGTGATGTGATATGCGCAAGAGGTAGTTATTAATGATTGGTAGGATGATTAAAGTAGTGTTTGAATTTGTGATTGATGTCCCCCCATCAAACCCTAATACCCCCGGCTTGGCCAAACTAGCCCAAACAAACATGAGGTTGGGTTGGCCCAACTGATGAGAGGTTGGGCCAACCCCAACCAAACATCCCCTAGGTGTTTTATTTTCTATTATACTGAATTTAATATACAACACATGTTAAATAGTGGTGTCATCGAATATATATATATGTGTGTCTGTATATGTGTTCGTGCGTGTGTGCGCACTACAAGAAATCACACATTTCGTAACGATTTTTTTCGTGATGCACAAAGTTTTGTCACTTTTTTTTTTTTTTTTTTTGCTTAATAGAGACAAATTTAATTTTCGAAATAAAAATATTCATTATTGTGAACAACTTCTATTTTTGTCATTATGAATCATTTTTATCGTCACTAATTTGCATATATCATGACGATGACCAGGAATGTGTCGCAATAACTTTTAGAGATAAAATTTATCACCAAACTTTTGGAGGGAAGCCCTTTGATGACAACTACACAATAACTAATGACGGAATTTAGTGTCAGCAATTGTTTTCTTTCATGACAAAGTCATATATTTCATTAATTGTTTGAAAGAAATTAATGACAACTCTTTTTTTTGTCACCAATACTTATATTTAGTGACAATGTGAATCAATTTGTCACCACTTTATTTAAAGACGAAAAAATTATTAACTTACGATGATGTTTATCGTCGCAAGTACTTATTTTGTATGACAAAATATTATTTAATTATTAATTAGTTGTATGAATAGGTGACGAAATTATTTCGTGTTATTTAATTAATTTGGTGACCAAGCACAATAGTCTGTCATAGTTTATTTGTGACACTATATATTTCATCATTAATCTTAAAAACAAAAATAAGTGACAATATTCTTTCGTCATAAGTGTTCATCTTTAGTGATGATGACTACCTATTCATCACCTTTTTTTTATTAATACTATAGACAACAAAATTATTTCGTCACGGATGTTATATTTGGTGACAATGTAAACTATTTCGTCACAATTTAATATTAAAGCTCTACAAGAAATTGAATTTTTACCCACACATAAAATAACCACATATGAAATGTGTGGGTATAGATGTAGCCACACATAATTTATAGATAGGTGGGTAATAAGATAAGGTTAATCAAATCCCTTTGGCACATTTGTTATGTGGCACTACAAGAAAACTGTTAAATTTCAACGACTTAAAAATTCTTGGAATATAAAAATTTTCTGTTGGAACTCACAATTCCAACAAAATTCCAATAAGTTTTGAGCCGTTTCCGATGATAATTCTAACGGAAAATTGTTGTTGGAATAAGTGTATGTTGAATTTATTTCCAACACTTATTTCAATGATGACCTTTTGTTGGAATTTTTTCCAACATATATTCCAATGACAATATACCGCTGGAATTTTTTCTAACAGACTTTTCAACGTTTATTCCAACGCTAGTTCCAATAACATTTTTCTGTTGAAATTATTCCCAACAAAGTTTCTAATGCTTATTTCGTGCTTATTCGAACGACACTTTTCTGTCGAAAGTATTTTCAAATAGTTTTTCCAATGGTTATTTTCCGTTAGAACTATTTCCAACGGTGTCCACTAAAATTATAAAATGCTGGTGGAAAAGTCTGTTAAAAAATTGCTCCAACATATTTTTTGTTGTTTGGAATTTTTAAATTCCAATTTCAGGTTTATAACTTCAATAGCTATATGAAGAAAAAAAACGTAAAAAAATCAATACATGACACAATTGCACTTAATAAGACATCAAATAATAGTAATTGACTATTACAAATGTCAACAAGAGTATCATATGTAGGTACAATTAGAATATACTGAAACATTAAGTGCTATAAATCAATATCCTAATCGAAGTATAAACAAAAATATGTTGTCTACAAAACTTAATATACTTAATTAGATGAATTTCTTGATCTGCATGGTTTGCATAAGGATCTTCTAAAGATGTAATACCAGCAATAAAGACCCCTCAAGCAGAAGGACTTCTTGATTGTCCGGCCTCCATACCCTTCAATAATTGGCTCACCTTTCTCTGCCAAAGCCCAACAGATATCAGACTCACGGATACAGGAGCTTTGTGTGAAAAACTATATAGAATTTTCACTAATTACCTCACCAAACCTGACCACATCAATCAACTTTTTTCTTTTGAACTTGATGAGCTAGGTAATACATTGTTTTCGTCACCAAATTTTGATGTTTTGATGTCAAAAATAGCTTTCGTCATATTATACGTATATTTTCAATGACGAAATACAATATAAGATGATAAAATGAATGCTAAAAAGTGACGAATTAGACATCACTATAAGTTATAATATTATTAAAAGTCATACTTTTGGTGACAAATTCAAATATTACCACGGACATACCATGACGATCGTTGTGACGCTAAAATTTCGTACCGAATACTTACAGTAACGAAATATAATTTTTATACGATGAATTTCATGTAGTGTGTGTAACATGAAATGAAACAGCAGGGGATCTGAAATGCAGCTGACCGTCTTTGGTTATGTGGGAATTGCAACAAGTGGGTCATCCTTCTGTAAGGTTATACCAAACCTATCTTTCAAATCCATGTTCTCAGGCTTCAACCCATTGGGCAGCTCCCAATCAAAATGATGCACAAGATTAGCCAACATTACAGTGACCATCCTCACCCCAAGATTCAGTCCCGGGCAGATTCTCCTTCCCGCGCCAAAAGGGATGTACGAAAGGTCCCTACCCCTAAAATCATGGGCCTCCGAATTCAAGAATCTGTCGGGCTTAAAAGTGGTTGGGTCGGGCCAGTGAGTAGAGTCCCTGAAGATGGACCAGACATTTATGAAGACCTGAGTATGTTTGGGAATGGTGTATCCGTTGATCTGGACTTGTTGTTCGGCACGGTGGGGGAGGAGGAGGGGTGCTGTCGGGTGGAGCCTCATTGCTTCTTTTACCACTGCGTCTAAGTATGGGAGGTGGACGATGTCTTGTTCTTGGATGATGCTGCCTCCGCTCATTTTTTCAGAGATTTCTAGTTTTGCGCCGGCGAGGACTGCTGGATTATGGAGGAGCTCCGCCATTGCCCACTCCAGAGTGGTGGTGGTGCTATGAGTGCCTCCGATGAATAAATCCTGGTGGAATTTGCTGCACATTCATCAGTTGCAAGCAGCAAAGACCACAAATTTTCTTTTCGTTTTCTTAAAACAATGGGGAAATAAGTGGTAACTGAAACAAATGTTATTTTTTGTCCTTTAATATACTAAGAGAGAGAGAGAAGGAGATAGATCTTATTAGTAAAAAAGAAAAAAAATTACGAATATTTCAATCACCTCTAAAGTAAAACGGACTTTAGGAAGTGTATCAAAATTTAAAATCTCACAATTTAGCACTTCTCCAAACAAACGTTTTGTTTGCATTTTGAATTTGTATCGAAGGATTTGAGATTAAATTTAGGCCCCATTTAGACCGAGAGATTTGATTTGCCAAGGAATTTAAAATTAATAGATTTCAAAATTCTTAGATTTGAAATCCATGGACTTGAAATCCATTTTCTGAATTTATAGTGGATTTCTAAATTCATTGTTTGACAAAAAACTAATACAATATTTGTAAAATTCAATTTTTTTTCTTTAAAGTTTAAATTAACAATTATATTTTTTATTAAATAAAATAATATTTATCTATATCTAAATTAACCGAACAATTTTTTTTCATATATATACACACATATATATACATTTTATGTATTTTATATCCCAAACAAATATTGGGAGCATTTCATTACAGATAAAAGAAAAAAATTAAAAAAATACTGGGGGCATTTAATTGGAGAACGAGAGGGAGAGATATTCATAGGGAGAAGAGAAGAGAGAGAGAGGGGAGAGAGAAGTGTGAGTGATGAGGGATTTGTAAATGACTAATTTTGTCAAATGATTTGAAATCCACTAAAATATAGTGTAAAATGGTGAATTGCAAATCTTGGATTTCTAATTGGGTTAATTTAAAAAATTTGAATTTACAAATCCGCTCATTTAGTATTTTATCCAAATACATGGAGACCCCATTTGAATGGAGGGATTTGTGTTATGGATTTATAATTCCATTGTCAAATCCACTTCATGTGTTTGGATAAAATACTAAATGTTAAATTTAGATTTTTAAATCAACTCAATTAAAAATCCAAGATTTGAGATTGACCATTTTACACTATATTTTGGTGGATTTTAAATTATTTGACAAAGGTAGTCATTTACAAATACCTCTCCACTGTCCACTCACCCCTCTCTCTCTCTCTCTCTCTCCTCCTCATCGTTATCTCTCCCTCTCGTTCTCCAATGAAATGCTCCAAGTAAGTTTTTATTCTTTTTATTTTTTTTATTCTTTTTTCTTTTATCTCCAATGAAATGCTCCAAATATTTTATTGGGATACAAAATATACAAAATATATATGTGTGTGTGTGTATGTATATATATAATTGGAAAAAATAATTGTTCGGTTAATTTCGATGTAGATAAATATTATTTTATTTAACAAAAAATATAAAATTATGAGTTTACACGTTAAAGAAAAAACTGAATTTTACAGAAGTTGTATTAGTTTTTAACCAAACAATGGATTTGAAAATTTTAGATTTAAAAATCCTTTCATAAATCCACCATAAATCCAAACAAAGGATTTCAAATCTAAGGATTTTGAAATCTATTCATTTTAAATCTCTTGACAAATCAAATTTCTCCATTCAAATGAAGCCTGGTATTGTTTGGAGTATTATGCATTTTGGAAATCCGTCACTTTCATTATGTGCTAGTTTTTGGAGAATTTGATTAGATTTCAAATTATCTCTATCTTAAATGAATTTAAAAATTCATTAATTTTAAATTTATACATTTCAAATATTTTCCGTACAAACACAACCTTAGAAAATGATAATTCTGAATTTACTCACCAAACACATGAAATTCTCACAAATAGACTCTTACATCTCAAATATGTTGTAAGCTTAACAAACTTTTTCTATAAGGGGAAATGTATAAAATATGGTAACTGTGATACTTGATATCACCGATTAAAATAAGGTAAAAATTTATATGAGATCGTCACACGGCTGTCACATGGTGTGACGGGAAAAAAATTATTCCTTTCATTTCGGCTTAATTTGTCTACCTTGATCGAGCACGGAGATTAAGAAAAAATAGATTTTGTGAAATCTTTAACTTTTTCAAAGGTGGAGATTGAATGTAGAGATTTTGAGGGTGGAGATTGTGGGAGAAATTTGCTATTTATGAGCTGACAAATTAGATTGGGACAAATCGAAAATGAAAGTAAGCAAATTAGAGTGGGACGGAGGGAGTATCACATTTTGTAGTAAAAGTATCATTTTTTCTGAACAAAAAGTATCACTTTTTGTAGTAAAAGTATCATTTTTATCTGTAAAAGTATTACTGTAACAAAAATATCATTTTTCCCTGTAAAAGTATCAACCTTTTTTGTAAAAATGTATTCTGTGACACGTGAGACCGTTACACACAAAACTCACTCTTAAAATAGTGCTTGTAACACTGCAAATTGTTTCCTAAAAAAAGAAAAGGGAAAAGATAACACTGCAAATTTTTAAATTAATTACAAAGAAGAATATAATTAGTGTTAGGAAGCCTTGTCTATCGCTACAGAACAAGGCTTACAAGACGTTCAGTTTTTTGGAGATTGTAGTACAGCCATCTTGGCCCCTCTGGGGGACACTGACTGCTAAGTCGCTTGTGCCCCCATCCTTTCGGATATTAAATTTTTGCTTGCATCTTATCCCTCTCGTGTTTTATATTGGGTTAGTAGACTTGAGAATACGGTGGCTCATTCTGTCGCTTCTTATGCGAAATCTTGTAATTTATCTTTCGCTATTTGAGACTCGATTCCCTCTTTTCTTTGTCAATCAGTGCTGGCTGATTCCAGCTAATCAATGAATTTACTTTCCTTTAAAAAAAAAAAAAAAAATTTGCATCCAAAGGACGATATACAACAAAAGGAAACCAACAACTCATTCTTTAATGCAAGTGGGAAACCAAACCAGTAGTTGCTCTAATTTATTCATTCTTTTGATTATTATTATTATTATTATTATTATTATATGGTTTCTCACAAGCATACCTTATTCCAACTTGCTGCTATATCAAAATGAGTGCAATGTCAATTTCACTCTTTTCATTTTTTTAAAATAAAATAAATGAATGAATGGTTAAGATGATATTTTAGAAGATTCAAAAGCTAAAATCAGTTGGTTGCACCAAAGCAATCATTGTATAAAAATAGGTCTCCATTATCAATCAATCTATGATTGAGTTAAGATATAAATATTGTCAATGCACCTGCACGCGTTTGAATAAAAGAAGAAGAAGAAGAAAAAACACCTTTATTTTAGTCTTTAGGCCCAAACATTTAAAAAAAAAAAAAAAGTTGGATATGATTTTTTATATATATTCTTGAATTTAGAATTTATACGTTATGATATGTAGGATTAGTAGAATAATTTGAAATATTCTAGATATAACAATAAAAATAAAATAGAACTAGGTGGCCGTCTAATCAGCACTTAGGTGGTACACGATTGTAAAGCCTCGACTAACAATTTTTGAATTATGTAAGAAGCTTCTAGATATTGATCACAGCCCTTAAAATTAGTGAATTTAAAGTTTTGTAGATGCATCAATAGTTAGGAGATGTGGTGTATATATAGATAGTAATTTGTTTTAGAAGATGTGGCACAACGTGTGAGTCATAAAATAAAGTATGAATAGAGCAGTTACCATGAGCAAAATCTTGACATTTTGATAAGTAAGTTGGTCGGGTCCATGTTGTTGAGTAAGATCAAGGAGAACATCCAGGAAGTCTCCAGAGCGGGCCTGCGATTCGGCCCGGCGCTTAATCCGTCGCCCGATAATTTCATCAAACAACTTATGCAGTCCATTGTAACAAAGCAACATACCACCCCTAATCCCCTGTGGATCAAACGGCTTCAAGAATGGCAAATAATCAACTGCATTAGGCTTCCCTGCCAACTCCATCATATTTGCAATCAACTCCTTCAATTCCTTCATTTCCTCAGATCCCACCTCAAACATGTCGCCTGAAAACATCGTGTTCGACAACAAGTTGAGCGTGGTACCAAACACCAACCTTCCGACATGGACCTCCTCTCGAGCTTGTCGGGCTTCATTGACCCGGTCAATCATTTTTCGCATCATCTGATGCCTCAAACCTCGCAGTGCGTCCAATCTGTGTGCAGTGAAAACCTGTGTGTTACAGATTCTCCGAAGCTTTTTCCAGTGCTGGCCTTGGCCCGATGACCACACCATGGACATGTCGTAATCTTTCTCTGCTGCGACTGCGTCGGGGGTGGGGCGACCCAGGAAGGCCTGGTCGTTCTTCAAGAGGATTTCTCTTGCCATTTCTGAGGATGAGGCCACCACAACGTTGACCAGTCCGAATTTGACAGTGATGAGCGGGCCGTAGGTTTTGGCTAGGCTGGTTAAAGATTCATGGGGCCTGTCGCCGATTGTGAGTAGGCTTCCGAGGATTGGGAGGCCTTTCGGGCCGGGAGGAAGTCTGTGTCTCTTCTTGTTTCTGATGGTTTGAACAAAATGGATGCATATCAACAGGAGAGACAAAACTATAAAAACATTCATGCTGGTGTTTGTGGGAAAATTATGTTTTCTTCCGGATTGCTTACTTATATATTATGATTTAATTGGGCATCATAAACATTTAATTAACCACCACTCAACCTAGCCTGTTTTCTTGTTTCTTCTAAAATTTATTGCTGACAAATTCTGACTAGTGCTTACATATAAAATTGTTGATGTGGTTGGCTTACGTTTGACATTGCTTAGCCAACGACTAGTGGTAGTGGGGGCTAGGGTAATTAAATACGCATATATATAAAGAAAATTTGTTTGCTATGGAGCGTTGACAAAAATGAAAATACATCGATTTTCAAAATCTAGGTGCCACTCTCTCAATGTTGTAATCATTAATTACCCCATCAAATGAGGGTCCGTTTGATAATGAGGGTAATTAAGTGGTCAAATCACATTATGTAATACTATGGAAGGAGTAGTTCATCAAATTAATGAGAATAATGATTTATTTACTTTGATTCACATTCACGTATATTAAACATATTTTCTAAAAACATAAAAAATATGAATGAATTTTATATTACTCTCGTTACTACACCACTTTCATGTACTAAGCGCCCTGAATAATATATATAATAGGTATCTTACAAGCGCGCTCTCTCTCTTTTTCGTTTTGTCGTTTTTTCTTTTTAAGAGAAACAAGTAGCTGACAAATTGCTACTTATATACAAAGACGTTCTATTTTTCGTTTTCATTGTTCATTTATTTCTAATGATAACCTGGTTAAGATGGTTAGCATGACATGTATTTGAGGGTAAATTATCAATTATCCATCAAACAAAGTATCTGTAATTTTTAGTTAACGTAGTAAATCTAATAAATATAAACCTAATACTTCCTGCCCAATATGAAAAGAGTTATATTTGCATCTTGTTTTGCGTCATCATAACTTTGTAGATTTTAACCAATTAAACTTGGTAATACTCATTTGACGTGGCTCGAAGCTGCCGCATAATCATTTAATTGGGTTTTGACCTCCCCACATGAAGCAAAGTTGGTGAGATTCGAATTTTAACATAACTCATTACCATCCCTCAATCAACTATACTCGAAGGAGTAGATTCAGTAATTCCTACCCATTAGGTTAGTTGATACAACATTATAAATGCAAAGGACTATTATCATTCCCGAATAATCAGAATGGAAAAAAAAAAAATATATATATATATATATATGTATGAGTTAGGACCTTAATCTGGCATAAGTATAATCACCAGGGAACAATCCATTATTCCACTTTTACAGAATGGCAAACTAAAAAGGATTGTTAGGTTTCAATAGCTACATGTATATTTTGGCCCAATTCAAATCCCATAAAGCTTACTTGGTCTGATAATGGGCCTGTAAGAAGATTGTTGCTCAAATTAATTATTACGAGCCTCGAATAAATTGGTCCTTCATTTCTCAAGCACACCTGTAATACCACCTGTTTAACCCAACTCATCTAGAAAGGCTAATGGTGAAATATATAGGCCCAAATTGACGAGTGGTATTGTTGGTCCTAAGTGATAGAGGTTTAGGGGGATGGGGTAGGATTGAATAAATCTCTAACTCGGTTTTTCTTTTTAAACACTTTGAGCAATACTTTGTTGCTTATTGTAAGAAACTTGTTCTTACAACAAAGCTATTACAATATGTCAACACTAGACAATAGGCACGAAGAAGACTGATCTTTGGTTTACTTATAGTAAGCAATGCTCAGATATAGTTAAATCTGTTTTTTTACAAATCAATGCAGTATCTATATAGTATGACAATATCAGTAAGTAAAAGTAATATAAAAGTAGATACACATTTTATAGTGGTTCGAAGGTGAGGGGTAATCCTTATACGTTCACTCAGAAGTTCACACAATACAATTTAGCTACACCGAAGTCTAAGTCCAACTTAGGTCTTTACAATAGTTTTTTGTCTATCCTCGGAATGCTACTCCTCTATTGTAAACACGTTCCTCAGAACACTTGTCTACTTTGAATCCCGGATTCAAACGAAGACTCTCACCAAAAAATCGCTCGTGAGATTGGTTAATGTAATTTTTTCTTCAACTTCTGGTAGCTGCCACTAAACTTAAATATCAGTTGAAATGTGGGTGAACTTCCTGGTTTTGAGAAGGATTAGGACCGAGACAAAACTTGAGAGCTAGCTTGACTGTAGAGTCTGGTTGCAGCTTGGATCTTCACTTGAATGTCCTTGCTGCTTGCTTTGTTGCTCTTGTTTACTTTGCACAAAACACCTGAAAGATTATCAGAGTGTTGCATGCGTTGAAGCTTTAAATAGAATGCATTAGTGCTTTGATGCGAAGTAATTTCGATTTTTCAGTTGTTAGTGTTAGGAATATTGTAATTGATTGTAATTAAAGTGTATCTTTATATTTTATGTAATTATTCCATAGATTAGGCTAATTATCCCATAAATTAGGATGATTGAACTATATTTATACACATGTAAATCTGTTGGACATCATCAAGGAAAATTATATTCCTACATGGTATCAGTATTCTCTCCCTAATCAGATCCCTTTCTTCTTTACCGTAGCTTCTCTGCGTCTCTCCCTCTGCTTCTTTCACCATGGCCGATTCCTCAAAACACCCAGCCCTCTCAGTCACCAACATCAAGAATGCAATTCCCATTCTTCTTGATACTGAAAAAGGGCAATATATCTCATGGTCCGAATTATTCAAAATCCACTGCCGAGTTCATCAAGTCCTTCATCACATTGTTCCCAAAGAAACAACTCCGGCCGATGTTGCGGCACCCACCGGCGCTGCTCCCGTCGCTCACACTGCCGCCGTCACTGATGAGACGTGGTCTCGCTTGGATGCGGTTGTTCTTCAGTGGATATATGGCACAATTTCTCTCGATCTTCTTCACACGATTATGGAACCCGACTGCACAGCCCACAAAGCTTGGGAAAATATCAAGAAAATTTTTCAAGATAACAAGAATTCGAGGGCTGTTATACTTGAAAATCGCTTCTCCAATGTCCGTCTTGATGATTTTTCCAATGTTTCTGATTATTGCCAAGAGTTGAAGATGATCTCCGACCAACTTTCAAACGTCGGCACTCCGGTTGGAAACCATCGTCTGGTTTTACAGTTGGTTGCAGGTCTTAATGAAAATTACGACACCGTCGCTTCCTACATTAATCAATCGGATCCGCTTCCCAGTTTCTATGATGCCCGCTCTCGCCTTGTCATGGAGGAAACCCGAAAACTGAAACAAGCCTCCAACGCGGCTGCATCTGCCGCCATGGCTGCTATCACGCCCTCAACGCAGAATGACACTCCGACGCCTCAAGGTCGGGGTCGTGGAAACCAAAATGCCAAAAACTCGAACCGCAATTCTGCGAAACACTCTGGTCGTGGTTCCAGTAGAGGAGGTCGTCCTCCGGCAGCATCACCACAGTCGAGACCGCCTTCTGTTCAGCCGTGGTCATTCCTGCCATGGCAATATCCGGGCTGGAGTTTTCCCCCATGCCCATATCCGACAGCACCGTGGTCTTCCTATCCACGGTCACCGTCTTCCAAACCGAATCCCGCCGGCATTCTCGGACCACCTCCTGTCCAGCAAGCTTTTGCGACCCAGACACCCTCATTATCTCCTGAATATGAGTCCACGGATGTGGAATCCGCTATGCATACAATGACGCTGAACGCGCCTGATGAAAACTGGTATTTGGATACCGGTGCCACCTCTCATATGACCGCAAATGCAGGTACTCTCTCGTCTTATTCTAAATTGTGCAGAAATCATGATATTATTGTCGGTAGTGGTGAACATATTCCAATTTGTGGTTTTGGTAGTGCAATGTTTACCCCTCCCCACCCACCTTTGAAATTGACTAAAGTGTTACATGCTCCAAAACTGATTAAAAACCTCATTTCTGTCCGTCGCTTGACCTCTGATAACAATGTATCCATCGAATTTGATCCGTATGGTTTTTCTGTGAAGGACATACCGACGGGGAACATTATTATGAGATGTGACAGCCCTGGCGACTTGTACCCTTTAA
This sequence comes from Ajuga chamaepitys, assembly GCA_958295605.1. Taxonomy (NCBI): domain Eukaryota; kingdom Viridiplantae; phylum Streptophyta; class Magnoliopsida; order Lamiales; family Lamiaceae; genus Ajuga; species Ajuga chamaepitys. The sequence goes on from OY282502.1 coordinate 19,437,472, forward strand.
CAAACGTCGCTACATCCATCCGTCCTCCATCTACCACTTCTGCTCTTACAGCACTCTCTCCAAAGCTGTGGCACGACCGCTTAGGGCATCCCGGCAGCTCTATTTTACATAGTCTTAGTCGAAATAATTTTATTTCATGTAAAAAGACATTATCTCCTTTACATTGTCAATCTTGTGTTTTTGGGAAACATATTAAACTACCATTTCATTCTTCTACTACTAATACTGTTTCACCGTTTGATATAATTCATAGTGATGTCTGGACTTCTCCCACTCCCAGCTCTGCTGGCCATAGATATTATGTTCTATTCTTGGATGATTTCACGAATTTTTTGTGGACTTTTCCTTTGGGATCCAAATCCCAAGTCTATTCTGTTTTTCTTGCTTTCACCAAATATGTTCAAACACAATTCTCCACCACTATAAAATCTTTCCAATGTGACAATGGTACTGAATACACAAATAACTCATTCAAACAATTTTGTTCACAAAATGGTATGATATTTCGTTACTCTTGTCCTCACACTTCTGCTCAAAATGGAAAAGCCGAACGCAAAATCCGTACCATCAACAATCTTTTACGTACTCTCCTTCATCATTCATCTACGCCTCTAAAATTCTGGCATCACGCATTACAAATGTCCACCTATCTTCTCAACATCTTACCTAACAAACAACGCTCAAATATCACACCCACACAAGCCCTATACAACAGACTCCCATCCTACACACATCTTCGCACCTTCGGGTGTTTATGCTACCCTCTTCTTCCTTCTACTCAAATAAACAAACTTCAACCCCGCTCCACTGCTTGCATTTTCTTCGGCTATCCTGAGAATCATCGAGGTTTCAAATGTTATGATCTCACAACCGGCAAAATTCTCATCTCTCGGCATGTCATTTTTCACGAATCAATTTTTCCCTTCTCACATCCACCATCAACTCCCTCTCCTCCGACAACCATCCCCGACCCTACCCCTTTTCTTCCACCTGATCTACAACAAAGGTCCTCGGCCTGTCCTACCCCTACGATGGAACCACCTCCTACACCTCCCTCTCCACCCGCCCCCTCACCACCCTCGGCCCCAATTCTTCCACCACCACCCCCGATCCCTCACCCTATGGTCACCCGTGCCAAGGCCGGCACTTTCCAACCTCGAAAACTCTTTAATCTATCAGCTACCACATCTCCCTCACCCATTCCAAAAAATCCAAAAATTGCTTTATCAGACCCTCATTGGAAAGCCGCAATGTGTGATGAATTTTCTGCACTTCTTAAGAATGAGACGTGGGAGCTGGTTCCCCGTCCCACCGATAGTAATATTATTCGTTGCATGTGGATATTTCGTCATAAATTTCATTCTGATGGTTCTTTTGAGCGCTATAAGGCTCGACTTGTTGCAGATGGCAGGTCACAACAGGTTGGTATTGATTGTGATGAAACCTTCAGTCCTGTTGTAAAACCAGCTACTATACGGTGTGTTCTCAGTATTGCCCTATCCAATTCTTGGCCTATTCATCAGCTAGACGTAAAAAATGCTTTCCTACATGGCAATTTGCGCGACACAGTATACATGCATCAACCCATGGGTTTTCGAGATACCACACATCCTGACTATGTCTGCTTACTGAAGAAATCACTTTATGGCCTAAAGCAGGCTCCTCGAGCCTGGTATCAGCGGTTCGCAGATTATGTCTACACTCTGGGTTTCCTTCATAGCAAGTGTGACCATTCCTTGTTTATCTATCGTCACGGTTCTGATACTGCTTACATTCTCCTTTATGTTGATGACATCATACTCACTACTTCTTCCGACAGCTTACGGACTCGTATCATGAGCTCCCTTAGCTCCGAATTTGCCATGAAAGATCTTGGTCCACTTAGCTACTTCCTTGGCATACGTGTTACTTCAACTCCGACGGGTCTCTTCCTCTCTCAACGCACCTATGCTGAGGAAATTATCTCTCGAGCCGGTATGTCTACGTGCTCTCCATGTGCTACTCCGGTTGACACAAACTCCAAACTCAGTGCTACTTCCGGACCCTCCTATTCTGATCCAACTCGATACCGAAGTCTTGCCGGTGCCTTACAATACTTAACATTCACTCGACCTGATCTGTCATACGCCGTCCAGCAAATTTGTTTACACATGCATAATCCTCATGAAACTCATATGCGCGCTCTCAAAAGAATTATTCGTTACCTTCAAGGAACGGTTCATATGGGTCTCCATCTGTTTAAATCTTCATCCTCTTCCTTGGTCGCTTATAGTGATGCTGACTGGGGCGGTTATCCCGACACTCGTCGCTCCACATCCGGCTACTGTGTGTTTTTCGGGGACAATCTCATTTCATGGTCCTCAAAACGCCAACCTACTCTATCTCGATCCAGTGCTGAAGCAGAATACCGTGGCGTTACAAACGTTGTCTCAGAATCATGTTGGCTTCGAAATTTATTGTTGGAACTACATTGTCCACTATCCAGAGCAACCCTTGTCTACTGTGATAATGTTAGTGCCATTTATCTCTCTGGAAATCCCGTTCAACATCAGCGAACCAAACACATTGAAATGGATATTCACTTTGTTCGCGAAAAGGTCTCTCGTGGCGAAGTTCGGGTCCTTCATGTCCCGTCCCGTTTTCAGATTGCAGATATATTCACGAAAGGTCTTCCCCGCGTCCTCTTTGAAGACTTTCGGGCCAATCTCAGCGTCTGTGATCCTCCCGCTTCGACTGAGGGGGAGTGTTAGGAATATTGTAATTGATTGTAATTAAAGTGTATCTTTATATTTTATGTAATTATTCCATAGATTAGGCTAATTATCCCATAAATTAGGATGATTGAACTATATTTATACACATGTAAATCTGTTGGACATCATCAAGGAAAATTATATTCCTACAGTTAGGTAGCCTTTGCTTCGTTCTCTATCTCCTTCTATTTATAGCAGTTGTGATATCTACCCGTTGAAGGGTGAGAAAATTATCTCATTGGGATTTAATGCTCTTTGTACGACATAGAGCCGTTTGTCCTTTATTGCAGAGAGCCGGTCAAAGTGGTTGCGGCTAGTTGTCAGTGTCCAGTGTTGCTTTTACTTTATATCACTACAAGAAAAAAGTCTTATAGTGACGCTAATTTATTAACACTTTTTAAAAGTGTCACAACGAAACATTGCTTACCAACACTTTTTTTAAAGTGTCATATTTTTTTTTAACTACTGACGCTTTTTAAAAAGTGTATGTAATTTATGGCAAATAGCGACACATACATAAAAAATGTCAATATATCTAATAATTTAATGATACTTTTATATAGTGTCACAAAATCTTTTACACTTTAAATTTTGTGTCACAAAATCAATGACACTATTAGTCTTGCGTCACATTATTGGTGACGATTATATTTTCTGTTATAAAATTAGTGACGTTTTACATCTTGAGTCATGAGACCGATGACTCTTTACATTTTGCGTTGTAAAAATCATATAAGCTTTATATGTGCATCATAATACTGCCGACTTTTTTTTTTAGTCATATAATTAGTGATGCTTTTTCATTTTGCGTTGGGAATGTCCATGACTTTATGTATTTTTTATCATAAACTCAACGACGCTTTACAATAAGAGTTGTAAGGCAGATGACAATTTATATTTTGTGTCATGAAATTATTGACACCATACATGTTGCATCTAGGACATATTACGCTTTATATTTTGTGTCATAAAATCAGCAACGCTCTACATTTTACGTCATAAAATATAGTGATCTTTTTACTGGTTGAAGGGCGTATATGTTGGAAATCAATAGTCGTAGTAGAGCATTTTAGGACCACCAAGCGTCTAAGCACCAACTAGGCAGTCGCTAGTCTTACTTTGTTTGTGTTTTTTTTATTGGTTATAATATGTCTCCAATATTTAAAAAATATTATAACATTTATAAATTATAAGTTGATGAAATTATATAATTAATTAATATATATAATTAATATGCCATAATATATAAATTATAAGTTTATAAAATTATAAATATTTATATATATATATATACAGATAATTATAAAGAAAAGAAAAATTTATATTTACTTGGACTGCCTAGACAAACTAATCGCCCGACTAGACCATCTAGACCTAAAAAATTCCTAAAATTTTCATTAAACACAAAAGCAGGTCGTAAGGCACCACTTAGCGGCTAGTCGGTGTCTAGGCGGTTAGACCGACTAATAGCCAAACTAATCCGTCTACAAAAAAAAAATAAAAAAAATGCCTAAAATAATTGATTTAACACAAAATCAAATTCGTAACCCACCGCCTAACGACTAGGGATGACAATGGAGCAGGTTTGCCTAAATATTTATATACTTAAAATTATATTGTGTTAGGCCTTACAATAGACAAGGCTCTTGAATATATGTTGGTGATGGTCAATTGTGATCTGTTATGACCTTTGGTAACCTATTTTGTGATTCAAAATAAAATATCTTACAAATTTTGATTGTTATCGTTTTTATAAAATAACATCAGCAGTATCTTTCTTCATTTTTTTCTCTAATTTTTTTTTTTTATCTCAAGGGGTGTTTGATTTTACTTTTGGAAAAGTGATTAAGATTAGAAATTCTATTAAAAAACACTTATGTAAAAAGTATGTAGTGTTTGAAAAAAAAATTATTTCTAATAAAAGTAGAAGTTAGAGTGTTTGGTAATAAAATCACATATGTCTTTTAAAAAGTAGGGTTAATTACCAAAAAAATCATGACCTTTGGTCCAATTTTCAATTGTAACGTGACTTTTAAAACTTATCAATGTTGGTAACTAACTATAACTTTTTTTTAATTATAACATCGGCTAATTTTTTTAACACCTGATTGTGTCGACATCACCACCATTAGATGCACATGGACAAGACCGTCATTTACCCTCAATCAATTTCACAATCTGTCATTTTCATTGTCGTTAATCGGAGAATTGACGGATTGTGAAATTGATCGAGGGCAAATGAAGGTCGTGTCCAGGCGCATCTAATGGTGGTGATGGAGACACAATCAAGTGTCAAAAAGATTTGCCGATGTTGTAATTGAAAGAGAATTATAGTTGGTGGCCAACATTGATAAGTATTAAAAGTCATGTTGCAATTGAAAATTGGACCAAAGGTCGTGATTTTTTTGGTAATTAACCCTAAAAAGTATCATATTTTTTCACATAATTAACATTGAGTATGAAAAAGTATTAAAATACCGCTTTTTAATTTTTACATTGAAAGCACTTCTTTTAACTTTTCTCAAGTTATAAGCTGAAAATAATTTAGAAAGTAGGTCTTGAATCCTAGCTATTGATTAATTCAATCTATCAAATGGAGAATGCCAGCATTACTGGAACCATTTATGTGCAAAATTTTTTTTTTATGATTTTTTGTTACTAGTAAGGTGCACGTGCTCCGCACATGAAACATATAATTTTACGAAATATTATGTTATAATAAATAAAGTACAAATTACTGATTATGCATATTAATTATTTTTTAAAAAAAATTTAATAAATTTAGAGTTAAAATATAGTTATGTATTTTAGTAGTTTCATTTTGACTTTATGTGAATTAATAAACTACTTTTTATTACAATAGTTTCATTTTGACTTTATATGAATTAAAATGTAGAGTTAAAATATACTTAAGCATTTTGGTAGTTTCATTTTGACTTTACATGAATTAATAAACTATTGTTTATTAAAATAATTTCTTCTCGTATGAAGACTTAATAATATAGTCTCCATACGAGGAGAACCTAATATTTGATAAAATTGTGGATATGTATTTATGTTCACAATTTAGTATCATTATTTTCTTACGAAATAAAGTAAATAAAATAAAAATTACTGATTGTGAATATTATTTTTTTTTGTTAAAAATAAATTAATTTAGAATTAAAATATAGTTATGTATTTTAGTAGTTTCATTTTGACTTTATATGAATTAATAAACGATTGTTTATTACAATAGTTTTATTTTAACTTTATATGAATTAAAATTTAGAGTTAAAATATAGTTATGTATTTTGGTAGTTTCATTTTGACTTTATATGAATTAATAAACTATTGTTTATTACAATAATTTTCTTCTCGTATGGAAACTTATTGTCTTACGAAATAAAGTAAAAATTACTGATTGTGCATATTAAGTTTTTTTTTTTTTTTTTTTTTGAAAATAAATAATTTAGAGTTAAAATATAGTTATGTATTTTAGTAGTTTCATTTTGACTTTATATGAATTAATAAACTATTTTTTATTACAATAGTTTCATTTTAACTTTATATGAATTAAAATTTAGAGTTAAAATATAGTTATGTATTTTGGTAGTTTCATTTTGACTTTAAATGAATTAATAAACTATTGTTTACTACAATAATTTCCTTCTCGTATGGAGACTTAATAATTTCCTTCTCGTATTGTTTATTAGTAATATAAATTTGTTTCAAAAATAAGATTAGAATAAATTACTACCGGCCAATTATAGCTAAAATATGAAATCAAATAGCTAAATCGTAAATTTTAAAATTATTTTGCGAAAGCAAGTAATATAATTGAATGTAATTAGTGACAACTTTAGTCCCAATCATGTTAGATAAAAGGAATTTTTTGAATGTTACAAAAGCATTTACTGCAATAAAACTAAAAAAATGTCATGGATTAGGGCCATGTACTTCCTATGCAACATTTTCCCGGCTCGATTGGCTAATGGCTCAAAGACCTCGGAGTGGAGTAGTAACCTTAGTATATTTAAGGGGAATAGACTAGATCAAACTCGTTGAGTTTTGAATCGAACTTTTTATTGTATATGCCTAGAACACCATTGGGCACAACTTGTCCGACTCGATTGGTTAATGGCCCGACGGCCTCGGGCATCGAAAATCTTAGCATGTTTTAAGGGAGATAGGTTGGATCGAGATTCGATAATTTTTTAACTTATTATTTTTTTGGTATATGTTCGGAATAATGCACAATTTGCTCGACTCGATATTCTAACGGCCTGACGAGTCCCGGATCGGATCTAAAATCTTAATATACTTAAGTGGGTAGGCTAGACCAAACTCGATTATATTCTGACAAGTGAATTTTCATATGACAATAATTTAAAATAATTATAATATGATAGAAAAATAAAAGAAAAGAAAAGAAAAGAAAACATAATAATAAAACCAAAAAGACATAAAAAGCCATAAAATTATCCTCGAACAAAACAAGAAAAGGATATTAGAAAAAAAAAAAAAAGGTAAGAATGTGGCTTGGACAGTTGCATGAAACGGCACCGTATATGGCCAACAATAATTGATGGGTTTCTAACCTAGCAGAGGATCCTACAACCTTCACTCCACTTTCTTCCTGCGTCCTACAATTGCTGCGATTTTTCCTCTCCGATTTCACTTCATCAGATTTAATTGTTTTTCTTGTTCTCCACAGTCCACATGAAAGAGAACGGCATCGTTTTTCATTGCACAAAAATGTGGCGAAGTTTTGGGAACAGAGGATCTAAATAAAAAAGGGGATTGCGTTAGGCGCGCGGGAATTTTTCATTTTAACCCACGTTTACCATTCTCCATATTTGATAAAGATTTATACATAATCTCTCCCTATCTTCACACCATAATCTTCTCTATCCCGGGAGAACTATATATCAGAAAAGACTACTCTCTCTATATTTCTACCGCTATCACACGATATCAGGTTGGACAATTCAAGGAGGTTTGTAAGTATCTGTAATTACGAATCTTCTTTCTCTCTCGTAGAAAAATGATTTATTGTTTCTCATTGTGGTTTGGTTTGCAACCGATTAGATTCGTCTATGGTTTCTTCATATTTTTTGTTTGATCGACACATTTTGTTAATATTATTAATATGATGCATTGCTTCTGTGTATAGTTTAGAACTTAAAAAATTTTATTTTCGATTTTATTTTGTGATTAAGTTCAAGTTGATTCTGGAAAATTATTTATTTTCAGTTTATTATTTGATCAGAAGACTTGCACTGACGGATAAATATCATTATGTTCCTAGTCACTAAATAATTCAATTTGACATGGTCAATCTTCACTTTGTCATGATCCAGAGAAGAGTATTTGTGGTGGGGGAGTGGGGTGGGGAGGGTGTGAACCCATGTGATTGAATGTGTTTGTTTATTTTAATTGATTTGATTTTATTTGTGATCCAAACAGAGAGGCACGTATGTATGTGAATGAAATAATTTATTTTCCTGAAGTTTTCCAAAGAATATGAGAACCTTGGACAGCTTCTTCAGTAGCATTGTCCTGTTGTTTCACTTTAAGGGCTTTAGTAGTCGTTTTGTAATTAGCTTCTAATAACTTTTTTTTTTTATTTATTTTAACTCATCCTATAGCATGTGTCATTCATAAGATTAACTTGACCCTTTAGTCCAGTTTGATATGTGTATAAAAAGAATATTTTCTTAATTTTTAAAATTGTGAATGCTTCTTCTTCTAGATATCATATTATCATATTTGTTTATAAAATATCAGAAATTGTGGATCTCTATTTGTTGTTTATAATTTTTTTGACAAACATATTTTCATTTGTTCATTATTTCAACAAAAGGTATAAAGATAATGGCAAGCTCGGGAAGTCGTCTTCGTAATTTATTTACTCCTGAAGAAATGAATATTGAGCAACAATTTAAAACTAACAAAGAAATGATTGATGGCGATGATGACGAGACCCAACCAGGTGATGATCCAGAAAGTGAATTTGAAGCACCGGGAGACCAATTAGAAGATGAGCATGTTGAAGAAGTTTTCTATGACATAGAAATAATAGGTACGAACTATTCTTCATAACAGTTTCACATTTTCTCCAAATGTGCATATGTTATTATTTGATATTCTAAAAGGATGTTAAAAAATGTTCCGACAAAGCTCTTATGATTTGATCACAAATGTGCAACTGTTATCAAATTTTGTGTGAAACTTGTGAAATATGAAGTGTTGTAGTAGGAATTAAGATTCTGATAGAGCTCGATGTTGTTTAAATTAAAAATATTTGAATTTTATTATAATAAAATATGAAGTGTTTTAGTAGGAATCATGGTTATTGCTAACTATTTTAAATAAATTAGATGCACAGGGAATTGTGAGGAAAAAACGAGGTGTTATGCGTGCTAGGGGGTGTGGACTTTGCCTAAAGGAGATAAGATTGTTATCGAATGTAATGCGTTTGGACAACCGATTAAGAAAGGAGGTGGAATTTTAGGTGGTTGGCTTGGAACTGTGGCTAAGAAGCCAGAGCTTTGTTCTGTAGAATATACAGATTGGAGGCTACTACCACATGCGCAAAAAGAACATCTGTGGAAGTTGACTAATGTAATTCATATTGTTTATCTTTTTTCTCAACATAAAGCAAGATTTTTTTTCGAAAGTGTATGTTTACATTTTCTTTTACAATTAACTATATTTTTTTAATACTTTGATGTAGACATACTTTGAGTTCCCCGATAATCTTTATCTTAAAAAATGGGTGATGAAATCTCTTGGTGTGAAGTGGAAAAACTTCAAGTTTGATTTAAAAGGGAAACACTTTAAACTTGATAAGGCAATGGAAGATACTGCTAAAAAGGTGCCTCCAAATGTGCCACCAAGTCAGTGGAAGGAATTGGTGAAATATTGGTATTCACCAAATGGTCAGGTATATAGTTGAAGTTTTATATAACTCTAAATTTGTTGTAATATTACACTTATCATATTTACTTGTTACTTCCAGGAACTTTCTAATAGAGGTAGGACTGCAAGGTCACACAATATAATATCCCATACTTGTGGTTCAAAGAGTTTTGCACGGGTCAAGGAAGAATATGTGAGATGAATATTTTTTGCTTATATATTTATCAAGCTGAACTTAATTATATTTTATATTATTTATTGATTTATTTGAATATTGTCACAAAAATAAAAATATGGAAAGGAGCCGGGACGCTTGGAGTTCTATGGAATTACGCGTAAAATAAAAAATGAAAAATTTGTCAATAAAGAAGCATAAAAAATAGTGGTATGTCTTAGAGGATGCCATATAAATAATTGTTTGTAGCATTTACCTTATTTTTTGCTTTTAAAGATTACGAACTTCTTGATTTTTGTATTTAACTTGTTTAACAACTATTGTCTTAGAATTTTATTCTCAGCTTTATTTTACACATTCTTTTTAAATAAATATGCCCCACATAATATAACTACAATTTTAGAAGTCTGTAAGATTATGAAAAAATATTTGCAATATACTACTATGATGACTGCTTTTATATAAGTATCCATTTTGATTAATTTTGTTCTTGGTAGCAGAAGACGGTTACAGATATGGTAGTCGAACATTGTGCTACATCTGAGAATCTTGACGCAAATGCTATTGAACAAGAAGTGTTGACTGAACTTGTAGGGGAGGACCCGTATGGAAGAGCAAAAGGATATGGTTTGGGAGTTACGCCTACGCAAATAAATGGTCAAAAAGTGCAGCCAAGAGAAACAATGCAACGTGAAATTGAAGGTCTGCGAAACCAACTTGCTGACGGAGAGGTACATTACGAAACACGAATTGCAAATCTGAAAGCTGAGTATGAGGGAAAAATAAATGAATTGAAAGAGGAGAATGAGAGGAAGCTGGAGAAAATGAAATCAGAGAATGAACGAATTCAAACAGACATGCGTAGTCTTCAACATGATTTTCTTCAGTTTAAAACCATCTTCTCACAGGTTTGTATATAAACTTTAGTTATTCATAACAAATTATTTTTTCCTATATTTATTTATTTTCTTATTGCAGAATGTACCAGGATTTTCAGATTTTGAAAGTGCTTAAAGAACTTCAAGCTTTTAGGAAGTTGAATGAATAATTGCCGGTAATTCTCCATATTCTATATTTATTTCTTTGATCTTGTTGTTGATTTATTTTGGGCCACAGATCATCAAATGCTTCTCTAAAAACTGAATAAGTTGTTATTTGTAATTTACTTCACACAGGACCTTGGAACGTGATTGAAGAAAGTGGAAGCCCTGGAGATGTCGTTATCTTAGATAATAGTTTTTCTCCATATTTAGGACAATTTTTTGCATGTTTTTGTTTGATTGAATTTCTTGGTTATTAGGATAAATTTAAATTTTAATGATGTACAGTTGGATTTGGCTTTATGTTCAAACTATTTCATATATATATTGAAGTATTTTATTTTGATTTTCATGTATTCTTATGTTAAAAATTTATTTTATCGTATATAGTTATTTTAATTTAGGGACAAACTTTATAGAATTGTCACCAATTTAGGGACTATAAATAATAAAAAAAAAAGTAGCTAGAATAAGGTCTTCATTACAGAAATGTCGTAAATTTGATGACACATATTCATAAAAGTGTTGCAGAATTTAAGACACTAAACATAGAAAATGTTATTAGTTTTGTGACGCTAAATATAAGGAGTGTAATCAATTTAATGTCATTTTAATAAAAGTGTATCGGTTTCAAATGTGTTGATTGTAGAACTTAAACTATATTAAAGACGCTAATTTTATTTAGCGTTGCCAATTTGAAGACGCAAAATCATAAATAGTATCATTAATATGGTGACGCTAACTTTGGCGAGTCACTAACTTTATGACACTTACCCAATATTTGTGTAGTAAATTTAACGATGCTATTTCTAAGTTGTGTTACAAATTTAATGACACTAATTATAAAAAAACTTTAGTAATTTTGTGACGTGTAATTTTACAAGCGTCATTGATTTAACGACGCAATCAATAATTACCGTCGGCAATTTATTGCACAATAATATACGGATCTCTATAATGGCGACAGATACTAGCGTCACCATATTTGAATATTTACAACGCATTGACTAAAGCGTCACTAAAATTAGTTTTACCCACGCATAGCTTTGTGTCATGGAAAAAATCGTGATTTCAAGTTTAGCGACGCAATCCGCTACGCTTTTACAAGCATAGGTACTTTTTCTTGTATTGACTATCCGATTACGTGGCCACGTAATCAGATAGTCAATACAACGTTTGAACATTGTCTCTATTGACTATATTTTTTAAATTGAACCCCTGACTTTTTACTTTGACATTTTGGACATGACTGTTGCTTGCTTGCTGGGTGTACCTCTCTTGCTGCAAGCAATGCTGTATGCGGGATTGGCATATGCAACCGTACTGCGTGATCACTGCAGTCTATGTTCCGTGCTGCTTACTTAGACTTTGTTGCTTGTAGTAACCTTGATGATCTTGTTGTTTGCTTGTTGCGACTTTGTCTAAGTAGAACTAGCCCTATCTATTATATCAAGTACACTAGTACATAATTCATGGGGGCACTAATCCCTACCTTACAAATGAATTTGTTATCATCAAAACTAAATATAAATTTCCTAATAGGTATTATGGTCCAATATATATGAACTGAATGTAATTTAAATTTCTTTATCTTATTCTTCATCGAAATTTATTGAGATAGTATAACACAATACAATACAACTTTTTGTTAATAATTTATGTTATCCTATCAAGTTATATATAAGTTTTCAACTTAATATATATAAGTTATAAATTTAAAAGTTTCAAATTGCATTTAGTTATTATTTAGTTGAATTATTTTAGAAATGATATTTAAGAAAAAAATATTATCTTTTATTTTTTGGCTAAAAATATTACATTTCTTGAGAAAATATGTTACTTATATGTTGAAAGTAATAATTTCTTACTAAAACATAATACATTTTTAAGAAAAGTAATAACTCTTGTATTTTTTTGAAATTGTCTTTGTTATTATAATATTTATAAGTTTTCTTTATCATGTTTATACAGAAGTATACTAATTATTACTCTCATATTAACATCACATCATCTACTTTAAAATATAACCTTTTACAATAAAGTGTAATGCATTTTCTTCAAAAAGAATTGTGAAGATCATCTATTGGGAATCGATGAGGGTGCAAAATTGATGCCAATTTCTTTTATATTTTTTTAGTTGAACGAAAATTTCAAGTTAATTTTAATTGGATCACGTGGAATATACAAATTTTACATAAAGTGGAGTTGAATACGAGTGTTTGTATGGGTACAAAGCCCCTCCCCCCTCCCAACCAAACTACTCTCTATACAATATTGTATTGTGGACATAAATAAACATCTACACATAGACTGAACTACCACTTTCTTATATCTTCCTCCTTCACCCTCTGACGCCATACATGAACGACAATCTACAAATCTGAACACAAAATGAATTGTTATTCTAATTTTGTCTTTGGTTTGGTGGATTCTCATGAGAGCTACTGGTTTGACAACTAGCAACCCAAACATCCTGCTTAAGTCTTTCTTTAACAACTAAATTTTGTTGGGTCAGGTGATTGGCCAATAAACTTGCTTATGGTCTCGTTAAATTAATGTTTTGATTCGTGTTTTGGCGGGGATTATGTTGATTTTATCCCAGCTTGTCTTACTTTTGTGGTAGACTAGGATGTCGTTTTGGCTGATTAATGCTAAAAGAATAAATGGCTCGTAGTATTCGAAACAAACATACTAATTCACTAGATTAGAGTCGAATCAATATGCAATTAAATGTCATAGTTTTTTGTATTTTCTTTTTCTTATATCCTGACAACCACAAAACAATTATAAACATACGGAAAAGATCCAAACCCTAAACATGACTACAAACTATATCGCACAAAAATAAAACCGAACCATGAACTCATCTCGGTCTTTAAACCCAAACACGACCTCTTATTTGTTGGAATTTCTTTTCCATTTCCTTTTTATTTATTTGTTATGAAGGATAGATATGTCAAGTAGTGTAGTGTTGTGTGATGTATAAAGAAAAAGGTTAATTTGAACTATTAGTCATTTTTCAATTTTTAGCTTAAACAAAAAAATATTTCCGATTGCAACCTGTATAACGCGTTTTTGTTGCAGTTTGCAACTCCGATCATATTTCTGGCTATATATATGGCACATGATCCCCATGGGCCAATAATATGGTGACACGTGGCCACTAATATAAAATTCAAAAAAAGGAAAAAAATATTTATAAATTATTTAATGAATTCAAAATAATTATAAAAAATATAAAAATAATATAAATTTATAAATATTTTATATAAAAAAAAAAAAAAAAAAAGATTTTAAAAGTTTTAAAATAAGGAAATTAACAACAAATTCTAAAATCAAATTTTAAAATTTTGGAAAATAAATATATATAAAAAAAACTTATAAATTATTTAAAAAAAAGTAATTTTTTTTTTAAAAATGTAAGAAATTATATAGATTTCTAAATAATTTTATGAAAAATTTTAATTTTTTTTTGAAAATTTTGAAATTTAGAAAATTAACAAAGTAATCTAAAATTAATTTTAAAATTTTGAAAAGAAATATAAAAAAGCAGAAATACTTTTATTAAAAAAAAAGTGTAAATTATGTCAAAATATTAAATAATATACTGAAAATATAAAATTCTATAAATTTCTAAATAATTTTGTATAAAAAATTAAAAATTATTTTGAAAATTTTGAAATTCAGGAAATTAACAAAGAAATCTAAAATTAATTTAAAAATTTCTGAAATTAAATATAAAAAAATCAGAAATACTTTTACTTGAAAAAAAGTAAAACTAAAAAAAAGTTAAATTATTTTAAAAAATTAAAATAATTTATTAAAATAAATATTTTAAAATCATAAAAATTTGTGTATGTGACAACAAAAGGGAGCGGAAATGAGGATTAAGGTAAGAGCAAATCGGTCATTCACGCCTGGTACAGAAAATGGATAGGAATTGGAAATTAATTCTCAATTCCCAAATTTCTTACAAAAAATTTCAAAAATAATCCTTTTTAATTATTCAGATTTTAAATGAATTTTAAAATTTCAAAATAATTTTCTAAATTTTATATTTAGTTTAGAATTTAAAATAAATTTTAGAATTTTTTCTTAATTTCCTGAATTTTAAAAATTTGAAATTATTTTTTAACTGTTTTTTATATAAAATTATTTAGAAATTTATTTAATTTTATATATTTAATATATTAATTTAATTTTGTAAAATAACATACACTTTTTTCGATTTTGTTTTTAAAAATAAAAGTGTTTTTGATTTTTTTTATATTTATTTTCAGAATTTTTAAAATTAATTTTAGATTTCTTTGTTAATTTCCTGAATTTCAAAATTTTCAACATTTTAATTTTTTTTTTATAAAATTATTTAGAAATCTATATAATTTAAATTTTTTTTAAAATAATTTATAAATACTTTTTTTTTATATATTTATTTTTCATAATTTTAAAAATTAATTTTAGAATTTGTTGTTAATTTCCTGAATTTGAAAACTTTTAAAATATTTTTTTTTACATTTTATATAAAATATTTATAAATTTATATTATTTTTATATTTTTTATAAATTATTTTAAATTTTTTAAAATAATTTATGAATATTTTTTTCGTTTTTTTTTTATTAGCGGCCACGTGTCACCATATTACTGGTCCATGGGGGTCATGTGCATGGCACATGGCCTATATAACTTGTAATATGGTTAAAGTTGCAAACTGCAACAAAAACGTGTTATACATGTTGCAATCGAAAATATTTTTTTGTTTAGACTAAAAACTGAAAAAATGGCTAATAGTTCAGGTTACATTCTGAAATTAATCCTAAAGAAAAGGTAATGTATTATCTAATTTAAGTGTGGGGGTGAAAAAAAATTATGGTGCTTAGGTAGGGTGTAAATGAGTCGAGTACTGACGAGGTAGGGTGTAATTGAGTCTTGTATTAAATTACTATTTTATTCTTTAGAGTTCACATAATACAAGTTTGATTAAGCTATAACTATGTCAACTTTAAAGGGTAAATTAATAATTCAATAGAAGCTCTTAGCTTGCAAGCCTGTCAAGCTAAGTATCAATGACCTTGAACTCAATACTACCTTAGTAACTCGAGCTCGACTCGTTTTATCTCGGGTTGATTTTATTACAAGTAATCTTGAGTAACTCGTAAATTGTTTCAGTTCACTTACAACCTGGGATGAAAAAATAGTGAGATTTTGAAATGGACTCTCCCGAGACGAGATTCGTCTGTAATAGTCTTTTGTTGGAAAATCGCGAGAAATGGACTCTCCCGAGACGAGATTCGTCTGGAATAGCCTTTTGTTGGAAAATTGCGAGATTTCGCGAGATTCTCGCCCAAATCCCCAACCCCTTAAAAAATTCGTCCTACCTTGGTTTCGAACCTGAGACCTCTTCAAGCTTTAACCACCGAACCAAGTCAACAACATGTTATTATGTCTACATAGCATTTATATAATTTATTTAGTAAAATTCTACTTACAATAATTGGTCCATAATTAGTTATAAAAAAAAGAATTAGAAATACAAAAACTAAGAGCCCGCTTGGTTGCAAATCATCAATGACAATGACAATGGGTATGAATGAGGGGTCAATCATATTAAGGAATAAAATGGGGGAAATTGTTAATAAAATGGGGGTAATGATTAACTTATTATTATGTACTAAACACCATTAATGAGAATGAGTTTTCATTCATTCTCATTCCTTACCCCTAAATCCTCTAACCAAGCGGGCCCTAGGTATAAAATAATAATTGGGCATTTTTATAAATCTTTTGTTTTGTTTATAATTTTAAGATGAATTTATGTGTTAAAGTTGGTTATAATATTTTTAAAATAATTTGTTAACCTTTTGAATGTTTAATATAATATTTCCGTACTAGTAATTAGTAATGTTGTATGAAAAAAGGTCAAAAAATGTTTTATATTGCCACTCATTGTTTATATTATTTTATATTTATAAAT